>OZ023198.1:2498359-3783359 GCA_963995505.1 Hypericum androsaemum
AGTTGGAGGACATGAAGAAGAGGCTCAAGGAGATCGAGGAGGAAGCCGGCGCGCTTCGCGAGATGCAAGCTAAGGTCGAGAAAGAGATGGGCTCCGTACAAGGTTCGTTTCTTTCTTTTTCTAATTTAATTAATCTGAGCTCAATTAGGGTTTACAATGCTTTGTAACCCTATGCGTGCTACATGATTCGACTTTTTACTGATTTGTGTGTTTTTTTGTCTTCCGCTCTTCGGTCTGCTTGCGGGTTTAAAGATGATCCGTCTAATCCGTCAGTGACCCAGGCCGAGAAGGAGGAAGTGGATTCGCGGTCGATTTACGTTGGTAATGTGAGGATTGACTCCCCTTATCTTTTTTCAATTATTGCCACTTCTTTGTGAATTGGTATCACATTGCACGCTCGTGGATATCTAGTTTCGTGTTTCTTTTCCTTGATCTTGTCTAGTCAGGTGTTATTTTGAGCAACCATACTACGCTTTAGGAACATTCTATATAGGGCATGTGTGGGTGATACGTCCTGCTTAGTGGCTCGGTAGCCAGTGTAGAAGTAGTGCTCATTGTCTGACTTTTGGCTCTCTGCATTGTCCCCATCCTTTTTAGCGTAGAGGCAGGATGGGCAGTTGGTCAGATCTAGTATGGATCATACACAGACGATAGTTGGAGTTGGCGGTTCCCTCATCTGCGTCCGTGTATGATCCATACTAGATCTGACCAACGGCTGATCCTACCTCCTCTACGTTCTTGACAGCCCGTCTTTGTCTCAATTGAGTCTTTCAATGGCATGTTTCGGTCTTCTTCCCCATTACTTAGAAATGACTTTGAAGGAGTGAGCCACCGGGTTTTAGAACCCTCAATGATTGGTGAACCCCTCGATCCATAGAGTCAAAATGTAGGACTGGTCCCAACAGTCTTTATTGAAAGAAAAAAAATAATGCCTATAACAGAAGGACTAATCAGTGCTTCTCTGTATTATCCATAGGATTCATTATTTGTCGGCTCCATTGTTCTTGATTTTGAGAAGATTCTCTTTTACGTATCAGTAGGATTCATTATTTGTCGGCTCCATTGTTCTTGATTTTGAGAAGATTCTCTTTTACGTATCAGGCATTTTCCATTACTTATCTGATTTGGTTCTGTGAGGTTATTTGTAACAACTTGGTGGCACATAGGAATTATCATTTGTCTATGCTTGATTTCAGGTAGACTATGCGTGTACCCCCGAGGAGGTCCAACAACACTTTCAGTCCTGTGGAACTGTGAACAGGGTGACTATCTTGACTGACAAGTTTGGTCAACCAAAAGGATTTGCCTATGTGGAGTTTGTAGAGATGGAGGCTGTTCAGAATGCTGTTTTGTTAAATGAATCTGAACTTCATGGCCGTCAGTTGAAGGTGCACTTTGCGAGTAACAAAACTTTCTGTGGTTTTTGTCTGTTCTCATCCTCACGACATCCTTGTTTTGGTTATTTTTTCAGGTCTCTGCTAAACGGACTAACGTCCCGGGAATGAAACAGTTCCGCGGAAGGCGTGCTAGTCCTTACATGGGGTTTAGGTCGCGCAGACCCTTCATGCCTGCTCCTTTCTATCCTGCATATGGTTATGGGTGAGCATCTAATAGGTTATCTGCACGTATACATGACAGAATAGATATGATATAGTCAATATTTCCTGGATGCATTGTGCTTTCCTTATGTTCTACATGTCCCTATTATGGTGATTGACATTGAGTTTGACACTGTGGGAATGGTTCTGAGACGGGCCGATTTAGAATTTACAAAAACAAAGATAGTTGGTTAGTAGTTACTGACTGACGCAATTGGCAGTTGTAGGAATTTTCTTATGAGACTGTTTGTCTGATTCTTATAACAAAAACAGCCCCCCATCTCTTCCATTGGACTCCTAAAGTAATTTTCTTCTCTGAATTTCTTCTTCTTGTTATTAATCTTCTGCATTGGAACAACTCAGTTTTATTCTTCAACCAGTGATCCATGCTCTGGAAGAGCTGTCATTATTACTGTGTTATGGACATTCATATGTGGCTGATTGTGTTTCTTTACGACGTTTCAGAAGGTTTCCACGAGCCAGACGGCCCATGAGGTACAGGCCGTACTGATGCTAGTCAGATCGTTGATCAGCGGCCGGTAATTGCATTTGAATTGTGTGGCTTAAGTATACGGTTTAGAGACAAATGTTAGACTTGAGCTTTCCTCTAATCGAGTGCACGTACGCTCACAAGTCGGACTTACTTATTCGGTGGACAAGCATGCCAACGAAACCGATGCTAGAACGCTACTCTGTTGTAGTTACATTTTCTGATTTATGTTTCCAGTTGGGTGTTATGCAATCCCAATAATTAGGTTAATCTCAAATTTCAGTCCTCGGATATGGAAAACCTTTACTTGTGAAGAGACTTGGAGTCCTCGCCTCCTCGGTGCTTATTTGGTTTTTTTTTTAAGTTGACAGATGCTAGAACTTTTAGGGACTTGGGTCTTAAAATTACTAACTTATTTGTCATTTGCCACGAGAATATTTTTAACGTATTTTCAGCAAGTTTTCCTTCGCAAAATTTTCAAAAGTGAATGCTATTTTTGTCACAAAAATTTGGCGAAACCAATCCAAATAGGGTGGAAAAATCCCCTAGTTCGTCTGGTGAGGGTTAGCTGGAGACACCAAAGATAGTCGAGAAGGAATATGTCTCAGTCCAAGAACAGTCAAAGAAGTTGCATGTAGGGATGTGTATTCGAGATATCCTGATCCCGAATACTGAATATCTCGAATATCGAAATTAAAAAAAATTCTTTATTGATCCCGATCCCGAATTTAATTCGGTATCGGGATAGGGATTTATCCGTAATATCGAATTTCCGCAAGTCAACAATCCATTTACTAAATATCTAAATCTTTGAGCAAAGACAGTTGAATCAAAGTTCAAAACCCCAAATTAAAACATTTATTCATCAATCAATCTACGGAAATTGTTTAGCTTACATAAATCAAAAGAGTCTAATCAAGTTTCAAAACACCCAATCAAAACCCCCAAATCGAAATCCTAAATCAAAACACCCAATCAAAATCCTAAATAAAAACCCCCAAATCGAAACCCTAAAAATACCGGTATGTGACTGTGCCGGTTGGGTGCCCGGTTAATTACGGAGAGGACACGACAACTGTAACTTGGTCGAGAAAGCGAGGAAGAGAAGATGAGAGTTTTTTTTGTCGAGAGAGGAGAAGAAATGGTTCTGTCGAGAGAGGAGAAGAAATGGACTTAGTACTGCGGTATATTTGATATTATCAAAATAATACCGGTATATATCAAAATTTTACCAAATACCAAAATTCACCGAATTTTCCGAAAATTCTATACCGAATTAAATGCCGAATTCCAAAATACTGATCCCAAACTTCCAAATACCGAAAATCTCGAATCCGGAATCTCATTTGCACATCCCTAGTTGCATGTTAAAAGTGATGTTTTTCACTAATCCAAATAGGGTGGAAAAATCCTCTAGTACCTCCAAACTACAGGATTCTAAGAATATTCAACTTTTTTGAAATATCTCAATTCTATATTGAATTTTTTTTAATACCACTTGGTATTCGTACGCATTTCAATATATCGACTAATGTAGATTCAAATTGAATAAAAATTTAAAAATATTGCAAAATTACTCGTTTGATATACCATAAAGGCATAAACAACCAAGAAGGTATAAACCATTAGTAGGTATAAACCAAGAAGGCATATCTACTGGTTTTTCTCGTGATAAGATTTTGACGAGACAAGCGGTCGCAACTCACAAGAAGTCGAGAGGGACCTTATACTTAATAAGATGTAATTGACCATTTTGTTTAAGTACACTCCTCTTCCAAAAAAAAAGTATAAACCATTAACAAAAAATTACCCTGCCCTTTGTACGCTCCGTTTCGGCTCCAGCACAAGCGAAGCTCCTTCTCCTCCTCCTTCTTCCTCTCCTTTCTCGCGATCGGGCGGGGAGCGAAAATAGAGCTTTCGAGAAGGGTAATTTCTTCAAAGCACGAGAATGTCATCTCCCGATGATACGACGGAGTCTCCATCCTCGTAAGCACCTAAACCCCTCCCTTTTCCCCCAGGTCACTTTCTAGTGTTAGGGTTTTCCCGATTAAATGCATCCGCTTTTTTTAATTATTTTCTAAATCTTTAATTCTTTTGGAGTCCGAAAAGCGTCTATAAGGATCCGGATGACGGAAGGCAGCGGTTTCTATTGGAACTGGAGTTCGTCCAATGCCTTGCGAATCCCACCTACATCCATTGTAAGCGGATTCCAATTTTTGTATTAATTCTTTTTTTTCCCCTTTTTTTGCTTACATGTTTATGAAATTGACTTGCAATTAGAAAATATTTTTGTTTCCCTTGGAAATTGTTAATTTTTTGAGGAAAAAAATGCAGATTTGGCTCAGAATCGGTATCTCGAGGATGAGGCGTTCATTGGCTACCTCAAGTATCTTCAGTACTGGCAACGCCCTGAGTATATTAAGTTCATCATGTGAGCTCACTTCTTCGGAGATTTCCGTCTATTAGGTTTTAAGCTAGTTTTTCGAGACCTGACTTTCGCATCTTCTGTTGGAGCTTTTGTGATGATGAATTTTCTTCGGAGTTGTATGTTCGCTCTGTTTTGGATGTAGTTATTTAGAGGTTGGTTCATCTTTGTGCGCTGCTGCAGGTACCCACATTGCCTCTTTTTCCTTGAACTTCTTCAAAATGCGAATTTCCGTGCTGCCATGGCTCATCCCGGCAACAAGGTTTGTTTATTCTGACGTTATTCGTCGCTTGTCTGTGTTTTGTGCCGTTTGAGAAGTTTTCATCTTTCCAGAGGCCTGTACTAAGTGTCATTCGACTGATGCCATGGTTTGATATATGTTTGAAACGAAAATTCATTACGAAAGGTGCTGTTTGCCGAAGTGGAAGGGTTTCAAACTGTGAAATCCTTTTGTGGTCCTTCTGATGTGATCTAGTCAAGTTGTTACCTGCATCTATTAGGCCTTAGAATTCTACTCCATTTGGCTGTCATAGAGATCAAGTGTCTTCTTGATCCTGTGCTGATGTTTTTAACCTAGTATTTTAGAGTTGTTTCATTCTCTTCTAGGAGTTCTTTGGATAACGTTTGAGCCATTTATGATTTGGGCGAGTTCATCACTTTAACTACTCACGAAGAGGTTCTCTGTGCTCGGTTACCTCGTTATTTGCCTAGTTGAGATGGGTGGCTAAAGCGAAGCTATATTTTGTCTTAGCGGTGGCTGTATATCACTCTTTAGACTGAGTTGGTGAATCTTTTCAGGAATTGGCGCACAGACAACAATTTTATTTCTGGAAGAACTACAGAAACAACCGATTGAAACACATCTTACCTAGACCCCTTCCTGAACCTGTAAATCCGCCTCCCACTGCTGCTCCCCCACTACCTCCTGTGCAACCTACCCCACCCTTGCCTGGTGCAGCCATTGCCATGCAATCTACTCCTGCGTCAAACCCTTCTCCGATGCCATATGGTATGCATTCTGGATCTTCTCTGGCAAAGAATGACGCAAGAGGTGGTGGAATTGATCGAAGGAAGAGAAAGTGAGTTGCTTATTTTCCTAAAATATACCAATTGGTTTCTTTGGTGAGTTAACCAGCATTATTGCACATTTCGGCTCTTGCAGGAAGGACATTTGAGCCATAACCCTTGTGGTGGAAGGTGAGAAACCGTCTTATCAGCTGTTCTATGGCTTGCTTGCATCTCATTTTCCTTGCTCTGTGCTTCAGAAATATGTTATAAGTTGTTCTAGCTGCTTCGGCCCTAGGCAAAAATCCAGAGCCAACTCAAATATTGGTCAATTTTGATCCTTGACTCATCCGCTGAAGCATTTTCAAAATGTCCTCAGATCACCAACATAACCCGAGAGCCGTCGGATGTTGAAATGGCAGCAGTGCAGGATGCCGCTCGCTAGTTCTCGTCATCGGCTCCGGCGGATCCGATTGCCATGTGGTAATTTGTTCCAAGTTGAGTTGCTGCAAACAAAATAGATGCTATGTAATTTAGAAATTAAACTTGAGATGGAAGAGAATTTTAAATTCAACTTTCTTGTCACAAACGGCTTATGCATACATGAATCTCTTTCTATCACAAATGCAGCTGTGTTAAACTTACAAAGAGGAAGTTTTGTTGCATTTTGGGTTTTACCATGCTTAAATATATCTTAATCAATGTAGTGTGTATCATTTCTTAAAAAAATTTCCGCCTCCATGAAACCACGTGGACCCTAATATTTACCTATAAACGGGCTAATTTGAAATACAGGATGTTAATTGTAATTTCCCAACAAATATAAGCTGATATTTGTACCTTTTTCCAATATTATACAAGATCCATGTTTCTGTACGAAAAAGATCTTTGCACATATTTTGTAGGGGTTTGGAGATGGTGGTTCCTAATAAAAAATTAAAAATGTCAAATGGCAGTCCACGACTTTCTTTTTTTTTCTTTATTAATAAAAGTCATGCCTTTCTATTTTTTTTCTTTATTAATAAAAGTCATGCCTCTATTGGTCATCAGCTACGAACAGATCGGAAGTAATATTGGCCAAATCCTTCACTCAAAAGCCAATTAACACTATGGTATGATTATAGGACATATTCCCTTTTTATGGGTATTATAACGCTTGAATTCTAACATTTTGTGTTTGGACTACAAAATTCTTAGTAAGAGGAGGGTTTATAAATTAATGAGATATAATATAAAGTAACAAAATACTTGCAAAATAGAAAATATAGAGTAGTATGACTTTATGACTTATCCTTAGTTTCATCTTTCAAGTAGTTGTACGTTATTTTTATCTTAACTAGATTTTAAGTTCGAATCTTTAGAAATAATAGTGTTAAATACATGTTAGAAGAATTTTATCACCTTTCAAATTATTACAAGTTCGAATTCAAATGAATCGATCTAGCGAATCGGATATCAGATCCTATAAGGAAAAGTAATTGTACATCTAATTTTGAAATTCGAGTTATAATTTTTTAGTTTATTCCCGTAAAACGTTTGATATTTTTAGCAGATTGGATTTCTAAGAATTCTAAACTTCATACACTTCCTCACCAAAAAAAAAAAGAATCCTTTCCGAAAAGGGAGAAAAGAACCGTCTACGTCTACAGTAGGGGGAGGGATTTGCAAATATAGAAAAGCGTGAATCCAAGGAAGGTAGGTTAATAAATACTTTCCGTAACCGCCACTTTACCACGAAAGGTTAAAAAAAACAACCGAGACTAAAAAATCCAAAATAGGCTTTTCCCCTATTCTAGGTGCGTTCAACTCCCCCAAACAGGATGCCAACCGCCGTGCTGCCGACGGATCTCGCCGACCCGGAGCTGCAGCGGCGACTCCGGGAGGCGGAGGAGCGGCTGCGGGACGCGATGGAGGAGCTGCAGCGGCGGCAGCTGAAGGCGGCGACGGAGACGGCGTCTGGCGGGCCCCACCCGCCGTGCGACCACCCCGCGGACGAGTCGTGCGTCGCCCACGCGATCGGGAACCTCTGCCAGAGCTTCCTCCTCTCCTACGGCGTCCGCGTCGGCATCGGCATTCTCCTCCGCGCCTTCAAGCTCGCCAAGGGCCAGTCCTACGCCTCCCTCCTCGATCTCAAGGTCAGTTCGCGGAAATTACGTTGTTGTCCCTCCCGGCAGCAATCTTGTTTGAATCTAAGTGAGATTGCTTGTTTGTTTGTTGTCTGGTGGTGGCGGTTACCAGCAACTTGTGTCGGAGAAGGATCTGATCGTGAGAGAGGAAGCTTGTCGGGTCGGGTTGCTGTTTGGCGGGTTCACGGGGTCGTATCACGCGCTACGGTGCCTTCTAAGAAAGTTTAGGAGGAAAGAGACGCCGTTTAACGCGTCAGTGTTCCGCTTTTCCTTCTGTTTTGCTTACTTTTTCGGTTTTGGGAGAGTAATGCTTCGAAGTTATGTTATGACATTGTTTAAGGTGACAGAATTTTAGCAGGTTCAGTTGCAGGGTTGTCGGTTCTAGCGTTGGATGATTCCAACCGAAGGCGTACACTCGCTCTTTATCTTTTGGCTCGGGTAGCTCAGGTACTGGTGATGGTGCATTCATGTGGATTGTGATTTTGGTTTATCATGGTTTACTGAAAGATGTTGTTTGTTGTCTGTGTGTCAGTCCGCTTATAATTCCGCCAAGTCTAAGAACAAGTTTCACTTCTGGGAGAATTATTACCGGCATGGCGACTCCTTGCTCTTTTCTTTGGCGTGTGCACAGGTAAGTCGACGGTTTTCCTTCTGTCTGATTGGGCATGCTATTGTACCGGAAAGAATTATGAAATCTGAACAAGGTCAGATTTGGAATACTGGATGTTGGATGCAATCACTTGTGAGGGGTTAAGATGGGTGAAATTATGAGACAGGGTCCTGCTTGTGTTAGATATCTTTTGATCATTCTTAAAAAGTCATAGATTGATGACTGAGGATGTGGGTTCCTAATTTCCTTTCTTTCTTTGTCACCGTGGTGGTTGCTGGGCTCCTTTGCTCTTTCATATGTTTCATTTCTGATTCTACCCCTGCTACAGGTTATGTACGCGTTTGTGATGCGCCCGGAGAGCTTGCCGAAAGCATATTATGACTTCATTCAAAAGACTGGACCAGTGGCTCAGCCTGTATACAAGGCTGTGAAAGAATGCTGTAGAGGTGGTCCAGTGGACGTTGCCTCACTTTCTGCATATTTAGCCACAAGGAACAGTTTCAACCCGACTAAGTTGGAGGAGTTCCCTTCTGTCATTCCTTGTTCCATGATTCACCCCAACACGAATTCATGCTTAATGCAAAATGGCAATGCAGCATCAGCTACTTTCAGGAAAACGTTTCCTCTCTACTTCTCGCTAACATTTGTGCCATATGTTGTTCTGCATCTTCAGAAGGTAAAATCATGCTATTCAATTCTTTGTCTTTATATTTAAGTTCATCTGGTTTCTTTTAGAATAGACCAATGTGTCGACAGACAATGGTATACAACTGCACTGTCCTCTTGATAATCAATTATATAATAGGCAATTGACATCCTAAGCAACTAATGTGCTTTGATTAGTTTCCAATCAGTTATGTGCCGGGTTCAACATCATTTAATAACTTGATCTCTACTATATGAGAGAATTAACTATTTCCAGAAGGATAATTACTTTGGGTCCAACCTCTGCCTCGTCGAGTTTTGATTTTTTCATGTACTAAAATTCCATCTCTACTGCCGTCCCAGTTTATGAATGCACCTGCTCGTACCTGTTGGCTTGCTCTTAGAGACGCTGTTCGCTCAACAACATTCTTATCTGCGTTTGTGGGAATTTTCCAGGTAGCTTTTTAGCCTTTTGTGGACTAAACATTATTTTCTGGAAGTTACACTTAATCTTACTTGGTGGTTTATGTTGCTAGGGGGTCATATGCTTGCACAGGAAAGTGGCCGTTAAAGATCACAAGCTTGTATACTGGATTGCTGGCGGATTAGCTGCTTTTTCAGTGTTACTGGAGAAAAAATCCAAACGTTCCGAACTTGCTTTGTATGTTCTTCCACGAGCAGGGGATTCATTGTGGTATATTCTGGTTAACCACCACCTACTTCCCGACTTCAAAAATGCTGAGGTATACTTCTACTGCAATTCTGTTCTCCGATTCCACTCCCCCGCTATGCTCCCTTAGATAGAAGTGCATGCACCCACATTCCGTCCATCGTATTGGCATCCTGTTCTATAGCTAGGGCAGATTTCATGGGTTCTCATGATCACATGTATGCCGTTGTGATGATGCGTCGAGTCCATTTTAACAAAGTTTATTTGCAGGTAGCATTATTCTGTGCATGCATGGGAGGGATTATGTACTACTTGGAATATGAGCCGGACACTATGTCGCCCTTCCTCAGAGGTCTCATTCGTCGCTTTCTCGCCAGCCGGATAAACAACCCCAGCCCTCCACCAAATAGGACTGCTTCATATTCATATTTGACAACTCTTGATGCAATGAAGAAACCAAGCTTGCCAGAGAGCAGGGAGGCAGAGGCTTCATCGCAGAAATACGATCTGGAGTCGATTCCGGGTCTCTGAATTAGAATTACAATCGGTGGTGGCTCATCCGGTACTGGCCCTATGAATCCGCCCAATTATTCTTTTGCAATTGATTTCTTGTAATTCAAACTCACTATAACTTATAAGTGCAGAAGTTCTGCTCAATATATATTAGGAACAATGAGTTTTCTTACTGTTGTTTTAGCTTTAGTATTTGAACCACAAAAGGAGGATCAGACGGATTCGGGTAAAACAATGTTAAAATAGAGTTTTGTCATCGTACGAAGTTCGAATTTCTTGTTTCAACCATAAGAAAGAAATTTGGAAGATGGATGTTGGTGATGATTTATTTAAATAAGAACCTTGGCTTGATTAGTTTCCCCTTGACAAAAGCTGAGACAAATTCATTGAACTCGATTGCTGACATTAATATTGATAAATAAAATAATAGAGATCCATATGGCACCTCTATTTATCATTCTCAGCTTTACATATTTTGTATGTCTTATTGCCAATCTTGCACTCAATACCACCGAACTTGCAACTGAAGATACATTTACGTAGCGCAGCCCCCGTGCTTGACCTCTTCGTCTCTTGTTCAACCGCTCTCTTCAAGGAATCACTAACGTCTCCAGATGCCCAGGCCAGAGATATATGAGGCCGCGGCTCCTATCAGCGAAACACCGACATAGTAAAGGAAGTTTCTTGGAAAACCGCAGATCCATGATCACCAATTGACAAACAAGAACGAGGGTTCTCGCTCACCTTGTAAAACTCCGGGAGGTTGTGAAGCTTATAAACCTCGTTAACCAATTGAATCTGTTTCACAATCTGAAACCATTGAAGCAACTATCATTAGGAAAAAAACGTCAACAGAAGTTATGAGCATGAAGCTTTAAGACGTAAAAAGGTATGCAGAAGTAGCAATGTAACCTCAGCTAAGCCTCCAGTGAGGACCTCAACCGAGAGGAAAGTGCGTGTCTGGTCATCGTTGACAAAAACCTCCCACTTATTGAAATCAATCCAATACCTAAACCAGGAAAACATCAGACAGTTCTTTTATCTTTTGTTCTCCAATTAACAACTGTAACATCAACAAGAATGACAATGAATAACAAGAATCACCAACCGTTTACTGAGCTGAAGCCTCTGGCGTAGCATGGAAACCATGGAATCCATCTGGTGGACTCTGATGGCAACAGTCCTCCCCAAGCTGATATGGAATTCTCTTGCTATAGCAACTCTCTCCAGCTTGACATCGTCCTTGCACAAAGTCCCGAGTGCCACATCGGCCTCAACCACATGGAGGCCTGGCACCAGCGAACAAATCTTCTTCAAGAAGAGGGCGAGTTCTTTCTTAGACGACTGGGGGACATAAACTGCACAAGTAAAGAACACCGCAGTCATGACCAGCCCAGTAGTGAAACCTAGAAAAGGTACAAGCATCATAGAATTAGAAAAGAGAGAATTTCCCTATTATAGACTAAGAACATCGATCACTCCTTGTGTTAGCAAGTTTAAGGAGGCAAACGTTCATAGCACGCATTCGGCCATTCGCCATAGCATACTTCGAACAATCTGCGATCTACGCATCCGGAAAGAAGTGGATATAACACAATGCACTAATCTTCAATTCATTAAATTCACTCTGTTATCAGCTGTCCGCTATCAACGCATCCGGAAAGAAGTGGATACAACACAATGCACTAATCTTCTATTCGCTAAATTCATTCTCCTATCCGCTATCAACGGATCTGGAAAAAAGTGGATATAACACAACGCACTAATCTTCTATTTACTAAATTCACTCTGTTATCTGCTGTCCGCTATCTACGCATCCGAAAAGAAGTGGATATACCACAATGCACAAATCTTCAATTCGCTAAATTCACTGTTATCTGCTGTCCGCTATCTACGCATCCCGAAAGAAGTGAAAAGAATATAACACAATGCACTAATCTTCTAATTCTCCAAATTCATTCTGCTATCCGCTATCTAACCAAGCGTGGAACCTACCCGGGATGTACACGTGGAGCGCGTAGTTTCCGTCCACGTGGGGGAAGCTCCGAACTCGATTCGCCTGCTCCTCCTGCGAGTACTCCAAGCTGCCTTCCATTTCAAAGAGGAAACAGTACACAATAAGTTAGAATCAAGAATCAACACAGCGAAGAAAAAAATCAACTTCCTTTTCAATTTTGTTTCTCTTGTTACGTTGACTTGTGAGGTTTAGAGGTTACCTAAATAGGAATTCGGGGGCGTGAGGAGGGAGAGAGGAGGGGGAGGTAAGGCTAGGCGCTCCGTACTCTCAAGCTGGGCCCCACCCGGCGGAGAGATTCTCCTCTTCGTCGTTGGTGGAGAAGCGTCGGCGTCCGAGTCCGACGATGCGTCGCCGTACGATGCCATCAACGCTTCCATTCTCTCTCTTGTTCTTCTCAGTTGCTGTTGGTTTTTTTGGTCTGAACCACCGCTTATTGTGTTATTCGAATCCCACCGACCAATCTAAGTTCGAGTCTTCGAATCGGAAAACACTTGTTAACGCCTCACCGGATATATTTGCTTGTTGGTTCAACTGATGTTGGTGGGGATATGGGTGAGAAAAAAGAAATCAGAACCGGCCCGATTAATAAAAAAAATGGGTCCAAAACCAAACTGAAAGCGAATTGGTTCGGATCTGGTTCGTTAAAAAATAATTCTCAAATCTAATTCAGATCTTTCTAAAAAAAAGATAGAGAGCTAGACCAAAAAAGCCATATATGTGAGGACCACACAACCAATATAATTTTTCTTAGACAATATATTAACAACCAATTTATGATTGTCCAAAATTCATTGACGACAAAATTAAATGCCAAATATTAAATGTCTTTTCTCCTGTCAATCTCTTTATCATCTTTCATTGTTCCACACCTCTGAATTTGATATTTTTGTCGTCTCTCGTTGCCTAGTCTGTAATCTACCTTTTTTCAATTCCGGAATTTTCGAATCTGAACTAAACCAGACAAAAAAATTAGATCGGTTCTAGTCTAGAATCTATCATGAAATGATTTGGTTCGGAACTCATTTTTTTTTTAAGTATTTCTTCCGAACTATTTACGTGGAAGAAGGGGAGACAGCGAAGGATGAGAACGAACGACACCGTTTAGTATAGAAATGGGCTGGGCCGGATAAAGAGAAACAAGACAATGGGTCTAAAGCCCATTAAGGGCCCACATGTTCAAACCTGCAAATTAATGGAGGGAAGAAGCGATAAACCCTCCCTCCCTCCTCCGTTCCCAATTATCTCCCTGTAGAGAGAGAGAGAGAGAGAACAAATGTGGAAGGAAAACGGTAACGGGAAAGGGGGGATAACGGAGGCGCAGAAGGCCAGAATCTCCCAGAACTTCAGAGCGGCGAAGGCTCTCCTCGCCCGCAAGCGTCACCGTCCCGGAGTCTCCCCGGACGCCGTTGAACACAAGTAAGTAGCGTCAGTCTCTTCGCCTTTTTTAATCAGGAAAAATGCAATTTTGTGAATAGATGGAGCGTTGTCTGGTCCTATCAGGTCCCGAGTTGTGGTAGCCGATGCGGATAGTGTCCGGAGAGTCCCTCTTGCGGAGATTACGAATGATTCGAGCGGGTTGAGCTGCATTTCGTATAATCTCAACCCTAATTTTGAGGGATCGGGTTCGTTTGCCACTCCGTTGAAAGAGAGAAATAGTTGTTCGGTTTTAAGCAACAACTTCTCCACTCCTACTAGCATCCTTGATGACGAGGAGGATGATTTCGATGAGTCTGTTCTGCTCGAGATTGATGCAGTGTGCGATCGGGAGTCAGCTGTGAAAGCAGCAGAGGAAAGACGGAGTGTTAAGGAGGAGGATGACAGTGATTCGTCGGTTTTGGAACCGGTTGTTTCTGGTCAGAGTACGGTGACCCTGAGTAGGTTCAGCTTCGGAGGAGAGGACACAGATACCTCCGAAGTGAACAACATCCCTGATGAGTACTCTAAGTACTGGCAGTCTTTGAATGACAGGCAACGGGAGGCGGCTTGTAACGACATTTCTATCCCGTTGATGATTGTTGCTGGTCCTGGAAGCGGAAAGGTCTACAACTCTGTTTTCCCTTCGCTGCATTGCTTTATACCAAGGAGCACATACTTGTCTTTCGAACTTCCTAACTGATGTTTGTTTTATTTCTGGATTGTTGTGTTCTCTTTTCGGATTTCAGACTTCTACTATGGTTGGGCGTGTTTTGATGCTGCTTAGTGAGGTAATGGTCTTCCCTAATTTTCTTTTTGATCTGCACTCTCCTGCCTACGATGAGTCTGCTGTTTTGATGCCAATGTTCTTGGTATCTGTTTGGTAAAATCATTTCTCGCACTGTTTCTTTTGGCATGTGGTCAGGGAATTAGTACATCGAACATTCTGGCAATGACTTTCACAACTGCAGCTGCCGCTGAAATGAGGGACCGAATTGGGGCAGTTGCTGGGAAGGCAACATCTAAAAACCTTACCATCAGTACATTCCATTCATTTTCTTTGCAACTCTGTCGTTCACATGCAGACAAGTAAGTTTGTTCTACTTTCGGACGTTCAGATTCCTGTTCAAATCCTTGAAGAAATTAGGGAAATATCTCTTTTCTGCTTTCAGAACTTCAAATTTATTACTTTCTGATGTCATCCGCTAGACTTGTAAGTTCTTCTCTAGGTTTGATGCTGTCAATGTATGGAACTTATTTGGCAGGTTAGGACGCACGCCAGAGTTCTCAATTTACGGTCATGGTCACCAAAGAAGAGCCATCATTGAGGCTGTTCGGCTGGTCGAAAAGGAAAAGATGGATGAGAGGAATCAGGATGCTGAAAAACTTGCTCAGGATTCTAACGGGATAGTATCTCTAGAGCAATATAAGGACAAGTCAAAGAAATGGCAAAAGTTTGTGACGCAGGTTAGTTCAAACTAAACTTTTTCCCGATCTGTCAGTTATCATGTCTTGCCTTGATGCTGTTAGATAAGGTTTAGAGTACCCAAGTAAACTTGTCCAATTTGTTGTTGACTAGTCGCCCTTTTTCTTTTGTTAAGAACGTGTACGTTCACTTCATCAGGTGTGGCGGAAGCAGTCTTAGCATTATTGGTCTTTGTTGCTCCTTCTCTCGATATAAATTTTTTGTTCTCGTCTTTTCTGTTGGTGTGTTATATTGCTTCATGAAGCTGTCAAGTGTTTCTGGTTCCTCTAGTGTTGCTTCTTACTACACGTAATTTCTGTGCCTTTACCAGGCTAAAGCTTTGGGTAGGACTCCAGCAGATTGCCTTAAAAAGAGAGATAAAATCGGGGTAAGCTGATGAATGTTTTATCAGCGTCTTCTGAATTATTTTTCTGATTTCTCATGTTTCTAAGACCGTGCAAAATGTATGTATCAGGCCGATATCCTTCAGCAATACAATGACATACTAAAGTCTTGTGATGCTTTGGACTACCATGACTTAATTAGCTGTTCTGTGACATTGCTCTCCGAGTTTCCTGAAGGTGAATCTTGTCCTTGTAACCTAAAGAATCTTTCTGAAAAGCACTTCACTAATTCTTTAATTACTATGCTCTTCAATCAGTGTTTAAGGAATGCCAGGAAACATGGAAGGCAATTGTTATAGACGAGTTCCAGGACACAAGTGCCATGCAGTACAATCTTCTTCGGCTTTTGGCATCACACAATCGAATAACTATAGTTGGGGATGATGATCAGGTCTTATTTCTCATACTTAAGTTGCAGAGAATGAATGCTTTTGTTATTTCGAAGTTCACTATTTCGTGTTCCAAGTCTCATCCACAAATAATGTTGCACAACTTTTTGCAGTCCATTTTCAGTTTCAATGGAGCTGATGTTTCTGGGTTTGATTCATTTCGTCGGGATTTTGCAAATTACAAAGAGGTATGCACTCGTTTTAAATTTAGGTTCTTTTGTTGTTCACAATGCAAGAATATTGCCATTTAGAATGTTGAGACCGTTTCTACTATAATGGTTCAGATCAGACTCAACAGGAACTACCGGTCAACTCGCTACATTGTTGAAGCTGCATCTTGTCTTATAAAAAATAACATCAAACGGTGTAAGCTTAAGGATGTTCTCACGGACAATTGTTCAGGATCTAAGGTGACCATTTTCAACTTGCTTGTTATCCAGCAGGCTATTTCAAAAGCCTCTCTCCACAGCTAGCCAGCTTATGTGAATTGTACTGCCAAATGCACAGATAACAATCAAGGAGTGTCAACATGAATCTGCTCAATGTGCTTTTGTGGTTGACAAAATCTTAGAGAGTGCATCTAATGGTTCACCTGCTACGCCTGATTATGGCAAGTTCGCCATTCTCTATCGCAGGCAGGTTGAAAATTTACACTTGCTCTGAAAGTTCACAGGAACAACTTTTTACATCCCATGTGTTCACGGGTTCAAACTTTTATGTCACAGGTATCAGGAAAAGTGTTCCAATCTGCTTTTCGAGAGAGGAAGATACCATTTAACACACATGGCGTAGCATTCTACAGGAAAAAGGTTGCTAGAATCTCAAGCTTTGCTAATATAATAGCTCATGAGATTACCATCAAGCCACTAAACTTTTGTGCATGCGAATTTTCTGCAAGATGTACCAGATAATCGAGCATAAAAATGTCCAAGTTTACTTTTCCAGCTGTTTTTGTAAAACCTATGTGGCTTTGGCTGTTATATCATGCCCAACTTTACCGAAACTAGTACCATTTTTAAAATTCTTTTTGGCCTCAAGTTAATCAAACGTACAATAGTGTGATTAGGCAGTTATGATGCAATAGGTAGTGAAAGCCATCATGGCCATGCTTAGGACAACATTGCCCGGCTGTGATGATGGGTCATATCGCCAAGTTTTCAAGGCTTTTCTGCCCTTCGAGAAAGAGGAAAAGAAAAAGGTACCTGTTTTAGATGCTTTTATGCAGCCCGTCTTGAGCAACCTTTTCAGTTTTTACTCCATCTCGTTCTACGCTACAAGAGAGTTTGGTCAACTGCTGTCTATTGCAGGTTGTTGAGCATATTGAGAAGATTTCAACTTCTAGAAAGTGCAGCTTCATATCTGCTGCATCTGACATCTTTGGGGCGAAGGTTTCTGGTACCTTTAAGAGGTTATTTCTTCTCATGTTTAACGCCACATTCTTACCATGCATTGATTATCAAAGACATTTAGGTCTATAATCGTGGCATTTACTAGGCGACATTGAATGTGTTGATGCCTCTTAAAATCTTTTTGTATACGACCATTTGCCTTCTACAGAAAAGTTGTCAACTGAAAGTTAATTTAGTAAATTTTCCAGCTGGTCGCATAGATGCAACCTAGTTTCAAGAGTGAATTTCCCAAAACTTTTCCATGCAGTAGCAAGTCAATGATGAAGGATATCCAAGAATAAAGAGCCATGACAATTTTGCCTTTCTTTTGATACCTGATTTTGAACTATGCTTTGTTTTAGGAGTCAGCTTACCCAGGGACGAAAGGTCTTATCAACTCTCGAGATGATATCAAAACTTGTTCTCAGGGTAAGTTACACTGCAGCAAAGTTGCTTCTTGCTCTTAAAGCTCCAATTTAAATACCTCTGCCGCATCTCGAGATGATAGCCTCATTTTGCAACCTCATCTTGTGGATCGAAAATAACTTAAAATGTGTAGCAAATAAAATGTTTCGAGCTCAATTTTAATAAAGGACCAAAGACGAATGAGTTGGTTGGAATGACATCATCTGTCTTGGTGAACAGGAGCAGTCAATTTCGACGGTCATAACCTCAGTGGCAAATATGGTGCCTCAGGTTCGTTTCCTTTTACACTTTATCATCTTTATGACCTCATATATCAGTTGGCAGATACAGAATGGATTGTCGTAGTCATAAGAACTTTGGTATTTCTAAGGTCATTGATACTAATCTGGTTAGTCATACCAGAGTCCTTGTTCCTTTTGTTTGTACTCTTTTGCTTCTGACATCTATTTACATAATTAAATTTCAGAAATACCTTCTTGAGCAAAAAGCGGTAGTTGATAATGATGGAGGAAAATACCTGAATGAAGATAATGACATGAGATCTGTAAGTACCTTATAGCAGCCACAATGACATACATCTGCAACTACTTGATTTGTGGTGACTTGGCTTTTTTGTCAGTCTTGTTAAATGCATTTTACTTCATGCATATTGAGCAATGTTTTATGGTATCTGCCAAAAAAATGATTTGATTTGTACAAGTAAACGAAATGGTGGAAATTACTTGTAAGAATGAAGGGAACGGTTCTTAATACTGACATACTGTATTCTCGTATGAAACCTGTAGTTATATTAGTCAGGATAGTAGTCTGTGTAGTCAACCTTCTGGTATTCGAAAGCATAAAACGCTTTGCATTATCTCTGTTTTTATTTGTGTTAACTTAATTCTCTTTCTCACTTGTGCTTGAATTGGTGGCAACCTTGCAGGTTCTTCAATACTTGCTGGATGATGTATCTGACTTTTTGTCCAGTCAATTTCCTGACAGAGGACAACCCGGTTTTTCCGAAGAAGAAAAAGGCTGCAAAAAGTTGCTAAAATATTTTGTCGATTACATAACAGAACGAGAGAAAGAAAACTTCCGTTGTCGGAGACATGACAATAAGAATTCTGTTACTTTGACCACTATCCATCAGGTTCTATCTCAATTTAATCACTTTGAGCTGCCACTAGTTATGTCTAAGGTGGCACAGCCACACCTTCAATGGTCCTAATATCCTTCTTCATTTGTAGTCAAAAGGCTTGGAATGGGACACCGTTTTCATAATAAAGGTGATTGCCTATGTTTTCTCAATCATCTCTGTGATTGCTTTCTTGTAATTATGGTATGAGCTTGAAATGAACCAAATACACGGACTGAGCTAATCTTCACAATTTTCTCTGACAACTCAGTGATTGCTTTCTTGTAATTATGAGGAATCTACATGTGCATATGCAAGCATCTATATTTTGCATGCTTGTTTCATCCAGATTCGTAATTACTAATACCTCGCACACGCTTAAACGACACATGTTTGATATGCCAGGAGAACTTTTCCTCTCTTTTCTTTCTGATTAGCTTCTTAATGTATATCTTTTTTGCCAGTCTTGTGTTAGCTTACAATATTTATGGCATAAATAAGCCATCCCCACTATTTCAGAGATCTTTGTGCTCGACTAATTCTAACTACTCATTTACTTTCCAACAGGTAAATGAATCGGAGATTCCGTTGGTGCATGAATATAATGGTGTTGCCAAAGAAAGTGGAACGTCTATTGAGGTGGGTGGGTATACATATGGGAGGAGCTCTGAGGTTGCTGCATCAAATGCTTGGTTTTTACTGGTATTCAATCTTCATTTTCAGGAGGAAAGGCGTCTGCTATATGTGGCAATGACTCGTGCCAAGAAGAAATTATTCATTCTGTACATGACAATGGATTCCAATTGGCAGGTTTAATTCTCAGAAGTCTCTTGCAACTATTTATTCCATCCATGTCAGTTTATAATATAATTAATTTATCAGATGCTTCAACCATCGCGGTTTCTCAAAGAAATTCCAGATAATGTTCGAGAGGTTCAGGTGATATCTGGGTTACAATTCCTTGATGCTGTATTTTTACCGTAACATTTGATACACGCTGATGTCAGGCTGAAGTATGTCTTGAAAATCTACAAGCAAATATTTCAAAAGCTCCAAATGGAAATGGTGAATGTCCAAAGCTCCGGGAAGGAGAAAATCAAGCCTCTGTTGTGGATAAGGGGCCGAATGATTCCAATGAGGCTTTAGACGAATTGTCAGAACTATCAGTTTCATATTACGGGAATACATTTCTGAAAAGGTTTTCTTCAAAATAGAGTTTCCAAGCGCAGTTGACAATGCTGCCTATTCGGCATATGCCAGTTACATGTGTAATCATACGTACAGTTTTTATTCAAATCTTTTTGCAGATTCGCTGTAGAAGACAGATTAGTTGTTTCTCATATGTTCCATCAGTGGGCGAAGAAGCCAGCTTTTCAGAATCCTAAAAGGTTGCTTGACAAGGTTGGAATTTTCTTCTCAAGTAACTTTATTAATCAGCTTTGAGATAAACCCATTTACTAGAGTTCGTTTACATTTCCTGGTCTTAAAGAATATTAAAATGGCACTATCCTTGAGCTTGTCTTTTTCGCATTCATCGTTCATACTTTAGGTCTATAAAGTTGATTGTTATTTGATTATTGAAGCCGTTTATTTGTAAACCTTTCCTTCTTTATATGATATAGACCTTTCATAATTGGTATCTCGATATTGACTTGACGCCAATTCCATTGTTTTCCTTCTCAACCTTCTGTGTAAAGAATTAATACTTATTTGGCTCAGCAGTTACTGGATTCTGATCATAGGTTCATGCCTTTATAGGTTGGCTTTGTCGCTGATGAACGCCTTAGGGTCAAGAAGAACAAGCACAAGGTTCGACAGCATTTTGGTTTATACTCTGGTTTTTCTCTCTTATAACTAGCTTCATTCATAAAACTTGTTGAATCCCTAGAGTGTATGCCTCTCAGTTGTTCATCATTCAGCTTTTTTTGCCATTAGTAGAATCCAAAGTTCGAGCCTACAGCTTTTAACACTTCTTCGTTCTTTATCAGGATGTTCTGCGTGCATTAAAGTCTTCATTAGGAATCGTAGTTATTTCCCTTTCAGTTATCGTTTCCTTTCTGTACTCTTTCCCTTTTAGTTTTCGTTCCCTTTCGGAACTCTTTCCCTTTCAGTATTAGTATTTCCTATTCGCTTGTTAAGCATTTGGCTATATAATGCCACACTCTCTTAGGGTTTAAGCAGACAAGAAATATGAGGTTCGAAGCCTCGAAATCCCACCACGCACAACTATCCCTTTACGCAGCTCTGCTGTCCATAACATCTCAGTTATTCATCATTCAGCTTTTTTTGCCATTAGTAGAATCCAAAATCCGAGCCTACAGCTGTTAACACTTTTTCGTTCTTTATCAGGATGTTCTGCGCGCATTAAAGTCTTTCTTGTACTGTGATGAAGCGTTCCAATATGCAGAATACGTAAGACGATATGTAGCTTTCTGTTCGAGCTCAAATAAAGAAGTTCCATGTTATGTTCTTAGTCTTGCCAAACTAACTTTGTCAGTTAGCTATACTGACTTGGCTACATTTTGCTGGAGAATCGTTTAATAGGTGCTAAGATGGGAGAAAATTCCAGCAGATCAAAGAGCTCATATGATGCGGGAAAAACAGGTAAAACAAACCACTACCAGTACAAAAAGTTGCGACAAAAAACCGTCTAGTTCTAGAACCGCTCATTCTTTGCATGACGCCAATTTTGTATGTAGCCGTCGTTTACATAATTATGGGAACATGGAGTTGTTGTTCAATACTTATGCACTGTCGTTTTAACACTGTTGCAGGAGCACTTTCAGAAATTAAGAATCGAGACTTCAATGAGTTCATCAGCTCCAACGGCTAAGCAGGTTTTTTTTCTGTCGCCCCACTCGCGAGTTACTTTCATTGTTTCGGTCTGTTCTTTAACAATACGCATCTGTTCAAACTAAGCCAAGTTGCTGCAATCTATGTCTATAGATTTCGTACCTGCAAACGTTGGGATGTACCGTGACACCCACCTCGCGGCTGCATGCGTCCACTCTGATAGAACAGTACAAAGCCTTGTGATGCAGTATGGAACCTGACAAGTTCATATTGAATTGCTTGCGTAAGAGCGTAAACTTTATTAACCATATAGCCTTGGATCGAAATGATCACGCAAGTGTTTAATGCAAGGTTACATGTAAGGTTATAATCAAATCATTGGATTCGGAAGGCTCTTGACTGTGAATAATCAACCACCTTGTCAGGAGCTAAGCCTTCTAACTAACTCACCTAACTACTAACATAATTACAGCTCATATGAACAACTAATTTACATCAAGGGAAGCAAATCTAAGAGCTGTAACATGTAATTGTACACTGATCCCAACACAATGAACAACAATTTAATCAATACTCCCCATCAATTTAGAAGTGAAGAGGTTGAACATGCCCAAGTTGCACCTTGTTGTTCACAAAAGGTGTGCAGATTTTTCTGCTTTGAACTTTCTCCTGAATAAAGTAGCAGTCATTCTCAACGTGCTTTATTTTTTCATGAAATAATTTTAGCTGTTTTGAATCACAAATCTAAGAGAATGTGCTTGATCCAAATCATCTCACTTGCTCTTAGAACCATTGCTTTATATTCACCCTCTGCACTTGGTGATTACTTTAAATCATAGAATGGTTTCTTAAGATTGCATATTAAACCAGAGTGTTCTTGTTCATGGCCTTCTAAAATGTGCATGCATATTTCCTCTTTTAAATCTCCTTGTAAAAAAAATATTTTTTACATCCATTTAATACATTGGCCAACTATTATTAACTTTAGTACTTATCAAAATTCTTATTGCGTCCATCTTTGCTAATAGGGGAGACTTATATTTTTTTGTTATTTTAATTGGACTGTTGGGTTTTTTTAGCTGTGCATAAAGTTAGTATATTTTATGGTGATTTCTCGATTTTTAAAATGAGGGATAGATATTTTGTGATTCTATTTGGCATTTGCGATGGAAATTGAATACATCAACTAATGAATGAATTTATTTATTTATTTTTCAAAATTGAGAAATTAATTTGATAAAGTCTTAGTACATTATGTTAAATCTTAGAAATTTTCAAATATTTTTCCCTTAATACAAATCTCTTAATTTCCGATTCCGTGAAGAAGTAAGTTGGAGGAAATAGAAAAACATTTGACCTCCTAAATTTTCTCGTTTTCCTTTTTTCAGCCCTAGTTTTGTTTTGCCCTCTTCAAAACGTATATATATTTTGCTTCTAATCAGTGGAGAAGCAGTAGAAGGAATTATGAAAAGAAAAGGCATGCCCCCGTATAATTGATGATCCAAACCCTAAGTCTCCTGCCCACCAAATCCCTGCTCCGGTTCAGATGCCTGTCGAGATCATGCAACGTCCTCATCACCGATCCCGGGTTCAATCCCTCGCAGTCGCAGTCGCAGGCGGAACCGAACCTCATCCTCCGGATTGAAAGAGACGATACTTTTTCTCATGGCTGGACCGCCGCTCTATATCTTGATAACGAGTCGCTGTCCGAGTACCGTACACTGAAACCGCCTCCCTGTAATATCTGGTTCGATGATCTTGAGGTGCTCGCTTCTTGCAATGGATTGGTATGTTTGATCAAAGACACTTTCCCCCTTGTAAGGAACATTGTTTTGTGGAACCCGTGCCTTAACAAGTGCCGGGAGATTAGCATGATGACTTCCCGATATGGTCACCAAAAGACCTGGCTCGCACTCGGGTTTGGGTTTGACTCCACTGCTAAAGACTTCAAACTTCTTAGGATGGATCTTAAGGGAGCAGAGGTCTATTCTGTTAAGAGGAGCTCATGGAAGAGGGTCGATGTTAGCGGAGAATTCAGTTTAATCTGCGATTATGACAAGGATTGCAGATTTACGCAATGCGTTTACAACGAGGTCGTCCACTGTTTCGCGGATTGCATGATCAACGAAGAACGGGAAGGCCTATTCAGGTTGAGGACGATTATGGTTAAGTTCTATCCCAGACATGATTCTGCAGATGTGAAGGTAATACCTGTCGATTTTTTTAGCAACCGGACCGGATTCGTGTACAATGGTTGTTTGGCTATGGTCGATTGGAATCTTGGACAAGAGTATCGAATTTGGATAATGGAAGATTATGGAGACGTGTGCTCATGGACGAACAAGTTTAAAATCGAGATGGGTAAACAAATGGGCAGTGTAGTTGGGTCCAGGAAGAATGGGGAGATACTTGTGATAAACGGCTTCGAGAGATTGGTGTCTTATGATCCTGAGACCGGGAGGACCAAAGAGCCTGGGACAGAAAGAAGGAAATCACGTTGGTTGAGGGTCGTTGCTCATGTGGAGAGCATGGTTTTGGTTGATGAAGGTGAGCAGCCAAACTAACTCAAACAATATGGATTTGGATTCTAGCGTGCCAGATTTTTAACCAGTTTGTATCTGCAACTTCTTACATAGTAGAAAGGTATACTATTCTGCTGTAAACATAATAAAATTCAACATTAACAAGATTCTCAGCTAAGAATTTTAGTTAGTGAGTCAATATAATTGTTTTCAATTATGGTATTTTATTTTTTGTTGTGTGGGTTGAATGTAGTTTTCTCTGGAACATATAAGTTAAAGTTTGCCCGATTATTGCAAAATTTAGAGAGAGAAAAATCAAGTAGGGCAGCTAGTGGCTCCGCCACAGGTAGTGTCGAGATTCCGATTGCCTTCACTGTCATTGAATGTCATTTGCTAGTGTATTTGGTTACAACGAAACAGAATTATATTTGATCACAAAGCGGTGGATTATGGATGTCTTATCGAATCGCGGTCCATTTCAAGGTTTTTTTTGTCTGAGTGGTTCTATTGGTCTGGTTTGGCCTTGTTTAATTGCTAGTCTCGAGGCGAACTCTTTGTATAAATGTATAAGAAGATTTGCTAAAATATTTTGTTCGATAAATGACTAATTGATAAAAATATTAACAGAGTTGGTGTAACATTTGGTTTTGGTATTGGTATCAACTTGTTTGTGCCGCTTCAGAATCAGAGTACATGTGGAGAGATGATCACGTAAGCTTCACAAATTAATTTTTATTTAAAAAAAAAACACAATTGGATATAAATAAGATCCTGAAGTTCGAATACCATAAATTCTATAAAAAAAATATGAATCTCCCGCAAAACTTGAATTACAACGCACCGTACAACTAGGTGCTAAGATGGGAGGATATTCCAGCAGACCAACGAGCTCATCTGATGCGGAGAAACTGGTAAAAAAAGTTGCGATAAAAAACATTCTAGTTGTAGAACCGCTCATTCTTTGCATGATGCCAATTTTGTATGTAGCCGTCGTTTACATAATTATGGGAACATGGAGTTGTAGTTCAATACTTATGCACTGTCGTTTTAACACTGTTGCAGGAGCACTTTCAGAAATTAAGAATCGAGACTTCAATGAGTTCATCAGCTCCAACCAACCGCTAAGCAGGTATTTTTTCTGCCGCCCCATTCGGGTTTCCTTGTTTCGATCTCTTCTTTAACAATGCGTATCTGTTAAAACTAAGCCAAGTTTTGCTGCATTCTGAGGCTACAGATTTCGTACCTGCAAGCAAACGATTCCACACTGATAGAATTCTAATTAACTCATTTAACTAGTAACATAATTACAGCCTATATGAACAGCTAATTAACATCAAGGGAAGCTAATCTAAGAGGCTATAACATGTAATTGTAGACTCATCTTTAACACAATGAATAAAAATTTAGTCAATACTCTCGACACTCACCCTCAAATGGGAGGTGAATAGGTTGAACATGTTCAAATTTTTTTGATAAGTAAATTTGTATTACTCCTCAAAAGAACCCTAAGGATAATTACAATCAGATAAATACCAAGTAAAGGGAAATATATACAAACCTATCAAGCAACCTACTTGATAAACTATATCTATCCCCAAAGTGCAGCACAACCAAAACTCACCAAGTGCAGCAAACCAAAATGCGCTCACTAAGAGGACCACCAAAACTAACCGCACAAGGACCCATGCTTATGGCAGGTCAAAGTTCCAAAAAAAATCCAAGCTGCAAGCCGCGCTCTTAATCGCCCGGAGAATATAGGAGGTGTCTTCCTCCCAAAAAAAATCCGAAGCTACAAGCCGCGCTCTTAATCCAAGCTGTAAGCTCCTCGTGAGGCTCATCGATATGCCTCTCCAAACCGTCAATAATCGATCCAAGGCACCGCGTCGACGGAGAACTCACAGGTCTTGGTAGATTCATCAGCAAATTGCAGCTTGTTCACAAAAGATGGGCAGATATCTTTGCTCTAAATTTTCTCCCGAATAAAGTGACAATCAATTTCAACGTACTTTTATTTCATTTTTTCATGAAACAAGACATTCGCTGCTATATGTATAACAACTTGATTATCACAATACATCATCATACTTTCGTTTGTCTTGAATCCCAACTCTGAGAGAATGTGCTTGATCCAAATCATCTTACTTACTGTTAGCGTTATTGCTCTATATTTAGGCTATGCACTTGGTGATTGCTTTAAATCATAGATGGGTCTCTTAAGCTTGCAGGCTAAATCTCATTGTTCTTGTTCAAGGCATGGAATGTCCATGTATATTTTCGCTTCCAAGTCTCCCTGTATTTTTCTATAATTAAAATCTTGCCACAACTAGGTTTAAACTCTGATCAATTCAAGTTAAATCTTCATCCTTCTCTTATACCGTTAGAAAAAGTGTTTATTAGTTATTCCAAGTCTCCTTATAAAAAAATTGTTTACATCTATTTGGAACATTGACCAATTATTATTAACGAGTACTTATCAAAATTCTTTGTGTGTTCATCTTTGCTACTTTAGCAAAGGTTCCTGTATAATCAATACATGGTACGTTAGTAAATCCCCTATCAACAAGTCTTGCCTTGGTTCGATAAATTTGCTATCTGGAAGTTCTTAATTATGTTATTTTTTGCACGAAGATGTCTTTTTGTGGGTAAAAAATTACCAGATTTTTTTTTCATGTATTTGTATTAAAATTGATAGCCGGTTTTATTTTCTTGTAGAAGTAATTGAGATGAGGACAGAGCGGACATCTCTTGGTGTGGTTTTGCGAATCTTGAGTCGGCCCTCTCTTTGGTTTGGATTATCTAGGAGAGGCATGTTCGGGAAGGTTTAGTTTTTTTGTTGTTTGGGGTATTTGGTTACACCGGAATAGGGTAATCTTTGACGAAAAGCAGTTCAATCTGGAACTTCTCAAGCATTCAATCTTCTACAAGACTTGGGAATGGATTTTCTGATCAAGAACTCTCAAGGACATTGACAACCAAGAACTTGATTTCTTTTGGGACTCTCTAAGGACTCTCTAAGGGTTTTCCCTGTTATTTATAGGGATATTTTTTTTCCCTCTGTAAATTCGACGTTCTCTTGGATTTTAATATAATATTTTACCTACCAAAAAAAGTAATTGGGATGAGGAGGAAATTTTATTGTTTGACTTTAGGGTTTGAATATGGTGGGCACGGTAAACATAATTTTTTTGGGAAAAGTATAATTATAGTACCTGTGATTTCAGAAATTTTACGTTATGATCTTGAACTTTGTAAAGTCAATTGGTGATCTTGTGGTTGGCACTTTTTTTTGCAACAGAAGCTTGGGAAGGGTCAGAGGCAAATTATCTATTCCGAACCTAGTTGGCAATATGAGGTGGCATGCCATGTCAGATTTTTATGCCTGGTTGGTTAGTTGACGTGGCTATAAAAAAATCCATTTCAATCACTAATTTTTTAATTTTTTTCAGAAACACCCCTCCTCCTCTTCTTCTTCCTCCTCCCGTCTCTCCTTCCTCCATAAAACCATCACAACCAGGAACCCAACCATGGTTGATGGTGGTGCTTCTAAATCCAGCCTCCATTGACAGAGTAGGATGAAGAATTCCATGGTGAAGAGAATCGGTCAGAGTGGAGGAAAACTTCCGCCAATTCCTCAATCGGTTAGTTTTGGGTTTTCTTTTCTCTTTTTCTTTTCCTTTTGCTATTTGATTCTCAAATTGAAGAGATGCAAACAGTGAGGAGAATCGGATGTATTACGAGGGGGAGATAGAGGCGATGGTCGGGGCCGAGTCGAGCACCATGTACGTTGACTTCACCCACGTGATGCGGTTCTACGACCTCCTCCAGAAGGCCATTTCCGATGACTACCTCCGCTTCGAGCCCTACCTCAAGAACACCTGCAAGCGATTCGTCATACAGCTCAAGCCCTCGTTCATCTCCGACGAGAACCCCAACAAGGACGTCCACCTCGCCTTCTTCAACATCCTCTTCTCCAAGAGGTCAAAACCCCTTGCTCTTTCCCTCTCCAATTAGAGCTTTAGCTTCGAATTAACTGTGATGAGGAGCTTCAATGTGTGCATGTGTGTGATTAGGCTTAGGGAACTCAGCACCGCAGAGATTGGGACGCTAGTGTCAGTGAGCAGAGTAGTGATTAGGCTTGGGTTCCTGGTTGTGAAGGTTTTATGGAGGAAGGAGAGAGGTGAGAGAGGGGAGGAGGAGGAAGAAGAAGAAGAAGAAGGAGGAGGGGTGTTTCTGAAAAAAATTAAAATAATAGTGATTGAAATGGATCTTTTTTAGCCACATCAGCTAACCAACCGGGCATAAAAATCTGACGTGGTATGCCACCTCATTGCCAACTAGGTTCGAAATAGATGATTTGCCTCTGTCCCTTCCCGAGCCTCTGTCGCAAAAAAAAAGGTGTCAACCACAGGATCACCAATTGACTTTACGAAATTTAGGATCATAACGTAAAATTTCTGAAATCACAGGTACTATAATTATACTTTTCCCTTTTTTTTTGTTATTTGATTGGGCTGGTTGGATTTTAATTTTTTTGGGTAGAAAGTTGGATTTTTAATTGCGCATAAGGTTATTATGTTTTATGATGATTTTAGAGTTTTAAAGTGAGGGATGAATATTTTGGTGATTCTATTTGACAATTGAGATGGAAATCAATCGTATAAACTATTGAGTTCGTTATTTTAAAATTAAAAGAATATTTTACTAAAGTTTAAACCATGGTTTTAAAAAACGACCCGGAGGCCGACCCGGGATTTCTCCCGTCCTCCGGGTCGGCCGGTCGGACCAAAATTTTTTTATTTTTTTATTTTTAAATATTTTAAATAATATATATATGTAGGTTAAAATATACTTATTTTCCATACAAAAAAAAGTAGACTTAATTTTTTATCTCTCCACTCTATAAATCTACTTTATTTATTTATTTATTACTTTATAAATTTGTCAAATCAATTTTTTTCCTCGAAAACCATAAAAAAAAGTCAATTTCGCCCATTTTTGTACTAACCGAGTTCGACCGGTCAGGATGGACCTCAAAATTGGCCGGTCCGACCAGATTTGGTCTGGTTAGTACAGACCTCGGTCAAAAGCCTAAAAACGACCCGGTCGTGTGCCCGTTTCGCGGTCCAACCAGTCGGACCGCATTTTTTAAAACTATGGTTTAAACCACTTAGTACATTGCGTTTAACCTTAAAAATTTCTGAGTATTTTTCTAGTTAAATCAGTATATAATTCAAAAAAAATCATCTAAAGGTCAGCATACTGAAGTTATTTTTTTAGAAGAAAGTTAAATGTTCTGATTTGGAATAGTGGCTATATATTAATTTTCCAATTACAGTGGTTCGAATAAGTGCTATACAATAGTTATATTTGTCGTATATCGTGTATATCAGAATTTAATAGGCGTAGACCAGATTGGAAGATTTAGCTAGTCTATTATTACAACTTCTTGGAAATTTAAAATGCCAGGAGATTGCGTGAACCCCAAGAAGAGAAGTATGAGAGTTTTTTTTCTGAGGGGTGTCGAATTTTCTGACAAATTTCGAAAGGGGTTGTTAGAAAAAAATTTCTCTGTCTGGGGTTCTTTCTGAAACTGCACAAATTCGTGCGGTTTTATTTGCACAAAACCGCACAAAATTATGCGGTTTTTGTCAAAAAGATTTTGTGCAAAATCTTTTTTTGCTTCTAGTTGGAGCCGAGCCGTCAAAATTGAGCCAAGGAAAAAATCCAAGATAAATAAAGTGTTTTTGGTGAGATTCGAACTCCACACCTCCACTTAGTAAAGTGAAACTTTAACCAACTAAGCTACAAGAACCATGGTTTTAAAAAATGACCCGAAGGCCGACCCGGGATTTCTCCCGTCCTCCGGGTCGGCCGGTCGGACCGGTCGAACCACCGGTGGGACCAAATTTTTTATTTTTAAATATTTTAAATAATATATATATGTAGGTTAAAATATACTTATTTTCCATACAAAAAAAGTAGACTTAATTTTTTATCTCTCCACTCTATAAATCTACTTTATTTATTTATTTATTACTTTATAAATTTGTCAAATCAATTTTTTTCCTCGAAAACTACCAAAAAAAAGTCAATTTCGCCCATTTTTGTACTAACCGGGTTCGACCGGTCAGGATGGACCTCAAAATCGGCCGGTCCGACTGGATTTGGTCTGGTTAGTACAGACCCCGGTCAAAAGCCTAAAAATGACCCGGTCTAGTGCCCGTTTTGCGGTCCAACCGGTCGGACCGCATTTTTTAAAACCATGACAAGAACTTGTTGACTACCTCTTTAAAATAAATTATATAATATACCAATACGGACTAATACATTTATACTTTTACAAAATGACATCAACAAAACTAACCAACCATTCAAAAAAACTAATTAACCAAATATAAATTTATGTAATTCTCTACTTAGCTATGGAATCCGAACATCATTATTATTACAATGAGTGATATATTATATATCAAGTTAATATAATTTAATAGATGAGAACAATGCTCTATTAAATTTATTCTACATTGTAATATACCATTCATTGTATAAAATTAGATTAACTTATGTATTAAATTTAAGAGCATAAATAATATACCAAAAATTTGAGAGCATTATTCTCGTCTATTAAATTATATATTACATTAATAATGAATTTACTCATTGTAATAAGTATAAACGCATTAGTCCGTATTTATATATCATATAAGTACGTGCTTGCTTTTTCAATAATTAAATTATCCATGGCTTGATGAAAAATCATTACTTTTTAATCCGGGATGGAACGTCAATTATTTGCTCCCATATTTTTTTTAAATCTCTGGTATTCGTGCTCCTTCTCGACCAAAAAAAAGCATTTGTCCGTATTTATATATCATATAATTTATTTTAAAGATGCAATCAATGAGGTCTCGGAATTTAGTTGGTTAGAGCATCACTTTACTAAGTGGAGGTGTGGAGTTCGAATCTCACCAAAAGTACTATGTTTTTCTTGAATTTTTTTCCTGATTCTACTTTCACGGCTCGGCTCAACTAAAAGCAAAAAAAAATTTGCACAAAACTGCAAGATTTTGTGCATTTTTTGACAAAAACCGCATTATTTTGTGCGGTTTTGTGCAAATAAAACTGCATTAATTTGTGCGGTTTCAGACAGAACCCCAGACAGGAAAAACTTTTTCTGACAATCCCCTTTCAGGATTTTTCGGAAAATTAAACACCCCCAGAAAAAAACCCGAAGTATGAGAGTGGCGGAGGTCAACTCAGCCCTTTTGGCTGCATTAAATGTGTGATGTGATGAGGGAGAAGACAGGAACACCAATTGGGCCTTGTGATGGGCCTCCGGATGTTCAACCAAGGAAAAGTATCATGTCCAAAAAAATCCACAGCCAAGACAATTTAGATCAACACGAAGTTGAATATATGTGCAAGGAGGTTTGGTTCTCTTCAAAGATTTTAATTGCCTAGCAGTAAAATAGAATGGTGAGGTCGAAACTATCATCAGGATCATTCGTAAGGTGATATTAAGAGCGTCACGAGGAAGCTAGTCTAGGCAGAAATGGGCTTTAAACATAAGCAACAATTTTTTGACATTCAGAGGCCAAATGCTGTCACATGAGAATTTTTTTATATTAGGCATTTGATAAATCCCAAAACTTTTACTCTTAATTTTATTTGAAATATATAGAAATTTACTTGTTCAAAAAGAATTCAAATAAGTGCTACAAAATAATTATATTTGTCGTATATCGCGTATATCAAAAATTTAATAGAGGTAGACAAGGTTGGAATATCTAGCTAGTCTATTATTAGAACTTTTTGGAAGAGGTCCATCATTACAATACTCCAAATTGAACCTGGTGTAGTTACTAGTTAATCTAATCTATCAACTGATGCAGATATTCTGAAACGAAAAGTACTTTCTGTTCTCTTTTTCTTTTTTGCATAGGGAAAGTACTTGCTGTTTACTTACTAGAGACATGTACTTGATGTTCTTTCAGACAAGTACATGCCATTGACCTTACCAAAGCTTGTGTTTGATGGGTTGGAAGAGAGGAAAGTGGTAAAAAGTGAGGACTAAACTTTTTATTTTTGTAGTGTAGATAATGGATTCCATTTTTTAAGACTCTAGAAAAGAATTATGTTTCTCATTTTTTTAGGTTTCCAAACATGCCGTTAAAAATTATATCAAAACAATAATCAGTTAAAAAATTACTTTTACTAGTTACTACTTTTACTCGATCCTTGTGAAGTTTCAAATATTTGTTTTCTTCTTTTAAGTAAGACATATTAATTAACACTCACTCGACTTGGAAATAATTGGTACATTCGAATATTGACCTCTGCCCATATGAGAATTTCATTCGACATTGAAGCAGAACATCATGTTTGGACGCCAGACAAGTATTAAAACACATTATGTAACGATGGTTCTGCCTTGCCTAGCTCAAATGGTAAAGAATATGCTGGAAACTTGAGCTTTGAGTTTTTAATCATCTGTAAATGGCGTTGCCAGAGATAACTAAGGACGAATGTCGCTGATTTTTTATTATAACAGACAGACCAAATATTATATTTGACAAATAGAATAGATATTTTAGCATTATGATCATCATGATGATACAGCTTCTTCACTGCTGATTTCTGCAGATGTTGGAGCTGGACACCAATTTGGACTCTGGTGGTTCTTGTTCTTCATGACTCAAATAAGAACATCAAGAATGATGAACATTTGGCCCTTTAAAGTTCTTCACCTCATCTTCATTCTTTAGCAGCAATCATCAAAATTCTGCAGAATCATGTTGTAGTTCCTGCAATAGTCAAACAGCAGCAGCAAGTTCTCTTAATCATTATTGTCACAATTCCATACAAAAATTAACAAGCCTTAATCCCATGCCAATGTCAAATAGTCAAAAATAACAAGTCTCTTCCCCATTCACAACTGCAATGCTTTATTTATGGCCAGCAGAGCAGAGGTAAAGCATAAAGCATCAGAGGGCAAGAATCAAACTTTTTTCTATCCGGGTTTCATCAATATACTGGAGTATGAAAAGAGGCTCACATATAAACTAGAATCTGGGCTGTAATGGTAAGGAAAAAAAACCCAACTTTAGAACTCTTCCATTCCTCTCTTACAAAACCAACCTAATAAATAGAGGTAAGAAAGAAGGCGACTTGGTGGTCTGTAATGGTGAAGGCAGACATCTTATGAGGAAATTGTGAAGAAGGCAAATCTACTATTTATTGAATGAATCACATAGAATAGTATTACAAGTGTAAAAATCTATAAAAGTAGCTACAGAGCCGCTTCCAAGGACCCATCAGGTAACCATCTCCACATCACTTGATCAACCTCCCAGTTGATGTTGATCGGCTGTCTACTAATCTTCACAAGCACGAACTTGAACACCATGTAGCCCGGGTCTCTATTCGTCTTGAAGTCCGTCACCTTCCACAGCCCTTTGTAAGTGAAGGCGCCATTTTGTTGTTTGGAGATTACCCTCACCGGAGTACCCCTGATCATTGAGTTGTAGAGAGCCAGGTTACCCCTCTCCAAAATCTGATCCACGCCAAGCCGGCCTCCGCTTCCAATATAAACCAACACGTTCATGTCGTGGTAGGTGTTCCTGTACCTCCCACTGTCGACAATGCTGGTGGCTAGAGGATGACTGTCGAAGCTGAACTTGTAGTCGATTCCAGCTTCGAAGTGCTTGTGGAGGCCCACGATTACCATTGCAGCCCTGCTGCTATAAGTGGAACCAACATTGATCCCCGGAACAGCTCCAACACGGCTTGTGCTGTTGAGCCAAGCACCATTCCGCTCGAGCAGACCAGCAGCTGCTCTGTATATCGTGTCTCCGGGAGCCCTCCCCCCTCGGAGCCTCTCAACTTCATCGTCAAACCGACGAAGAAGCTGCCGTACCCTCTCAGCAGTAACAACACCTGCCATCTGATACATGCAACAACAATAAAGTCTTAAACAGCAAGAACTTGTTCTTTTAAAGGGATGAACAACAACAACTTCTCTGAGAGGGAAATCATGCAAAAGTCTTCCTATTCGTATGGCAGAAAGAATTTAATAACCAAGAACGTAAAAGGATTGAGCAGACTAACCTTAGTATTCTAAATCAAACTTTGATTTCAACAATGCTTGGACCTTGTTCGTTCCTTAAACAGCAACAACTCCTCTTTTTTTGCGACGAACAGAGCAACTTCTCTGAGAGTGAAATCATGCAAATTTTATTCGTATGGCAGAAAGAAGTAGGAAACCGAAAACATAAAAAGATTGAGCAGACTAAACTTAGTATTCTTCATCAACCTCTGATTTCAACAATTCCATAAACAGCAACAACTTGTTCTTTTGAAGGGATGAACAGCAACAACTTCTTTGAGAGGGAAATCATGCAAAAGTCTTCCTATTCGTATGGCAGGAAGAATTTAGAAACCAAACCAAGAACGTAAAAAGATTGGGCAGACTAACCTTAGTATTCTAAATCAACAAAAGCTCTGCAGAAAAAATGGAAAATTGCAGACTTCCAACTCGAACAGCAACAACTTCTCTGAGAGGAAAATCATGCAAAAGTGATTTGTATGGCAGAAAGTAGGAAACCAAGAACATAAAAAGATCGAGTAGACTAAACTTAGTATTCTAAATCAACCTTTGATTTCGACAATGATTGCACCTTGTTCGTTCCTTAAACAACAACAACGTGTTCTTTGAAACAGCAACTTCTTCTCCGAGAGAGAAATAAATCATGCAAAAGTCTTCCTATTCGTATGGCAGGAAGAATTTAGAAACCAAGAACGTAAAAAGATCGAGTAGACTAACCTTAGTATTCTAAGTCAACCTTTGATTTCAACAATGCTTGCACCTTGTTCGTTCCTTAAACCGCAACAACTCCTCCTTTTTTAGCGATGAACAGCAACTTCTTCTCTGAGGGAAATCATGCAAACGTTATTCGTATGGCAGGAAGAATTTAGAAATCAAGAACGTAAAAAGATTGAGTAGACTAACCTTAGTATTCTAAGTCAACCTTCGATTCAACAATTGCTTGCACCTTGTTCGTTCCTTAAACAGCAACAACTTGTTTTTTTTTTCCTTCTTCTTCTTTTTAGAGAAAAAGCAACTTCTTCTTTGAGAGGGAAATCATGCAAAAGTCGTCCTATTCGTAGTATATGAATCGGGTGACAGGTCGTCCGTTTAATAATTGCCAAGCGGTAGAGACGGTCATCCACGCACGAGCGATGGAAACAAAAACGACATAATGTAGATATGTAACTATTTACATACTATATATCAAAAAAAAAAATGTTACCTTTTAAAAATATACCAACTAATTAAATAATAAAAGATTCGAGTAATATTCATAGTAAGACATACTACCCTCCACCACATTAACTAAATATTCGCAATTGGGTAATTGAGATGGGTCTGGATTGGGCACGGAATGCTCAGATTCCGAACCGTTCGGAATGAAGACACGCGGGGACTTTTTTGCAAACGCGCTAAAATTTCGGGACCAAAATGAAAAAAGCCACGCACAAACGCAGGCCGGATACAAATGCCATTATCACGTGACTGCGCATGCCAGTATCACATAACTGCGCATGCCACTATCACATAACTACGCATGCCAGTGTGACCTTTTTGCAAAAATGCTAAAATATGGGGGACCAAAATGAAAAAAACCACGCGCGCCATTATCATCAACGGGACTTGCCACTGTCACAAAATACACATGCCATTATCACATAACTGCGCTTGCCATTATCACATAACTGTACTTGCCATTATCACATAACTACGCTTGCCACTGCGGTCCCCCCTTCACTCCAAACCGTACGGAATCGATTCCTTCACTCCGTGCTCAATCCAGACCCAATTGAGATTAGTAAAAGAGTTTTATTGTTTGGGTTTAAGTTAATAGATAAGGTTAGTTGTGAATTATTTTATGGGACGTGTGGGGTTTTTTTAATCATGGATGGAGACTATATTTTATATTTTAAAGTAATTTGGGTTTTTTAAAGTGAGTGAATGGTGTTTTGGTAATATCATGTGATATTTGAGATGTAAATTAATGACTGATTAACAAATTTGATTTCTCAAAATTCTATGATTAATTAACTAAGAATAAAAATCCTAGTACATTATATTAAACCGGAGGGACTTTTGAGTTTTTTCTCGAGTGTTTTTTTTTTGTTATTCTGATGGATTGCGGGTTTTTTTTATATTGTGGGTGATACATTTTAGGATTATATTTGGTCATATTGTCTTTTGGGTCCTTCAATTTTCAGAAATGATCATTTCCATTTTTGAGTCCTAAAATGTGGGTTGGGTAATTTGAAAATTATTATTCGATGTATAGAAATTAATTTAACTTAACGACTTTCTAATTACATTATATATTATTACTTCTTCTAAGTACTATCCCCTAACTAAAATAACAAATGTAAATGAAAACGATGTCGTTTACCTATTTCATTTTGTCCTCCGGCGTTGACGCGCGCCCGCATTATTAACCCTAATCCCCGATCGAAATCCCCAATCTCCAACATTAATCACACCCCATGCGACCAAAATCTCATGTATCTCGTGCGCGCACAAACCCTAATCCCCGTTTTAAATCCCCAATCTCCGTGCCTAATTATTCGACGCCGGGAACTGGTTGAGCCATCGGGGGAAAGGAGGGAGTTGCCATTCGGAGATGCTTCAGTTGCAAGTGAGTAGAAAACGCGGGAGATTTTTGTAATATGCTTGTTTCAATTTCTTGGATTATTATTATTTTTTTTGGGTGGAGAATGAAATGAGGTTAGTTCAGTGTGAGAAAACTGAATTGCGTAGTCCCGTCCCTAGCCTGTTTCATTGCTTCAGCTTGGATGGCACTGTGAGGCTGTGGGGATAATGGGAAAGTTACGAAGTCGGAGAAGGAGAAGTAATCATCAAAAATTGTGAATTTAGTGCTCGAAACATTGGTTCCGGCATGGAGGTTTGTGGAAGGATAGATTGTGAATCTTGAAAGGTTTTCAAGTGTGTCTCTGTCCGTCGAAGATTTGGTAATTCTTTCGGGGCACATTATAAGAGTTGACTGCTTCAAAGTTCATGCTTCTCGAGTTGGAAAAAGCGATCTACCATATATAGATAGAAAAGTTGGTTAGCATTGGGTAGTGGCTGATTCGGCCTGGGAGTTTGCGCGAAAAAAGAGCTGCATGTTTATGCGCAGAAGTGCCATGCTGGTCAAATACTTTTGGACCATGGAAAATCTTTTAACTGGCCAACTTAGTGTTGCATTGCAGTAGCTCCTACTTACCGTGTGATTCGTGATTTACTTTGGGGGACTGGCTCTACGGCAATTCTCATTCATGATTTTTATATTAGTATACATAGCCAGTGGTCAGTCAACTGAAAATGCATTACTTGGTGCACATTATTCCTATTTCGATTAAGCTACTGGATATCTGCAATTGTTGCTGTTAGTCATCTTACTGAATTTCTTTCTTCTAGTGTTGGCTCGGAGAAGGGACATAACTCTGCAAATCATGTTCATTTCGTTCCACAAATCCAGAAAGGAAATTATATGGAAGGACTTACATTAAGGAATTCAATTGATAGGGGTTTTCAGTGGAGTACTGATGCAAAATTCCCAGCATACTCCCCATGCATGCCGTTCAACGAAAAATACTATACTACCCTCTCTGGTTTTGGCCTATCATCAACAGAATCTGGACATGGCAGCTCACAAGAGAGCTTTGAGAATTCTTATGATTTAGCTGCTTGTGCTGTAGAGACGTTGCAAATGCTTGCAGTTATTGATCTACTGAATGAAGTTCAACATTCTTCCGCAGCATACAAAAATCTTGATGAACCTGGGAGAAGGTACTTTTAACTGACTGTTCTTGATAAACAATGTACTTGTGATGTCAGCTACCCCTGCATTTGTGGTATTTGTTCTTTTTGTTTCTTGATCATTTTCTGATCTGCTCATTTATTAACTTCAATTGTTGATATATTGTTGAACCAAGGAAAGCTTCCGAATTTCAAAACCAGGGGTAAAAAGAGTTTGTTAGTCAATAAACTTTTAGCCAAGCCACTTTTAGACAGAGTTCTTTTTTGGTTAACAAAGTTGATGCTGAATTATTTGCTTATTTTCTGCAGTTTTAACCGTGGATACATGATATTGGTTCCTTGAAGTACCATTCTTGACGATAGATACCCAACAATCCCTCTTGACATTCTCTCAATTTACAATAAATCAATTGTTTACCTTTTCTCTAACATGTACTTGTATCTGCTCCTTGCTCATAAACAATTGAAAGATATTAGTTTTTGATCTGAGACAATGAGGATTGAGACGTTTATCTTGATGTAGATGGAGAGACTGGCAAGATCACAGTACCTGAGGAAGAAGGATCCTAAAGATTGTGCACTTCTTTATAAAGCATTATATAAAATCCAAGTATTGGCAGGTCTCTTCATGATCAGTAAAGATGAAAAGGATAAACCTCTGGTTGGATTTCTCTCTCGCAACTTTCCTTCTCCAGTTTTCATGGGTACTGGCGATGAAGTAGATGATCCTCAAGAGCACGCTGGTGGAAATAGCCAGGGCATAGATCAGTCATCGTTCAATTACCTTAGTTGGTTTCTGGAAAATAGCTGATATCACGTGGAAGCTAACGAAATGTCGCCCGTCTTTCATTCGGAGGTCCTGCTTGTGAATATAGGTGCAGGTACTTTGATTAGCATTTGCCTTGTTTTTAGTCTCAAAGCACGTTGAAAATTTGATTTGTTATACTCTTTTGTTACATATTGCTGTACTTGAATTTTGAGGTGATACAAGCTTTGGATTCCAATTTCTTCCGCACCTTGCTCACATAAGCTTGCTATGCTTCTGAGCTGCCTGAATGCATTACTTGTGCACATTATTCCTATTTTGATAAGGCAACTGGAAACGTGCGTGTTGCTGTCAGACATCTTACTAAATTTCTATCTTCTATTGGTTGCTCGGAGAAGGGACATAACTCTGCAACTCATGTTCATTTTGTTCCACAAATCCAGTTAGAAAATTATATGGAAGGACTTGTATTAAGGAATTCAATTGATAGGGGTTCCCAGTGGAGTACTGATGCAAAATTACCCACAAACTCCCTGCTCACACTGTTCAATGAAAAATACGATGTTGCCCCCCTGGTTTTGGCCTGTCATCAACAGAATCTGGATATGGTAGCTCACTTGAGAGTTTTGAGAATTCTTATGGCTGCTTGTGCTGTAGAGAAGTTGCAAATGCTTGCAGTTACTGATGTTTTGATGACGTTTAGCATTCTTCCTCGGCATACAAAAATCTCGATGAACCTGGGAGAAGGTACTTTTAACTGACTTTTCTTGATAAACAATGTACTTGTGATGTCAGCTACCCCTGCATTTGTGGTTTTTCGTGTTTTTGTTTCTTTGAGCATTTTCTGATCTGCCATTTGATTAGCTTCAATTGTTGATTCTTTTTTGGTTAACAGAGATGCTGAATTATTTGCTTATTTTCTGCAATCTTAACTGTGGATATATGATATTTGTTCCTTGAATTACCATCTTGACGATGGATACCTGAAAATCCCTCTTGGCAGACAAGTGAAGGCAATGATTGCCTCTCGGCATTCTCTTGATTTACAATAAATCATTTGTTTTCCTTTTATCTAACATGTACTTGTATCTGCTCCTTTCTGATAAACAATTGAATGATATTATCTTTTATATGAGACAATGAGGGTTGACACGTTTATCTTGTTGTAGATGGACAGACTGGCAAGATCACAGTACCTGAGGAAGAAGGATCCTAAAGATTGTGATCTTTTTTATAAAGCATTAACTAGAATTCAAGTATTGGCAGGTCTCTTCAAAATCAGTAAAGATGAAAAGGATACCTCTGGTTGGATTCTCTCTTGCAACTTTCCTGCTCCTGTTTTCATTGGTAGTGGCAATGAAGTATATGATCCTCGAGAGCACTCTGGTGAAAACTGAAAATAGCCAGGGCACAGATCAGCCATCGTTCAATTACCTCAGTTGATTAATGGACGATAGCCGATATCACGTGGAGCTTACTGAAATGTTGCCCCTTTTTCATCCAGAGGTCCTGCTTGTGAATATAAGTGTAGGTACCTTGCTTCAGGATTTGCCTTGTTTTGAGTCACAGCACATTGAAAATTTGATTTGCTATACACTTTTGTTACATACTGCTGTAATTTTGGAGCTGATACCAGCTTTGGATTCAATTTTCTTCAGAACGATGCTCACATAATCTTGTTATGCTCATGAGCTCTCTGAATGCATTACTTGGTGCACATTATTCCGATTTGATTAGGCAACTGGAAACATGCAAATGTTGCTGCCACATCTTACTGAATTTCTTTCTTCTAGTGATTGCTCGGAGAAGGGACACAAGTCTGCAACTCATGTTCATTTCGTTCCCCAAATCCAGTTAGGAAATTATATGGAAGGACATATATTAAGGAATCCATTTTGTAGGGGTTTCCAGTGGAGTACGTATGCGAAATTACCAGAATACTCCCCGTTCGTGCCGTTCATTGAAAAATATGATGGTGCCCTCCCTGGTTTTGGCCAATCATAAACAGAATCTGGACATGGTAGCTCACTGGAGAGTTTTTAGAATTCTTATGATTTAGCTGCTTGTGCCGCAGAGAAGATGCTCATGCTTGCAGTTCTTAATCTACTGAATGAAGTTTAGCATTCTTCCTCGGCATACAAAAATCTGGACGAACCTGGGAGAAGGTAATTTTAACCGACTTTCCTTGATAAACAATGTACTTGTGATGTCAGCTACCCCTGCATTTGTGGTAATTTGTCTTTCTTGTTTCTTTGAGCATTTTCTAATCTGCCCATTTATTAACTTCAATTGTTGATATATTTGTTTAACCAAGGAAAGCTTCCGAATGACAAAACCAGGGGTAAAAAGAGTTTATTAGTCAATAAAACTTTTACCCAAGCCACTTTGAGACAGAGATCTATTTTGGTTAACAGAGCTGATACTGAATTATTTGCTTATTTTCTGCAATCTTAACCATGGATATATGATATTGGTTCCTTGAATTACCATCTTGATGATAGATTCCTGAAAATCCCTCTTGGCAGACAAGTAATGACAATGATTGCCTTTCGGCTTTCTCTTAATTTTTTTTGGTGGAAGGCTGTCTCTTAATTTACAATAAATCAATTGTTTATCTTTTCTCTAACATGTACTTGTATCTTCTCCTTGCTCAAATACATTTGAAAGATGAGACAATGAGGATTGACACGTTTATCTTGTTGTAGATGGAGAGACTGGCAAGATCACAGTACCTGAGAAAGAAGGATCCTATAGATGGCACTCTTCTTTATAAAGTTTTAAATAGAATCCAAGTATTGGCAGGTCGCTTCAAAATCAGTAAAGATGAAAAAGGATAAACCTCTGGTATGATTTGTCTCTCGCAACTTTCAGGTTAGGCAGGTCTCATGGATTCATCTGTAGAGATACCGGCTTCAATAACTGATTCTATTTCCACCTACCAAAAGGTTTCTCGTTTCCTTTAAGTTGGTTTTATGTTACCATGTCGTGTAGGCTTCTGCTCATGCCACCTCATTTCATTGTGCATTATTAGAACATAAGGCCCTTTCCTGGTTTGAATTTTCAGGAGGAAAAGAATAAAGCCGCTGCTCTTAAAAAAAGCTTATGTTTTGATGGGAAGATATCAGCTAGAACTGGCATTTACTTTTTTCCTGCTTGGTGGTGACACTCATTCTGCAATAAGTGTTTGCAGTAAGAATCTTAAAGATGATCAGCTTGCACTTGCAATTTGTCGGCTTGTTGAAAACTATGGTGGGCCGATGGAACGTCACTTGATCACAAAATCTATTCTTCCATCTTCCAGTTAAAGAGGCGACTATTTGCTTGGGAGCCTGCTGGAGGTCTCTGATACAAGTCATTCTCTCTCTCTTTTTAAAGGGATAGATGATCTCTCTTGCACTTCTCTTTGTCTGGATTATAACATAATATCTTGGTTTGCAGTGGGAATTGAGAAATTATTCCCATCTTTCGCACTCATGCTAGGCTTGGAAGTGGGTGAGGTTGGCCAGACCTTTATTTCAGTCTTGAGTGTTGCTTTTTCCGATCCCAATATTGGTTTGTGTTGCCTCCAAGTATGAAAAATAACAAATGCCGTAGGTGAATAAAATCTTGCACTACTTGGTAGGTGGGCCACTTTCATGACAACTACATCTTCCAACAGATGTGGGCTTCCGTCAAGTTCAACTTATACCCGTTGATAATTTCTCTTGGATTCCGATTAGTGTTCTTGCATTTATTTAAATGTTTCTCCTGTCTCTTGTGCCACTAATCTAAGTTGGTTTTCTCCATGGAATACACTATTTAACGTTGTTTTCTTTTGCTACATCCTTTTCATGAACTGGGAACTAGATATATGGTGAGGACCCTTGTATACATATCTCTCTTTATTGCTAATAAGGTCCTAGTTTTGTTTATCAGCTTGAAGCTTTGGAATTCTTTTCATCTTCTCTAAGCATGGTTGGGGCCGAGGTTCGGGAACGGAAGTTGACAATGAACATCTTGGAGTGCTTCATGTACTTGTAAACCTATCTTCAAATGATAGGTTTAACTGGATTTCAGGCGATACGGCTATCTATTTGGAGGTCCAGGCTAAGCTGGATTTGACTTTTCAGTATTTCTTCAAATTGATTAAGGAGCATCCTGGTTGGCTTGATCTAACTGTCGAATCTATCCAACCTGTCACATGCTAGAAAAAAATTCCAGTATTATGATGGATTGATATCAAGTTTTTCTCACAAACTATACATCGGTCTTTCAAAGGTCGAGCAGGAACTTTCTGTGATAGCTCTTCCATTATGACGATGGTATGTTCTTCTCAAGCTAGAATTTCTGCTAAGCTGACTTCCTTTAAGCTCCATGTTGACTTCGTATACCAATGGTTGTCAGATTTTGGCTTGGCTTGCAGCAAATGATTGCTGGTTATTGGATTTGATGTACTATTGGACTACAATTCTCGAAATAACCTGCAAAATAAGAGCAATACAACAGGTGGTACCTATCATAATTGCATAAGCCGCTGATGACAGCTGTGTGTGACATTTCCCATTCTTTATCAAGGTTCATTCTTTCAAGTAGCATCACTCTTTTCCACGAACATCTTGTTCTATCGATGTTAGACCCTTTGAGCCAGATGCTGCGTATTCCCAATCAATCTTGCTAGCATTATGTACTCTAAAAAAGTAGCTGTTAGAATATTTTGTGACTTCCAGGAAGATGCAATCAAAAGATTTGGTTGAATGTGTTGCGTATTCTGCATTCTTTTGGCTTCAATAAGATTCTGAAGGACTCTTGTTCATGTTGGCTCCTCTCTTGACTAAATCAGCTGATGGGAATTCCCTGTATGAAGTCGACATGGCAAAACTGAAGGAGGAGTCTTCATAGCGCTGAAGAGAGGTTAACTTGTGGCTTGTCTGTTGGGGTCACAAGAATCGGTCAAGGAGTCGCTGCATCTACCCCCGACACCAGAATTAGATAATTGGCTATCTTTTTCAGAAGATGAAAGATGGCATGTGATATGAGTTTGTTTTTTGGCAGCATATGTCAGCCTGGTTGATCATAAGCTTTCCTTTGAACAGGAAGATAGTTGCAGTGTCTGTTTTCCAAGCAGTGGTTCCTTTCTAGAAATATAGTTTAACCAACTTGGTTCGTCGGGGCAACAACTCAACGGAAATTAATTTCATTTTGTTAATATTGGCAAAGGTGCTGAAGACTGCACTCGCATGTCTTTCCTCTTATCATGTGGAATTTCTTGTTGAATTCTTGCATCGGAAATCAGTGGATAAATTGCATGTAGCAACTCTTGGATGGTTGAAGTGATCTAGTTTGTCCCAAACCAAAACCACTAGTCCTGTTGTTGATCATGTTACAATTGACAAGACTGAATTTTCAACTATTGATGCATTATGGGTTAGCACCGCAGACTCTAACATGATATATAAAGCCTTTGAACTGGGCAAAATAGAATGGTCACATGTTATTGACTATTTATTGTTTAGAGCATGGACTGATTTCCATCAGGAAATTTCAAGGGAGCAATATCCTGCAGAAACCATCAACCATGAATTGCATGCGAGTGATGGTTCTGCGGAAGAGGTTGGATCTTCATCCCGTAGGGGTCTGTTTAAGAGTGGTCGCTCAATTTTGAGTTCTTGGCAAAAGATGCTACAATTGTCAAGGGCCTGTTAGATAATGTGAAAGAGATATATTAGAGAGATGGAGAGCTCTTTGAGGTAGTTCTGCTCTTTGCTCTATGTTGGTTGATATAGGTGAAATTGAAACTGGTCATTTATCATTATTGCACAACTTGGTTATGAAGCAATGTTGGGAACTGCGATTCAGGCTATTTTCTACCATTTTGTGCATCAGAATCTTATAGTGCACGTCTTGGTCGGAACTTCCTCGGGCAGTTTCCAATTGTGATTCCGTTCATTGTTGGATGAAGCTTAAATGGCTGTCATATTCCTGGAGTGATTTGATCCCTAGCTTAATTGTACATGGGTTGTTCGAATCGAGACATGGAAGCTGGAAAGTAAAATAATTAACTCAGGGCGAAGAAGATTGCTAAGCATGGGCGTCTATATGCCTCTGGAGATTGAATGCTACCCCATGCTTTAGCCATAGTACGCCCCTTGCTCCAATTTCTCTGAGCTAAACAATGCACATTTTCTGGTTACAACATGGACCGTTGTGGCATATCAAGCCAGATAGCTTTGCTGTAAGGGGGAGTCTTTAGTGTGAAGATCATGAGAATTAGGATCATAATTGCCCAGGAAGTCATTTTGCCAGTATACTCAATTGATTAGCACCTTATATTCCGTCATCCTTATGTATAGTGACTGTTGTGATGAAAGTATATTCATAGTCTCGAGCAACTTTTTAAATTCGCTCTATGTTGAGTCAAACCATTACGCAAGCAAGCTGCATATTTGTATAGTATCATCCTATGTCAAAGCAGCTATCAGGAAATGGGGAAGGCTGGGTGGTACATGCTCAATGGTCATAACCTTGCAAAGGTGATTTGATCAAGCAAAGCATTGAACCACGTAGAACGAAAGCTTGATCTGGGAAAAATAGGCAGGATTGGGGCTTTTTGCACTACTGTGTTTGTACGTGTGTTTTACTGAGCTTCGTGATGATTCAACTGTATAACAATTTGATTTTGCATCTTATTCAGGGAATCATTATTATTTTTTTAAATGGGATGCCAAAGTCTATTCTGGACACCCATCTTGCTATATCTGGTCAGATGCTGATTGGCCACCTAAAGGGTGGGCAGGTTCTGAATCAACACCAATACCAACTTGTGTTTCCCCAGCACGGTCTGGGAAGCAAGAGAGGCACTCATCTTTGGCTGGCTGGGGCAATGATCGGCATGGGGTCTTTAACTAGACCGAGGTGAGAATTGACAGCTCGGAGAGCGTTTGGTCTACCAGGTTATGCAGGTAATGGTGCTTTTGGCTGAGGTTGGGAAGTTCAGGAGGACTTTGAACAGCTTGTTGATACTCCAGCTAATGGAAAAATATACGTACTAGAGCATTCTCAAGTCACCCCTCTACTTTTTTCTTGGTTGGTTCCAGCAACACTCGTATTTTATCTGTCATTCGCTTATCATTTTCCTTTTATAATTGAAATATCTGAGATTTCTTTGCAGTGATCTTCTTCCCTGGAGTAGGAAGTTTCATCCTTCTGCTTTTAGTAATCAGCCTTTGTTTTTGTTTTTAAGAGATACCTCGGCTGTGTAGAAGCACCAACTTTTTAACCTATTCTTTCCTTACTTGGATCTCTATTAAAAGTTGGGGGACTCTTCTGTCTCTAATGCATTTCTCAGTTAGATTCATTTTATTAGACATGAACTTCTAAAGGTTTGTCCTGATTTACTTTCTTTAAGCTGAAGCCTGCTACTGGTTACATACTCTCTCCAACTCTCTTCCAAAGGTTTGGCTCTTTTATCAGCCTATTGTTTAGCAGAGAACTGCATGGATTAGTCAATTATTCAGTTAACATCTGGCATAAATCTAGATTAATCCAAATCAGAAAGCAGAGTTGACAACTGTTCGTTTGCCCTTTGCTCCTTAAGTCCTTATCTATTAGTTGGTCTGTTTGTTTCTCCATTGGGTGATGTTTGTGGAGAACATATTTGGTTTATCCTTGTTTTCATCAATGCATCTTTACTTCGGTTTACCTCTGTCAGCCATAAAGCAGTGCAGTCGTGAATAGGGAAGACTCTAGTTATTTTTTACTATTTGACATTGGCATGGGATTAAGGCTTGATAGTTTTTGCTAGAAGGTTGACCCTAATGAAGTGAATGCTCTGGCTCAACCGATGATATGGAAGACTGCTGTAGCAGATATTCCATATGGTAGAGCAAAGGGTAGAATAGGCTTGTAGTCCCAGGGATTCTAGTCAAGGCGACTGGGAACGTCCTACTCGTGTCTTCACTCAGAAGATCCATGATCTCATGGTATTCACATTGATATTCCAGCATCAGACATGGGCACTAATCCTCAGGTCAGTATCACCATCTGCTTATTAGTTTTCCATCTTATGATTCATTTAAACCTTTTCTATATGGAATTTTAGCAATAAAATGAATCTGAACGACATACCTTGGCGTGGATATTGGATGAGTACTCAAATTTTCATGTTCATTCACCCGCTGTAGTGACAAGGAAATGCCATTGTAAGTTTTGAATCACGATTCTGTGTTTGTGTTTCTGGAATTTTTTTTAAATGATACATTAAGCAGAAGAGTCTGAAGTTGTTGGATTGTCTCTTATGGAACACTTGGGAGGGAGGCTGCAACTGGGCGTCGAGTTGTTTTTGCTGCAGAAGCTTTGCTTGTTGGATATGGAAAGTCCATCAGGGGATTGGCGTTTATCATTCATGTAATATGAAATTCAGCTTTCCATCTGTTTGCCGTGTTTGTTCCTCCTCAGTCCAATCTTTCTTGATTGACAAACTCTTGAATGAGTGCTATTGGCCTTTGGTAACTTAGGTTAATGGGCGGCAAGGTCATACACGAGACTGACATACCAGAACTGATCAAGCACAAAGAATCTACTGGCAGCTAGAAAGATTTCCAGGGAAGCCTTGGATCCTTCTGGATACTTGTTAATGAATGTGATGTCCTTGTTCATGTAGATGTGCTTAATATTTCCTTTTTAGCTTCTTTTCTTTTCTTTTCTTAATTTTACCTCTAAATTCGAGTCTATTAGCTGCGATTCAAATTTTCCCTTTTTGCACTGTCTGTCTTTCTTCATAAATGCTCGTGTTTATGTTAGTTAGAGACTATTTATGCAGCAAAAAATCTTTGGTCTGATATATGTCAAATGACCTGATTATGTCTATCTCAATGTTTTTTGTCGATTCTAGTGACAATGCTGCAGACGGGAAGGCCAAGTTTATAATAGAGGCAGCAAACCGTCCAACCGGCCCAAAGCTGACGAGGTAACATGCTCTATAGATTTACATGTAATTTTTTTAACGACATTACAAAAGACAGGTTTTGCCCCGCTTATTACCACATTTCTCTCTTCCAACTCACTTCCGTAAAATTCTCAGAGAAAAAAACTCACTTCCGTACTACTTTAAAACCAAGCTTTGGTAAGGTGAACATCATGTACTTGTCTGAAAGGTTTTTGTGTCCGAACATCAAGTACATGTCTCTAGTAAGTAAGCAGCAAGTACTTTCCCTATGCAAAGAAAGAAAGAAAGAACGGAAAGTACTTTCTGTTTCAGAATATCTGCATCAGTTGATAGATTAGATTAACTAGTAGCTACACCAGGTTCAGTTGGAGTATTGTAATGATGGACCTCTTCCAAAAAGTTGTAATAATAGACTAGCTAGATATTCCAACCTTGTCTCCCTCTATTAAATTTTTGATATACGCGGGACTTACGACAAATATAGTTATTATATAGCACTTATTTGAACCGCTGCAATTGGAAAATTACTATACAGCCACTATTCCACATCGCAACATTTAGCTTCAGCATGCTGACATTTTTTTCAGAAGTAAAATTTCATTAATAAAACTACTCTGTACACAGATGGCACCAGTAAGCAGCTAATCGATGGCGGAGCCACTAGCTGCCCTACTTGATGTCTTTTTCTCTCTAAATTTTGCACTAATTGAGCAAACTTTTTAACTTATATGTTCCAGAAAAAAGAACCAAAAATGAATACAGTTGGAGAAATTTGTTAGCTCCTCTCATCAACCAAAACCAGGCTCTCCACATGAGTAACGGCCCTGAAGCAACGTGATTTCCATCTTCTTGTCCCAAGCTTCATGGTCCTCCCAGTCTCGGGATCATAAGACACCAATCTCTTGAAGCAGTTCATCACAAGTATCTCCCCGTTCTTCCTGGACCCAACTACCCTGCTTATTTGCTTACCCATCTCGATATTAAATTTGTTTGTCCACGAGGACTTGTCTCCGTACTCTTCCATCATCCAAATTCGATACACATTTCCAGGGTTCCAGTCGACCATAGCCAAACAACCATTGTACACGAATACGGTCTGTATGCCAGAAAAAGCGACAGGTATTACCGTCACATCCGCAGAATCATGTCTAGGATCAAACTTAACCATAATAGTCCTGAACCTGGAGGGTTGGCCTTCCCATTCTTCGTTGATGACGCAATCCGTGAAACAGTGAACGACGTCGTTGTAAACGCACTGGGTAATTTTGCGATACATTCCACAATCGCAGATTAAACTGAATTCTCCGCTAACGTCGACCCTCTTCCAGGAGCTCCTCTTGAGAGAATAGACCTCTGCTCCCTTAAGATCCATCCTAACAACTTTGAAGTCTTTGGTAGTGGAGTCAAACCCGAACCCGAGTGCGAGCCAGGTCTCGTCGTCGTCACCATATTGGGAGGTCATGCTAATCTCCCGGCACTTGTTAAGGCACGGGTTCCACACCACAATATTCCTTCCAAGGGGGAGAGAGCCGTTGACCAAACATACCAATCCATTGCAAGACGCGAGCACCTCGAGGTTATCGAACCATATCTTGCAGGGAGGCGGTTTCAGGGTACGGTACTCGGACAACGACTCGTCATCAACGTGTAGAGCGGCGGTCCAACAACGAGGAGAAGTGTAGTCTCTTTTAATCAGGAGGATGAGGTTCGGTTCGAATCGGTAGGGGATGAACCCGGAATCGCTGATGAGGGCGTTGCACGATCTCGACAAGCATTTGAATCGGAGCAGCGATTTGGTGGGTACGAGACCTAGGGTTTGGATCACCAAGTCCCTCGGGATATAACTATTATATCCTTCCATCGATTTCCTTTTAGTAATTCCTTCCATTGCTTTTCCTTTTTGACGCATCAGAAGCCAAATATATACGTGGACTGGAATTCTGAAGAGGGTACCTAAAACTGGGGCTTAGGGATAAATTCAGGAGTGTCCAACTTCTCCGCGGAATCTGAAATTGAAGGGATTTGTATGTGGAGATCGCCCTGTTATACGGAGGTGTATTTGACTAGTGCAATTAACGAATTGTATAAGATAAAAATAAAAATATGTCCAGACCAATTCAGGACTTCGTACCCGCCGACGAATCTGGAATCTGATATTTTTGAATTTTATACCGACACCAGTTAAAAATTGGAAGAAAAATACTTGGAGATCTCTAATGTAATAAGAAGTCTTTGTACCCAAAAAAAATGTAATAAGAGGTTTAGACTTTAGTAAATTATTCTCATCGACTTTTATCTCAAACGCTAATTAGAATCATCAAAATATTACCACTCACTCTAAAACTCCAAAATCACCCCACATCCAAACTCTAAATTCAAACAATAAAACTCCCACCCCATCTTAATTACAATTTTATTACAAATATCATGGAAAAGAAACATAATCTCAAAATTTGCATACCCATAAAAAGAAATTTTCATGGGAAAAAAAATAACTTAATGAAGAAGGTTGTTATGATCTAGAAATTGGGGAAATCAAGAAAGGAAAGAAAGGGAAGAGAAGAGAAGAAGAAGGGGGAGAAAGAAGAGAAAACGTAATTGTTTCCTTAAGATTGAGAAGTACAATTGTCAAGAATGGTTCTTAGAGTTCTCTCTTATTTTTATTTATATTTCGTACGCCCTATTACAATATTCTGTGATCATAACAAATGTCAAGACAATAAATTTTCCAAAAGAGGGTTTCATCAAGTACCGCGCATCGATTATGTAGAGACCTTTACTCTAGTAGCAAAAATAAAAACAGTACGAATTTTGATCATTACTACAATTAATAATTGGGCAACGTTCTAAACAGATGTAAAAAATTATTTTTTACAAGGAGACTTAGAAGCGGAAGTGAGCAATGGGTCTAACAATGAGAGAGACAATTTAGATAAAGTATATACTCTAAGATTTGGGATTCAAATTACCCCTTTTTGCACTGTCTGTCTTACTTCATGAATGCTCGTGTTTATGTTGGTTAGGGACTATTTATGCAGCAAAAAATCTTTGGTCTGATACATGTCAAATGACCTGATTCTGTCTATCTCAATATTTTTTATCGATTCTAGTGACAATGCTGCAGACGGGAAGGCCAAGTTTATAATAGAGGCAGCAAACCGTCCAACCGGCCCAAAGCTGACGAGGTAACATGCGTTTGCTCTCTTGTTTGCCTGTTTACAACAATGAAATTTAAAGAACAGGGCGGCTTATCTATCATTGAACAACGGCCGATGTTGCAGATCTTATCTAAGAAAGAGTCATTATATCTCCCGACATATATTGAATTGTTGGAGGCGTGCTACTTCGAATTAGATGCAGGGTGCATACACTTAACACCCTACTGTTTTATATATGAGACTGCAAATAAATCGCTCCGTCTGTTATAAAAAAAACCCTTGGCAGTCGTCCTCAGTTATCAGGTTAAGCCATTTCAGATGATTAAAAACTTGCATTAGTTGTAATGGCCATTTTCTGATTTTGATAAGTAGAATGCTTACACTCCGAGCCCGGTATGCACCCCAAACTCAATTTTCCGGCATATTCTTTACCATATGAGCTAGGCACAATGGTCGTTACGTAATATTTTTACTTGTCTGACGTCCAAACATAATGTTCTCATATGGGCAGAAGAACATCATCCAAGATTTCAGGAGGGAAGAGGCACAGGCCAACAGAGAGGGAGCTTCAGAGGCCATAATATGACTAGAGCCTTTACACAACATCAAGAACATGAGGGAAAATAGGTAGAGGTCAATCTTAACATGTACCAATTAATTCAAAGACGAGCGAGTGTTAATTAACATGTCTTGGGTAAAAAAAAATTAACTTCACAAGGATCGAGTAAAAGTAGTAACTACTCTATAGATTTACATGTAATTTTTTTAACGACATTACAAAAGACAGGTTTTGCCCCGCTTATTACCACATTTCTCTCTTCCAAGTCACTTCCGTAAAATTCTCAAAGAAAAAAACTCACTTCCGTACTACTTTAAAACCAAGCTTTGGTAAGGTGAACAGCATGTACTTGTCGGAAAGGTTTTTGTGTCCGAACATCAAGTACATGTCTCTAGTAAGTAAGTAGCAAGTACTTTCCCTATGCAAAGAAAGAAAGAAAGAACAGAAAGTACTTTCTGTTTCAGAATATCTGCATCAGTTGATAGATTAGATTAACTAGTAAGTACACCAGGTTCAGTTGGAGTATTGTAATGATGGACCTCTTCCAAAAAGTTGTAATAATAGACTAGCTAGATATTCCAACCTCGTCTCCCTCTATTAAATTTTTGATATACGCGGGACTTACGACAAATATAGTTATTATATAGCACTTATTTGAACCGCTGCAATTGGAAAATTATTATACAGCCACTATTCCACATCGCAACATTTAGCTTCAGCATGCTGACATTTTTTTCAGAAGTAAAATTTCATTAATAAAACTCTCCGTACACAGATGGCACCAGTAAGCAGCTAATCGATGGCGGAGCCACTAACTGCCCTACTTGATGTCTTTTTCTCTCTAAATTTTGCACTAATTGAGCAAACTTTTTAACTTATATGTTCCAGAAAAAAGAACCAAAAAATGAATACAGTTGGAGAAATTTGTTAGCTCCTCTCATCAACCAAAACCAGGCTCTCCACATGAGTAACGGCCCTGAAGCAACGCGATTTCCATCTTCTTGTCCCAAGCTTCATGGTCCTCCCAGTCTCGGGATCATAAGACACCAATCTCTTGAAGCAGTTCATCACAAGTATCTCCCCGTTCTTCCTGGACCCAACTACCCTGCTTATTTGCTTACCCATCTCGATATTAAATTTGTTTGTCCACGAGGACTTGTCTCCGTACTCTTCCATCATCCAAATTCGATACACATTTCCAGGGTTCCAGTCGACCATAGCCAAACAACCATTGTACACGAATACGGTCTGTATGCCAGAAAAAGCGACAGGTATTACCGTCACATCCGCAGAATCATGTCTAGGATCAAACTTAACCATAATAGTCCTGAACCTGGAGGGTTGGCCTTCCCATTCTTCGTTGATGACGCAATCCGTGAAACAGTGAACGACGTCGTTGTAAACGCACTGGGTAATTTTGCGATACATTCCACAATCGCAGATTAAACTGAATTCTCCGCTAACGTCGACCCTCTTCCAGGAGCTCCTCTTGAGAGAATAGACCTCTGCTCCCTTAAGATCCATCCTAACAACTTTGAAGTCTTTGGTAGTGGAGTCAAACCCGAACCCGAGTGCGAGCCAGGTCTCGTCGTCGTCACCATATTGGGAGGTCATGCTAATCTCCCGGCACTTGTTAAGGCACGGGTTCCACACCACAATATTCCTTCCAAGGGGGAGAGAGCCGTTGACCAAACATACCAATCCATTGCAAGACGCGAGCACCTCGAGGTTATCGAACCATATCTTGCAGGGAGGCGGTTTCAGGGTACGGTACTCGGACAACGACTCGTCATCAACGTGTAGAGCGGCGGTCCAACAACGAGGAGAAGTGTAGTCTCTTTTAATCAGGAGGATGAGGTTCGGTTCGAATCGGTAGGGGATGAACCCGGAATCGCTGATGAGGGCGTTGCACGATCTCGACAAGCATTTGAATCGGAGCAGCGATTTGGTGGGTACGAGACCTAGGGTTTGGATCACCAAGTCCCTCGGGATATAACTATTATATCCTTCCATCGATTTCCTTTTAGTAATTCCTTCCATTGCTTTTCCTTTTTGACGCATCAGAAGCCAAATATATACGTGGACTGGAATTCTGAAGAGGGTACCTAAAACTGGGGCTTAGGGATAAATTCAGGAGTGTCCAACTTCTCCGCGGAATCTGAAATTGAAGGGATTTGTATGTGGAGATCGCCCTGTTATACGGAGGTGTATTTGACTAGTGCAATTAACGAATTGTATAAGATAAAAATAAAAATATGTCCAGACCAATTCAGGACTTCGTACCCGCCGACGAATCTGGAATCTGATATTTTTGAATTTTATACCGACACCAGTTAAAAATTGGAAGAAAAATACTTGGAGATCTCTAATGTAATAAGAAGTCTTTGTACCCAAAAAAAATGTAATAAGAGGTTTAGACTTTAGTAAATTATTCTCATCGACTTTTATCTCAAACGCTAATTAGAATCATCAAAATATTACCACTCACTCTAAAACTCCAAAATCACCCCACATCCAAACTCTAAATTCAAACAATAAAACTCCCACCCCATCTTAATTACAATTTTATTACAAATATCATGGAAAAGAAACATAATCTCAAAATTTGCATACCCATAAAAAGAAATTTTCATGGGAAAAAAAATAACTTAATGAAGAAGGTTGTTATGATCTAGAAATTGGGGAAATCAAGAAAGGAAAGAAAGGGAAGAGAAGAGAAGAAGAAGGGGGAGAAAGAAGAGAAAACGTAATTGTTTCCTTAAGATTGAGAAGTACAATTGTCAAGAATGGTTCTTAGAGTTCTCTCTTATTTTTATTTATATTTCGTACGCCCTATTACAATATTCTGTGATCATAACAAATGTCAAGACAATAAATTTTCCAAAAGAGGGTTTCATCAAGTACCGCGCATCGATTATGTAGAGACCTTTACTCTAGTAGCAAAAATAAAAACAGTACGAATTTTGATCATTACTACAATTAATAATTGGGCAACGTTCTAAACAGATGTAAAAAATTATTTTTTACAAGGAGACTTAGAAGCGGAAGTGAGCAATGGGTCTAACAATGAGAGAGACAATTTAGATAAAGTATATACTCTAAGATTTGGGATTCAAATTACCCCTTTTTGCACTGTCTGTCTTACTTCATGAATGCTCGTGTTTATGTTGGTTAGGGACTATTTATGCAGCAAAAAATCTTTGGTCTGATACATGTCAAATGACCTGATTCTGTCTATCTCAATATTTTTTATCGATTCTAGTGACAATGCTGCAGACGGGAAGGCCAAGTTTATAATAGAGGCAGCAAACCGTCCAACCGGCCCAAAGCTGACGAGGTAACATGCGTTTGCTCTCTTGTTTGCCTGTTTACAACAATGAAATTTAAAGAACAGGGCGGCTTATCTATCATTGAACAACGGCCGATGTTGCAGATCTTATCTAAGAAAGAGTCATTATATCTCCCGACATATATTGAATTGTTGGAGGCGTGCTACTTCGAATTAGATGCAGGGTGCATACACTTAACACCCTACTGTTTTATATATGAGACTGCAAATAAATCGCTCCGTCTGTTATAAAAAAAACCCTTGGCAGTCGTCCTCAGTTATCAGGTTAAGCCATTTCAGATGATTAAAAACTTGCATTAGTTGTAATGGCCATTTTCTGATTTTGATAAGTAGAATGCTTACACTCCGAGCCCGGTATGCACCCCAAACTCAATTTTCCGGCATATTCTTTACCATATGAGCTAGGCACAATGGTCGTTACGTAATATTTTTACTTGTCTGACGTCCAAACATAATGTTCTCATATGGGCAGAAGAACATCATCCAAGATTTCAGGAGGGAAGAGGCACAGGCCAACAGAGAGGGAGCTTCAGAGGCCATAATATGACTAGAGCCTTTACACAACATCAAGAACATGAGGGAAAATAGGTAGAGGTCAATCTTAACATGTACCAATTAATTCAAAGACGAGCGAGTGTTAATTAACATGTCTTGGGTAAAAAAAAATTAACTTCACAAGGATCGAGTAAAAGTAGTAACTACTCTATAGATTTACATGTAATTTTTTTAACGACATTACAAAAGACAGGTTTTGCCCCGCTTATTACCACATTTCTCTCTTCCAAGTCACTTCCGTAAAATTCTCAAAGAAAAAAACTCACTTCCGTACTACTTTAAAACCAAGCTTTGGTAAGGTGAACAGCATGTACTTGTCGGAAAGGTTTTTGTGTCCGAACATCAAGTACATGTCTCTAGTAAGTAAGTAGCAAGTACTTTCCCTATGCAAAGAAAGAAAGAAAGAACAGAAAGTACTTTCTGTTTCAGAATATCTGCATCAGTTGATAGATTAGATTAACTAGTAAGTACACCAGGTTCAGTTGGAGTATTGTAATGATGGACCTCTTCCAAAAAGTTGTAATAATAGACTAGCTAGATATTCCAACCTCGTCTCCCTCTATTAAATTTTTGATATACGCGGGACTTACGACAAATATAGTTATTATATAGCACTTATTTGAACCGCTGCAATTGGAAAATTATTATACAGCCACTATTCCACATCGCAACATTTAGCTTCAGCATGCTGACATTTTTTTCAGAAGTAAAATTTCATTAATAAAACTCTCCGTACACAGATGGCACCAGTAAGCAGCTAATCGATGGCGGAGCCACTAACTGCCCTACTTGATGTCTTTTTCTCTCTAAATTTTGCACTAATTGAGCAAACTTTTTAACTTATATGTTCCAGAAAAAAGAACCAAAAAATGAATACAGTTGGAGAAATTTGTTAGCTCCTCTCATCAACCAAAACCAGGCTCTCCACATGAGTAACGGCCCTGAAGCAACGCGATTTCCATCTTCTTGTCCCAAGCTTCATGGTCCTCCCAGTCTCGGGATCATAAGACACCAATCTCTTGAAGCAGTTCATCACAAGTATCTCCCCGTTCTTCCTGGACCCAACTACCCTGCTTATTTGTTTACCCATCTCGATATTAAATTTGTTTGTCCACGAGGACTTGTCTCCGTACTCTTCCATCATCCAAATTCGATACACATTTCCAGGGTTCCAGTCGACCATAGCCAAACAACCATTGTACACGAATACGGTCTGTATGCCAGAAAAAGCGACAGGTATTACCGTCACATCCGCAGAATCATGTCTAGGATCAAACTTAACCATAATAGTCCTGAACCTGGAGGGTTGGCCTTCCCATTCTTCGTTGATGACGCAATCCGTGAAACAGTGAACGACGTCGTTGTAAACGCACTGGGTAATTTTGCGATACATTCCACAATCGCAGATTAAACTGAATTCTCCGCTAACGTCGACCCTCTTCCAGGAGCTCCTCTTGAGAGAATAGACCTCTGCTCCCTTAAGATCCATCCTAACAACTTTGAAGTCTTTGGTAGTGGAGTCAAACCCGAACCCGAGTGCGAGCCAGGTCTTCTCGTCGTCACCATATTGGGAGGTCATGCTGATCTCCCGGCACTTGTTAAGGCACGGGTTCCACACCACAATATTCCTTCCAAGGGGGAGAGAGCCGTTGACCAAACATACCAATCCATTGCAAGACGCGAGCACCTCAAGGTTATCGAACCATATCTTGCAGGGAGGCGGTTTCAGGGTACGGTACTCGGACAACGACTCGTCATCAACGTGTAGAGCGGCGGTCCAACAACGAGGAGAAGTGTCGTCTCTTTTAATCAGGAGGATGAGGTTCGGTTCGAATCGGTAGGGGATGAACCCGGAATCGCTGATGAGGGCGTTGCATGATCTCGACAAGCATTTGAATCGGAGCAGCGATTTGGTGGGTACGAGACCTAGGGTTTGGATCAACAAGTCCCTCGGGATATAACTATTATATCCTTCCATCGCTTTTCTTTTAGTAATTCCTTCCATTGCTTTTCCTTTTTGACGCATCAGAAGCCAAATATATACGTGGACTGGAATTCTGAAGAGGGTCTCTAAAACTGGGGCCTAGGGATAAATTCAGGAGTGTCCAACTTCTCCGCGGAATCTGAAATTGAAGGGATTTGTATTCGGAGATCGCCCTGTTATACGGAGGTGTATTTGACTAGTGCAATTAACGAATTGTATAAGATAAAAATAAAAATATGTCCAGACCAATTCAGGACTTCGTACCCGCCGACGAATCTGGAATCTGTTATTTTTGAATTTTATACCGACACCAGTTGAAAATTGGAAGAAAAATACTTGGAGATCTCTAATGTAATAAGAAGTCTTTGTACCCAAAAAAATGTAATAAGAGGTTTAGACTTTAGTAAATTATTCTGATCGACTTTTATCTCAAACGCTAAGTAGAATCATCAAAATATCTATCACTCACTCTAAAACCCTAAAACCCCACCACACCCAAACACTAAATTCAAACAATAAAACTCTCTCCCCATCTTAATTACAATTTTATTAAAATCTCAAAATTTTCATACCCATAAAAAGAAATTTTCATGGGAAAAAAATAATATAATGAAGAACGTTGTTATGATCTAGAAATTGGGGAAATCAAGAAAGGAAAGAAAGGGGAAAGAAGGGAAGAGAAGAGAAGAAGAAGAGGGAGAAAGATGAGAAAACGTAATTGTTTCCTTAAGATTGAGAAATACAATTGTCAAGAATGGTTCTTAGAGTTCTCTCATATTTTTATTTATATTTCGTACGCCCTATCCCAATATTCTGTGATCATAACAAATGTCAAGACAATAAATTTACCAAAAGAGGGTGGGTTTAATCAATTACCGCGCATCGATTATGTAGAGACATTTACTCTAGTAGCAAAAATAAAAACAGTAAGAATTTTGATCATTACTGCAATTAATAATTGGGCAACGTTCTAAACAGATGTAAAAAATTCTTGTTTACAAGGAGACTTAGAAGCGGAAGTGAGCAATGGGTCTAACAATGAGAGAGACAATTTAGATAAAGTATATACTCTAAGATTTGGGATTCAAGTTACCCCTTTTTGCACTGTCTGTTTTTCTTCATGAATGCTCGTGTTTATGTTGGTTAGGGACTATTTATGCAGCAAAAAATCTTTGGTCTGATATATGTCAAATGACCTGATTCTGTCTATCTCAATATTTTTTATCGATTCTAGTGACAATGCTGCAGACGGGAAGGCCAAGTTTATAATAGAGGCAGCAAACCGTCCAACCGGCCCAAAGCTGACGAGGTAACATGCGTTTGCTCTCTTGTTTGCCTGTTTACAACAATGAAATTTAAAGAACAGGGCGGCTTATCTATCATTGAACAACGGCCGATGTTGCAGATCTTATCTAAGAAAGAAGTCATTATATCTCCCGACATATATTGAATTGTTGGAGGCGTGCTACTTCGAATTAGATGCAGGGTGCATACACTTAACACCCTACTGTTTTATATATGAGACTGCAAATAAATCGCTCCGTCTGTTATAAAAAAAACCCTTGGCAGTCGTCCTCAGTTATCAGGTTAAGCCATTACAGATGATTAAAAACTTGCATTAGTTGTAATGGCCATTTTCTGATTTTGATAAGTAGAATGCTTACACTCCGAGCCCGGTATGCACCCCAAACTCAATTTTCCGGCATATTCTTTACCATATGAGCTAGGCACAATGGTCGTTACGTAATATTTTTACGTGTCTGACGTCCAAACATAATGTTCTCATATGGGCAGAAGAACATCATCCAAGATTTCAGGAGGGAAGAGGCACAGGCCAACAGAGAGGGAGCTTCAGAGGCCATAATATGACTAGAGCCTTTACACAACATCAAGAACATGAGGGAAAATAGGTAGAGGTCAATCTTAACATGTACCAATTAATTCAAAGACGAGCGAGTGTTAATTAACATGTCTTGGGTAAAAAAAAATTAACTTCACAAGGATCGAGTAAAAGTAGTAACTACTCTATAGATTTACATGTAATTTTTTTAACGACATTACAAAAGACAGGTTTTGCCCCGCTTATTACCACATTTCTCTCTTCCAAGTCACTTCCGTAAAATTCTCAAAGAAAAAAACTCACTTCCGTACTACTTTAAAACCAAGCTTTGGTAAGGTGAACAGCATGTACTTGTCGGAAAGGTTTTTGTGTCCGAACATCAAGTACATGTCTCTAGTAAGTAAGTAGCAAGTACTTTCCCTATGCAAAGAAAGAAAGAAAGAACAGAAAGTACTTTCTGTTTCAGAATATCTGCATCAGTTGATAGATTAGATTAACTAGTAAGTACACCAGGTTCAGTTGGAGTATTGTAATGATGGACCTCTTCCAAAAAGTTGTAATAATAGACTAGCTAGATATTCCAACCTCGTCTCCCTCTATTAAATTTTTGATATACGCGGGACTTACGACAAATATAGTTATTATATAGCACTTATTTGAACCGCTGCAATTGGAAAATTATTATACAGCCACTATTCCACATCGCAACATTTAGCTTCAGCATGCTGACAGTTTTTTCAGAAGTAAAATTTCATTAATAAAACTCTCCGTACACAGATGGCACCAGTAAGCAGCTAATCGATGGCGGAGCCACTAACTGCCCTACTTGATGTCTTTTTCTCTCTAAATTTTGCACTAATTGAGCAAACTTTTTAACTTATATGTTCCAGAAAAAAGAACCAAAAAATGAATACAGTTGGAGAAATTTGTTAGCTCCTCTCATCAACCAAAACCAGGCTCTCCACATGAGTAACGGCCCTGAAGCAACGCGATTTCCATCTTCTTGTCCCAAGCTTCATGGTCCTCCCAGTCTCGGGATCATAAGACACCAATCTCTTGAAGCAGTTCATCACAAGTATCTCCCCGTTCTTCCTGGACCCAACTACCCTGCTTATTTGTTTACCCATCTCGATATTAAATTTGTTTGTCCACGAGGACTTGTCTCCGTACTCTTCCATCATCCAAATTCGATACACATTTCCAGGGTTCCAGTCGACCATAGCCAAACAACCATTGTACACGAATACGGTCTGTATGCCAGAAAAAGCGACAGGTATTACCGTCACATCCGCAGAATCATGTCTAGGATCAAACTTAACCATAATAGTCCTGAACCTGGAGGGTTGGCCTTCCCATTCTTCGTTGATGACGCAATCCGTGAAACAGTGAACGACGTCGTTGTAAACGCACTGGGTAATTTTGCGATACATTCCACAATCGCAGATTAAACTGAATTCTCCGCTAACGTCGACCCTCTTCCAGGAGCTCCTCTTGAGAGAATAGACCTCTGCTCCCTTAAGATCCATCCTAACAACTTTGAAGTCTTTGGTAGTGGAGTCAAACCCGAACCCGAGTGCGAGCCAGGTCTTCTCGTCGTCACCATATTGGGAGGTCATGCTGATCTCCCGGCACTTGTTAAGGCACGGGTTCCACACCACAATATTCCTTCCAAGGGGGAGAGAGCCGTTGACCAAACATACCAATCCATTGCAAGACGCGAGCACCTCAAGGTTATCGAACCATATCTTGCAGGGAGGCGGTTTCAGGGTACGGTACTCGGACAACGACTCGTCATCAACGTGTAGAGCGGCGGTCCAACAACGAGGAGAAGTGTCGTCTCTTTTAATCAGGAGGATGAGGTTCGGTTCGAATCGGTAGGGGATGAACCCGGAATCGCTGATGAGGGCGTTGCATGATCTCGACAAGCATTTGAATCGGAGCAGCGATTTGGTGGGTACGAGACCTAGGGTTTGGATCAACAAGTCCCTCGGGATATAACTATTATATCCTTCCATCGCTTTTCTTTTAGTAATTCCTTCCATTGCTTTTCCTTTTTGACGCATCAGAAGCCAAATATATACGTGGACTGGAATTCTGAAGAGGGTCTCTAAAACTGGGGCCTAGGGATAAATTCAGGAGTGTCCAACTTCTCCGCGGAATCTGAAATTGAAGGGATTTGTATTCGGAGATCGCCCTGTTATACGGAGGTGTATTTGACTAGTGCAATTAACGAATTGTATAAGATAAAAATAAAAATATGTCCAGACCAATTCAGGACTTCGTACCCGCCGACGAATCTGGAATCTGTTATTTTTGAATTTTATACCGACACCAGTTGAAAATTGGAAGAAAAATACTTGGAGATCTCTAATGTAATAAGAAGTCTTTGTACCCAAAAAAATGTAATAAGAGGTTTAGACTTTAGTAAATTATTCTGATCGACTTTTATCTCAAACGCTAAGTAGAATCATCAAAATATCTATCACTCACTCTAAAACCCTAAAACCCCACCACACCCAAACACTAAATTCAAACAATAAAACTCTCTCCCCATCTTAATTACAATTTTATTAAAATCTCAAAATTTTCATACCCATAAAAAGAAATTTTCATGGGAAAAAAATAATATAATGAAGAACGTTGTTATGATCTAGAAATTGGGGAAATCAAGAAAGGAAAGAAAGGGGAAAGAAGGGAAGAGAAGAGAAGAAGAAGAGGGAGAAAGATGAGAAAACGTAATTGTTTCCTTAAGATTGAGAAATACAATTGTCAAGAATGGTTCTTAGAGTTCTCTCATATTTTTATTTATATTTCGTACGCCCTATCCCAATATTCTGTGATCATAACAAATGTCAAGACAATAAATTTACCAAAAGAGGGTGGGTTTAATCAATTACCGCGCATCGATTATGTAGAGACATTTACTCTAGTAGCAAAAATAAAAACAGTAAGAATTTTGATCATTACTGCAATTAATAATTGGGCAACGTTCTAAACAGATGTAAAAATTTATATTCTTTTTTACAAGGAGACTTAGAAGAGGAAGTGAGCAATGGGTCTAACAATGAGAGAGACGATTTAGATAAAGTATATACTCTAAGATTTGGGATTCAAATTTCCCCTTTTTGCACTGTCTGTTTTTCTTCATGAATGCTCGTGTTTATGTTGGTTAGTACCCTTTAGTTTCGCAAAAAATCACTTTAGTACCATTTTGTAAAAAATTTATCAATCGAGTCAAACCTCACTCAATTTACATCACTTTGGTCCACGGGCAGATGCCCGGTCTCCGACCTTCTAAACGACTGCGTTTTGTGTTCGACATGGCACGCCACGTCAGATTTTTGATTCAAATTAAATTTATGACGTGGCAACATGACAAATTACAAAACAATCACTTATTTGTTTATAATTATTTAAAAAATCCAATTTTATACTATAAAAACCCAATTTGATATTAGAAAATTTCTATTTCTAACCATATCTTAGTTTTTCTCATTTGCCCTGATGCCCTCTTTTCATCCTTTAAATCCCTCTTACAAACTCTCCTCTTCTTCCAAACTCTCTTCCCCCTCTTTAGGATAAGGAACCCAGCTCGCCCAGGTCGTCGGAGGGTAGGGAGAACCCAGGTCACTTTTTGCCAGCTCGTCGAAGGGTAGGGGGAACTGGGGAAACCTAGGTCAGGTTACCCAGGGTCGCTTCGCCCAGCTCAGCTCAGCTCGCGTCGCCCATCTTTATTCGAAAAGCTCGGGAACCAACTTACTTGGAACCCAGACCCGCGAAGCTACTGAAGGATGAGTAGTTGTTCCATCCCATCGGTCGATAGTCATGAGTCGAAGGTGAGAGCCTCTGGTTGTGGAATTCGTTCAACTTTGCGAATGGCACAGACAAATCACAATATTGAAAGATATTTTTACGGGTGTGGTTGGTACAATGAGTGTGGTGAAAAGTAGTGCAATTTCTTTATGTGGTATGATCCGCACTTGTAAACGTGGAATGAAATTTCTGCATTCGATGATGGAGTCCATTAAGAGAGAAAAGGAAGAAACATTGTTCCTATCTGCTAAAGTTGTTGATTTAGAAGCTCGTATAAGGAAAATGGAGGAGGATGCTTCTGCTATCAAGATTGAATTGTTGAAGGCCAATAAAATGTGCAAGATTTATCGTATTATCATAATTATGATTCTAGTTAGTGTGTTTATAATGTGGCTTGTTTAGTTTGGTAGTGTAAAAAATGTTATGCATGTTGACATTGAAGCATTTGTAATGAATGAATGTTGCCAGCTATTTGTTATCTTGTCTATTCTAGTTTGAATGGAATTATTTGATAGAAAGGATGGTAACATAAAGTCAGAAGTTAAACATCACTGCATAAGTTTCATAATCTGACAAGCTGAAAGGATGGTAACAACATTCGACAACCTCAAGTCATGGTTAAGTATTCTAATACAAAATATCCATCCATAGCTATTCTAAAAATCCATCCATAGCTATACAAAAGACCCATCCAAAGCTTTACAAAATACGCATCTATTAAGTGCAATCGTTGTCCAATAATGGAGGGTGGCACGCAACAGCAACAACAATAGTAACAGCTTCAGCCTTGTGCTATTTGAGACTGCCGGACTTTCTTCACCTTTTTCTTCCCATTTTGCTACAAAAAAATACATGAAGATGGCCAACTTAGGATTGTTAAAAACTTATACACTGATCTGTAAGTTAAAAGATTACCTTGTTTTTACTAGTTGAAGCTCGAGAAGATTGTACAGTCTTTGCCATCTTAATTCGTTGTCTCCTTTGGTACGGTGTCTCCCCCGTACGGGCAGCCTTGCAGGTTTGGGAGTTGTGGCCAATTTGCTGGCAATTGCCACACCGAACTTGACTTCCACGTCATAAGGATTTGTTATTAGATTGTGGTTCATTGGCGGCCCTTCTTCTCTTCTTCTTTGGTCGACCAGTTGGTTTCCTAATCAATAGTGGATGTACATCTGAACCTTCGAAAATTGGTCACTCATCTGGACTCGGAAGTGGCGTAATAAAGTGACTATAAACTGCCATGTACGTCTGGCGTGAATACACCTCATCGACAAATGCTTCTGGTTGTAGGCGACTTTCATAGATGGCAGCCACATCGTGCTTACAAGGAATGTCTGAAAGCTCCCACATCCGACAAGTACATATCTTGGCATTAATATCGACGACAGTCGAAGTTCCATACAAATCAACTTCATACTTCATTGAGCCAGCTGGAGTTGCAAAACAATTGGCTGCTTCCAACTTTATGCGGTCTATCCACGACCATCATATTGTCGTTTCACGAGTTGTTCTGATTATAGTCTCGATTTCTCCATCCCATTCTATCCCTAGGCATGTTTCCAAATCATATGAAAAAAATTGAAGAAATTATGCTTGAATGTCCACCTTTACTCCAAATCTAAGAAAGAAAAACCTTGCAGTTTGTTTTGTGAGTTTCTCAGGGATGAAAGAATCGCCATGATGGCCTTCGTAGAGAAATATGTTCATAGGTCCTGGTTGCTCTAGTGCTGAGAAAGATTCTCTAGGTAGAGCAGCACCGTCGCTTTCATAGCCATCTCGTGCCTTGTTCTACTACCCAATATCCTTCCCATGACGAAAGGATATGCACCGATGGCAGAACCGCTTGACAAGTGGAGGTTAAGGTTGCAGTGGAGATAGCTTTAGTAGAGAGAGTATCTGCCAATCCTAATCTGAGATCAGTATATAATTAAATGTTATAGCTCTTAGATTAGCTTCCCTTCATGTTAATTAGTTGTTCATATGAGTTGTAGTTATGTTAGTAGTTAAGTGAGTGTTGGAGTACAAAATATCATGGCACATGAGAGGCATGAGAGTTTCATTTTTCTCGTCACGGGCTTGGCGTAACATGCATTCCTGGGTAGCCTGAGTATGCCTCATCATGAGCCTACTTCACCTGGTTAATGTATCATCATGCGCCTACCTTCCCTAGGTATGTCTCGGCGTGCGCCTACCTTGCCTAGGTATGCCTCGGTGTGTGCCTACCTCGCCTGGGTATGCCTCGACGTGCGCATACTTCAGTAAATTTGCCTAAAATTTTGACTCGAAACTCGAAATAAAGTAATTCTTTCAGATGTAGACAACCAAGATATATATCTTTGACTTCATGTGTCAGGGGCATTGCCTAATTTTGCTTGGAAGAGGATCAAAACAATGCTTCAAGTCTCTGAGCTAATTTCCTCGTTAAAGATCATCGTACTTCAATAGATCAACTACATCTTTTGACTCCTACCTCAGATTGAGCTGATTCTTTCGGACATGGAAAGCTATGACATAGATCTATAACTTTGCAGTTTATGATATTTTTCAAATCGGATCGAAGAGGGCAAAAATTGTGTGTATATTACATGCATCTCAGTGGAGCCTTCAGTGATAGGCGCACCCTACGCCCCACTTGGAGTAGGCACACCTTATGCCCGATGGAGGTAGGCAAAACCTGCACCTCAGAAGAAGATGCACCATGCTCCTCAGTGCCACAGTGTAAGTGTGCGCCTCGGTCACCCTTCCTAGTGTGTTGGCCAGTTCATATGGATGTTCGTGTGAACGTACTTGGCAATGCGTTGGTGTCCATTCGGGAGTGTTTGAAGAGTCTAAGTGAACTCAGGGATCTTCAGAAGATGAGTTGGACAAGGACTTCGAACAGCCAAGTGAAGATGAACTCAAAGAGACCAGATCGACTCGGGCTCTTAGATTGGATACGGATTGGGGAAGGCTAGATAGACATTGAAGATGGATGAACTTATTAAAACTAATAAGATCCAAGTTGGGTCAGGATGGGATTAGGATAGAAACCGGTTGGACTATGGGTAGTCTAAGACATCCGCTTGAACTGGCGACCATAAATTGTATCCATCACGAAAAGACCTTAAACAAAAAATAAATAAAATTTGAGATTTTTAGTACGAATCCACAAAAAGTCAGATTCCACGTGGCAACCTGACGCGGAGCACGAGACAGATTCGTGGTACGAGACAAATTCATGCACGGGAGGCCAACTTACAATTCATGCACTGTAGACAAAGAGACATTCATTTACGAGCTTGACTATACATTTCATTAGCACAACTCAGTTTCCTAGTATTTATGTTTAAGTGTCCTTTGATTTCTTTTGTTAGTTATATATAGGCATTCGAAAAACATTTGTAAACAGTTGTTTGATTATATATAAAATTTGACTTTGAGCGTGTTGCTCGGTTATCCTTGCTTTTATCGTCGAGCGTGAACATCGATCCAGGTATCTAGCAAAATCAACGAATTCGTTGTTAGTTATCTCGTCGCGACTCTGGTATTCCTCAAAATCAACGAATTTGCTGACAGCTATCCCTGGCCCATTAGCGATATTCTTGGCGAATCAATGGATCTATATGGCCCCCACATCCACGCTACGTTATTTAGTATCAGAGCCGCGTTCGTTCCTCGCGGTGCTTGATCCGATTGATCAGAATTATTCTATGCAAAAAACAAAAAAATCAAAAAAATAGAAAACAGACAAAAAAAAAGAAGGCTGACGCGTTTTAGAAAGAAAAAAAATTCCCCACCCTCTCCCCGACTGCTGCCTCGATGCCGGAGACCAAGGAGTTGCCACCGCCCACAAGCAACCGGCCGCCTGCCCGTCGCCTGATCTCCCAGCTGTCCGACGTTCCTCCCCGACGCACGTTTCGCCGGCCACCAGCTAATTCGCCCGCTCTGGTCCCGAGCCAAAAGATCCAACCTCGGGCAATCCGACCCACGGTTAAAAGAGAGTCCCCCGCCGCAACGAAACGGCCTTCACCCCGCCTGGTCAGCCGCCAACAGCAGCTTCACCGCCCCGGTTGCTTGGTTCGTGGAGGTTCCTGGTTCGAATTTCTTCCCTTCGTGAAAATCAGGGTTTGTTGATTTGGGGATTTTGCTGATTTGGGAATTTGATGACCTATTTGCGAATTTGGTAAAGATGCAAGGACTATTTGGTTAATTGACAGAACTCTGGGTACTGCTTATGAAGTTTGCGAAGGTTTGAACTGATTTGGATATTTATCAGTTGTCAAAGTTACATTATGATCGAAACAGGTTTCATAAAATCACAGATTGGTCCATTTGGGCTTAATTGAAGAAGGTTGACTCTATGGTATCCAAGATGTATACTCCTACTGATATTCATGGTCTTAATTATTGGGGGATTTCAAAGAGAGACCTCATTGAGTGGCTCGTGAATATTGAAGTATACTTTGATTTTCATGAATTCATGGAGTTGGAAGAAATCAAATTTGTTTAGAGGTGTACAAATGGTATTCGGTATTCCGAATTTTTGGTATTTTTTAGGTATTCTGGATTTTGGGATCGGTATTTCGGTTTACGAGATTTAATTCGGTATCGAATTTTGAAAAATTTCAGTAAATTTTAGTATTCGTTATAATTTCGGTATATATCGATATTATATCGAAATATTGAAAAATACCGAGGTACCAAAATATTGAAAAACCCCCCACCTCACGCAGACCACCCCTCCCCTTTTTTTCTCACCTAAAAAAAAACCTCCTCTTTTTCCCCTTTACCCACGCACCTCCCCTCCCATTTTCTTTCTTCTTTAACCCACTCTCCTTCCTTCTCACTCCGGCGAGCCACCGCCACGAGATACAACCAGCGACCACCGTGGCTGTCCACCTCCACCAAGCTGCGCCCCGCACCTCTCCTCTCTCAGTCTCAATTTAATTAGTGAATTTTTTCAATTTAGGGTTTTAGTCTCAATAACATAAGTTTTCACTTGCTGCATGTTGATTTGATGTTGTGAATTTTTTTAAGTTAATGCATGCTAATTTTTATGTAATTAGATTGTGATTTATGTGAATATAAGTAACGTTTGAAGATTTGATTTGCTGCATTCGAGGGAGATGTGCTAATTTTATCTACAACATATTTAGTAACTGATTTTTAAATTAGGGTTTTAAATTTGGCATTTTTTGGTATTTTTGATAAAATATCAAAATTTTAATTCGGTATTCGGTGTGATACCGAAATAATTTTGGTTCGGGATTGGAATAGTTTTTTTTAAATTTCGGTATTTGGGATCGGTATATACTGAATGCACACCCCTAAATTTGTTCAACGATTATGAGGTGATCTGATAAATTGGCGGTTTGAACTAAATCTTTGATGCCAACAATATGGCAAGCAGAGGATCTCTCGATGGACTAAAATGAGAAATATGCTGATATATAGGGATGGCAATGAGTATTGTAGGGCAGGGTGTTGGTAGAACCCTGCCCATACCCTAATTTTTTGAGTTGGACCCATACTCTACCATCGACCTTATAAATTTTTTACTGTTAGATTCATACCCTACCCTCCTGGAGACCCAAAGTCTAAAGGATCTGCAGGATCCGACCCTTTATCGTTCTACTTTTTGATAATTTTTAATCAAAAATTAATTTATATATAAAATTTAAATAAATTCAAGACATCTAATACGTTGCACATGACATTCAATAGAAAATTAATAAATTATTAGTGATATATATGTTGTTACCCCGACATTATGAGGGAATTCATACTACTGTTGATAATAAATATCGTCTCTTTTGGAAATAATATAATCTTAGATCAAAAATGAAGAAAGTAATGATCGACGAGTTGCGAGCTATGAAGCATGAACTACAAGCTGGTATGGAAAGTTTGCATCAACTGAAGACCATCGAGATCCCGAGCAAACAACAAGACTTACAACATTTGATTGAATCGAAGCTCAAAGATCAACCTGTTGAAGAACCTTTGATCTGGGAAGAGTTCGGCAAATTTTCTGCGAATTGCTTTGGTGGAGAATGTTTTGCTTAATCTAAAGCATTGCTATGTCTCGTGAAAGGGGTTTTTTGAGGAAGAACTCATACTTACAAAGTGTATGAATCCACTAGTTATTGCAACGGGTGAGTAGTCTACAGCTTCTTTTGATCGTGTAGTTTGTGAGTTCGAATATGTCGAGCATATAGACTTCATTGGAGTCGACAAGTTCGCATACGCAGGAAGTTCTCTATTGTTGGAGATGTGGAACAGCCTCAAGGATGCCGAGAGATTTGTCCGACGAGTTGATTTTTTGGATTTTCATATAAAGAACGGATATGGCTCCTTAATTTCGAAGTATCTATCCTCTTTGACTGCAAGATGCCAGGTGGAGGCACGACCTACGAGTAGGCAACTTCAAATTTGAGGACGAATTTTCTCCAATCCGGAGAAAATGATGCAAAGCACAAGATAGATTCGTGGTAGGAACGATTCATGTAGAGGTGTGCAAACGGTATTCGGTATTTGGTATTTTTTTGATATTCAGAATTTCGGGATCGATATATCAGTTTTTGGGATTTAATTCGGTATCATCTTTTAGAAAATTTTAGTGAATTTCGGTATTAGGTATAATTTTAGTATATATCGGTATTATACCAAAATATCAAAAATACCGTAAATTTACCAAATAATTATATAAGGGTCAAAAAGACAAAAAAAAAGAACCCCGTCTCATTCTGTCCAGCACCTCCTCCCAATTCTCTTCCACCTTCTCCCCCTCCCTTATTGGACTTAAATCTAAACTCCATCTCATTCTGTCCAGCACATGGAGCTTAGCTTCAAGCATCCTTCTTCCTCTACTTCTATCATGCTATTTTTGTTTGATTTAAGAATAGTGTTTTGATTTAAGATTTCTATTGTGTTTGACTTTTTGGGATTTATTCGACTATTGATGCTTTTCATGTCTATCTTCTTTTTGTTTTGATTTTGTGGGGTTTAGGTGTTCCTCCTAGAAGCCAAAGAACCCAGAAAAGGGGAAAAATAAAAGCCTACCCCCATCTCCTTATTCTCCCAGAAAAGCGTCATTATCTAATTTTGAATTTTTGGGTTTTAGGGTTCTTGTTTTTTCAATTAGATTTCTTTTCCAAAAAATTAGTATTTTTGATATTTTCAGTATAATACCAAAATTTTAATTTGATATTCAATATATTCAGTATTCGATATTTCGGTTCGGTATATACTAAATGCTCAATCCTATATTCGTGCACAGTGGACAAAGAGACACATTCAAGTACGAGTTTGACTAAATACATTTCATTCGCACCACTTTATTCCTTAGAATTTGTGTTTAAGTGTCTTTTTGTTTCTTTTGTTAGGCTATATATAGGCATTTGAAAAATATTTGTAAACAATTTTTATCACGTGTCGAAACACTAGAACGAGTACATTGAGGTAAAGAGACCCCCTCTAAGTCATCTAAAAATACATCAAAGCTTAACGAAAACATTTGTAAACAGTTGTTTGATTATATAAAAAAGGAAAAATTTTATGTTAATACTCTGTAGTTTCACATTTTCAGAATTTAGTTCATGTAATTTCATATTGGAAATTTAGTCCCCTGTAGTTTACACAGTTCTTTCGGGGCAGGTCTAGGACAACTGCCCGCCAAAATAGTCTTGAAATGACGTCTTTTTGGACCTGACATGGCGTACATGTGACCACCGAGTGGGATAAGTTTTTGCTGACATGTCACGTGGATAATTACCTAATTAGTCACTAGTTATTTTATAATGTTTCGAAATATACCTCGAATCATCAGAATCATCACCAGTAGAGCTGGAGGATCCATCTGCAACCCTGCCTAAGATTGAACCGCTCTTCTTATTGAATGGAGATTTATGTTCTTGCTGCAATAAACGACTTACTAGTAGATTGATTTGGAGAAGAATCTAGTGTATAGGCTTTCCCAAGGGTATTTTCGTTAACAAAAGTAAGATATAAAAGAGAGAAGAAAAGAGGGGACATACCTCGGAGCCATCAAGGAGGACCTTAGCCAAGACGGGGATCTTGTACTGGAAGGCCTTCTCCCTGTCGGGGTTGGTGGTGATGTCCCTGACCTGCAAGACGACTTCGTGGCAGAGGTTGAGCCCGGGCAGCGAGAATGCCTCCTCCACCTTCTCTTTCAACTCATCAACAAGTAGCACCCGGGCTTCGAGTACGGCGCCAGGTTCCTCGACCCACTAGAGGAGGAGGAGGAAGAGGAGGAAGAGCACTGGGCCACTAACCATCTTGAGCTTGTTCTCCCGCCGAAGAGTAGTAGAAAGAGCACCAGGCCACTAACCATCTGGAGCTTCTTCATCTGAATTTGCTTGCCGGTGATGGGGCAATTGGGCCCGGTGGCTCACTTCACGGTACGGAGGAGGAGGATGTGAGAGAGAGGAGGAGACCGGAGAGAGAGTTTTAGTAAATTAATTTTTAAATGGGGTATATTTTTAAATTTTATAAATAGCTAATGACTAATTATGTAATTATTCACGTGATATGTCAGCAAAAATTTATCCCACTCAGTGGCCACGTGTATGCCATGTCAAATCCAAAATGACATCGTTTCAAGACCATTTGGGCAGGCTGCCCTCGACCTACCTGAGAAAAAATGTAAACCACAGGAGACTAAATTTCCAATTTGAAATTACGTGGACTAAATTTTGAAAATATAAAATTATACAGTACTAACATGGACTTTTTCCTATATAAATTTTGGCTTAGAGCGTGTTGCTCGTTTATCCCCGATTTTATCGTCAAGCATGTCTCTAATAAATCGAAGATCATCGATTCCAGCATCGAGCAAGATCAACAGATTCATTGTTAATTATCATATCGCGACTCTAGCATTCTGCAGAATCAACAGATTCGATGACACTTATCACTGGCCCGTTTCCAGTATTCTTGGCGAATCTACGTATGTGTGGCCCCCAAATTTACGCAGCGTCCCAACCCCAATTAATTTCCCACCTCCCCACCTTGTACTATTTTTATTGGGAACAGGAAATATCTATAAATTCCTAAATTTTGATATATAATATAATATGATGTTCTACTCTTAGTAAAATTAGTTCCGAATTTTGAAATTAAACCCCTAACTAGTTTCAATCTAAGATTCAACTAATTTATCACATAAATTACCCTAATACCTTTATCTCATTTTAAAACTATAAAATCATTTTAACCTTAGCCCACATTAAGACTCTTTTTAATAAAAATTTAGGTATTTGTTTTTCCCTTAACATTTAAACACCAAAATAGGTTAAAATTGAATACGAAAGGATATATTTTTAAACATTAGGAATGACCAAAACAAAATAACTAGGGCTAGGACCATTATCTTCTTAATGCTATTGTCTAAAAATATTGGAATAATGGGTTGATATCCTTGCAATTAAATGGTAAACAAAATTAGTTCGATAGTTATTTGTCTAATTGATTAATTTTTGTGATATATTTGTGGCTATAGTACATTTACACCTATTTGTTAAACGTATTAGATTATCTTTTATAATAAGGTGATCTAATGTAGTGGCACTCTGACCTTGAATTCACCATTTTTTTAACTCAGTAATCTCCTTTGTTTTCGTTTAATGTTTCTCAATTGCAAATCTGCACACCTTCACATTCTTTAGGTTGTTGCATTAATTAACCGTCTCCTTTTTTAATCTGAGTTGGTATATTCCTTTACTCACTACAAATTTGTGATGAGCAAATATCAAATTATTTTGAAGGATCTCGACAAATTCTTCATGAAAACTCTAATATGATATCACAAATTTATCTTTTAGGGATATTTGTTATAATTGGTTATTTTTTTCTTAGGATTTATCTAGCAATAGGAAAAAATTATCGTGTTGGTTTGATTATTTTTTGTATTTTTATCTAGATCTTAGCTAGACGTCTATAGAAAATTCCTAGTGATCCATTATAATACGGGCATACCCCAAAACGGGACTGGATTGGGTCCGGACTCTAATAGGCCCAATCCGGCCCAAACGGGATGTCATCCTGGCCGTCCACGTCATTAAAAATTTTGGCAAGAAAATCTAACGGTAGAAATTAAAACAGGATATTTTTATCTTTTACCTACTCACTTTTACCTCCCCCACTCCCCCCCACATCAGCCGGCTCGGGAGGAGAAGGAGGCGAGGAGGATGGGGATGGCAGCCAGGGAGAGATTTCTCAGCAATAGCGAGGGGGACGACAGGGGCATCGGCGCGGCAGAGTCCTGGCCGGCGACGGCTCAGGAGGAGGAGCAAACGAGCGAGGCGAGGAGGATTGAGGATCAGCAATGTCGACCCCACATCAAAGCCCTTTTTTTCCTTATATTCTGCTGCTACTCCGATATAAATGATATTTTTTGGCATTAATTTATTCTCTGTTTTGGAGGTTCTTGTGATTTTTTGTGTTCATTTGATTTTCTAGTTTGTAATTAGTTTGGATTTAGTTTTTCAATTTCTTTGATTTTTGCTTAAAGATGATAGCTTTTTGGGCGTTAATTTGTTCTTTGTTTGGAGATTTTTGTCCTTTTTGCGTTAATTTGATTTTCTAGTTTGTAATTAGTTTTGATTTAGTTTGTAATTAGTTTGGATAAAATAGTATGTCGGAGTATGATAAAATTTCACACGATAAAATGGCATGGCGGGTCCGATAAAATGACATGCATAGTTACGATAAAATAATCTGGTAACGACCAAATAGCATACCTGGTTACGATAAAATAACATGTCTAGTCATGACCAAATGGCAGGCCCGGTTACGATAAAATGGCATGTCTGGTTATGTTAAATGGCATACCCAATTATGTTAAATGGCATGTCCAGTTATGACTAATGGCATGTCGGTTATGACTAATGACATGTCCGGTTAATATTTAATAAAACTTATAATTAATTAAATGCCATGATCGGTTATGTTAAAATAGTATACCCGGTTACGATAAAATGACATGCCCGGTTATGTCTAAATGGCATGCCCGGTTAAAATTTATAATAAATTAAATAATTAAATGACATGTCCGATTTCGATTAAATGGCATGTCCAGTTACGATAAAATGGCATATCCGACTATGATTAATGGCATGTCTAATTATAATTTAATGGCATGCCCGGTTAATATGTAATAAAATTTATAATAAATTAAATTATTAATTAAATGACATGCCTGGCTATGAATAATATCATGCTTGGCCATGAATAATGACATGCCCGATTATGACTAAATGATTAATATTAAATAATACTTATAATAAAAATTAAATAAATAATAAATAATAGTCGTGCCAATTTTCATAATATGTCATGCCAATTTGTTAACAAACAGTTCATGCTATTTTATCATACCAGGCCAATATCGAACTAATAAAATATTAAAGTTAATGATTAAAAAAAAGAAAAATAATAACCCTTAAAAAATAAAAAAATAAAGTGGTGTTAAAGCGAAAAATTAATTCCCAGATTTGCTGAACCTATTTTGATAAAATAGCCGTAACTTGCTGCTCAAGTATCGAATTGACACGATTCTAAAAGATACAGAAAGATAAGACATAGATCTACAGCTTTGTAGTTCATGACTTCTCCAAATTCTGCACGAAAAGAGGTCAAAATTGGGTTAGAATTGTTGGCATTAGGTTTTCCTTATTAGGCTGGGACTATGTTACATTTTTCTATATTGAGCACGGCCTAGCATTTTTGTATTGGACTAGGGCTAGCTTTTTCTATATAATGAGAGCATAGTCATAGGAGAAGGGACACCCACAAAATAAAATATCAAATATTCAACTTAACTTCTTAGCTTTTATCTTTTATATTTTTCCCTTCCCCTTCTCCCCTATATTTTCAATAAGTTCTTGCTCTTCTACCAATTCTTCTCTTCTACTAACTCTAATCTTATTCTTCTCTTCTCTCCCCATATTTCTCCTCTAACCTATTCGTCCAATCGCTCTTGGGACGACCACTTCGGACCCGTTTTGTAAGTTCATTTTGACATTCAACCAAATTTTATCATAACATATTTTTGGCATGTCTGGTCGGACTAAGGAGGGCGTTTGAGAAGTGCAATTGGTGTTCTTAATACTACGAGCTTACCCATACGATTTTGAGTCCTTTCTTAAAAGAGACAAAATCGATCAAAAGTTGTACAAAAAGAGAACGTCCAACAAGGTTAGCTGGCTTTGGAGGGTGTTTTGGCCCTTTTTTCGAGTTGAATCAAAAGAAATGCGCTTCAAAAAAATGGAAGATTTGTGTTTCCTCTTTCTGTGGACTCTAAGAAAGTCACAGTTGGAGTTTGTACCAGGAAGCTACGACTAAAATACTATAGACTGGCCAATCTGTAAATTGATTGCAAATTAAGTCAACTTTGGATGGCGTTTTGGTTCCATTTAAGACCAAACTTGGAGATAGCTTTTTCGGACAAAATTGAAGATCTGTCTCTCAGCTTTCTACGCACAGCAAGATCTTCTCAGTCAAAGTTTGGATGAGGAAGTTACCACTAAAATACCAAAGACATGTCATTTTGTAAGTTGGTTCCGAAATTTTCAATTTATCTTGTCCAACCATGATTAGCTATGAGGAATTTATGAGGAGCAATGGTTATCTTGAGAGATGGCATGCTGAATACGATGCACTACGTGAGGAAGTGAATGCTAAAGCCCGAGCAATGATACGCGAGATCTTCATGAATGAGAATCCCAAGTGTCGTACCAAATACGAAAGGCATCTTAGAACCTTCACCGGAAAAGAGAATCTTTGGGCCTTCACCAACAAAAAGAATTTTAGGGCCTCTGCCGAGTCATCTATTGTAGAGAATCGAGTCATACTTCATTCCACGCATAGTTAGTCACCTTCGCTTGCCCAATTCTGTCTCAACTCAATAACGAGACACTATGGGGCGCGAAGCCTGTTCTCAGAATATCAATGGAAATTCTATCTCACTTGGGGGCATGAAAAGCGATGCAACATTACTATCAAAACTCCTACATCAGCCAAAATTATTCTAACCGGGGGGCAAGACGTGCACATATTGAAGAAGATAGATGATGATAAGGTCAAGTCTTTAGCTCCTCCTCAACCATTACAGTGAGGCGACAACCTAACGTGTTGGTTCAACCTCGTTAAAGGTTTCAAATTACAAGGAGTGTTCTCAAGTCACACAGTCGAAATCAGTTGGCAATGACAAGAGATGACCTGAATAAGCGTGGGTTAAGAGGGACGTGGACACTCGATTGGCGACCTAGCAATGTGTTCTCCAGGAAAAGAAGCATTTGAATGTTTGGGTGCCCAAGGAAGAACTTATGCGGTCCAAGAAGAGACCATGTGAGACATGACCCAGAAGAAGTGAGAATGAATTTAACTTAGCTTCTTAACTTTTATCTTTTATGTTTTTCTCTTCCCCTTCTCCCCTATATTTTCAATAAAGTTCTTGCTCTTCCACAAATTCTTCTCTTCTATCAACTTTAATCTTATTCTTCTCTTCTCTCCCCATATCTCTTCTCCTCTTACCTATTCGTCCAATCGCTCTTAGGACTACCACTCTGGACCCATTCCTAAGTTCATTTTGACATTCTACCAAATTTTACCCACAACAGGACGCTTGCGCGTCAAGCACTTCCAACACCTCATTTGGCCACGTGCGCTTCTATTTTAGCCTCCCTTGCAATTCCGCTTTTGCCCATGTCTCCCCTTGTCCATTCCGAATAGGAGTCCCCTTCTCGGACCCAATCTGCTCTCTAAGAGGACTAAAATTTTAGAAAATCCAACAATATATTAACGAACGGGTAACATATTTTAAGAAACTAATTTATTAGGTAAATTCCAAGAGAAGATGTATGAAAACCTCCTATCTAACAAGCCGTTTTGAAGAATTGAAACTAGTCTCTATCATGTTGAAATAATATATATATATATATATAAACTTCCAACACAAACTTTTTTCAAAAATCATTCTAGCAAAAATATATAATCCCTATCTATACCTGCCATTACCAATTATAATTAGAATCCAAATAAAAACCTATAATTCAATTCAATTTAACATATATGATACATAAGATATTTCTTGAAACCCAACATCCTTAGAAAGTCTTCTCTGATCCAGACTGTTATAGATTCCCACTGCTAGAGTCATTTTCACGAGACATAAAATTAGATCAATTATTTGAATGCGGGCAATTAGTCTTCTTTGTTACTCGAACATAATACATAAATAATTCGACTGCATATTTTTGAATCACGAAATACTAGTATAACAAATACATCAAACTACTAGGTATTAAAGTTGAATTGTTCCAAATGTGGGGTAAAATTTTATTAGCCGATCTCTAAAAGTGTCAAAAACTATTTGATCTAACCGTATAAAATATACATAAATTAACAAAAGTCCAGAGTTTAATCTCGAGTAGGTAAATATTCACCTTTAGAAAAAAGGCAATCCCAACTACGCGTTGATTGCATTATATTCACGGGATCATTTTCATGCGTTTAGGGCATGGGCTGGTAATGGTGTAGCCTCTGGCCACGTTTCTTAGTGTGACAATGGCCGGTAAAAGCTACCTTCCCACTAAAATCGTTTGTGGACTTACTAATCTTTAACATATTAATTAATGTTTCTAACGAGAAACTTTTCAGTTATCCATTCTCTAAATATTTTTATTATGTCTGTGAAAGTATACTCTATAAAATCCAACATAAATTTTATATATAAAAAATTCGACCATATAATATATCAAATCGTTTATATATTATACCGTGAAAACGACAGTAAGATTTTCCACCTTGTGGAGGCCCGACAACCATCGTAATCAAGATTCCAACGTGCGTATACACGTAAACATCTTTACCCAAAATCATATCTAACACGACAATCTAAGCTGCTCAGGCGTGGTTCCTTGATTTGGAAATGTCCATAGTGCACTTTTATATCGTTATCTACCTTAGTGCGTTTTAAATTTCTCAATTGCCGACATCTGCACCATTAACTTTTTATCCGAATAAATAAATAGTAGACTTGATATAAAAAGTTGAATAAATATCACGGGCGGCCAATACGGCGGACGTCGAATGACCCTATCCACTCTCCCTATATATACCCACCGAAGCTCTAATTTCCATAATCCAAACATCTTCATAACGTGGAATTCCCTATATTGTAACGAACCCACATCGAAATGGGAGCTACCAAGTTCGTTTTTGTGTTCTTCCTTGTGTTATTGGTCGCTGGCTTCACTGGGGCTTCCATTGGCAGTGCCAAGGAAAAGACGGGCAATCCGGAGTCTGATGGGCCTAATGGCCAAACGGGTACTCCTTCTGGGGCTACTGGATCGGGCCACGGGCCCAACTGGGACTACAGCTGGGGCTGGGGATCAGGCCCAAACAGCGGCTGGGGGTCTGGCTCTGGATCGGGTCGGTCACCAACCGGATTCGGACGGGGATCTGGGTTTGGATTCGGTACGGGGACTGGGTCAGGGTCCGGATCTGGATACGGGTCCGGAAGTGGTGGGGCACATGGTGGCGGTTACGGAGCGGGAAGTGGGTCCGGCGGACACGGAGGCGGAGCTGGAAGCGGCAAGGGTGACGGAGGACCGGGGAGTGACCATCATGATTAATGGCCTTGTGTTGTTCTTGGCCCTATTTTCTCCTAGTAACATAGTAATTCCTATAATTGCATAAAGCTACGCAAAGTTTTATCCGGCTCGAATTTGAAATAGTCAGCCTAATAAGTCCGAATACTAGATGGTATAAACCAAAACATGAAAGTCTGCAAGCTAAACTTAATGTTCTGAGGTGGACTAGTGTCTAGAGGGATTTGTAGTAATTTCCATACTGTACGGATATAAATAAAAGCTGGATATATAGTAATTATACTTGTTGTGTATCACATAATGTTGCAAAATTCAATAGAAATAGATAAGGTTGCAACATCTGAGCCAAAAATCTGAAAAGCTGCTCAACCTGACCTGACAGCTACTAGACATCACCATGGATGCAGATGTTCAAAAATATTCACACACAAAAAGCACTGGCTAGAAATTCAAACATGTAAACCTTTCAGAAAATAGAATGTAAAATTGTTAAAGAAATTGTATTAAGCAAAACATCTAATATATTGCAACTTGTAGGTGACGGATTATCCTTCAAAAAAAGTGCAGGTTATAGATCCAGTTTATGAGGAAAGCAAATAACCGTGTGTTTATATTGATCAAAATCAGCCACTCCGGTGACCGTTAATGAAGTAGTACCAAGAGAAAATGGTAAAGAGAACTCTTCGAGAATTTATTCAAATGGTAAAAAAATTTAGGTTTTTAAGAAAGTGACGGATTCAAGCAATGAAAAAGATATCATAGAAACATACCCCTGCATAATCCTTCTAGAGTGATAACTAATAACTATGTGACAATCAATTCAGCAGAAGAAACATTTCAACAAAGACAACATCAATTCTGCAAACAAAAGGGCTTCACATGTTAGCAATTGTAGCTCAAAAGCAGGGCAGCCTCAAGCAGAGATATGATACCTCATATTAGATATCATTCTAGTAGCAGCAGTTACGAAGCTCCTACCCTGAAAAAATTTAGCCTAAAGGTACCGATCTTCTTATCTAACAAACTAATCTCCTACTTCTACGAGAAAACCTTTAATTGATGTTAAGTTACCCTATTTATGCAACGGTTGCAGTGGCGTACGAAACGCGAATCCGTGAATGAGGGACGACTTGTTGCACATACGTACACTACAGCCATGTTGAAGTCTTTCTCTGTTTCCAGTCTTGCAAGAGCAATTCTCTGGACTTGAGCACCCGCGAATACGATCACAATCCATTGACGCACCTCGATTAGGCATGTTTCGTGATTTCGCACGACCAGGCGCTGCCATAGTCCGAAATGTAGTTTCCTTTTCCATCTCCAGTGCTCCTTCGTCCGACAATAACATCCAGTTGACTAGCCTGCTCTCAATTTCCCAGTTCACCTTCGGATGCCCTTCAATCCTCCTCAACAAGAACTTGAAGGTAAGTTTCCCCTGACAGCTTCTTCCTTGCTTCAAATCCTCCACCAAGTACAATCCGCGATACTTGTAGATGTATTGCTGGTTGTCTAACCTTTCCTTATAGATGACTCTCACCGGGGTCTTTCTGCTCCTGCTATTCTTCAAAGCAAGGTTTCCACCATCAAGCTTTTGGTCACACAATATTCTCTTCGAGTTGGTCAAAGGATTTCCTCCGCACCCCGAATAGATCAGGAAATTCTGGTCGACATAAGCATTCGCATAACGGCCGCTCTCCACTATGCTCGTCGCCAAGGGTCCACAATCATTCATGTAGTCTATTCCATGTTGGATTTGGCAATGGAGGCCAATTATTCTCATTTCCGCCCTACATCCAAACTCATCACCAACCTCCACACCAGGAACAGCTCCCAACCGTTTCAAACTATTGAGCCATCTCCCTTGCCTCGCTAATTGCATAGCTACATCCCTGTGAACATCCCTGCTTTTAGATGCATTCGGCTTCCAATCGTTCGCCTTCTTCGTTTCCTCGAGCACTTCTCGAAACGAACACAAGAGATCCTTCACTCTTCGACGAATATCACCATCTTCCCCATCACCACGCACCTCACTTTCACGGTCAAAATCCATCTCCTCCTTCACATTGTTTCTCGGAGCCTTCGAATAAGTTTCAGAAACATGGTTTTCTCCATGAAGAACCGGAGGTTTCCGACCACCACCACAACCATCCACAGCCACATTTTCCAGCTTCCGCCCCAAGTGATGAGACCTCCGGGGAGGACAAGAAACACATGTTCTTTGTTTAGCTACCATTATAGGCAATTTTCTTCACAGAACCTCAAGTAAACCCACAAACCAAAACCCTCTCTTCTTCACTTCCTCTAGGAACAGACAAGAAAACAGAAAAGAAAAACATATATCAAACAAAAAACTAAAAGCAACCCCAACTTCAGAAACACAAAGAAACAGCAAACCCAGAAAGGAAAAGCAGAGTAGGGAAGTACTCAGGGAGAGCTTCTTGGTTGCGAGAATGGCGTCTTTAAGGCGGCGAGAGGAGGAAGAGAGAAAAATGCGGGAGCCGTTGGTGGTGGGTTCTTTATCATGAGCTTGGGTTGGGGGGCTACGTGCGGAGGTGGTGCGGTTTCTGAGGAGTTAATGGAGAGAGTAATTCTCAAAAGAAAGAGGAGAAATAAAGAGGGGTAAACGAAAGGACGTTGATTAGTGAAAATTTTTTGAATTGAAAGAAGGATCCGTTGTAGCTCTCTCCTCCTACATTTTCTTTCCTTTTTTTTTGTTGGTATAATGCATAAAGAACCCCAGGGAGAGAGTTCTAAATTTTGAATTAAAAAAAAATGCAACAATTTTAAAAACTTGGCATAACATTTTTTTTTCTACTACTTACATGTAGTCAGATGTGTGGTTTAATAAATGGAAAAAATTATGAACGTAAGGTGGACCTCTCTCTATTTAAAACGAGCACACAAGATTGCAGAAAAATGAGCACCTTTAATGTATATTTATTTGTAGTTTTATGTATTTATTCTCTCTGTGTCGCTTAAAAAATTATAAACGTGAGGTAGACCTCTCTCTCTCCACTCAGATGATTGGTACCGTACATGATTTTGGACGTCACCTTTCGGTCCGATTTTGAGTTGAAAAAAAATTGTCGATGGTCTCTCCTCCATCGAGTCCAATAACAATCTTATTTGGTCAAAATTTGTGATGATAGACCGCTTTTTTGTGTTGTCCTTGGTTCACTTCGGTTTGTCCTTAGAGGACAACGTCCTTCTGTGGTAAATTGGCTATTACTTTGGACTCCTGGGTTGGAAGGAGAAAATTCTTGCGGCTATGGAAAGGCGAGGCATGTATTTACAACTTTGTTTCAAGAGCCTTGTCTAATTCGGATCAGTAGCGGGTCTAAACAAAGCGCCTAGTCCCGGTGTTAACTTGTTCAATGAGTTCTGTTAGACTTTGGTAAAACAGACATATCTTTTGACTCGAGCATTAGATTGAGCTGATTCCTTTGGCCATAAAAATTCAAGACAAGGATCTACAACTTTGTAGTTTACAACTTTTTCTAATTTAAAGCGGAAGGTGGTCAAAAATCTACTTCAAGATGAGGACACTTCAAACCGATTTGGTTTGCTTCCCGCTTACAAAACCAAAGCGCCCGGTTTGGTCCGCTTCCTGCCCGCCTGGGTGTCGCTCCTCAGTAAAACACTCATAACTTTCTATCCGGGGCTAGAATTGAGACGATTCAAGTTGCTATGTGAAGCCAAGACATAAATCTACGACTTTGTAGCTTGTGATGTCTTCATATTCAGAGCGAAAGCAGGTCAAAGCGGGAGGACGCTTTGGTCCTCATGGCGGGAAGCAAGAGGATGCTTTGACCTTCGAGGTGGGAGCCCGGAGAGTGCTTTGGCCTTCGAGGAGGGAACCCAGATGTCGCTTTGGCCTTCGAGGCGGGAGCCCGGAGAGTGCTTTGGCCTTCGAGGCGAGAACCCAGATGTCGCTTTGGCCTTCGAGGCGGGAGCTCGGAGAGTGCTTTGGCCTTCGAGGCGAGAACCCATATGTCGCTTTGGCCTTCGAGGCTGGAGGCCGAAGGCAAGAAGCCAAAGACGGGAGGCTACGAAGGCAGGAGGCCGAAGGCGAGAAGCCGAAGGCGGGAAGCCCATTTGGCCTTTGTAGGTCGGAAGCGAGGATCCTATTTTTGGCCTCTAGGAGGGAAGATGATACCGCCGTGAGGGTCAAAACGGGAGGAAAGAGCAGTTGGGTTGGAACTCACTCGGAAGCGGGAAACAATCGGTGCTGGTGGAAATTCCCGTTATGGGCCTCAAAGCAGAAAGCATATCCACTTTGGTTATGAAGGCGTCAACTTGGGCCCGTTTTGAGTTCGCTTTGGGCTTAAGATCATTAATTATAGTGATATTTTATTCTGGGTTGTAAGATCATTATTAATAAAGAGGACTATGTATAAAAAGAATGATAAAAAAATCCAGCCCAATCAGGTCGAAGCAAATAGTCTCGGGATTGAAAACCAACCCTCTAAAATGGTTCAAGTAGTAGTGAGTTCGGTGCACTTTTGTGGTGTCGGTGTGAAAATTGACACCGCACCGCACTGCACTTTTGGTTTTAAAAAATTTACACCGTTGGTTTTGTCTTAAACCGACACGATAAGTTAAAAATGAAAAGAAAATCGATTTTGTCGGTAGTAAATTAAGATAAAGTCTCTAAACAAGAAAAAACAATCCATATAATTAAACGAGTAAAAAAAAAGAGGAAATAGAAAAGGCTCAAGGAGATGTAGGATGATTTTTTTGTATTTTATCAATTTTGAATTTCTGTGTACTATGTTTTCTTAATATTTCCAACTAATTTACACGAGGAAGTGGAGATTGGTACACAAATGACTCTACGATAACATGTAAATAGTAACAAGCAACACGAAAAATATTATACAATAATTCATTTATGTAGAAAAAATAAAATTTTTTTATAAGTAGAGTTTTATATAATTCTAATAAGATTACAATTTGTAAAGATATTGGATAATATAAAGTACCTGTTCTAAAATTGGCTAATTAACAAGTTTTATGCTTCATTATCGCCAATTGCCAAATTTTGCCGCTTACTTTTTTTATCCCACGGACAATATAACTTCTCGATAGTGTTCATTATTTTCTTGTATTTACCATCTCTGGGACAGTATCTCCTAATAGAATCTTCCATGATCGTTTTAGCGTTACGTGTTTGTTTTGCTAGGTTGAGGGGATGATTGTGTTTTGGTAGGGGCGGCCTGTCCACCAGACCGTCCTTTTTGGTGCCAGGTCTGACATATGCGGATGGGAGCCTCTTGTTCAGAAATTTGGATTGTGGGAACTACTAAAAAATTGTTCTTATAGAGATGATTGATTCAGGTCATTGGATTCATTTTTAAAAAAAATTTATATGATGGTCAATATCATACGAAAAATATTTTTACCATTTTTATTAAAATTTACTCTCCTAATTTCCATTACCCCCTCCCTTTCCTGGCTCGAGCCCCCCAAATCCACTCTTTCTCTCTCTCTCGATCTAAAAGTCGTCGGTGGCGCTGTTTGAAAGCAAGCAGGCTCGGGGACGGATGACGACCGGAGCCAGAACCTTAACGAGCTCGATAGGGCGGCTTTGTCCCAGATGGAGGCTTCCACTTCGACACTTCGAGCAGCCGCCCTAAATGGCCTACGCCTACTCCACCCTCGATTTTGACGAGGCCGCAACCGCAACGCGTAAGCTACCCGGACCCAGTAAAATTTGCCTGACTACTTCGAAGCCCCTAAGCTGCACGCTCTCGTACGGTCTGGCACTGTTGTCAATAGAGAACCATGGAGAGGTGGTGACAGATTCAACGGCAACGGAGGGAACTGGATGTTCCCCAATGGTGGCGGCGGAGAGGAGGAAGCGATGGATGACTTCGATGGGTACACAGAAGTTGTGATGACGGGTACATGAGATATTAGTTTTCGTATGTTGGGATATTGGTTTTCAGATGTTAGGATATTAGTTTTCGTATGTTAGAATTTTAGTTTTCGGATGTTGGGATATTGGTTTGCATGTGTAGCAATAGTAGTTTTCATATTGGTTAAAAATATAATAATAGTAAAATTTTAAAAATATTATTGGGATATTGATTTTCGGATGGAAGTTGTGATGACGGGTACACGGGTACATGGGATATTGGTTTTCGTATGTTGGGATATTGGTTTTCAGATGTTGGGATATTAGTTTTCGTATGTTGGGATATTTGTTTTCGAATGTTAGGATATTGATTTTTGGATGTAGGGATATTGGTTTGCATGTGTAGCGATAGTAGTTTTCATATCTAGCGATATCGGTTTGCAAGTGTAGCGATATTGGTTTGCATGTGTAGTGATATGGGTTTTCGAATGTTGGGATATTGGTTTTCGTATGTAGTGCTATTGGTTTGCATGTGTAGCGATAGTAGTTTTCATATGTAGTGATATTGGTTTGCATGTGTAGTGATATTAGTATAGTGGTTAGCATGTTTACAAATAGTGATTTGTGTGTTGTCGTCCTTCATATTTTAAAATATGTGGTCCGACCGGTCGGACCATGATACAAGTGTAAAGGCGTACCGGATTTTGACCCAAAAATGGTTATCTTGCCAACCGAACTAAATTTGGTCGGACCAAATGGTCGGACCAAAAATCTGATCAACCTGGGGCGGTTCACCCAATTTTTTATATATAAAAAAGCACATATCCAGTCCGATCCGGTCTAATATTCCTATTTGTTATATTCTAATATTTTTGATAAAAAATGTAATATTTTTTTAGGTATGTATGCGATTTTATGTACAATTATACCTAGATTATATATAAATATATTTATTTTTCAAATTAAAAAATCTTGTCCGATCGGTGGTCTGTCTGGTCGGACCGGTTGACCCAGAGTACGACCCAAAATTCGGGTCGACTCCATGTCGTATTTTGAAGAACATGGGTTTTCTTGAGTGGATAATTTTGAATTTTGAAAAGAAAAGGAATGTGAAGAGTCAACCAATAGTAAGATTTTGGATTTAGAAAAACTAATTAATTATTCATCTCTCCTTTGCTAATGTTTCAATATTACCTTTGAATATAATTTTATTGTCCAAATTATCCCTTCACTCTATTTAGTCCATTCGGTGGGGACTACCCCTTGTCCCCACTGAATCCATGTCCATTGTCCAGCGGTTCGGATTCAGTGTGGATAAGAGCTGTCTCCACTGAAATGGATCAAGTCATTATACTTATAGACATGATTTTTAATGACTGTCAGATCTGTAAACACATTTTTAAATAAAATTCGATAGTCCAAACGAAATTTCCTCCGTGTAGACGATTTTTATGTTATCCTCACTCAATCCAAAATCGTTACCCACACGTCGACGAGCTTCCCCAAGACATCTCTGGAAGTGGAGAGAGGAAGATGTGTTTCCTCGAAACGTTTCTGTCAGCTGGCATGGGATGTTTAGAGTTTGTAGAGAGAGAGAGAGAGAGGGAGAGAAAAATCATTGTAACGAGCTAAAAATATTATAAGATTCAACGTACCACAAATATATAGAATAAGTGAATTATATATTTTGACAAATAACCAAAATTATATAACAATGCAAATTGTAATAATGTAAAGCATATATTTGAAGTCATTTAAAATTTAAATAATTTCAACATGCATATTTGAGATTTATACTGCAATGCATTTCACTTTTAATTTAGTGGATCATTGTTAACTTACAACTTTAGGTAATTACTGTCTTAGCATAAATTATGTACTAGTCATTTGTTCATTGGTAATTAAATATGCCTTTCACATAGCTCAAAAAGTTCAATATGGAAGACATAGAAAAATAAACCAAAATTTTGATTTTTTTCTATTAATCAAAGACATCGCTAGAATTTGTTAAGCAATGACACGTGGCATGTCCATTAGAGTTGATGTCGGGTAAGCTCGAACTGACTGCTCGATCCGTTAGAAAACATCCAAGTTAATGAGGAATTCAAAAAAAATTGTGCGTCAAGAAATTGTCATTCGAGATAATAGTTGTTCCTTCATCGACCACAATCAACTATGCTCGAGGATAAGAGATTATAGAATAATATTAAACAAATACACTGCAATATATAGAATAAGTGTTAAAATTGAAGGAACATTTTTTTCCTTAATTTCCTCCCCAATTTAAAGAACATACTTCTTTAATTTCTTCCTCATTTTCCTCCTTAATTTTCTCCTCATTTTCCTCCTTTATTGTTTGTTTATACAACTAGGTAGATTCATTTCTTAGTATAAATATCCATGTTGTACATCATTATTTTCTTAAGTTGTTCATTCATAAATCAAAATCTCTACAACTTCATTTCTCCTTCTTTCTCCTTATATGGAGTTTCTCAATTTCTCCATCTTTCTTTTTATATAGAGTTTCTCAATTTCTCCATATTTCTCCTTATATAGAGTTTCTCAATTTCTCCTTCTTTCTTCTTATATGGAGTTTCTCAATATCTTTCTGCTTATATGGAGTTTCTCAATTTCTCCATCTTTCTCCTTGTATGGAGATTTTCAACAATAAGTGATGTAATTATAAGAAATTGGAATTTCTTTCAATCTTTGAATCCAGAACTGCTCACTCTGATATTTGGACGTTTTGATAGTACAAGATCAAGTGGGTCAAATTTCAGCCTGTTGTGATCAAGCGGGTCAAATCACTCCGTTGGGTTTTGCCGCAATTGAATTTTTAGTGAGGTCTTCCGGTACAATATACGTACAATCGTACATGAGAAATCACCACGCAGATGAGGGGGAGGGGACCACTCGGATAGAGGAGAACCATTGTAAATACTATTAATATTACAAAGAAAATTTACCTTAAAAAAATCACTTCATTTGAGTTTGCTGTGATTGATGCAGAAACTAAGTTCCACGTTAAACAATCTGTTACATACTTAATTTCCGGGGTCATTTCAGCTCCAACTCTTACTGCTCACGGTTGATGAAGGATGACATCAACCCCACTCTATCTAATACAGACTCTTGAAGTGACTTCTGGTCTTGTTCATGTTGGCTCATTTACAAACATAGCTCATGGAAGTTCTTCTGCGAGGTTGGTTTTGGTTCTAAATTGGGAACCAAGAAGTTCATGAATATAAATTTTTGTTATAATGGTTTGACAATTCATTGTGATATAATTTGTTGCTACAAGGTCGCGATCCCGATGTTGTTGTCGGGAAGCCTCTTGACCATACCTACACAACTGCGAACGTCGCTCTCATCGAAGCTGGTTGTGTAAACCTTGTTAGAGCAAATGACATGTTTTTATTAATGGCGATGAAGCTAAACTTAGGTGCCATTGATGGGTTCAAATTTTAGGTTCAAGGATTCCATTAATGAAGTCCATTGGATCCATTGATAAAGAGGGAACCAGTGGGTTTGTTGATTGTGTGAAAAGGAATTAGATTAAATGAATATTAGTGGATCATTGTTACCTTAAAACTATTAATTACTAATTAAATGTGCCTTTCAGGTCTAATTCAAAAGGTTCAATATTGAAGACATAAAAAATTAAAGAAAATTTTGATTTATTTATATTACGTTGCCACCTGACATTGATGCGAATACTAAGATTGAAAATCTACCTGAAAGAGCTCGAGCTGCTAAGCTCCTAGTTGCAACCCTGTAAACTGTAAATGTCGTCCCCTCCTCTCATTAGTCTCTCATCTGTCAACTTATATGTTGAGACATCTATCTTGAAACTAACTAAAATTGTTAACCTCGTAGGCTACCAATTAAGAAAGCAAAGGCAATTATTAATTGATTAAATTGTAATACATAATATTCTCGTCAAGAAATCAAAAATGGTTTTCAAATTTTGAATTGTCTAGATGCACATGCTTCAAAGGATAACACCAACAAAGGAAACACAAATTTATGAATCAGACATGACTTGTCATGACCACAATCATATCAAAGTGAATTAGAACACACCATGAATATGATCATGAAAGCCAATTGATGCATATCAATTAGACATGTTAAGTGAGAGACTGGAGGTGGATTTCTCGTGACCCGTTGTTGCCTGCAATGCACCTTCATCAAAGGATACCATCTAGTTTACTTGATGATGGCCGTGAAGTTCCCGATTCACGTTCTGATGCCCTTCGATCCTCCTTAACAAAAACTTGAAGATAAGTTTCCCATCGTCGCTTCTTGATTGCTTCAAATCCTCTACCATGTACAAGCCACGATACTTGTAGAAGTACTGATGGCGCCCGGATTTTTCCTTCGTGATGACCCTCACCGGAGTTTTTCTTCTCATGCTATTACTCAAAGCAAGATTCCCTCCCTCGAGCTTTTGGTCGCACAATTTCCCCGTCTTATTTATAAACGGATTTCCCCCAAACCCACAATACATCAGGAAATTCTCATCCATATAGCTATTCTTATAACGACCACTCTCCACAACGCTAGTCGCTATGGGTGCTCCATCGTTCATGTAGTCAATCCCTTGTTGCAATTGACAATGAAGGCCAACTATTCTCATTTCAGCCCTAGATTCGAACTCATCACCGACCTCCACTCCAGGAACCGCTCCAAACCTTTTCGCGCTATTGAGGCATCTCCCCTGCCTTCTAATTTCGGCAGCTGCATCTCTGTGGATGTCCAGTTTTCTACAACCAATTGGCTTCTGCTCATTCTCCTCCTTCAATTCAGCGACCAGCTTCCTAAATGAACGCAATAGATCCTTCACTTTCCGATGCATATCACCCGCTTCCCCGTCACCATCACCATTTTGTCCCTGAACCCTTCGGGTTTCGCCACTCGCAAAAACAGCAGTAGCAACTACAGGACCACTCGCATCAAGAGCCGTATGGTTGCAACCACCACGACCATCCATAGACACATTAACATCATATGAAAATGCATCTCGCTTCAACCGCTTCGACGGGACGGAAGCAGTTCCCATTGTAGCACTATCAAAAACTTTTATGGCCGATAGAGAGAATTCTCTCTGGGTAATTTTTCTTCACAAAACCTAGCCCTCCTAGGAGTCGCTCCAAGCCTAAGCAAACCAACAATCAAAACCCTAAAAACTCTCGTATCAAACACATGTAAGACTCATAAACCACCGAAAGAGGCCAACTTTAGAAACAAAAAAAGAGTAAAAGCAAAACCCTAATATGTAGAAAGCCAAAGGGCTAACCTGGGAGGAGTAGGAGGAAGAAGAAGTGGTGGAAACGCTTCGGTTGTTCGCTTGGACTTCTTAGGGCTAGGAGTAACAATGTCCCTATAGAAGCAAAGAGTAATGGAATGAAGATTTCGAAACGAAGAATTAGAAGGGTAATGAAACGACAAGAATCCACGTGTTTTTATAAGTTTCTAATCCATTGTATATTTCAAGTAGTTAATGTCAAATGTATATTTTTAATTAGTTAAACTTGATTATCGATTAAAAAGTTGAACAATTAGTATGGTAATGTAGCCTAATTCATGGAATACTACAAGTAAAATATGACAACAATTCAAGTTGCAATTACTATGGGAATCACGTGTGTTTTTTATGAGATTGTAGCCGCAAGTTAATTAAAATTCTGCAACCATAAAATTGCTCGAAGAAAAACGCCTAGGGTTAAAAGCGGCTAAAGACACAATTCTGCATACCACTTCCTGCTATAATATATAAATTACTAGAAAAGACTTACGATTTCCCACTAACAATACCCGCGTCTCTTCTTCGAGCTTCTTCGAAAGATTCCTGGATGGTGTCTATGGGTAGTAATTGATTAGTTGTGGTTTTATGAGCTCTAGGCTCTCATATATCACAATAAAAATGTGCAATCACAATCACAATCCCAATCCGAATCTACTTCGATCTTTTCTATCTTAGTTTTCTAGCAGCAGACCACAACTTCAAGCTCCTAAAAGTATGGGTAAATATCCTACAATTCATACTGTAACAAGGAACCTCTAGGGCATATGACTACATGACCTTCTAAATCACTATAATTTTGGGAAAAGATATACGAAGATTATAATAAATGACTTTCGATTTTAAAAAAATTAAATGAAAATTATACTAGATAACTTTCGAATCCTTTTAAAATTTAAACTCCATGGTTAAAAAAATCCTTTATAAAATAAAGAGAATTAGGATATAAGGCATGCGTGATGCGATACACGTAGAATCGACATAGATTTTTTTTAAGCATCGCGTAAAAGTTAAAAGAGAGGAAAGAATGGAATGACGTGGGCAATAGAAAAATTAACACAGCCGATGTTTACCTAACAATGTTTAAACGCCATGGATAAACTATTTCACTCTGGACGATGTTGATCCTTTGTGCAGTTTCTCCGAATCAAGTAGGAGTGGTAATAGGCAGATTTTGAATCCGGGTATTTAAATCGAACAATGTCGAACTCACGGTAGTTATTCAAATAAAAGTTTGGGGTATATATAAATAGTAAGCCCCCATTATATGAGAGGGACTTTGGATGCTCTTAGTAAGGAAATTTATTCTCACCGCCATACGATTAGAAAGGGAAATCGAAGTTGTCGAACAATTTTGGAAAGTTACCATCAATTTTTTGATTTCCTATTCCTAAAGAAGACTGCACTATACCAAAAGCTTATTCAGGAAGACTGATGTACACTATAAGCAGGGGGGAGAAGATTAGAAGGGGACAAGGGTATTCTCCAAATTTGGGGACTAAAGTGGAGATTGTAGCAATTTAGGTATTAATAAAGTAATCATGGGTAAAATTGGAAAATTATAAGAAACAAAAGGAGAGATGAAAAAAGAAAGGAACCAATCCGACATGAAGGCCAAAAAGAGGAAAGAAAAAATGGAAAAGGAATGAACCTTTTTTTATGGAAAGACTAAAAAAGTTAAAAAAAAAAGTCAATCTCTCGTGAAAAGAGGAAAGAACGCTTCACAAGGCCTCTTTCTCTCTCTTTAAATTATTGTCAATTTCAAAAATGCTACCAGTTACCAGATTTTTTTAATAAATAAACTCAAAGAACCAAAGAACAAAAATTCAATAGAAAACTAATATCAGTGCATTCGAAAATCAATATCACTACATTCAGAAACTAATATCACGACGTTCGAAAACCAATATCACTACGTTCGGAAACCAATATCACTACATTCGGAAACCAATATCACGACGTTCGAAAACTAATATTACCACATTCGAAAAGCAATATCAACACATTCGAAAAGCAATATCAACACATTCGAAAACTAATATATCACCACATTCGAAAACCAATATCATTATAGACTCAAAACCAATATCATTACCGACTCTTTCTCTCTCTCTTTAAATTATTGTCAATTTCAAAAATGCTACCAGTTATCAGATATTTTTTTAAATAAATAAACTCAAAGAACCAAAGAACAAAAATTCAATAGAAAACCAATATCATAGCATTCGAAAACCAATATCACTATATTCGCAAACCAATATCACTACGTTCGAAAACCAATATTACGATGTTCGAAAACTAATATTACCACATTCGAAAACCAATATCAACACATTCGAAAATCAATATCACCACATTCGAAAACTAATATCACTACGTTCGAAAACCAATATTATTACAGACTAAAACTAATAAAATTACTTATTCAAACCAATATCATTACCGACTCAAACCAATATCAATACATACTCAAACCAATATCTTTACTTACTCAAACCAATATCTTTACTTACTCAAACCAATTTTGTTACAGACTAAAACCAATATCAATACATACTCAAACCAATATCAGTACATACTCAAACCAATATCTTTACTTACTCAAACTAATATCATTACATACTCAAACCAATATTATTACATACTCAAACAAAATAAAAGAGATCACGAAAACCCTAATCGAACACATCCTTTGAAAGAACCCCACCCAAACCCAAATCCGCACCCCTCTGTAGCTTTAGGTTCATATACAAACTCCGGCTCCCCGGGACGGGGACGGGGACACGGATGGGCACGGGAGTCGTGGCCGATCGGAACCCGAACCCGGACTAGGGCGGGGGAGCGGCGGTCTTGACGACGGGGCTGGAGACGCGGCGTGGCCGGAGGCGAATGGCAGACGAAGACAAATAAGCAAAGAAAGAAGAAGATGGAGGCTGTTTAGAGTTGAGAAATAATAAAAGAATGGATGAGATTTGGAAGAAGAAGAAGAAGACTAATAATTATTTCTAAAATGGAGGAGAGAGATGGCGGCCAGATTTTTTTCCCAACTTTAGGAGATAAAAGTTGAAATGGTAGTGGGATAGAATCTCTAATTGGTAGGTAAAATGTCAAAAGTATCCTTGATAGATTAATGGTCCTTGGATTCAAATATTTTGATTTAAAATCAAATCTGACGGCCTATAATTAAGTCCATATCTGTGGACAAGATTTTAGTAGTCCCCACTCAATCCGGTCTTACAGGGGCCCAAATAAGTATAACGGGGTGGAACAAAAATTAAAAATATAATATTTTTTTTAAATTTTAATATTGGACCAACTTGGTAAAAAATGATGACTTTAGTGTCATCATCGAGGTCGCGCAAACGCAACTTGGTAAGAAATTTTATTTTTCATTAGTTAATTATAGTCTCACGATGTCGTCTTGCTCGAACAAAGCCCAGCACGAGGACGCAGTGTTATATGTCAGGAGATAAGGCCCACGACGAAGATGAGGCCCGTGGGCTTCAATGTAAAATAATTAAATGAGGTTCAAAACATACATGTAGTCGACGAAGATGGCATGATTTATAATATATTGTCATATTTACGAATAATAGCTAAATTATATCTGAGTACTGTCGAACTTTATAAAATATTTTATATATTCACAAATTTTAAATTTAAGATTTGTTTAAAGGAATCAAATCTCTTATGACTCAGAGTATATGTGGTGGTATAATACAATATTTTTTTTCTGATTTAAAGAAATAATACAATAGACTTTTATATCTCACGTTATGGTCTGATTTTTTTTTTAGAACAAAAGCATCTCACGTTATATTTTTTTATATACAATAGACTTTTATATCTCATGGTCTGAATTGGACAGCACTTTTTTTTGTCATCATGTTCGTGTTGATGATCCGGTATTTCCGCCACAATCTCTCTCCAAATGTCAACGCCCATGGTATCTTTTTTGAAGGATGGCCTAGAGTTTTTAATTAAAATTCAAGATTATAAGATACAAAGAAATACATAGATATAATAACAGAATACGTAGAGATAAAGACAACAAACATAAGAAAAAGATTACTTCTTTCTTCGCTTTCAATTTCTCCACATTTTTCGGGAGTTATTGTTATAAACCCTTTTAAAAAAATCTCTCTCCCAAACGGCAATTTTGAGGCGACCGAATCTCCCATCTCTTTTCGGCGGTGCCGCCGGTTTGTCCCACCATCGCTGACCATGGCGGGACACCCACAGATTCTGAAGAGGACGGCGCTCCTCACTGTGCAGTCGTGTCACTTGAATCAGATCGGGGATGGTCCAATTATGATTCCATTGCTCCTCCAACCTAGTCCATTGGCTATGGTTTTGTCAAACGCCCTTCACATAATCACTCATGTGATCCCAAAGGCGGTTCCAGCAAGGTTGTCTGGCAGAGCTCTTATGCAGTCGGTGCCGTTCTCTTCCTCCTCTCCGATGGGAATTTTTATCTCGGGTCAAAGTGCTCCTCAGGCTATCCTCTTTTTTCTCCCCTGTCGCGTCTACGGATCTCTACCCTCCGAGTTCGGTTACCCTTTTCAGGCGTTGTACCTTGGAGACATGGAGGGCGTGGTTCCGTCAGGTGGAGGTATTGGTCATATCTTGGCTTTGATGTTGCAGACTAGTGATGTACGAGTCGGATTTCAGATCGGGGTTGACACATTTATGAATCTGTTGTCCCTTCAACCTAGTCCCGAGGCTAAGGTTATTTTTTCTTCCAGTGAGGATCGATATCTCGGATCAAAGAGTTCTTCAGGCTGGCATTTTTTCCTCCCTCGTCGAGTTTATGGATCTTTACCCTCCTGGTTCGGTCACTCTTTTCAGATGTCGTTCCATGGAGATACAAAAATCGTAGTATCATTCGTGGGAGGTATGGGCCTTTTCTTGGCTTTGATGACGGAGACAGGGATGCACGAGTTGGAAGCACGGCGGCCACATTCTTCATGCTCTCATCTGTTATGGCAGTTGCCTCCGGTTCAGTGGCATCCAAGCAACATGGGCAGCTTGCTTCGTTAGAGGCTGCTCTGTCCCACAACACGCCTTCTCTGGATCTCAACGTAGCATCTATGATCGGAGATGTTAGTCACTAAAGTCACTAGATATGGTAGCATACAACTTTAGTCTATCCCCGGGTGGGTTAGCTTGAGTTGGATACTAATTATGGCAGCGGGTTAACTAGTTTAGTTGTTCGTTTAGGCCTTGGAATTTTTAAGCTTTTTATTTTTTTCTCTTTTCTCATCTCTTTCTGTAACATTTTCTTCTTTTTATTAATAAAAATTCCTAATTAGTATTAAAAAAAACAACAAACATAAGAGTAACGCCAATGGTATCGGACAATTAGGTTTTCGTGAATCGCGAGGTTCTAACAGAAAAAAAGGTCAACGTTTGCATGTTTAAGGTTCCATGTACGTAAACATGTACATTGTATATACATCAACTTCTATATAATCTGGGAGAGAAGATTAAGCACCCTAATTCAATGCATATAAACTAATTTCGAATTAGCTCAAATAGAACAAGAGCAATTTTAGGGGAGTCAATCATTTATAATTTAATTAAAGAGAGAACATAAGTCATGTAGGCCTATTTTGGTAAAATTCTAATCGTTGCTACACCAAATCATATTTGCAAAATGATTATAAACTTTTCCCGTGGGACGATGGAGTGGATCCACAATTAAAGGTTGTGATCCAATCTGAACCACAAAATCCAGATCTATTTAAGTTCTTTCAAATTAAATACACAAAAAACACGTGGATCCAATCTTAATTCCCAAGTTGGAAACATACAACACTTGGCCTAGACGGCCAGTCGTCTATGATGGGTAGACTCGTCTTCATTGAAACAGCAATGGGCCTTTAGAGGAGGTTCTACCATTTGGAGAGAGGACTGGACCATCATCTCCCTTTGGAGGTATGTGCAGTAGTTGTGGAAGGTGGTGGGTGTTACATTTAATTGGAACCCTAAACTAAACAAGAAATCAACCTCAAGGACATTCAACTCTGTTGTGGTGATCCCACCAACTTTGGCATAGTAGGCATTGTTGTAGTACCTGAAAATAAAATTTCAAAAGTAAACGAGAGAGTTAGATCAACGGACGAGAGAATGAGAGAATTGGTCTAGTTATCTAAAAAGTAGAGAGTTCGACTTCCTGAGAACAAAGTAATGTCAGCTTTTAAAAAATTATATCTAATTCGAATCGAAATTAGTCAGCATAATAAATATTCGAGTATCACGTGATATCAACCATAAAATAAAAACTCAAAAGGGCCCAGAAGAGGACTCGTCAATTGATAAAGTTGAAGGAATTTCCATTTGTTCCCAATCACATGCACATTTATGGGAAACTTTATAATACAACATGGAATGTTGGTTTTTACCAATCTAACATCGGAGGGAGTGCCTGACAAGACTAGAATGCCCTTGATTGTCTATTGTGTGAAAAATAAAAGTGAATTGCAAACAGCTAGGAAACAGTATAAACAAGTAGGGCAGGAAGATTCCAATGGTTGGAGTAAAAAATGGGTCCATCTTGAAGGGTTTTGCCAATTGTGAAAATTGTTTTGTTGTTATCAACAACATTAATAACCTATCACTTTCCAAAAGTGAGGTCACATCTCAACAACAAATAATTCCTAATTTTTTTCAAAAAATTAATTAATAATATAGATCTCTTTCACGAGATTTTGTGATTTTCTAATAATATTTTATCTTCCTCAATTGAAGACATCATATTTCATGTAACAGATTAGTTGTAGATCTGAACATGGACTACAAGATCCAGCAAAATCAGACAATTGGATACTTTAGACATTCTTTACCATTTTTTCCCTAAAACAACAAAATGCCACGACACAAATATAGCTTTGATGTGAAAGAGCCAGATATTATTAACCAATTGTCAATACATGAAATTTTGAATAAAATGTATTCATGTAATTTTTTTAAAGGTAAATATTATTAATCGTCATGGTATATACATCCTCCTTAGTGTGATATTCTCTGTGCCATGTCAAAATAGGATTGCGACTGTCAGTCTCGTCAAACCCTACCACACCAAACCTAATGAGAAAAAAGTGTGGTACGGAAAGAATACTCCAACAGAAAAACTTATCTTGATGTTAAAATTACAAAAACAATACTACACCGTCATCTATAAATAAATACAGTAAAAAATAACTACTCCTGGACACCAACAAAAACAAACCGACACATTATATGCAGGACCTTTATATCGATTATTACAATTATTGTTTGTTGCAGAACCTTTATTGATAAAATCATTTATTTCTCACATAATTTAGATGTTGAACCTCCAACATACTCTAGTAAGATGGATTAGACATTGAATATCACATTATATGCCCATCATCAAAGATCATTTTCTCAAAGGATATCATCAAAGATCTTAATAAGATTCTAATTGAACTTATGGGTCACACATACGGCCCAACGATTTAATTAATACGCAAATTGAAACCATAGGCTACATCGACCCGGATGAGCTGTCACTTGCCAGTTGCCAATCCATCATGAATGACACCGACGCATGGTCACAAGTTGCACTGATTTCATAGAATTTAAATTTTACGAATGTCAAAAATATTATTGAAATAACTACATTAAGAATAAGGTTCGATTTTGGGTCAACTTAGATTAAATAAAACACCCACAAACTCACGTACCACTGCTCTCTATCAAAAGGCGGAGATCCACGTGCCAACAAGCACTTAGATCAACTGGTGATAGAGTTGTTTTAAATTAACCAAAGTCTCGGGTTCGAGTCATTGAGAACGCAGCAGTGTTAAATACTTGTTGAGAGAACTTTACTACCTTTGAAAGGTCCTACCCGACTCGAATTTCGATTAGTCGGCTCAGTGGACCGAATAGCAAGTAGTTATAAACAAAAAAAAAGGCGGAGATCCACATGGGCGTCTCGTTGTCTCACCACACTTTTTCGAGACGGTGCTTGCCGTCCCTAGCAACTAAACTTCTTTTTCGAAACTATATAATATCTGAACATTTATAAAATTGACCAATTATATTCAAATTGTAACATAGTTTTGTATAATAACAAACAAAATGCAGAATTAGACTTAAGTTTTTAGTTAAAATAGATTAATTTTCTTCTAGTTGATCCAAAATATTTTTGTTTTTTGAAGGCGTATTGCCTAAATGTTAGATGAGCGGTTTGAAGACTCCCATTCACGTCATCCAATGGTTGCTTGCAATCAATTCTTTGAGAAAATGATTTCTATTTCTATCTCTATCATTTTGATGTTTGAAATCTGAGAACTTAGATTTTGAAATTGTTAAACATTTACTTACAATTCATTTCTAAATTTGTAAAACCATTTTCTGCGCAAAATTGGTTTCAAACATACATATAATTTATAAGGAGTAACTGATTTTCCCTAGCCAAATATTTTCCATGCTTTAGTTGTCTATTTTTAATATAAAAAAAACCATCAATGATTAACTGCATCCACTTGGTAAAATATTAATTCACCCTTTATGTTTAGTTGAGAAAATTGACAAGCTAGCAGTTGACAGTAACGAACGCTTTCGTTTACTTAAATAGTTAAAACTGTGTTTTCCTACCCAATTAGAGTTAATAAAACCTTTCAAATTTCAATTATGTGACCATTCGGCATAAATGATAGATGCCAAATCGACACATAATTCAAACAGTAAAAAGTGTAATAAAAAATGAAATTTAGGGCCAAGATTCGAACTCAATATTTACAATCGATTAATTGTATATTATACGTAGGGAATTTGTCTTCCCGTTGTATACCAAACATTTTTATTTGAACACTTCCATTTTCATCAAAAACTAAACCTAATTAATATGCAACCAAACAGCCAAATCTGGCAATGCCACAGATAATCAATTAATTAAAGTATAAATCACAATTTCGCTGGAAAAAAAAGAATGAAATTATTGAAACCAAACTTACGTGTCGTCCATGAACTTGACGGAGACCAAGACGCTGGTAATGAGAAGCCGATGGACATTGAAGGAATCAATAGGGAACGAAGGGTGTCGCTGTGCGAAACGATCAAGGTAGACGTAGGCCACGACGAAGCAAGAAGGGCTACAATTGGCGTACTTGAAGATCCTCTCCAGGTAGCTCTGGATCGATATACCGGGCCTCGAGAGGCCGTGGAAGACTGATATCTTGTTCGGGTAGATCAACTGGTGATGGTTGTTGTTCGCGACGATGACGTCGTTCGATTCGGATACCCTTTGGAGGAGAGACGATAGGAAGGTTATGACCTTAGGCATTATTATTTCCTGTGTGGTCTCTGAGGATGAATCGTCTGACATTGTAGTAGGATGAATCACTCAATTCGGTTTAATTGGGTGTGATTTTTGATCTGGGTTTTGATGATCAGAAATTTGGTGGGTTTTTTTTTGAAGAGATTTTGTTGTTGATGTGTGATTTTGTGTTTTTTAGATGTGTCTTGTAAGAGACACAGCCTGGTTGGCTAGCGTGTTAGAAAGGATTTGGGGTGGTGGTGGTGCTGCTTTTTGTTTGCCTTTTATAAATTTTTAGCAGTACGTATCGAGAGTCGAGCACTTTCGAATCTTATTCAGTGAATAGTTTTTTTTTAATATGGTGCCGGATCATGCACATGTTTTGCCTAGTTTCGGTCTAGTGGCTTTTTGTTCTTTTTTGGCTCTGTTCCTTTCAGGACTTCCCAGAGTGATTGCAGCTAATTGTTCTTTGTTAATTTCTCCATTTTGTGTTACTCGAAGGTATTTATGTGACCCTAATTGTTCTTCATTAATAGTAACAAATATCTCACAATGGTAATTAATAAATCAATATTACCCATCTTGAATTATTTTAGATGAATTTTTAACCGCGTTCATTTGTCTTTCTTTCTCCTCTCCCTATTGTTCTTTCACCCTTCCAAACAAACTCGGGATTACTTTAGAGGGTCTTTGGCATCAGAATTGGTAAATATCTCCAAGCATAAAAAAATACCCATGTGCCGACATTTAAGAAAAAACTCCTCAGATCATTTTTTATACTTAAAATTTATTAATATGTATTAATTATAATCTACGGCAAAAAATTCTTTCTAACGAAGATGTGACTGCCGACTTTGTTAAGATTTTAGAAGATGGTTAAAATGTAGCAATGACTATAATGAAATTTGCCTCGGATATATGCATTGCTTCACAGTTCTCATCCGGTATTTGAGCAGAGTACTCTTTGGATATCGTTCATGAATGATGAAAACTTCTAGCAAACAAAATAACCAATACACAATTACTTGATATTCAATATATGCTTCACCGATTAATTTAAATTTGATTAAGTCACACAATAAAAAATAGTAAAATTCTCTTAACTGGGCTCTAATACAGTTTTATTTACAAGTTCGAACTCAAAAAGTAGAATAATTTTTTAGCATCGGACGTAACACCGGATGAGAAGCAACGGACATAAGTTGGATTTCCAAAATCCAATGACAACAGGAACTAAAAGAAAATCTAAGGACACTAGCATGCAGGATCTAGATAAACTGCATAGCTAAAATTATTAATATGTCTTTTCACTTAAATACTCGCACTATTATTAATCGATATTTTTTTCTAACATGAATAATTCTCATTGAATTTTGTCATAGTAAAATTTTAACGAACTAAAATAACAACTTTTCTCGGAAAATTTTACACCGTTCAAATTTTAATCGAAGGTCTTTTAGTTATCTTGAAGTCTAATCAAGTACATTAAAATTCTTGCAATGATTATATATGTACATGTTGCATTAACAAGTTTGGAATTCAAGGAATGGATTTTAGCGGGAATGCTTGGGAACGGAGCAATCATTGCAATGTAACACCAAACATGGGGCTACTCGGAAAATTTTACTGTTTTCATTTTACAAATATAATTTGGTATATTCAATAATCAAAATTTAATTAATAAAAATTTTATTGCGAGCCTAAACATAAAATTAATGACTCACTTACCTTTGGTAAAAGAAAAAAGTAAGTAAACTGCAAGTACGTTTATGAGATTTGCGGTATTAAGTAGTTCGGTTATTTCTCAAAAAATGTAATTCGGTTAAGCGATTAAGAGAAATCAACACTTAATTTTTTCTGTTAATTTTTGTTCGACAAGTCAAAAGATTCGCGGATATTCTCCAAATATCTTTTTTAGCCTTTCTTTTATATCATATATTTAGATTATCAAAAAAATTTTTTTTACACCCCCCCCCCCCCCCCCCCCCCCCCCCCCCCCCCCCGTACCCATTCTCCAAAATCTCTCCCTGTATCAATTACGAATGTTTTGTTATTAAAAAAACTAAGATAATGGAAATCATTGTATCGTTTTGGTTTCAAATCGTAACAAACACATAGAAGAAACGTTTACACCAAAAGAAAAGAAAAGTATGATTTTTTTAATACAACTAGGTATCAAAACACTTACTGAACCAAGTTTTTTTTCTTCTCTAATAAGTGTGAGGTCGTTGAATTAATGATGTCTTGCATACGTTTAGGATGTGTAACAACTATAATAATGTGTCATTATCATCTCTTAAAGGTCAATTAACCTAATTAATCTATTTTCTTATACCTGGAAATGGAACCAGGATTCTCCAATCAAAGTATTTTAACGCGGGATATTGATGTCTCCTCTTTGGGGATTCTTACACAATCGGTCCTTGAATAAGATCGAGTATAACAATTTTTGAACCAGAACAAATTTTTTTATAGCTTTATTCACATTCTGAAACATGGAAGGGTCCTGCCCTAATATTACTATATAGCATATCACATGCATTTTAAGGCTTAAGGTCCTGGATTAAAAGTTGGGATGTTGTGGCTGTACAAAACATAAACACACATTTGTAATAAACATGGCAATTGATGGTCCCGACAAGCAAATATAGATCTGATCTAGATCCATACTAGTTCATGATCATATTAACTATTATTATTGTTGGCGAAACTGCAACCTTCCCTGAAGACGAACCGAACAAGAAGACCAAATAGCCTGAGTCGTGCTGCACTGTCCTCAAGAATAATTTATCAGGCGGTGATGACTCTTTAGGATTAAAGAGACTCGTCCAATGGAAAACTTTGAGTAACTTACAAACTAACAAGAACAAGAAAGCACTCGGAAGTAATATATGTGAGAGGAGAGGCGCGGTGTGCTCTGAAGGCTCACATATAGCCTCTTTATATAGCCGTGCGGGGCAAGTTCGGAAGACTAGGAAATGACCTGGTACCAATTTTGAAAATAAAAGAAGAATCTTCAAAAAGGGGTGACGAAATCGTCGAAATACACTGAACGAGCCCATTTTCGGCCCATCACATGCGCGCGAGACCTTTTCTTCTCACAAGCTCTTTACAAGCCCCATAACACACATCTCTTTTTAAACTTGCTTTCCATCCTTGCACAAACCGATGTGGTACAAGGGTTTGCCAAAGGGCAAGTCAAAACTCAACTTTGATCTCAATATTTTATTCTTATTTCTCCTTCTCTCTCTCCCCCGTTTTTCCAACAATTATAACCTAATTAGTTTTAGGAGCAATAACGCTAGGTGTTCTTTTTGTACCGAGAATTATCAAGTAAGTTTCATCTCGGTAGGATTTTAACGAGGCTGCGACTGTAACCTCATATCACGAAGGATTTAACACCAATATATTTATTATATTGGAACAAAATTTACTTATTAAAAAATATATGTGATTTACTTGAATGTCAAGATATACATATCTAACTTAGCCACAAACAATGTTGAAATTCGTTTAATAACTTGACGAATTATCACAACTCCTAACTAGGCAAAAAAATCATTTGCGCATACTTCTTTTCTTTTAACAAGTAATTAATATTTTTACGTTTCTAAGAACTCGAATTCAAAATTTCTTAGTTGAGATAGAACGACCGCCAAAATCTTGCAAACGCCAATGTTCGAGAAGAACGAGAAATCAACGATAATTTTCTGGGTCATCTACCAAGAGTAGTATATTATCCCTTCAATTACCCTCTCAAGTTCCCAAATGTTGATTGTTTGAATTATATAAAAGTTCGTTTAGGTTAGGATTAAACAGGTAAACCACCAAACTAATCATAGCTAACAATTTCTTGTAGACCTAGATCACTAAACATATTTCTTTTCATGCCCCACCACGGCTTCCACTGTTCAAGGGACAGCAACTTAAATGATATTTATAGTAACAGACAAAACATCACATGATCATGTGCAACTCAGAGTTGATTAAATAACAACGTAGTCGTAGAGACAACAGTACAAAACTAGAGTATTAACTTGCTGGCAACCCACTAGTGATGTGATTAGGCATTTGCCGAAATATGCCGGCAAGAATTAATGTTCGAGTTGTTGCTTTTAGTACGTATTTGTCCTTTGCATTAGGAATTTTAGGTCTTTTTAAACCTTTGGTAATCGAGTCACTCTTTTGTTACTAATCCGGATTCGAATTGGGAATGACTTTTGAAATGTGAGTGTTTTTGAAAGTTAGAAAATTTGTCAACAAATATTTAACATTGTTATATTCTCAAATACTCGGACCCTCTTGATTAAGTCTAGAACAATTACTTTGCATGTTGTATTTAGAATTTTATGTTTTTTGGTTGAAATTTAGAATTTTAGGTCAGGACCTGTTTCTGCCATAATTTTGTCTCGACAAATTAAGGCTTCTCTGTTGTTTGGTCACATGTATTGTGGCCCATATCTCTGTTGTTCATTAGGTCCACAGACTCTCTTTTATAGAAAAAATTGGTCCACGGACCTGATGAGGCCTATATCTTGCACATTATTAATAACTGCGTTGGTATTCTTAAAAAATAACTGCTTTAAGAAGCTCTTTTCTTTTAAAAAAGTACAATAAGGTCTCCCCTGAAAGCCTTACTTTCTAAAATTGTGTCATTTAGCACTATATCCTTCAAATATTATCTAGTTTCACAGAGTTTGGTTTAAGTTTTTAAGTGATAAAAAACTATCCATCTGGGATTAGGGTTAAGTTTGGTGTTCTCTTGACCACCCGCATGTGAACTAGCTTAATATCAGATGTAGGACGCACCTTGACTACCCGATCTGTAGATTACCATGTAAATTAATGGGTATTTCTTTTGGGTGTTTTGAACTCTTTCTTTTCTTTTTATTTACATAATAATAAGAGGTACTAGTCGTTTATTAAAAAAAAGTGATAAAAGACAACATCAACAAAGTCACTCCTAAAAAAGACCCGTTCATATGTTCGAACGTCTGGATACTAGAGTAAAACAAATCTAGTTTCACGCTTTCTGTACATATCAAATATTACCAATCCGCTTGAGACCTAACTTGAGTGGTAAATGGGGTAAAGGAGTAGGGTGGAAATTTCAGTTTGTTTTCTTAGGACCGAAGCTTGAACCCGGAAGGTACATCTTCTTATCAGAAAAAATGACAAATAATACCGAGATTTTAGATTAACCAAACAGTTCAAGTTGACTTGGCAAGATAAAATGAAGCTTGAGACTGCAAATAGCCAATCTTATTTCAAGCATTCTGCTATAAAATGCAGACGCAGCGACTCTTGCAGCAACTTTATTTATCATCAAGTGAGCTCCAAAGAGTTAAAAAGCCTTTACAGTTTACACAACGATGTCGATGCACATGCTGCATAGATATCCGAAGTTGTAGGACATAACGACACTCGACTCGACTCTGATAGCCTGACATGTACATACATACAAACTATACTATATGACAGGAATCATACTAGGGTAGGATGATGCTTGCCTGTTTATGGGGACAACTAAGTTTAGCCGTAGCATCTAATCGGGTCATTGCAGCCTTTCTCGGTAGATTGCTTAAGCCCGAAGCGTCCCCCTTTAGCAAGGTACTGCTGATGGTACTCCTCTGCTCGGTAGAACTTCTTGGCAGGCAAAATCTCCGTCACTATCTTCCTGTTCAAGATCTTCTGCTGCCGTTCCAAGGACTCCTTAGCAGCCTTCTCCTGTTCCGGGGTATAGTAGTATATGCCTGATCTGTACTGTGTTCCGACATCATTTCCCTGCTTGGAGGAGCACCACATCATGAATCCAAAGACAACCGAGTCAAACTAAAGCGCTTTCTACTACTAGGGTCTCAACCAAATTTCTGAGAATCTGAATGTTATACTGTTCAACGCATGCCCGAACATGAATCCAGAAAACAAAAGGCAAAGTGCAGGTAGGTACAAGGTCCATCTCAGAACAAATTTCCCAGATCTCTCGCTCTTCTCGCGGTCAGTTTGATATATACTTGGGTCAAGAAACAGGACAACACATGTTCCCATACAAAATTTCTTCAGAGGATTAGGTAACTAATAGTTCATCAGGCTTCTACCCGAGCTTCTCGATCGACCCAATCAGAAGCAGACGAGCATTCATCAGGTCAGTGAAGGTGGATGGGGAATGAGCACAAGTTACAAATTTCGGTCTTCGGTAACTAACGATAAAGGTTTCTTTTGCCCAAGCAGTTGATAGCATAACATGCAGGGAGAACAAAATAAAAGACCACTAAGCATAATCACCAACCGAATTTCAGAAAAAAGTGAACCGTAAAAAATGAAGGAATCGAACAACTTCCGATGCCAAATTGACCCGAGTTACGAACATCCAGTTCAGAATATACCACAGATAACAAAATGTACACCAGAAACCCAACCCGCAGCAGAAAACAATCTCATCACAACCACAAACTGCGCACCCCAATCAATTGAAAAGAAAAAGACAATCTCAAGGGTTGAAATCACATGATCATCTTAATCTCAGCACCCAACAAAGACACACAAGATGTTACCAACCAGACAATCCAATTCCACCACCACAAATTAAACAATACACACTAGGGAGAACTATTCTGCGTGGTCCTGTCTCGTCTCGTTCGAACTTGAATTAATCCATACAGCAGGCACCCCACAACATCATCAGAAACAACAAAAGAAGACAAAACCTTTACCAACAAAACAACCAAATTCCACATCGGAAACAACCAAAAAAAAAAACACTCCACCAACCCAAACAAAAATCACCAAGTACAACCAACGAGCCCCAAACTTCACCAACCAAACAACCAAAACAAACCCGACAAAACCCACCTGGCAATTTCACAGTTGGAACTTAAATTAAATTAGTCGGCTTAGTGGGCACAACATCCGAAACAACAAAACAAAGACGCCAACTTTACCAGCAAAACAACTCAATTCCTCATCGAAAACAACAAAATAAAAACACAAACTTTACCAACCCAAAGGCCCCAATTCCAAACTCATAAACAAAACCCACCTGGCGGTTGAGGGTGGTGGGGTCATGTCTGGCCCAGAAGGCGTCAAGAAGGGACTCGAAGCTACACTCCTTAGGGTCAAACTGGACCCTCACGACCTCGCTATGGCCGGTGGACCCGGTACACACGTCCTCGTAGCTCGGGTTATCCACGAGCCCCTGGGTGTACCCGACCTCGGTCCGGGTCACGCCCGGGACCCTCTGGAACGCCAGCTCGACGCCCCAGAAGCACCCGGCCCCGAACTGGGCGAACTCCTGGCCGGGCCCCGGGACGTCCTCGTCGGGGCCCTGGGGGATGGTGGGGTCCGACGTGGAGGGGGCTCTCTGGGCCCCGAGGCCGAGCTTGTTGAGGATGTTCATGTAGCGGGTGACGTGTCGGAGTGGGGCCGGGGGTTTGGTGGGGGTGGAGGAGAGAGAGAGGAAGGAGGCGGATGAGGGTTTGGAGAGGAGGAGGAGGGTTGGGGTGGAGATGGAAGTGAGTGGGGAGGAAGAAGATAGTCTTTGGAGCATTATTGTAATATTTTGGTTTTTTGACGTGTTGAAATTGGTTTTCGTTTTTGAGAATTGGTTTTCGTGGAGGAATGGTTTTGTTGCCGATTATTACCTTTTTTTGTTTATGTTTTTGCAAATATGACAAATTTATTTCAACGTATTATTGTTGGTTGGTACATCTTATTTGTTTATGGTTTTCCTATTCTCCGGATTATTTCCAAAAATGAGAATTATATTTTCCTACTTTTCTTCTATTGGGTTGGATACTTGGATAGCTATTTATTAGTTTTTTTTGTCTTTATTTTAATTCTGATTGTTTCTGGGTCCACGTTGATTTCATTCTGTATAAACACGTGTTATTGGATGGATGAATTTGAAAATTACATTTTTTGGTCTACACTAATTAATAAAAGATAAGTTCGATCTGACTGAAATTATTAAAGGTGGCAAAATTCTCCAACAAATACTTAACATTGTTGTGTTAAATACTCTCCAACAAAGACTCAACTCGAGACCGTTTAGTTAAACTAAAATAGCAACCTAACCAATTGATCAAGTTGTTTGTTTTGAAAATTACATTTTTTTTTTGTAGAAGTTTTGAAAATTACATTAGGTTGAGTTTATCGGCCACCGCAGAGCGACAACCAACAATTTTTTTAATAAAAAGAATTGGCTGAGTTTCGGCGATCGGCTCGCCTGGCCGATCGTCAATTGGATTCTTTCTTTTATCTTAATTCAATTTTAATGATATATAGTATAATATTATTCGTTAAAATAGATACCGGTAGATATTATCTATGTGGCTATAAAAATTAAAATTATCTTTTAATAAATTAAAAATATGAAAATTAGTAATTTTTAATTCTTTATAAATAGAGTCATTGATGCACAATCTAAACTTCTCTCTTTTCTCACCACATAATCTCTTTATTTTTCTTAGTTATATTATTTCTATTATAGATCTGAATAATCTTAACTTCCCTGATTGTCCACCGAGATTGAGCATATATGGCAAAAATTCGGCACTAGTAATTAAATATGTAATTTACTTTTTTGAATTTTGAATTTATCATTTCACACATCTATTTGTAGCTTGATTTATTTGTTTCTGATTTTGTATTCCAACTTTTGTGATTTTAATTTTGTTATTTTATTGTAAGTTTTTTCTTGTTATAATAATGAACGCATAATTTTTATATATTTATTAAAATTTATATGTAAACATAAATTGATTATAGATAATATGTAGATCAGAGAAAAATTAATTGTTTAATTAGTAAGCAGATTTGATGAGATCACCAATAAAGATGGTAAAAGATTAAGTTGGATTGGGTTGGATTGAGTTATATGTTGATGAGAAAGAAATTAATTGTTTAGTTGGTGAGATCAAAATATTTATTAATTATAATATCATTTTTTGATTATTACTTTTTTTAATTAGATTTATGGAGTTTTACATTTCAAACTTGGGAAAACTACAAGTGATTTCACGGTTTGACAAATATAAATTTGTGGTTTAAAACTCATCAAAAAGATTCCCTGTGATATTCTGGGTGATATCAATTTACGACTTGGGCAGCTGCCCCTGATAAGCTGACTGATTAGGAGTTTAACACGTTGAAAAGTCATCGTTTCTTGGCATGCGTGGCAACTTCAACTTTTTGAACAAATATAAAAAAATATTGAATTATTTTGAATATTTTTCACTTTGTCATGTCATCAACTTCGGATTAAGATATCATACTATGTGGCATGACACATCGACCAAAAAAGATGACATTTTGACGTGTCAAACTCCTAATCAGTCGACTCATCACGAGCAACTGTTCGAGTCATAAGAATTGATTTGCTCGGAAAATCATAGAGAACCTTTTTGCTAAATTTTAAACTACAAACACATATATATATATATATATATATATATATATATATATATTAAAGTGTTAAACCACATGCTAGTAAATTGTGCTTTTCCCTTAAAACTTTATCTAATGAACTTACCATATTCTTCCTTAAACACAAGGAAGAATCTGGAATAGCTAGCTATTGATACGTGGCTTTATCGGTCAATTCTGGTGTCCATTTTATTTCCACATTAAATATTTAATAAATAAAAAAATGAATAAAGAATACATAATTTCTTCTACATTTCTGCAAACTCTAATTAACAGTCTCTACTTAAAATTGGATCATTTAATACTCTCTACTTGTTTTAAAACAGGACGATTAACACCAAATGACTAATTTGCTATTGACTCAGTGACAAATCATCTACCTAAGTAGCTTGCATCAATGTGTTGTGCCATGTCATCTTAAAAATTGAAAAAAGGGTCTTTTTTTTTTCTTTCCTTCCCATCTTTCCCCTCCTGGACCTTCTTCTCTCTGGCCATCGACCCCCTCTCCCGTCGACACCCTTTATTGGCTATCGCCGTGCCGGTATGCCTGAAGCATCCTGATTCTTGTTTACTCGTTAATTCTCTATCTCAAAACTGCTCATCGCAAGTAGATAAAGTAGTATTCTTCATCGAAAAAAGTTTGGAATCAGGGGAACGTAATGATATTAAGTGGCCCGGCGCCGGGGTGTCCTCGTCGGGGCCCTGAGGGACGGTGGGGTCCGACGTGGAGGGGGCCCCCGAGGCCGAGCTTGTTGAGGATGCTCATGTAGCGGGTGACGTGTCGGAGTGAGGCCGGGGGTTTGGTGGGGGAGGAGGAGAGGGAGAGGAAGGAGGCGGAGGAGGGTTTGGAGAGGAGGAGGAGGGTGGGGGTGGGTGGAGATGGAAGTGAGGGGGGAGGAAGGTGATATAGTCTTTGGAGCATTATTGTAATATTTTGGTTTTTTTACGTGTTGGCATTGGTTTTGTTTTGTGTTATAAAACTCATCGAGAATATCCGTGTCATTTTCCGAATACAATAATTAAAACTACCCGAACGTAATCGTCATACTAAGAGTTTGCCACATCGGAATGTCGTCATTTTTGTTATTTTTTTGGTTTTTATCAGATTATGTTTATTGGTGAGCGGATTTTCAATAAATAATTAATTTCTCTCACATCAAATTATTATTCAATCCAACTCAATCTTTTACTATCTTCATTAGTAATTTTATCTAATCCACTCATCAAATAAATAATTAATTTCTCTCTCATCCACATATTATTTATAATTTAATTTATGTTTACATAGAAATTGCAATAAATATATAAAATTATGCGTCTATAATTATAACAAGGAAAAAATTAAAATAAAATAACAAAATTAAGATTACAAAAGTTGGAGAATTAAAAAATATAATATAACTAAGCGATATAAAGAGATACATAATGAGAAAGGAGAAAAGTTTAGATTGTGTATCAAAATATGTCAATATTGGGTTCTATTTATAGAGAACTGAAAAATACTAATTTTAATATATTTAATTTTTTATCAATATATAATATTAATTATGATAATCAAATAAATAATATCTATTAGTATCGATTTCAACAAATAATATTATGTCACGTGTCATTATCGTCATTAGGATAAGATAAAAATATAAAAGGAAAAAAAATTTAGCCGAGCAGCTCGGCCAAAATCCATGCCTTATATATATATATATATTTTTTATTTGTGTGTTGGCGTGTAGTGGTGATTATGTATTTATTTTATTTGGCAGCGATAAAATAAAATGATTATTTATGTATTTATTTTATTTGTGTGCACGGCCAAAATTTGGCAGGGATCACCGATAAAGGTAGTCTACGTTCTCTGTCTTTATTTTATTTCCGTTGTTTCTAGTCCGCGTGGATTATGTTTTTTTTTTGGAAAGTGATTTTATTCTGTATAGACAAATGGTTTTGCAGAGCTTGAAAGTTTTAATAGTGAGGTTAATTAATTAATATATTTTTATATTATTACCTTTTGTGGTAACCTAGTTTTTATGTTTCTATTGAATTATATATTTAAAATTTTATCTTATTATTTTAAAATCGAAATTTAGTATGAAATTACTCTCATTTAATTATACATGACTCTGGTTAAAAGTTCAAACTACACAAAACACACCAACACCTACTTGCAATGTTAAAATTTATAAATTTAATTATGTTTAAAATTGATAAGTTGTCCCGACCCAGCAGTTGTTGGTATTTAATAAATTTTCCAAATTTTACACAAAGAATATTTAAATAATTATATAAAATTTACAACTATTCACCATACAAAAGGGTATGGATTGGGTACGGAATGCTCAGATTCCGAACCGTTCGGAATGAAGACACGCGGGGACTTTTTTGCAAACGCGCTAAAATACGGGGACCAAAATGAAAAAAGTCACGCACAAACGCAGGCCGGATACAAATGCCATTATCACATAAGTGCGCATGCCAGTATCACATAAGTGCGCATGCCAGTATCACATAAGTGCGCATGCCAGTATCACATAACTGTGCGTGCCAGTATGACCTTTTTTGCAAAAATGCTAAAATACGGGAGACCAAAATGAAAAAAGCCACGCGCGCCATTATCATAAACGGGACTTGCCGCTGTCACAAATACACATGCCATTATCACATAACTGCGCTTGCCATTATCACATACATGCACTTGCCGCTGCGGTCCCCCTTCACTCCAAACCGTACGGAATCAATTCTTTCACTCCGTACTCAATCCACTCCCCATACAAAATTAGATATACCAAAATTACGTACTATAAAATGTTTGTTTACCTGTTAAATAAATATTATAATATGAGTTACTACGTGTCCAATTAGAAAATGAAAATAATATCGGTTATTTTTTTGGATATATAATATTATTTATGAAAGAAAGAAACTAAAGTGGCAGAAAAGAAAGCCAATGAACGTAGTGAAAAAAGCTGGATAAGTTCATAAAACAATCAGCAATTATTACTAGATTCATTTCCCGGAGTTTCCATTCAATTTATTATCTAGCCTATAAAAATTAAGAGGCACGGCACTTAAATCAACTGATAAGAAAGTTGTTCTATATTAATTACCAGTGTTAAATACATGTTGGAAGAACTTTGTCACTTTTTAAATGTCCTACCAAGCTCGAAATTGGATTAATCAGCCCAATGAACCCGGATACCAATTGGTTAAAAAAAAAATCTAACCTACAAAATAAGAGTCGGAAAATTTTCGGTTTTCTATAAATGGTAGGCGCATTCTTTAAAAAATAAAATGGTAGACCGATTCTAACTATAGTTTAATTGGGAAGGTAATAAACCACAAATATATGTTGCTAAACTTGTAAGGTTTCTTGTTACAAAAGCTTCCAAATTACACCGCATAGTATCTGAACGTATGGCACCGTGAACCATCATAAAACCTTTTATAAGATTCCTGTTCAAACTTCATATTTTCGTAATTGTGGTAAATCCTTGGCAGACGATGTTTTTATCTTACCAGCGTTAGAATGGAAGTTGGTGTTTTATCTCCTTTTTTTCCTTTCATCGAAAACTCTATAATATTTTTTTCCCCCTAAATTTGTTAATGATGTTATTGTTTCGCACTAAACTGGATAAAATCGAAGGAAAAAAAGTGGTAATCTCGACGGAGATGTGGCCGTTGACACTGCCACAAAACGTTGCACCGTCTCGCTTCTTTGTTCGGCATCTCATGTTCTATCCTTCAACAAGTGGATGGTGCAGGAAGAATCTGGATCAGCTATTGATGTGGGAAGTCAATTTTTAGTATAAATTGTTGGGAAAAAATTGAATGAAGCTTCAATGCAAAGCCCGAAAGTGGAAGGTCCAAGTGGAAAGCCCAAAGTGGAAAATAGAAAGTGCATTACCACATTGGAAACAACAAGGAAGATTTTCTTGTTTATAAGGAGTTTTTTCTTATTGACTAGGAAATAAGTTGACCACCTGGATAGCCAACTCGGTCCGCGACGAGGATGGTGGTGCTACGCACCATACGCGCACGTGCGTGTGCGTATGGCGCATTGGACGCAGGTCGCAATGGGCGCTTTGTGGCACACTTGGCACTGCTCATCGTCGCGAGGAGCTGGAGGAGCCTTAAGTATTTTGCCCGAGTCCAGAGAGGGCTGCGAGCGCCTTCCAGGATGGCCACCGAAAAGGCACGAAGGGCTGGAACATTCCAAAAATTTTCAGACGGCCGAAGGGTTGCGAGATCCCTCGTGAAGGAGTGCGAGCGTAGGCCTGTCCCTCCGAGCGGTCACAACCTGGTCTTGGCGCACCTGGAAGGATCCAGAATACCACCGAAGGGCCACGAGCGCAGCCAGCCAGCCTGCTGGCCGAACGGATGCGCCCCTTCGGAGTGCCTGCCTCCCTCCCATCCAGCGCCTATAAATAGGCCCATCCCCCATCATTTGCTCTCACCCCACAACTCAATGCATAAGCATTCATTAGCAATAGTTGTCCTTCTCTCCCTCTCTCTCAAGAAAGTTCTAAATTTCTAAGGTTCGCCTGAAGTTTCGAGGGTCGTTGTGCTACGAACTCGGAAGCAGCCTAGTCGTTGTATCTTGGGGACGATTGCCGCAGCCCATAAGCACTGAATACGGGGCAATCTCGTCTTACAGAGAAAGAGTCTAACTCTTGCCTCGACTTTACAAGATCCTAATCAAGTACACCACATCCGACCAAACAACAATCGTAAGACGAGATTTGTGTACTTGAAGATGGCATCAACAAGCTCAGCACCAGTGCCAGCGGTCCCGAAAACTGTCCACGCCGAAAGGCCGGCCAAGTTCAACGGTACCGAGTTCAAGAGATGGCAACAGAAGATGCTGTTCTACCTGACGACGCTCAACCTGGTCTGATTCTTGAAGGAAGAGGCTCTGAAGGTGGCAGAAAGTGAGGCTGATCCAGAGAAGATCAACGCCCTCGATGCATGGAGTCACAACGACTTCCTATGTCGTAACTATGTCCTGAATGGCTTAGACGATGCCCTCTATAATGTCTACGCAAGTACCAAGACTGCGAAAAAATTGTGGGACTCCCTGGAGAAGAAGTATAAAATGGAGGATGCCGGGATGAAGAAATTCATCGTCGGAAGGTTCCTCGACTTCCAGATGGTGGACTCCAAGAAGGTCATAGACCAAGTCCAATAGTTGCAGCTGATTCTACACGAGATTCACGCCGAAGGCATACAACTCAGCGAATCCTTCTAGGTGGCTGCTCTAATCGAAAAACTACCTCCTCTGTGGAAGGACTTCAAGAACTACCTCAAACATAAGAGGAAGGATATGGGGCTGGAAGACTTGATCGTGAGACTAATGATCGAGGAAGACAACCGAAAGTTTGAAGTCAAGACCGGCAGGACCAACTCCGAGGCTAAGGTACACCTCGTCGAAGGTGGTACTGGCAAGAAGAGGAAGAAGCCCGGGAATAAGCAGGAGAAGCAAGAGCCAAAGCAAAAGAAGGCTAAGAAGATCAAGGGCAATTGCTTCAACTGCGACAAGCCCGGTCATATGGCCAAAGATTGTCGCCTGCCTAAGAGGGACGATCGTGAGAAGGCAAATCTGGCTGAAGACCTATCTGAGCTAGACTTATCCGCAGTGGTGTTTGAAGCTAATTTAGTGGATAACCCAAGAGAGTGGTTCATCGACACAGGGGCAACCTGATACATCTGCTCAGACAAGGAGATGTTCTCGACCTATATCGCAATCAACGGCCGAAAGTTGTTTATGGGTAACTCCGCAACTTCTCCCATAGTTGGACTAGGCCAGGTGGTGCCGAAGCTGACCTCCGAAAAAGAGCTAACTCTCAAAGATGTGCTGTATGTCCCAGATATTCGTAAGAATTTAGTATCCGGCTCACTGTTGAGCAAAGCTGGGATGAAACTAGTATTCGAGGCCGATAGGTTAGTTTTAACCAAGGCCGGTGCCTTTGTAGGAAAGGGTTACCTCGAGAGGGGGCTCTTCAAGATGAATGTAATAACTGGCAAATGCGCCTTTAATGGCCCTAATAAAGTTGTTAATTCTTCTTATCTGGCTAAGTGTTCTAACTTATGGCATGATAGATTAGGACACGTAAATTTGAGCTCACTAAGAAAGTTAGTAAGTTTAAATTTATTGCCTAAAATGGAGTTTGACCCGAACAATAAATGTGAAGTATGTGTAGAGACAAAAATGACCAAAGTACCTTTCCATTCAGTGGAAAGAAGTACTACACCTTTAGAGTTAATTCATACCGACATATGCGATATGAAACAAGTGCAAACTAGAGGCGGGAAAAAGTATTTCATCACATTTATTGACAATTGCACGAGGTACTGTTACGTACACCTCTTGAAGGGAAAAGATGAAGCTCTAGAAGCTTTCAAGAGTTATAAGAATGAGGTTGAAAATTAACTTAGCACTAAAGTAAAAATAATTCGAAGTGATAGAGGGGGAGAATATGTAGCTCCGTTTGAGGAATTCTGCCAACAACATGGCATTATTCATCAGACAACTGCTCCATACTCACCTCAATCAAACGGCGTAGCTGAGCGCAAGAATCGAACTCTTAAGGAGATGATGAATACTATGTTGATTAGCTCGGGCTTACCACAGAACTTGTGGGAGAAAGCTGTACTATCAGCTAATCACATTCTAAATAAATTGCCACACAAGAAAAGGGACAAAACCCCATATGAATTATAGAAAGGGAGAAAGCCTTCCTACGATTACCTTAAAGTGTGGGGGTGCCTAGCCAAGGTAGAAATACCTTCACCTAAAAGGGTGAGAATAGAACCCAAGACCGTTGACTGCATCTTTATCAGATATGCCCATAACAGTAGTGCATACCGATTTCTAGTGCACAAGTCTGAAAACTCTGAAATCAATGAGGGAATGGTCATGGAATCAAGGAATGCAACATTCTTTGAGAATATCTTTCCTAAAAAGGAAACGAAAGAAGTAAGCTCAAACATCGTCGCGAGGAGCTGGAGGAGCCTTAAGTATTTTGTCCGAGTCCGGAGAGAGCTGCGTAGCTACCGAAGTGACGAGGGGCTGCGAGCGCCTTCCTGGATGGCCACCGAAAAGGTACGAAGGGCTGGAACATCCCGAAAATTTTCAGACGGCCGAAGGGTTGCGAGATCCCTCGTGAAGGAGTGCGAGCGTAGGCATGTCCCTCCGAGAGGTCACAACCTGGTCTGGGCGCACGTGGAAGGATCCAGAATGCCACCGAAGGGCCACGAGCGCAGCCTGCCTGCATGCTAGCCGAACGGACGCGCCCCTTCGGAGTGCCTCCCTCCCTCCCATCCAGCGCCTATAAATAGGCCCATCCCCCATCATTTGCTCTCACCCCACAACTCATTGCATAAGCATTCATTAGCAATAGTTGTCCTTCTCTCCCTCTCTCTCAAGAAAGTTCAGAATTTCCAAGGTTCGCCTAAAGCTTCGAGGGTCGTTGTGCTACGAACTCGGAAGCAGCCTAGTCGTTGTATCTTGGGGACGATTGCCGCAGCCCGTAAGCACTGAATACGGGGCAATCTCGTCTTACGGAGAAAGAGTCTAACTCTTGCCTCGACTTTACAAGATCCTAATCAAGTACACCACATCCGACCAAACAACATAAAATAATTAAATAAAGATCTATGCGTAGAGCTCGAAAAGTTAAACAAAATAAGAAAATTTAACCATTCGGACAAACTTTTCATCTTTTAACTTTTTGAATTAGTATTAAAATAATTAGGGACTTTTGTGACCACGGGGAGCCAGGTTGATGCCCTTCTTCTGAACCGTTTGGACCAACGAAGCGCGAGGATATTTTTGTAAAAAAGTTAAAATACAGGGATAAAAATGAAAAAAGCCCGCGCACGTGGCAAGGGATCACCGACATGCCATTATCGATAACTGGGCATGTTATTATCGGTAACCGCATGCCATTATCAATAACCGAACATGTGTAACTGGGGTATGTCATTGTCAGAACTGGGACATGTCACTATTAGTATCTTCAATTCAAACAGTCTGGAATGACTCCTTCACTCCGGACCCAATCCACACGTCGGGGAGCCACCCAGATGGAGTCCGCCCACTAATTGATTGACTCTTATTTTCTAAATTATTTTAAAAATTGCCCATTTTGAAAAAATATAAAAGTTTGTATTATTTTTTATGATAGTTTTACCCATAATCAACGGAGTTGTGGGGCTGCAAGGCAATATTGTTTTCTAAATTTCAATATAATCTTGCCTTCAGACTTCGAGAAATATTAAACCAAAATTCTGACAACTTTTAAAAAGTGGGTAGTCCGAAAGTAACCAAAATTTGAGTTCTAATACTAATCACTTATTAGATAAATATAAGAAACTAAACAATTAAATGGTCCTGATTAAATAATACCTCGTAAAAAAGTTCGAATTTTCAGTTCGGAGATTAATCACTTCATTTGAAAAATATCAGATTGAACAACTATACTCTCTTGATTAATTAATTTTTTTAGTATTGTGCCCTATATTAATTAATTGTGAATCGATATTCGTGGCTCTGCCTCCCGGATATTTAGGCTCATTTGGGCTTTAAACATAGACCTTGGCCGAAGCCCAACCCTCCTAATTCTGATTCCCAACAATTTATCAGACAAAGCTCTGTTTCAACAAACTGTACCTCTTACAACCTGCAGATTCAACAGCATTCTCACGTTCTTGGAATGTGGAACTCTATGATTTATGAACTGATCCGATGAACACAATCGCTTCGACATCGCTAGCGGAATTCAGAGTAATCGGTCGGAATCAGAAAGACAAATGCCACAACATGAAATGGTGGAGTATCAGTTGTACAACAGGACATGAAATCACTCAATTTCAAAGAAAAAGTTGTCGGGATTACCGCATCGCTAGTTGCGAGTGTGGTAGGCTGGTGTATAAATGTGGAAGATCCATCACACGAATTTTACAGAGCTGATGTGACGGACTTTGTGGAAGTCTTCCCCTCGAAGCCTATCCGCGAAATCTTTAGGCATCTGCTCAATTTCCAGTTTCTGAAGGCCGGAAAGTAGCTTGATCTCTTCAGGGAGCATTTGCAGTTGCTTGCAGTTTACGATTCGCAAAGTTCTGAGCCTTCCCATGGAACTTCCATCAAAACGGAACTCTCTCAGGGATTCCAGGCTGCTGAACTCCAGAAGCTCCAGTTGAGGGAATCCGTCGGCCGGGATCACCAATTCTGTTTCGGTATAGGACTGCATTCTCAACCTCAGGATCAACAGCTTCGGCAACTTTGCAAGTATCTTTATGGAGTCTTGATCGAGGAAGGCGAGCTCTAATGTTATTTGAGACAATTTCGGTGGAAAGCATTGCGGGTTAGGTAGGCGTGTCACTTTTCCCTTCAAATGCAACTTGACGAGCTCACCAGCAGACACTAGTTCGGCAATCCATGGAAGTTCGCCGTTTTCAGCATCTAATCTGAGGGATCGAAGTTGCTGAAGCCCTACAATGGAATTGAAAAGCCTGATTCTATCCGTGGCAATCAGCTTCCCCTTTATTCCCAGCTTTCGGAGACTAGTTAAACGAGCAGGATCGTTCTGGATCCATTCATCTACATGAATCTCAAGAAGTGTTTGCAGGAGCTCCAAGGTGTCGACTTTCAAGTAATTGGCATGTTTATGACCACACATATATAGGTGTCTCAGGTTTTCCAGTCTCCAAATTATATCAGGGACGCCCTTGAGAAACGGATTACCTGCAATATCGAGAGTCTGCAGCTTGCGTAAAGAACCAAGCGTCGATGGAAGTGAGCATACGTTGGTCTGCTTCAATCCCAAGTACGTCAGATGGATCAGTTGGCCTATTGTTGGTGGAATTTTTTCACAAGATATTCTCTCCAACTCAATGGTCCTGAGCAGCTTGAAACTGCTGCTTATGTAATAGAAATCTGCATTTGATAGTCTGTACAGGTCATTGGGGCTGCGTCCGACCTTATGAAACTTGTAACGCACTTGAGTAATCACTCTGAAGAAGAGAAGCGAACGAAGGGGTGATGTAGACTGCTTTAGCACAGACAAGTGGGAGCTCGAATAAATTGGATGGCGGCGAGATCTGACAATAGATGATGCAGCTACACCACCTGGAATCTCCAAGAAATTCTCCATCTTTGCCTTGGAGATGGCAAGGTCACGCAATATATCATGCAAACGGCACTGCTTGACCCTCTCGTTGGCACTCCTTTTCCCTACTTGAACCATGTTTCGTTCGATTAGCTCATTCAAGAAATCCTCAGCCACTTCCTCCATGTTTTCTTCTTGATGATCAGGACTAACAAAACCCTCTGCGATCCACAGCCTGAACAGCTTGTGTGTAGGAATCGAATAATCTTCAGGAAAAAGGCCCATGTACAGGAAGCAGGCTTTCAAGTAGTAAGGCAAATCATTGTAGCTCAAGGCTAAAATTGCCGAAACTCCAGTTGGGTCACGGGCAAAGAGTGAGTTCATACTGTTAAGAACTCTCTCCCATTCGCTGCGCTGCCTTTTCTTGGAAAGCAAGCCTCCAATGACAATGATGGCCAGAGGCAAACCACCACATCTTTCCACAATCTCTTCTCCAATCTCCTCCAACACTGAAGAGCGACGAGTCTCTACCGTATCAAGGAATGCCTTCCTGCAGAAGAGCTCCCAACTGTTGTTCCTACTAAGGAACTTTAGCTCATAAGGAACTATCAGAGGATCAGCGTGCAGAGCAATGTGCCTATTCCGGGTTGTCAGGAGCAATCTACTTCCAGAATTCTTGTCTGGGAAGGCCTTTTTGAGACAATCCCAATCCCCTGCATTCCATATATCATCCAAAACCACAAGGTACCTTGCCCCCTGCAAGCACTCATAGACCTTCGTCTCCAACTCTTCATCCAATAAGTTCTCATGCCTCTGATCGCTCACTGCCACCTGCCTTAAGATCCCCTGCATAATATCTCGAGCACTGACCTTCTGTGAGACAAAAATCCAAGCACGAAATGGGAAATGTGCGATGACAGAATCATGATTGTACACCTTCCTGGCAAGGGTAGTCTTACCAATGCCTCCCATACCAACAATCGACAAAACGTGCCTCCCCGGCCTCCCCACCTGAACTAGCTGGTCCACCAGGGAAGCGGTATCATCCTCCAAGCCCACAATATCCCTGTCCTCGTCGCGTGGAGATGATCTCCGAATGTTCCTGAGCATTTCACTGGCGGGAGTAGACCCTTCACCAACATTCCTAATACCATAATTCTCGCGGCTGGCAGATACATCACCAAGCCTTAACCTGATGGCCTCGAGCCCGTCTGCTATCTTAGACCGAGGCTTCCACTCCTTGAGGAAAGGAATGAATCTCTTCAGGAAATGCTTCTTCTTGACATTTCTCTTGGCAGGATCCTGCAGAACAAGAATGAAATTGTCAACAAGATCTTCAGCATCATAGGCGAGTTCCCGGATATCAGACACCCAGTTGCAGACTCTCTCGTCCTCATCCTGCTTTGCATCCGCGTCCCTCAGGAAGCAGCGCATCCTCCTGAGCTCATCATGCAAGCGACGGATCTCCTTGCGGATATCTGTGTGTAGCTCGATCTGGCTTAGCGCATCGGCTAGCCTGTTGGCCACAAAGCTAACAGCTGCTTCAGCCATTCTACTTGTCCACTGAGTACCAAACCTTTTCTCCTCTTTAATCCTGGAAAACTTTTGCTGATCATAAAACAAAAAAAAGGAACCCTTGAAAACTATTCAAAATGTCTACAACTTATCGTTAAAGTGAAAGGCGTCCTAAAGTGTCTCAAGTCGGCAAGAAAAAAGTGCTTTCTGATAATTCAGGGAAGATCAAAGAAACCAGAAGGAAACATCATCCTGGCCCACCAAATTAAAGGGGCTGTGCCTCATTTTTCTTGTATTTCCTGGCCAAGTGGATTCCTATATTGCTTTCATTGGCCCCACCATAATTATTGGTGAAATTCATTTCCGTTTCATAGTAGTTCATGTCCAATTTGATCAAGCAATTCATTTACCAACATCATTTTCAACCACCATTCACTTGTACCAAATTTCTGAATAAGAACTAGTTTAGCTGACAAATAGTCAATGTCAGCTGGTGAAGTTTCAAAACAGTCCGGTGAATTTTAGTTTTAACAGAACCGGTAACACCCTAAACATTATAAGAGGCAAACAAAATATTTTTTTGATTGCCTTTTGCATTCAAGGAAGGTTCTTTGTGTCTTTACTATATTGTTTCTGGCTAATAAAAAGCCGGTGGTAGTCTTTCACTCTCGCTGTGTCTCCAACTCATCAAGTAATGACAGATATTTATGCACTTTCGTGGTCAGGTTCCTTCAAATGTTTATAATTTTTATTAGGTAAAAGTACGCTTTAGTACCCTATAGTTTTACATGGGATTGCAACCTGTCATCTCGTGGAAGGTTAATGATGGAGGTGCAAGCGAGGCGGGTTTTTGATGGTGCATTTTGTACCTTTAAAATTTGCAGAAAATGCCTAATTCCGGTGGCGTAAATGTAATTCTACCTCCTCTACTTGCTTATTCTTATCAGTTCCATTCTTATATTCAAATTCTAAGAATCACTTCTCTGCAGAGAAGAATTACTTCTCAAAGATTGAACGACAAAACTCGCTCATGAGTAAACACTCGAATATCAATATTCTATTTCATATCATCATTACAAACTAAGAGCTAACAACCCTTGCAGAGTTGTAAATAGCTTAAAATACCTAAAAAACTCCTAAATAATACTAAACTTGTAAATAAAGACCTCGTAGGGTCAAATCAAACTGACTAGATAAATATCCAATAAACCTACTAACAACGGTGTGAGGTGGTAAAGTTTCAAAATAGTCCAGGAAAATTTAATTTTGACAGAACTGGTACACCCTAAACATTATAAGAGGAAGAAAAACGAATTTGATTGCCTTTCGCTTTCATTGAAAATTCTTTGCGTCTTTCCTTCATTGTTTCTAGATAATAGAAAGCCGGTGATGGAAGTGTCTTTCACTCTCGCTGTGTTTCCAACTCATCAAGTAATGACAGATATTTATGCACTTTCGTGGTCGGGTTCCTTTGTGCATTTTTTACCTTTAAAGCTTGCTTTACATGCCTAACTCCGGTGGCGTAAATGTAATTCTACCTCCTCTACTTGCTTATTCTTATCAGTTCCATTCTTATATTCAAATTCTACAATTAAAAATGAAGCTGGATAGTTACCTACTAACCTTTCTTCCTCTCTGGTTGCTGCAAGTTCTCAGTGCCCATATTGCAGCTGGGCCTAATATCACCACAGATCAAGCCGCTCTTGTAGCTTTAAGGTCCCAAATCACCAGCAACGTCTTGACTCACAACTGGTCGACTTCTGTCTCAGTTTGCACCTGGGTTGGAATCACTTGTGGTGCTCGCCACCACAGAGTCAGAGCCTTGGATCTTTCTCATTTTGGACTTGAAGGCACTCTCTCTTCCAGGATTGGAGACCTTAGTTTCCTTGCCCGCCTCTCCCTCAGAAACAACAGCTTCCACGGTCCACTCCCTGAGGAGCTTTACAAGCTGCGCAGACTGAAAGTCCTTGATCTTGGGTTCAATGCCTTCAATGGAAGCATCCCTTCGTCGCTTCGGTGGCTGCAGAAACTCGAGGATGTGTCTCTGGAAGCCAACAGTTTTACAGGATATCTCCCAACTTCTTCACTCCTCAACTTACCTTCTTTGAAAAGTCTTAATGCGAGTCGTAACTGGCTTTCGGGTTTGATGCCACTAACAAACCCATCAGACTTCACGTCTCCCCTGCAAGTAATTGATCTCAGCTTCAACAACTTATCGGATGCAATCTCAGACGAGTTCTTCAGCATTGTTCCAGAGTTGCAAGGGGTTTACCTGTCCTGGAATGAACTGCACGGGGAATTTGCAAGAAGCCTATTCAAATGCAAGCAGCTTCAAGTTGTTTCACTGTCTAATAACAAGCTCACAGGAAATGTTAGAGCAGAAATTGGAAACTTGGCTTTATTGAGATATCTGTATCTCGACCATAACAACTTCAGTGGTATGGTTCTCTTCTGCAGTCTTTATTCCTACGGCATCTTTTCTCTTTCTCAGTGGTATGGTTCATAGTAGGTAAAAGGTTTGACAATTGACCACTAGGAAAAATCTTAGTATGTCTTGACCTAGGTATAATTTGGTATATGAGAGCGATGAGATTTCCGCAGTCTCTGAACTATGTTTGGTTCGAATCTTGCCACTTGATATGTTGGGAGTACCATAAAATTACTCCATCGCTAGAGAAGGCTTGTTCGTAATGAAAAAATAGCATATTTTGCACTGAATCGCTACTGGAAGACCTTGAATTATACAAGGATTCACAAAAAAAATCATTTATCTAGACATGTCAGACTAATAAGTAGAGTGCATAATTGAGATCTTCAAATAGAAAGTGAGTTCAGCATTATCGTGAACAATTAAGCACAACTGTAATAACATGTGAGTTAATCTAGGGAAGTGTTTACACATCACCTTGTAGGAGAGATTCCTGAAGAAATTGGCCAGCTCACCAAGATGGAGGTCCTTAGCCTGTCCAACAACCGCTTCAGTGGTAACTTCGTGCCTCCAGTTTTGGAATATATTTATCATGTTTCACTTCTACAACAGGAAGAAAATGACTTGATGGAGATTTTCAGGAAGCATTCCAAGGACTATTGGCAACTGCACATTGCTCGAGGAGATAAATCTCGCTGATAACAGTATAACTGGTGAGCAAGGTTTCTAGTTAATGATGATATAGAGATAAATGATAACTTGTTTTTGCATCCATTCTTGTATTTAGTTCTTCAAAAGCTTCATGAAGGTCCATTGAGTTCCCGTCTGGCCGAAGCTTCAAAAGCTAGCCCCTTCAATTGAAGTTGTGCAATCCAACTCAACTTTTGAGGCTTATCTAGCTGCGTTCATGCTGCCACAGGTGCAATACCTGTTGATATTGGCATACTGTCCAATTTGAAGAGCTGTAGAATGGACAGGAATGGTTTGAACGGCAACATACCTCCTGGTGTATTTAATATTTCAACACTGCGAATTCTGACTCTCGATACGAACAACCTTTCTGGCAGTCTTCCCTTGAATCTGTTCCTGCCCAATCTTGAGGAGCTTGTCCTAGCAAGAAATAAGATGCAGGGAACCATTCCTGGCTCTATCCGTAACGCATCAAAGCTCACTTCCATAGATTTCTCAGACAACTTGTTCGCGGGATTCATTCCTAGTGCATTCTGTGATCTAGACAATCTGCAGAATCTTGATCTAGGGAATAATCATTTGAGCATCGACACTCCAACTGCAGAGTCAAGCTTTTTCTCCAGAGTGGCTAACTGCCAGAAGCTAAGCAAGCTTGTGTTGTCAGGCAACGCACTCAGTATCCCACTACAGCTCTTGACCAGAAACATGTCTGCTTCTCTTCAACAGTTTTGGGCAAACAATTGCAACATCAGTGGCAGAATTCCCGAGGAATTTGGTAACCTTACCAACTTGATAGCCTTGGACTTGGAGTACAATGAGTTAGCTTCCGAACTGCCCAGTACGCTTGGAAGAATGAGAAAGCTACAAGGTCTTTATCTCCAAGGGAACTACTTGGAGGGGACTATTACACCAGATATTTGCCATCTAGACAGCTTGTTTGAGTTATCCTTGGGTGGCAATAATCTGTCTGGATCCATCCCTGAATGCCTGGGTAACCTCACAGGTCTGAGGCATCTCAACTTAAGCTCCAATAAGATTAGTTCCGTCATACCAATAACAGTGTGGAGCTTGAAGGATATGTTGACTATCAATATCTCCTCCAATTTCCTGACCGGGTCTCTTCCCCCAGAGTTCGACAACGAAGTTATTGTAGAAATTGATCTGTCGGATAACAAGTTATCTGGCGAAATTCCAGAGATTGGAGCCCTTCAAAGCCTGATTTATCTTTCTTTGGCCAAAAACAAATTACAAGGCCCTCTACCTCAAACAGCTGTTTCATTAATAAGTCTAGAATTCTTGGATCTTTCTTTCAACCTCCTCTCCGGAGCCATTCCCAAGAAATTAGAAGAACTAAGATATCTCAAATACTTTAATGTTTCTTTTAATAGACTACAAGGAGAAATCCCTGATGGAGGACCTTTCAGAAACTTCTCAGCTCAATCATATCTGCAGAATAATGACCTTTGTGGTGCCAGGCGGCTACAAGTTCCACCTTGCAGAAATAAAAGGATTCTATTTCTTATGGAAATTATTTGCCCAATAATTGCATTTGTGATGCTGTTTTATCTAATCATGTGGTTTAGATGGACAAGTGAGGGCTCGGTGGTCATGAAAGATCCTTCTCCGCCTAATATTCTTGTGAGAGGCATCATTCTCTATGAAGAACTCAAAAGAGCAACCCGTGGGTTCCATGAGGACTGCTTGATCGGAACAGGGAGTTTTAGCATGGTATACTTAGCACAACTAGATACTGGTAAGAAATATGCTGTAAAAGTATTCAATGCAGAAGAAGTAAGGAATCTGTTGAGTTTCAATGTGGAGTTTAATCTGATGCTTGACCCTCTTGCCCCGGGTCCCCGTCACAGGAATATCATAAGGATGTTCGGCAGTGTTGAAACCCGTAGCTTCATAGCCTTGGTAATGGCTTACATGCCTAATGGGAGCCTGGATCGTTCGATACATAGCCCCACTCACAGTTTGGATATGGTGCAAAGACTAAACATAATGCTGGACATTGCATCGGCCCTCAAGTATCTTCATCATGACTATGCACGAGTTATTGTTCACTGTGATATAAAGCCGAGCAATATCCTGTTAGATGAAGAGATGGTTGCACATGTCTCTGATTTTAACATCGCTCAGATGTTGCATCCAGATGTAATGGATACCAGAGGGGAATCAACAATTTTTGGCACTTTTGGTTATGTTGCACCAGGTGAATGTCCCTGTTTGTACAACATTTTGGCGATGTGTTTCTTCACCTTCTCCAAGTAAGACACAAAACCATGTTTTGCTTTCTGCATCTAACATCCAATTTTATTTATGCAGAGTGCGGAACACACGGATTAGTTTTGACAAAGAGCGATGTGTATAGTTTCGGGATTGTACTAATGGAAGCATTCACGGGGAAGAGGCCGACCGATGAGATGTTTGGCGGTGACGTGAGCTTGAGGAGTTGGGTGATGGAGTCGCTGGCCTATGACAATATAGCAGTCATGGATCCTGCCTTGTTGCAACCTGAGGAACAACATCTACATGCTAAACAAGAGACTTTCTTGAATCTAATGCGGCTAGCTTGTTGTTGTTCTGCTCAGTCACCCAATGAGAGGTTTGGCATGGAAAAGGTACTAACCAAACTTGAACAGATCAAAAGATCCTACCTAAATGCATCCACATCTAGTGCTACAACTCCTACAGAGGACGTGATCGATTTCTTCAACGACGACCCTTTTCCAGTTCTCCGAAACAACCAGTGGAGCCTGATGAAACAGCAGCAGATGTGGCTGCAAAATCAGAACAAGGTCTTTGCAAAATCAGCACCAAACCCTGAGCCAGCACCACAAGTCGAAACCCTCATCGGCTGCTCCACTGTTAACAGTAAGTTGGGATTGTTAAAGGAGATGAACTGGTACATTCTGTGACTTGACGGTTGAGGTTTTGAGTTCTTTGGTTAATAATGGTGCAATTCGAGCTCTGTTAGTTTGCCGGATATCTTCGCTCGAGCTCAATACTGTGTTAAAATTTCTATATCCGACTAACTTCACACACCTAGAGCTCTAGCTATAGGTCGGTAAATTTTTCCTATCCAACTTCACACTACTAACCAAACTCGAACAGATCGATTAAATGATTCTTTCTAAAGATAACTTCGACAAGATTTTACGAAAACTAAGGCGGTACCTCAGGAAGGATCCACATCGTCGCGCGCTGATGTTTGAAGGTGTTGGTCTCCATTGGGATCTGACATCGTTGACTGTTCCATGCCCTAATATGGTGCCAGGCGGAGTTGCGACTCAAGTCTTGGGATAGTGCTCGCCAAGTGTTCGACTGTTGGGTTTGAATGAATTTATTCAATGCAAGCCCAATAATGGAAAGGCCCAAAAGAAAGGCTCAAAAGGGAAGTGGAAAGGTTGCAATACCACATTGATTAGAGCAAGGAGGATTTCCTTGTTTATAAGGAATTTCCCTCCTTGCCTCGCGCACGCGCACGCGCACGCGCGTGTGCGCATGGCGCATTGGACGCAGGTCGCAATGGGCGCTTTGTGGCGCACTTGGCACTTCGCACGTGTGCATCGTCGCGAGGAGCTGGAGGAGCCTTAAGTATTTTTGCCCGGGTCCGGAGGCAGCTGCGCAGCTACCGAAGCGACGAGGAGCTGCGAGCGCCTTCAGGTTGGCCGCCGAAGAGGCACGACGGAGTGGAAAGTCCGGGAGGCTTCCAGAAGGCCGAAGGAGTGCGAGATCTCCCGCGAAAGGGCGCGAGCGCAGCCTGGCGCGCCTGGAAGGATCCGGAAGTCTTCGAAGGGCCACCAGTGCGCCTGGAAGGATCCAGAAGCCACCGAAGGGCCACGAGCGCAGCCAGTCAGCCTGTTGGCCGAGCGGACGCGTCCCTTCGGGGTGGCTGCCTCCCTGCCTCCTCCAGCCTATAAATAGGCGTGCCCTCCTTGCCATTTCCTCATCCCAGCAGCAATTGCATACTCCTAGCATTGTTGTCTTCTCCTCTCCCCCCGTTCTTCATCTAGAAAAGAGTCCCGAAAGTTCTGGGTATATAAGGGTTCGCCCGAAAGTTTCGAGATACGTGTGCAACGTTCTTGGAAACGCCCTAAACAGTCGTTGTATCTTGGGGACGATTGCCGAAGCCCGTACCGCACTGAAATATACGGGGCAATCTCGTCTTACGGAGAAAGTGTCCAACACTTGCCTCGACTGAAGTAGATCCTAATCAAGTACACCAACTCCGACAAACAACAATCGTAAGACGAGATTGTGTACTTGAAGATGGCATCGACAAGCTCAGCACCAGTGCCAGCGATCCCGGGAACTGTCCACGCCGAAAGGCCGGCCAAGTTCAACGGTACCGAGTTCAAGAGGTGGCAACAGAAGATGTTGTTCTACCTGACGACGCTCAACCTGGTCCGATTCTTGAAGGAAGAGGCTCCGAAGGTAGCGGAAAATGAGGCAGATCAACAGAAGATCAACGCCCTCGATGCATGGAGTCACAGCGACTTCCTATGCCGGAACTACGTCCTGAATGGACTAGACGACACGCTCTACAATGTCTACGCGGAAGCTAAGACCGCTAAAGAGTTGTGGAGTTCACTCGAGAAGAAGTACAAAACGGAGGATGCCGGGATGAAGAAATTCATCGTCGGACGATTCCTCGACTTCAAGATGGTGGACTCCAAGAAGGTCATCGACCAAATGCAAGAGTTGCAGCTAATCCTTCACGAGATCCAAGCTGAAGGGATGCAACTCAGCGAGTCCTTCCAAGTAGCTGCAATGATCGAGAAGCTCCCCCCGCTGTGGAAGGATTTCAAGAGCTACCTCAAGCACAAGAGGAAGGACATGAGCCTAGAAGACCTAATAGTGAGACTAAGGATCGAGGAAGACAACCGAAAATCCGAAGTCAAGCAAGGCAAGGCCAACTCTGAGACCACCGTGCACCTCGCTGAGGGAAAAAGTGGCAAGAAGAGGAAAAAGTCCGAGGATAAGCAGAAGGAGCAAAAGCCCAAGAAGAAAAAGATCAAGGGCGACTGCTACAACTGCGGGAAACCCGGCCACATGGCTAAGGACTATCGCCAGCCGAAGAAAGACCAAGGAAAGGCTAACCTGGCTGAAGACTTGTCCCAGATGGATCTGTCAGCTGTGGTGTTTGAAGCCAACCTGGTGGACAATCCGAGAGAGTGGTTCGTGGATACTGGAGCTACCCGCCACATCTGCTCGGACAAGGAGATGTTCTCGAACTATATCCCAATCACTGGCCGAAAGCTGTTCATGGGAAACTCCTCAACGTCCAAGATCGTCGGTCTGGGTAAGGTGGTCTTGAAGCTGACCTCAGGAAAGGAGCTGACCCTCAAGGATGTGCTGCATGTCCCGGACATCCGCAAGAACTTAGTTTCTGGCTCACTGTTAAGCAAAGCCGGTCTTAAGCTTGTATTTGAGGCTGATAAGTTTGTACTGACCAAAGCGGGTCAATTCATAGGAAAGGGTTATCTAGAGAGGGGGCTCTTTAAGATGAATGTAATAACTGTACATCGCACCTTTAACGGTGAAAATAAAGTTAACGCTTCTTCTTACTTGCCCGGGTGTTCTAATTTATGGCATGGTAGATTAGGACACGTAAATCTAAACTCACTAAGAAAGTTAGGAAGTTTAAATTTATTACCGAATCTAGAGTTCAACCCATCCGATAAATGTGAAGTATGTGTGGAGGCTAAAATGACCAAAGCACCTTTCCATTCGGTGGAAAGAAGTACTACGCCTTTAGAGTTAATTCATACGGACACTTGCGATATGAAACACGTGCAAACTAAAGGCAGGAAGAAATACTTCATCACGTTTATCGATGATTGCACGAGATACTGTTACGTATATCTCCTAAAGGGCAAAGACGAAGCTCTTGATGCTTTTAAGAGATATAAGAATGAGGTTGAAAATCAACTCAGCGTGAAAATCAAAATGATCCGAAGTGATCGAGGAGGAGAATATGTAGCTCCGTTTGAGGAACTCTGTCAAGAACATGGCATTATTCATCAGACGACAGCTCCATACTCACCTCAATCGAATGGCGTAGCTGAACGCAAAAATCGAACTCTTAAGGAGATGATGAACGCTATGTTGATTAGCTCGGGCTTACCCCAGAACATGTGGGGGGAAGCTGTGCTCTCAGCTAACCACATTCTAAACAAATTGCCACACAAGAAAAGGGATAAAACCCCATATGAACTATGGAAGGAAGGAAGCCTTCCTACGGTTACCTTAAAGTGTGGGGGTGCCTAGCAAAGGTCGAAGTACCTAAGCCTAAGCAGGTACGAATAGGACCCAAGACCATTGATTGCACCTTTATCGGATATGCGCAAAATAGTAGTGCTTATCGATTCTTGGTGCATAAATCTGAAAACCCTGAGATAAACACGGGAATGGTCATAGAATCAAGGAACGCAATGTTTTTTGAAGATAGCTTTCCTAATAAGGAAAGAAAGGAAGCAAGTCCGAAGAAAAGGGCTCACGAGACTACGCAAGGGTCAAATCAGAATGATGATGAACCTAGACGTAGTAAACGGACGAAAGTAACCAAATCTTTCGGTCCAGATTATCTAACCTATGCGTTAGAAAATGAACCTAGGACAATCCAAGAGGCATTGTCCAGTCCAGATGCTCCTCTCTGGAAGGAAGCTATCAATAGTGAGATAGAATCCATTATGCAAAACCACACGTGAGAAATCGTGGATCTCCCACCGGGCTGCAAACCTTTGGGATGCAGGTGGATCCTAAAAAGGAAATACAAAGCTGATGGATCAATCGATAAATACAAAGCTCGATTGGTAGCTAAGGGGTTCAAGCAGAAGGAGGGATATAATTTCTTTGACACGTATTCACCGGTCACAAGAATCACATCGATTAGAGTACTCATAGCTGTTGCAGCACTCTATAACCTCGAGATCCACCAAATGGATGTAAAAACAGCTTTCCTAAATGGAGAACTGGAAGAGGAGATATACATGGAGCAACCTGAAGGGTTTGTGGCTCCCGGACAAGAGCATAAAGTGTGCCGACTAGTCAAGTCACTGTACGGGCTAAAACAAGCGCCGAAACAGTGGCACGAGAAATTTGACGGAACAATGATGTCAAATGGATTTAAGATCAATGAGTGCAATAAATGTGTTTACATTCAGGGCACACCTGAAGCTTACGTAATTGTATGTCTCTACGTAGATGACTTACTAATTATGGGAAGCAATAAAGAAGTTATTGTGAAAACTAAGAACATGTTAAAGAATCACTTTGACATGAAAGATATGGGTCAGGCAGACGTCATACTAGGAATAAAAATTTCTAGGAAAGCTGACGAAATTATCTTGACGCAATCCCACTACGTGGAAAGTGTGCTCAAGAAGTTTGAAGCTTTCGACAAACCTCCGGTTAAGACTCCAGTAGATTTGAATCTACACTTAGCCAAGAATCGAGGGGACCCAGTATCGCAACTGAAGTATGCGCAAATTATCGGGAGCTTGATGTATTTAACAAACTGCACTCGTCCCGATATTGCGTACTCAGTTAGTAAACTTAGTAGATTCACAAGTAATCCAGGGAAGGATCACTGGCTAGCTCTGGAAAGGGTTTTACGGTATTTAAAACATACCATAAACCATGGCATACATTATGCTAACTATCCAGCTGTATTAGAAGGATACAGTGACGCAAACTGGATATCAGACACTAATGACTCCAAATCTACGAGTGGATACGTATTCACCATAGGAGGAGGAGCTGTGTCTTGGAAGTCCTCTAAACAAACATGCATAGCTCGATCCACCATGGAGTCGGAGTTTATAGCGCTAGACAAAGCTGGGGAAGAAGCTGAATGGCTCAGAAACTTCCTAGAGGATATTCCGTGCTAGAGTAAACCAGTGCCTCCCGTATTGATACATTGTGATAGCATGTCTGCAATCGGGAGAGCACAAAGTACATTGTACAACGGAAAGTCTCGACATATCCGTCGGAGACACAATACCGTTAGACAGTTGATCTCTAGTGGGGTGATCACCATTAACTATGTAAAGTCCAAGGACAACTTAGCTGATCCTTTTACAAAAGGAATCAATAGAGATCAAATGTACAATGCAGTAAGGGGAATGGGATTAAAATCCACACACTAAAGAACGTCCATAGCGGTAACTCAACCATGATGAGTGGAGATCCCACAAACTTGGTTCAATGAGACAACTAAGTTATGGAGGGTTCAGTGAACCACCTGGAACCTATCTCATTCTCAGAAGCTGCCCAGGTATTAACCTGCAGAGGTGTGGTAAGGATAAGCATTACGCTTTTAATGATTCCTATACCTTGATTAAGGTGGAGTATGGCAGGATACTCCTGATAGGAGATCACCTATGTAAGTGTGAAGTGAGGCCGCTTCAAATGGGAAAAACACTTATGAATCCAAGATACGGTCCATGGCCGAAATGGACACAACGTGAGAACCTAAATATACTAGGGTTATTATTGTGTAAATGTTATTGTCTTGGTTACGCAAAAAGCTGACGGTTCAAGACATCACGTTCACCGAGCAGCGAGTAAATCCGATAACATATTACTAGAGAAGGTTCAAAGCCGCAAGCTACCTGTCTCGATGCAATAATAACACGTCAGAACTTTCGATTAGAGTCTGCATGCATTAATCATCATTCATGTGGGGGATTGTTGGGTTTGAATGAATTTATTCAATGCAAGCCCAATAATGGAAAGGCCCAAAAGAAAGGCCCAAAAGGGAAGTGGAAAGGTTGCAATACCACATTGATTAGAGCAAGGAGGATTTCCTTGTTTATAAGGAATTTCCCTCCTTGCCTCGCGCACGCGCGTGTGCGCATGGCGCATTGGACGCAGGTCGCAATGGGCGCTTTGTGGCGCACTTGGCACTTCGCACGTGCGCATCGTCGCGAGGAGCTGGAGGAGCCTTAAGTATTTTGCCCGGGTCCGGAGGCAGCTGCGCAGCTACCGAAGCGACGAGGAGCTGCGAGCGCCTTCAGGTTGGCCGCCGAAGATGCACGACGGAGTGGAAAGTCCGGGAGGCTTCCAGAAGGCCGAAGGAGTGCGAGATCTCCCGCGAAAGGGCGCGAGCGCAGCCTGGCGCGCCTGGAAGGATCCGGAAGTCTTCGAAGGGCCACCAGTGCGCCTGGAAGGATCCAGAAGCCACCGAAGGGCCACGAGCGCAGCCAGTCAGCCTGTTGGCCGAGCGGACGCGTCCCTTCGGGGTGGCTGCCTCCCTGCCTCCTCCAGCCTATAAATAGGCGTGCCCTCCTTGCCATTTCCTCATCCCAGCAGCAATTGCATACTCCTAGCATTGTTGTCTTCTCCTCTCCCCCCGTTCTTCATCTAGAAAAGAGTCCCGAAAGTTCTGGGTATATAAGGGTTCGCCCGAAAGTTTCGAGATACGTGTGCAACGTTCTTGGAAACGCCCTAAACAGTCGTTGTATCTTGGGGACGATTGCCGAAGCCCGTACCGCACTGAAATATACGGGGCAATCTCGTCTTACGGAGAAAGTGTCCAACACTTGCCTCGACTGAAGTAGATCCTAATCAAGTACACCAACTCCGACAAACAACATCGACATAATTCCGAAGCCAAAACCCTCTCTCTTTTACCATTTCAACAACCAATTCCCGCTCTTTGTTAATATGCTCGCTAAGGTTAGAGCCACCGGTGGTGTCAAGACCCCGGGAAAGGCGAAAATCACCGGGCAGACCTACCTCACCGGTCCCGGAGAGGCTCCAACATTGGCCGCGCCATTGTTGGAGGAGGTACTTGGCGGGAAAAAGCATGTGATCGTGTTATTTTAATACCCCATCTCTATGCTAAGTTTTTTTTTTTGAGCTAGCATCTCTATGCTAAGTTCATCGCTACCTAAGTTTGTTTGCCCGTTTTAGTAGATGTCACTAATATATTAACTCATGATACATTATTATTTGGATAAATTACTCTCAAGTTTCTTGTGTCGTCACATGTTTTAAAATTGGATAAATTACTAACAAAGACATATTAGTAATTTGGTCATAACGCATTAGTAAAAACTGCATTAGTGATTCCGTCTTATAACAATTTGCCCTTTAAAATTGTACCAATTTAATATACCGGATGCAAGATGAACTAGACCAATTTTGCAGAGTCAACTGCACTGTTGTCATCCGCAGATTAACAACTAAACTTTTTTGCTTGCCAGAAATTTTTGTTACCAACAGGCACTTAATTAGAGCGTTGCTCACCTAGCTTAACCAAAAACTTGACCATTTGTTAAGTTCTAATTTAGATCAAATTTGGATTAGCCGATACAAATATTTGGGTACTAGCAAAATTATTTTTCCATTTGACATGCTTCTTATTTAGCAACTTGCAATAATCCTCTCAAGAAAAAAAAATCTGTCCACCCAAAAAAAAGTTAAAAGAAAGCAAAACTTAACAACAACTTGATACAGGCAAACCATAGTTCATCAAATTTGGAACATCAACGAAACGGCAACAACCACAACGCCAAGAAACCCCTTGGCAAGGCAATCCGCGTCGGAAAGAACGGGAGGGTTGTTGCTCTTGGATGAAGGCTGAGTGGTGTCCCCTGGCTGCGCCTGAGGGGACCCGGCCGGGGCACCGGCTGTTTGGTTGCCCTCTACGTTGACCAGGAGCTTCATCCCGCTGTAGCAATGGAGCTTGTTCCCGCAGATGAAGTACCTGGGACCAGGCGACGTCAGCGGAATGGTGGTGTTCCCGTTGGTGTAGGAGGTGAGGACGTTGGTGGTGTTGCAGGCGTCGTAGCCTTGCTTGGTCACCTCGTCCACGGTGTGGGTCGACGAGTACTGGAACGCTACACCGTAATGATTAGCGATGTGTTAATCTCAAGACGTTCTTGGCTTAATTTCATCGATATGCAACGTGCGCGAAACAATAGGTCTAACAATCAATCGAATCGAAATTTGCATGGCCTCACTTTATCAATATGCAACGGATAAGAAATAACGGTTCATGGGATCAACCAATATAATGCATGTAAAATTTTTTATCAATCTAAAATCTTAAGATAATGGGTTCGTAAATCTTCAATCTTTAAATACGAATACACTATATTTAAAATAATAATGTCGTAATTTCAGTACGGAGGAATTAAGAAAAAAAATGCAAACGCTTGATTAAGGCGAGGGAAGGGAAGGAACCAACCTAAAGCATCTCCGACGATGAATGTCTTGTCCTGAGTCCATGTGTCGAGAGTACTGCTAATATCCCAACCGGAGCTGTCTCCCACCGTATAAGTCGTGGCTATGGTATTCGATGTTAATGCGAAGCAGAGTGCGATAATAAGAAAATAAACCGCAATTCGTTTAGCCATATTTTTTAAGTGTTGTGTGTGATTGTGTGCGAGTCAAACAGGACAGGAACAATTAATATAGGCAAGATTTGTATGTGATTGTGTGTGCATATATATAGATGAAGTTGATGAATATTTGATGACCTACCATCAAAATTGCGTGACCTATCTTCATTGCAATATCACGGTTTTTTTTTACCAAGGAGCACTTAGATCTAGTGGAAGAGTAGTTATTCTAGATTAATCAACAAGTTTCGAGTTCGAGTTTTTGAGAATACAAGTGTTAAATATATGAAGAACTTTATCACTATTCAAAAATCCTACTCAATGCGGTGACCCGTTGAATATTCAGATACCATGTGATATTTTCATTTAGATCAAGTGAAAAGTTAACTAATTTAGTTTAATCGAGAAGTCTCGAGTTCAATTCTTCGGGAATATAACAGTGTTAAATATTTGTTGAGAACTCTGTTGATATTCAAAATCCTACTCATACAGAGAGCTCTCAAATTGAGTATTTGAAAACTTAGCACCGTTAGATATTTGTCTAAAAATTTTGCCACCATTCACAAATCATACTCGGCATGGTGACCCATTAAATATCTAGATACCCTGTAATTTTTAAAAAATAATGATTTTTTAATCATGGGTTTTTTTCCGGAAGCAAACGGCCACTTGGTGGAGGAATTTTGAAATTGAGCGTAGCAATATTCGTACCTAACCTAAATAACTTGCATCAGACATTTTTGGTACTGAATTAAGCAGAGTAGGTATAGTTGGTGGGAGCCCAAAATTGTCTTGTTTGAGGAGGTTGAACGTCTTCCAACTTCATAAATATTTTGCTTGTAACATAACAAGTCAGCCGGACCTACTTAGTTTCAAATGGCAATTTTTGGATTTGGATAAACAAAATTGTTCGAGAACATTGTCGAATTTTATTTAAGAATAATTTATTCTATAATTTTTATGTTCTTAAGATTTGAACTTAAAATGTCCCTAAAAATCATGTTTCATTTGGACTAATTCTTATTGATATTGTACATCGCCATGTGATCTAACCTATTGTCTTCACGACCAACACGAGTCTTTTTTACCGTGTTTTGTCCTTACTACACATCATGAAAAGCTTCCCAAGAGGTAAAATTACTACAGCTAAACACGTTTAACTTTGGAGTTATTTCAAGATGTGTGCCAGAAAAAAGTGCGTCTTATTATTATGGATAGTCCAAAATTAAATCACTTAAAATTTTCAGAACATGTCATTAATGGGATATATCATGTATGCATACAATATTATTTTCTTTCCGGTTGCTCAAAAAAGTTTTCTTTCCATGAACTAACGAATAATGGTTGGCTGGTAGATATATATATTAATAAACTGTAAATTGTTACGATGGTTTGTGCATTGAAAATAATTATTTTCAGTTCCTAAAAAAAGTATTTTCAGATTGCTCGCGATATGATTAAAATTAGCTGATAAAAAAAAGAAAGCATATCTTTCACCAAATTAAAACTAACCTTTTTTGGCTGAAGGAACCCTATATCACACAACTTCAAGTTGTATTCGTTTAACCATATGTAAAAACGAAGTATTCTCTGAGAATCTCTGTAATTGTTATCTCTTAATGTAAAATTAAATAACTCACTTTTCTGTAAAGATAATTTTTTACACCCATAATTAGACCTTATGAAGATTTGAATCATAAACCTTCATCAATTCATTGAATGTGTGTCACTAAGTTAAATGATCTTTAGCAATTAAATTAAATTAAATATTTCGCTTGTTAATAGAGATTGGTGGTAGATTTACATACATGTAATTATATATCATAATCTCCCCTAGAATGTCAATATTAGGAATGGCAATAAAAAAGTTAATCTTGGAAGATTAGACTTAAACGCTATATCCTACAAATTCATATTTAGAACATCGGTCAATGGTACCTTCTCGATAAGTTGGATTCGGTGCTGCTGAGGGATCAGAACAACATGGGTAGGGATGGCAGAAATACCCATACCCTGAGGGTCTGACCCTACCCTTACCCTACGGGTCTAGGGTATGTTGACTTTGACTGGGTCTAGGGTAGGGTATGGGTATGAATCCATGTTTAGAAGTAGGGTCTAGGGTAGGGTATGAATCCATAGCTAGACCCTGTGGGTCGGACCCTACCCTTACATTTTTACTCTATTTTAGACTCTACCCTAATTAGACTCTAGTTAGACAATTGTTAGGCTGTATTGATAATATATATAATATACTTTATGGTTAACTTTAACATATTTATTATGTTATTCCGCAACTAGTTTAAAAGATGTCGTAAATGATGGATCACTAGAAGCTGACATGCTATTATTTTTCTTTTGTTGAATTATTTATGTACTTCAAACTCTAAAAAAAAACTTTGGACTATTGAAATTAAATTACAAAATTTGATGTTTCATCAATTTTCTTTTGAATGTTGATGTATAACGTAGTAGATGTCTTGAATTTATTTAAATTTTATATAAAAATTAAGTTTTGACTAAAAATTATCAAAATGCAGAACGTTAAAGGATCGAACCCTGCAGACCCTGTAGACCCTGGGTCTCCAGGAGGGTAGGGTATGAATCTAACAATAAAAAATTTGTAGGGTCGAGGGTAGGGTATGAGTCCATCTAAAAAAACTAGGGTATGGGTAGGGTCCTATCAATACCCTACCCTACCCATTGTCATCCCTAAACATGGGACTGGCGGCACATCACTCATGGCGGCACATTATACCAGCGCACATCACAACGACGGTACATCACATTAGCACATCCAACGGCACACTAATTTACAAAGAGAATTATTTTACCGTTGGATGTGTCGTTGGTCATGTGTGTAGTTGGTCATGTGTGCCGCCGGAGTGATGTCTCACCGGTCCCCATATTCTAAATGGTACAACTGGATTCATTTTGTTAGCACCCAATCCAGCTCCTCGGTGATAATCACACTCTGGTGGGATCATATTGAGACTAATATAAATAAATATTATTATTTTACAAAAGTATAGGATAATAATGTTGACAAATTAAAGCAGAATTATACGAAATTTTTTACAACCCTCTAATATTCTCTCAGCAAACCAGAAACTTCATTTGACAAATTCCAAACAGTAAGCCCCAAAAAACGAAAACCTTGGCCTTCAGTTTGTCCATAACTAACCAACAAAAATACCGATCGAGGACACTTTCAATCTGTGAATCCAACAAATCATCAACAACAAAAAAAAAAACTTTGCAAAGGCCAAAAACCGCAGAAGGATCATAAATACATACACAACGTTGTATTCCTGTCTCGTATAATTGGGAACCATGCACAGATCGGCGAGTTGGACTCGGAACTCCGACGACTACTTCGTGAACTCGCCCCCGAAGGCGTCGACGCTGCTGAGGATGATGTCATCGTCGGAGCCGAACGAGCTGCCGGCGTATGATCCGATCGTGGAGATGGCCCGGAAGGAGAAGCAGCACTCCAAGTTTGCTGAGAATGCCGTGCATTTCATCCCCTTGGTGCTGCTTGTCTGTGGCTTTATCCTATGGTTCTTCTCCAATCCAGGTAAACTAAGATCCTGTTGGCATTTGTTAACCCTGCCCGGATCTCATTTAAACAAGTAACAACTTGTAGGAGAATTTAGGGGTACCAAATTCTTGTACGCTTATAACAATATCCTTCTAACTTAATTGAAATTCACGAGTTTGAACATTGAAAATGTGGTGAATCTGATTAATTAGCCCGACATAAAATATGTTGTTATACGAATTTAAATTCGTAAAAAGTTAACAGAGGATTGAATCTAAATTTCATACACGTATAATATCTCAAAATTCATACATTTCATACTTTTGGATTCAGTATTGATTACTCGCTGAGGAAATAAGTGTTCATATCCATAATATTGGAAATTTATCGTAGTAATTAAAAATTATCACGATTGAAATTTAATTGTAAAAGTGGGCCAATAAATGACAACACCGATGAAAAACCCTAATTTAATTCGATTTTGAATTATATGATTTTCGAAACTGATCTCGTAATTTTTTGATCCATCTTTGTTGTCGTTGACCGTGAACTTGGCAGATGTGGAGGTTGGAGGCAAACTTGGAGACTCAATAACATCGCGGATCGAAGGGTTAACAATAGAAGGAGACATTGATACCGACAGTGATGGCACTCAAACTGGCTTCTTGCCCATTGATGTGGAAGACTTGACCAATCCAAACCGTTCAAAAATCAACAAAAGGTTCAGGAAATTATTGGATATTTTCTAATAATGGAATCAAATTTGGGCGCATCTCTGGGCCAGGATCAAGGAGTGGATTGTATCAGCTCATGATATTTATTCATTAATTAAGAACCTTTGTAATTTCTGAGCTTATCAGTTACTCAAGTTCGTCATGGATAATATATCCTAATTTTTGTATTGAATAATCTTGGTTTGAGGAAAAAGATCTGCGAAATTACAAACCCTAACAACAATTATTTAACATTTCAATATTTGCAATTACTCAAATCAAGGTATTGATTACGTTAAAAGGATTATTTAAAATTTCGTTATCGTTATATGTATATTATGTTTCCTCAAATGTATTTTTCTTTTCTCTCGTCTTAGAACCGCCATTGAAATTTGAAACAATAGAATTCAAAAAATTAAAACGGCGAAAACATATAATAAATTCCTACGAAAAAACTTATTCCATCTTGGATGAGTGAAAAATATTATTTTCTGTTTGGTAAAATTTATAATGAAAATTGATAAGAATTTGTTATGTCATTACAGATATGGATTTCGTGCTCGGAAGTCGGACCAGGCTTTTCATGTTCCATTTACCGAGTGTGAGAGCTTTGCCCCTGACGACAAATTTGCGGCCCGGAGCTTACGAATGCAAGGTGGATAGGATGGTAACGGGTCCTGTCTCGTTTTCCAGTGGTTGGTGGGTCAATTCCCAACCCTTGCGAAAATGGTAAAACTTTGCCTGGGAGAGAAACAAAACCCAATATCGTCTAGAGCTCGGGTCTTAGGTCAACCTGCCTAAATTTTTTTCCACTAAAAAAAGAGTTTTGCGGAGCTTTGTGTGGCAGCGATGTGCTTGTAGTCCACGACTTCATGCTATTTGGAGGATTGCAACTGTGTCGTGCGTTTGGGTTCTCTAGACTGCTATGAATAGAAGAATTTTTGATAATCTCACTCTTACTCTCATTCGGTTGTTCTTCTTCTTTGGTCGTTGATTGGTGAGGCCAATTCCTTGAATATAGACTCGATATGGTTATAGAAAGCTTTGACTTGAGACTCCAGCTATGTGGTCTTTCTTTTTCGTGATTGCTAGTTGGGAGTCTCTTGGAAATTTAAGAACAATTGGCTGCGGGTTCTTGGGAAGCTCGGTGACATGGAGCTTCTTGTTACACGTATTTTTCTAGAAGAAAATATTGTTGCAGCTGCATTATCTAAAGTGAATGAAGATCAGTGGTGGTGCTATGCTCTGGACTTTATAATCTGCTAAGTGGGCAGCACTGAAGTTCATACACTCTTTTTTCCTGTCATTGGTTTCTCTGAATAGGTTTTATGCAGTAGAGTTTTAACGATGCATGCGGTTACAACCTCATACACATAGTATGGGAGACTTTTGTTACTCTTTATTTAGGATTTTCTTTTGACTACACGCCCAAAAATAACTTGAGAAATTTTCGGTTGCTTTATGCTAGTGTATTATTTTACTCTTGGTTTTTTATATATATCGTTCTATTCAACTGGTGAGAGAGTAGTTCTAGCTTAAGGGTCTGGATTGGGCACAGAATGCTCAGATTCCGAACCGTTCGGAATGAAGACACGCGGGGACTTTTTTGCAAATGCGCTAAAATACGGGGACCAAAATAAAAAAAACCACGCACAAACGCAGGCCGGATACAAATGTCATTATCGCATAACTGTGCATGCCAATATCACATAACTGTGCATGCCACTATCACATAACTGCGCATGCCAATGTGACCTTTTTGAAAAAATGCTAAAATCTGGGGGACCAAAATAAAAAAAACTACGCGCGCCATTATCATCAACGGGGACTTGCCACTGTCAAAAATACACATGCCATTATCACATAACTGCGCTTGCCATTATCACATAACTGCGTTTGCCATTATCACATAACTGCACTTGCCATTATCACATAACTACGCTTGCCACTGCGGTCCCCTTTCACTCCAAACCGTACGGAATCGATTCCTTCATTCCGTGCTCAATCTACTCCCCTAGCTTAACTAGGTAGTCTCGAAAGAATGTATCCGTGTTGAATACTTGTTGGGAAATATTTGCACAATCTTGTTTTCTTTCTCCCCACTCGTTTAAAGCAAGATATGGACTTTATAGAATCGGGTGTCAAAGCTAGCTAAAAAGATGTGGAGTCTCTCGACTGGGAGATTAGTCATGTAACTAGTAAGTATATTAGGTTCTACACTACTTGTAAATATTGAAATATATTTATATAATTAATCCATTTACCAAAAAAAAACCTAGCTAAAAAGACTAGCATTCACTCCCCATCTTTGATTTAATTATATACAATATTTGTAATTAACAGCAAAAACTTTATTGTTATTGCTTCGACTAACCATGACAAAGTATAAAAAATTTACCTTTAAAAAAAATATGCGTTAAGATACAAAGATTTATTAGTCCACAACAATGAAAATACTTTTTAGCTCTATCATATATTAGGAGATTTCTTACGGACAAAAAAATATAGTAGGAGATTTCACTTGGAAAAGAAAATGATCCATACCAATGGATTCGGGCTCATACTCATGGATTTCAATGTATTTTAAAAGATTCTACCCATTCAAATTTGAATTGGTTGATTAAGTGAATTAGATGATAAGTATTATAAATCAAAAAATATATTGTTTATTCATAAAAAAATAAATGTTAAGGAGTGTTATTAACGCAGCACTCAACATGCGGGATTGATTTCCTATGTACCTTGGAGGTTTATTTATGGAATGGAATACAATTTACCTTCCAAAAATATGTTATTAATGAGTAATATGACTACTAATTCAATTTCTCCCGAATAAGTACTCCGAAGTCGGACCAGCAATCACGTACTTGGGTGCTCGGGTGGGTTCCACTAGGCCTTCAATAATAAAACAATAATCAAGGAGGTAACAGAATCGGCGTCTGATCCGAGATCTAGCAAAATAAGGAGCAAACAGACGATTAGATTAAGAGATAATTACTATCAGGACCTCAGTGTATAGTCAAATAGACTCTGAGGACCCTTTAGTTTCCTTATTAATTACTGAGCTCCTGTAGTTTGGTTATTATTATACATTCCGATCCCCGGCTGATGTCAGCATTTTTTTCTTCCTTTTTTTGTCATAGAAATGACCAAAATGCCCCTCCCACTAAAAAAACAAAAAGAGTCCTCCGCGCCGCCGTCATCTCCCGCCTAATCGAGCCGCTATCCACCGAATCGGTCCTCTCCAAACGGTGTGGCATCGTCCCCCGCGAGGAGGCCACCGATGCAGCCCGCCGCATCGAGGAGGAGGCATTCGGTGTCGCCGGCGGCAACGCCAATGGCTCCGTCCCGGCCGGTGTCGATGACGGGATCGAGATCCTCTAGATGTACTCCAAGGAGATCAGCAAGCGCTCACCGGAGACGCGAATGGAGCCCCACCGGAGCCTCGTCGCAGCCTCCCGCTTGCGTCTTCGTCGCAGCCTCACGCGAATGGAGCCCCACCGGAGCCTCGTCGCAGCCTCCCCCGCTTGCGTCCTCGTCGCAGCCTCACGTGAATGGAGCCCCACCGGAGCCTCGTCGCAGCCTCCCGCTTGCGTTAATTGGTGGTGGTTCGGCGAGAGTTTTATCCCTGTGGCGGTCTCGACGAAGACGCCACCGGTCGCGTACTTCGATTTTTTTTTAGTGGGAGGGGCATTTTGGTCATTTCTATGACAAAAAAAGGAAGAAAAAAATGCTCACATCAACCAGGGATCGGAATGTATAATAATAACCAAACTACATGGGCTCAGTAATTAGTAGGAAAATTACAGAGTCCTTAGAGTCTATTTGACTATACCCTAGGGTCCTGATAGTAATTATCTCTTAGATTAATCAACAATCGGTTATTTTAATTTAACCAAATATTTTTCATTTCGAGCATTATAAACTTATCAATATTAAATATTTATTAGAATTTTTTTTCACTTCAAAATATTTCTAATCAAACTTAGATTAATTGGCTGAATAGAGATGGAAATATGGGTTTTGCAGATTCTGCCACCACCACCCTCCACCGCTACAACTTCCGTGTCCGAACTTGTCGGTTCCCCCTCTCTCTCTCTCTCTCTCATTACCTCTTTTGTACCCTTCTAGAGAGAGAAACAAGAACAAACAATTAAAGTTAATTCCCTCTCCCCTCAAAAAAAGTAAATACAAACAAAAAGCGAGTGAAACAGAGAGGAAGAGATCAAAAAGACCACTACTTTTTTCTCGCTCCTCTCTCTCTCTCTAACCTGCCAGCCCAATTCTCCTCCCGACCCGGATCGGATCACACCCCGGTCGAATCCGGATCCTCCCGCCATGAATCCTGAATAGTGAGCCTCTCTCTCGCCTTTTGGATCTTTTATCTTTTATATCGTTTCTGGGTCTTGATTGAGTCGCGAACCTGTGACGAAAGATCCAAACTTTATTGGTTGGGTCGATTTGAAAGTGAAGATTTTGTGATTTTGTATCTGGATGGATGATGGGTTTGCTTCTGTTGGGGTAAAGTTGTTGACTTTTTTTTTGTTACCTTTGTTCTTGTCCTAATTCTGGGTTGTGGTGGTGGGGTGGTTTGCAGCGACTATTTGTTCAAGCTGTTGCTAATTGGGGACTCTGGAGTTGGCAAGTCGTGTCTTCTTCTGCGATTCGCTGTAAGTTGCCCGAAAGCTTTGTTCTTTTCGCGTGAATTTGTTGTTGTTAATGTTGGATCATGATGGTTGCTTTGATATCTTGTGAAATTGCTTTGATCCCGGGTCGCGGTCTTAGATGTTTGTTCTGTTGCTTGTTGTGATCTGCCCGTAGTTTCTGTTGAGAAATAACCCACTTTCCGTGGACCCAAACAACGCAGCGAACAAGATAGGAGCAAGATCTACGAAAAACAAGAACAACAGATTTGGTAACCCGGTTCGATCTTGACCGATCTACGTCCGGGGGCGTACCAAGCCAGGAGATTTCACTATATCAAGCTCGATCTACACTTTGGAGCTACGCAGGCTCAACAATGGTGTTTCTCTCTCCTCTTCTCTCTCTGTCTCTCTCTACAAGGAAGAAGATGAGTATACAGTGACAGACAAGCGGGGTATTTATAGTGCCAACAAACCTAGGAACCAAAACACACACGCAGGTCGATCCCAGTTCTGGACGGGGCTACGCCCCCCCGCGGTGTCCGAAGTCTCCATACCCAACAGTTTCGCCTCTCTGTTTGCTCTTCGATTAGATTTGGGGTATTTTGTTGGCATCCTATCTTAGCGCAGTGTCAATGTCCATGCTTTGGTGTTATGGTAGACAAGTCGCAGGGTCGGATGGTGTTTTGGGTTAGTATAAGTGAAAAGGGAACAGGTGGGATGATAGTTCCATCAATTAGGGGAAGTTCGTAAGTTGGCCTTTTCCGTGCTGATTGATGTCAATTGAGGGTTGTGAAATCGGATTTTAGTGCTGTGCATATGTTGCTCATGTTAAACATGCTTTTAAATATTGAATAAACCTATTATTCACCTTTCCAGTGTTGTTTGATGTCGGTTAAATTTTTGTGGGTCTAATGTTTTAATGTCCCTTTGATCCAGGATGATTCTTATCTCGATAGTTACATCAGCACAATTGGAGTTGACTTTGTAAGCATCTTTTCTAATACTGTGAGCTTAGATGAATTTTATAAATTTTGAAACCGATGAGACTTATTGCATCCTATGCTCCATTACACAGAAAATCCGTACTGTGGAGCAAGATGGAAAGACAATAAAGCTTCAAATTGTGAGTTATATCCTTCACCTTTTGCTTCTGTTGGGGAACTTTGATTTCTGTCTGACATGAATACTCTGACTAAACTTTCAAATTGTATATCTTTGTTAGGCTGCTGAACTGTGACGTGAGCTTTCCGCTCACCTCAGTTTTGTGTCAGTGTCATTGCTTTAGTTCTGGCTTATTTATTCTTCTCCACCACGAGGTTTCTGAGACTTGTAAAAGAAAAGTTCGGAGAAAAAGATAACTCCAATTAATATTTAAAAGAACAAAAAGATTACTGATATCCTAAACCAATCTCACACTCTTCGGTGTTTCAGAATCATTTCTGAGATGATTTACTTCTGGCCTCGGCAAATGCCAATATCTAAAGAGATTGAGGCTATATTCGTGTCCTCTTCAATTCAAATTGATTTACATATTATGTTTCCAATGTCGTCTCTTTCAGTGGGACACAGCGGGACAAGAACGTTTCAGGACAATTACCAGCAGCTACTACCGTGGGGCACATGGCATTATAGTAGGTTTATAATTATATTCCACATGTGGGTAGCATATCTTTGTGATTGAGATGCACTTCTTACTGGTATCATCTTCTCTCACAGATAGTCTATGATGTTACCGACCAAGAAAGTTTCAATAATGTGAAGCAATGGTTGAACGAGATCGATCGTTATGCAAGTGAAAATGTGAACAAGCTTCTTGTTGGGAACAAGTCTGATCTCACTGCAAACAGAGTTGTTTCCACTGAGATGGCCCAGGTAACTAAATTGCTCTTCTGCCACCGGAAGTGATATATTGTTGCTTCTCTTAATCTATGTAATGCCAAGTGACCGACTGACCTCCCATCTGAAACTTTCTCGAATTTATAGGCATTTGCAGATGAAATCGGTATTCCATTCATGGAGACGAGTGCAAAAAATGCCATCAATGTCGAGCAGGCTTTCATGGCTATGGCTGCGGATATCAAGAGCAGGTTGGATTACTTTCTTATGCTTGTTATTCAACACAAAGGTGTAATTTTCTACATTTTTTTGTGAACCATCTCTTGTAATAAATATATTATCTCATCACTTGCAGGATGGCTAGTCAGCCAGCATCGAGCAACGCCAGGCCGCCAACCGTCCAGATACGTGGGCAGCCCGTCAACCAGAAGTCTGGCTGCTGCTCGTCTTAGTCGATCATTGTCTTGCGATAGCAGTTGGAAACGCCGCTGAAAAAATAGTTCGCCGTTTGTCGTGGAATTATAGATTGTTGACACATTAAAACATCATTTGCATTCTTAGATGTGATGTAAGCAATCCGTTTTCGTTGTTATTTTTATCACTTTGTGCTTCCCTGTACAAAACATATTGTGTTCCTGATGGCAGTGAAAGTCTATTTTCTTCCTCGTGCACTAAGCTAGAACCCGTATATCCGTTGACAATGTTACTTTGTAACCTTGAATTATGGTTGCACCGATCTCGTTAGAACCGACTAATCCAAATTTCGAGTTATGCATCAGATTTGGGTCACGTAACTACTGAATGATTTACGTACTTGTTGATACATGTAATTAGCTCTCATAACCAAGTTCAACACAACTGCTGAATGAACTATGTACTTGGTGGTACCTGTAATTAGTTAACTAAGTTTAATTGGTACCCCCACCTCATAGTTTGGACAATAGACTCGGATGGATATGATTTAAGTTCAAGACAGAGTTCCTTTCTGGACTGAAGTATCAGAAATTTTAGTTAAAGACGCAAGTAACCTCGTACTCCTGTTTTCCTGGCGCAGTGCTGCAAGTTAGGATAGCATTTTCCAGAAGAATATCAAGAACAATCTCAAATGCCAAAGGCTTAGGGATCAATCGCGCATTTACGTTTTCGAATCCAGAATAGCCGGGACATGAACAATGTCAGTAGTAGCCGAAGTAGAAATCTCGCAAATGAATGAATCGAATTCTTGATATAACGGTTGCTTCCTCTTCAAGGAAGATGATTATGGATATTACTATGGTAATGATACTGAAACAGAAGCTAAAGGCGAAAAATTGAAGGGTTTTATCGCTCAAAACCTACATGTTACTACTTCCGATACAGCAAAATTTGGGACATCAGAACAACTTCTAACAAGTTTGTTTCAGATCACGCTGATTGGCCCGGATACTTCAGCACCTTTCTGGGGTTTGGAGGATGACCCCGCTCTGACCTCCATCCCGGTAGAGTTTTCGGGTTTAGCCGACGAACTTGGCTGAACTTGACGGGTTGGATTCTGCGGAAATGCGCCTGGCCAAGGGATGCCTGAAGGGTGGGCAAAAATAGGTGCACAGCTGTAATAGCTGCCTCCATTGGGATGAATGAAGTAGGGAATGTCTGGTCTTGGGCCTGCCATCCTCATCGGATACGGATGTGCTGCAAATGATTCAGGTGCAGGATATCTCTGCAGAAAAACCGCAGCGAAAATTTTAATTCATCAGCACCTCAGGAATGTGATCAACAGATAATTTAGTGTTTTGAGCTTAGTTTTTTTACCAGGCAAGGTCCCAGAGGGTAACTCCAACTACCGGAAGCCATGTTGGGATTCACCGGAGGCCTGTCCAAGCAGAGGTGAGGAAACCTGTTGATGATCTTAGCCGGGTCGGCTCCCTGTAAGAGTCGAGAGAAGCTATTGTAAGTACCAAATGTTGCAGAAAACTTGTACAACAGTATAATAACCAAGAGCTTGAATGGTATCTACTTGTGATCCGCTCGCGACGGGCTTCTCCAATGGCTGAACCAAAGAACTGCTCGCCACAGAAGCCGCTCCTGAAGGTGCTTTCTGAGAATACTGAGCAGCAGGAGCCTGGAAGACATTCGAAAACCGGTCACATTTAAATTGTCAACACGAGCTATATGTGCATCAAGAGACGGCATCCGACATACGGAAGCATTGAGGGGGAGATCGAAGAGGCTCGATCTGCGCTTCTTCTTGTCGGTTGAACACTGTCTCAGGAAGTGCTTCTGAGCATGGCTGGCAACCTGAGTTGGGGTCCTGGTGGTGACATAAGTCTTTGAAATCCCTCTCCAGTCCCCTTTTCCTAGCTTCTGCAGACCAGCTAGGAATGCCCTGTGCTCTTCCTCTGTCCATGGCTTCCCTGCGAATAACCCGAAACTATCAGCTCGCGTCATATGTCTTGTGCATCCGCTACCGATATCCAAATTCCAGCATTTAGAAGGGAATACCAATAGGACTTAAGATCAATCAGTTAAAACAAACTCGACTCTAAATTAGTCACTACACATAAATGTTACTAACATATCAAGAGGACTCTTAACATCAATCAATTGAAACAAAGAAACATAATTGAAAAGAGCCGCTTCTTATAAAGCATAACCTGACTCAAAATTATTCACATCTGTTAAGCTTTACTACAAAACAAAGAAACGTAATTCACTTCTTATAAAAAAAGCATAACTTGACTCAAAATTATTCGCTACTCGTAAACGTTACTAAAATACTAAGAACTTTAAGATCAATCAATAAAACAAAGATGCACAATTAAAAAGAGCCACTTCTTATAAAGCATAACTTGACTCAAAATTATTTGCTACTCGTAAACGTTACTATAAAACAAAGAAACGTAATTCACTTCTTATAAAGCACAATTTGACTCAAAATTATTCACTACTCATAAACGTTACTAAAATACTAAGAGAACTTTATGATCAATAAATAAAAGAAAGATACACAATTAAAAAGAGCGTAATTTGACTCAAAATTATTCGCTACTCGTAAATGTTACTACAATAACCAAGAGACGTCTAAGATCAATCAATAAAACAAAGAAACACAATTAAAAAGAGCCGCTTCTTATAAGAGAATTCGATTTGACTCTAAATTAGTAGCTACTCATAAACGTTACTACAATAACCATGAGAACTCTAAGATCAATCAATAAAACAAATAAATGCAATTAAAAAGAGTAGCTTCTTATAAAGCGTAACTTGACTCAAAATTATTCGTTACTGGTAAACGTTACTACAATAAGCAAAAGACGTCTAAGATCAATCAACTATAACAAAGAAACAAAATTAAAAAGATTCCTTTCATATAAAGCACAACTTTGACTCAAAATTATTTGCCAATCATAAACGTTACTAAAATATAAAGAGAACTCTAAGATCAATCAATAAAACAAAGAAACGCAATTAAAAGAGCCACTTCTTATAAAGCGTAACTTGACTCTAAATTAGTAACTACTTATAAACGTTAATACAATAAAATTTCAAAAAAACTTTAAGATCAATCAATTAAAACAAAGAGATAGTCTCATAAAGCGTAACTCGACTCTAAAATAGTCATATTTTTCAAACTCGGAGATCAATCAACAAAACAAAAAACACATAATCGCGTCTCACCCTTCTTCCTTTCCCGGGATTGTCGTTGAGAACCGATGTCGCCATCGGATTTGTACCCGGAATCCGGCAAATGGTCGCCGTGATTCTCCCCGAACGACTCCAAGTTTCCCATGCTGACGCTTTTCTTCAACGGCGACGGCGCCTGGTCGGGAACGACAATCCTGACGCCGAAAAGCTTAAACGGCGCCTTGACGTTGCATGTCCTAGCGTTGTGGCCATTATGGCCACAATTGGAACACTTCCGTCCGTACAATGTCTCCTTCACCATCCCCACTGATTATTAAAATCGTCGGGATAGGATAGTTGTTACGTCTCCTTCCTTCTTTTTCTTGTTAATAAAAAAATTTAGAGAGACTACTCCTTGGATATGTATATATAGGGGGAGAGGTTGTGGTCTTCAATTTGATTTATTTAATTTGTTACTCTTTTTATGGTTTCCATAATTGTAAAAATATGTTTAATTTATTATGGACATATACTGGTATATATCTGTCATGTAGTTTAATTATATCCAAATTCGGGAAAAAAATAAAGTGAAGTTGCTGCCAACCCAAGTTTTGAAGCTGATTTAAAGGGTTTGGGATTTTGTGGGATTCTTCCAGATTAGACGTGCATTAATTACACTCTATTTTTACTTTAATGGATATTTAATTGGTGGTGGTTGGAGTAATGGGTTGTCGCCACGTGTCTATGCGATTTATGAGTTCTATTTCTGGAGCTATTTAGTTGGGATTTCGCAAACCTTCAGCTATGAACTCGGTACGCGTTCCAATTGAAGCTTACCGTCTCGCTGATAAAGGAGAATTTTTTGGTCAAAGTTCCAATTTTGAGATTGTTGCTTAATTTTTGGATACTTTTATTTTTTTCCTGGTTAGTGAAATTGGATTTTGGAATTGTGCATCAATCCACGCAAATTTAAGAACTTTAATTTTATGTAAAGTATTGATCTTTTAATAAAATTTAAGAGAAACAATGTAAATTATGTAAGACTTACTATAAAATCACTATAAAATCAGCACTCCGCAAAATTGTAGTGTATACAAAATAATATTTATGGATTGACTAGCACTCTACCTTTTGAGTTATATCCATTCTCTCATCGAAAAATAGAACCAAATAATCTTAATAAGAAGTCGAGAAATTCAAAGCCAATTGTAAAATTTTCCACTGATCATAAGCGGACATATTAATTTATGGAGTGACTATATTTTTTTTCTACTTAGTAATTGGATCTTGGAACTATTAGGAGCATCAATGGATGCAATTTAGGAAGTGTAAATTATGTTTATCTATCTATATAAGATGAGGATAATATTTTGACAATTGATCTTTGAATAAAATATAGAGAAAACAAATAAAATTTTGTGTGGCCTACCATAAAATTGTTAAATCATAACTATCGAGTATACGAAATCATACTCATGGGTAAAATTCTTCATTTAGGAAACGAATAATTAATTTTGGTGTTTTGTTACGTGAGTTGTGTGATTTTGAAATGGTAAATTGACTAAATTCTCTGTTCACAGCTGGCGAATATTGAAGTTAAGATCGGATATATTATGGTAAAGAAAAAGATAATTCTAATCTGTAAATAAATCGTTGTACAGTGATCGGGAACAGAAAATTAATATTAAATGAAACTCTAATTATGGTATAAGTATAAATAACAAGTTAGGATATTCTCACTAAATATTCTTTTACGGAATTTGCTCCGAGGTCACAACCTAAATTTGTATCCCCTTTAAAGTTTGTTAACTACTATTACTTGGATTCGAAGAAACAGTTTAAAATAACTCAGATAAATTAGCTATTTTTTATTTTCGTTAAAAAAAACTCATCGGGAGAGTGAAAAATTTTATATTATTCTACAGAAAATTGGATTCGGATTAGTATTTCGATATTCAGGGCATCGTAGGGAGCTTTCAGTTTTTTTTTTGTATTCAGGAACGGTACGGCGCTTGGTATTTCAAAAGAAATAAATAGTACAGTATATTTATATGCGTGCTAAATTAGATAGGATAAAACATGGGATCAAATTCACTCTCCTCGCCTTTAAAAAATAGAGATAAATTTATAATACAATAATTAAATTTGATATACGCTCGAAAAATAATAAAATAAGTTTATTATTTAATTGTGGGAGGCGCCTGCCATTTTTTTAATTTTTAATCCCTCTTGTTTGGTCGGCACCATCGACTTCTGGGCTCACTCTATCAGATTGTTTGGGGAGAGCTTGGGTCGGCTACCAGAGCCGGTGTATTTTCCAGTCAGAAAAACGGGGAGAAGATGTTTTTTTATTGGAGGGTATAACTGTCATTTACTTGATTAAAAAATAAGAAATCGAATGATGACATCAGCGAGGGGCCTTAGAGTTCAATAAAAGCAAATTTGGGAGTCAAAGTTCGGATTTCGAAACAGGAGGGGTTAAAACAGTGATTTATGCAAACCCTAGGAGGGCCGAGAGTAATTTCCTCTTAATTTATTAACATCTATTTATGATAAAACTTTCATCCAAAAAATACGTATAAATTAGAATAGATTTTTCCAAAGTTATCAATAGCGCCGATACATATGGCTCCTAAACAATCTCTCAATGTTACCATAACCGAAAAGACGATAGTGCAACTGAGGTGGAAGATGATAGTCACGAGTTATCTGAAATCTCGACTTATAATGTTATTTAAATGGTACACTCGATTAAATTTTTTTTACAACAAGATGGCTATTACAATGACCATTTGAAGACAATATTGATGATGTAAAAATTATCAAATAAATGAATCTAGCACAAATTAGCATCTTATAATATTTTTTAAATTCACAAAGTATGTAAAAATATATGTATTTATTCAAAAATATCACTTTATGCGAAAATTGAGACCAATATTTTGCACTAACATTTTCTGAAAAGTATTAGTTATTACGATAGAGAAATTATTAAATTTTAACACTGGTCCCGACTCGAAATCAAAATTTTTTATCAGTTTATAGAAGTTACTATTTTATAGAGGTTTTACTCTAGCCAAAAAACTTATAACCTAACACAAAACGTTGTAAATATTTGGAGGTCAAAAATTCGCTATTTGGCGCTTGTGTTTTCTTTTTCTTTTAGTTTTTTATACATTGTTCTATTAATTAAAAAGTATCCGCAATAAAATGGGACATTATTTAAGCAAAAATTTTCAACTCCCTGGACCATAGTCCCCACCAATTTATTTTCCCAATTCCAATTGCCCTTTCCCCTCCTCCGGTCTTTAGATAAACCTTCTATTAAAATATACATTTCTCTCTCCTCTGGAACCGGAGCCCCCACCGGCCCCCCGTCGCCGCCTAGGGTTTCGCCTCCCCTTACCTTATCCTAAATTAACCGAAAGCCGGCGCTTACCTGCAAGCTCCATTTTGAACGGGAGGGAGGGGGAAGCAGCAGCGATGGAGCTGTACGGACTCCACGTGTCCTGACTCCCCCAAGGATGCCGGGGATTCCTCTCGTGGCTCGCGAAACCTCTTCGTAAGCGAAAACTTCCTCCGCTTCTCTTTTTTTATATTTATTTATAGATTTCTCCCCTTTTTTGAGCTCACTAGAGGTGGTTACTGGTAGGTACGGTCGAAGCGCGGAACAGATGTTCCGGGAAGACGAGCGCGGTGGCTGCGCGCGTTTGTCCGCGGAGGAGGAGATGGCGGCCGCAGAGTCTCTCTCCGTCTACTGCAAGCCTGTCGAGCTCTACAACATCCTGCAGCGCCGCGCTTCCCGAAATGTATCTCGGAAATGTGTTTTTTTAATTAAAATGTTTCGGTTTATGTTAAAGCACGCGGTTGGAGTTTTAAGCTTGTGCGTGTATTTGTGTAGCCGTCGTTTCTACAAAGATGTCTTAGCTACAAGATACAGGCGAAGCGAAAGCGGAGGTAAAGTTGATGATGGTTTTATTGTCTGGTCCATAGGTTTTAGTTGTAGTCTTGGTAGCAAGAAGTTACCTGGTTTCTTGTTTGTTGATCGGTTGTGTAGAATACAGTTGACGGTTTCCTTATCGAGGAATGCGAATGGAGAGGCGCGGAGTCTGTTCCCATTGTACGTTTTGTTGGCAAGACGTGTTCCTGAAGTTGGTGTTGCAGAGGTACAAATGGACTGTCCCTCTCTATCGTGTGTGGATTGATTAGTGTATTGGCTGTTCTTTGTTAGTTACTTTTTGATGTCTTCCCACATGAAGCATTCTGCAGTGTATCGATTTAACCGAGCATCCATTTTGACTTCCACTGGAGTTGAGGGGGATAATCACCCACAAGCAAGTTTTCTTCTCCCGGAGTTCCATAGATTAGCATCAGAGGCCAAATCTCGGTCACTTGTTCTCTTGGTTGTCAGTTTCGGTAAGTATTTTTTTTAGGAACTTGGTAAGCATCAGTATCAGTGCTTTGTTTGCTGTGGTCTATAAATTTCAGGGAAAATTTAGCATCTCCATGTCTCCATTGCAGCTGGAGCACAAAGTTCTTCAAGTGGAATCGATTTGACCAGGGGCCTGTTGGGTATGGAATTAATTCTGTGTGAGATATACTTTATTCTCTTTGTTGATCCTCAAAACGATTTCAATTTTGAGATACTCATATGTATGGACTGAATTTTATTGGCTATAGTTGACGGCTAAACATGTCAACCTGTTAGAAAGCATAAACCCAAATATCTTTATATTTTATTTTATGGTTTCCAATTTTAAGTTCTTTTAGGCATCATTTGTTTAACAAGACTACTTTGATGTATGCTAAGATTAATGTTTATTCTATTTTTGTTCTTTGCGTCAATGAAACTTGATATGACAGAAAATATTGGAGGTAGCTGCCTTGTGGGCCAGATACCAATTGAGTCATTGTACCTTATGTGGGAGAAGTCACCAAACTTCAGTTTGGGACAGAGAGTAGAGTTGACCTTTCCTGTTACTATTAACGGCTGCTTCCTGAAGGTATGCCTGAATAATTGCTTCCAAACATGCTATTGCTTTCTGGGATGACCTGGTTTTATAGATAGATTTACTCGACGTTGCTTGGTAACCATTAAGGACATCTGCCCATTTTTTATGTTTCAACAGCTCAATCGAAAGTCATCAGTTTATTTCTCTTGAAACTGGAATCAGTTAAAGTGCATGACACTTCAATCACTCTATCTGTTGCTTATGGTCTAGCATTGCTCTTTTGTGTTTTCCTTTGCAGTTGAGTTGTTTCAAGGATGAACAATGTGTTCTGATTCAATTTCCACATGACTCTGGAAGCACGGTGTTCTTCTGTTCCCATTCTTCTTTTCCTGTTGTAATATATTAATTTAACAACATTTTGCTTGATGACAGAAGCAACTGACTTGCCTTTGGTTTTTTTGGTTCTTGAAGATTGTGCTGTCACATGTGCAAATTAATGTGTCTGCTGAAGAGGTTGGAGGCAGGGAAAATTCTCCTTATCAATTGTACACTTGCAGTAATATTTCTCCGTCGCTGTCTCACATTATTCGGTAATTTCAGATGCGTCATGCTTTCAATTGCCGTATTTCTGATTTTTTTGTGTGCAATGCAGCATCACTTCTTTTAATTTGTTTGAAATAATTTTGGAACTGTGAACATTCTTCCTTCTTGCATGTTGTGCATGTCTAAAACCAACTGGAGTTGGTAATGATATTCACTTGCCCTGTTGTCTATGCTAGAAAGCTTTGCCCTCTTTAATTGTCAAAGCACCAAGGAGTTGTGCCCATGTTCATCAAGTAGAGTGATTGAACCACCTACAAAATCTAGTTTCATAAAATTACAAAAAAATGACTATATGCCAAAAGGGCAGAACCTTAGTCCAGCTATGCACAAAAGCATTGATGTGTATCCCTTCCCCTTGAGCAGCTTAAGTTCACACATTTTGGGAAATGTTGTGGTGGTTTTGACTTCAGGTTGAGGGCTGGAAACGTCATCTTCAACTATAGGTACTATAACAATCAGATGCAGAAAACTGAAGGTAAAGTCTGTTATTTTTTTTACTTTTTACACCTCATTCGTGCATGGACCTGGCAGTTGTAGCTGAATGTATTATATTTTGGAACTTGAGAGTTAAGAGTGTCCTAATTAAACTTTTGATTTCTGGATTTTGGTGGTTCTGATTTGAATCATATGGATGTGCATATAGGATTATTTAGCGAGTCAAGTCTGTTCTGAGCTCTTAGGGCAACTATATCCTGCTATTTGTATCTGGACCTAGTTTGTTTATGAAATCCGATGATGAGTCTTGGAAGCTTTCAGTTTCTTTAAATATAGTATATTATTTTTTCTTTGGCATTGGATACTAGCATAGGTTGAAGTACTAACCAGGATCTGATCACTCACAACTTTGTAATGAATTGACCTCCTTCAGAAATTTTATATTGGCGAGAAGGTGAAGCTTTTATTAGTGTTGCAAGATTTTCTCTCTTTTGATTGCATTGAAGATAGTAGTTAAATCTGTTATCTTGGTTGTTATTTGGATTATGATAACAGATTGATTAATATTCTTGAACTTTCTGCCTTTTGCCTCCTTACTTTCCATAAGGTTATAGATAATGCTTTTGCAATTTGCTTTGCAGTAACTGAAGACTTTTCTTGTCCATTCTGCTTGGTTAAATGCGCAAGCTTCAAGGTAAATTTTGTTTCATCTACTTGTGTTCTTTTGTTTACTTATTGTGACATTTGCATTCTTGATGAGTACTTGGGTTTATGGACCTTTAGATTGAGTGGGTTTAGCTGTGAACTTATTACTGGAAAATCTAGAAAATCCTTACTGAGCTATTTCTTCTTTCAGGGCCTGAGATATCACTTGTGCTCATCTCATGATCTATTCAACTTTGAGTTTTGGGTTGGTAAAAGTCGGGCATCTTCTGATAATGCTGTTGAAAGTTTATGATTTCTTAGACTTGACTCAGAGAATGCTGCAGGTGACTGAGGAGTTTCAGGCTGTAAATATATCTGTAAGAACTGAAAGCTGGCGATCTGAGGTCAGAGCCTCTCACTTATGAATATACCAAACATATTTGTTTGGTTCAGTGCTTCATAACTTGCATAATCTACCATTTGGATAATCCTAAAATAAAAACTTAGTGCACAGTTTACAAAATTAGGTCTAGTATGACCTGTTAGTATAAGTGCATTTTTGCATGGTGATATTGACACTTCTTTATTTACTTATAGTGCGACATTAATTGATATGTCCAAAATCTTATTCAGACTGTTGCAGATGGTGTTGATCCAAAACAACAGACATTTAGCTTTTGGTAAGTAGCTGTGCTCTCTTGTTTTGCTAAGTTGCTATAGTATGTCTTTGGAAATGACTCAGATGCATGTTTTCAGCTCAAAGAAGCGGAGACACAAGTGTTTCAGGAAGCATGTTCAGTCAAACCTGCGCTTGGGTATCTGCGAGCTACTGGACAAGACTGGCGGTATGGAATCTAATACTACATCCTCGGTTTATTTTCTCGTGCATGAAAATTTAGTTATGAACTCTGTTGAGAGTGATGTCTTGCATAATTATCTGTACTACTTAAGCTTTTCTATATTTGTGTCGATTGACTCTTGATTGACAATTTGGATTTTGAAATACATGCAAGTAAATGGAGCTATAGCTAACAGTTTATGATTACAGCTTTCTGTTAACAACAGAACCAAATGCCTGACATAAACCTTTATTTATAGTTGCTCCAAGCTGATATGAGTGCATTTAGGAAGAAACCTTTTCCCTTTTTTTCTTTCTGATGTTGAGGCATTGAGTGTTTTGGAACATTAAAGTTGTATGATAAGCATTAGAAATTTCTTGTAATCCAAAGAAATCATCAACCGTGCCGTACAATGTCATGAGTTGCAAAGTACAATGTCATGAGTTGCACCGACTTTGCATTGTTTTAGATTTTTATTTATTTATTTATTGAAATGTCCTTCAGTTGCAGAGTGTAACTGTGCACGAGAAACCAGATTTGACAGTTATGACTTGCATTATTTTTGCTCATGGTATCGCTGATACTTTTTTAAGCATTAATTGGAGTCTATCGTTTATCTGTTAGCATGGGCTTACAAATGTCTTACTGTCTTTGAAGGTATCCTCTCTTTTGGTGAATGCCATACAAATGTCCTAAAGAAGTGTAATTAATTTTGGTTTTGTTAAAAAAAACCCTTGAATTATTTCTTTCCAGCTCAGAATTTCCTTAGCATCAGACAACAGATATAGTATACGTTCCTCATTTTGCTCCTCGGGCAGGGAGGATTCATAGAATGCCATCTTTGGTGCTGTGCAATGTGAAGCACAATTTCCTTCTAATGCAAGTTCTGTTTTGGTTTTGGCTTCCGTAGATCAAGCATCTCCTGATGCAGACAATGGACAATCTGTATCTGGCAACAATCTCCAACTTCCTACAATGCTATCATTTTCTAAGACAAGGAAGTTATCGATTGAGCGGCCTGACATCCGAAGGTGAGTCTTATAGCCCACATATCCATATCGAAGTCATTTGATGATATGGGAGATTAACCTAGTTTAAGCACCGATCATGTGCACTGATATGTGGGCTCCATTGGAAATTGCATCCAAGTCTGAGTAACATGGTTTAACAATTTGTGTGAGAGAGCACTGATATCCAGGGCTATTCTTCAAGTCCTAGCTCGTGAAGTTTAGCATAGCCTGGTCATGTTTTCCGCAATGGACTTTTGACTCATATGCAGCCGAAGAGTTGCTGATTAGAACTTGTTAGTTCAGTCATCATGATAAAACATTCCTTTGTGTTCTGATTTGAAATAAAAAGTGTGGAACGAAGCTCAGGGAGAGTGACATGAAATTTTGGTGGAGTCATGAATTGGTCTTTGCATTCTTAGTTATCAGTTTCTTCTCGGTACATCACCAGTAAACAATTAAAACATTTTCTTGTGAGCATTTGGGAATATGCTTAGTGATACAGTATTTTTTTCTCTCTCCAGCCGGACCCTCCTTCACAAACGCCAGTTTTTTCACTCACATCGAGCTCAGGTGACCTCTCTTTTCCTTCTGAAAGTGAAATATCATATATTATTTTCTTCCGAGTAAATGCCGAATTTATTATCAAGTGTTGGCCTGCTGCTGGTGCCTTCCTGATAACTATTTGCCTCAAACAACATGGATGTTAACTTGTCCCCTTCTAAATATAGAGGCGGGTTTTCTGCTTGCTTTTTTTGGGCCATACGTGGTCAAAGAAAGAGGAGGGTGTTTGACGGAGAACAGACCTCAATGTCTGATCATGTATAGACTTTTGTCTTTTGGTACAGAGGGAGATACTACTAAGTTGGGTTTTTTTAAAGGACTTGAGTAGTTGGTTAGATTTTGTTAATCTTGTAGAGGATTGTAATAGGTCCTCTTGATGTAAATGGGTGCACTCCCTTGGCGCCTTCTAATTAAATCATTGCTTATTTAGCAGAGAATTTTGTCCCCGTTTAAAGTGATATTTCCAACATTTTATTGCTCAACAAAAGCAGGGTTGGCATATGAAGAAGCATTGATCTGTGTGCGTCTTAAAATTAAGATTGCATTCTGTCTGTTAGGACTGAAAATTTATATATTCACGACTTTAGATGAGAACTCTTAGTGATCAATTCTCTACTATGAAGTTGAAGCGTCTTTGAAGTGGTCGTGTCCTACAAGTGTCTTATTCTTTGCTGTTTGTTAATGAAGCTACTCAACTTTGTTGACTTTATTTGGCACAAGTCCTGCCGTGTTTCTTTTCATTTTTGGCATATTGGCTTTTCAAATGAGATTTCCTCTCAAATGTGTGCTCTGCCTTCATGCAATACTTCCTATTGAAGAGTGTACTCTCTTTCTCCAACCACTTAATTTTGGAACTAATACATATTTTCCCTTTCTTTTCTAGCCTATGGAAATTGAGCAAGTTTTATCTGATCGGGACAGTGAAGATGAAGTTGACGATGATGTTGCAGATTTTGAAGATCGACGGGTATGCCAAATGATCACATAGTTTCACAACTCCCAACTAAAAGCTTGCCAAACCTTGTATTGCTGTTGTGTTAGTGCGGACTGTGGTTCTCTGCTTGCTTAATGTAATGCTAAGAACCTTCTTTGCTTGTTCTATTTCACTAATCTTTTAATTGCCTTTCATACTTATCCATTGCAGATGCTCGATGATTTTGTGGATGTAACCAAAGATGAGAAGCAAATGATGCATTGGTGGAATTCTTTCGTCAGGAAGCAACGGTATATATTTCCTTGCTGGATTTTACTAATGCATATTTCTCGACGGGATTCTGGAATTCCTTCATCTTTGCTATTATCATGCATACCTAGTCTTCAACTGACATGTAGTTGTGCATGCTCACATAGACTTGTGTTAATCAAGCTTTTTGTGCGACTATCTTGAGAAGCATTTCCTTTATGATATGTAGGCTGTTGCATTAGACGGTTAAACTCTGTTAACCTTTGATGATCCAAAATTGATTTTGAGATGTTACTGGTTGTTTGAAATTAGTTTCTGTTTACATCTTTCAGGGTGTTAGCAGATGGTCACATTCCTTGGGCTTGTGAGGCATTTTCGAGGCTGCATGGCCCGGATCTTGTTCAAACCCCAGCCTTAATTTGGTAAGTGTTTCACAGAGAAACTGCATATGCAATCCTAATCTTGTTGTACATTCTGCTTGGACTGAACATTCTATCCGCTGGAGTTCCCTATCCCTAAAATATGCTCGATTTCTTTCGTTTCTAATGTTAGCATCCAGCATAAATTTCATCAAATTTCCGCAGGTGTTGGAGACTATTTATGATCAAGCTTTGGAATCATGGTCTTCTCGATGCTCGTACTATGAACACTTGCAACATTGTCCTCGAGCGGCTCCAGAATGTAGACACGAATGATACGGAGAAATGCTAGTTGTCGTTTCTAGTTTCGAAATATAACTGCTGGCCAGATAAACCATCTCCTTGATTACAGGCAGTGGACCTTCATGTTTTCGACCTCTCATCGGCGACCTTGTTTTGCTGTTGTAATTGCGAAGGCAGAGTGCTGCCCCGGCGAAGTAGAAACGTTTCACAGGCAGCACCAACCGGCGGGGCCTGTTATTTACTTCTGTTCAAGTGTATCATATGTAGGGAGCATAACTCGTTGTATCCCAATCCCTCCCTCTTTATATGATGCATGTAATATTCTCTCTTCTTCTTGTTCTTATCCAAGACAAAAGCCATACCATGCATTTTTCTGTAGGAGTTATGAGCCCTCAAGTCTCTAATCTGACTAAATTTCTTTTCCACCGAGACTCGATTGTATTGCTTCATTACCCAATAAGACTCGAGTTTTAAATTTCCATGTATTGGACAATTTATGGACGACTACTAATTCGTGTTCGACAAGACTACAGTGGTTTAAATGGAAAATGTTACTAGCTGATTTGTGTCTGATTTGAGGTGAACTTTGTATTTCCTCGAAGGTTCTGTTTTTCTTAATAGCCACTCACGCTTTCACGTTAGCCAAATCGCGGGTAGAGCGCTCACGCAGAAAGTGCATCGTTGGATTATTTTTATGGTCAAATGAGAGGGTTAGAACAGACTCCAAAGTCCAAAATAGTTCCGACTCAGCGATATAAGCTTTAACCTAGGTCCCAATCCAATGTGAAGCCTTCTTTCCTTTATCAAATGGGGAGGGTACTTTGGAGTTTGGACTAGAAAAATCGAAACAGAAATCCTGAAAGAAAATTCAAAGAATAAAACCTGAAAAGTGCATAATAAAGAAAATTAAACGGCCCAACGGGGCTTGCATTGGTTCGGAATGCGCTTTTCCGACCCGTCCGGAGGGGAGTGGGGGAGCCATGAACCCATTGTCATCCCTATTGAATGCTTAATGCTTCAGTGATTGATGTCTCGTGACTACAACGAGCATAACATGCTTCCGTATGTCGATTATAATACAGCACGACCCTCAATATAGGAGGACGAGCGGGGGAGGTCGTTGGCGGTTGACGGGGCCCTTCTTCCGGTCCCTAGGGAAGAAAGAGGGACGTAAAAAGACGAAAATACTTCTGGACGAAAGACGAAAATACTCATAGACGAATTAATACCGTTTTAATTATCAAGATCAATAGTTCAGATCATATTCCGTATCGTCTGGATTGGACTCATTACTCAATCCAGCCCCGGCCAAACGTACCCCAGGAATTAAGAAAAATATTAAATACCAAATAGACAACTCCAAAATATCAAATACCCCACGATGAATCTATATTCCTACCCTTTATCTTCTTTTGAGTAGGATGAGATTAAAAATTTGATATTATAATTAATAATTAATATACACGTATATTATTTTTTAAAATATTCGAGTATGATGATAGGATCGGGTTTAAACTCGATCAAAATATTTTCTTTTTGAAAAATAATGATCTGGATAGGATCGGGTTTAAACTACGGATTTTGGACACGAAACCCTTCGTGTCGAGTCTAATTACCACCACGAACATTGTCCGACTCTCTCTTTCCCTTCTCATTTCCTTCAATTGGAAAAAAAAAAGTAATATTGTACCCCCGAACGACGCTACTACATAATCTCATATGAAGTAATATTTCTTAATTTTACTAAAAAATCACAATTCCACATCCCCACCTAAAAAGTCAATATTACCTCTCTTGTAGAAGAGCAAAGATATTATTATTGTTTATTAACAAAAGAAACCCATACAAAGAACAGGCATACACGAAGACAGTTGTCTCATCGTTCAGGGTACATCAACAAAAGCATATAAATAGCAGATAATATTTAAACCAATGTCTCCTTGTACAAAAACTTAACTTCGCCCTCAAGAGCTTAATAGTACGCCAGCTTCCCTTTATGAGGTTTGTTGCTGACCAAACTGCTCAGCCCTCTCCTTCATTTCCCTCGCCTTCCCGGCGAGCTTCTGGCGCGCCGTGTCCAGCTGCTCAGATCCGGGCGGCTGCCTCCCGGTTACGTACCTTCATCGAAATCGTCACAATTCATCAATGTCAAAATTCAACCACTTATTTTGAATTGGATACAAAAATTATTCTAATGGTAAATGATATGCACATTACCTAAATCTAGGGAATTTTTTTTTAGGTAATTTTTTTTACTTTCAAAAGTAAAAAGTAAAAAAAAAAATCCGCAACGAATTAAGAGAAAAATAGTGTGCATTTCTCGTAACAAGATATATTTCGAGAAACCCACTATCCCTGAGATGAGCTATAAAAAAATTGAAAATCACCAACTCTTTTTGGGCTGGATATAGAGATTTAAACATAAACTTGGTATCAGAGTTCATCTCGTGAAAACCATATATACCCTTGATAGGATTTGAAACCTAAACCCCCGAGAATTTGAGATATCATTGAATTTGATAACGCCTTATTTAGCCAACGGCACAAATGCCTTTGACATACTAATTAAGTAAATTAACGGACCTATAAATCCAGGACAAGACGGTGACGGCAGCAACCCCGAACCCGCCGGAGGCGAGGAACCCCGTCATCAAGAGAGCCACGGTGATGACGGCGGGAACAATAACTGGGCTGAAGATGACCAGCAGTGGCGTCGCGATGGTCAGCACGATGACCGTCCCAGCGAGGGTCAACCCGGACAGCACCAGGAGGGACCCACCGGCCGTGACCGCGGTCACAGCCTTGACCACCTGGTGGGACCGTGGCTGCTGCTGCCCGTGGAGCTGAGAGAGCTGCTGCCCGTGCTCTGCCATTCTCGCCACGGACCGATCAGACCAGACGGTGCACGTAGAGCAGACGAGCAAGTCAGGAAAATATACGATCAAATGGACGGCGGAGATGGCTTGGAGAGACGAAGCAAAAGGGAGAAGATTAATATAAGGGAGAGAGAAGGGAAGAACGTCGGCACGTAATAGAGAAAGGACCGCCACGTGTTGAGAAGCTGCCCATGCAAGGGTTGCATGCAAGCTAGCTGGTCTTGTTTCGGGACACGTCGTTTCTCTCAATGTTTTAAAACACGCGGTCCGACCACTACTCGGAATCAAATCTGGGTCGAGTTTTGCCTAAAACTCAGCCAGTGGTTCGATCAAAATCCGATCGGACTGCTCGGTCAGGTACTTTCGGGTGACCCGGTTCGCCCGGATCAGAAAAATTCATCTTTATTTTTTCTATTTTATCAGATTTAATTTAGAAATAAAACATCTATTTCTAAGCTCGGAGCGTGTATATCACTTTTTGATCATAACAAATTTATTTTTTTAACAATTCTTGATAATATATTAACTATGTCAAACGAATTGGACTAATATGTCAAACAAAAAATATGTATAATCATCTTCTTTTACTTTTATACTTGTTAAATAGATGTTCGAAGACTTTGTTTGAATAAATTGTATAACAAAGTTGCTAAATATTTGAAGTTATTTAATATTTTATTATTTTTATGCTAAATTAAATTTATTAAACCATATTTTATAATATTAATATAAAAATATAAGTACCGGTCCGACTGGTGGCTTGACCAGTCGGACCGGATGAACCGAAAATTTTAAAGATTTCATGTCACCTTCCAGGTCAGTTTTAAAAACATACTTTCTCTCTCTTACTGTTGGAGTTGGAATTTGTACGCCTGGTATTTGAGTACTCACGTATAGATATAGAAAAATTGAATACGTCCTATACAAATTGTACAAATAAAATAACGTATTGATACAGAATGGTCAAGGGTTCCATCTATGACTAAAACAATAAAATAATAAAAAAAATAAAAAAAATTCTAATTTTTACGAACTCGATGTTATGGCTCCCCCAGCAACAAATTTGCAATGAAACATTTCACGGTGTCAATATCCGAATAGTTTTGACTAATCAAAATTTTAGTTCGCTTAATTAAGTGTTTGTTTTTTCTCTTGCTGTCAGGTTTGTTGTAATATTGGTGTTTTGCTCGGACACCGACCAAACGAGGTTTCATTTTATTAGCCTTAATTATTACCATTTGGCATAACGATACAAAGTATAAATAATTTGACAAAAATTTAAATTTTAACAAAATATAATTCTAGGTATAATATTTACCTTTAAAAACAATTAGTGTAATTGTTACTGTTACTGCCGGAGCTGCATGGAGGAGAGATCGCCTGTGAGCTGGAGTATTTTCCATTTACACCTTTTTTATTAAAACAATGATGCATGACAAATAATTTCTGATAATAATCGACTTGGAATGTGTTTTTAGGAGAATTGACAATAATGGAAAAAGTGATTTTTTTTTCTATCTAGTTTTGATAGAAAAAAGAAGTTTGCACAAAATAAAAAAATGTCCGGACCTTCTTCCAAATATCATCCCACTTATTTTTATAGACTAAAAAAAAATTTACAAAATATTTATTGTCTTATTTTGTTGTCATATATCTAATTAATTACTATCTTTTATTTTTCAAACTAAGTACAGAAAAACTAATATAAACATTTTTTAAGATATCCAGATTATGTACACTGGCTCGTAAAATCGGGCTGTTGCGCTTTGTTGTGTCTGCAACATAAGCCCACGGGTAATCATCCTCTTACTGGACTTGAAGTTCACGGGCTATTTACCCATGAGCTGCCCACAATTATTGGCTCAGCAGAAAATTGGGCTTGTATATTGAAAGTTCTTGCAAATTTCCGCTCTCCTCAATTCTATCGATCTTGCACCTAGATCAATTTCAATCTGATTCCACGGATGAAATAACAATAAGATTTTTTTCATATTGCATTTGCTGGACTTGTATTGAACTATCGTATTGGTTAGCGGGAAAAATGATCGAGAGTGTTTGGTATGCTATATTTGACGCTATTGTGTGGAAAATATGGAGGCTAAGAAATCGTATGATTTTCGACGGTGTCAGATGTGATCGAGAGGTTTCATCCATTTTTCCTATTCCATATCCGGAAATGATTATATTGATCCAATACTATGTCGGATTAAAGCAATGAAGACTTAATTTTATACCTTAGGATTTTAGGGAGTGGTGATAGTCTCCCTTGGCTACATTTCTAATGTAAGCTACGGAGGTATATGGTCTTCTTATGTACATTTTATATGATTAATACAATAATCACTTATAAAAAGGTAGAAATTATCATACAACTTTAATATGTAGATCAGACAATTTTTTTTTGTTTAAAATTTTCATATGGTACTCCAAATATATAAATTTTCACATCGGATTCATGATATATCATAATTAATCTAGAATCTTAATACTAACAAAGACTTGTCATGCTTTCTAAAAAACGAGTTATTTTAAAATTATTTATTTTTATCCGATCATTTACTGAGTCGATTAATTTATGGTATAGAACATAATAATAAATTTACTTAACAAATATTTACCCAAATGAATGCAAAACAATTTATATCTTAGTATACACAAAATTCACATATTAAGAAAGGATATGAATTGAATATTAAAATTAATTTTTTTTTCCTTTCTCTAAGTGCGATGTGACAAGTCCTCTGGTCGTTTGCTACCCCTCCACTTTCACTGGGTGGGAAATTGGAGCGTCCGCGGTTGGTTCACAACGAAGACTTCCTTTACATTTATCACATGTCAAAATTCATAAGTCTCCCACAAGTATAATCTCATGTCATCGGGGTATATTTTCGTTTCATATTTAATGGACGACCGCGCCAAGGCTTGACAATTGACATATGAAATATAAAAAATTTATGCGAAACTCAAAACAAAAATTTTTCTCATTCGAATATCCAAATATCAACTTATCACTCATCAAATATTTTAAAATAATCTGTAAAGAAAAAGGGAGGTGGCATGGCGTGGCGGGCCTTAAGGTGAGCATTTGGTTCGACGTGATCCAAACTGGACCCGAGAAATTTTTTTTAGGAATCAAACCAAATCGGATTTTTTTTCGTTCGAGATCAAAATTTTTGTTCGAGTTATACGGAGGTTCAAAGTTCAAATCCTGAAAATGTATAATTTTAGGTATAAAATATTTACTTTTAAAACAAAACTAGCCTAATTAATATTGTTACAGGCCGGAGCTTCTAGCAGCTGCCTGGAGGAGAGATCGCCTGTGTGCTGGATTATTTTCCATTTACACCTTTTTTTATAAAAAATGATGCAGGACAAATAGTTTCTGGTAATAATCGAGTTAGAATGCGTTTTTAGGAGAATTGGACAATAATGGAAAAATTGGTTTTTTTCTATCTATTTTTGATAGAAAAAAGAAGTTTGCACAAAATAAAAAAAAAAGTCCAAACCTTCTTCCAAATATCACCCCACTTATTTTTATAGACTAAAAAATAAATTTTACAAAATATTTATTGTCTTATTTTTTTGGGGTCATATATCTAATTAATTAGTATCTTTTATTTTTTTGATGATCTCCACTTTGTATTATCTCTTTTCCTACTCAATATATTAATATTATCAAACTACGTACAGAAAAACTAATATCAAACCACGGAGCACGGGAGGCGTGGTTCCTCTTGCAACGTTGGCGGTAGGCGATGCACACGCACGGACCATGGCTGTCCCGCTTGGCATGGGGTCTTGCACCAAGTGGAAGCTTCCCAGGGTTCGCTGTGCTTGCAGCCTTGGGTGCCATTCTTTAAGCCAACCCTAAACCTCTACGTCATGTGCAAATGTATGTATTCGTTTGGTGGGTCCTTGCATGGAGTACACTCGATACGTTTGGATACGAAAGCCTTGAATCGATCTAATGGGGCTGTTGTCCAACTTCTTGTGAATATTGATATGTTAAAAGCCTTGCCGTGATAATGTTTTGTTAAGAGTCGACTAGTGGGAATGTGCTGGTTAAAATTGTGTACGATAATACGATTCAGATTGAAGCTGAAGGGACTTGGAAAGAGGTCTCTACATTGGCTTCTGCTGGTATCTCTATTTCTAATGCCTTTGACGATTTGAGAGTAGTTGATGATGATGCGTACCGAACAAGGTGAATTTAGAGATGAGGAGCATAATGGTGATGTGGTTAATTCGGAGCAGCTGGGCTCTGATTTGGGGAATCGGGTGTTGTGAGTTGGCGATATCATTCTGCATGCTTTCGTAGGAGTGGAGTCTTGTGATTCGACTTCAGGTGCTCCTAGCTCTTCTGATATAGCGGCAGCTGCTGTAATTGCTTTAATTCTGGTCCCTGATAATTTGGTGCAAGAGAATGCTTTAGGTGCTCCCGACAAGGGAGTGGAATTTTTGTGACTGATTTTGGTGCGATGAGCTTCACAGGGCTTAGAATCGAGTTAATCTTATGCTAGAGGACACTTGGGCAGCAAGCAGAAAGTCTCTGTCCACCCTCATTGGCAGATGATATTGCGTTGGTGACCGCTAATGGTCATGCCCAGCCTACAGTGGTTTCCGATGGGGCTGGATTTGACATGGTTACGGGAGTAGACTTGGTTGTAGAGGAACATGAGTAGGTGGGCGAACAAATGCCTAGTGGAGTGCGGATTGAAGATATTTTAATGGACTCGCCTGATACAAGCCCTCAAACTACTCCTCCAATTGTTACGGAGCCTTTGACTCCGGTTTCGAGCACTAGCTCGCCTTTTTCAGACACTCCGAGTTCGCAGGGGGCTAGTTCAGTTTCGAGCAAGAAAAGTACGCGCAAGAAGAGTCCTAAATCGGGTTCTAGTTTGTCTTTGCATTTGTCAGATTCGAATTTGGCAAAAATTGAAGCTAGGAAGGCCGCCTATGTCGCTGCGGGAGGGGTTTTGCCTAGCAGATCTTCGAGTTCTAAGGGCTCTAAGTACAAGGGTCTCAAGCCTGGGTTCGTTTGCAAGGGAACTCCGATTCTACATAGTCCGTCCCCGTCTATTTTGGACCGCGCCTCTGCTTTACCTGCTATGGATCCCATGTCTATCCCGGGTCAAAAGGGCACTGAGGTCATTGCTTTTTCTGACAACGATGATCTTCCGAATTTGCTTAAGTTCATGGGTTCGAAGATGAAGAACAATTGGGCGGACGAGGTCGATTCGCAGCCGGACTTGGAGGATTTCGACTTACCGCCCTCCAGGAACACTCGCTTTCAAGCAAGGAAGAGGACTAGGACTGCCTACACCGATGAGGATCTATGTTGGTCGGGGTATGATATGGACTTTTGATACTCCTCGGATGATTGGTATCACCCTTGACTATCCGACTTGTGGGTTGACTTTGGTGAGTTATTAAATATGGCAGCGAATTTGCCACTATGGTTACATGTTTAGACCTTCACTTTGTTTTTCGTCTTTTTTTTTCTTCTTGTTCTCTCCTTTCTCATCCCCATTTTGTTATTTTTTTTTCATATCAATAAAGGTTCGTAATTTAGAAAATATTTTTTAAAGAAATCCAGATTATGTACACCGGGTTGTAAATTTGGGCTGTTGTGCTTTGTTGTGTCTGCAACATAAGCCCACGGGTAATCATCCTCTTACTGGACTTGAAGTTCACTTACTATTTACCCACGAGCTCCCACAATTATTGGCTCAGAAGAAAATTGTGCTTGTATACAGATACTGGACTACCGGTAGTTTTTTTTTTCTTTTTGCCGAATGACCAACGGTGGTTTGACTTGCGCAACATGAAAGTTCTTGCAAATTTGTGCTCTCCTCAATTCTATCGATCTTGCACCTAGATCAATTTCAATCTGATTCCACGGATGAAAGAACATGGTGATTTTTTTAATATTCCATTTGCTGGACTTGTATTAAACTATCGTATTGGTTTGCGGGAAAATATCAAGAATCTTTGGTATACTATATTTGACGCTATTGTGCTGAGATTATGGAGGCTAAGAAATCATATGATCTTTGACGGCGCCAGATATGATCGAGGGCATTTCATCCATTTTTCATATTCCATACCCAGAAATGATTATATTGATCCAATACTATGTCGGATTAATGCAATCAAGACTTAATTTTATACCTTAGGATTTTAGGGAGTGGTGATAGTCTCCCTTGGCTACATTTCTAATGTAAGCTACGGAGGTATGTGGTCTTCTTATGTACATTTTATATTATTAATACAATATTCACTTATAAAAAGGTAGAAATTATCATACGATGTTAATATCTAGATCAAACAAGTTTTTTTGGTTAAATGTTTCATATCGGACTCCAAATATAAAAATTTTCATATTGGATTCATAATACATCATGATTAATCTGGAATCTTAATACTAACAAAGACTTGTCATGCTTTCTGAAAAACAAGTTATTTTAATATTATTTATTTTTATTCAATTATTTACCGATCGATTAATTTATGATTGAGTCTCTTAGAACATGATAATAAATTTTCTTAACAAATATTTAACACTAATGTGTACTCCAAAATAATGTATACTTTAGTATACACAAAATTCACATATTAAGAAAGGGTATGAATTGAATCTTAAAAGTTAAAAGTAATTTTTTTTGCTGTAAGTGCGATGTGACAAGTCCTCTGGTCGTCTGCTACCCCTCCACTTTCACTGGGTGGGAAATTGGAGCGTTCGCGTGTGGGTCACAACGAAGACCTTCTTTACATTTATCACAAATCAAAATAAAAAATTATGCGATACTCAAAACAAAAAAATTTCTAATTCGAATATCCAACACCAACTTTTCACTTGTAATTTTTTTTAAATAAACTGTAAAGAAAAATGGAGGTAGTTCGAGATGATCCAAAACGAACCGAGAACCGTTATTTAAAAAGCGAACCCCAGCTAAACCTTTTTTTTGGTTCGAGATCAAATTTTTGTTCGGGTTAGACGGTTCTACCATTTTTTATTTTTCGCTCGCCCCTAGCTGGTCTCCAGAAGAGGCGTCGGCTAGTAGGTCGTTTTCCCTCCCAGAAGTGGCGTCGGCTAGTAGGTTGTTTTCACTCCCCCGCAAATTATTCAAAACCGTAGACCGAAATATAAGATAATACTTTTAATGGAAAAATAGTAAAGACTAACTGTTTACAATATATGTTTGTCAAATGGCATGGCGTTCATGAAATGTAAACTGTTTTTAAAATTTGATAATTAGAATTTTGTTGTTTTTCGCCGTTTGATCTAACTTCATACGTAATCTAATCCTAATTTAATCGACCAGTAAATCTGTATCCAACAAAAATTTAAGTAGCTAAACTAAGTAGATACTTTAGCTGATATGGAATTGATTGCTGGAGGCCCTGTTCTTCTATTAATACGAACTGGTTGCTACTTGGCACACGATCCTAGTCTGAATTAATCATGTGATTCGTTATTACTCGTTATTTTAAAATTTCAAATTTAGTATGATGAATTTAACATAGTATACAAACGAATTGATCGGGTGATCTTTTATTACGAACATGACCTGTTATATTGCATGTTTGTTTGTAATCATTTTGAGATTACTAAACGTGTTGAGATTATTCTAACCGGTACATCGAGAATTGTGATCATTCTGTTGTTGTAACCTCTTAATTTCAGCTTGTTTTATATCACTTGGGCATCTGATTATCCGTAAATAGTTTGTTGAACTTATAAAAACTAAACCGCTTTCATATCATATTCAGCCACACCCACTAACCTATACAACCTGTTATAATTTCGGGTGCTTAGAAATCAACTCGGGATTGATCGACTCCACTAATATTATAAAAAACACAAAATTCTAATTAACCAATAAATGGTCACCAGGCGACACCAATTCCATATAGTTGCTTCTCTCTTTATACACACCATAAGTCGTCTCACCGGTCAACTTATCCTCGCCATCAACTAAACTACTCCGAACAATTTTAGCCGAGCCACCGCCTAAAGCTGTCAAACTGAGCTCCGGCTCCTTGCGCTTACCCGTAATTCTTCTCGGCTCGGGTTCACCTGATCCTATCCGATGAGGGAAATTAAGTAAGGCCTTGGAGCCACGCATCTTATAAGCCGCCATATCGTAAGCCAAAGCCGCCTCCTCGGCTGTCTCGTACGTGCCGAGCCAAGCCCGCGCGCCATTCTTCGCGCGGTCCCTTATTTCAGCCGCGAACTTCCCCCACGGCCTCTGCCTGACCCCTCTGTAGTGCCTTCCTGTCACCACTTCTTTAGCCATACAACAATCTTGATCTCCTAGTCGGGCCAGCCGGTTTACCGGCTTGACCCGATTCTTGATATTCGAACTCTCACTAGACGTGATACCCTCTCGTGGTTCCGTTTTTACCGTTGAGGTTAAAACTGAATTGTGTGGAGACCACCCGAAACTGACGGCGTCGGCGAGGAAGCCGTAGATTACCATATCCTCGGAATCATCAACTTTTAAAGGCAAGTCACCCCACGTGGATGTTAAGCAAGGCATGAGGCTGTTAAAGCTCGAACTATTTTTAGGACAGCTCTGGACTTGGAAACTGTTGTTCATATTTTCTCCCTTCCTAATTTGGCTTTTTTGGGGCAGTTAAGGTAGTTGTAATGATATTTAATCTTTTTATTTATTTGGTAAGATGTACCGTGGGATCGAATTTCAGGGGCAGGATGAGAAGGCATATATAGTGGGCTAGAGGGAAACTTTAAGGAATTTGTGGGATTTTTGTTTTTATTTTCAGGAAAAATATCATAAAGTTGGTAGGATGCATCCCGGATGATGAAAGTGATTGATCGAGTGCTCGTTTTGGAGGGGTTTCGGTGAAATTGCGGTCGATGGGAAATTTTGGGCGGGACCTAGTTTTTTGTCAAAAAAATATGATATTTATATTTTTTTATATAACTTAAAATCTTATTAGAATGAGTTGACACATTTTATATTTTTCATATTTATAAACAAAGCCTAATTATTTGCAAGTAGTAATGTGTTAATTTTAACATGCTCCCTTAAACGAAATCTATTGGATCGAAATTTGTACTATTTTGACTTTTTCAATGTGTCATGACATATTTAGTCGTGCAAATAACAACAGACAAAAAAATTAACCTTTTTAAAATGCAATGTTAGAATTTTGATGTTCAACTAAAAGATAGTTTGTGGTTTATGGATTCTTCATATTTATTAGAAAGCTAAACCATTTTAAAATTGAAATGTAGTAATTTGAATATATTTTCGATATTTACTAAATTGATTAATCTACATTCATACTTATCAAGATTTTAAATGATGAGAAAATTTTAATTATCAAATTTTAACATGAGATTAGCTAAGTATTTCATTGCTTTGCCTCATTAATTAGTGGTTTTACAATTCACAACAATGACTTCTTTTTACAATATACGTGACTTGGTACAGGTGATGTCACCCGCTTACGTCGGTCATGTGAAATGATCGTGATCCTCGAGATTATATTGAATTTTCTCCCCAATTTTGTGAAGATTAGTGTTCGTGGAAAGACTTTGAGATGACTTTGGGACTTTTGGGATTGGAAGATTTGCATTCTTTATGAAGCGAGTCAAGTACCTACGTCATGGCTCAATAAAGAGAGAAAAAATAGTTTTAAATTTTGTAACTCATTTTACAGTCTGGGACCTGGGTAATGTCATAACATATAATACTCATAATTAAGTAGTGAAATTTTACCGGATTCGAATAATTCGAATTATATTATTAGATATCTCAACATTAATTTTATATTTAATGCATCATTAATTTAATTTTTTTCCCCATCACTCGGCCTAAATCTTATGATGCACACGCATTCGGGGTAATTCGAATTTGATTATATTGAGATTCAGTATATTATTTAGGATTCTCTTAATTATTCTTTCATTAGTGTTGGTCATAGTTTTAAAAAATGTGGTTTGATCGGTCGGATTACAAACCATTCAATGCAGTTGAACCATCCTATTTCTAGTTCGACCGGGCGGTTTTTGCGTTTGGCCTGACCAGACAATGACGGTTCGGCCGGAACTTGAAGATTTCGATCCAACTTTAAGGGCAACTTTCGAATTCCAGACTTGATTTTTTCGAAAAATAACAAAAAAATCGTGAAAAAAATCAATAAAGAATCTTCAAGCTCATTTACTTGCTGATTTTTTTCTCTCCCTCAATGTGGAGCTACTCATAGGAGCTCTTGATGTAACAAAAATAAAGAGAAAAAACAGAGACGAGGGGAGAGAGTTGAGCTGAAAGGGGAAAAAAGATGTCTCCGACCAACACACTCGCTATCCACCTGATTTGTTGGAGGCGGCGGGGGTCTAGGTTTCAAAGCGTTGGAGGCCGAGCGGTGAAGTGATTTGTTGCGATGATTAGATGTGGTGAGAGACGACTGATCGGGGTGGATTTGGTGGGGACTGGGGTAGTCCCCAACTATGAGGACTAACTCAAACTAATATTACTACACATGCAAACCAATATCACTTCACATGCAAACCAATATCACTTCATAAGTAAACCAGCGTCTTCTAAACCAATATCACTTCACATGCAAACCAATATCACTTCACATGCAAACCAATAACACCTGATAGGTTATTGACTATCAGATTTAAAGATAATCAAATCTGACGGCCCAAAATGTAGTCCCTACCTATGGACAAATTTTCTTTAGTCCCTACTCAATTCGATCTCACGACTGATGGGTCTTGGAAGTCGTCCTCGTCAACGTATGTTTCTTGCGTTTAAGTTTGGAATGGGGATTGGAAATTGGAAATTGGGGATGGGGCTGATTTTGTCTTTTAGTTTTAGTTTTTGGGATATAGGATTGTGCCCAGAGATGATTAATGAGTTTGAGATGTAGGGTTGTGTCTTTAGTTTAGCTTTCGTGGGCTGGTTTTCTTTTTGGGCTTGTTTTGTATGGGTTTTTTTCTGGAGAGTGAATTATTGCTATTTTAAAAATATCTTACTATAATAATGTAAACCCTCTTTTTTGGTCTGCCGCGTGGAAATGTCAATACTACTTCTTTCTAACAATTTTTTTACGTGACCTCCTCATTTACAATGCAAAAGGCCCAATACTATGAAGCCCACATAAATCACGACTAAACCCACATTAAGAGAGGAAAAAAATTAAACGAGAAGAAACCTAAACCCACAGAGAAGAACAAAAATTAAACGATCACCAACGAGAAGGGCGGCGGCGAGAGCGGACAAGGAGCGGCGCGGAAGGGCTTTGCGGGGGGGGGGGGGGGGGAGAGAACCGGCGGAGGGAGGGAGGGGAGGCGGGGACCCGGAGGGAGAAGTAGAGGGTGGGCAAGAACCGGAGGTCCGCGTTTATCGCCAGGTTGACCTCCTTCACCGAGAAGAATGCGTCACCCGTGCAGTACCTGATGTCGCAGGCGGTGACGATGACCACCCCGCCGCCGATGCACGCATCGTGGATGGCGGTGATCACCGGCTTCCGGCACACCTCGGCGGCAGTGACGACTTTCGGCACCCTTCGACGACGGTGACGACTTCTGGCACCCTTCAACGGCGGTGACGGCGTCCTAGAGGTACTTGATGTCCCTCTGTTGGCGCTCGCTGGACCGGGCTCGATCAGAGTCGGGGACGGCGGTGGTGGAGGAGAGGGTGGCGAGGTCGATGCCGGTGCAAAAGTGGTCGCCGGTGCCGGAGAGGACGATGGCGTTGACGTCGGAGTCGAGGTCAAGGGCGTTTCCGTGTGATGGACAGTTGAGTTTGAGATGAGCGACCCCGTTTCTTCGGGTCGGGTACGATTAAAAGGGTTTTGTACTGATCCACTTTTTTTTAGAGCAGGAAAGTGAAGAGAGTTATTAAAAAATGGAGAGAGAAGATCAGTTTTAAGAAAGAAGGTGTTGTTTGTTTTAAGGAAAAAAACTATAAAAAAGGTGGTCCTATCGGGATCGAACCTAGGTCGCTGGATGCTGGATTTATTACCAGGGTTTAAAAAAAATCCCGTTTATGTAAAATTGACGGTTAATCTTACTATAATAAAATCCCGGATTTATTGATGCTGGATCCTGTAACTCTTCTCCTTTCTCTTCCGAAGACATGCGACGGCGACGATGGTGCATCGTGTACAAAAAAGTTTTTATGACATCTTAGGTAAATCAAAAATAAATTACTATAATTAAATATATAAGAGAGCATCTTATTCATGTACATCTTAAAAATGAAAATCAGTAAACGATATATTTTTCGAGTTTTGAAACATAATGGCACTCGCATCGCGCGTGCATATTTGCTAGTAATAAATAATATAGAGGCTGTATTTAAAACCTCTGGTCTGACCTGGTCAGACCGGACGACCCGAAAGGAACCAAATTTGGGTCGTACCAAAATTCGTATTTTAAAACTATGGTTTTGGGTTCTCATGCATTTGGTATTTTGTAAGTATTAGTATTTCAGCTAGTTCTAATTTTTTATTAGTTTATAGATTATTTTAGCCTTTAAATTTGCTTATCTTTCCCCTCTATCTGTTTTTTGATAGGTACATGTATTAATAATTACTATGAAATATACAATATACTTAGTGTAGTATTTCAAGTGTTATAGAGCAAAACGAAATTGCTATTGCTAACCTCGTCAAAACTATATCACGCTAAAACTAGTAGAAAAAAATATGGTAGAGAAAAAAATATCATGATAAAAAAACTTAACTTCACGTTAAATTCGCGAACGCAATACCTTACTGTAAAAAAACAGCCAGAGATCATCAAGACAAAAACCGACAACCAAGAGAAAACTAGTCAACAACTACCCTACCCGAGTAGCAGCAACTCCAAATGAACACAATACCAAGAGAGCATCCTGACCGGCAAAAGCAAGAGGAATATTCGTCCAGCATGATGGAAGCTCACAATTGGCAAAAGCAAGAGGAATATTCGTCCAACGGTATGAATGGAAGATATAGAAAATTAGAATCACCTACCGATCCTTTTTTAATAACTGTACTGCTCGACTCCAAATAAAAAAAGTACCACTTAAAAAAACTGCAATTGTAGCATTCGTGTTCCGATTTAATCCGTCCAACCGAAAAACAAAGAAAATTTGAATCATGTAGTCATCCATTTATAATTATAATAGTGCTCGATCTTAAATTAAAAAAAATACCACTTACTAAAAACACTACAATTGTAGCATTCGTGTGCCAATTTAAGTGGTTGAGTTTTCTCCCCTCGTCTTCTTCTTTTCCGACTATCCCCGTCTTGTCAAAGGATCTTATTCCGCCTGTTCCCACGCAAAACAGATAAAATCCTCGAGCGTCATTATGGACTCGGTCCAAATCGACCACGTTTTTTAAAAGGTTGTATAATTGTCGGGATTTAAATCATAGACCTCCTTGCATTTGTATGTGTTGTTAGTTTAAATGTTACTTGACTTGTAGAAGACTAGAAGGTAACGTGAAAATAATGCATCAAAATCAAAGCAAATCGTAGTCGTTTCTATTATCTATGTCGAATTGTTAAAATCCATGAACCCACCATAAATGAATAATTAAATCACGACCATCGAATATGCTAATTATGTCTTAGGACGATAATAAAGAGTAGAACAACAACAAAACAGAAAGGATACAAGGGTTTTGACGAGGCTTCTAAACTCTAGTACTATTTTGCTGGTTTTTCGGGGCTCCATTTGTGTAGTGGCGGGGGTCGGCTGGGGTTTTTGAAGCGTGGATGGGTTTGGTAAGAGGTAACCTCGCAAAGAAACTCTGGTATATACTTTTCGCTGCTACGTATTGGTGTATTTGGTTGCAGAGAAATCGTGTCATTTTTTACCAATTGTGAGCTTCCATCAGCTGTTTGTATGAAATTGATCCATATCATATGCGCATTAATTTTATCGCAGTTAAAAAATTTGACACCAGTATTTAAATAACTAAATTCATATCATTAGTGAATTATCTTAAATAAATCAAAGATAATGTTTGTCTCGATAACTTCGATGTCAAATAGAGTATTCTTAAACCATTAGCTACACAAAACAACAGATAATGTCGGCTTATATAATTAATAATCAAATCAATGTGAGTCGTTGCAATCTTTCAAAAAAATGTGTCTCGTTGCACAGTTCACTCTCCTGGGCCGCTTCATGGTTTTGGGCCTCGCTGGTCCTTGTTTGATCTTTCCGGGTTGTATTTTCTAGGGAAAAGTACAGTTTTAGTACTTGTGATTTCGCGGTTTGACAGACATGATCCTGTAGTTTAAAAATGACGTTTTGAGTCCTGTGGTATGCACCCTCGTGTCACTTTTAGGCTCGGATGGCTCCCCGAGCCAAAATTCGTTCCGAACCAAAATACCCAGTCGTTTTGAGCTGACTAAACAAGCCACATCAAATTTTTTTAACCCGTTGGCAATGTGAGTTATCATGTGGTAAATTTTGAAAATAATCCCTAAAAACAATTTCTCCTCTCTTGGCCTCCTCCCCTCTCTTCTCTCTCATGTCTTCTTCTTTCTCCTTCCCTCTCTCTCCTCTCTCCTCTCTCCTTCCTCCTCCCTCTCTCCTTCCTCCATAGAAAATTCATTGTCAAAGAAAAATCCTCAATCTGAGAACAACAACCAATCACTCAAACATTCTCAATCCAATTCAAGCATCAACCAAAACATTCTCAATCCAATTCAAAGAAAAATCCCCAATCTGAGAACAACAGCCAATCAACCAAACATCTCCAACCCTGAACAATAACCAATCAACCGAACATCTCTAACCTCGAGGGAAGGCTCGCGACCCCAAAGGAAGACTCGGACTAAGAACGATCAGAGTCGTACTTCTCCAACCTCGAGGGAAGGCTCGCGACCCCAAGGGAAGGTTCGGACTAAGAATGATCGGAGTCGTACTTCTCTAACCCCGAGGAAAGACTCGCGACTGAGGTCCACATGTCGCCTTCCACGTCGTAGGTCTCCGCGTCTGCCATCGGATACGGTTCTTGCTCTGCCATCTCCGGTCCCCCCCCCCCCCCCCCCCCCCGACGGTCTCAGTCCTAGTCCCATGACCTTGGGCTCCCCCCCCAACTCTTTCTCTAATGGCGGTGGAGAGAGAGGAGATAGTAATGGGTTATTGGGGTTTAAATAGAATAAGCCTATGAATTTGGCTCTTGGTGTTAGGTCACCTATGTTCACTGTTCCTCCTGGGTTGAGCCCTTCTGGGTTGTTTAGTCCTGGGATTTTTTTAGGGCAGAGAGAGAGAGAGAGAGAGAGAGAGAGAGAGAGAGAGAGAGGGGGGGGGGGGGGGGAGGAGGAGGAGGAGGAGGAGGGGCAGAGAGATGAGCGTTTGTTTTGAAAAATATAAACAATAGGGATTGAAATGTATATAAAACTCTTTCCAATTTATACCGCCAAGCGGGTTAAAAAGATCAGACGTGACTGCCAACTCAGCCGTAAAACGACCTCTTTTTTGGTTCGGAGTCAAATTTGGCTCGGGGAGCCATCCGAGTCTAAAAGTGACACGAGGGTGCTTACAACAGGACTCAAAACGTCATTTTTAAACTACAAGATCATATCTGTCAAATCGCAAAACTACAAGTACTAAAACTGTACTTTTCCCTATTTTCTAACTTTTCTGGGTAATCTGTCCATATACTCGAACTATTCAAATTTTGCCTAAATCACTACGATTCGTTCGTAGTTATTTGGGTAAAATTGAATTGTAATCATGACGTTGAAAATTAATTTTCTCTTGGTGGTGCTATCAATGACATTTTATTAGTGGTATAATTTTTTTCAATGGATTTTACTACATTAGGATTTTGAAGAGTTTGCGATCACCGGTTCTTATTTCGGCCATATAATACCAATAAAATTTTAACCTTTCAAAAAAAAAAATCAATGTTGGCATCACTTTTCTGTCACTTTTCTACGTAAAGGACGGGTTTTTGCCCAAAATGGTGTTACTGTACCTATTTATCCCCAAAATGGTGTTACTGTTGAAAAAATTCTGGAAATGGTGTAACTTTTCAAAATCAAAAATTTTTTTCGACCTAGGAACCCCAGGTTGAAATTTTTTTTCGACTTGGGACCAAAATGGAAAAAAAATTTTGACTTCCGTGGTCGAAAAATTATTTTCGATTTGGGCCCAGGTCGAAAAAAATATTCGACTTCGGGACCCAGATCGAAAAAAAATTTCGACCTGGGGCCATCCCCTACACCCTCCGCTTAATTTGGATCTTGTCCCAGTTAAACCGGATCGTGTCCGGGATTGATCCCAGGTCAAAATATTTGTTCGACCTGGGTCGACCCAGATCGAAGGAAAATTTCGATCTGGGGTGATCCCCACTAATTCCGGTTTAAAGCGGGATTTGTGTCCGAAAAAGGCCCAGATCAAAAATTTATTTCGACCTGGGTCGATCCAGAATTTCGATCTGGGTCCTATATAACCCCTCAGAAAATTCTTCTCAGAAGTCCCAAACTGCGAAGATTTGAAGCGGCCGCTCCTTCCTTCCTCAGGTACGTATTTTGCACTAATACTTTGTTATAAATTTAATTCAGTGTAGATTATTTTGCTATTTAATTAGTGAACTTATGATGATGGATTATGTCATCATGAAATATTATTATTAGTTCATAAGAAAAAAATCCAAGGGAAATTTATTAATAATAATAAATTCACTAGATACTATAAAATTTTGTGGTTTCATTTGAAAAGAATATGTGTCTTGTTTGGTTGTCTATTGAATTCATTCGCCAATATGTCAATAAAATTTTATGGACTATGCCACCTCTAATTAAAATAATTTATATTTGCCAAAAATTTTGTTTTAGTAGATCAATTTATGCAACTTTATTTTGTGAACTTATGAATTAAGCCACTCTAATTATGTGTCAACTTCTTTTGTTATAGTGTTAAAAATAGTTTCACGGAATGTACGAATAACTTTCAAATATGGTGGAAAAATGTACTACAATAGTGAAATCGATTTTTATTACATGGGTGGGTTAGAAAAAAAATTCAAGTGTTATGAAGATTTCTCCTATGATTTGTTATTGACAAAAGTATATGAAAAGACTGTTGGTCCTGGTGAAGAAGTTCGTAGGCTGCTATTTAGATATCCTATTGACAGAGAGAAATTTCATCAAATGCCTATTGACAATGATGGAGATGTTAGGAATATGGTTCACACAATGATCGGCTTTGTAGGACCGTATAAGAGTGTGATTTATTTGGAAATAATTGTGGAGAAGACAGTGTCGAGTAATTACCAAATGTTGGATGTTCATGAAAGCCAGTTACTTAGTAGTGATGGAGCTGGTCCATCAAGAGTGACGCCACTTGTAGTTCCTTCCACAAGGGATGGTCATCGAGCTGGTTCGTCAAAAGTGATACCACTAGTAGTTCCTTCCATAAGGGATGGTCATGGAGCTGGGCCGTCAAGGGTGACGTCTTTTGTTGTTCCTTTCATAAGGGATCCTGATGTTGATGATTATGAAGTCCTAAGAGATTGGTTTGAATATGATCCTACAGAAGTACATCCGTATGCAACTACAAATTTCCATACCGAAGAAGAAGAAGAACAACAACACAGAGAAGAAGAAGAAGAAGAACTATACGGAGAAGGAGAAGAAGAACAAGAACAAGAACAAGAACAATACGGAGATCCACAGTTTGCAGGTCACTATGAAGTTCCTGCAACTGAGCATGGTGAACAAGCATCGATGAGCATTTATGATGAAGATTGGGGACCTCAGACCGAAATGGATGGAAGTTATGACAGTGAATTGAAGGAGGGTACGATTTGGAATACCAAAGAAGATACAAAGAGGGAGATCGAGAGATTCTCAATGAAAGTGCGGCGTGAGTTGAAGCTTAAGGAAACAAGACCCCGCACTTATGCTGTGAAGTGTAAAAAATGGGAAAAAGGATGTAAATGGAAGATCCGTGTCTCAGCAAAGGGACTAATACTTCCTACGTGGCGAATAGTGAAATACACATACCTGCATACCTGTAGCGTAGAACGACCATCAAAAGATCATCGACAACTCTGTTCTGCTCACATTGCAGAAGTTATTATGAATATAGTTGCTGAACAACCAGACATTCCAATCAGGTTTATAATTACTGAGATACAAGACAGAATTGGATTCCAACCCTCTTACAAGAAAGCTTGGTGGGGAAGAGAGATGGCATTACAACATTTATGGGAGGATTATGATGAATCATACAATCGCCTTCCACAATGGTTTGCGGCATGCAAGGCTGAGAATCCTGGAACTGTTGTAAAATAGAAATATTATCACTGTTACCCATGCATAGACAATGTGGTTCCTCTTGAATCAGGGACAAAAATCTTCAAGAGAGTTTTCTGGAGTTTCAAGCCCTGTATTATAGCTTTCCAACATTGCATCCCTGTATTAAAGATTGATGGGACATTCCTCTACGGAAAGTATAAGCATGCCCTTTTGATCGCCACTGTTGTTGACGAGAATAATTCTATAATTCCAATTGCATTTGCCCTCATTGAGAACGAGAACAACAGTAGTTGGTCCTGGTTTATAAGACAAATCAGGCTACATGTGGCTCATAACCGATGTGACATTTGTGTTTATTTCTGATCGACACAATGGCATATTAAGAGCAATGGTGGATGACAATGGTTGGAGAGAAAGTACGGGGACATCCCATCGATATTGTCTTAGACATATTGCAAGCAATCTCAACAGGCGCTTCAAGAACGACGCTATTAAGAATGTGATATGATTGCAGGTAACATTAAAAACTTGTCAAGTCAAAAAACTAATATACAACCAGTTTATATTTGTATGACTTTTTTGTTGTAGGTATGCAAGCACAACCGAAGAAATTACATGATAATCTGCAAGAAATGAGGAGTGTCAAGCAAGAGATATACGATTAGATTTTAGATAAAGATGCGACATTATCGAAGTTGACCTTAGCTTACGATGGTGGGCGGCGCTATGGTCACATGACGACGAATGTTGCGGAGTGCGTTAATAAGGTCTTCAAGAAAGTTCGTCGTTTGCCGGTAGCTGCCATTGTGGCCGAGACATTTGAAAAGCTAGCCACCTACTTTAACGAGAGGTCAAGTAAGTGCATTCAAGAGAGTGGTGGTGGCCAAATTATTTTAGCAAAGAAGCTGGAAAAGCAGTTAGATAAGTGGGCGAAGAAGGCTGGACGACATAAAGTAAAAATGTATGCTGATGAAGTTGGGACTGGCAAAGTAGAAACTAGATACATTCATGCAAGAAGAAAGGGGCGTCAAAAACACGCAGTCAATTTGTGGGGGGGAACATGCACCTGCGGCAAATTCCAAGCTTTCCACTTCCCTTGTTCACATGCAATTGCAGTTTGTACTAAACTTGGGGGCCTCGAATACAAGATGTTTGTTGATGAGTATTATCACCTAAAAACTACGTTACATTGCTACGAACATAAATTTGTTCCGCTTGGCAGTGCATCATATTGGCCACCTCCAGAAGACCCCAGTGTTGTAAAGCTCATTCCTGACGAAAGAACCTTGAGGACAAGAGGACGCCAACAACATCGCATACGGAATGAAATGGATGAGGCTACTAGCGTTCGTTGTGCATCATGTAATACAGTGGGCCACACTCGGCACAATTGTATTAATATAAGAGGTGCTGAAGCGGCTAATGCTAGAAGACGAGGTCGCTGACGTTGAAACTCAAGTATACGAGCTGTAAAAATATTGCTCGATTGTCGTGCGCATCAAACTTGTGTTGCTAATTATCCAAAAATTGTAATTGTGTATTTTTCGTCTACTGTCAATATTTTCAGATGTACAACGATGAGGAGAAGCGGCAAAGAGCACATCTCGCACGATGAAGAACACACTTTTCCAGCACTACCTCCAGCACCATATCCTGATGATTCTCACATTGATTGGGATGCGTTATGTGGCTCTGGATATGGGTATATTTTCAAAAAATTAAAGAGACCAACCAATGATAGATCAGAAGTTCCTCCTAAAAAATCTAGTAAAAGCATCTGTGATGAAGACATTTTTAAGAGAGTTCCAGAACCGTGGAAGAGAGCCATAGACTTTTTAAGAACTGAAGGTATTCTATGTTTCTAACTTCAATAACCTAATATTTTTAGTGGGTTTTAATTATTTTTTATAGGTATGATGATTGGAAACTATTTTCAAGGGTCAAGCATTCAAAACTTCAAAGATACCCATAGTGGTACTACAGTGTTGCCGGTAAGAGTTCCTAAATTATCTTTTTTAATTTAGTTAATATCATATAGTTAATTTAATTAGCAGTAATTTATTTTTCCTTGTAGATGGTTGTGTACGTGACCCGTCTGAAACGTATCGGTGAAAGTACAACAGCCACATTTCAGGTAGAATTCAAATAATTTTTAATAATTATGAAGTATTTGTGGTTTCTATTTTAATTAAGCTGTGAAAAAATTGAACAACCGTGATAATAAAAGTAAAGAAACCGGAGTCAATATAAAAATATAATGTTCGGTACAAGAAAAATGTCTATGGACATAAACTAGTTCTGTCTACGATGCTGGCCACGAACATCTAAAGTACTTCCATTCGGACATCGTCTGATCGCATGTCTTACTGCACGATATAAATGTTGGCCGGGCAGAGGAGGCTGAGGTTGCCCTTTGTCTGATCGCAAGTCTGGCCTATTTTCATACGATACGTGAATTGTTGCCGATGAATCACTCGCTCGAAACCTCTGTGACACCTGACTACCACTCGCGGCCATCTGAGCGAACTGTGACATGCCTGGAACATCAGATACCGGAGTCCGGTATTGGTAATAGTTTGGGTTTTCACTGGCACCCATCGGAGTCTGGGAACCGTAGGGAGACAGAGTCTGGTAGGGGTTCTGATGCTCAAAGGAGTAGTCCATTTATGGATGGTAGATGACATCCTCGGCAGAAGGCATCCTTGGCCTCATCAAGTACCTATGCCGTCAACCCAAGTTGGAAACCAGATGTCAGCCAACCCATACGAGATTGCACCCCCTGCCTGGGAGCATCATATGAGGCCAAGGATGCCTTGTGGTTGGCACGAGTCCCGTTGATAAGCTTTCTTCATGTAGAGTAGCATTATCCCGACCGGGTGTTGCGACAATTTGGAATGATGCAGTATATTCTGGTAGAACCTGAGAACGATGAGGGGACATATGGTAGTTCAGACCGTCGTAACCAAACTGCTCAAGATTGGGCAGAATTTTATAGCAGCCATGTGGCAGTATGGCAAGATCACTTACGCTACGTGCTTCCAACAGTTCCTGCACCGCCAGACTTGCATTATCATGATGGCTATATGGATTGGTTCAGGAGAAGTACCCGGCATTTCATTACCCCTTCTAGCGCTAGGCTTTATATGACTGTAAGTATTGTACAAGATTATACGAATTATATTTTATATTAAATATCTAATGATCTTTAATAATTGTAATGGTATAATATTATTTTGCAGGCTGATGTTGTTGAGCGTATACGCCACTCATCTGACAATTCTTATATTAGATCATTGTCTGAGGTGGCACTGGGACGTGCTGGAGAGAGGAGACGGTATCTTAATTTACCGGACTCCCAACCAACTATGACACGGGCAGAGATACCATCATACACTATTCGACAGGAAGAGAGGTGAGCCCAAAATAAAGGGGGTAAGACCGTTCTCAGCAGGAGGATACCATTGCCTATGATTGAGATGATGCATCATTTAGCTGTGCGACCTATGGAATGGGGAGATTATCATTCCATGGCTGAGATCCAAGCCGAAGTCGAGCTCGTCATCTGATAAGTCGAGCTCATCATCAGCATCATCTGGGAGACCAGAAGGAGAAAAATTGTTGTCAAACCACTCCATTGCAATTCTATTGCCTGTGATAGCTCTTGCACTATCCTGTGGTCTTATGCCAAATAGGCCATAACACATTTCCTTCCACTGGGAAGGTGTCTGTGATCCCGTTGCTGGCTTTTTATCGATAGGAAGACCGAGCAACACAGACACATCTTGGAGAGTAATGGTCATCTCCTCCTCAGGCATGTGGAAAGTGTGTGTTTCTGGCTTCCATCTCTCCACCAGGGCGGTAACCAGTGCAGTATCGACAACAACATTGACAATGCGCCATACGTCCCAAAATCCGGCATTCTTCATGTACACAATGAATTTCTGGTTTCTCACGCCTCCTGTTCTCAGGGTGCGACGACGAAAGCTCAACGGCTCATTGTTTGGACTTTGGTTCTCAACCTACCAAAAATAACCAATAATAAAAACATATGTATCTATTATTTTAAAAAAATTTACTACCTCACAATTACGTACCTCACAATTCTAAATTTCCTGAGAACGGTGCACATTCTGGTAACGTAACAGAGTGTCATCTATGGGTCCTCCATTCCCCAAATATTGAGATAAGTCTGATTGTGAAGCCATATCTAAAATCGTAACGTAACAAAATTAAATAAAAATTTCAAATCAATAAATTAATTAAATATTTACCATATGGTATTGTAAAAATATGAATGGTGAAGCCATCATTATAATTGTAGAATCACTAGGACGGGGTAGGTCGGTCACTTTTTCTGACTCGGTCCGGGTGGTCAGATCGAATTTTGCCTAACCCAAACCAAAAAATTAAAAAAATCCCATTTTAAATCAAAAATATATAATAATTTGGGTCAGACCGGGTGGTCAGACTGGATGGTCAGACCGGGTTAATTAATGGTTTAATTAATTAACGGTCTAATTAATTAAATCAAAAAATTAACCGTTCAATTAACGGTTCAATTAAATCAAACTATTAACGAACGATGATGACGAGCCAACAATCTAATCAATTAACGCTTCAATTAAATCAAACAATTAACTAACGGCAAAGACGAGCCAACGATCCAATTAATTAACATTTCAATTAATTAAATCAAAAAAAATAACCGTTCAATTAACGTTATTCACGTTCCAATTTAATTCAAATACATATCGTACGGCGAGAACGGCGAGGAAGCGAGACGGTGATGATGGCGAGGCGGGGACGACGAGGAAGCGGGGAGGACGGACGGCGGAGACGGACTGGACCGGGAAGAACTTGAACGGCGAGGGTCGAAAATTTTGTGGGTAAGTAGGTGTTGGGTGGTATTTGTAGTTGGACCCAGGTCAAAAATTTTATTCGATCTGGGAGCAATCTTGAACTTCCGCAATCTGCTTGGATTGCGTTTGGATAAGGCCATCCTAAATCGAAAAAAAATTTCGATCTGGATCCTAGGTCGAAATTTTTTTTCGATCTGGGTTCCCAAGTCGAATATTTTTTTCGACCTCGGCCCAAATCAAAAATAATTTTTCGACCACGGAAGTCGAAATTTTTTTTTGATTTTGTCCCAAGTCGAAAAAAAATTTCGACCTAGGGTTCCTAGGTCGAAAAAAAATTTCGATTTTCAAAAGCAACACCTTTTCCTGAATTTTTTCAACAGTAACACCATTTTAGAGATAAATTGGTACTGTAACACCATTTTGGACAAAAACCCTAAAAGACATAGAGCCATTTTCATGTCGACAAAAGGCTAAATGCACATGAATTGTTGTCCAGGGAGCTCCACCACTTGTTGCCCAACTTGTCCAATTGACACAGTTGTGTGACTTTAGGCAAGTGGGATGCAGCAGCTTCGTACCAGCGTGCATGGTTCGTTTGTTTCCTTCCGAGTAATATTTAACTTTCGGAAATGGTTACACCGGTCCAAGACAACGGCGGATCTTATATTCAAGATTGTAAGAATGTTTATTTACTTAATTTTGCTTTTTTATATTTTTTTATAAATAAATTTTTTGTCGCCAAATGCTATTTAACCTAGCGGCACAAAGAATGTATTTATTCAAAAAAGTTCAAATTCAAACTCTAACATAGTGTAATAAATTCACCTTAAAAAAGTAATTTTTTTGTCGCTAAACAATATTATAGCCTAATGGCGCAACAAGTTTAGGGAAAGGTAAATTTTTTATCGCCAAACGACATTATTTGAACTCTGTTCATTTCTCATCCCACCATTTTCTTATATTATTAGAGTAAGTACTTTTTGATTGATTTTAAATCAATTATTAGTTTTTTAAAAGTAAATGACTTTATTAAAGAAAGAACTCCAATACAGTACACACCATAGATACATTACAACCTAAGCTTGCTTAAGGCAAGCAAGCAGCATCTTCCCATAAAGCAGGCTCCCTGAGAATGAGCGACCCACCTAAAGAATGGCCTACCTTCCTATATATTATCTACCCGCCTAAAGATGGTCTAACCCTCATATAAAAAACCAATTATCAGTTTAAATAGCACTTATCAAAAGATAAAGAGGGCAATAGTGATAATTAATTGATGCAGATTTAACTGTTGCCTCTCTACTCTTACAAAGCGATATGATAAAAATAATGCAATTAAAAGATCACAGTTATATAATTAATGGTTATATTATTTGTCAGTTCATAAAAGTAGGCTTTTTATTTGAGTCGGTCTCTTTATGGTAGGTTATTTGAGTCGGTCTGAACGGGTTTTTTTTCTCCCGGTGGCATATTTATAATTAATTAAAATAAAATAAATAGATATTTCATTGTTGGTTGTCGACTTGATACTACGACCCGAATAATGCATGGTCCAGTTGAAATCCAACACTCAAGGTGCTTAGCTTGCAATGTCAATAGATTTCTCTGTCCCGTCAATTTTGTCCATATATACAACGCAATTTTTTTTAGGGATAAGTGCTTCATTTCATTAGAGTAGCAGCAAAACATAAAGACTCCCAACGTCCCAACACGTAACAGTTTTTTTTAAGATTACAACCGTCGATCTCGATAAAAATTTATTCTCACTAAAAAAAATTGGAATAAAAAAAAAGAGTACATTAACAATAACACTGCTAAAACACGAATAACTACGAGTTGTCCTTTACACGCTCATCATCCCAAAATATAAGATCAAAGAAAACGCAAATATTAGAATTAATACAAAAGTGATAAGAGAATTAAAAATTTTCAAATAAGTTTTTTGTTCAAAATTACGAATAAAAATTGTATCATTTCTAGAATTACGCATAACTAGTATTAGATCCGACAATACCAGGGTGGATTGAGTGAAGGAGGCATTCCGAACCGTTTAGACTAAAAGACAGATAATGACATGTTCCGGTTCTGACAATGGCATGTCCCGGTTACGACAATGGTATGCCCAGTTATTGATAATGGCTCGCGTGCTAAGACAATGATATGCCCAGTTATAGATAATAGCATGTTGATGATATCCTGTTGCACGTGAGTTTTTTTTCATTTTTTCCTGTATTTTAACTTTTTTGCAAAAAAACCTCGCATGTCTTTAAGTCCAAACGATTCGAAATGGATCCATTCTGGATCCAATCTAACCCCTGACAGTACTCGGTGGAAAAAAAAATTCAGATATGTTGTTCCTTGCAATAAACTACTAACGTCCTTTTCAAAAAATTATATCTTTTTTGTCAAATTTTCAAAGCACGTGTTGTTTTGACGGCAACATTTTAAAGACTTAATTGTTAATCAACTCACCATTCAAAAATACGTTGAAAGAAACGGCCGGCTTCTCATGAAATCGGAAATAACGTCGTCGTCAAAGAGTCAACACTTTGAACTTTATGATAATATATTATAATCAGAATATTAGACGTGCAGGAAAGTACATGGAAAGAAGCTCATGGAGATTTTTCTCTTTTGTAAAGACGAAATCGACATTGAAGTAAAAATATAGTTCTCCACGTTTTTTATGAGATTACGTAAATAGCAAGTGTGTGTTTGTTTATAAGACAAAAAAAATGTTTTAAGGGTTTGGATTAAAATAAGACATTGATTCATAAATTTCGTGGCACATTATGTCATGTCACATGACGACGAACAGCGAAGTAAACACTCCTTATTTATAAATATAAAAAATTCAAGCCTTATTTATAACAAAATTTTCCATTACGATCCTATTTTACCCGAGAAAACCACATTTTTAAATGTATGAGAGAACGAGAAATTTGAAGAAATTTAAAATGAAAGAAGGTGATACAAGATAAAAAGTTAATTTATTAAAAAACTAATATTTATAGTAATATTTTTCTTTTAATATTGTATCTCTTGCTACAGTCAAATATTTAATATTTAATATTGCTAGAGTATATTTTTCATCCATTTTCTTTTCCCCGATTGCTTATTCCCAAACAATAGAATCATGTGGGCTAACCAAATTACTTTCTTCCAATATTTTCCATCCGCATTCTCTATTTAGCTAACCCAAATTAATTTTTTTGTTTTGGGATTAGAACCACTTGGTATCCGGTTCACTGGGCCAACTAATCCAACTTCGAGTCGGATAGTATCTTTGAAAGGTGGCAAAGCTCTCCCAACAAATATTTAACAATGCTGCGTTCCCAATGATTTGAACCTGAGACCTTGATTAAGCTAGAATAACTCCTTTACCATGTTAATTTAAGTACTTGTTGGTACTTACCCAAGTTTGTTAACCACCATTATCTCGAAGCCTAATCTGCGTTATTTTTTGGATCAGGTAGCTCACAAAAATATAGATAATCCCATGGGCTTAAGCTTTTATTTAAAAAAAGAGCTCGATTAGCGATTACCTGACACTTATTAAACAATTAACACAATTAACAAATTACTCCTCAAAACCAATCCTTTTGTCGTTTTGAAGACCCCGAAGTATCCTGGAAGCTGACCTTTTTTGTGACGTTAAGAGTTGAAAACAAAGTAATACTTGCTTCCACGATACTCACCCGCCCACTTGGACACAAATGGTCCCATCCAAGACCCCACCATTATATAACAAGTATTAAATAATTCATCACGTACAAATACTTAAATCAACTAAGAAAAAAATTATTATAATTTAAACAAATTTTGATTTTGAATCTTTGGGAGTATTAAATATTGTCACATTTCAAAGTTTTACATGACTTAAATTTGAATAAGTCAGCCCAATGAACTAAATACAAAGTAGTATAAATATATATAAAAAACCAATGCACAAATTATTCTAGTTTAAGATGTACGAGGTTCGAGCTCTTGAAGATAAACAATGTTAATTGTTTGTTTGTAAAATTTTACCAAATTTTACTCGTCTTAGATTTGAATTAGTTCGTCCAATAAATTTTCGGATACTAACTAATATCAAACAAAAAAAATATAGCAAAGTTGGCTCCAACAGTACTATATTTATAATTCATAAATTTCAGCTTTGGAATTTTCCAAATGATGTTTCCTGTCACCAGCTAAGAACCTTACTAGAAACACCCTTTGGCTTGCAAAAATTCAACCATTATATATTCTCCCCTCTCAGTCCCTCCTTTCCACTCAACAAATTTGAAACATCTTCTTCTTAATCTTTCCTCCTCTCTCTCCCAAATAGACATTTTACCAATTATTAGCTATGGGTTCTTCTATGGATGAGGTCTCTACTTTGGAGCTCATAAGTCAACACCTTCTCACTGACTTCTCTTCCATGGAATCCTTCATCTCCAACCTAGACGACGATACTAATCTCTCGGTTAAGCTAGAAAATGATCGGGAATTTAATTTCCAATCTCAAGTAACTCGCTTCACCACATCCCCAAAATCATCATCAGGATCAAGTCTTAGCCAAAGGAGGAAGCCACCAATCAGCAACCTCTCAATTCCACCTTCCCCTTTGGTGACCAAAGCAGACGAGTTCTCGTTCATTAGCGCTGGTATGATTGCACCCGTTGTTACAGTAGGTAACACTGACCAAGAGAAGCATTATAGGGGTGTCAGGAGAAGGCCGTGGGGTAAGTTCGCGGCCGAGATAAGGGACCCTAACCGGAAAGGAGCTCGCGTGTGGCTCGGAACATTCGACACGGCCATCGAAGCCGCCAGGGCTTACGACAGCGCTGCCTTCAGGTTACGTGGGAGCAAAGCCATCCTAAACTTCCCCCTTGAAGTTGGTGCCTTAAACAACAACGAACTGGACACCAACTCCGACGTTACAAGCAGCCAGAGCGGCTCCGGTTCCGGCAACGAGATGGGCCCCATGGAGGCTGAGTGCTATTCCAAGAAGAGGAAGTCCGGCGCCGGCGTGCAAGAGCAGGAGAGTGTGAAGAAACTAGTTAAGACGGAGTCGGCGACGGTGCTGCCACTAACGCCGTCGAGTTGGACCGGTTTCTGGGACGGCGACGTGACGGGGATATTTGGGTTGCCGCCGTTATCGCCGTTATCTCCCTTCCGTGTTATGGCCGTGTGAGGCCGCCGTCCGTTCCCACGGCGTTTGAAAATTTGAAGGCGTCCAACGGCCATAAAGGGGGCCCTCTGGATGACGTGGATGTTATGATAGCGGTTGGGAAATTGAAGTTTATTTCATTATTTTATTGGTTTATTTTAAAGGATCTCTCTATATAATAATAAATAATGTGTATATAGTATAGAGTATGTGGAGATGTGAGTAATAAGTGAGGTTATTGGGATATGTACAAATGTTAAGGTAGATAAATCTATTTCCCTCCAAAAAAAGGTAGATAGATCTATGGTGTGTTGGGGCTGAGGAGGTTCTTGCACTAGAGTCTGAAGAGGATAATTACTTTGTGGGATATTGGGATTGTTGTTTCATTCAATTTATTCAATGAGAATCGTTTTTTTTACTTCTTGGGAGCAGAGTACCATTATCAAATTATTTAACTATTTTATTTAATTTAAAGAGTGATTTTCTTAAGTTTTTTATCTCTATTATCGAGAGTAGAGTATTAATGCGGTTGTAGTTTAAGTTAATCATTAAGAATCATAGAAATGATCATCAAGCAGTGGTTAAAGTGACTCAAATTGGCCGGTAATTATCACCCTCAATTGGCAAATGTTGCAAAATAATTGTTTTAATTTAATCATAATTCTCAAATTTGAATTTTTATACATGGATGTACACATTCACGCCAAAATGAAAGGATATACAAATTTGGAAATTACACCAAAACTGTCGTAGAAGAGCAACTTGAAAAAGGAAATTACATCTTAAAAAAATCAACAGTGTGCCAAATTTTAATTAGTTTTTCTAGGAACAAAAGGCAAAAGCCTCTAAAACTAATATTTTGTAAGAACAACATGGGAGTGCATTCTCTTAAAATATCGATATAAGAATCCATGGGAAAAGAACGTGGGGAGTCAATATAAAGTACATTAAAATTTAAATGAGTTAGATAAACTATATCATTTTTGTTTTGGCAACGTATAAATTATCCGTTGGTGATATCTCTACAAATAATAGCTACTCCATGGCAGGTAGATAGCCACTCCATTTGAACAATAATGTATTCACGAATTCAAAATTGGTACAGTTAAAGCTAATTAAAAACATACTTTCTTTATCATTATGATAAACGAGTTAAGTTGACTAAATTAATTCATGTACAATTTTCTTCAAACTGGATGCAATACCTCTTAAAATTGGACAAGCCCATGAAAATCAAATCTCCTTGACTTGGTCAAAAGAAGGTTTGACCAGCTTGGCGCACCTCTTAAGACTTTTGGCCAAACCCTCAGGCGGCGCCGGAGGTCCCGAACTGCCTTCAACCACCCGACCCTGGCCGCCAACATCCCAGACCTCGTCCTCGCACCCATCATACATACGTCACAACCTCGCTACCACCTCACCTCCGGTTTCGACCTTCGGCGCCGCGCTCGAGGAGACAGAACCCCGGTAATCTTATTTAACTTGGAACAAACGGAAAATTTAAAAATTAACAAGTTATTCTATATTGACAAAAACTTTCGATGTTGAGTCCTTTATAATGCACAACCTATATTTATTCAAAAATAAACATCCAAATAGTAAGTAATTAAACTTATTATTTTTTACACCGCGCAATGTTTGTGAGCACATTTCTCTTAAATAAGCAAAAGATAATCGCCTATCTAGCAAGTCACGCTAATTAGATAGAATTATTTTGAGATTAGTCCGTGGACATTTTTTGGCCAAGTCGCACGAAGGGGATTTCTGGAAGAACCAATCTTCCTATGATATTGTTTATTTCTGTTTTGATATCGCTAACCTCGAAAGTAAATATTTTGGCCTTAAATTTTTGCCTAAATTTTTTTTTCCACAATTCAAATATCTTATCAACTATCGATTGTTCGAATAGACGTTGATATAACAAATTATATAGCAAGTGGTCTATCCATCTCTGCAACTATTTCCAAAACTTAAATAACCATGGTTTTTAAATACGTGGTCCGACTTGTAGTTCGACTAGTCAAACTGTGATTCAATCTGAAGAGCGTACCGGGTTTGGTAGAAAAACTACCAACCTTACAAACTATCCAAAAATGGTCGGATCGGGTAGTTTGATTCCATTTTTTTCGGTTCGTAATGTTGAACCAAAAAATCAGGATTGGTCAGATATTTTGACCCAAAAAAGCGACCAAACCCTAATAAAAAGAGAAAAATCATGTTTGGTCGGATTTTTTTTTTAGGATTTCAAGGTTATAGTGGGCAAAAAAAAGGAAAAAAAGTTGGGATTGTAGGATAGGGGTAGTAAAAATATTAACAAATATATATTTTAATATATATAAAAGTACCGGTCCGATCGGTTGAAACATAACCCAGAGGCAAGAGCGGGTCGCTCTCCGAGTCGTATTTGAAAACCTTGTAAATAACCCGTTTGGATTTTCGAGTAATTTTCCAAAAGGGGATTTATTTCTCCAATAATTCCCTGAACGGGGTTTTAGGGGAATGTTTTCCTTGTCTCGGGGCGAGCACGAAACCGCTCTGTGGGGAGCATTTTAGCTTTGCAAGAAGCCGCTGCTCTGGCAGCATTTTCCATTGAAATCATTCCAACTGGAGCGTTTTCAGTCAAGCCGAGCGTCTATCCCTCGACCCATCGCAAAGATGTTCGGAGCGGCTCTGCTGGCCAAAAACTGCTCCAGCGGGAGCGATTTCCATCAAGCCAAAAAATGCTCCAACGGGAGCGATTTTCATCAAGCCAAAAATTGCTCCAGCGGGAGCGATTTCTATCAATTTAATTCCAATTGTCCCATTTAATTACTGCCGGAGGTAACCTTACAATTATACATTTACAGATTCCAATAAATCTCATAAATTTTTGCCCTAATAAATCTCAGATTTAGTCCGACATATCGAAGCTATTCAAGACTAGTGATTTTTGAGAAGTTTAACTATGTAATATCAGTATGTATATATTGCATATTCGTGTTGATATTAATACAAATATTCAGTTATAAAAAACTGTTTCGGAGAATCCAAAAGCAAAAGTAATTCTCGTTTAAAATAATTGGCATCCTCATTGAATCAAGACAAAGTAAAGTTTATTAAAAATAATAATATTTACAACTTCTCTTTGATAAGGTTGCAATGAAAAAGTACCTCGAAATAAAAAACTCTAGAAGAACCAATTTCGTAATATAATACACCCGGCTAAATACATAAAAAAATTCCACAAGCTGGCCAAAAACCGGTACACGCATAGCGTTTTCAAGCTGGTAAAAAAGCCAGTGGAATTTTGGTCGAAATCGAAATCACTCCCGCTGGAGCGATTTTTGGTCAAAAAGAAAACGGTTACGCTGGAGCGGTTTTTGGCCAGCCGAGTTGATTCGCTCCGAATATTCTCCACAACGAGGCGAAACTTGCAGCAGCTCAGCTTGACTAAAAACGCTCCAGTTGGAGCGATTTCAATGGAAAGCGCCGCCAGAGCAGCGATTTCTTGTAAAGCTAAAACGCTCCCCACAGAGCAATTTCGTGCTCGACCCCAGACAAGAAATTTTTTTTTCGAAAACCTCATTCCGGAAATTGTGAGAGAAATAAACCTCCTTTTATAAAATTACTCTGGATTTTCCCAAGTGATGTTTCCTCTCACCATCTAAGAACCTCGCTAGAAGCACCCTTTGGCCCTCTCCTAAACTTATAATCCCTTCTCACTCCCTCCTTTTCACTCAACAATTGTTCTTCATACGATCTTTCCATTTCCCAATCTCCAACATTATCCTATTTATCTCCAAACAATGGTCGGGTGTTCAATGGACGAAGCCTCTACTTTGGAGCTCATCAGGCACCACCTCCTCACCGATTCTCCATCTTCGTCGAGTCTAAGCCAAAGGAGGAACCCACCAATCAACAATATCTCAATCCCAACTCCCCCGGTGACCGACGAGTTCTCGTTCATTAGCTTGGTATGATCGCACCCGTCATTACTGGCGACCAAGAGAAGCATTACAGGGGGGGTCAGGAGAAGGCCGTGGGGCAAGTTCGCCGCCGAGATAAGAGACCCTAACCGGAAAGGTGCACGCGTGTGGCTCGGAACATTCAACACTGCTATCGAAGCCGCTAGGGCTTACGACGGGGCGGCCTTTAGGTTACGTGGGAGCAAAGCCATCGTGAACTTCCCTCTTGAAGTTGACGGCAACTCCGAACTGGGCCCCAATGAGTCGGAGTTTCCTTCCAAAAAGAGGAAGTCCGCCGCGCAAGAGCAGGAGAGGGATAATAAGATGAAAGTTTTTAAGACGGAGTTGCCACTGACGCCGTCAACTTGGACGAATTTCTGGGACGGGGATACTTGGGTTGTCACCGTTATCGTCGCCGTTGTGTCACGGTGTTATGGTCGTATGATTGTTTTATCGAGTTGATGAGGCCATAGAGATAGTCTCCGTCTGTTCTGACGGCGTTTAGTTGAGTAGAAGGCATCCGACGGCAATAATGGGAGCCCTCTGGATGACGTGGGGAATAGGATAGCGGTTGGAAATTTTTTTGTTTCTTTTATCAATTTATTCGTTTGTTCAGAATCATACCGAGCCAAAATTTGCACATTCACGTCCAACCAAAATTTGCACGATGTATAATTTTCAAATTGTTCAGAAATTTCAAAATTGGCTCAAATAATAAAAAATTAAGATTGAAGTGAAGTCTCAAATTTAAATATTACGAATGTAAAAATATCTTCAGAAGAATTGTTCCTTAATATAAAAAAGGTTAAGGCCACTTTGCTACAACGTGGTTTCACAATTTGACACACCACTACCTTTTGATTTTAAATTCTTTGACATGGTACATGTGAGTTTACCTAAGGGACAACTAAGTGATACATATTAATCATAGTTACTTGAGTTATCCAGAGTATCATGGCACATTATCAATTTTATTTGTGTTCCACATAACTAATTTTATTTGTGTGGCATAACGTTGGATCCGATTTGGACACCGTCGTTCTCCTTCGGTCCATATTTGAATCCAAGTACTATCGAGTTGTCCATTTTCCTCTTAAAATTAGTGAAGTGGCATGATACATGTATAAAATTAGTAATGTATCATAGCTCGCTTACAAAATTAATAATATGGCATGACATGCACGATAGCTAAAGTGATTTAGGTTAGTACGTATCATTTGGCTGTAAACAAATTAAAACTACTTGTACCTGGTCGAAGAATTTAAAACAACAATATAACAGTGTGTCAAAATGTACAACTACATAGTGGAGTATTAAAGTACACTTTAACCTATAAAAATATAGTATTACAATGTTTGGCTAGAAAATTGTGCCTTCTGAAGGTAGTGATCAAGGCTGTGAGATATGCATTGATTCTGGATACATTGATTCTGGAGAACCTTGCGGTCCTGCTCCTCTACTATAAGACATTATGCAACTAGAAAATTTAATGTCGAGTGGCCCACCATGAATAAATAATTGAATAAAACATGATTTGGAAAAAATGGACGGAATTCATAATTTTGTATAACTACGATACATAAATTATGGGACCGTGATCAGCGCTCCAACCAAATTATTTAAGAAAAAATTACTTTATTACTATGTGGTATAACCATTTTCACTTCTGTACTATATAGTTTAAAATAAATAGAATGAGTTAATTTTTCAATTAGAGGATCCGGACATATTTTTCGAAACGATGTCATTTCATTTGCTTGCGTTTCTATGTGGTTGTACGTAATTGGGACAAGTCGAAAATGATGTGGCTTTTAGGCAATTTACCAAAATAGTCTCAATTTTTTTTAACTTTTCAAAAATCCCAAAGAACAGTTCATCTACAACCTTCCATCAAAACAATCCCAATTTTGTAAGCTTTGTAGAGCCTCCACCAAAATCCTGGAGAACAATTTGCAACATTGAGTCAACAACGTTACGTTGCAACAAGTTGCCAAATTTATTGTGTCTCATGTAAGACAAATCTTGAATGTACTTTGTCGTTGTCGTTATCTCTGGCTTCTTCTCCACATCTTATGTCTCAATCTCATCCGCAAATGTCATGTTGGTGTTGAGAAATAATAATATGCGAGCAATCACAAAGAACGAAATTGAAACGAAGAACATTCAAGATAGAAACCTCTCCTTTCACTTGCCATTCATTTGGCGGGTGCTCGTACTCACACGTGGTCTCCAATCGATCATCCAACGCCTTCTCCAAGTACCAAATAGGCTCCATAATCCAATAATCTCCTACCTGGAGACTGACCTCATCACTTGTCACTTGTCACCTTTCATTAGATGATCCTCTTCACCTCTTCTTAGTTCACTAGGCCAATTGAAGCCATGTTCAGCTTCAGCTTCTCCAAGGCAACCACCTTGGTCAACATATCTGCAGGATTCACGCTTCTTTCAATCTTCTCAAGTTGCAAGATCTTCCTCTCCAAGAGATGTCGTATATAGTGATGCCTTAACTCAATGTGCTTAGTCCTTGAGTAAAAAGAAAATTTTTTTGCTAAGTGAATCACACTCTGGCTGTCACTGTGGAGTACACTGTCTTTCTGCTCCTTCCCCAACTCACCCAAAAAATTTTACAACCATACCATCTCTTTGCTCGCTTCTGTCACTGCCACATACTCACTTTCTGCTGTTGACAAAGCCACTATATTTTTCAACTTCGAAGCCCAGGAGATCGCTGTCCCTCCCAGCGCTCCTTCTCTCGTCAAGGTCACTGGACCCCAAGTCTGCATCAAAATATCATGTCAGCTTCACTTCACTGCCCTGGAAGCATAGTGCCTTCTTAGTAGAACCTCTCAAGTACCCTAGGATCCACTTCAATGCAAACCAATGCTGCTTGCCTGGATTGCTCATGTACATGCTCACCACTCCCACCGCATGTGCGATGTCTGACTTTGTATAGACCATTGTATACATCAAGCTCCCCACTGCTGATGCATAATGAGTCTTCTTCATCTGAGCCTTCTCAGCCTCACTCTTAGGCGAATCCTTGTTAGACAGCTTAAAGTATCTACCCAAGGGTGTACTCAAAGGTTTGACTTTCTGTATGCTGAATCTCTCCAACACCTTCTTGATATAGTCAGCCTACGAGAGAAACAACTTCCTTGCTACTTTGTCTCGCTTAATCCTCCTCCCTAGGATCTGCTTAGCCTCACCCAAATCCTTCGTGGCAAACTTCTCAGATAATTGCTTCTTCACTTTGCTCACTTCTCTAACACTCGAGCCTGCTATCAACATGTCATTAACATAAAGCAGGAGGATGATATAGCTATTGTCAAACCTCTTGAAGTAAAAGCAATGGTCCACTTCATAGTGCACAAACTCTATGTCATGTATGAATCCATCGAACTTCTTGTACCATTGCCTCAAATCTTGCTTCAACCCATACAAGCTCTTCCTCAACCTGCACACAAGTCTACTGTTACCTTTCGACAAGTACCCTTCTGGCTATTCCATGTAAATTTCTTTCCCTAGATCACCATGGAAAAAGGCTGTCTTCACATCCATCTACTCTAACATCAGATTCTCTGCAGCTACTATACTCAATACTATACAAATAGTGGTTAGCTTCGAAACAGGAGTGAAAATATCTGTAAAATCTATACCATATTTCTGTTGAAATTCCTTTACAACCAGTCTCGTCTTGTAACGCTGTGTGCTGTCCGCCTCTTGCTTAACTCTATAAACCTACTTATTTTGCAGTGCATTCTTGCCTTTTAGGAGTTGGACCATTTCTCAAGTCTCCTTACTCCTCAACGACTCCATCTCGTCATCCACTGCAAACTTCCACTTGCGCACCAGCTCACTCCGATGTGCTTCTGCAAAATCCTCTGGTTCTCCTCCATCTGTCAAAAGGAGATAGTAGTTAGCTGGCGAATACCTGTCTGGCTACCCACGCTGTCTGGTGGATCTCCGCTGCGGAACCACTGGCAGTGGAGTACTTGGTTTTGCCTCCTCCACGGCCCCCTAACCATTCAGTATTTTCTTGCTCCCACCCGAGTTTGAGATGTCTAACTCGACCATCTCATAGCTAGAACCCTCCGCATCAGATGCACTCCCCATGTCCTTGTACAATACCTTCTTAATGAATACAATATCTCGACTCCGAATGACCTTGCGACTTCTCTCATCCCAAAATCTAAAGCCAAAATCATCTCCTCCATACCCAATAAACATACACTTCGTGGACTTGACATCCAGCTTGCTCCTCTCAGCTGCATTAACATGAACATACCAAATACAGCCAAATACACGAAGATAGGAAAGATCAACCTCCTTACCACTTCAAGCCTCCTCCGATATCCCATTCTCCAATGGAGCTGATGGTCCTCTATTGATCAGGAATGCAGCAGTATTTACTGTATCCGCCCAGAACATCTTTGATAGGCCACACTTCAACCTCGTGGCCCTGGCCCTCTCATTGAGTGTCTTGTTCATCCTCTTACTAATGCCATTCTGCTGGGGGATTTCAGCTACTGTCTTCTCCATGCGAATTCCATTCACTGTACAGTACTCCTTGAAGTCTTGGAGCTCATACTCTCCGCTATTATCCGATCTCAAGTACTTCACCTTAAGACATATCTCTTTCTCAACTAGGACTTTCCACTTTCTGAAGGCATCGAAGGCACTAGACTTATATTTTAGAAAGTAAACGCATACCTTTCTCGTGGAATCATCAATAAAGGTCATGTAATACGATGCACTACCCAAGGATGCCAGTGGTGTTAGGCCCTACAAATTACTGTGGACTAACTCAAGTTTTTGCTCCTTCAGGGACCTGCCTCCTCTCGAAAAGTTCACCCTCTTCTGCTTTCCAAGGACTCAAAAAGACCGATATCAAATATCTTTAAGCCTGGTAGCTTGCCTTTCTAACACAGCACCTTCATCCCCTTTTCACTCACATGGCCAAGTCGACTATTCCACAACTCTGCATCATCCACTGCAGCTGCAAGACCAATGCTATCATGGGTGTCTTCGTCATATACAACATACCTTCCTTCAAACCTTAAGCCACTATCATAGTTCTCTTGGTAATTTTTCATGACCTGCAGTCAAAAGTCACCGCATAACCTTCATCATTCAGCTGCCCCACGGAAAGCAAATTCCTCTTCAACCCAGGAATATGTCTCACCCCCTTCAACCGCAACAAAGATCCATTCGGCATGCTGATTTGAACATCCCCCTTGCCCACAACCTGCATCGGCTTATCATCCGCTAGATAAATATTGTCATAATCACCTGGGGTATATCGCTCAATCATCCCTACGTCACTGCATGAATGGAACGATGCTCCAGAATCCAGCACCCACGCCTCCAATGGACTGCTCACACTCAGGACCAATGCCTCCCCATAGTCATCTGTTATTGTGTTAGCTGACTTATCTTTCCTCTTTGGTGCTGTACAAAGTGACCATACTACTCATAATTCCAGCATAGGACCGAGCTCCTGTCCTTCCTCGAACCCTTTCTAGATTTGAACTTTGGCATGCTCTGGTCCTTCTTCGACTTTCTCCTTGATTCGGACCTCCCCCTATTTCCTGCACTCAAAGCTGCACCCGAGGCTACTCCGGATTCTCTCCTACGGATCTCTTCGCTCATGATCAAATCTCTCGCGTCGTCTAACTTAAGCTGTACCTTCCCCGCTGAGGCACTGACTGCAGTCAAAGTACCATTCTAGCTATCAGGTAAAGAACTCGGCAAAATAAGAGATTGTACCTCATCATCCAAGTTGATCTTAACCGAGCTCAACTGGGCAATCGTTGTGTTGAACTCGTTAAGATGTTTGGCCACCATCGTACTCTCTGCCATCTTGAGGTTGAACAACTTCCTCATCCGATGCACCTTGTTTGCGGCGGATGGCTTCCTGTCCAACAACTTCCACTCTTCTTCCTTCATGTCTTCGGGCTTCTTCCCACCAAGAGGTTAGTGCAAATTCTTACCATACAGATAGTCTTCTATCTGCATCTTCCAGAACCTGTAGTCCATGCCATTGAATTTCTCCACGGCCGAATTCCCTTCACCCATTATAATTGCTCCCACGGCCCCTTAACCTTCAAGCTCTCATACCAATTGTTGAAAAATAATAATAGGCCAGCAATCACAAAGAACGAAATTCAAATGAAGAAAATGAGCGATTTGATCACCCAGTTCGATAAGAATGTCTACGTCTTGGGGCGTGCCAAGCCAGGGTCTTTCCATTAAGTTTCTTGTGCGTCACTACACTTTTTGTCACGTATTACAATGAGTATTACATGGGTTTATATAGAGGAGCAACCCTAGAAAGAGTGGCGATCATGAAACAAACAAAACAGGAAACAGTTTTAAGGCTGAAACCAGACCCTATCGATCGACAGCCCCCTAGCAGTCGCTAGGTCCCCGAAACCCCAACTTTCTGTTTCTCCCTCCTAGCAGTCGCTAGGCCTTTGGCGGGCGCTAGGCCCTCCACAAAACCTCTCATTTCACTTGCCATTCACTTGGCGGGTGCTCGTACTCACGCGTGGTCTTCACTCAATCATCCAATGCCTTCTCCGAGTACCAAACAGGCTACATAACCCAATAGTTGGTGATACTCACAGTCGGAATATACGAAATAGAGGACATACGCTACACGATTTCTCTCACCGACACCAACAGAACAGGCCAAGACACCTGATCTATATAGTTCCATCAAGAATTCACCTTACCTATGACCCATACAGCAGGTGAAAGAATCTCCTAGCTAAGCGAATAGTTTGAATATATGATATTTATTCAAGTATAGTCGAATCATATTTAAAATATAATTGTCCTAGTGAGATATTTTTTATTCGTAATATTTGAACTCGTAATTTTTTTCTCATAAAAGTTAATGTCGTAGAAAAGCAACTATTTTTTATTTTATACTACCTAGTATTACAATATCTAATATGCCGACTGATATAGGTTCGAGCGGAATAGAATGTATGATGATAAACGAGCATAGTTGACTAAAATTCATGTACAATTTTCTTCAAATTGGATGCAATACCTTTTAAAATAGGACAAGCCCGGGAAAACCAAATCTTCTTGACTTGGTCAAAAGAAGGTTTGACCAGCTTAGAGCACCGATTAAGATTTTTGGCCAAACCCTTAGGCACCGCCTTAAACCACCCGACCCCGGCCACAAACATCCCAGACGTCGTCCTCGCACCCGTAATACATACGTCACAACCTCGCTACCGCCTCCGGCTTCGACCCTCGGCGCCGCGCTCGAGGAGATAGAATGCCGGTGATCTTATTTAACTTGGAAACAAACGAAAAAATTAAAAATTAACAAGTAATTCTAATATTGACCAAAAGTTTCAATTCTGAGTTCTTTATAATGCACAACCTATATTTATTCAAAACTGAACATCCAAATAGTAAGTTTTGAAACTTATTATACATTTCTCTCAAAAGATAATCACATATTTAACAAGTCAAACTAATTAGATAGAATTATCTTGAGATCAGTCCGTAGGCATCTTCTAGGATTAATTTTCAATTTAGCCCCATCCGTTTGGCCAACTCGCACGAAGGAGATTTTCGGAGGGAACCGATCTTCCTATTGATATTGTTTGTTTCTCTTTTGATATCGCTAGCCTGGAAAGTAAGTTTTTTTGGCCATAAATATTTGTAAAATTTTATTGTCGCTATTTAAAGATCTTATCCGATCATCCATTGTTCTAATCGACGTTGATATAAAAAAATATACAGCAAGTGGTCTATCCATCTCTGCAACTGTTTCCAATACTTAAATAACCCCTTTGGATTTTTCCGAGTGATGTTTCCTCTCACCATCTAAGAACATCGCTAGAAACACCCTTTCGCCCTCTCCTAAGCTTATAATCCCTTCTCACTCCCTCCTTCCCACTCAACAATTCTTCATCCAATCTTTCCATTTCCCAATCTCCACACATTATTCCTATTTCTCTCCAAACAATGGCCGGATGTTCAATGGACGAAGCCTCTACTTTGGAGCTCATCAGACACCACCTCCTCACCGACTCCCCATCACCGTCGAGTCTAAGCCAAAGGTGGAACCCACCAATCAACACTATCTCAATCCCAACTTCCCCCGTGACCGACGAGTTCTCGTTCATTAGCGCTGACATGATCGCACCCGTTATTACTGGCGACCAAGAGAAGCACTACATGATAAATTTTTAAGTGATAAATTTTGAAGTGGAATTTGGGAGAGCAAGAAAGATAATTGAACATTCTTGCTTGCCAAATTCTTGCTTGCCAATTTTTATTGATAACAATCCATACATATTTATAGAGCAAGCTGTACAACTACTAAGCTAACAACTTAAGTAAGAAAATAGGTCCACGTTCTAAGTTCCACTAGCAAAACTTATTGGAGAAATTGATAGAGTTGAACGTGCCAAATCGGGAGGTCGGTTAGTGACAAAATCTTCGGAGTTTGTTGCAAGTCAGGTCCAAGTTGGGTTTTGATTAGTGGAGAGGACCGTTGAGGTGGAGAGGATCGTTGGTGGAGTGGTGGAGAGATGTTTGACACTCCCCTGCAAGTTGGAAGGCGAGACGAGTGAATGTCGACCATTCCAACTTGGACATCAAAAAATTGAGCCGCTTGGTCGAGAGAGTGTAGAGGCATTGCCATGAGCTTGGAGTAGCGCCATTAGATTGGAACACTGCTCCGAGGACAATCGAAGCTGAGAGAGATGATTGGATGCTTGAAGTGACGCCATTAGATTGGAACACTGCTCCGAGGACAATCAGAGCTGAGAGAGATGATTGGACGCTTGAAATAACGCCAATAGATTGGAGAGGGATTTATCGTAAGGATTAGTGACAGCCATAGCCGCTTTCGGATCGACTTGGCTCTTGGTCACGAAGAAGAAGAATCCTAGGTGTTGATGTACCTAGATGGCTCTGATACCATGATAAATTTTTAAGTGATAAATTTTGAAGTGGAATTTGTGAGAGCAAGAAAGATAATTGAACATTCTTGCTTGCCAATTTTTATTGATAACAGTCCATACATATTTATAGAGCAAGCTGTACAACTACTAAGCTAACAACTTAAGTAAGAAAATAGGTCCACGTTCTAAGTTCCACAAGCAAAACTTATTGGAGAAATTGATAGAGTTGAACGTGCCAAATCGGGAGGTCGGTTAGTGACAAAATCTTTGGAGTTTGTTGCAAGTCAGGTCCAAGTTGGGTTTTGATTAGTGGAGAGGACCGTTGAGGTGGAGAGGATCGTTGGTGGAGTGGTGGAGAGATGTTTGACACTACAGGGGGGTCAGGAGAAGGCCGTGGGGCAAGTTCGCCGCTGAGATAAGAGACCCTAACCGGAAAGGTGCACGTGTGTGGCTCGGAACATTCGACGTGGCTATTGAAGCCGCTAGGGCTTACGACAGCACGGCCTTTAGGTTACGTGGCAGCAAAGCCATCCTTAACTTCCCCCTTGAAGTTGACGAACTGGGCCCCACAGAGCCGGAGTTTCCTTCCAAGAAGAGGAAGTCCGCCGTGCAAGAGCAGGAGAGGGATAATAAGATAAAAGTTTTTAAGACGGAGCTGCCACTGACGCCGTCAACTTGGACGGGTTTCTGGGACGGGGACCTGACAGGAATACTTGGGCTGTCACCATTATCGTCGCCGTTGTGTCACGGTGTTATGGTTGTGTGATTGTTTGATCGGGACAAGGCAATGAGACCGTAGAGACCGTCTTCGTCTGTTCTGACGGCGTTTAGTTGAGTAGAAGGCATCCGACGGCAATAACGGGAGCCCTCTGGATGACGTGGGGAATAGGATAGCGGTTGGAAAATTATTGTTTCTTTTATCAATGTGTTCGTTTATTCAGAATCAATTATACCGAGCCAAAATTTGCATGTTCGCGTCTACCCAAAATTTGAATGATTTTAAATTACAAATTTTTCCACAATTGATTTAAATAATAAGAGACTAAGAATTATATAAAATTATAAATTTAAATTTTACGAATATAAAAAATATCAACAGGAGAATCATTTCTTAATATAAAAAAATATAGGATTCCACGGAAAATTGTGCCTTCCAAAGGTAGTGATCAAGGCTGTGAGATATACATTGATTTTGGAGTCAACTTGCGGTCCTGCTCCTCTATTTAAAGACATTATGCAACTAGAAAATCTAATGTCGGGTGGCCCTCCATGAATAAATATTTGAATAAAACATAATCTGGACCAATAAATGAACGGAATTCATAATTTTATATAAATACGCACATTAATTATGGGACAATGATCAGCACTCCAACCAAAATATTTAGGAAAATATGTACTTTAGTACTGTGTTTTCATTTTTGTACTATATTTGTTTAAAATACATAAAATGACTCCAACCTTTTCAATTAGAGATTTCGGGCACATTTTTTTAAACAACGTCATTTTGTTACTTGTGTGACGAGGTGATTGAGATAAGTCAAAAATGATGTGGCTTTTGCACAATTTACCAAAGGAGACCCAAATTTTTTTTATAACTTTTCAACAACCCCCAGAAACAGTTCATCTTCAATCTTCGATCTCACCATCAAAACAATCCAAATTTTGCAAGCTTTGTACAACGTCCACCCAAATCCTGGAGAACAAGTTGCAACATTGAGTCAACAACGTTACGTTGCAACTAGTTGCAAGTTGCCAAGTTTATTGTGCCTCATGGAAGACAAATGTTGAATGTACTTGTCGTTGTCGTTATATCCTGCTTCTTCCTCACAGCATATGTCACAACCTCATCCGCAAGTGTCACGTTCGTGATACTCGCTGTCTAAACATATGAAATCAAGGGCATCAGCTACACAATTTCTCTCGCCAACACCAATGGAACAGGCCAAGATACCTAATCAATATAGTTCCATAAATGATTCACCTTGCCTATGACCCATACAGCAGGTGAAAAAATCTCCTAGCCAAGCGAATAGTTTTAATCTGCTAATCCACCTGATCTAAATAGTTCTTTTTTTTAATATATGATATCTATTATCGAGTGCAGACGGGACATATTTAAAATATAATCCTCCCCGTGACATATTTTTTATTCGTAATATTTGTAATATAATCCCTTCACAACCAGTCTCGCCTTATAACGTTGTGTGCCATCCGCCTCTTGTTTAACTCTATAAACCCACTTGTTTTGCAGTGCCTTTTTACCTTTTAAGAGTTAGACCAGTTCCCAAGTCTCCTTACTCTTCAACGACTCCATCTCGTCATCCATTGCAAACTTTCACTTGCGCACCAGCTCACTCTGCTGTGCTTATGCAAAATCTTCTAGTTCTCCTCCATCTGTCAAAAGGAGATAGTAGTTAGCTGGCGAATACCTGTCTGGCGACCCACGCTGTCTGGTGGATCTCTGCAGCAAAACTACTGGCGGTGGAGAACTTGGTTTTGCCTCCTCCACAGCCTCCTAGCCATTTAGTATTTTCTTGCTCCTACCCGAGTTTGAGATGTCTAACTCGACCATCTCACTGCTAGAACCCTCCGCATCAGATGCACTCCCCATGTCCTTGTACAATACCTTCTCATTGAATACGATATCTCAACTCCGAATGACCTTGTGTCTTCTCTCACCCCAAAATATAAAGTCAAAATCATCTCCTCCATACCCAATGAATGTACACTTCGTGGACTTGGCATCCAGCTTGCTCCTCTCAGCTGTATTAACATGAACATACCAAATACACGAAGATAGGAAAGATCAACCCCCTTACCACTCCAAGCCTCCTCCGATATCCCATTCTCCAAAGGAGCTTACGGTTCTCTATTGATCAGAAGTGCAGCAGTGTTGACTGCATCCGTCCAGAACATCTTTGGTAGGCCACACTTCAACCTCATGGCCCTGGCCCTCTCATTGAGTATCTTGTTCATCCTCTCATTGATGTCATTCTACTGGGGAGTTCCAGCTACTGTCTTCTCTATGTAAATCCCATTCGCTGCACAGTACTCCTTAAAGTCTTAGAGCTCATACTCTCCGCCATTATCCAATCTCAAGTACTTCACCTTAAGACTTGTCTCTTTCTCAACTAGGGCTTTCCACAATCTGAAGGCATCGACGGCACTAGACTTATGTTTCAGAAACTAAACTCATACCTTTCTCGTGGAATCATCAATAAAGGTCATGTAATACGATGCACCACCCAAGGATGCCACTGGTGCTGGGCCCCACAAATCACTGTAGACCAACACAAGCTTTTGCTCATTCAGGGACATGCCTCCTCTCGAAAAGCTCACCCTCTTCTGCTTCCCAAGGACACAACGCTCAAAAAGACCGATATCAACTGTCTTTAAGCCTGGTAGCTTACCTTTCTAACACAGCACCTTCATCCTCTTTTCACTCACATGGCCAAGTCGACAATGCCATAACTCTGCATCGTCCGATGCAGTTGCAAGACCAATGCTATCATGGGTGTTCTTCGTCATATACAACATACCTTCCTTCAAACCTCGAGCCACTATCATAGTTTCCTTGGTGATTTTTCATGACCTGCAGTCAAAGGTCACCGCATAACCTTCATCATTCAGCTGCCCCACGGAAAACAAATTCCTCTTCAACCCAGGAATATGTCTCATCCCTTTCAACCACAACAAAGATCCATTCGGCATGCTGATTTGAACATCCCCCTTGCCCACAACATTCATCAGCTCATCATCCGCTAGATAAGCCTTGCCATAATCACCTGGGGTATATCGCTCCATCATCCCTGCTTCACTGCATGACTGGAACGATGCTCCAGTATCCAGTACCCACGCCCCTAATGGACTGCTCACACTCAGGACCAATGCCTCCCCATGGTCATCTGCTATTGCGTTAGCTGACTTATCCTCCCTCTTTGGTGCTGTACACTGATCTTGAAGGTGACCATACTGCTCACAATTCCAACATTGGATCGAGCTCCTGTCCTTCCTCGAACCCTTCCTCAATTTGAACTTTGACCTACTCTGGTCCTTCTTCAACTTTCCCCTTGATTCGGACCTCTCCCTATTCTCTACACTCAAAACTGCACCCGAGGCTACTCCATATTCTCTCCTGCAGATCTCTTCGCTCATGATCAAATTTCTCACCTCGTCCAACTTAAACTGTACCTTCCCCGCTGAGGCACTGACTGCAGTCAAAGTACCATTCCAGCTATCAGCTAAAGAACTCAGCATAATTAGGGATTGTACCTCATCATCCAAGTTGATCTTAACCGAGCTCAACTGGGCAATCGTTGTGTTGAACTAATTAAGATGCTTGGCCACCATCGTACTCTCTGCCATTTTGAGGTTGATCAACCTCCTCATCAGGTACACCTTGTTTGCGGCGGATGGCTTCTCGTACATCTCGGACAAAGTCTCTAGCATCTCATTGGTAGTCTTTGATTTTACCGTATGCAAGACAACATTCCTGGACAACGACAAGCGCACCACGCTCATTGCCTTCCTATCCAACAACTTCCACTCTTCTTCCTTCAAGTCTTCGGACTTCTTCCCACCAAGAGGTAGGTGCAAATCCTTGCCATATAGATAGTCTTCTATCTGCATCTTCCAGAATCCGTAGTCCATGCCATTGAATTTCTCCACGGGCAAATTCCCTTCACCCATCATGATTGCTCCCACGGCTTCTTAACCTTCAAGCTCTGATACCAATTATTGGGAAATAATAATAGGCCAGCAATCACAAAGAATAAAATTCAAACGAAGAACACGAGCGATTTGGTCACCCAGTTCGATAAGAATGTCTACGTATTGGGGCGTGCCAAGCCAGGGTCTTTCCACTAGGTTTCTTGTGTGTCACTACACTTTTTATCGCGTATTACAATGAGTATTACATGGGTTTATATAGAGGAGCAACCCTAGAAATAGTGGCGATCACGAAACAAATAAAACAGGAAACAGTTTTAAGGCTGAAACCAGGCCCTAGCGATCGCTAGCCCCCTAGCGGTCGCTAGGTCCCCGAAAACCCAACTTTCTGTTTCTCCCTCCAAGCAGTCGCTAGGCTTTTGTCGGCCTCTAGACCCTTCACAAAATATCTCCTTTCACTTGCCATTCACTTGGCGGGTGTTCGTACTCACGTGTGGTCTTCACTCAATCATCCAATGCCTTCTCCGAGTACCAAACAGGCTCCATAACCCAACAGTTGGTGATACTCAATGTCGGAAAATACGAAATAGAGAACATCCGCTACACGATTTCTCTCGCCGACGCCAACAGAACAGGCTTAGACACCTGATCTATATAGTTCCATCAAGAATTCACCTTACCTATGACCTATACAGTAGGTGAAATAATCTCCTGGCTAAGCGAATAGTTTGAATATATGATATTTATTCGAGTACAATCGAATCATATTTAAAATATAATTATCCCAGTGAGATATTTTTTATTCGTAATATTTGAACTCGTAATTTTTTTCTCATAAAAGTTAATGTCGTAGAAAAACAACTATTTTTTATTTTATACTACCTAGTATTACAATATCTAATATGCCGACTGATCTAGGTTCGAGCGGAATAGAATGTATGAAAATAACAAAATTGTCCAAATAAATATTTAATACTAGTATATTCACATGAATTTGAACTCGATATAACTAAGCTAGAAGAAAGCCAACGTAAAAATATACTTTCCTTATCATGATGATAAACGAGCATAGTTGACAAAAATTCATGTACAATTTTCTTCAAATTGGATGCAATACCTCTTAAAATAGGACAAGTCCGGGAAAACCAAATCTCCTGGACTTGGACAAAAGAAGGTTTGACCAGCTTCGAGCGCCTATTAAAATTTTTGGCCAAACTCTCAGGCACAGCCGGAAATCGTGAACCGCCTTAAACCACCCGACCCCGGCCACAAATATCCCAGACCCCGTCCTCGCACCCATAATACATACGTCACAACCTCGCTATCGTTTCTGGCTTCGACCTTCGGCACCGCGCTCAAGGAGATAGAACGCCGGTGATCTTTCCATTTCCCAATCTCCAAACATTATTCCTATTTCTCTCCAAACAATGGCCGGATGTCCAATGGACGAAGCCTCTACTTTGGAGCTCATCAGGCACCACCTCCTCACCGACTCCCCATCATCGTCGAGTCTAAGCCAAAGTAGGAACCCACTAATCAACAATATCTCAATCCCAACTCCCCACGTGACCGACGAGTTCTCGTTCATTAGCGCTAACATGATCGCACCTGTAATTACTGGCGACCAAGAGAAGCATTACAGGGGGGTTAGGAGAAGGCCGTGGGGCAAGTTCGCCGCCGAGATAAGAGACCCCAACCGGAAAGGTGCACGTCTGTGGCTCGGAACATTCGACACGGCTATCGAAGCCCCTAGGGCTTACGACAGCGCGGCCTTTAGGTTACGTGGGAGCAAAGCCATCCTTAACTTCCCCCTTGAAGTTGACGAACTGGGCCCCACAGAGCCGAAGTTTCTTTCCAAGAAGAGGAAGGCCACCGTGCAAGAGCAGGAGAGGGATAATAAGATAAAAGTTTTTAAGACGGAGCTGCCACTGACGCCGTCAACTTGGACGGGTTGCTGGGACGGGGACCTAACAGGGATACTTAGGCTGTCACTGTTATCGGCGCCGTTGTGTCACGGTGTTATGGACGTCTGATTGTTTGATCGGGACAAGGCAATGAGACCGTAGAGACCGTCTCCATCTGTTCTGACGGCGTTTAGTTGAGTAGAAGGCATCCGACGACAATAACGGGAGCCCTCTGGATGACGTGGGGAATAGGATAGCGGTTGGAAAATTATTTCTTTTATCAATTTATTCGTTTGTTCATAATCATACAGAGCCAAAATTTGCACGATGTATAATTTAAAAATTGTTCAAAAATTTGAAAATTGGTTCAAATGATAAAAAATTAAGATTGAAGTAGTGTCTCAAATTTAAATATTAGGAATGTTAAAATATCTTCAGAAGAATTGTTCCTTAATATAAAAATGGTTAAGTTCACTTTTTCACACTTTAACACACCACTATTTTTTAGTTTTAAATTCTTTGACATGGTACGTGTGGTTTTACTTGTGTGACAACCAAGTGTCACATGTTAATCTCAGTTACTTGAATTATCCAGAGTATCATATCATATCATTAATTTTATTTGTGTATCATTCCACATTACTAATTTTATTTGCGTGGCATAACATTGGGTCCGATTTGGACACCGTTGTTCTCCTTTCGGTCCATATTTGAATCCAAGTACTACCGAATTTATCTACTTTTCCCTTAAAATTAGCGAAGTGGTATGATACATGTATAAAATTAGTAATGTAGCATGACATACTTACAAAATTAATGATATGACATAACACGCGAGATAGCTAAAGTAACTTAGGTTATTAGATATCACTTGGTTGTCAATCAGTTAGAACTACATGTACCTGGTCGGAGAATTTAAAACTAAATATAATGGTGTGTCAAAATATACAACTACATAATAGCATATTAAAGTGCACTTTAACCTATAAAAATATAGTATCCCACAATGTTTGGCTAGAAAATTGTGCCTTCTGAAGGTAGTGATCGAATTCAAGGCTGTGAGATATACATTAATTTTGGAGTCGACTTACTGTCGTGATCCTCTATTATAAGACATTATGCAACTAGAAAATTTAGTGTCGGGTGGCCCACCATGAATAAAACATAATTTGGACCAAAAAATGGACGGAATTCATAATTTTATATAACTACGATACATTAATTATGGGACCGTGATCAGCGCTCCAACCAAATTATTTAAGAAAAAATTACTTTATTATTACGTGGTACAACCATTTTCACTTCTGTACTATATAGTTTAAAATAAATAGAATAAGTTAATCTTTCAATTAGAGGATCCGGACATATTTTTCGAAACGATGTCATTTAATTTGCTAGCGTTTCTAGGTGGTTGTAAGAAATTGGGACAAGTCGAAAATGATGTGGCTTTTGGGCAATTTACAGAAATAATCTCAAATTTTTTATAACTTTTCAAAAACCCCAAAGAAGAGTTCATATTCAACCTTCCATCAAAACAATCCCAATTTTGCAAGCCTTGTACATCCTCCACCAAAATCCTGGAGAACAAGTTGCAACATTGAGTCAACAATGCTACGTTGCAACAAGTTGCCAAGATTTTTTTTTTGGTCGAGCAAGTTGCCAAGTTTATTGTGTCTCATGTAAGACAAATCTTGAATGTTCTTTGTCGTTACCGTTATCTCCGACTTCTTCCCCACAGCTTATGTCACAATCTCATCCACAAGTGTCACGTTCGTGATACTCACTGTCAAAACATACGAAATAGAGGACATCCGCTACATGATTTCTTTTGCTGACACCAACAGAACAGGTCAATACACCTGATCTCTATAGTTCCATCAAGAATCCACCTTGCCTATGACCCATACAGCAAATGAAAGAATCTCCTAGCTAAGCGAATAGTTTCAATCTGCTAATAAACCTAATCTAAATAGTTCTATTTTTTGAATATATGATATTTATTATCGAGTACAGTCGAATCATAATTAAAATATAATTCTTCCTGTGATATATTTTTTATTCGTAATATTTGAACTCATAATTTTCTAATAAAAATTAATGTCACGGAAAAGCGACTATTTTTTTATTTTATACTACCCAGTATTACAATATCTAATATGCGAACTCATCTAAGTTCGAGCGAATTAAGATATATGAAAAATAACAAAATTGTCCACATAAATATTGAATACTAGTGTATTCACTGAATTCGAGCTCGATATAAGTAAGCTAGAAAAAAGCCAACGTAAAAATATACTTTCCTTATCATTATGATAAACGAGTATAGTTGACTAAAATTAATGCACAATTTTCTTCAAATTGGATGCAATAACTCTTAAAATAGGACAAGCCCGTGAAAACCAAACCCTCAGGCGCCGCCGGAGATCCCGAACCTCCTTAAACCACCCGACCCCGGCCGCCAACATCCCAGACCTCGTCCTTGCACCCATTATACATATGTCACAACCTTGCTACCGCCTCCGGTTTCAACCTTCGGCGCCACGCTCGAGGAGATAGAACGCCAGTGATCTTATTATTTTTTTTTGGGAAAAGTCCACTTTAGTACCCTGTGGTATCGCCCAAAATCATTTTAGTACCAGTCTGACCAATGGTCTAACCGGTCGGACTGATTGAAACACGTCCCAGAAGCAAGAGCGGGTCGCTCTCCGAGTCGTATTTGAAAACCATGCGTAGAAGAACACCTTGAAGAGAAAATTACATTAAATAAAATCAGCACACATAATAGCCACTCCATTGTGGCAGGTAGATGGCAAGCACGTCTTGTGGAAAGGACGCATAGTTTTCAAAAATGATCCAGAGAGCGACCCGCATTTTGGTCCGTTCTCCGGCTCAACCGGTCAGACCGGTCAAACTGGTAGTCAGACCGGTTGTTTATTATATATATTTTTAATATATATTTAGTAAATAATAGGTTTAAAAATTAATATTCTTGAAATGTTGGTAAATTTATTTCATATTTAGTATAATTATCTTTGTAGATTTAGTTTATTTTGTGTTGATTTAGAAAAATTGAGTATAAAATCTGATTTTTTTGGGTTGGGTGAAATCTAGTTTTTGGGTTAATTTTTGGTCCAACCTAACGAACCAGATTTTTTCGGGTCAAAAATCAAAGCCAACTGCCCGGTCTGACCAGAAATCTTCCGGTTCGTTAGGCAAACGTTCGAACTTGGTTTTTTGACCCGCTATTGGCTCTGATTCGCAGTCCGACCAGTCGGACCGCCCTCGAAAACAATGAAAGGACGTACAACCAAAACCCAAACATAATTGGAGTCATCTTCCTTTATTTTATATTTTTTAATACATTGTCTAGTAAAGTCGAATCATATTTATTTTGTAAATTTCGTGATGAGATATTTCAATTCGTAATATTTAAATTCATAATTTTTCTCATAAAAATTAATGTCGCGGAAAAGCATTTAGTATTTTTTTATTTTATACTACCTAATATTTGAACATCAATTATATCGATCTTAATTTAAGCAGAATAGAATATTTGATAAATGATAAACTCTCTAAATAAATATTTAATATTAGTATATTCACTACCCTAAAAAAAAAAAATTAGTATATTCACATGAATTCGAACCCTAAAAGAGCCCACGGTACAAATACATACTTTACTTATCATTATGATAAACGGGTTTAGTTGACTAAAATTCATGTACAATTTTCTTCAAATTAGATGCAATACCTCTTAAAATAGGACAAGCCCATGAAAATCAAATCTCCTTGACTTGGTCAAAAGAAGGTTTGACCAGCTTGGCGCGCCTCCTAAGATTTTTGGCCCAACCCTCAGGCGCCGAAGGAAGTCCCGAACTGCCTTCAACCACCCGACCCCGGCCGCCAACATCCCAGACCTCGTCCTCGCACTCATCATACATCCGTCACGGTGATCTTATTTAACTTAGGAAAAAACAGAAACATCAATTAATAAGTTGTTCTATAATTACCAAAAAGTTAGGATTTGAGTTCTTCATAATGCACATATATGCCAGAATTTTATAATCGATATTCAAAAATTTTATCCGACTATTCGATAGTCAGAATAGCGTTGATATAAAAAAATGGGGAAAAGTCTACTTTAGTACCCTGTGGTATCACAAAAAATCAAGTCAGTACCCTGTGGTTTAAAACGTATCAATTGAGTCATATTTATTCCAATTAACATCAATTAGAGGCCCGGGCAGCTGCCCGGACCTGCCCGAACCTACCCGAACCCTGCCCGAACTACGTGGGGAGGAGGAGGAGGAGGACGCGGGGGGAGGAGGAGGAGGAGGAGAACGCGGGGGGGGGAGGAGGAGGAGGAGGAGGAGGATGCGGGGGGAGGAGGAGGAGGAGGAGGACGCGGGGAGGAGGAGGAGGAGGAGGAGGAGAACGCGGGGGGAGGAGGAGGAGGAGGAGGAGGAGGACGCGGGGGGAGGAGGAGGAGGAGGACGCGGGGGGAGGAGGAGGAGGAGGACGAGGGGGGAGGAGGAGGAGGAGGAGGAGGAGGAGGAGGACGCGGGGGGAGGAGGAGGAGGACGCGGGGGGAGGAGGAGGACGCGGGGGGAAGAGGAGGAGGAGGAGGAGGACGCGGGGGGAGGAGGAGGATGTCCACGTGGTACCACGTCATCAAAATTGGGTGACGTGGCTGGCCACGTAGTTCGGGCAGGGGTTGGGTTGGTTCGGGCAGGTCCGGGTAGCTGCCCGGGCCTCTAATTGATGTTAATTAGAATAAGTATGACTCAATTGATACGTTTTAAACCACAGGGTACTGACTTGATTTTTCGCGATACCACAGGGTACTAAAGTGGACTTTTCCCAAAAAAATATGTAGCAAGTGATCTATCCATAACTGCAAATGTTTCCAATACTTAAATAACCCTTTTGTATTTTTCCGATTGATGTTTCCTCTCACCATCTAAGAACCTCGCTAGAAGCACCCTTACGCCATCTCCTAAGCTTATAATACCCTCACACTCCCTCCTTCCCACTCAACAATTCTTCATCCAATCTTTCCATTTCCCAATCTCCAAACATTAACAATGGTTGGATGTTCAATGGACGAAGCCTCTACTTTAGAGCTCATTAGACACCACCTCCTCACCGACTCCCCGTCATCGTCGAGTCTAAGCCAAAGGAGGAAGCCACCAATCAACAATATTTCAATCCCTCCTTCCCCCGCGACCGACGAGTTCTCGTTTATCAGCGCTGATATGATCGCACCCGTTATTACTGGCGACCAGGAGAAGCATTACAGGGGGGTCAGGAGAAGGCCGTGGGGCAAGTTCGCCGCCGAGATAAGAGACCCTAACCGGAAAGGCGCACGCGTGTGGCTCGGAACATTCGACGTGGCAAAACAAAAAATGCTCCCGGTGGAGCAGTTTTTGGCAAAACAAAAAATGCTCTCCGCCGAGCAGTTTTGGCTCGACCCCAGTCAAGAAAAATATCCCCTGACAACCCCATTCAGTAAATTGTCGGAGAAATTAACCCCTTTTGAAAAATTGGCATACTTTTTTAAACAATGTCATTTTGTTACTTGTGTGACGAGGTGGTTGTAAGTGATTGACATAAGTCAAAAATGATGTGGCTTTTGCACAATTTACCAAAACAGACCCAAAATTTTTAATTACTTTTCAACAACCCCAAGAAACAGTTCATCTTCAATCTTCGATCTCACCATCAAAACAATCCCAACGTCGACTCAAATCCTGGAGAACAAGTTGCAACATTGAGTCAACAATGTTAACTTGCAACTAGTTGCAAGTTGCCAAGTCTATTGTGTCTCATGGAAGACAAAAGTTGAATGTACTTATCATTTCCGTTATATCTGGCGTCTTTTCGTTATATCTGGCGTCTTCCCTATATCATATATCACAACTTCATCCACAATTTTACGTTCGTGATACTCGCTGTCTGAACATATGAATCAAGGGCATCAGCTACACAATTTCTCTCGCTGACACCAATAGAACAGGCCAAGACACCTGATCAATATAGTTTCATAAAGGATTCAACTTGCCTAAGACCCATACAGCAGGCGAAAGAATCTCCTGAGGTGAATAGTTTCAATCTACTAATATACCGAATAAAAATAAGTAATTAGATCATCTGATCATATAATTGTTCTAATTTAATGATAAAAATCCGAGTTCAAGTCATTGAATTTTTTTTACTACTTTAAAAAAACTTAACATGACATGAAGTTGAAATTGCCCGTTCAATAAATTTTTGAATATTAAGTGTTATAAACTAAAAGATAAAACAAGTGGGCCCAGATGTTTACTATTTCTAATTCTTAAATTTCAGCTTTGGAATTTTCCAAATGATGTTTCCTGTCACCAGCTAAGAACCTTACTAGAAACACCCTTTGGCTTGCCGAGATTCAAACATTATATATTCTCCCCTCTCAGTCCCTCCTTTCCACTCAACAAATTTGAAACATCTTCTTCTTAATCTCTCCTCCTCTCTCTCCCAAATAGACATTTTACCAATTATTAGCTATGGGTTCTTCTATGGATGAGGTCTCTACTTTGGAGCTCATTAGTCAACACCTTCTCACTGACTTCTCTTCCATGGAGTCCTTCATCTCCAACCTAGACGACGATACTAATCTCTCGGTTAAGCTAGAAAATGAACGGGAATTTAATTTCCAACCTCAAGTAACTCGCTTCACCACATCCCCAAAATCATCATCAGGATCAAGTCTTAGCCAAAGGAGGAAGCCACCAATCAACAACCTCTCAATTCCACCTTCCCCTTTGGTGACCAAACCAGACGAGTTCTCGTTCATTAGCGCTCTGGTACGATTGCACCCGTTGTTACAGTAGGTAACACTGACCAAGAGAAGCATTATAGGGGTGTCAGGAGAAGGCCGTGGGGTAAGTTCGCGGCCGAGATAAGGGACCCGAACCGGAAAGGAGCTCGCGTGTGGCTCGGAACATTCGACAGGGCCATCGAAGCCGCCAGGGCTTACGACAGCGCTGCCTTCAGGTTACGTGGAAGAAAAGCCATCCTAAACTTCCCCCTTGAAGTTGGTGCCTTAAACAACAACGAACTGGACACCAACTCCGACGTTACAAGCAGCCAGAGCGGCTCCGGTTCCGGCAACGAGAAGAGAAAGTCCGGCGCCGGCGTGCAAGAGCAGGAGAGTGTGAAGAAACTAGTTAAGACCGAGTCGGCGACGGTGCTGCCACTAACGCCGTCGAATTGGACGGGTTTCTGGGACGGCGACGTGACGGGGATATTTGGGTTGCCGCCGTTATCGCCGTTATCTCCCTTCCGTGTTATGGCCGTGTGAGGCCGCCGTCCGTTCTCACGGCGGTTGAAAGTTTGAAGGCGCCCGACGGCCATAAAGGCGGTCCTCTGGATGACTTGGAGGATAGAAAGCGGTTGGGAATTTTAAGTTTATTTCATTATTTTATTGGTTTATTTTTTCGATCTCTCTATATAATAATATATAATGTGTATATAGTATATTGTACGTGGAGATGTGAGTAATAAATGAGGTTCTTGGGATATGTACAAATGTGAAGGTAGATAAGGCAGATCTATGATGTGTTGGGGTTGAGGAGATTCTTGCTCTAGAGTTTGATGAGGATTGTTTCTTTGTGGGATATTGGAATTGTTGTTTCATTCAATCTATTCAATGAAATGGTTGTTTTTTACTTCGGGCACTAGCGGTGTCTAATTTTATTTAAAGAGTTAGTACATTTCACTTTTTTTTTTCGTTAATTTTGAAGGAATATAAGTATTTCGCAAGTACTCTTAATTAAAGAAAAACTGAACAGAAAGAAAACTCTACCCATATCTACACAGCCCTATCCCAACCTAAAAAGTACTATCCAATCCCTACCCGAGAAAACCCCACATCCGTGAGCTCCCCACTTTGTTCCGAGAGATAACTCACCCTTGAATTAACTTACGAGGTTGTAGCCGATGATTTAAAAACAACCAAATATCATAAAACTCAAAGAGAAAAAGCAGTAGATGAAAAAGAATGCCTCGTATCTACTGTTTTACAAAGTTCATCTCTCGACAACCACTGAATTAAATCGTCTTTATGTTTGTTGCTAAATCAATTTCATATCAAGGGTCGACTATGTTGATGTATTGATGGTTTTAGTTTAAGTTCATTCTGAAGTATTATAGGATTGATCATCAAGCAGTGGTTAAAATAACTCAAACTTGGCCGATAATTATCATCATCAATTGGTAAATGTTGGAAAATAATTTTTATAGTTTAATAATAATTCTCGAATTTGAATTTTTTATACATAGATGGATATCAACGCAAAATGAAAGAATATAGAAATTAGTAAATTACACCAAAACCGTCGTCGAAGAAGAACTTGAAGAGAAAATTACATTTTTAAAAAATCAGCACGCATAATAGCCACTCCATTGTGGCAGGTAGATGGCAAGCACGTCTCGTTGAAAGGACGTACAACGAAACCCAAACATAATTGGAGTCATCTTCCTTTATTTTATATTTTTTTAATACATAATATTGATTGTCCAGTAAAATCAGATCATATTTATTTTGTAAATTTCGTGATGAGATATTTTAATTTGTAATATTTAAATTCATAATTTTTCTCTTAAAAATTAATGTCGCGGAAAAGCAATTAGTATTTTTTGTTTTATACTACATAATATCTGAACATCTATTATATCGATTTTAATTCGAGCAGAATAAAATATTTGATAAATAATAAAATCTCTAAATAAATATTTAATATTAGTATATTCACTACCCTAAAAAAATTAGTATATTCACATGAATTTGAACTCTAAAAGAGCCCACGGTACAAATACATACTTTACTTATCATTATGATAAACGGATTTAGTTGACTAAAATTCATGTACAATTTTCTTCAAATTAGATGCAATACCTCTTAAAATAGGACAAGCCCATGAAAATCAAATCTCCTTGACTTGGTCAAAAGAAGGTTTGACCAGCTTGGCGCGCCTCGTAAGATTTTTGGCCAAACCCTCAGGCGCCGAAGGAAGTCCCGAACTGCCTTCAACCACCCGACCCCGGCCGCCAACCTCGTCCTCGCACTCATCATACATCCGTCACAGTGATCTTATTTAACTTAGGAAAAAACAGAAACATCAATTAATAAGTTGTTCTATAATTACCAAAAAGTTAGGCTTTGAGTTTTTCATAAAGCACAGCCTTTATTAAATATATGCCAAAATTTTATAATCGCTATTCAAAAATTTTATCAGACTATTCGATAGTCAGAATAGCGTTGATATAAAAAAATATGTAGCAAGTGATCTATCCATAACTGCAAATGTTTCCAATACTTAAATAACCCTTTTGTATTTTTCCGATTGATGTTTCCTCTCACCATCTAAGAACCTCGCTAGAAGCACCCTTTCGCCATCTCCTAAGCTTATAATACCCTCACACTCCCTCCTTCCCACTCAACAATTCTTCATCCAATCTTTCCATTTCCCAATCTCCAAACATTAACAATGGCTGGATGTTCAATGGACGAAGCCTCTACTTTAGAGCTCATTAGACACCACCTCCTCACCGACTCCCCGTCATCGTCGAGTCTAAGCCAAAGGAGGAAGCCACCAATCAACAATATCTCAATCCCTCCTTCCCCCGTGACCGACGACTTCTCGTTCATTAGCGCTGATATGATCGCACCCGTTATTACTGGCGACCAGGAGAAGCATTACAGGGGGGTCAGGAGAAGGCCGTGGGGCAAGTTCGCCGCCGAGATAAGAGACCCTAACCGGAAAGGCGCACGCGTGTGGCTCGGAACATTCGACGTGGCTATCGAAGCCGCTAGGGCGTACGACAGCGCGGCCTTTAGGTTACGTGGGAGCAAAGCCATCTTGAACTTCCCCCTTGAAGTTGACGGCAACTCCGAACTGGGCCCCACTAAGTCGGAGTTTCCTTCCAAGAAGAGGAAGGCCGGCGGCGAGTCCTCCGTGCAAGAGCAAGAGAGGGATAATAAGATGAGAGTTTTTAAGACGGAGCTGCCACTGACGCCATCAACTTGGACGGGTTTCTGGGACGGGGACCTGACGGGGATACTTGGATTGTCGCCGTTATCGTCGCCGTTGTGTCACGGTGTTATGGTTGTGTGATTGTTTGATCGGGTTAGAGGACATAGTGACCGTCTCCGTCTGTTCTGATGGCGTTTAGTTTATTAGAAGGCATCCGACGGCAATAATGGGAGCTCTCTGGATGACGTGGGGAATAGGATAGCTGTTGCAAAATTTATTGTTTCTTTTATCAATTTATTTGTTTATTCTGAATCATACCGAGCCAAAATTTGCATGTTCACGTCGAGCCAAAATTTGGACGACGTTAATAAACAAGAGTTGGTCTGTCAGAAACCTAAATTTGGATTTTTACAATTAATCTGATGGTATTTGACTCTATAATAGAGTTTATACAAAAGAGAACAGTGCGATGTTTTTTCTAGGGATAGAACAGTGCGATGTTGAATTAACAAAATGTGCCTTGAAAGATTTATAGCAATTGATCTAAATGATAAGAAAATATGATGCATATAAAGATTTTAAGGTCAAATTTTACGAATATAAAAAATTATATCAAAAAAATTGCTCCTTCAAATATAAAAAAATATATAATTCGATAATATTTAACTCTAAATAACATTATATTAAAAATTCTGTTCCTTCTAAGAGTGGTGATCATGTTGCCGGAAGAGATTCAACCATAACAGATACAGATATACATCAATTTTGGAGCCATCTTGCGGTCCCATTCCCATCTATTTTAAGACATAATGCAACTTGAAAATTTAATGTCGGGAGGTTCTCGGTAAATATTTAAATAAAACGTAGTTTGGGTGTTTGGTTGGGTCCGGAATAGGTCCATTTCGGACCGTTTTAGAATGAATGACACGCGAAATTTTTTTTGCAAAAATATACTGGGACAAAAATGGAAAAAAATTCGCGCATGGTAGGATCACCGATATGCTATTATCGATAACTGGACATGTCATTGTCGTAGCATTCGGGCCATTATCTGTAACTGAGTTTGCCAGTGTCGTAACCAGGATATGTCATTGTCAGAACTGGGACATGCCATTATCTATCCTTTAGTTCAAACGGTCCGGAATGACCCCTCACTCTAGACCCAATCGACTGCCGTAGTTTGGACTAAAAAAATGCAACAACAATAACTTTTTTTTGCAATAACAATAACTAGTTCAACGGATTTAATAATTTATATAAATATGTACATTAATTATTGGACTCGTGACAGCAATCAAAACCAAATATTTATAGCATCGTCAATCAATCTAGGGAATTTTTTTTTTTGAGGAATAGGGAATCATTTTTCAGTACTTAAATCTAAATTATTTTCTGTGTGTTCAGTTTCTGTTTGTCAGATAATTTTATCAGCTTCTGCAACTAAGATTTAAGTACAAACAGAAATGGACATTTTAGATAAAAACATATTTTAAAAAGAATCTAAAAATACCATTAAAAAAATGAAACCATACAAAGATCTCAAACTGTCACGCACATTTTTGACCACTCGATAAAAGATTATGAAAAATCCAAAAAATAATAATCTAAAAGTCTTATATACATTATTGCCAAATCAAAAACAAAATTCCATCAGCCCACTTGGTATTAACTTATTGCTCTTAAAATATTTTGAAAATTTGTATTAAAAAATTGCCACAGCCTTCCGAGGAGAGGTGATTTATTGGCAGGTCATCTCCCTTTTTTTAATTTTTTACATTTCGAATTTATATATTTCAGAAATATTATTAGTTTGTTATCCATTTAAGGAATTTTGGTAACTTTATTATCCAGAAGGGAAAAAATTCCCATGATCTAAAATCATCAGCCACAAATCTACAAATGGCTCCAAATTGAACGCGACATGTTCCGGTGGAAACAACAAGTTGCACATCCCAATCAAATTAAAAAAATAAAAGGACAACAAGTTGCAACATTGACTCAACAACGTTGACTAGCAACTAGTTGCAAGTTGCCAAGTTTATGGTGTCTCATGGAAGACAAATATTATGTCACAATCTCATTGGCAAGCGTCACATTCGTTGGGAATATGGAGTCTTATGATGATGGGGGATCTGAAGGTGATATTGGCCGTCCGAATGTACGTAATGCAAGACAACAGCAACACGATTTCCCTCCCGCCATGTACGAACATGATGGAGTTGTCGAGGCAGCCCATCGCACGACGAATAGGCGTGCCATGGAGGTGAGAACGGTCAACTTCACGCGCAACACGAAACACAAAGTAAAGCTAGAGAAGAATGGCAATACCTTGTTCTTTCCCTGAGTAAACCATGTCATGAAGAATTGAAGTATTGTTTACTAGTGAACTTGAACAAGTTTCCTGGTACGGTATACCCATGAACTTGCCAAGACACTTGATCTATATAGCTCCATCAAGGACCCACCTTGCCTATGTATAACACACACAGCGTGTGAAAGAATCTCCTAGCTAGGCGATTTTTCCGATCCGGGTAGTTTCAATCTGCTAACATTGTTGTGTACATTGTAAACAAGTGACATTGTGCAGTGGAAGACAAAAATCCTTCAGATGATCCATTGTTCTCCTTGAGGCTCCAAGTGTGCAGCCATGCGATAATGCGTACTCCATCCGAAGGAAGTGAGAGGAACTAGGAACCACACCTCTGAGATCTTTGACTAAGATGGTCAAGATCTTGTAGCTACCAAGTATCTAGGTGGCGACCTTCGTGTGATCTATCGTCTTAACCGCTTGTCCGTCATCTTTTGGATCCAGGAAACTAGGCTGGTTGGTTGATGCCAAAAGTCTAGCCCACATCCTATCGGTCAACTTAACTGTATTCTGCACCTCAGTCACCCGCTGCAAAACCAAACCACATCATGATTTAATAGTTATTATAAATCAATTGCTGCTATCGAGAATGGACAATTGATGAACTGCTAGATGAAATTTTGAAAGCTGTTGCATACAACAAAGTGAAGACATTCTGAATCACACTAGACTAGAGGACATATAAGCATTAAAGCATACAACAAACTCGCCCGTCCTAACTCCTAACAGCGTGATGGAAGTACTCGTTGACAGGTACGGCCGAGAAGCACTTACAGCGATGGGGATGTAAGCATGTCTGCTGTTTACTGGTCCAACTGTGAAGCCTGTATAGCCAGCCATGGCACCGTGAACAGCACTTTGTGCAAGAAGTGTGCAGTAGATGTTGTCGTATGCGTTACTTGGAATAGCCCTTATCATGTATGTCGGATCTTCAATAGGCATAAAATGGAAGAAGAAAAAAAGTTATTATGTCACAAGAAGTTTGGCTTCGGATGCTAGTAATATCCCTTCAAAAGAAGGCATGTGCTAGTGCCTAAGCATGTTTTCTAACAAAATTTGCTAGGGATTAGCATCAGGCAGACAAAGTACACCCTAATAGCATAAGGTTTAGTGAAGAAGCTATTGATTATCCTTTACATATTCTTACATAATTCCCCATTCTTGTTCATGAGTGGCCTAAACGTGGAGTATTAATCATCTTTGCAGCTCCAAGCCTCCAAACATATCAGCATAGATATTTGGAGAACTTATTGTCATACTAATTGATCGCAAAACAATGAGAAAGTTACGGTTGGAAGCTAAGAGAATTCAGGATGTAAAGATGTAAATACCAATGTATTTCATATTTATTGCCATCTTCTGAACCTTGGTGAAATGGACCTGTGACAGTGGTAGAAACTAGTAAGTGGTGTATGCAAGAGCTGTTTCGAATAGAATACTACATGGCCAGAGCTGCAACAGAGAAGCAAAACCAGCAGGTAAGAAAATTGGACCGAAGAGCTCAATAGCCAGAATTTCTACTATATGAGCTCAGTGGTGCCTATTTTGGACCAAAGACATAGTCAACAGTACCGAAAGATACAGTCGAGGAGGAGGTTAAAGATTGGCCTTGAGCCTCATAACACATTGTTCCTCCATGAGATGTATGAAAAAGACGGTATAATGAGTAGAACAATCAAATTTAGACGGCACAAGTATCCAAGTTTTGATGCAGCGAACTCATACTAGATACACTGCATACTAGATACGTGTGTAGAATTCAATAATTATCTGTACTGAAACGAGTTTAAACTTACAACCATTTTATATGCTTGAACTTTTAGTTAGAAAAACATATCAACTTGAGAGTTAGGGGAATGGCACAAAGCCGCATGAAGGTGGAGCTTCTACTAGAACCACTGGTTGATCACAGAAGAATCAGCTAAACGGGGAAATTGACTACATGAGGAAATTCATATAATTCATACCCCACCTTGATTTTCTCCGACAACCAAAGACCAACATCAAGAAGTAACTTGTTCCCGGATGCATCTCTCTCGCTAGCAGAATTCATACTTTGTGAAACATAATCCTGCCCTGCTCCTTCGGCTATGACAATAACAACATGGCTGTTCTCTTTAAGCCGCAACTCAATATACTCGAACAGTCCACCAGGGCCTTCCAGATAAAATGGAGATTCTGGAATTAAGCAACAGTCCTGTCACATTTCAACCACTTGTTTAAAACAAGTTCACTTATCAAAAGTTGTACTAATTTACTTCAGTGAGCAGCATGACTCGGAGCGAAGAGGTTTCTTAAAGATTCTAATCACCACATGCACTCTTTCTTTCTGCTCCCCGTTTGATGGTACAGAATTGAAGTCCATGTAGTTTGCGAGCAATACAAATCTAAGTTGCTGCTAGGTGAAATAGTTTTCACCCCGAAATGTACCGTTTAGATTTCCAACGACTGATGATTTGTTGGCAATCTATCGTACAGGAAAAGACAGTAAATCTGAAGTTGGCTGAATTAATAAATTTTTGAATCTGCAGATCAATTGCAAAACACAGGGCAGGACAATCCTCTGTCTGCCACAGGTTCTTGCTCGATTCGACTGATTATGGTGTTCTCAAACAAATTCTACAGACAGTTCTTGCCTCAAATGCTATAGACAAGACCTTCACTTTACCGATCCGCACCCAATGTCTTAGCGCATCAAACTTCTCACCCTGGCAAATTTTTAAGATGACAACCCAAAGGCCTTTAAAACTTGAGGTCTTACCACATCTCTGCTCGCCAAAGTTGCAAACATGGCAATGAACCCTGCAGATTTCAAAAGAAGATAAATGGGGCAAGCGGTACAAAAGCATGAGAACCTGGTTCTAATAGATACACCACAAATTTTCTTTGGAAAAAAGCTTACCACTGTATCTTCCCATTAACTTAACAATTCCAACTCCATTCTCCACACTTTCTGCCTCGACATGCGCTGCATTAATTGCTCTTTGAGCTTCTTCAACAGCAGTGTCAAAACCAAAAGATTTGTCAATCACCTAAAACAAAATCCAAAGAGTTTGATTACACATGCGGCGCGGAGTTAGAAGAATCTGACTGTGAGTCTCGAGCATGTTGCTAGGGTTCTCTGATTGTAGTGATTTCTATGTCGAGACTCGAGAGCAACATGTGCAGATATGTGACGTCAAATATAGCTCAATCACAGCAGTGCAATACTTACAGCAATATCATTGTCAATAGTCTTAGGTATCCCAGCTACTGCTACCGGGAGACGGCGCCTCTCAATTTCCTACCAAGCCATGCCAAAGAGAAATTAGAAACATTAGCAAGAAAAAATCACAAGGGCTACCAGATCCACTCAAATGAAGAATAGAAAATTACCTTGTAAATTAGCGCAGCTCCTCTTTGAGTTCCATCTCCCCCAATAATATAAACCTACAAATTGCAAGAAAAGGTTCACAATTTTTCGTTGCATATTTCCTTTTGCATTCTAATCAACTACGTCTAAGCAGAAATGAGACGGAACGGATGGCAGATGAGGGACAGGGCACCTGATTGATGCCTCGATCCTGAATATTATCAACGATCTTGTTTGTATCATGACCACCTCTAGATGTCTGAAGGAAGGTGCCACCACGCTTATGGATATCATTCACAACCTTAGGGTTCAACGTGATGGTATTCTTTGAGTAGAATCCCCTATAACCACCCTGTAAATTGACTCCAAACATTGGTAACAAATATACGACTTAATCCAGACAACTAACAACACAATGCACAACCACAATACAGAGGCTTACTTGGATGCCGAGTATGTCATCAGCACCATACATGTAGTTCAACCCACAAACGACCTCCCGAATCACGGTATTGATCCCAGGGCATAATCCCCCACAAGTAACAATACAGGCGCGAACTTCTTCCGGCTTAAAATACACCTACACGTATGCACAACAAAGTTTCTTTTCGCAGTCAGATGAAGTTCAATCCAAAGAAAGATAAGAAAGGCAAATTCAGCAACGCACCTTCTCTCGAGGCCCAGCACGACGAAAATGAACCCCTCTCGGACTGCCTCTTTGAACAACAATCTAATAGCCATTCGAAACAATCAAAGCAAGAAACTTTAGGAAGCGGGCATCGCGCGAAGCTCGTCAAGATTCGAACTTTAACCATCAATCCACTTACATTCTCAGCCACCACATCCTCCGGCTTCACAAAAGTCTCCCTAGCGTTAGTAAAACCACAATCAAAAAAGGGATTTTCTTAACGGTCAAAAAAGAGAAAAATTACGAGATATATAGAAGAAACCCACTTGACAATAGCGTAGGCTTGGCTGTCCTGGACCGGATTCGGATAGGCCTGGAAGAACCAACAATTTACAAACTTAACCAAATCTCGGGTTCGAGCGTTTAAATCCGGATATCGGGTGGTTTTTAATATAAAGAACACACAAAAGGAATTTAGAAAGGAAAGTAAATAACCGGTAAGTCGGGGAGGAAATCGGTGAGGTGAGGGACGTCCTCGAGGACGAACCCGTCTGCGTCCGAAGACCGAGCCTTGAGCCGGAACCGAGTCCCTTTCCGGCGCCATCGGAACGCCGCCGTTTTGGAAACGAACTTGACGGAGACCACTTGGCTCCCCCGCGAAGTGGGAATGTTAGTAAACGGAACGGAGCAGGAAGGAGACGGAGAAACAGCAGCCCAGAGATCCATTTTTTCGCGATAAATTGCTTCCTCACTCCCGAGACGGAACCAGTGGGAGAGGGACAAGGAGGAGGAAGAGACAAGTTTGACTTCTTTTTTCACTTCCACGTGGACTAGGAGCCGGGTACAATTAAGAACTAAACGTGCCTTTAAGTTAAATATATTTTGGCGAGTTGTTTTCTTGTGTTTTTAAAATGATTCAATAGTAATTTGGGGCTGGATTGGGTACATGATTACTGTTTTCTGTACCGTCTAGGAGGGAGTAAAATTGTCAAACAACGATGGGAAAATGATTTGCAAGGAGAGAGAAGAGAGAGGGTTAGGGAAGTGTGTTCAAGTATTCCTTTTTCTTTTTATTTTTATTTTTGTCTTTATTCATATATTATACCGAAACAAACCAAACTAATATATTATTTAACTAATTATTTAAATTTTTATTATAAATATTAATTAATATTATCGTAACCGGACATGCCATTTTACGTAACATGGCATGTCATTTTATATAATCGGGTGTGCCATTTTACGTAACTAGGCATGCCATTTAATCGTAATCGGACTTGTCATTTGATTAATTATTTAATTAATTATATTTTATTCAATATTAATCTGACATGTCATTTGACATAACATGGGCAAGCCATTTCATATAACGTATACATGCCATTTGACATAACCTGAAAATGTCATTTGACATAACCTGGGCGTGTCATTTGATATAACATGTGCATGTCATTTGACATAACCTGAGCTTGTAACTCGATTGACTATTGACTTCAAACATATTTTTGACATCGTTCCACTCCGAATTTGGAGAAGTCATAAACTACAAAGTTGTAGATTTACATCTCACCATCGCACAGCAACTTGAATCACCTTAATCGAACTCCGGAGTAAGAACTTGTTGTCCCCCAACCAAAATATATTTTCGTAACTCAATCGACTCGTAGCTTCAAACATATTTTTGACATCCTTTCACTTTGAATTTGCAGAAGTCATAAACTACAAAGTTGTAGATACATCTCAACTTTACACAGCAACTTGAATTACCTCAATCGGACTCCGGAGTAAGAACTTGTGGCTCTCCAACCAAAACCTCTCGATCGCTTCTCACTGTCGCCCCTTCTTCACAATCGAACTCCGGTCTGCTCCTCGTCGGTGTTGGAGTTGTAATCGGCGTCGGACTCGTGGCAATATCGTCGGCCTCAGATCTGGAACCATAAAATTTTAATTAGAGAGAGATGAGGGAGTAAGAGAGAGAGAGGTAAAAGGCAAAAGAGAAATGGACGAGTAGGTAGATGGAGAGGAACCATGTGAAGAAGAGAGGGAGAGAGTAAGGGGCGAGGGATTCCATGTCGTAAAGCTTCCGACTTTAGGTTAAAGATTGGAACTTTGATGGAGGAAGAGGAGGAGGAGGATGGGTGGAGGTGGAGGAAAAGGATAGAGGGGGAGGAAGGCAGTAGGAGAAGAATGGATGAGCTTTAAAATTCTCTCTTTTTGTTGTTGATTTTGTTCAAGCCCAAACTTTTTTATGTTTTTGCTTTGATTTAGTTTTTTTCCGGTTTTCTTTTGGTAGGTTTGGTTTTGTTCTTGGTGGAGAGAGGAGAGAATGAGAGGAAGGAGAAGATGGATTGTTTTAAAAAAGTAAACCACCGTGAGACTATTTTGAAATTTATTTCTACGACAATTCAGCAACACTGGGTCTAATCTTTGTCGAGTTGGTTTGCCACAAAGTTCTCAAAATGACGTAGTTTTGATTTCGGGTAGCAGGGGAGTTGCCCGTGAAGTCCTTTTGAACCTCAGGTACCAATTTAAGAAGTTTTTTACCACATGGTTGTAAGTGAAAATCGGCCAAACTATAGTGTACTATAGTAAAGTTTTTCCTTAAAAATATATTAATTTAATCATTTTCAATCTACAAAATTCTTTTTAAAAAAATTCAAAAACAACAGGTCAATTAGATTTGCACTGGTGGTTTAACTGTGTGAACCTGCCAATCCAACGAGTTGACCGACATCTAACCATATTGACTAGTGATTCAACCAATTAACTATCGATCCAATCAGGATTAAAATTAACCCACCCACTGTAAGTTTTAGGTAATGTACGGGTCACACGATTTTAAAAACTCATTTTTTACATGGCCGGTCTCGTGGTCCGTCCATAAAGTTTTTATGACTCTGTGTGTTGTAAAAATTTGTTGGCGTTTTAGGAACAAAATTCATAATACCGTATGCAATCACTCCATTAATTGACAAGTTAGAAATTTAGTGAATAATAGTACATATTTTTACGACAATACAAGGAGCATATGTAATCACTCTATCTAGTTTTTTTTTCCAATTAGATAGGTTTTCGACGGGTAATCCTTATTCAATCTCGAGACGACTAATTATAAACGTCTAGAACAAGTATATCACAGAACTGACATCAATATTTGTTATCTGAGTTATAGCTAAAGGTGTCCATCTCTTCGTTGTTAACAACGATTCGGCATTGAAGAACAACGTGGCAAACATAAATAGGAATAATTTGCTCTAAATTTTTTGTTGGTAAAAGTCCACTGTAGTACCTTATCGTTTCGTTAAATTGCACACCACTACATGTTTTGTTGATATCGTGGCATGAAAGTCAAGCGTGATGCAATTGCAGTGACTGGTTTATGTCAAAATGGCTTTGACATATTTAAGCTAATAGAATTCAATTAAACTTGCAAAAAAATAATTATCCTGGTAGAGCCCATGCAATTATAGAAAATGTTGAGATTGTTAACGCCATATAAGATTTACCGGTATGTCTCCAAGAGCTAAATTATGCAACCAAGTCAGTAGAGGTATGCCACAAAGTAAGTCGTACCTGAATTAGTTGTTCTAGTGATCCGGATATAAGGTGGCGTAAAAAAACAACAGATACAATATTCACAACAAAAGAGAAGAAGAGTAGAAGACTCGAGGGAAAGACATTTAGTATAAAATTTGTATACCTGTATCAGTTAAAATGAAAGTTTTACAAGTACATAACATCGATTTAACGAATCGAGAGAATTTCGCCTTCCGTTTGTTGACATTTTTGTCAACCATTTAAGTGACTTTGCCATAGCGAAAAGCTTTAACTGCAGGAACAAGTTTGGACTTTAGATGTAGCCAAAAGAGCAGCATGGAATCAGAATCCAGTTCGATGAATACCTTTGCTCGGCTTAGAACAATGATGCGCCTTGCGCCGTGTTCTATGGAGCATCTCTAACGCATCTATAGAATAAAGTGATCGATCATGTGTTGTACCACATCCGCACCTTCTATATGCATTGCCTGATCTTTGACCTGCAACATTTCGAGATGGTCGTCACTAACTTCTGGCAACATGCGTAACTCGTTAAGTTTGAGCTTGTCTATACCAGAGAAACAATATACGAGCTCCATTTTTCCACACACACATAGAAAAAGGGGGAGAGAAAGAGACCTGAATTACACTGTGAGCAGCGAACCTCTGTCTGCTTGAATGGAAGCTAACATCTACTTTTTCCCACGAGACACGGGACAAACCGGTCACTAGCTCCTCTGCACAAAAAAGACCAGCAATCAAGCCTACGGCATGCATAGCTACAACCATAATGTACTATCCGTGAAAATATTGATGAAGGAACGGAAAACGATTGCAACAGTTGTAGCGAACAAGCCAGTGAAAATTGCTGCATCCTGCAACCACAAATTGAAGATACACTAATTTACCTTCTAACTTATCAAAAACGTCACCCTCTGTCGAAATATTGTTTTGGTTCGGATCACAGGCTTTGCAGCGTTCTTCATATACAATATGAGGGTACATTTGGGTGATGGAATCCTCCCACTACACGAGCAAAAGAAAACTTGACGAGTCTTCCAAGGGGGTCACCGGCATACAAAACAATTATATAGTAAGTTAAGTAACTATTAAGCACATGTACCTTCGGAAGTTCACTATTCCGCCTGATTGACGATGTCCTCCAGCCAACTATGTCTGTTTTCTTTCTTTAAAGAAGACAGAGATTAAATGCTACCATAGTCGTGTTTTTTGTTTAATCGAAGAATACAATTGCCTAAATAAAGGATACGATCATATCCAACATTGGAATAGGCCACACGGCGTCTGAAAACACGCAGGGCAGACCTGCATTTAAGGGAAGTAAGAACCTCAGCATACATAAAGCTGTTGAACAGATAGGGAAAATGAAAAGAATGTCTTTAAAGCTTATGGAGTTGCATAAAAATCTAGGTTCAAGAAGCATACATGAAATAACAGTCGCTTCCGTCTTCCAGCATGCGTTTCAACAATGGAGGTTTGCCATCGTCGTCATCGGCAAGAAACAGATGCACACCGGTTCTCTTAAATATCCAATGTATAACAAGTGGAGCTGCTTTCTCCAAAGCAGGAAGACCAAAAAGAAATGGCACCTGAAAATCGATAATAACTAATTAAGAAACAGACCAGTTTAGCTAGCAGGCATCCTAATACCACATGTTTACTCGCAAACAGAGCGAATGAAAATGGGAAGGCACTGTTCTCTTCTTCTCTATACAGCTATTGGTTGGCTATACGAGGTTTTTAAATAGGAGGTTTTTTAATGGAAATACCTGCTTATTTCCCCTTGAGCCAAGGTGAGGTGTGGCAACAGTGATAAAGTTCACAGGCTGTAGCCCAGCAATTGTATCCCCAGAGACTGTTTGATTCGATTCTTCCGGATTTTCATCTTTCGTAGATCTGTACAGCCTTCCAATTGCATATCTTGCAACCAGTCCTCCCACAGAATGCGCAACAAAGGAAATCTTGTGTAAATTTGGCTTCCGATGGACAATTTCAAGAACCTGAATCCACATTTCGCATTGGATAAGCCAGAAGGACAAAGACGCTAAAGCTTCATAGACAAAGCCGATCCAACTAATAAAAATCAAGCCAACCTCTTGAGCCAATCGCTCCCCCATAACATCCACTCCGTCAAGAGTCAGCCTCGAAGAATTTCTCTCACTGCCTGCATTTAACCAAGACCACCTTCAGGAACCAACTAGAGTGTTATCTAACACGACAAGCAAAAGAGATTTAGAAACAGGCTCTTACAATGAACAAAGACCTTATCAGGAAGCACACTAACAAACTGCTCTGCTGCAAACTTCCAATCCGCGGCACTGAAACACAAGCACGGTCAACAATTGTTAGAATCTCCATATCTAACCCAAAACCTTGGGTTGGTGGATTTTCCGCACTTATAAACTCGCTTCCACTCTTGCAATAAGCGACGTCGGATTCTCAACAATAATCAAGACAATAAACACAAACCAAAAAAAAAAGGTTCAAAATTCCCACCAAGAACAACAAAGACTCAAACTTTAACACTCCAAATCTACAATCATTCCAATTCAAGTACCCTTTGACGAGACAGGAACCAGCCCAAATGGGATCAATCCAAAGATCGAAAATTGTAAAGAACCCAACAATTCTAACCTCCCAAGGATGCCATGGACCATAACGACGAGGTGATCAGCCGAGGAAGACTCGGACTCCTCGGAGCTCCGGACCTCCTGGATTCCATTAGCAGATTCCGAGGAACACACTCCGTCCTGTACACTTGATGTTGTTGTTGTCTCCTCCTCTTCCATTAACCCGTTTTCTTGCCTAATGGTTCCGTTTCCGAAGGTGGTGGTTACCTCCATGATGAAAAGTTCTGTTCTTTGAAGAGACCAAAAGAAAAGTTTTGATCTTTACCAGTTTTGGGTCATTGGGTTCGCCTCAGAATAATATCCTAGATGTGTATTGAGAGAGAGAGGTATTATAAATAATGCTCTAAATGGCGTAGCGACGGGTCTAAGCTTGGTTATGCGCTTATTTGTTGGTTTATAAATCTATGTTCGGTTTATTCGATCGACTAATTTAAATTTAAATAATATATTTAAAAGATGTTACAGTTTTCTCAACATTTATATATTATCAAATAATTTAAATTTGAAATATATTAGGAAAAAGTTTACTTAAGTACTCTGTGGTATACTCGATTATCATTTGAGTACTCTGTGGTTTAAAAACGATAGAACCGGTCCAACTTATATTAATTTTTCTCACTTAAGTCTACCCAACCCAGTTCACCAATTTTTTGTCAAAACGACGTCGTCTGGGCGCTTACGTGGAGTGCCACGTTGTAGCGACTCGGATTAGTCATCGCTGACGTAGCAATGGATAGATTAACATATTAGTACCTAATTTGTTTATAAGTTTTCAAAAAAACCCTTCCCTTCTCCTCCTCTCGTCTTCCCCCCCACCCCCCCCCCCCCCCTTCTTCCTCTCTCTCATCTCTCTCCAGAGAAAATTCAACACAAACCCAAGAGAAAAACTAAGGAAAATTAATAGAAAATACTTCAATTAAAGCATCTATCTATAGGACATTAAAAGGGACAAAGAAGTGTATGGTACAGTTCTAAACTCCAATAATTCAAATCTAAAGACCACAAATAAAAGAAGAATTTTAGCAATTCCTCTTCCAAGCGTGACCTGGGTACAGCGGTGAGGACGACTGTCGAGAGGGATACGCCGGTCTCGCTCTCTCCTTCTCTTCCGTCTCGCTCGCTCACTCGCTGTACAACAATGAAGACGACAATGACAAGGCGAGCTTGGAGCAAGGCCATAGGCCGATTGCCCATCCTCCCCGCGCCTGGGGACAAGTGGGAGCCGTCGGAGGAGGAGGCGCTTGTCGAAGGCAAAGGACGTCGGCGACATCGAGGATCTGTTTGGGGTCGTCGAGGAGGGGCTCGGTCTTCTGGGCAGGCCAAGGCGGTCGCTCCTGGGAAGAAGGAGGAGGAAATTGATGGCAAGAGGACTAACGATATCGAGTCCAAGTTCAGTTTCTGGGTTAATTGGGATTTTCTGGATCTGGTTTAGTTGCTGCAACAGGTTGATGTTGTTTCAGGCCAATTTCATTGCATAGGGGTATTTTCTCTTGCTTCTCTGCAACAATTGGCTTCAATGAAGAAAGGAATTTAATTTTTTTTGGGTTGGCTTACACCCCCTCTCTTTTTGGGTTAATTAAAGATCTCTCATCGGGCGATGCCATTTTTTTGTAGAATGCAATGCCATGGTTTGTGTTGAATTTTTCTCTGGAGAGAGAGAGAGGAAGGCAGGGGGACCTGGGAAGAAGATGAAATGAGGAGAAGGGAATAGTTTTTTGAAAACTTATAAACAAATTAGTTACTAATATGTTAATTTATCCATTGCCACGTTAGCAATGACTAACCTGAGTCGCTACAACGTGGCACTCCACGTAAGCGCCTAGACGACGTCGTTTTGACAAAAAATGGGTGAACCGGATTGGGTAGACTTAAGTGAGAAAAATTGAAATAAATTAGACCGGTTCTATCATTTTTGAACCACATGGTACTCAAGTGATAATTAAGTATACTACAGGATACTTAAGTGTACTTTTTCCAAATATATTATTCACTTTCCCGACTCTTTCGAAAGATACTTTTCGATGTCAAAACATGGTTTTTTTTCCTAAGAGGGGTTGATTTCCGTGACAAACCCCTGAATGAAGTTCTCGGGGAATGTTATCCCTGTCTGGGGTCGAGCACAAAAACGCTGAAAATTGAGCGTTTTTGTGCGCAAGAAAATGCTTGAAACTGAGCGTTTTTAGTGAAAAGCCAACGAAAATCCGACACGCTCTGTCGCAAGAGAATCTACGCCTCGGCTCGGCTTCTTCCAAAAAATGCTCAGTTTTCAGCGTTTTTGTGCTAATTTTTTCAGGTAATAACTCTGCCTTTTTTTAACTGACTTACTTGCTTTTTTTTACATTCTAATTAAATTTGAGGCCAAACGATACTTCCTAATTTAATTTGTAATAATAATTTTTTAATAATTTTTTACATCCTAAATTTTAATCTCAAAATTTTGACTCATTAAATCTCAGATTTCATTATTTTTTAACTTTTACATGTATAGTATATAGGGTAGTATGTGTTATTGAGCAATTAAAATCTATAATAATGGGTGCAGCTTGGCAAAAAATTGAGAACCTACTGCAGAAATTTTAAAAATTTTGGTTTATTGTAAATTAAAAAAAATGCCTTATTGTGTGGTGTTTTGGGCCAAATTTTGGCGAGAATTAAAATAAGACAACACGATATATTAAAAACTCACTTGGCATAAGTTTTTTTGGCAAAAAATGATAACAATTAAAAAAATTAGCACGAAAATGCTGAAAACTGAGCATTTTTTGGAAGAAGCCGAGCCGAGGCGTAGATTCTCTTGCGACAGAGCGTGTCGGATTTTCGTCGGCTTTTTACTAAAAACACTCAGTTTCAAGCGTTTTATTGCGCACAAAAACGCTCAATTTTCAGCGTTTTTGTGCTCGACCCCAGACAGGGATAATATTCCCCGAGAACCCCATTCAGGGGTTTGTCAGGGAAATCAACCCCTGTTAGGAAAAAAAACCTCAAAACATTTGGTTGAAAGTTGAAACAGTAAAATCCATGTCAATAATAATTACATGAAATAAGGTCAATTTGACATTTATTATTTTATATATATTTTTCTTTTAGTATGCATATCTTTTTGGGAACCGGAGGAATGTCACAAGTACAGTTTTTTATTGGCGCTATGATCAAGCGTGGGTACACGTGGCATTTTGCTATGTGTTCGGAAAAAAGCTGCAGCACATTTGGATATAAATAATTTAGGGGTCTGTAAAAAAAATGAGTTTTGGATTGAGTGGGGATAATATAAAAGTCGTCTCTATGGAGGAAATTTTGTTTGCACCATTAGATTTCATTAAAAATCGTGTCTAAAAATTTGACATTCATAAAAAAACGTGTCTATAACCAAAATCACTTGATCTATTTCAATGAAGACAAATGTTATCCATACTTAATGCAACCCAACAAAATGGTGTGACCCTAGTTTTGGTTTGAAAAAGTTAAAAATATGTAGTTTGCATTTTTTTTCCGAGATAAAAGGGGTTTCTATGTTTCATTAATAGTAGAATGGGTTTGTTACGATTCAATGAAGATTGCCGCCGACTTAAATATAAAATACAGATATAATTATTTTAACCTGGTCAAATGCAAAAAAAATGTGAGATGGCATAATTTATTATAATAAAAAGGTTCAAGTCAATTGTAATACACTATAATTTCGTACTTTGACTATCAATATCCCGTGATTTTAATTTTTTTTAAACTACTTACTTTTAAAAGGGATTTCTCAATTTTATGTGAGTACGGTGTAACACTACATCATTAATTAGTTCAAAATAAGACCAAAAGGAACCTATTAGCATCATAACATTTTAAAGACATTAAGAGTGTTTGTCGAACTATAAAAAAACATTTATTCATAAAATTTAAACTTAAAAATATATCTAAAAATATATGAATATCTTACTATTCAGACCGACTTTTCTCTCGCTAACTAGACTCTCTATGACTTGCACATATCAGCTAAAAATTCCAACGCCACCAATTACAATCCAAATTAGCGACCACTAATTATTTTTTATAATCCGATCACCAATTATTTTGTTGATTAAGATAAACGTAATGTGGAACGCGTTTTTGTACGAAGAAGCCGCTGGGTCCTTGTTATCCACAAATTAATAATTGGGAGATAACTTTTGGTGGCGTACACGTGGATGTTTTGTGGGCCATGAGAAATTATTAGGCCGGTGATTATTTTCACGGATTCAGTGCCGCTCCAAAAGAAAGAAAGGTATAATTTCATTCGAAGACCGTCTAATTTTTTTTAGATGACTCTTCAGTAGTGTTTTTACGTTGTTAAATATTGAACTCAAGATTTTCTTAACTTGTTATTTGACATTTTTACCAACTACTTTATGGTTTCATTTTATTGTTTTAATAACAATTTTTTTGATAATTGACACCGCAAAAGAATGGAATCATAATGTACTAAGTAAAAAAAATCAAACTACAACAAACTTCAATAATTTTTTCCAAATATAAATTATAAAGGGATGGGGGCAATTATTAATTCATATTCTTTTTTTCAAAAGAGGAGAAATTGTAAAACTTCAAACAAGAAATGACATTTCAGGGTACATATTTTGTTGTCTCTGTTTGTGTTTGTCGGGTAAGATAAATCTTTATAAGAGTATCAGATCTGCATTTCTTTGTCTTTTAAGAAAAAAGATATTTTATGTTTTGTGGACAATACATTTCAGTTTTTATCAAAACTACATGTTTTTAGCACACTTACTAAACTAATTAATTTAAATTTGAGTCGATACTCTTTAGTTAAGTTAGAATAATTCTTCTATAAGTGCTAATAGGTATTACATTTTTTTTGGAGGTGGGTGGTACATTTTAGTTTAGTAGTGCATTTGGAAACATTAATTCGACGACTTGTGTTCTAAAAAAATTAGCACTTAAATAGTATGGCATTGTGCATTTCTATGTGATTTCGTCAATTAAGTGGTGGGAATTTTTAGGCCACAAAGATTAAGCTGTATTCTAAATTGATAAAATGTTGAACTACGAGTACCAGAATGAAACTTTTCCGGATGAAATAATCTGTGTTTGGTTTTGCAGTATGTATTAATAGTGAGACGGATCAAATTAGCAAAGATGGTACACGACTGAGCAAAAGAAATGCATTTTAAAAAAATTAAACGAGGGGCAAATGAGTCATTAAAACAAGAGAAAATACACATAGAAGTGTATATTAAATATATTGGTTTAATTAGTAAAATAATAATATTTTTCTAAAAAAGTATCGTCCGAATTTTATGAATAAATCAGATGGTAGACCAGTTTAAAAGGTCACAATTAAAGAAACGTATATTTAATTGTTCCAGAAGTAAACCAAACAAATTGGTTTGGTTTTGCTGAATTGTAAATTCCGCTTGATTCTTATTTTGAGTAATCATTGGGCGGCCTCACGCTGATAGGTATGTTTCAAAATTAATTTGAATAAAAGCTTACCACTCAAATTTTTTGGAAGAAAATCCATTGCAGAATATATTTTGTCGTGATCAACTAACAAAATAGTTTTCTAATTTCAAATAGCATTTCGATCCGAATTCAATATTAAGGTTTGAAGTTCTTACAATGTGAACACACCGGTATTAAATATTATTCAGAAAAATTCACTACCATTTAAAAGTTGACTCACCCAAAATCACCCTACTTATGGGTCATAAATTACCATTAATACGATTTTCGGTCCCAGAGAAATTCTATGGTGGTCTCTCCATGCCAAGTCATTTGGTGACTCGGTATGTACCCACCAATCCACAAATGACACGTGGATTTAGACTAATTTATTAACTAATTGACTAGGATATTTAGTTATGGAAACCAAATCAAAACAAACTATTTTCTAAATAAAGTATCCAATTTCAAGAAAATAAAATTAAACCATTAATAAAAAGATTATGTTATATTTTGATTTTCCTAAAAAAACTTCTTCATATATTCTCTTATAACGAGCACCAATGAATTTTTTTAAAAGTATACTTTATTTACCAAAAAATCATATTTACACTACATCAGCAATATTTTACAAATTATTAGTCAAACTACCTAAAGTAAAGAGCCTAATGCATTACGGAAACTTGCAAACTCATGTGGGAAAAGCTTAGAGCTAGAATTAGTTTGGTGAACAAAGTCTTACTCAAATAGTTTCACATTTAAATTATGAATTTACTGGAGTCAGATATAGAACTAAATATTAATAGTGAAGTATATTCAATATCTAATTGTATATAAATATAGAATATACGAGTGTTAATATCATGAGTTAATTAACAATAACAAATAAATATTTTTTTAAAGTTAAAAAGAACAATTATTTTTTTGTAGCGTCATTGTAAGATTTGAATTTGTTGTGGAATAACCTATCAATATATTAATATACAGTTATCTAGTTTATCTAATCATAAATATTACGTGATTATAGATATTATCTGATCATAATAAAAAGAAATGTTAGGAAAATTAAAGAGAATCTCTGGAGTTAGTTTTAGTTTTTTAGAAAAATTAAAATATAAACAGTTTAAAAAATATTTTGTTTAGGAACATATTGTTTTCATTAATCATTTGGTTCTATTTTCTTAAAATGGAATACATTGTTTAGGAAGTATTTTTGTTTTTAATCTATGTCACAATGATGCCTTGATTTAGTTTCCATAACTAAATATTTTAGTCAATTAATTAATAAATTAGTCAAAATCTACTTGTCATTTGTGGATTGGTGAATACATACCAAGTCACCAAATAATTAGCCATGGAAAGACTACCATACAATTTCTATCTCAAATTCCAATAACAACATACCACCAAAAGGAATTTCGTAACTTTAATGCAACATCCACCAAATAAATAGTGTTGTGTAAGTAACACCAACTCCTACCAAGCACTACACGTTAACCAATATCTTAATTAGAATGCAGGGAATAATTTTTTTTGAAAAAGTTTTACCAAAATTTTATCCTATTCAAGTTTAAATTAACCGATCTAGTGAATATTCGAATATTTATAAAAAAAAACATCAACTCCTAGTCTATTTCATAGGCTCCTTTGTGGATAACCGGATTTCCAACGTAAGATTCCAAAATTTCCCAAATTTCTAAGATATTAAGGAGTAGATTAGAATTCTCTTTAACCGGACAATTTCTGTTTATTGATAACCAGACAAAAGGAAAACGAACAAAAATCAGCACATGCATGGTTCCCCAACCTTGTAATTATTCAACTTGTTTGAAAACTTGCAATTTCTACGATTTTTTTTCAAAATACAAAAGCTTCGTGCCATAATAACAGTTTTCCGAAACTAAATAATTTTCAATACATATTATACTGATTAATATAGATGAAAGTCGGATAGAATTATAATAAAGATCATTGTATTTTATAGTTTCATACTCGAAACCTGGTAGAATAATCCTTAGAAGTTGATGTTAGCATTTTTGTTTATCAAGATCGTCCGTTTTGTTTGTACAAATTCTTGCCTTTCTTACATGCCGAAGGAGCTGTTTTGAAACATAAAGATATATTTTTAATGGAATAAATAAAGTTAGATTGTTGAGTTAAGTTATTTTTAAAATAATTACGGAAGCTTTTATTAATACAAAAAAAGAAAAGAAAAATTCCATAAAAATCCAACCCGAAGCCGCTCGCTCTCCGCTGGGATTATTAAGTAAATATAATAGGACGTTATTTGGAAAAATCACTTTGTGTAGAATTTGATAATATTGGATTATAAATTCGTAGTTGTTTGTAATTTTGACGACATAATTTCCCTGTGGATGCAACATTTTGTAGAGAAAAATGCTAAATTACATTTATGTCGACCTCTAGTTTCAGAAAAATGAATAGAAACAAAGGACAGGACTCTAAATTAAAAAGACCAGTTTCTGCAAAACTAACTTTGACCAGTCTGTTCAACATGAAAGACAATGTAGCTCACCAGAAATGTTTCAGGTGCAAGGAGAAGTAGTTCAGGGGCACCGTGATACATGACAGACTAAGTTAACGCTCCCAGACGGTGTAGCTCGACGTTCCGGAGCACGAGCTTAGCGAAAACTCTGGTCTCGTTATTGGCTGTTGTCGCAGCAGCTGCAGCGCGTAATACCCTTTGCGCTCCTGCTTCTTGGAGAAGGTGCGCATGGTGCGTTGCGTGTCGTCCTACGGGCATGGTGAACTGTGATCGAAGAAAGAGTGAGATATCGTCTGTTTGGAAAGAAACAACTGTGCATCTGAAAAACTAGTTGCCGGTTTACCTGTAGGAGAGCAAAAGCAGAACATATCTTGAATGTTGGAGAAGGATTCCTCAACATGGCTAGAAGTCTAGCGATCTCCAGTGCGCTGAAGCGTCGAAGAGAGAAGGTCATGTCCAAGGAAAACGAAACCGAGGTTTACTATGTGCAGTGACGATTAAAAGAATGGACAGAACATAGACCTACATCTCAGAAACCCAGCTTCTGATATGTGCAACAGTTTGGCAACTTGATCGAGCGATTGCGGAGTGGAGCAAGCCATTGCATTAGCTATAGTTTGTGGGTCCGAAAACGAAAGGACAACCCTTTCGATATGCTTCAGAAAAAAAGACCAGCAATCAAGCCTACGGCATGCATACATCCATAATGTACTATCCGCGAAAATATTGATGAAGGAACAGAAAACGATTGCAACAGTTGTAGCGAACAAGCCAGTGAAAATTGCTGCATCCTTCAACCACAAATTGAAGATACACTAATTTACCTTCTAACTCGTCAAAAACGTCACCCTCTGTCGAAATATTGTTTTGGTTCGGATCACAGGCTTTGCAGCGTTCTTCATATACAATATGAGGGTACATTTGGGTGATGGAATCCTCCCACTACACGAGGAAAAGAAAACTTGACGAGTCTTCCAAGGGGTCAACGGCATACAAAACAGTTATATAGTAAATTAAGTAACTATTTAAGTACATGTACCTTCGGAAGTTCACTATTTCGCCTGATTGACGATGTCCTCCAGCCAACTATGTCTGTTTTCTTTCTTTAAAGAAGACAGATTAAATGCTACCATAGTCGTGTTTTTTGTTTAATCGAAGAATACAATTGCCTAAATAAAGGAGACGATCATATCCAACATTGGAATAGGCCACACGGCGTCTGAAAACACGCAGGGCAGACCTGCATTTAAGGGAAGTAAGAACCTCAGCATACATACAGCTGTTGAACAGAAAGGGAAAATGAAAAGAACGTCTTTAAAGCTTATGGAGTTGCATTAAAATCTAGGTTCAAGAAGCACACATGAAATAACAGTCGCTTCCGTCTTCCGGGATGCGTTTCAACAATGGAAGTTTTCCATCGTCGTCATCGGCAAGAAACAGATGCACACCGGTTCTCTTAAATATCCAATGAATAATATGTGGAGCTGCTTTCTCCAAAGCAGGAAGACCAAAAAGAAATGGCACCTGAAAATCTATACTAACTAATTAAGTAACAGACCAGTTTAGCTAGCAGACATCCTAATACCACATGTTTACTCGCAAACAGAGCGAATGAAAATGGGAAGGCACTGTTCTCTTCTTCTCTATACAGCTATTGGCTATACGAGGTTTTTTAAATAGGAGGTTTTTTAATGGAAATACCTGCTTATTTCCCCTTGAGCCAAGGTGAGGTGTGGCAACAGTGATAAAGTTCACAGGCTCTAGCCCAGCAATTGTATCCCCAGAGACCGTTTGATTCGATTCTTCCTGATTTTCACCTTTCGTGGATCTGTACAGCCTTCCAATTGCATATCTTGCAACCAGTCCTCCCATAGAATGCGCAACAAAGGAAATCTTGCGTAAATTTGGCTTCCGATGGACAATTTCAAGAACCTGAATCCACATTTCGCATTGGATAAGCCAGAAGGGCAAAGATGCTAAGGCTTCATAGACAAAGCCAATCCATCTAATAAAAAAAGGCCAACCTCTTGAGCCTATCGCTCTCCCATAACATCCACACCGTCAAGAGTCAGCCTCGACGAATTTCTTTCACTGACTACATTTAACCAAGACCACCTTCAGGAACCAACTAGATTATTATCTGACACGACAAGCAAAAGAGATTTAGAAACAAGCTCTTACAATGAACAAAGACCTGATACTAACAAACTGCTCTGCTGCAAACTTCCAATCCGCGGCACTGAAACACAAACACAGTCAATAATCGTTATAATCTCCATATCCAACCCAAAACCTTAAGGCAAAGGGTTGGTGGAATTTCCGCACTTATAAACACGCCCCCACTCTTGCAATAATCGACGTGGGATTCTCAACAATAATCAAGACAATAAACACTAACAAAAAAAAAAGTTCAAAATTCCCACCAAGAACAGCAAAGACTCAAACTTTAACACTCTAAATCTACAATCATTCCAATTGAAGCATCCTTTGACAAGGCAGGAACCAACCCAAATGGGACCGATCCAAAGATGGAAAATTTAAAAGAACCCAACAATTCTGACCTCCCAAGGATGCCATGGACCATAACAACGAGGTGATCAGCCGAGGAAGACTCGGGTTCCTCGGAGCTCCGGACCTCCTGGCTTCCATTAGCAGATTCCGAGGAACACACTCCGTCCTGTACACTTGATGTCGTTGTTGTTGTCTCCTCTTCCATAAACCCGTTTTCTTGTCCAATGACTCCGTTTCCCAAAGTGGTGGTTGGCTCCATGGAAGGTTCTGTTCTTTCTTTGAAGAGACCAAAAGAAAAGTTTCGATCTTTACCAGTTTGGTTTTGGGCAACTGGGTGGGTTCGCCTCATAATAAATGAATAATATCGGGTTCCATTTATTAAATAGACTAATTCAGATTTGTTTCAAATAATTTTTTTTAAAATATTAATTTATTTCAATAAATATTTAAGATTTACGTGTTCACAATCATTTGAATTCAAAATATATTATGCACCGTTCTTGCTCTTTCAAAAGATATTTTTGGTTGGTAGTTCGGTTAAATGTTAATCTTGTGTATTAATTAGCGAGAGATGAACATTTAACGAAATTATAGGGGTGTGAAAACATTCGGTTGAAACAGTAAAATCCACGTCAATAATAATTACCTAAAATAAGGTCAATTTGACATTTATTATTTTATATTTTTTTCTCTTGAAGTTTATGCATATCTTTTTGGGAACCGGTGAAAGTACAGTTCTTTCATCAAATCGTGGGGTACACGTGGCCTTTTGTTATGTGTTTGGAAAAAGTTGCAGCACATTTGGATAATAAATAATTTAGGGGTCTGTGCAAAATGGCGTGCCGTAATTTTGTTTAAAGTTTTATAAAGTATGCAGTTTGAATTTCCTAAGAGATAAAAGGTGTTTCAATAATTGTAGAATGGGTTCCCAAATATAATATGTATGTTATGAATTATCTATAATCTAAGCATATGAATATAAAGAATAATAAGAAAGAGAGTAGAGAATAAAGTTCTCATTAATAGATCAAAAATTGTGTGTCAAATGGTAATTGCACAGTCTTATTTATAGGTCAATATTCCACATACTACTTACCTACTATTCCACTAAACGTGCTAATGGAGAATTAGGTGAAGTGGAGAAGTAGGTGAAGTGGAGAAGTAGGTGATGGCATCTATTAATACATAATACTCCCCCTTGGATGCCATTTGAATAATGTGCTTCATTAAAACATTATTAGCGAAAATCCTGTGGGAAAAATCCTAATCAAAAGAAAAAGAGTACATCATCATAAAATTACTGCTTCATTAAAACCTTACCCGGAAAACCCATTGGGACAAAACCGTGGTTAAGGAAAAAGAGTACAGTGTAAAATGATATCTCCCCCTCATGTCTACATCATTTGAGATCTCTGAGTCGTGTCAGACCAATACTACGAACATGCTTCTCAAAAACTGTAGTGGGCAGGGATTTCGTGAACAAATCTGTCAAATTGTCACTTGAACGAATTTGTTGAACACTTATTGTTGGACAAATATTAGTAATTCATGGTATGAGTACGTGAATATAAATCGTAAGCATATAAAGAGAAGGTTTTAGAGAATGCTCACGATCACACTTGTAGGTAAGTGTGTAACACCTTCGTCTTCGAGTTAGGACTTCGGATTGAATCCTGGACGAGGCCACAGTTTAACCGTGTGCCCTTAAACTCTTATTACCCGCCTATATGCTTCAGGCCTCCGTGGGTAATAGAGCTCCCAAGGTACAACGCCCAACCACGAGTACTATAGGAAGCACTATAGCACACCTTTCGAACCTTTCGTAGCCTTAGAACTCCGACACAAAAGAAAGAGAGAAAAAGCTATGCTATGGAGGGAGAAGTAGAGAGCTCAAGGAAGAGTAAGAGCTGGGATGATTTGGAATGAAAGAGGTGGGCTCCTTTTATAGGCAGCCTTGGACCTCCAACAGCCAAATCCGGATTTAATAGGGCCATTAACCCACCCATTAAATGGGCTGTTACAAGACCCATAAAACCCCCAACATAAATAGGCTGTTACTCTCATGAATTTAAAAATCGAATTTAAATTCAAATGGCAGCTGGCAAGAGAAGGTTCCAGAACGTGGGCTTGTCCAACTGGGCCTAGGATCGCTACAACAAGTCCGGCCCAGTTCTAAAAAGATAAGGCCCTGGAACCTGGAACAATTCCCACAAACCCACAATCCCACAATCCGCAACCCGCAACCCGCAACCCGCACCCGAGCCCGAGCCCGAGCCCGGCCCGGCCCGGGACGGGGCAGGGCGCGCGCGCGCGTGCGTGCGTGCCGAGCCGAGCCGGACGGACGGACGGACGGCGCGAGGAGCTTCTCCCTTCTCCACCAATTTACCCATGCTAGACTTCTAGTCCCTTATAAACTTGTCTCAGCATGGTGCGCTAACCAATGTGGGATTGAGCTTATTTTAATAACAACCATACCACTTTAAAGCCAATTTTCATTCACCCCGAGAATTGGATTTTTGCAAGTGTTATATATCGTTACGAAGCTCTATCAACGAGCTTCGTATTGATCTCACAAACACCCAAAATCAATTGGTGTGACCCTTCATTAAATTAGCTCAAAGTTGCCCACTAATTACTTAGTTATTATATTTAATTAGGATTCTCCCTCTAATTAAATATTTGGGCCAAAGCCCAATACACTCACTTGTATTGGGCCATCTCTTCCTTGGTTAATAAACCAATTCTCCAACACTTATCTCCCCATCCTTTTGAAGATCATGTGTGAAAAAGAACTTTGGTGATATATGTTTTGTCCGATCACCTTTAATATATCCTTCTTTTAATTGTGCGATGCATGCAGCATTATCCTCATATAAGGTCGTATGTGTTCCCTTTTGAAAATGTAATCCACAAGATTCTCGAATGTGTTTGACAATAGATCTCAACCAAACACATTCTCGACTTGCTTCATGAATAGCCAAAATCTCAGAATGATTAGATGAGATGGCTGCTATAGTTTGTTTCATGGAGCGCCATGAAATGGCAGTACCTCCATATGTAAATAAGTATCCAGTTTACGATCGACCATTGTGAGGATCAGATAAATATCCTGCATCTGCATATCCAATTACTTCTGCCTCTGAGATACTAGGGTAATACAAACCCATATCCATTGTACCTCGAAGGTAACACAATATTTGTTTTACTCCAGTCCAATGTCTTCTTGTAGGTGAAGAAGTGTATCTTGCTAGTAAATTAACAGAAAATGATATATCAGGTCGTGTATGACTAGCGAGATACATTAGCGCACCTATTGCACTAAGATATAGTACTTCAGGACCAAGTAATTCTTCACCATTTTCTCGAGGTCTAAAAGAGTCCTTTTTCACATCAAGTGACCTTACAACCATTGGAATGTTCAACGGATGCGCTTTATCCATATTGAAACGCTTTAGCACCTTTGCTATATAGGAAGATCGATGCATAAAAATTCCTTCTCCAAAATGTTCAATTTGCAATCCGAGACATAATTTGGTCTTTCCCAAATCTTTCATTTCAAATTCGTTCTTTAAACAATCAACTGCCTTTTGGAGCTCTTCAGGAGTTCCAATGATATTGAGATCATCAACATAAACAGCAATAATAACGAACTCAGGTTCAGATCTCCTTATAAAAACACATGAGCAGATTGGATCATTCTTATAACCTTCCTTTAATAAGTAGTCACTAAGATGGTTATACTACATACGCCCTGATTGTTTCAATCCATATAAAGATCGACATAATTTGATCGAGTATAGTCCCTTTTGACTAAAATCACGTACTTCTGGTACGTTGAATCCTTCTGGGATTCTCATATAAATGTCACTATCCAGTGAACCATATAAATAGGCTTTAACAATATCCATAAGGCTCATATTCAACTTTTCATGTACTACCAGACTTATCAAATATCAAAACATGGTTGCATCCACCACAGGAGAATATGTCTCCTCATAATCAATACCAGGTCTTTGAGAAAAACCTTGTGCGACAAGTCGTGCTTTATATCTCACGAATTCATTTTTCTCATTTTGTTTACGCACAAATACCCATTTGTATCCTACGGGTTTCACCTCTCTGGGTGTGCGGACTACAGGTCCGAAAACTTCACGTTTCGCGGACTTCACGTTTCGCAAGTGAATCTAATTCAGATTTCATTGCGTCTTTCCAATTTGGCCAATCTTTTCTATGCATGCATTCCTTGATAGATTTTGGCTCTAGATCCTCTTCATCTTCCATAATATTTAGCGCTACATGGTAGGCAAAAATATCGTCGACGATAACTTCATTTCGGTTACATTTTTCTCCAGTCATAACATAATTTATTGAGATCTCATGATTATCACAATGTTCAGGTACCTGATCTTCCATTGGAAGCGACTCATCTAGAGTCTGCCCTTCCTTGATATTAATATTGACTAAGGACTCTTCAGGAGTTAAGATATCCTCGGTTTGACCATCTTGATATTTTGCTCCTTTTCTTTTACGAGGATTTTTATCTTTGGAACCAATAGGTCTACCACGTTTAATTTGTGCCTTATTTTCATTGGCAATAATTGATCGTGCTTCAGGGACATCAATTCTAAAAGGAGCATTAGCAGCCAGAATATGTGACTTAGTCACTCTCTTTGGGTCAGCAAAAGCGTCTGCCAACTGATTAGCTAAATTCTGCAAATGAATTATCTTTTAAACTTCAAGTTCACTTTGCTTTGTGCGAGGATCTAAATAACACAATGATAATTCATTCCAGCTAATATCTTTTTCAGGCTGCTTAGTTTCTCCCCCCAATGTTGGAAATATTGATTCATCGAAATGACAATCGGCAAAATGTGCCGTAAATATATCTCCAGTACGTGGCTCAATGTACTTTATTATCGATGGAGATTCAAACCCAACATATATTCCCAACCTTCTTTGGGGTCCCATTTTAGTGCGTTGTGGTGGAGCAATTGGAATATAAATCGCACATCCAAAAATTCTTAGATGGGAAATATTTGGTTCGTAACCATGAACCAATTGTAATGGGGAGAATTCATGATAACTTGTTGGCCTAATGCGAATCAACATTGCTGCATGTAAAACAGCATGTCCCCAAGCAGAAATAAGGAGTTTCGCTCTCATTAGTAATGGCCTTGCAATTAATTGAATCCGTTTAATAAATGATTCGGCAAGACCATTTTGAGTGTGAACATGAACTACAGGATGTTCAACGTTTATACCAATGGCCATACAATAATCATTGAATGTTTGGGAAGTGAATTCACCAGCATTATCAAGACGAATGGTCTTAATGGGATTATCTGAAAAATGAGCTCGTAATTGAATTAACTGAGCTAGTAATCTCGCAAACGCCAGGTTGCGAGTTGATAATAAAGATACATGTGACCATCTAGTTGATGCATCAATTAATACCATAAAGTATCTAAATGGTCCACATGGTGGATGAATAGGTCCACATATATCACCATGTATACGTTCCAAAAATCCGAGGGATTCAGCCCCAATTTTAGCTGGTGATGGCCTGGTTATTAATTTGCCTTGAGAGCATGACAATTCATTGGATTAGAAAATCTTCTGGTTCCTTAAAGAATGTCCACATGAATTGTTAATAACTCTTCGCATCATTATTGACCCAGGATGGCCCAACCGGTCATGCCAAATTATAAAATCAGTAAACTTCTGGTTTACTGTTGCATGTGCCTCAATTGCACTAATATACGTATAATATAAGCCACATGAATAAGCGGGTAGCTTTTCCAACACACACTTTTTACCGGAAATAATATTTATAATATACAAATATTCTTTGTTTCCTTCATTTGTTGTCTCAACATGATACCCATTTTGGCGTATATCTTTGAAACTTAATAAATTTCTTTGAGACTTAGGAGAATATAATGCATTATTTATGCAAAAATTTGTGCCTCCAGGTAATAATAAATTAGCTCTTCCGGAGCCTTCAATTAAATTTCGTAGTACCTGATATAGTACTAACATTTGCCTCTTGCATTTGTAAATGAAGGAAATATTTATCATCCTTAAGTATGGTGTGCGTTGTGGCACTATCTGCTAAACACAGATCTCTTTCTCGAGTAGATAAGCCAACTCGTGCCAATTCCATACTCTTCATAATGAAAGAAATATTTATATTAAATGCGAGCAATGAAAACATGATAGTAGAAAGGAAAAAAAAACCAGGAAATATACTTAAGAAATGAACAAGAACATGGATATTAAACTGCTGTTCAATAAAGAAATCAGCAACATCCAAATGAGTGAAGTCATTTAGGCCAAATTCAGGGCTACCATCCATGTTCATAATGCCATAGCCATCATCTTGATGAAGCTCAACTAGATACTTTGGTGCACAACATGTGCGAGCTCAATGGCCTTTGCATCCACAACGATGACATAAATTTTCCATTTTTATTCCATTATCACCATCTCTTCGTGGTTTCTTTTCTTTGTTCTCCCACTTCAAGTGGCGAGACATATTCTTAAAATTACCACTTCATGTGGCGAGACTTTGCCTTAAAAATACCACTATGGTAACCATATCCTCCACGACAATTACCACGTCCAAGACCACGAGCATGGCCTCTATAATTAAACTTTGTCACATTCACTTCAGGGAATAGAGCATAACCATTAAATTTTAGTCTAGAGACCCAATTGCAATATTAAAAATTAATCCAGTGACCAAAATATAGTTTGCCAAAAAAAAATCAGAAACATCTGAGAACCAAACAGTATTTTCTTGATTCACAAATGTACAAAGAAGTCCCTGCTATTGACTAAGGACCACATTGCAATTTTATAATTAATCAGGAATCAAATTATAATTAACCATTAAATTCGGAAGTCACATAAAAGTCAAAGTACCAAACAATAATTTTCTAAAACGTCAAAGTACCAAACCGTAATTTTCTATTGGAGTGGCAAATTTATAAAAAAATCCATGCAGGAATGATTAAATTGATATTATGTCCTTATTTGAAAATACGAGGAAATATAAAATACTAATATGTAATTCTGTTCCCTTTCTCTCTTTTTGTTTTGTCAGCGCGCATAATATCCGTTTAGTACCTATTAGTTTGATGCGTGTGCAAGCAAGGACAAAATCGATGTTCAATATGTAAACTTACATCCCAGTCTCTGGAAGTTTTTCGCGTGTGCGAATAAGGGCATAATCCCAATCCGCGTGCACAGGACAATTACATATAGGTCCTCAGAAGTTTCTAAATATTTTATGAAAGGATAACAGAAGGTTTTTTCATGAAAAATCTTTACCAAATAAATCCGATTTTTGCAAAGAAAATTTTACAAAATTATTTTCTTTGAGAAAATCATTTATGAGCAAGAACAAAGCTTCATATGATTTAATAACATTGAGAATCCAACAAGAATGAATAATTATAAATGAGAATCTAACAAGAATGAGTAATAATACTTACAAAGGTTAAGCTTAATTCTTCTCAAGAAATTATTGAGAACTTGGTAGAGATTCGTGCTGATAACGTGTTATGAATTATCTATAATCTAAGCATATGAATATAGAGAATAATAAGGAAGAGAGTAGAGAATGAAGTTCTCATTAATAGATCAAGAATTGTGTGTCAAATGGTAATGGCACAAGTCCTATTTATAGGCCAATATTCCACCTACTACTTACCTACTATTCCACTAAACTTGCTAATGGAGAATTAGGTGAAGTGGAGAAGTAGGTGAAGTGGAGAAGTAGGTGATGTCATCCATTAATACATAATAATGTAGACATAATTTTTTAGCCCGGTCAAATCCGGAGATGTCATAATTTATTATGATAAATAATTTTGCAATTTGACATACGCAACATATTAAATTCTCTGGTGTGACATATATCTAATTGAATGACATCTAGTAGTCCCAATAATTTGAGTTATTTCAAGTATAATGTTAAGTTATTAATTTTAGGAGCGAGTAACACAATATCATTAATTTTATCGAAATAAATATCAAACGCAACCTACTAACATTATAACATTTTGAAAGACATTCAGATTGTTTGTCAAACCATATAAAACATGTTTATTTATAAAGTTTCAACCCAAAATATATGAATATCTTATAATTTGGACCAAAATTTTTTTGGATAACTAGCCTCTCTATGACTTGCACATGTTCCTATTTCAAATTCCGCCACCACCAATTAGAATACAAATTAGCGACCACTAATTATTTTTGTTGATTAAGATAAACGTAATGTGGAACGCATTTTTGTATACCCGAAGAAGCCGCTGGGTCCTTGTTATCTACAAATTATAACTGGGAGAGAACTTTTGGTGGCGTACACGTGGATGAATTGTGGGCCATGGAAATTATTAGGCCGGTGATTATTTTCACGGATTCAGTGCCGCTCCAAAAGTAAGAAAGATATAAATCCATAGTTCTAATCTTTTTAGGATAACTCGCCCGCAGGGGAGCAGATTCTATGGGGATAAGACTAATCTCCAAATTTGGGGATTGAAAGGAAGATTGTCGCAATCTAGGTATTAACAAAATAATTAAGGATAAAATTGAAAAACTAATAAAAACAAAAGGAGAGATGAAAAATTAGCTGGCACACTTTTTATGGAAAGACTAAAAAGGTAAAAAAGAAAATCAATCTCACGTTAAAAGAGGAAATGGATTCTTTCTCTCTCTCATTAAATTATTGTCAATTTCAAAAATTCTACCGCCTACCAAATTATTATTATTTAAATAAACTCAAAAAACCAAAGAACGAAAATACAATTGAAAACCAATATCAGTACGTATTCAAACCAATATCAGTACGTACTCAAACCAATATCATTACGTCTGAAAATCAATATCAGTACAGACTAAAACCAATGTCAATACGTACTAAAACCAATGTCAATACGTACTCAAACAAATATTAGTACGTATTCAAACCAATATTAGTACGTACTCAAACCAATCATAGTACGTACTCAAACCAATATCATTACGTCTGAAAATCAATATCAGTACAGACTAAAACCAATGTCAATACGTACTAAAACCAATATCAATAGGTAATCAAATCAATAACAAGATGTACTCAAACCAATATTAATACATACTCAAGCCAATATTATTAGCGATTGAAACTAATATCAATATAGACAAAAACCAATATCAGTACGTACTCAAACCAATATCATTACATCTGAAAACCAATATTAATACATACTCAAACCAATATCATTAGCGATAAAACCAATATCATACAGACTAAAATCAAGTAGAATTTTTTATAATATCAGTACGGCGGCATTATTCGCGACCGAGTCTCTTCCTCTTGTTCTTCTTCTTCTCTCTCTCGATGCCATTTCAATCCCTAAACCCAAAATTACGCGAAGGCTGGGCGGGAGCGGGGAGCTCTTTTTCTCTAGGCACGATGTGACTTGCGGGCTTAGACCCTTCTTGGGAGCAACGCGATGGGGACCGCGTCAGCTTTGTCTCTCCTCTTCTTTTTGCGAGGTGGAAGAAGAAGAAGAAGAAGAAGAAGAAGGGGACCGCGTATGGTGTGTTGTGTTTAATTGATATCTTTTTTTTGAAGGAGTATTAATTGGGTATCTTTTATTGTTTGAAAAAGTCAAAAATGTCTCTGATTGGTTATTGACCATCAGATTTGAAGTTTAAAAAAAAAATGAATCTAATGGTCCAAAATCTAGTCCCCACATATGGACAAGATTTCTTTAGTCCCCGCTCAATCCATCCTCCAAGAGAACTGTATATATACTTAATTTTTTTTATCTCATATATCATATGCCTCTCGTTCGATGATTTGTCTCATGCAATTTTGCATCCTCGAATGAGCTTTTTTTTCCCTCCCACTTCACTTCGAATTCTCTCTCTAATATCTTGAAGTATCTTTTATGTGGTTAAAGATTAAATTCAAGATTTTCGTTTGACATTTTTACCAACTATTTTATTGTTTTAATAACCATTTAATTGTTTTTTGGAGACTTCAAAAGAATGTTATGATCTACTAAGTCAAATATATCAAACTACAACAAACTTCAATAATTTTTCCAATTATAAATAATAAAGGGATGGGGGCAATAATTAATTTGTAATAAAAAGAGGAGTAATTGCAAAACTTGAGACAAGAAGGGTAAAGACATTTCATGGTACATATTTTGTTGTCTCTCTTTGTGTTTGTCTGCTAAGATAAATCCTTATAAGAGTAAATTTTTTTTGAGAAGGAAATCTTAATAAGAGTATCGTACCTGCATTTCTTTGTCTTTTAAGAAAAAAAGATAATTTATATTTTTTATAAGTGATATTTTATGTTTTATGGACAGTACATTTTAGTTTTTCCGAGACTACATACTTTTTAAACACTTACTAACTAATTTAGATTTAAGTTGACACTCCTTAGATAAGTTAAAACGATTTTTTTATAAGTGGTAGTTGGTGGTACATTTTAGTTTAGTAGTGCATTTGGAAACATTAATTCGATGTCCTGTGTTGTAAAAATTTAGCACATAAATAGTATGGCATTGTGCATTTCTATGTGATTTCGTCAATTAAGTGGTGGGAATTTTAGACCATAGACACTAAGTTGTGTTCTAAATTGATAAAATATTGAACTACGAGTATAAGAATGAAACTTTTACGGAGGAAAGAATCTGGTTTTGCGTTATGTATTAATAGTGAAACGGATCAAATTAGCAAAGATGGTACACGACTGAGCAAAAGAAATGCATTTAGAAAAAGTAAACGAGGGGAAAATGAGTCATTGAAACAAAATAAAATACACATAGAAGTGTATATTAAATATATTGGTTTAATTAGTAAAATAACAAGATTTTTCTAAAAAAGTATCGTCCGAATTTTATGAATAAATCAGATGGTAGACCAGTTTAAAAGGTCATAATCAAAGAAATGTATATTTAATTGTTCCAAAAGTATACCAAAGAAACTGGTTTGGTTTTTTTCAATTGTAAATTCCGCGTCATTCTTATTTTGAGTAATCATTGGACGATGACATGTATGTTTAAAAAATTAAACTGAATAAAAGCTTACCACTAAATTTTTTAAAAATCCAGTGCAGAATATATTTTGTCGTGATCAACTAACAAAATAGTTTTCTAATTTCAAATAGCATTTCGATCCGAATTCAGTATTAAGATTTGAAGTTCTTACTACCATTTAAAAGTTGACTCCCCCAAAATTTAAAAGTTGACTCCCCCAAAATCACCCTATTTATGGCTCATAAATTACCATTAATACAATATTCGGTCTCAAACTCGTAATCACGGATTTGGATTCAGGGGGACTACATAAAAATTATCCCCATGGTATGGACTAAATATGGGCCTTTAAATTTGATCAAATTCTTTTTTTTACAGATCTGATGGTCAGAATTTGTTGAGGGTATTTTCGAATTTTTATCCAAACATACGCATTAGGGTTCCACCTTTTTTCTATATAATCCCACAAAAAAATATAATCCCCCCAACCCTCTCCTTTTTTTTTATCCTCCATCCGCCACGTCCAAACTTCTCCGGGTGCTCTCCCCCGCTAGCCGCCCCAAAACGATAGACTCGAACCCACATTCCCCGTCGTGGTGTGCTTATTTGGTCCAATACGGCTCACCTGTCTCTAGATCTTCAATCTCTCTATCTACGTCCCTTCAATTTTGTTGATCGTGGTGTGCTTATTCGTCATCGTTTAGGACTCTTGTTATATTAGGGGTAATATCTTCTTTCCTAGATGATGACACCAATATTAAAGTAGAATGATACAAATATCCTAGAACGATGATACCAATATTCGAGAAGAATGAAACCAATACATTCAAATGGTATACATTTTCGCTTATAATGGGATACCAATATTTGAGAAGATGAAAACCAATATCACGGTGGGATGAAACCAATATCATAGTAGAATGAAACCAATATCCGAGAAGATGGAAACCAATATCATAGTAGAATGAAACCAATAACATAGAAGATGAAAACCAATATCATAGTAGAATGAAACCAATAGCATAGAAGATGAAAACCAATATCCGAGAAAATAGAAACCAATATTCCCATACTTGTATTTCCATAATTTGTATTATTTTGCTGATTTTTTTAATTATTTTAATTATTGTATTTCTAATATTACCCATATCCCTTTCAGTGAGGATTACCCATGTCCCCACTGAATTTGAACCCCGTAATCACAACATACCACCAAATGGAATTTCGTAACTTTAATGCAACATCCACCAAATCAATAGTGTTGTGTAAGTAAATCCAACTCCTACCAAGACGCAATACATGTTAACCGAGATCTTAATTAGAATCTAACGGAATAAATATTTATCGGGAAAATTTTACCAAAATTGTATTAGACTCAAATTTAAATTAATCGATATAGTAAATATCTGAAAACTTATATATAAAAGTAACACCAGCTCCTAGTCTATTCCAAAAGTAAGATTCCAAAATTTCCCAAATTTCTAAAATATTAAGGAGTAGATTAGAAATCTCTTTAACCGACAATTTCTATTTATTGATGATCAGACAAATGGGAAACGAACAAAAATCAGCTCATGCTATTTCAAAAGACAAAAGCTTCGTGCCATACTAAAAATTTCAGAACCTAACTAATTTTCTCGATATATATTATGCTGATTAATATAAATTAAAGCGGATAAAATATAATGAAAACATTGTATTTTATAGACTCGTATAATAATCCTTAGAAGTTGATGTAAGCATTTGTGTTTATGAAGATCATCCGTTTTGTTTGTGCAAATCTTGCCTTTATTAATACCAAAAGAAAACAAAATAAAAGAAAAATTACACATAAACCCAACCAGTAAAAGAATTCCTTGCTAAACCCTAATGCGAGTCGTTAATGAAACTCCATAACATTAAGCCGCTCTCTCTCCGCTAGGATTATTAAGTAAATATAATAGGACGTTATTTGGAAAAGTCACTTTGTGTAGAATTTGATAATATTGGATTAAACATTCGTAGTTGTTTGTAATTTTGACGACATAATTTCCCTGTGGATGCAACATTTAGTAGAGAAAAATGCTAAATTACATTTATTTTGATCTCTAGTTCAGAAAAATGAATATAAACAAAGGACAGGACTCTAAATTAAAAAGACTAGTTTCAGCAAAATTAACCCTGACCAATCTGTTCAACATGTAAGACAATGTAGCTCATCAGAAATGTTTCAGGTGCAAGGAGAAGTAGTTCAGGGGCACCATGCTACATGACAGACTAAGTTAACGCTCCCAGACGGTGTAGCTCGACGTTCCGCAGCACGAGCCTCGCAAAAACTCTGGTCTCGCTACTGGCTGTTGTCGCAGCAGCTGCAGCGCGTAATACCCTTTGCGCTCCTGCCTCTTGGAGAAGGTGCGCATGGTGCGTTGCGTGTCGTCCTCCGGGCATGGTGAACTGTGATCGAAGAAAAGTGAGATATCGTCTGTTGTGATCGAGTATGTGTCGGAAGGTACTATGCATCTGAAAAACAAGTTGCCAGTTTACCTGTAGGAGAGCAAAAGCAGAACATATCTTGAATGTTGGAGAAGGATTCCTCAACATGGCTAGAAGTCTAGCAATCTCCGGTGCGCTGAGGCGTTGAAGAGAGAAGGTCGTGTCCACGGAAAACGAAACTGAGGTTAAGCTTATTGAGCAATGGGAGATGGAGACTGCGATAGAGATGCTACAAAGCGCTTATGTGCAGTGACGATTAAAAGAATAGACAGAACACAGACCTGCATCTTAGCAACCCAGCTTCTGATATGTGCAACAGTTTGGCGACTTGATCGAGCAATTGAGGAGTGGAGCAAACCATTGCATTAGCTATAGTTTGTGGGTCCGAAAATGAAAGGACAACCCTTTCGATATGCTTCAGAACTATCCCTCTAACACCGTGCAGGCTCAAACTCTTTCTGGTAGCGTCAGTCCACGACCCTTCAAATATAAATTCATCCAACCTGCATCAAGCAATTGAAACCTCAGCGAAGCTTTTAAATAGATAAGATAAGATGTGATTAACGTGGCAGGCCAATTTATTGGACACTATACCTATGATCATATATGTAGGCCAATGCCAATGCAGCCATGAAACGGGCCAGTCTCGAAACAGATGACAAACAGAGATGAACGAGTGCCGGAACTCCTCCATTTTCCACTATGCGAAGTGCGTTGCCGGGATTAAAGGCCAAATTCCAGAGAGCTCCCACGGCAGTCTCGTGAACCTCCTGAAGTGGTACGGTGAAACTTACAATCAACACCAGAAACCAAAGATAATAATGTAGAAAGTGAAGATTAGTATACAATGTGATTAGCATTTTGATATCAGAACATACTGCAGCAGCGGAGCGTGCCAATGCAACGAGAGGAGCCACACCGCCTTCTTCACCAATAGCAACACTAAAGCATGAGATAGATGCGTCAGACGATTAAGTTTAGAACATATAAGAAGCTTTTGAAGCTTCCCGTGCATGACATGAAGTGACATATACGAATGGCATTGGAAATACCTCGTTGCCTCTGATACAGACAAGCCCCATAGGGCACCTGCTGCTCTTTCTTGCAGACAAATGGAAAAATTTGAGCATGATTGTGCCAAAGCGACCTATAACATAATTAACCAAACAAGAAACTGACAATGAGAACCATCTTCATCATAGTACTCCTGATCATTTCCCGAGTCTGGACTGAGATTTTGGTTCCGAGCGTTGAATCATATCGCTTGTTTTTCCATCTCGAATGAATTTGGATGTAAGGAGCTGAAAAGACATAAAGGACCAAAAAGAAGGAAAAAGGAGTTCCATGAAGTCAGTTACATACCAAAGCCTTCACTCCACCAGCTGCAGCTATTGCTTCTCGGTTTTTATCATCAAAGGCTAAATTCCACAAAGCTCCAGCAGCTTCTTGCCTGTTTTTTATAATTATTTGTCCAGGAAAATGAACACTAAGAATCCCAAAAATATTTCTTCAACTAAAAAAATCACTGCTGATGACAGCTGTGAACAGAATGCAAATGAAAGAAAAGATGATCACCTCACACCCTCATTTTGGGAGCCAGTGAGCTGGATCAATGCCTCAAGCGCACCCGTCTCTTGTCCAACAGCAGCGTCACTGCTATCGCTGTTTCCGTGAGTGGCTAAATTGGACAGTGCACGAGCCGCCTGGTTAGAAAGAAACACATTGTTGAAGATCGGGATACTCTTGTGCCACACTCGTCGGCTAAGGTAAAAAAAATGCAAAAGGAAGGATCTCTGAAGTAAAAGATCACCAGAATTACCTGTTCCTGCACTTCTTCAAACTTGCAGGCTTTAGCTAGTGTCACCAAAGCACGGATGCCACCCACCAATTCCAGCTCCATGCTACATTTTTTATCAGCTGCCAAGTTTGCAAGAGCTCCGGTGGCCCGTTCCTGAAAAGATGCAGCACAAGCACAAATTCAGCAACTCTGTTTAAAATGCTGTTGGTCCAACTAGCACGATCCTGTCCGAGAGGAAGAACAGTCCACGAGACATACAAGAACTGCATTATTTCCAGATGGAAATTTGTGGATGATGTCAACTAATGCTTTTATACCACCAGCCTCAGCAATCGCGACCTGAAACATCGTACATCAGACAAATAAGAGGCTGAAATTTGACAGAAATCATCATTCTGATTTATTTGCAACAACCTTATGGTCTTCTCCAACGGAAAGATTCCACAGTCCTCCGGCAGCCTCTTCAGCTACCAGCTGGTTAGTTGACCTTGCTAAATTGATGAAAATATCGATGCCTCCATCACGGGCAACAGCTTTTGCAACCACCTGATCAAGCGATAAATTCGTCATAGCCTGCACAAATTGAAAGAGTATTTACTAACAGAAAAATATAATCATAGACTACAATATGTAGAAGAAAGATATAATTCGACATCACACTTCTGGTTTTTAACCATTTCTACAGTGACTTGTAGAAAAATGACTTGGAAATCATATCTGAATAGAGTGCTAGTGGAATAAGTTCTTCGGGTTTTTATCTTTCACCTTCAATGCTTCATACTGAAGTCCCTCTTGACAAGATTGCACAAGTTCCAGAAGTAAGCTTATCCCGCCCTTGTTAACGAATGTCTCCCTCCACGAATCAAGAATAACATTTACATCATCAGCAACCATTAAAGTTGCAACTGCAGCCACGGCTCTTTCTTGAACGTCATTTCGTGAACTTTGCATCAATTTAATCAAAAGTGCCATGCCTTGTTTCATCCAGAAGAAGTCATAGTCTATTGGATTTGTTTCTGCAGTCCTCAAAAGCACATGAGACAGAACCCATTCAGACCAAGTGAGAGTTTCCTCCGAGCTTCTCTGTTCGTTCTTTGTAACTCTCCAACAAGGGACGTTCTCGGTTCTAGTAGTGTCGGCAAATAATGAGGCAACTGCCTCGGAGACGTGACTGAAGACTGAAACAACAACTTTACCTTTGACATTGTGAGACATCAGATCAGGAACCTCGGATTCAAAAACTGAACAATTCAAGGCCAATAACAACTTCAAGTGGTCAGACAATTTCACCACGGAACTTAAACTTATATCTGTTCTTGAAACATCTAATCCCATCAACCTAGGCAATTTACTCCAAGACTGTATAGCTACATCCCATTTCAGGTTTTTTGTTCCAGCAACTGACAAAAACCGGACAGAAACCAATTTTCCCAATGCCTCTTCATCAACGACTTCTGAATCCATAAACGCTACTTCCTCCAGTTGCTCACAATGTCTAGCCAAAGAATTAATGGCATCCCTGCTAACTTCTTTGACGCCGGATAACTGAAGCTTCCTTAACCCGGGGCAGCAAAATGCTATTGCTCTGATCGCATCACTACTAATTTTTTCACAAGGGTCTGGACCAAGGTGAAGACACTCGAGCATCTCATGTCGAGCTGCTATTAAAGAAAGAGTAGCATCAGTGATGTTACTGCAACAATCACCAACGATTTCACGAAGTTCCCTTGCTTTGAGATGAACAATAGCATCTGCTGAATTCGCCCCTCGGAAACGAAGCTTGTGGAGACATTTGGAACGAGAAGAAAGCCAGATTGCTGTCTCAGCATCAAACTTGTGGCACGTCAAATCCAGGGAGTCCCACAAAGAAGGAGAGGAACCCAACAACCGATACTGTCTACAAGTTGATGACAAACTAGCTCGATCTTGATAACTCAAGCGAGAAAAGAGGTGAATAACCAAATCATCCTGCAAAGTCGTCCAATCCGGAACCCCAACAATATCTCGCGAACAACCAGCATCTGAATCCTCCAGATCACTGCCTACAATCTCTTCACTCTGACCCCGAAAATGCGACAGCTTCAGCCTCACCCTGCGAGTCGTCATTGCATCCGAGCTTGCTCCAACAAAGATGCACCCCAATTTGCTCGACAGATGATGATCCACCTCTCGTTACGACGCCTATCCTCGTGATTTCCAATGTCAATCAATCTCCAACTAAAGGGCACCTCACCCGCTAACTCTGAAGGCATAAACACCAACATCAATTAAGTAAAATTTGCACCCGCATTCTCAACACACAAGAAACCAGCTAATGCTGGACAATTCGAACATCATCAACTCAAACAAGTTCCAATTCAGCAACCAATACACCCCCAAAGCTAATCCAAGAAAACCGAAACACGAATTCCCCTGATTCAATAAACCACCATCAACCCTTCATCACCAGAGACAAGAACACAAACAAGCAACCACAAACCTCAAATTCAACCCCAACCAAGTAATGGGTATACCCCAATACCCTGGGAGGATCACTACCCCAATTGGGTTGGTCCTGGATTGCCTCAAAGCTTGGTTAATACACCAAACTGAACAAGAAGAACGCTTTACAAAGTAACAGCGGTTAAAAACATTCCCCAAGAACAAGAACCAGAAAGACCAAATGAAAGGTGAAGTTGAAGAAGTCCTTGCCTTAGTACCAACTAATTCTCTTCTTAATTATCTCGTGATGGTGCTGCGTTTGGGAACGGACGAGGAATGTAATAAGCGAAGCCAAAGAAGGGAAGAGGAGATGGGTGCGGGTTTATGTTTGTATTTGGACCCGCTGTTAATATTTGGACCAAAGCCGTGTTTTTAGTTTTTACTCTTTTACCTCTCTTGTTTTGTTTTAACTTGGTTTGTGTTGTGTCTTGGAGATGCTAAAATTATTAAGGGTATGGTTTGATCGATAAGAAATTATAAGAAAATTCATCATACCGATTAATTTAGATTTCCGTCTGTTTAGATCAGATAACACTGCATTTTTTTCTACCAAAGTTGATTATTATGAGCTTGATCTTTTTCTCTCTTTTTCGTTTTTTATGGAACTTTTATTGGACTAGTGTAAGAAATATCGGATGAGTTTAACAAGTAAAACTCTGAACGTACACTAATACACTAAGGAGGCATTGATGAGAAAACAAGCAAAAACGAATTGAGAGTGCAAATTTAATAAATGGTTGTTAAGTGCATTGTTTTTAAAGACCATGTCCGACTGGTCAAATCGGACTAAAAATCGTGTCTGAAAAGGTGGTAAGGACGTCCACCTTACGAACTGGACGAAATTTGCTTGGACCGGGCGGGTTGGTCACTTTTTTTTACTCGAACTGCCCGGTCTGACCGACTTTTACCCAATCCATTCCAAAAAAATAAAAAATCAGATTACACCATTGTTTTCAAAAACGATCCGGAGCCCGGCCCAGATTTTGGGCCAGCCTCTGGGTTAACCGGTTTGAGTGGTTGAACCACGATCAGACCAGATCTTTTTTATTAATGAAAATATTTTGAAAAATTATATACATATAGAATATATGTATAGTCGTATATGTAATCACACTCACACATCAAAAATCATCAAATACATGCACAAATGGAATCAAACACATGTGCCAGAGAAGGTTTTTTTTAATTCTAGGGTTGGAAATTGGAACGAAAAAAGTAAAATACGGTAAGTTGAGACTCGGTTATTCACTTTTTTTTGGACAAACCTAATAAACCAGAATTTTTCGAGTCACTTTTCTGGTCCAACCATCCGGTTTGATAAGAAAATGACCAGTTCGTTAGGTTGGCGTCATGACCTATATTTCTGACCCTGTAAACCTTCTGATTCATGGTCCAACTGGTCGAACTACTAGTCTGACCACATCTTTAAAAATATTGGATTACACGCTCGATTTTCCCAAATCAACACAAAATAAGCTAAATCAACAAAGAAAATTATACTAGATATGAAATAAAGCAACCAACATATCGAGAATATTAATTTTTAAAACTATTATTTAGGCTATATATTATTTTAAAATATGAAAAAAATAAAAATATCTAGTTTGACCGGTCAGACTAATTGACCCAGACGTCGGACCAGAATCTGGGTCGCTCTCTGGTTCATTTTTGAAAACAATGGTTAAGTGCCTCACCTTTGGAGTTTTAAACTCGCCAACTACTAGTTATGTTGTATATTGTTAAAACTACTTCGTCAATGCCATTGATAATTTGAAGTATTGTTTATGTGTTTATTTGTTTGCAAGTTAAATTTGAAAGCATTGTTTCAAAAAATGACCCGGAGAGAGACCCAGATTTTGGTCCGACTTCCAGGTTAATCGGTCTGATCGGTCGAACCGACAGCCAGACTCGAGATTTATATATATATATATATATAGTAAATAATAGATTTAAAAATTAATATTCTAAATATGTTAGTCAATTTATTTCATATTTAGTATAATTATCTTTGTTGATTTAGTTTATTTTGTGTTGATTTGAAAAAAATGAATATATAATCTGATTTTTTTATTTTTTGGGTTGGGTTGGGTTGGGTGAATTCTGGATTTTTAGGTTAAATTTTCGGTCAAATATAACGAACCAGATTTTTTCGGGTCAAAAATCTGGCCCAACCACCCGGTCTAACAAAAAATCATCTGGTTCATTAGGTAACCGTACGTACATAGTTTTCTGACCCGCCCAAGGCTCAGATTCATGGTCTGACTGGTCGGACTACCAGTCGGACCGTTGTTTCAAAAACAATGTCAAAAAGTAGCATTACTTCTAACTTTTCGGGCTTGGATTCGGTACATGATTGTTGTTTCCTGTACCGTCCAAGAGGGGGTAAAATAGTCAAACAACAATGGAAAAAGTGATACGCGCAAGGAGAGAGAAGAGAGGAGGGTTCAGACAGTGTGTTCACGTGCCCCTTTTCAAAAAAAATTTGTCTTTATTACTATATTATACTGAAACAAAGCAAACTACAATAAAACTTCCCTAAAGTGATATTGTTGGGACCGGAGAAAATTATCACTTTAGAGAGGTTATCATATAAGAGGAGTTTACATTTTTTTACTACAAAAAAATTATTGTGTAATTCTCACTTGACCAAGACCTGTTATCTGTTACACTCCGAGCGAACAAGATATTGTTGATGCAATTTTGAATCAATCAAATAAAAGTATAAATAAAAGTCACGAGATACCTTAAATCTATAGCATTTTTCAAATGCTACACTCGATTAAATTTTTTTTATAAACAAGACGGCGATCAAAAGAACCATTTGAAAATAATTCAAAAGATGAATGATGACGTAAAAATTATCAAACAAGAAAATCTAGCATAAATTAACATCTTAAAAAAATTTGTAATGTACGTAAAAATATATGTATTTATTCAAAAATATCACTTTATGTGAAAATTGAGACCGAAATTTTACACTAATTTTTTTTTAAAAAGTATCAGTTATTACGATAGAGGGGTTATCATATTTTAACACTGGTCCCGACTCGGGACCGAGTCTTTTTATCAATTTAGAGAGGTTATCATTTTAGAGGGGATCACTTTAGAGAGATTTTACTGTAATATATTATTTAACTAATTATTATTTTTATTATAAGTATTAATTAATATTTTACATAATCGGGTGTGCCATTTTACGTAACTAGGAATGCCATTTAATCGTAATTTGACATGCCGTTTGATTAATTATTTAATTAATTATATTTTATTCAATATTAATTTGACATGACATTTGACATAACCTGGGCATGCCATTTTATATAACGTGTACATGCTATTTGATATAACCTGGGAATGCCATTTGACATAACCTGGGCATGCCATTTGATATAACATGTGCATGCCATTTGATATAACCTGGGCTTGTAACTCGATCGACTATTGACTTCAAATATATTTTTGATATCTTTCTACTCTGAATTTGGAGAAGTTATAAACTACAAAGTTGTAGATATATATCTCACCTTTGCATAGAAACTTGAATCACTTTAATCAGACTCTGAAATAAGAACTTATTATTCCCCAACCGAAATATATTTTCATAACACGACCGACTAACAGATTCAAACATATTTTTGAAATCCTTTGACTTTGAATTTGGAGAAGTCATAAACTACAAAGTTGTAGATCTATATCTCAGCTTAACACAGCAATTTGAATCACCTCAATCAGATACTGGAGTAAGAACTTGTAGTTCTCCAACCAAAACCTCTCGACTGCTTCTCACCGTCGCCCCTTCTTCACAATCGAACTCCGGTATGCTCCTCGTTGGCGTCGGAGTGGTGGTCGGCATCGGGCTCGTGGCAACGTCGTTAGCCTCAGATTTGAAACTATGAATTTTTAATTATAGAGAGATGAGAGAGAGAGAGAGAGAGAGAGAGAGAGAGGGGTAAAAGGCAAAAGAGAAATATGGTAGCGAGGGGAGAGAAGGGAAAAATAGAAGAGGGTGGGTAAAAGACGAAAATACCCATACGAATTACAACCATCAGATCTCTAACGCGCGCCTAGTCATCAAGATCAAGGAACCATATTAAATCTTATTTGGTACAAGAAACTCCTCTCTCTCTCTCTCCGTACCAAATCCAGACCCAATTTTCCCCTACCATATTGACATTATTTTCTTTCTAATGTTTTCTTGTTAAGTAAATTCTTTATTAATAATTTATGCATGTTACATACAGAAAGTCCAAATATGGAACCCAAGATTACATCAGTAATCTAATCACTATGAAAACTCCGAAAAAAAATCAGTACCAACAATGGACACTAAGATAACTCAGTTTTTTGCTTTATATATATCCACAAACAACAATGGACAATAAGACATTGATAACCTGTGGTAGTTGATCGTTAATGAGAAAATCATTTCTAAAATAGGATCCGTCATTATTAAAATCCAAATACATTGTAAATATAAGACATTGGGAAAACACCAAATTTCCTAGTGATGTGGTTCAAGCTGTTTGGAATCTGCCTCGCATAAAGTCAGTAGACAGATGTTTTGCTGGAATAGAAATAAGCCGACCCGCCGTTTCCATATTCTAAATTTGTACGAGAGCACTTTGAGCACATTTAAACTGCTTTCCTTGGACGCCGTTTAGGAGAGATAACGTAGGGAAGCAACCATCTAAGAGAACGAAGGAGATTCCATGAAGCTTCTAAAAGCTTTCCCCATTTTTTGTTTAGCATAAAACAGTTGGATCAATTGTCGCTTCCTAGAACCAGTTTTTGGGCAATAGGCTGTCTTAACAACCAAAATTTGGTGTCCTAGTAGGCACCCGATATAGTTACTATAAAAATAATTAGTCCCAGTTCGAGCTAAGGCAAAAACCACAAAAAATAACAGATAAACAAACACATATCATGCCTATTAATCCCAGTTGGAGCTAAGCGGAACCACAAAGGGTAACAGAGCTCTCACTACTAAGTTTTAAGACAACAATTTTCAGAGCTTCAACTCGAGAAATCTGATTAAGTTAGAATGTTATCCTCGTGCCATCTAAGCGTGCACTTCTAGTGACAGTTTGGAACCCAGTAGCTTGCAGTTGGTGCACTTTTCAAAGTTCAGGCATGCGAAGGACGAAGAAAGAAATGCTTTGCATACTTATGCATGGGGCATGCAGGAGAGGAAACAGAAAGAGAAAGCTAAAATGTCATTAATAATCAGCAATATTTAGCACCAGTTGATTCTAACATTTGACTAGGCGTTAATCAAAGGCGAGGCAGAAATAAACCCTATACATTTTACAACAAGGCAACAATTAGAAGTCACCACTACCTGAACTACAACACACGGTCACCTACAAATGAAATCTTACAGTTTAAGATGGAGAAGGGGATGAATGTATTACCATACAGCTCGATTACCCGCAGCAACGGTATGTTGAGGAATAACTCTGATTTGGTCTTTTTTGGTAACCTTTTGTCGTTTTCAAATTTGGACGGGTTTTGTGCGAACAGTTTTATTTGGCGTCAGCTCAAGCTTAATGGCGGCTTAGCTGGTCCACCCTTTGACCTGTCGTCCGCTGTGGTCTACTAATGGCATCTAATTGATCTGGTACCGAGAGAAGATTTCTTTTGATATATTTTTAGATTTATACCACTTATTTTTTGATTGATTAATTTAAATTCGAATAAAAATTTTGAGATGTAACAAATCAGATTTTTTTCAAAATATGCGGTGGCCCGGTTTGCAGTCATAGAAGGTAATCCGGAAAAGGTTGAAGGAATGCGTGGATTATGCTTTGAGGAGAATGACAAAGAGGAATCTCTCCATCTGCCTACTTCAGAGGCATAACCAATTTGCTTTGCAGTTCAAATGAATTGGCGAAAAAGAAGGTAATGGCAGGACTTTCTACTTTTTTTTTTTTAAAGAGATTTGTTTCGACATTGATGTGTATACTTTATGCCGCTGGTTTGCGTGTATCCTCAACTGCGTGATCCATAGCAAAATTCATTCCGGTATATATGTATTTAATGCGAGAATGGGGCTTGGATGATGGTGCATTTCAGTATTCACCTCCTAAAGGTGGCTTTGGGAGTCCAGTTGCTACAAACCTGGAGGAGCCACTCGAATTGCCGGAGAGGGATTAGGCTCATTCATGAAGACAGAATGGAGATTTCAAAAATGCCAGGAAACTTGTTGTGAAACTTGGTAATTCAGTATCAGCAGGCGATGGCTGCTCGGAATATGTATCTTTAGAAGAACTGGCTCCTCTACCCATGTCAGACAGGTCTTATAGGAAATTATCAGCCCTACAGGGCAATGGCATCAATGTCAGTGGGTCACTCGGTATGGAGGGGACAGCTAGAGATGAGCTAGAGAGCTCTAGTACATCCAGGAGGTTTCTTTCACCATTCTTTTGTAAATGAAGGTTGGTTATATGCAACCTAAAGTAGATGATGTATACTCTTTCCCATCCAGGAGACTGAGGCTTTGTATTGAATAGATAGATGTGCATATGCATGATCATGGTTCATTAGCTGTATATTACAACAATGGGAGTGATCATAGATTTCCAATTCCACCAATAGGTTCCTGCAAAAACCAATGAAACCTCCTATTCCTTCATTATTTAATTATCTTCTTGCGCTTCCATACTGATCAGGATGGTAACTGTACCGAAGGAAACTTTTAGAATGGTAATTTGATAGATATTTAACCAATGCAGCTTTGTTAGAGATTACTCAAGTTACGAGTGTGTTTCCAAAAAATATATATATATATATATATATATTACTTGTGATGGGTTTGTTTATAACAATGTAAAATTCAACTACTTATTCTCTTTAAATATGGTGAGGGAGTGATCTTATACACTTTATTATTCGTTCACAATCTCCTTGAAATTTTGGACTGATGGATTATGGAGAATCTATTAAAATTTAACATTTTCCTAATATCTTTGAAATTTTGAATTGAGTACAAAGATTCTAATAAAATTTAACATTTTTTACATTTACAGTACACCCTAAATAGTTCAAGTAGTTGGGAACCCAACAATGTTTTGAAATTTTTTTGCCAGCTATCAAAGGTCCTAAAAGTCAATTTGAATTAATTGACACGGTGAATCTAAATACCAAACTGCAAAAACGGGTCACATTTATTTCCCTGGAAAGAAGACTAGAAGAAAACAAATAAACAATGAGCATATACAAAATAACTAAAATAATTAAAACCCCGCAGCCGTTAGATCTGCTTACTTTTGAATCCAAGAGGAACACACGAAAAGAAGAAAGACACGAAAAGGCAAAAAGAACATAGGAAGAAGATCAAGGCAAGCTCCAACACCGAAACCGAGGATTTGCCGATCTGGGTTCCGAAAAGGTTGGTACTTTCCATCTTCCAACTACGATAATACCATCATGAAGCTAAAAAAACAGCGTTTCTTTTGGGTCAATTTTGTGTCTTTAATGTGTTACTTTGTTGATCACGTGTTCAATGTTGTGCTCACGTGGCCATTTCTTCGTTTTGGGTTGGATACGGATATTCTAACATACTTTCCGATTCTCCGTAGGTGTGATACTAGGAGTGAAGAGGAGAAGAGCATGTTTGGAAGGTGGAGCCGTGTTGCTTCCCAACTATCTAAAGTTGGGTCACTCGGTGGGAGGGATTTGGGTGCTGGTGGTAGAAAAGATTTGATCTTTGTGTCGAGCCAAAATGGGTACTCCATGGTTTCCACCGCCGCAGTGGCTCCTGATCTCCCTAGTGATCCAGTTGAAAAGGGTATTCCCGGAAAGTCGGTGGCCTGCCAATGTGAGAAGTTCCCACTTACGGGTTTTGTTTTGTTCGTATGAATTGTCCATGTTCGGTTTGTTTTTTCAACTGTTTTCGAATGTGTGTGAATTCGAGCGACGAGTGGTAATCATCTACTTAGAATTTGGTGATGTTTGGGGGAATGATTGTGAGGAGGGAGGCATTCTACAAGTAATGATTCTGAATGTAGTTGCTTGCTGGTAGCATAAAGGAAAAAAGGAAGTTCCTCCCGGACTTCTTAATTCTAGGACAGTGCAAATGAAAACAAGTGTGGATATGTTTATTGCTCTTTCACCTGTAGTGCTCAGCTTTGTTTCGAATTCTTGTATGTTACTTGTGCATTTGTTAGCTTATGATGAAGTAGTGATTCAAGGATTCCTGCCTTCAACAGGTAAATTTGGATAGAATGTTCTGGTCTAAACCCTCGTCATTGGCACTGGCACCAGATTCACCTCTTAGAATTGAAGAGCCACAGTATGGAAGTGTTCGCAGATTTATGCTCAAACTCATGTTGTATTATAGCAAACAAAGCAAGGCCATAAGGGGGGCAAATGTGGTATACAGTCGTATAATTTCACAAGTCGATAGGCCTGCCATCTACGAAGGTAAGTCACAATGTGCAATCTAGAATTAGAGCCTTTCGTGGTGTGTTCTTGATTAGCTGTTCGAAAGATTGTTGGTACTCAGTTTTTTTTGAAAGAAAATTGTGTGTACTCATGGGATGAAGCATTTTTGCCCTGCAGTACCACTTGGTGCCTTCCATTAACTTTTGTTGACTTCCTAATCGAATATCTAGTTTTGCTACATTTTCTGCAATATCCTCGTTAGTGTCTGTCTATTCATTGCTGGAGAATCCTGTTCGGGTCAACCTTTTAGCTTTCATTGATATGCTATGCCCTGTATGTAACCTTTCCTATTCTTATACAGTGTTCAACTTGGAGAAGACATTTAAAATGCATTCGCATTGCTAGTGCTCCACACGTGGTTTTGCTTGCGTCGTTTGAGACAAGAAGGTGCTGAATTTGGCCAATACGTCTATGAGATTTACAACCATGATGTAGAGCTCCAAGTGTCAAAAGCAGGGGTACTGTTTTCATCTCATTATGTCTCTGCTCTTTACCTGAACTTGGTTTTGCTCTCCCTTGCTGAATTTTGCCTGATTTCATCTGTCTCAATTCACCCAAGTTCGTCTGTCTGTTGGAGATTTCTCTTTGAATGGCCAACCACATTGTATGAAGTTTTGCTCACTAGATTTATGCACTTTGCAATCCGCAGGTTAATCTGCTTTTGACTAAATGGATGAAAGAATTGGAAAAGATCTTCTATGGCAATGTTGTTGCTTACGACACCGCTTTGCTTCCAGAAGCTAAACCAGATGAGCTACAGAAAGTGATATGGAGGTGAAACAGTTGATGTAACGTGGTCTAGTTGTCTCGTTCAGTTGTTGTCTTCGTAGTTGTTGTTGCAGAGACATTTCTGATAAACCTTGCCTACCATTCGTCACTTTTTGCTTGTCATTTTGCATATATCTTTTTATTCTCTTTGATGCAGCAACTGGTCTCCTGAAATTCTGCTTTGAACTCTTGGTTCCAGGAATATTTTTTCTGACGATGGTACGTCACAGCCTGATGCTGCTGCCTTAAAATCTGTCCAGGTGGGTTCTCATGCCATGTTGTGAAGTTCAAAAGTCAAACTTTCTCTGCGTTATCTATCCTCTTGATTCTAGTCTGGGATGGTCACAAAGTTTGTCCTTTGTTCAGGCAATGACAAGATATGTACGTATGGAAGTCGCTTGTCTTTCCTTAACAAGTAAACCATGCTTTTCTTTTTCCAGATTTTTCTTCTTTTGCTAGCTTTTTCAAATGTTTATCATTATTTTGGGTGGCGGGTGAGGAGACACATCCATATTTAGATATGAATGACCAACATATGCTAAAAGTACTTGTGATTCTTTAAGAATTGGGAAAGTCGAGTAGGATTGCAAAGAGAACGCCGTTGGAGAATGTTCGTGTAGAATTGGGAAAGTCGAGTAGCCTTCCTTCTAAGAAGCCTTACTACATTGTGACCAGACTATATCTCCTAGTCCTGACTTCCATCTACATGACCTTCTAGAATCCCTATAAAAGCCAACTCTAATTAGGAAAGCAGCAGTAGCAGAGGCACATACATGTCACGTAGAAGAAGCAGTACACCACAGCCGAAGAGCAGATGAAGGCAACAGCCAGAGCAAAAACCAAGACGGTGCCCGTAGCCCTGTGACGATGATCGATTGCGACCCAGAAGTTTGGCAGGATGTTGGCAACCAGGATGCAGTAGACAATGGCTATGGTGACACTCATAAAGAGGATCACTGGCCGTAGTGGAAGCCGCCACAGGATGATTCCGATGGCAAGCATGGCTACTATGAAAATTGCAGTGTTGAACACCAGGAGATAGAAAAGTGGTGGCAGCTGACCGTGAACCAGGTGTCTGGCCTGGAAAGCCCCCCCCTCCACGGACTTGTCCTCGAGAAACGAGCCTGGGATGTTGCATACAGCAGTGAAGGAGGCTCCAATGATCGTCGCAATGACAACCAGTATTACATTCTTTGTTGCCAATGTGGACGCTATGCGAGTTCTCATCGATAAGTTGTGACCTGCACGGGCACCGGCGCTTCGGAGGATTTGATCAATCTCATTGGCGACTTTGTCTCGAGGCCCTTGGTCGCAGATATCCAGCGCCGTGTTTCCTTCCTTGTTCAACGAGTTCACTCGCACCCAAGGGTCGCAAGGGTCTCTCGTCGGACCTCTAGGTACGAGCATCTTCACCACCTGCACCACCATAATTTAGATGTTTGCTTGTTATCACTACACTTAGCATGTAGCTAGGAAGAGCTTTAGTTACCCTTGCTAAGATTCTTCGAGGCAGCGACATGGAGGACGTTGTTTCCCTGTTTATCCTTGCGGTCCAAGAGATGAACTTGGTTGCGCCTCTTAGCTTCTTCCAGGAGGACCTCAAAGGCATCAACTTTGTCAAACTTGAGAGCAACAACGAACACCGTCTCCTTCCTCTCGGTAACCTGTTGGAGCGACCTCGGATAAGCAGAGACCAAATCCGTGATCACCTCCCTGCAGGCACCCGTCGCCACGGCCACCTGGAGCGGGGTCCTGGAGGAACTGTCCCTCACTTGACAAAGCTTCGGGTGTCTCCTCGCCAGGGCTCTGACCATCTGGTGGTTCCCCTTGAGGGTTGCCAGGTGCAAGGCCGTGGCGTTGTAGCCTCCTTCAACCATGTTCTTCTCCTTGACAAGTTCCGGGCTCTTGCTCAATATCTCATTGAACTTGGGGAGATCTCCGTTGCGGATGGCCTGGAAGAGGGGGTTCTCTGGCTCGGATGGCGCCTCGGGTTGCTCCGAAAGATCGGTCATGAGTTGGTCTTCGCTACCTGATGTCGCCATTACAGATGCTCTGCTTGATATGTATCTTGTTCAGAAAGGAACTAGCTAGCCAAGTAGTGGAAAAAGTAAGAAGCAATTGGTAAGAAAGAAGGGTTCAATGTTTTATAAATATAATATAATTGATGTAAAATTTTATTTCTAAAAAGGTTTGTAAGAAAAGCGATTTTCCCACTCTTTATGGAAAATGTAGCTTTGCGGGGGATTCCCAGGCAAAACGTGTGGAGTGATATACAAGAAGAATATTTGGTATTTATGAAGGGTAAATGGGTAGTAGCCAATAACATTTTTTTCTTCTGTGTCCTTACTTGGAAGCTTCTTTTTTAATAATTTCTTTGCAACTTCTCATGACGTGATATTAGTGTCATATTCATATAAATCCAAAAATCCAATCCAACCGTTTCTAATTCTTCTTGTGTAGGAAACAATGTTTTAAAAACCGACCCGGAAGGCAAACCGGAATTCTTAAAATTTCTGGTTCACCTGGTCAGATCGGTTGGGTCTCCGGTTGGACCGGAACTTTTATTTTATATTAATATAATTAAAATAATGTTTAATAAATTTAATTTAACATAAAAATGATAAATATCAAATTAGTTCAAATATTTAGCAACTTTATTATACAATTTATCCAAACAAAGTCTTCAAACATGAATTGAACAAGTCTAGAAGAACAAGAAAATGATTATACAAGTTTTCAGGTTCGACATATTAATCTAATTTATTTGACTTAGTTAAAATATTATCAAGAATTGTTAAAAAATAAGTTTTTTGTGATAAAAAAGTAATGTACACGTTCCGAATGTGAAAGTTGAGGTTTTGTTTCTAAATTAAATCAGATAAAATGGAAAAAATATACACTAATTTTTCTGATCCGGGTGAACCGGGTCACCCGGAAGCACCTGACCGGTCGGTCCGACCAGATTTTAGCCAGTCGAACCACATTCTGGGTTTTATGGAAAAATTGACCCAAATTTAGTTCTGGGTAGTGGTCTGACCGGTCGGACCACCGGTCGGACCGCAAATTTTAAAATACTGGTAGGAAAGTCCACTCAAGCGTGTTAAAAATAACCAACAAGCAAGCACTAAGCAGTACTAATTTAACCAAAACCAAAATGACTTAGAATATTAATTACTTATATTAAGAGTAGTAACTCAAAATAGAGTCGTTTCCTCGAAAATAAAATGTGGCCGGCCTATGATGTTTAGAGAATATCAAATATATGTTCATGAATCATCAAGTAGCCTCGATGCAAATAATATGCAATTTCATGTTCTTTTTTGGACGCGTTTTAGGACGCGTTTTAGAAGTAAATAATTTTGCTTCCGGGGCAATATCTCTACTTGCAATTCTAAATGGCATGGAAATCTCCACCGGTTTCATCGAACTTACTTTTTTTTTAGAGAATCGAATTAATTTTATTAGTAAAGAACAGTTTCGGTTTCGATTTATATAACCTCGTATTCGAACACATATTTCGGTTTCGATTTATATAACCTCATCAAGTAGTCTCGGTGCAAATAATATGCAATTTCATGTTCTTTTTTGGACGCGTTTTAGGACGCGTAGGAGAGTCTTGCTTAAAGATAAATATGTACAGAAGTAAACAATTTTGCTTCCGGGGCAATATCTCTGCTTCCAATTCTAAATGGCATGGATATCTCGACCAGTTTCATCAAACTTACTTTTTTTTTTCGAGAATCGAACTAATTTTATTAGTAAAGTACAGTTTCAGTTTCGATTTATATAACCTTGTATTCGAACACATATTTGGTCAACTAATTTAGATTCGAGTCAGATGTGAAATTCGAAAGTGATAAACTCTTCCAACAAATAAAATTGTTGTATTCTCAATTGGTCCAATTCCAAATATCTCGATGAGTTAGAATAACTTAGTCATCGGTTGATTTAAGTGTTGATAATAGTTATTACTAAGTTTTGTATTATAGAAAAAAAAATTTCTAAAAAAAAAGTATTAGAGAGATTTTCCAGAGTAGATATCAGATTCTTCAAATCTGATGTATTGGCTAATTTTCATGTGATAATTATCGGAGTGATCAATACATTTATTTTTTAATTTCTTTATTGGTACATGATAATTGAAATTGTTTTTTTAAACGAAAAATGTTATTACCTGTAAAAAATATTGCACGAATACACTTTCCTAAGTACCAAATTTGTCTAAAAATTATCAAAAAATATTCAACTATCTTAATTTCATTTGGCAGCTCATGATTTCAAAGTTCTGATGTGGCAGTTCATAAATCAATTAACTTTAATGGGTTCTTTTCTATATGAACTTTGTTACTTACACGACGAAGTATTTGAAACAACAATATGCTAAGCTAAGTTTCTAACCAAAAAAATCAATGAATAAGTTCTTTCCAACAATTTTCTTATTAAAACAACTTATTATTCGAACACTCATTTATAACAAATAACTTTTTCAAATATGTCATATTTTGTTTCACCATGTTCACTCCAAATCAACACTATTTCCATTCCCGATTTTCTATCAAATAATAATGATCTTCATCAACTTGCTACGATTCGTTTGTTTTTTTCATAGATAAAATTTTTACTCCAATACCAAAATTAAACTATAGACTTCTGTCTGGTACTCGACGACTACGGTACTAACTAATCAAAGTTTTTGGCCTACCTCAATTTACATAGAAAGATACTAGTCTAGTCTACTAAATAAGCCACACTGTACATACGAGCAAACTAAAATCAATAGTAAGAGCGACAAAAGTAGATGTTGTTGGAGCAGAAACATCACCGCTTTAACACATCTCACTACATATGTCCACGCATACCAACTTGGTGTATAATCATATGTCGATACAGGCTTCGCCGCAACTGTCGAATTCAAAAGCCAAAACAACAACAACAAAAAAAGAGAGAGAAGCAAAAAATGCAAATTTTTTCTTCTGTGTCCTTACTTACTTGGAAGCTTCTTTTTTAATAATTTCTTTGCAACTTCTCGTGAGGTGATATTAGTGTCATATTCATATAAATTCCTACGATCCAAATCCAATCCAACCGTTTCTTATTCTTCTTGTGTAGGAAAGTCCACTCAAGCGTGTTAAAAATAACCAACAAGCAAGCACTAAGCAGTACTAATTTAACCAAAACCAAAATGTCATAGAATATTAATTACTTATATTAAGAGTAGTAACTCAAAATAGAGTAGTTTCTTCGAAAATAAAATGTGGCCGGCCTATGATGTTTAGAGAATATCAAATATATGTTCATGAATCATCAGGTAGCCTCGGTGCAAATAATATGCAATTTCGAGTTCTTTTTTCGACGTGTTTTAGGACGCGTAGGAGGCCGTAACAGGGTCTTTCTTTAAGATAAATATATGTACGGAAGTAAACAATTTTGCTTTCGGGGCGATTTCTCTACTTGCAATTTTAAATGGCATGGAAATCTCGACCACTTTCATCAAACTTTTGTTTTTAGAGAATCAAACTAATTTTATTGGTAAAGAACAGTTTTGGCTTCGATTTATATCACCTCGTATTCAAACACATAGTTGGTCAATTAATTTATATTCGAGTTAGATATAAAATTTGAAAAGTGACAAGCTCTTCCAACAAATAAAATTGTTGTGTTCCCAATTGATCCACCTCCAAATATCTTGATAAGTTAGAATAAGTTAGTCATTGGTTGATTTAAGTATTGATAATAATTATTACTAAGTTTTGTATTAGGGAGATTTTCTATAGTAGGTACCAGTCTCTTAATTTCTGATGTATTAGTTAATTTTCATGTGAGTATTATCGGAGTGATCAATACATTTTTTTTATTGGTACATGATAGTTGAAAATGTTTTAACTTTTATACGAAAAATGTTATTACCTATGAAAAAGATTGCACGAATACATTTTGTTAAGTACCCAACTCGTCTAAAAAATTATCAAAAAATATTCAACTATCTTAATTTCATTTGGTAGCGCATGATTTCAAAGTGGCACTTCGTAGATCAACTAACTCTAATGGATTCTCTTTTGTATGAACTTTGTTACTTACACGACAAAGTATTTGAAATAACAATATGCTGAGCTAAGTTTCTAACAAAAAAAATCAATCAATAAGTTCTCCCCAACAATTTTCTTATTAAAATAACTTATTATTCGAACATTCATTTATAACAAATAACTTTGTCAAATATGTCATATTTTGTTTCACCATGTTCTCTCCAAATGAACACTATTTTCATTCACAATTTTCTATCAAATAATAATAATCTTCATCAACTTACTACGACTCATTTTATTTCTTTCATATATATTATATTTTTACAACATTACCAAGAATAAATTATAGACTTCTGTCTGGCACTCGGCAGCTACCGTACTAACTAATTAAAGTTAATTAAAATTAGTCCAGCACAAAGATCTCTGAAACAGCTGGGATGACTTATTTACAATGTTTTAAAAATTGAGGTCCGACCGGTCGGACCACTACCCGGGATCAAATCTGGGTCGATTTTTGTAAAAAACCCAGCAACTTGTTTGACTGGTCAAAATTCGGTCGGACCACCCGGTCAGGTACTTCCGGGTGACCCGGTTCGCCCGGATGAGAAAATTTTATGTTTATTTTTTTTCCATTTTATCAGCTTTAATTTAGTAACAAAACCGCAATTTATACGCTCGGAGCGTATACATCACTTTTGGATCACAACAAACTTATATTTTTAACAATTCTCGATAATATGTCAACTAAATTAAACGAATTGGAATAATATGTCGAACAATAAAACTTGCATAATCATCTTTTTATACTTCTAAACTTGTTTAATTCATGTTTGAAGATTTTTTTTTGATAAATTGTATAACAAAGTTGCTAAATATGTGAACTTATTTGGTATTTTATCATTTTTTTAATGCTAAATTAAATTTAGTAAACATAATTTAATAATATTAATAACAAAATAGAAGTTCCGGTCAGACTGGTGGTCGAACCGGTCCGACCGGTCAAACCGAAAAATTTGGAAATTACGGGTCACCTTCCGGGTCGGTTTTAAAAATATTGCTTATTTATGCCGTAAATATTGCAAGCTAACATAAGACTAGCAAAAAAAAATTAAGAAGCTAATCAGAAAGAAAAGAAAGGAAGAAGTTCTCCTGGCATATCAAACATGTGTCGTTTTCCTTTTTGACGCCTCAGAAGCCACATATATATACGTGGAGTGGAATTCTGAAGATTACAAAACATAAAAAGACTTGGGCTGGGAATTAAGGGATTTGTATTCGGAGATCGCCCTGTTATACGGAGGTGTATTGGACTAGTGCAATTAACGAATTGCATAAGATAAAAATAAAATATGTCCAAATCAATTCAGGACTTTGTACCCGCCGATGAATCTGGAATCTGATATTTTTGAATTATATACTGACACCAGTTAAAATATTGGAAAAAAATACCGGGAGATCTCTAATGTAATAACAGGTCTTAATACAAAAAAAAATGTAACGAGCGGTTTAGGCTATAGTAAATTATTCTCATCTTTTTTTATCTCAAAAGTTAAATAGAATCATCAAAATATCTACCACTCACTTTAAAACTAAAAAATCACCCCACATCCAAACACTAAATTCAAACAATGAAACTCCCTCCCCATTTTAATTACAATTTTATTACAAATACCATGAAAAAGAAACATAATTTCAAAATTTTCATACCCATAAAAAGAAATTTTCATGCGAAAAAAATAAAACAGTTGTTGGGATGGCGAGAAATAGGAAAGACTTATTTCCTATTCCTATTCCTATTCTGACTAGATTCTGGACTCCTAATTAGACCTAGATAGGTTACTTGTACACCAAGGGTTTGTCTCTATATAAAGACATGTTACCCTAAGGTTTTGTATAGCTTTGTGACTCGAATCCATCAATAAAATTTCTCCTTTCTCACCGTGGACGTAGGCATTAGGCCGAACCACGTAATTCTCTTGTTCCGTATTCTTTGTGCGATCTTGTTCTCTTGGTTGCTGAATTCCTAACAATTGGTATCAAGAGCTTGGGTTGGAGGATGACGGACGGTGCGAAGTTTGCTCTTGTGAAGTTCGATGGTTCTTCGAATTTTGGGTTATGGCAAAGGCGTGTCAAGGATCTCCTCGTGCAACAAGGGATGGTCATCGCGCTCTCGGAGAAGAAGCCCGAGAAGATGGAGGAGCAAGAGTGGAAGGAGATGGGGGCCAAGGCGGTGGCGACAATTCGCTTGTGCTTGGCGGATGATGTGATGTATCACGTCATGGATGAGGAGTCACCAGCTGAGGTATGGAAGAAATTGGAGGCAAGGTATATGTCTAAGTCTTTGTCGAACAAGCTTTATCTTAAGCAAAGATTGTACGGGCTCAAGATGAATGAGGGCTCGGATTTGAGCCAACACATTAATGGTTTCAGTCAACTTGTGAGTGACTTGAGAAAGGTTGATGTGAAGTTCGAGGAAGAAGACAAGGCATTGTTGCTGCTGAATTCTTTACCTGGCTCCTACGAAAATTTGGTTACAACTCTAACTTGGGGAAAGGAGTCCCTGGTGTTGGAAGATATCACAAGTGCTCTGCTAGGGTTTCATCAAAGAAGAAAAAATGGCGATGAACAAGCGGAAGGGCTGGTTGTGAGGGGTAGCCATGGTGATCGTAGTGGGGCAAAAGATAGGAAGGGATCCAAGTCGTGGTCAAGGAGGTTCAAGGGAAATTGCTTCGAGTGCGGAGAAAAAGGGCACGTGAAGAAGGATTGTCCAAAAAGAACTCGGGATCGCGAGGAAAAAGGATCAGGTTCCGTGAATGTGGCCTCACATTCGGACGGGTCAGATGGTGATCTTCTTTCTGTTTTGTCAAGTCCAAAGCATTCTGTTTCCTGGATTTTGGATAGCGCTTGCTCTTTCCACATGACGCCCAAGAAAGGGTGGTTCGACACCTACAAGTTCGTTGATTCAGGTATGGTGACTATGGGTGATGGTTCTACTTGTAGAATTGCTGGCATAGGTGATATCCGAATTAAGATGTGGGATGGTGTTGAGAGAAAATTGTGTGGGGTTAGGCATGTTCCAAAGTTGGAGAGGAATTTGATCTCGTTAGGAGCCTTGGATTATAGTGGGTACAACTATAATGTTGTAGGCGGGCTAATGGAGGTGGAGAAGGATGCTGTGATGGTGATGAAGGGTGAAAGGAATGCTAGAAATACCTACAGGTTAGTGGGGAACACGGTTGTAGGTGGAGTCACCTCGTTGGGTTCTGATAGAGGGGAGAAAAGCTCTTGTGTGATGGAGCAAAAGCTTGACATGAATGGTTTGAGTAGAGTTGAGATTCGCAGAGACAAAGTTAGCAAGTTCCCGCTATGGTTGTCTAAAAGGACGTGCACGTCAAAGGTGTTGGGTAGGTTTTGCATGGGGAATGCGAAGCCGTTGGTAGCACCACGGGCGAATCAGGTATCTCACTCAAGGCCGAACGGTGGAGTTCGTGGCATGTCGAGGGTTCTACTTGGTGGAACAAAAGGTTGCCCTTTGTATGCTATGGCATATAGCATTGGTATGAGGCAAGAAGGTCCAGCGGAGAAGCAGTTCGAGGTTGCGGAGCATGGGGTTGACCGAAAAATAGAGAGCGCATCTATTGGTCACAAGTTTGCTTCAGCAGGTGGACTTGCTAGTTAGAGTTCGATGGAGGTTGGAGAGAATAGGCCAAGCAAGCTCAGAAGCTCGAGCTTGGGGGCTGGCTCCAAGTGATTGAACAAAAGGTGAAGAGAAAGTTGAGATGGTCTTATTGATGCAGTTATCTATGGTCCGAGATGGAGTCGGTGGAGTTGGATTGGTTTTGCAAGATCTCATGGTTCTTCATGGGGCGGTGTTTTGTCAAGGTGGAGTTTGTTGAAGTTCGGGTGGAGCTTCATGGTTCTTCCATGAGATGATTTCTCGCCAAGGTGGAGATTGTTGGGATGGCGAGAAATAGGAAAGACTTATTTCCTATTCCTATTCCTATTCTGACTAGATTCTGGACTCCTAATTAGACCTAGATAGGTTACTTGTACACCAAGGGTTTGTCTCTATATAAAGACATGTTACCCTAAGGTTTTGTATAGCTTTGTGACTCGGATCCATCAATAAAATTTCTCCTTTCTCACCGTGGACGTAGGCATTAGGCCGAACCACGTAATTCTCTTGTTCCGTGTTCTTTGTGCGATCTTGTTCTCTTGGTTGCTGAATTCCTAACAACAGTGAAGAACGCTGAGATAATAAATTTACCAAACCAAAGTAAGACTTGTTGTTAAAGAGTTTACTCAAGCACCGCGCCTTGATTATGTAAAAATTATTACTCTAGTAGCAAAAATAAAAACAGTAAGAATTTTGATTATTACTGCAATTAATAATTGGGCAATGTTCCAAACAGTGTAAAAAATTCTTCTTTACAAGGAGAATTTGAAGAGGAAGTGAGCAATGGGTCTAACAACAAGTGAGACGAATTAGATAAAGTATATTCTGTCAGATTTGGGATTCAATGCAACTTAAAGTACGAGGATGTATTGTGATAATCAAGCTGATGTGTATATAAGAGCGAATCTTGTGATGCATGAAAGAACAAACTACATTGAGATTGATTTTCACTTCATTCAAGAGAATATTCAGAGAAGAAAAATCTGCAAACCTTTTGTAAGGTATTGAGATATTGCGCCAAATAAAAAAAAAATAACTCTTGGTAATATTTCGCAAATGACCCAATGTCACCTAATTGTTGCTAATTTTGAAGCATATTTGTTCCTAGAATTGTTCCCTCCACGACCGTCATATTGTCGTCTCACGATTATGCGATAATCTAGTCTAGCCCACATTATGTGATACGGATAGTTTGTGTAATAGTGATACTTTATTGGAGACAACCAAATTTCACTTATTACTACTTATTTTTGGGCATCTTTCTTAGACAGTCAATGACCGTGCTTCTGTGAGAACAAAGCATAAGGGGAGAGCAAAATCTCAGCTCCAGACTAGATAAAGATTGGTTCCCCATGGATGATGGCGCTTGGGACTATTATCGGGCTATGTGTGTCGAGATTGTTCAGATATATGACAACAACATGGATGAAACTTATCCCTCGCTGAAAATGGCGGTGGTTGCAACAATATAATCTTTGGCCCTGAGCTTTCCCTCTGACCATTCTGTTTATTCCTTGTGTCTGTCATCTGTTGCAAAGGGAATAGATTCTTCTAGTTTGGCAGTTACACCCAGCTGCCTACGAGCCACCGGTGCCTTGGTTAATGTGCTTGGGGCAGAAGCCCTGTCTGAGCTTCCTCATATCATGAAGAATGTAACGAGCAAGTGCAGCGACATTTCTAAGCAGTTAAATGTGAAAACCAAGAATATCTGTGATGGTGACTGACACCTCTAGCCACCTGCAGTCTGCTGCTCTTATCACTTTGGAGGCAATTTTTGACAAACTTGGTGGCTTTCTTAGTCCCTACCTCCGGGACATAATAGAACTTTTGGTGCTTGGTTCAGAGTATACTTCAGAAGCTAAACCTAAGCTAAAGCTTAAGGCAGATGTTGTTAGGAGACTATTGGCTCAAAGGATACCGGTAAGCATTTGTAGAAACTTCTGTTGATGCAAATGCTATTTCTGGTAGTATTACCGACTTTGTTTTTTTTTTCTTTCGCATATTCGGTTGGCTCTACCACCTGTACTGAAGATATATTCTGATGCTGTATCATATGGTGTTGCAATTACTTTTAAAATGCTGGAAAGCTTAATTGCCAGAATGGATCGATCTTCAGTAGGCGCTTACCATGGCAAAAATTTTGAGTTCTGCTTATGCTCTTGATCTTCGTCATCAACACAATGCTTCAATTCTGAAGATTGATGATGTAGAAAAAAATGTTCTTAATGCAATGATCAGTTTAACAATGAAACTCACGGAGAGGATGTTCAAGCCTCTTTTTATCAGGGCTATCGAATGGTCAGAATCAAATGTTGTTGATAGTTCTGTGAGGTTCACGGAACCTTGGACCGCAACATATCATTTTATCATCTCGTGAAGGGACTTTCTGAAAACCATTTTATAAGAAAAAAGTTATTATGGTCGAATTGGCTGGTTTCTTTTTTTACTGCTCCATGGAGTTTATGCATATACTAACAGCTTGCTGAAGTAGTAGTCTCTTAGACCGTGGAACGATGTACGAAAACAGATGCATAGACCCACATAATTTTTTGAATTCCTCGCACCTGAAATTTCATGAGATCAACAAACTCATATCCTGAGAGTGAGGCTCTACCGACTCTCTTCGATTCTTTAAAAAAAAAAACTTGTAGATACCCATTGCATTAGACCAGTATAAAATCATGTTTCACGTGTAGCCTAGTCCACTACAAAGGACTTGAGCTGTTTGCTTTACTTTTGGAAACTTGTTAACTCAATCGACTGCTTTCCTTCCGAGAATGTGTTGCCTATGAGATTGCCATGGTCAGTTTGATCTGTGCATCTCAAGTTTCCTAGCTACTTTTGGGCATAAGTTATACCACCAGATATTGCAAGTTGAAACGCATGGTTTGATGTTTAGCTGTTGTTAGCTTTACTGAGGGATGTAAATCTTTCATCTATGGTTCTTTTTTATGAAGTTGATCTTTCATGTAGTTTATCTTCTTGTGACTTTGTTAGTCCTCTCGTGACACCAACCATGGGAGACACAAAAAAACCTTTGCCTCAACTACGATTTTGTATTTCTCCAGGTCCTTTTTTGTCCCTTGTTTTAAGTACTTGCTGGAGGGTTGTGTAAGGCACATCTTACTAATATCAGGGAAGCCAAAGGTACTGGTTTGTCTCGGAAGAAGAAGAAAGCCAAGGTCGAGGAAGGAGAAACTGATCAAAATGGAGGAGATAATTTGCTTTTGACTTGGCAACTCAGGGCCTTAGTCATATCTGCTTTGCATAAATGCTTTCTTCATGACACGAGAGATGTGAAGTTTCTTGATGCATCTAACTTTCAGGTACCATCTTATGCCATGATTACTCATTCTCTCGTGATTGGACTCTTTTTGGTTAGAGGTATTGGCTTTACTTAATCAGGTAGGTCGTAATATGGCCAGAGGAACAAGTGTAGTACATTGAGCAAAGTTGAATATCTTAGATCTTTTTCTCTGCCATTAATACCGTGGGACAAATGCGTATTGCTGTCTGGAAAAGCTCTCTTTTTCTGCTAGAACTTTCTGCATTGATTACTGCACAAAATACTGAACCTCACTATCCTGGTCTCTCTCTTCGTGTGTTAAATTTGTGCATATGTGCCATGAATAACCATTGTAGTTCAGTCTGACTGGCACACTTCTTCGTCCTCTGGAGTTGTGTCCTCGCTAATTGTGTTGGTTGTACTCGCAGATTCTATTGAAGCCCATTGTCTCGCAGTTGGTTATTGAACCACCAGCTTTGTTGGAGGCGCATCCTAATGTTCCTTTGTTGGAGGAAGTTGATGACATGTTGGTTTCTTGCATTGGTCAAATGGCTGTCACGGCTGGAACTGACCTCCAGTGGAAGCCCTTGAATCATGAGGTAATGTGATAGTTTTCTTGGTTGCTGGACAAGAAGTTTTTTTTTTCTCATCATTCAGTACGCGTTTTTTGGACAACTGAATTGACGAAAAAAATGCTTACGATGTCATTGCAGGTATTGCTACAAACTCAAAGCGGAAAGGTCAGATCAAGGATTTTGGGGATGAGAATTGTTAAGTACTTGTTGGATCATCTCAAGGAAGAATATTTGGTTTTCTTAGCCGAAACCATACCCTTCCTCGCTGAGTTGCTAGAGGATGTCGAGTTATACCTGTCAAATCCTTGGCGCAGGACATTTTAAAGGAAATGGAGTCTCTGAGTGGCGAAAATCTTCGACAATACCTCCCATCATTTCTACGCCTACTGCCCTTGAGAGCAAGTTATTCGGGGAAATCCAACACCTCTGCGCATAAGCATACGTTTTATACCCACCAAGCTTCAATACGCTGGCGGCTCGAAGGACCGGGAATCCGTCGCTGCAAAAGTTTTGTAGCCAAGTACTTCCGATAAAGGATGCTGGTTTTATGCAAACTCTCCAGGTACGTTGGTCGAAGTTGAGGGATCATAGACAGGCTTGCGTTAGGCTGTTTTGTCTGCTTATTGTAGAGGTAATTTGCGACCAAAAATGTAAATGCACCACTTACATTTGAAGCTATAGTCCCTGGCTCCCTGCTAGTTGCCCTCGTATTTCTTCCTGTGAGGTTCATTTCCGTTTCTGCAAATGTGGAATTGAATTCATCTAGCGGATGTAATTCCTCCAAAATGAAAAAAAAAAGATTGACAAACTATCTATGGATGACTTAATTAAGTTACACTCCAAGGGATAAGTTAATGTCCGTTGCTTGCTACTTCACAGCAACAATTTGTTGTCCTTTAAACAATGTGTCAGTCTTACGAGACACTATTGAAAAATTATTCTCTAAATAAGACTCGACTCATAATATTTTTCTGATCACTGCGGTTGTGGAGGTAGAAAATCAAATTTCACCCTTTTCCCCGAGTTGCCAAGACTTGTATGTTTGTTTCTACTTTTAATATTATTATTTTTTTTACTTTTTTGGAATGTTTTGAAATTTATAGAGTCCAAATTTTTTAGAGTTAAATACAATATTTTTATTATTATTAGAAATAAACTTTTTAGGTCATTATGAGACAATCCTAAGATATTCCAAACAATCAAATTATAATTTGGAAAAGTCTATTATATCCCTCATCGAGAAACAATAACATTAGGAATTTTTTTCTTCTCCTTCCTTCATCCCCGTCTGTGACACTGTACAAATCAATTTCCATCTTATGTGGGATTCATCTTGTGTTGAAATTTTCAGATGTTTTAGAAATTGAAGAGTGACTTTTTATTTTCCGTAATTATCAATAACGATACTTTAATTTTCATGAACTAAATTTTAATTTTCTTAACTTCTTTCGGATTCCCATCTAAAGTTGCGTAAAACAATTTCCACCAAAAACAAAAGTTGCGTAAAACAATCGAAGTATCCAGGACAACGAGAAGCTAAAGGTGTCCACCTAAGTCTTGTCTCCATGTGGAACGGAAAATTAGTTTGACTTTATGTTAGAATAGTTAAACAATAAAGATAAAGAATTTCAAAATATCAGAAGTAAATATTTTAAGAAGCAAAGTTAGCTTGAAAGGTACATCACTGACGAGTACATTTTTTTGGGCAAAATTACTTTATATTGATTTGGTCAATCTAAATCAAATAACACCATAGTATTAAAACAAATATCTACCGGGCTGACTTAAGAAATTATTGTTTCCATATCAAGCAAATATGTTTTGCTTATCCAACAAGCATCTAGAAATTATTTTAGTTTAATTAACATGTTAAGTTTGAGTTCTTCAAAATATTGACATAGTGTTACATACATTTTAATAGAACTTTATCACTTTTTAAAATTTTATGAGATTAAAATTTAAATTAGTCGATACAATACCAATGTACTACCAATGTACTGTGCTTATGAAGATAACATATCCTATCTCGTTTTTCAGGGATCGGTAGGTTAATTCTCTCCCTTTACAGAAATGAAAATTTTTTGTTTAAGAGAAAAACAAAGCCCAATACTGTTTAAGCTCTGGAGTTTATGTCAATCCGTCACAATAATAATAATTTACTGATATTAAAGTTCCACTTTTCAAGGAGCGAGATCGGGCAACACGGGTTCAAATTCAGTGGGGACATGGGTAATCCCCACTGAAAGGGATAGGGACAATATTGGAAATACAATAATTAAAAAAATTAAAAATATATCAGCAAAATTATACAAATTATGGAAATACAAGTATGAGAATATTGGTTTCCATTTTCTCGGATATTGGTTTTCATCTTCTATGCTATTGATTTCATTCTACTATGATATTGGTTTCATTCTACTATGATATTGATTTCCATCTTCTATGTTATTGGTTTCATTCTACTATGATATTGGTTTCATTCTACTATGATATTGGTTTCCATCTTCTCGGATATTGGTTTCATTCTTCTATGATATTGGTTTCATTCCACCGTGATATTGGTTTTCATCTTCTCCAATATTGGTATCCCGTTATAAGTAAAAATGTATACCATTTGAATGTATTGGTTTCATTCTTCTCGAATATTGGTATCATCGTTCTAGGATATTGGTATCATTCTACTTTAATATTGGTGTCATTCATCTAGAAATTTTTTTATTCGAAAGAAGATATTACCTCTAATATAACGAGAACCCTAAACGATGACGAATAAGCACACCACGATCAACAAAATTGAAGGGACTTAGATAGAGAGATTGAAGATCTAGAGACAGGTAAGCTGTATTGGACCAAATAAGCACACCACGACGTGGAATCTGGGTTCGAGCCTATCGTTTTGGGGCGGCTAGCGGGGGAGAGCACCCGGAGAAGCTTGGACGCGGCGGATGGAGGATAAAAAGAGGGGGGGGGGGGCGGTGGGGAAGGAGGGGGGATTATATTTTTTTGTGGGATTATATAGAAAAAATGTGGAACCTTAATGAGTATGTTTGGATAAAAACTCGAAAATACCCTCAACAGATTCTGACCATCAGATCTGTAAAAAAAGAATTTGATCAAATCTAAATGCTAGTCCATATCATGGGGATGATTTTTATGTAGTCCCCCCTGAATCCAAATCCGGACAACACTTGTCTTCCAGCCAATGTAAATTTTTTGAACACAACAACGGGGTAAAAAACACCCTTGGTCACTGAATTTTAACAATTTTGTATTCATGGTCACTAAACTATTTTTTTACCCTTTATGGTCACTAATCTATACTAAATTACTCATGTATGGTCATTCCGGCCACTTTTTAGCCAGAAATTTTCCCGGAAACAAGAAAAATTGGTCTCGGAGATCTTTTTTGGCAAGTCCGGTCATCTAATTAACGTTCCAACCCCAACTTAATAATCACGGGACCAATTTTTCTAGTTTCTGTTAAGATTTTCGGCAAAAAAGCGACCGGAATAACCATACCTAAGTAATTTAGTATAGTTTAGTGACCGTGAACAAAAAATTGTTAAATTTCAGTCAACATGGTGTTTTTTATCCCAACAGCGGTAATGGAAACACCTTTCCCATTGTCCTAATAACTTCCTTATCTTCTCCTCCTCCTCCTTCTTCTTCTTCTTCTTCAAAGTTGAACGATTTTCTTGATACCCCACCAACCCGCTGACCCACCTAGACTCTCTTCTCCATCCCTACACCGAAATTGACAATTTCGAGAAAGGCCCAGATCATAAAATTCCCACCTTTTTTTTGTTTGTTCTTCTTCAAATTTCTCTGTTGTATCCGTTGGACCGTAAAGGTATGAACTTTACGAAGAAGAAGACGGCTCCCAGGGTTCGATTAGGGCGGAGGAGGACCAATTCCCTCTCTTTGTAAGAATTTCACCTTATTGAATTGGGTGCTGTTTTATTTCTCAAAGTTATTGACTTTATTTCTTATTAAAGGTAGATGCTTTCTAGAGTTGAAAGTGGAGGAGGGAAGAAGGTAGGAGGAGACCCAGATGGGAAGTTGTTGAATGAAGTAGAGACGATTAGTGAAGCTCTGTACTAGATCAATGGGGAATACCCATTTGCCCCCTGATCCTAAATCCATGTTTAAGCATGGCAGTGAAGATTTGTCTCAAAAGGATAAGAAGTCTATTTGGAATTGGAAGCCGTTGAAGGCTTTTTCTAATGCTAGGAACAAGAAGTTTAGATGTTGTTTCTCCCTTCAAGTGCATTCGATTGAAGGTCTTCCCTCGAGGTTCGAGAATGCGAGCTTTTGCGCGCATTGGAAGAGGCAGGACGGGGAATTGGTGACTCGGTCATCGAAGGTTCTCGATGGGGTGGCCGAGTTTGAGGAGAGGTTGACTCATGAATGTGCGGTGTATGGAAGTAGGAGTGGTCCCCACCACTCTGCCAAGTACGAGGCAAAGCATTTCTTGCTCTTTGCTTCTGTTTTGGGTGCGGTGGACCTTGACCATGGGAAAGCATCGGGTGGACTTGACGAGGTTGCTCCCTCTTACGCTGGAGGAATTGGAGGATGAGAAGAGCTCGGGTAAGTGGAGTACTAGTTTTAAATTGTCAGGAGAAGCCAAGGGTGCTACAATGAATGTTAGTTTTGGGTACACTGTGGTTAATGATAGTCTTGTTTCTTCTGGAATTGGTCAGACTCGGAGTGACATGTTGATGAGTGGTAAGCAGAACAATCTGAAAACAGTGAATCCAGTCTCTAAATTTGGTCAAGTTGGTAACAAGAGCATGATCCGTCGTGCTGAAAGTCTCCCAGGTGGCTTCAATCAGCATCGCCGTTCGTCATCTCAGTCAGCGGAAGATGTGAGAGATCTTCATGATGTCTTACCTATTTCCAGGTCTGAACTTGTCATTATGGTAGATGTGATGCTTTATAGACTCGATGAGGACAGGCCGGATGATTTGGCCAGTCATAAGCATGAACCTGATGTGTCTTCTGAGCATGTAGCCCTTGTTGAATTTCATCCACATCCATCGTCTGACCATGATCTGAAAGGCATGCAAAACGAGTTTGAAAATAATGAATTTTCCATCACGAAACAGGGGATTGATTATATTGCCATCCAATGAACTACATGCTGGAGAGGTAGTTTGTGCAGAAGTTGTCAATGTTGCCAGAATAAATTTGCAAGCCGGTTCAGAAGAGATTAAATGCCAGGACGTGGAAGATTTGGATACCAAGGAGGAGACACACTTGAAGGAATCAGTGATGAAGGAGTTGGAATCTGTAGTAACTTATCAAATTTGGAAGTTGATGCATGTGATTCTACTGAAGACATTGAAAGTTTTGTGGGACAATTCAAACCAACTGTGATTATGTCAGGGAAGGAGCCCCCGCTTAGCTCTGATGATGATATTGAATCTGTGGCAAATGATTTCTTGGATACGGTGGGGATCAAAGATGGGGTCCATTTGGTTTGACTTCAGGGAGTGAACCTGATTCCCCAAGGGAACAGCTGTTGAGACAATTTGAGAAAAATGCCCGTGCTGGTGGCTTCTCCCTATTCAACTTTTATGCAAACAACATTGGTGAAGCAAACTTAGGCTTTGATGACATGGATATGCACGAGTGGCCAGATTCATGCGAAGACTTGGCCTCAGTTGTTGAAGCTTTTTGAGGAGTATCAAATGGGAGCTCAGGCAGAAAGCAGTAAGACCAAAGCCAAAACAAGAACCCGGTGGTTGGTGGTCTTCCGAATGAGCCAGTCAAGAAGAAACTCTGGGGTACTGTGACTCAGCAGCAGTCCGGTTCTCGGTGGTTGCTTGCTAACGGAATGGGGAAGAACAACCAGAACCCGTTTATGAAGTCGAAGGCAGGCATCAAGTCTGCAAACAACAAAGTCCCAGCCTGGTGATTCTATGTGGAGCATGTCATCTCGTGGCCAGAGAAGTGGCGCGAAATGGAATTCGCCAGCAAAATCCAGCCCTCACGTTCGGAATCCAAACATACTTGTTCCCAAAGGTACCATGAGGTTGAGATGAGCTAGAGAGCTCTAGTACATCCCCATCCAGGAGGTTTCTTTCGTACGCTCCGCTGCGCTCGAGACTTTGTGCAATCAATCTAAAGTAGATGATGTACTCTTTCCAAGAGGTTTTGTATTGAATGGGATGTGCATATGTTATGATTCATAGCTGTATATCGTAAGAATGGGAGTGAACTGTTGGTCACTATTTCACCTTGTTTCAGTCCTCCAAAGCATTTCGACCATACTATCCAACCCCTGGATTTCTGAACGCATATTGCACCAGATGTAGAAAGGCTTCTTAGAAGCATTTCTTTCTCAATTTCTACTGTCGGATCAGAATATCCGCTCGTTTGGTTACCGTTGCCCGTGGAGGCCTATTCCGTGCCTATTCAAGCAATCATCTTAAAGATGGAGAGCGAAATGAAGATGAACATTGTAGTAAATTAATAATAATGGTGTAGATTGTTCAATTGTAATCCTCCAGAATCGTTTTGTTTGCGGTTGATCTTGTGTACATGGCTATCGACGCGAACTTTAGCTGTCGGTCGCTGATCTCCTGAACTAAGCTTCCAAATTTAATGAAGTTGCTGCTGTTACTGCTTACTGACCAGACTACATCTGCTAGTCCTGACTTACATCTATGCGACCTTCCAGAATCCCTAATAAAGCTAAATCTAATCAGCAAAGCAGCAGCAGAGGCACATATATGTCACGTAAAAGAAGTAGTACACCACAGCCGAAGAGCAGATGAAGGCAACAGCCAGAGCAAAAACCAAGACGCTGCTCGTAGCCCTGTGACGATGATCGATCGTGACCCCGAAGTTCGGCAGGATGTTGGCCACCAGGATGCAGTAGACAATGGCTATGGTGACACTCACGAAGAGGATCACTGGCCGTAGTGGAAGCCGCCACAGGATGATTCCGATGGCTACTATGAAAATCGCAGTGTTGAACACTAGGAGATAAAAAAGCCGCCCCCTCCACGAACTTGTCCTCGAGAAACGAGCCCGCGATATTGCAGACAGCAGTGAAGGAGGCTCCAATGATTGTTGCAATGACAGCCAGTATTACATTCTTTGTTGCCAATGTGGAAGCTATGCGAGTTCTCATCGATAAGTTGTGCCCTGCACGGGCACCGGCGCTTCGGAGGATTTGATCAGTCTCATTGGCGAGTTTGTCTCGAGGCCCTTGGTCGCAGATATCCAGCGCCGTGTTTCCCTCCTTGTTCAACGAGTTCACTCGCACCCAAGGGTCGCTCGTCGGACCTCTAGATACCAGCATCTTCACCACCTGCACCAACCACCATAAATTTAGATGTTGCTTGTTATCACTACAATCAGCATGTAGCTAGGAAGATCTTTAGTTACATACCTCGCTAAGCTTCTGTTGTGGAATTGGTTTTTTAACCAAGGAAGAGATGGCCCAATACAAGTGAGTGTATTCGGCTTTGGCCCAAATATTTAATTAGAGGGAGAATCCTAATTAAATATAATAATTAAGTAATTAGTGGGTAACTTTGAGCTAATTTAATTGAAGGTCACACCAATTGATTTTGGGTGTTTGTGAGATCAATACGAAGCTCGGTGATAGAGCTTCGTAACGATATATAACACTTGCGAAAATCTAATTCTCGGGGTGAATGAAAATTGGCTTTAAAGTGGTATGGTTGTTATTAAAATAAGCACAATCCCACATTGGTTAGCGCACCATGCTGAGACAAGTTTATAAGGGACTAGAAGTCTAGCATGGGTAAACTGGTGGAGAAGGGAGAGGCTCCTCGCGCCGTCCGTCCGGCCCGGCTCGGCTCGGCACGCACGCACGCACGCGCACCCCGCCCCGTCTCGGGTGCGGGTTGCGGGATTGTGGGAATTGTTCCAGGTTCCAGTTGTTGTAGCGATCCTAGGCCCAAAAAGTCCTCTGGGCTTCTTGGACTTCCGTTTGGACAAGCCCACGTTCTGGAACCTTCTCTTGCCAGCTGCCATTCGAATTTTTAATTCATGAGAGTAACAGCCTATTTATGTTGGGGTTTTATGGGTCTTGTAATAGCCCATTTAATGGGTGGGTTAATGGCCCTATTAAATCCGGATTTGGCTGTTGGAGGTCCAAGGCAGCCTATAAAAGGAGCCCACCTCATTCATTCCAAATCACCCCAGCTCTCACTCTTCCTTGAGCTCTCTACTTCTCCCTCCATAGCATAGCATTTCTCACTTTCATCGTGTCGGAGTTCTAAGGCTACGAAAGGTTCGAAAGGTGTACGGAAGTGCTTCCTTCTTGTACACGAGGTTGGGCGTTGTACATTGGGAACTCTCTTACCCACGGAGGCCTGAAGCACATAGGCGGGTAATAAGAGTTTAAGGGCACACGATTAAACTGTGGCCTCGTCCAGGATTGCATCCGAAGTTCGTACTTAGAAGACGACGTCTCACACACTTAGCTCGAAGTGTGATCGTGAGCATATTCTTATTCTATACTCTCACATTGCTTACGATTTATATACTCGTGATTAAACCATTATTTACTAATATTCTTGCTAACAGCTTTTTCGAGGCCTGCGGTCCAAGAGAAGAACTTGGTTGCGCCTCTTAGCTTCTTCCAAGAGGACCTCAAAGGCATCAACATTGTCACTCTTGAGTGCTACAACGAACACGGTCTCCTTCCTCTCGGTAGCGGTTGGAGCGACCTCGGATAAGCAGATACCAAATCCGCGATCACCTCCTTGCTGGAGCGGGGTCCTGGAGGAACTGTCCCTCACTTGACAGAGTTTGGGATGTCTCCTCATCAGGGCTCTCACCATCTGGTGGTTCCCCTCGAGGGTCGCCAGGTGCAAGGCCGTGGCGCTGTACCTTCCTTCAACTTTGTTCTTCTCCTTGATAAGTTCCGGATTCTTGCTCAATATCTCATTGAACTTGGGGAGGTCTCCGTTGCGGATGGCGCCTCGGATTCCTTCGAAAGATCGGTCATGAGTTGGACTTCACCACCTGATGTTGCCATTGCAGATGCTCAGCTTGATATATATCTTGTCCAGCAAGAAAACTAGCTAGCTAAGTAGTGATCAGAATTGTAGCTTTCCTCGTTCCTTGGAAGGATTAAGAAACAATTGGTACGGAAGGTTATTTTCTCCGCGTTTTGGAGAATCCAGCTTTGGAATATTTGATATTTATCAGGGTAATCTTCTTTTTTCTTCCTTGTGGTCATAACGAGGGAAATGAGAGCAATTGTTGGGATATATTCTAGAAGTGTCGACTCGGTCACTCGTTTGCTTGCAAGTATTACTTATTATTAATAAATAAAATTTACCTATAAAAGAAGTGTTGACTCGGAGCTTTTACTCTTTTGCCTAACCCAATTCCAATTGCTCGGAAAGTTTAGTGACTCGCTTACAACGTGGCTACGATGCGGTGATCATTTGCGTAAACGCGAGGTGGGATAATCAAATGTAAACTTTAGACTCATAGAATTGTAAATCTTCTCTTATCGGGTTCTTTTTTTAAATTAAAATTCTTATATCCAAATTAAAAATTTAAGTATTTAAATCTCTCACACATACAAACAAATCCATTACTCATGCAATTGATAATGGGACAAAGGAGGTGGCTAATATTGATAACCCGACCATCAATCTGATGGCAGTTCGCGATGAATCAGCGGGATCCTGTTGAGCCGAACAACATGTTCTGGGATTCGTCCTTGAGTATCAAACATGATCCGAAAGGATTCGTCCTTGTTAGAAAAATGAAATATTAACATCAGGGCCTAAAATGAGCTTGATCATGGTCTAATCGAACAACATATTCTGGGATGATTTGTTGGTTTACTTATCAAGAATGTGATGATGAATCAAAGAATGAATGGGATACTGAATCAAGAATGTGACAATACACAAAGTAATCAACAATATGGAGATAAATTATATACTTTAATTTAAACTTTGTGGTTTTTTAGATACTAATATTAGTTCTTGTTTATGTGTGAATACATTATTCAGAACGATCGATTTGATTGATGATAGATACAATACCATTATAATTAAAGGGTACATCATATGCAATGTCACTAGATAAACGCACAAAAAATTTCAAGATAATGTAATAAATTTTATTACATATTCTCACTGTCCAAATCAACCAATATATTTATTCGCCAACTTTAAAGACAAAATCGCTTGAATTAGATTCTTGATCAAAAACATTCTTGGAAAAATTATTCTATTCCGTGGAACCCAGTTCGAACTCCCCCGTATCTACTTCCAAATACAATCGATAATCATAGGAATATGAAATAAAATTAATACAAACAAAATACCCACTCAATGAACAAATTTTTTTATTAGAATAACGATATTATAATAAGACTTGCCAAACTTGTAAGGAAGACGACTTTATTATCAGCCAACATTGAGTTACTACTACTCGATGTTGGAAGAGGATCAACCATTGTACAATTGGAAGAACAATGTTTCTTGCAGAGGAATCCATGGGGAAGGAAACAGCGTGGGTCAGAGCAGACTTGAGTGCAATTAGCAACACTGGGAGCACCACCACTTGGAAGAGCCAACCAGATGAACACCAATATCATCGCAGCAACCATTGGAAATCTTCTTTTTTCCATCGCCATCGTCGATTTTTCTTTTGATAATATTGAAGAAGATTGAGAATGCTTGTGGCCTCTACGATGGAAGGATGTTTATATTATATATAGCCCGACGACATTTTATTCTCGAGATTCTTTTTAGATATGTATATTATATGGTGATGCTCTTTAGGTACGTTTAGATTTTTCAGATTTTTGAATCTGATTTTATTATGATTCTAATATATTTTCCTATTGTGACGATCCACAGATTATTTCAATGCTTTTAACTTTGATTCGAACAAAAAATCTTCCTCGAATATGGCTTATATATAGGATTTCTAATATATACGTCATACGTTTTAAATATCTGTTTAATTAATTGTACTTCCAAATTAACGGACGTGATTTTGTTATCAACTTATATGGGAATGGTTCTAATTTGTATTCCTATTGTGACCATTCACGATTATTTCAATGCCTTGATTCGAATAAAAAATCTTCCTCAAAATATGGCTAAAATATTTAGGGATTTAGTTGATGGTGGAAATACATACTAGGTGCCCTCTAAAGAATAAATTGGCGCAACCCACCATTAACGCATTCTCGTGATGGGCTTGGCTTCAAGCCTTATCTATATAACGTGGGCGGACTTTATGATAGGCTTATGAGCTCATCATAAAGTCCACTCACGTTACAACGAATGTGTTGATTTTTCATAGTGCCGAGAGCGTTGTTCTGTCGATAATTCGAAAAAACTCAACAATAAATTCGGGATAAGTCAGCAACTTTGTTCAAGAATGTTTATTCAACTTTGAAGATGATTTTTTACAAGGTCTAGACTCTCTTATATAGATCACGAGAGACTATGAAAGGCAAAAATCATGTAGAAAATAAAAGGCCACAAAGGAATAAAAAGTAACGAAAATAATCAAACACGAAATTTTTCATCTTCGTATCAACATCCGTCATTGCATTAGTCTGAACGAATTTATTTATTTTTTATCATTCACTTAGTTGTCTAATTATCATAACAAATAATAGTTAGTAAATTGTCAAAATCTTTTTAGGACGATAGTCTTAATTACAGGTATTTAGAAAATCAATGAATAAATCTCAGTGTAGGGCAAATGACCAAAAATTTCCACGTAAAGACTATCTTTCCAAATACCCAATAATTACAGAATATTTATTCCCGCAAAAAAAATTAATAATTACAGAATATTTATTCGTTATTTACACTTTTTGAGAAAAGCTTTCATTCCACAAAGTTATTCTATAATTAAAGACGTTAAATGAATTTTTTTCTCTGAGTTACGATACCAAATTATCTTTCAAAGTTATTTTAATGAGTTAATCGACGTGTTAGAGTGTCACGAGTTGTGAAGCGAAGCATAAAATTTATCCTTGAATGATTGAGCAACCATTGTCTTTGCAAGTGGATATTATTATATATAACTTGTGCCTCATTTTTTTCGAAAAGTAAAATATATATTAATCCTCCAAGAATATTTACAAGAATTACAACCAGTACTCAGGGTAAAACAACCGAAAGATGGATAGTATTGCACAGCAAGTAAAACAACGCCCAACTAGAGTGTAACAATTGGAAAACAAAGCCAAGAAACACCTAGCTTCCTGATGGAATAAGCGAAACTCCAGAAAAGGTTACGCCCATGCTGAGATAGTCAAAAAGGCATCCTGAAATTGAAGCTGTGAGTGGAGACCAGACCAATACATCCACTCGGACAGCCGCTTGGAGACCTCCAACAACAGTTTGTTTACATATGGAACTTCAGAATCAAAGACAACTATGTTCCTCGCCTTCCAGACAGACTAAAAAATTGCTGCAAAAAGAGTGTACCATAATTTCTTGAAGACCTTCTCATATACCAATCCCACCCACATTTCAGGAAAATGCAGCGTGGAGCTACAAGAACACCAACTTATACCAACCATCCTTGCCAGTATGTTCCAGATTTTCCATACGAGAGGGCAATGCAAAAAAAAGTGATTAGAGGATTCAATATCCAACCTGCAAAAGAAACATAAAGCTTCATTCCTTTTTAAAAATCCCACCTTGTGCAGGTTATCTCTCATCTTGATTCGCCTTTGTAAAGCCATCTAGAGAAAACAACTGACTTTATATGGAATTAGTTTCGGCCAGCCTTTTCTTGGGACTCTAGGAGCCTCAAAGTAAAATCCCTAAAACAAGAGTCTGTAAATGTTGCTCACCGTGAAACCAGTAGAAGGGTCTGGTTTCTATATGAATCAATCAGCTTCGGCACTAGTAATTGGGTTGTCTGGTAAAATAGAAATTAACCTCTCCATTGAATCCTCTTCCCAATGCCATGATGTGTAAAGTTAACTAGGCGTAGTTGATAAGAACGAATGTCGAATACAAAAATTCTAACCCTTTGGAAGACTATATGACTGCAAGTCCTCGAGCTAGCCACGGTAATATGGAATCAATTCCCTTCCTCATCAATCCCTTGAACAAAACTGATGATATCTCGTTACAAATGCTAACAGTTATGCTGGCTGTGAAAATTTTGGCAGCGTCAAAAGCCATGCAACTTCTTGTAATACTCAACTGTTTAGCCACAATCGGAGCAACCTATTCCAAAGCTGGCCCCACACTCGTAGAATAAAGCAAGAAGAAATCGTTGGGTATAGAACCTGAGTACGAGTAAAGCATTTAGGTGGCTCGAGTGAAGAGCCGTGAGGATGGTCCGAGAGTTAATCGATTGGGTTCGGAGTCCAGGGACGCTCTAAGAATCAATCGAGTAAAGACGTTGAGGATATTTGAGAGTCGTGTGGCTCGAGTGAAGAGCACAAGGAGTCGAGTGCCTTAAGTGAAGAGCCTTGAGAGTTGATCAATGTGATTTGATACTCGAAAACGATCACATGGAATTAATCAGATCAAGAAACGGAGTCCGGAAGCAAAAATGGCGATGAAACAAAGAAGCGAAGAAGTTAGGCTGCCAACCCGGCGGCCGCCTGGTAAGGTGGCGGCAGCCGGCCCCCGGAACCACTCTCGCTAGTGGCAAACGTCGGGTGGGGCTGGCGACCACCGGGCTCGCCATTTAGGGCATTTTTTTGGGATAAAAATGTCCCTCTCGACTCCAAATAGTCTCCTAGAGTTATATGATTATAAATACTCCTTCATGGTCTCCAAGAAAGGTTGGTAAAAGTGTTGCCCACTTCTCCAACGAGTAAAGAGAGAGGAGGCAAAGAGAAGGTGCTCTCCAAGAGGAGGAGAGTGGCCATATGCCCCCAAGTTACCCAACCTAAGTGATGGGTGGCCTTCAAGTGAAAGAGGAGGAGGAGGAGAAGAAGGGCCAATAAGATGGGTTGTCTTCAAGTGGAGGTGGTGGAAAAGAAGACCCAAGAAGAAGAGTTATCTCCAAGTGAAGGAAAAACCCAAAAAGAAGGGTTAGCTACTCCGAGTAAAGGAGGTGGCGCTCTTCGAGTGAAGGAGAGTTGGCCCGAAGAGTGGGTAGAGCCCAAGCCTAGGGTGAATCCAAGAGAGTGAGCTCCCAACTATATAGGTAGCCACGGTGAGAGGAGGAGGAGAGTGAGCCCAGCGTAGACATCCATTATTGTGAGAGCCAGCGAAGCTAGAACAAGAAATAGTATAATCTCTCCTGGCTTGGATGCCCCCGGATGTAGATCGTTGTGGATCGAACAGGATAACCAAATTTTTGTATCTCTCCTTGTGCTTTCTTTGTGCTTTGTGCATTGTACTTCTCGTGGTTATCGTGGTTTGCTCGTATGTATTTTTCGCTTGTATTTTTTGGGTCTACGATAAGTGGGTAATTTCCCTAACAACTGGTATCAGAGCTCGGGTTAGGCGTAGTGAGAGCAACCATGATGGGTGAAGTGGAATCGCCCGTGGAGAAGTTTCAATGATATGAAGAAAGAGGAGTGGAAGCTCCTAGATTGGAAAGTGATGAGTGTGGTGTGCTTGTCCTTGTCTAGGAGTGTGATGACCAAGGAGGGTGCTTTGTATACGATGAGAAATGTCCATGAGAGCATTGACCTTGAGAGTGCGACGAAAAATGTGGAGTAGCATTGTCGACTTGGCCATGTGTGTGAGAAGAGGATGATGATGCTTTATTCTTGAGAGAAGCTACAAAGGTTGAAGATCGTAGAGATAGGTCTTCTGGAGATTTGTGATCTTGAGTTTCAAGAGGTAGCAATTTCTGAAAAGTTGAGAAGTTTGAATTGGTCCAAGTGAAGGGACCGGCCCAATGATATCCTTGGGTGGTTCGTGCTACAAGACCTCCATTGGCAAGAAGGATCCTGAGGTGTGCTTGAGATTGAGAAATGGTGAAGAGTACAAACTCCAGGAGTTCAAGTACTGTGAAGTGAAGATAGTAACTAGAAACTCTGAAGAAGATGGCATCGTGGAGAAGATGAACATGATGACCAATGAGAGAGCCAGAGCCATACGAGTGAAGCGTGGGCTACCGAATATGTTGAGGGCGAATGAAGTGAACACCGCCACTTACTTGATCAATGGAGTACCATCAAGCCCTTTGGAGAATGTGATACCAGAGGTGGCTTGGAGTGGGAAGGAGATTGATCTAACTCATCTTTGTGTGTTTGGTTTTGTGTCATTTGTTCATGTTGATACAGATAAGAAAAGTAAGCTAGATGCCAAGTCCAAGTGAAGGACGAGGGAAGCATTGCTGATGATTGGGGGTTCTCACAGTAAGATGGTCGAACAAGACATCTCCAAACTCTGGTGGGAGCAAGAATGTACTGAATGGCCAGGAGGCCAGTAAGGAGAAGGTGAAACCAAGTTTCTCACCGCTAGTGGTTTCACAGCGGAGTTTCACAAGCGAGTGTGGTTCATCGCAGTGGAACTACTATCTCTTATCGATAGGTGGTGAGCTAGGAGATTATGCTTAGGTGCAGTAGAGTGAGCATGTGGCCGAGAAGATGCTTGCAAAGAGTGAGAAGATGGGGTCGTTGAGTGCCAACAAGACTTGAGGACTAGTCAAACTCCATAGTGGCAAGGCATGGCATAATCGAGAGGCTAGAAGAGTTGGTGTGGCAAAAGAGAACGTGTGTTGCAAGGAGAAAGCTCAGAAGCGGAAGACTCTATGTGCTTTCACAGGTGGTTGTGTGAGGTATACAAAAATGCGTACAAGACCAGTGATAGCGGATCCAGTAGAATTTGTGAGAAGGCTTATGAGGAATTCTGGAAAGCAACGTGAGAAGACAAAGTAGTAGGTGCCCATCCACTTGACAAGCTTTGTAGAGGAAGGCCGAAGCACAGATTGGGATGAAGGTTACCTAGTGACGGGTGATTGATGAAGAGGTTAGTCTCCGGGTGGGAGATTGCCTAGTGATGAGAATCACCTAGTTATGGGTGATTCGTAATGTGGTTAGTCTCCAGGTGGAAGATTGCCAAGTGAAGAAGACAGTCGCCCAGTGACGGATGGATCATGTGGAGCTCAGTCTCCAGGTGAGAGATTATTAGTATGGAGCCTGAGTGCGAGTAAAGCATTCGTGTGGCTCAAGTGAAGAGCCATGATGATGGTCCGAGAGTTGATTGATTGGGTTCGGAGTCCGGAGACGCTCCGAAAATCAATCGAGTCAAGAGTCGAGTGAAGACGTTGAGGACATCCGAGAGTTGTGTGGCTCAAGTGAAGAGCACAAGAAGTCGAGTGACTCAAGTGAAGAGCCTCGGGAGTTAATCGATGTGATTTGGTACTCGAAGACGATTGTGGAATCAATCGGATCGAGAAACGGAGTCCGGACGCAAAAATGGCGACGAAACGAAGAAGCGAAGAAGTTGGGCTACCAACCTGGCGACCGCCACCTTGACTACTCTCGCTAGTGGCGGACGCTGGGTGGGGCTGGCAGCCGCTAGGCTCACGTATTTTTGGCATTTTTTGAGATAAAAATACCCCTCCCGACTCCAAAAATGCCCCTCCCGCCAGGCTCACGCGTCTTTAATTGCAGAATAACTTTGTGGAATGAAAGCTTTTCTCAAAAAGTGTAAATTACGAATAAATATTCGATAATTTTTGGGTATTTGGGAAGATAGTCCTTGAATGGAAATTTTTGGTCATTTGCCCGGCACTGAGATTTATTCATTGATTTGCTAACTACCTGTAATTAAATTAGATCAAAATAAAGAAGCCCTTAAGTCTATCATCCTAAAAATATTTTGACAATTTACTAACTATTATTTGTTATGATAATTAGACAACTAAGTGAATGATAAAAAATAAATAAATTCATCTAGACTAATGTAATGATGGATGTTATATACCAAGATGACTAATTTCGTGTGATTATTTTCGTTACTTTTTATTCTTTTGTGGCGTTTTATCTTTACATGATTTTTGCCTTTCCTAGTCTCTCGTGATCTATATAACAGGGTCTAGATCTTGTAAAAGTCAGTTTTGAAGTTGAATAAAAATTTTAGAGCAAAGTTGGTGACTTATCCTTAATTTATTGTCGAGTTTCTATCGAATTATCGAAACAACACTCCCCGTACTCTGCGAAATCAATACATTCGTTGTAACATGAGTAGACTTTATTATGAGCTCAGAAACCCATCATAATGTCCACCCAAGTTATATGGATAAGGCTTCAAGCCAAGCCCATCACGAAGAATGTGTTATTATTTAGAGGGCATCGAGCATGAGCTTTTATTTCCGTCATTAATTAAATCCCTGGATTTTTTAGCCATATTTTGAGGAAGATTTTTTGTTCGGATCCGATTTCAAGGCATTGAAATAATCGTGGGTGGTCACAATAGGAAAATAAATTAGAATCATTCCCGTATATGTTGATAAAAAAATCGCGTCCCTTAATTTGGAAGTACAATTGATTAGAAAAATACCTAAAACGTACTATCCATGTATTAGAAATTCTATATATAAGCCATATTCGAGGAAGATTTTTTATTCGAACTTCGAATCAGATTTAAAAGAATTGAAATAATTTGTGGGTGGTCACAATAAGAAAATAAATTAAAATCATTCCAGTATATGTTGATAAAAAAAATCGCGTCCCTTAATTTGGAAGTACAATTGATTAGAAAAATACCTAAAACGTACTATCCACGTATTAGAAATCCCATATATATGCCATATTTGAGAAAGATTTTTTATTCAAATTTCGAATCAGATTTAAAAGCATTGAAATAATTTGTGGGTCGTCACAATAGGAAAATAAATTAGAATAATTCCCGATATGTTGATAAAAAAAATTGCGTCCCTTAATTTGGAAGTACAATTGATTAGAAAAATATGTAAAACGAACTATCCATGTATTAGAAATCCCATATATAAGTCATATTCGAGGAAGATTATTTGTTCGAACTTCGAATCAGATTTAAAAGCATTGAAATAATTTGTGGGTCGTCACAATAGGAAAATAAAATTAGAACCATAATAAAATCATATTCGAGAATCTGGTAAACCTAAACGTAGTATCCAAATATATAAGTAAATGTACCTAAAGAGCATCACCAAATAATATATGTATATACCTAAAAAGAATCTCGATAATTAAATGTCGTTGGGATATATATATATATATATATATATATATATATATATATATATATATATATATTTATTTATTTATTTATTTATTTATTTATATTTTATATTTATATGTATATGTATATTCTTTAGAGGGCACCGAGTATGAACTTTTATTTTCGTCATCAACTAAATCCCTAAATATTTTAGCCATATTTTGAGAAAGATTTTTTATTCGAATCAAGACATTGAAATAATCGTGAATAGTCACAATAGAAAAACAAATTAGAATCATTCCCATATAAGCATCAAAATAATCCGTGGATTGTCACAATAGAAAAATATATTAGAACCATAATAAAATCAGACTCGAGAATCTGGCAAAATAAAAGTACTTAAAGAACATCACTATATAATATATATACCTAAAAAAATCTCGAGAATTAAATGTCGTCGGGCTATATATAATATAAACATCCTTCCATCGTAGAGGCCACAAGCATTCTCAACCTTCTTCAATATTACCAAAAGAAAAACCGACGATGGCGATGGAAAAAAAAAGATTTCCAATGGTTGCTGCGATGATATTGGTGTTCATCTGGTTGGCTCTGCCAAGTACTGGTGCTTCCAGTGTTGCTAATTGCACTCAAGTCTGCTCTGACCCACGCTGTCTCCTTCCCCATGGATTCTTCTGCATGAAAAATTGTACTTCCAATTGTACAATTTCTCATCCTCCTCCAACATCGAGTAGTAGGAACTTAGTGTTGGTTGATAATAATGTCGTCTTCTTTACAAGTTTGGTTTCATGTCTTATTATAATTTCGTTATTCTAATTAAAATTGTTTGATCTTTTCATTGAGTGAGTTTTTGTTTGTATCAATTTTATTTCATGTTTCTATGCTTATCAATCATATTTGGAAGTAATACGGGAGAGTTCGAACTGGCTTCTACGAAGTAGAGTAATTTTTTTCAAGAATGGATTTGATGAAGAACCTAATTCAAGCGATGGTGTTTCATGTTGGCGAATAATTATATTGGTGAATTTTGGCCGTGGGAATATGTAATGAAATTTATTATCTTGAATTATGTTGTACATAAAATTTTCTGATTTTTCACGTTCCAGGGAAAATCGAGAGTTTTATCTAGTGACATTGCATATGATTACTTATGTTAAAATTAGATCAATGCGTAAATGAAAGGTCACTATATATTATACATACATTATATGTTAACAAGATTATAATCTCAAACACACCGCGTAAATAATCTTATAAACAACAAAAAAAAATAACAAGATCAAATCAATCCTTATACTAAATTTGAATATTTATACAACCTAAAATCTTATCTGAATTATTTATACTCATAAACAAGTCCACAACTAACAAGTCCTAAACCCTAACAATTATTCAAAAAAAAATTTGTATTGGTTTGCAAAGACAAAAAGAACTCATGGGTTGAGCCCGAGCCCAACCGAATACGAGCCAGATTATTTTGACTCGGCCCAAGACAGCTATTAAAGTCGGGAAGTAGCCCGTTGTATTAAGCCAGAAAACACATACTTAAGCAAAATCCACAAATGAAACATACAATCATCATTCCGTGGAAAGAGAAATTATGATGATATTACCATATTGAAAGAACTGAAGTCTCAAGCTGCGGATTTGGTAGAAGTCCAGACAGCAGCACCACAAGCTCATATGACCAGGGCGTGCTGACGTTGATGTGGACGCGGAGGTTACTGTGGGTCGTGTGGTTCCTGGTGTCGAGTCTGCTTTGGTTGCAGCAGACGTTGAGGTTGATGGGGGTTGCGAATGACAGAACGAAAGTGTATTTTTTTTTGTACAAAAACATGGACGAGTTGTTGAACATCCGGTTGCCAAACCTCTATTTTATTTTATTTTAGTCTCGAAAAGGATTGTTCAATAAGTTAATCCAAGTGGTAAAGGATTTCGATTCGTTTAGGAGATATTGACTTCAAATCTTACAAATATAAAAATATTATTGAGTAATTTTTTTCTAAATTGAATCTAACAATCTTCTGTTCAGTTCTATCCAGAAGTTTTAAAAAAAATAACCTTTCAATTTCATGAACAAAATCTGTGGGTGCGTAGTCAATCGCCCTTTGTTCATTTTGGGCCGGGTTTAAATGAGGCCTAAAATACGTATGATGAACACTGGGCCTCGGCCTGGTTGGTCCAGAAAGGTTTTGATTAATTTCCTGAAATTTTTTTCTCTCACTGTTCCTTACTAACCAGTAAACTAATAATTAGCGTTGCATCTGTTTAATATAAAATAGGGTAAATTTCCCTATAGTCCCTGGTCTATTATAAAATTACCTTTAGGATTCCTGTTATTTAAAAAATTATTTTACCGTCCCTATTTTTTTTAAAGAGAAAAGTCCACTTAAGTAAAAATTAAGTCAGTACCCTGTGGTTTAAAACGTCTCAATTGAGTCACACTTATTCCAATTAAAATCAATTAGAGGCCCGGGCAGCTACCCAAAACATGCTCGACCTGCCCGGCCAACTCAACGTGCTACATCATCAAAATCTAATGACATGGCGGTCTTTCTCTTTTCCTCCCCCCCCCCAAAAATAAAATCAACCTCCATCAACAACCTATGCTTCATCCAGAGAATCAAAAATTAATTCATAGTAAGAACACATAATTAATCGATTACTGCCAAAACACCCAATTAATTGAATACACTAAGAACCCTGGGCTAGACTTCGCCGATCTATGGAAACTTCTCTGAAAACACCCAATTAATTAACTACCGTCATTGGATTGCCATTGAAGATGGATCTCTTGCTTGAATTTGTTCTCCCCCTTCTGCATCAATTAGGGGTGAATTAAAGAACAGTCAATTCAACTCCCTCTCCATCGTCGGATCCTCTGACTTTGACCCGAACGTAATCGCCATGGGCCACTACTTCAGTCGGCCTTACCCCGACGACGACAGAGGGGCCGTCCGGAGGAGTCCTTGCCTCCCCGCTCCTAGCGTCGGCGGTGCCGTCTGAGTCCTAGTTGAACTCCTTCATGACGAGCCCTTTCCAGAGCTCGCTCCCGGCCGGCGTCCGCCCATCGTCGTCCCTGGGATCGGGAGGTGAGCCCCTTACCAAGACTGTTCAATATTAGGACGTGGAATAGAAATTCAAATATCGGGGTCCGGGGAGAGAGAGAGAGGGAGAGAGATGATGATCCGGGTGTGAGAAGGGAGCTTCAAAGTGATGAGATAGTGTAGGGTGAGAGACGTGAGGAGAGAGAGAGTGGGGTTTTGGCGTCGGTGGTTACCTTCGGGATCGGGAGATGAGCTAGTTTTAACACTTAATGGGATGATTTCTTTTTTTAGGTTTTGATTGGTTAGAGATTCTGCCGTGTTTTGGTTTGTGGAAGTAGATGGGTTTGGGGAAGGAGATGATGGAATAAAGGAAGGAAGTAGATGAGAGAGAAGATGAGTGGGAAAGGGGAAGGATGAGAGAAGGGTTGTCATGTGGCGCCACATCAGCATCAAAAATTGATGTGGCTGGTTCACATGGCAAGGCAGTATTCGGGCAAGACAGATAGGGTTTGGGCAATTGCCCGGACCTTTAATTGATTTTAATTGAAATAAATTTGACACAATTCATACGTTTTAAACCACATGGTACTAACTTAATTTTTTACGATACCACAAAATATTTAGGTGAACTTTATGTTAGTCTCTGATACACATTAGCATTCACTTTTTATTCTTTTTTATCTAAGAAATGACCAAAATACTCTTAACAAAAAAACAAAAAATTTAGTCATCTTCAAGCTTTGGTCAAAAACACAAACACAATCAAACTAACCAAAAAACAAGATGAAACTAACAAAATCTAAGAACACCAAAAACGACTTCAACCTAAAATCAAGAACACAAAAAAAAAAATAAAGCAACCCACAAATCAATCAAATCTCCTCTTCAACTCAGCCCCGGTGACAAATCGTCCGAGGAGAAAGTTCACAGAACATTCAATTAAAACACAAATACAACCTAGAAACTAAAATCAGATTTAACAAAATCAAAACCCAAGCCCAAGCAAAGCTCGTCGATATCTTCACGTGAGCGAGCATCGTCATGGACATCTTCATGGCAAATTAATTCAGGTGAGAGCGGGCCCCACGACGATGCCACCCCCGACGAGGACCGCTGCGCTTGTGGCTCCCACGCTCGTCGCTGCTCGTCATCCCTACCAGAAATCCATACTTCCTACCACCTCTCGTCCGCACCACCCTCTATCAACAAAAAACCTAATTCTTTAGATCGTAGATCGACACAGAACGAGGTTGAACAATAGTGGGTTTTTCCGCCGACAGCCCGGGCTCCGCATCGACGACCAGTTCCTTTTTCGCTCTAAGGTTTTAGGATATGGGTCTTTGTTCCTTGTTCATATGAGGTTCTGGATAAGACACATTATTGTCATCTCCATTTGATCAATTAGGGTGCAAAATTTTGGGGAAAGTTCCGAAGCATGCCAAGTGAAGGAGATAGCCCATATGTATGTTTCTTGAACGACACCTTGATTGAGTTTCGGTTTTGTTATTGGTTTGTTTCTTGAACTCAATGGCGGCGGAGGCAGAGATTTGATTGATTTATGGGTTGTTTGATTTTTTTTTTGTTGCTAGTGTTCTTGATTTTAGGTTTAAGTTATTTTTTGTGTTCTTGAATTTTGTTAGTTTGATCTTATTTTTTGGTTTGGTTAGTTTGATTGTGTTTGTGTTTTTTGTCAAAAGTTGAAGATGACTATTTTTTGTTTTTTGTTAAGGATATTTTGATATTTTTTGACAAAAACCCAAAAAAAGTGAATGTTGATGTCAAACGGGAACTCGAGACCAACATTTTTTCAAAAAATAATGACAGCTAAATAATTTTTTAAATACAGAGACCCTAAAAGTGATTTCACAATAGATCAAAAACTAGAAGATAATTTACCTATAAAATATGTGGTGCACGACAAGAATTCAGTAAATTGCTCCCTTATTAACCCTACAGATTTCTTTTTAGTTTTCCTAAATAAACTTATTCTATTACCATGAGGCGTCGGTTCGTTTCAGACGATATCTCAACAAGGAAAAAGATTTTGCTGTTTCAAACATTATAATTGTCAGATGCGCCTTCCAAAGTTGAATTGTTTTTTTGGAAAAGTTTATGTAGTATCGCAAAAAATTAAATCAATATTTTATAGTTTAAAATGTATCAATTAAGTCAAATTTATTTTAATTAAAATCAATTAAAGGCTCGGATAACTTCCCGAACCCTACGTGTCCTACCCGAACCCCGACATCCTCTCTCTCCCCTCTTCCTTCCCCCCTCTCTCTCCCCTCCTCTCCTCTCCTTCCTCTCTCCTCCCCACTCTCGCCAATTCTCTCCATTTCTCCTCCATTTTGTACTACCTCGGCATCCGCTACGCTTCCGTCCCGGCCCCCACCTACGTCTGGGTTGCCAACAGGGACGCCCTCGCCACCGCCAACGGGACGATCGGTCGTCTCCCCTCCCTTCACCTCACCACCGTCAGCCGTCTCGCCATCGTGACAGACCCCACCAACCTCACCGTTTGAGAGATGAATAACGAGGCCCCGGCAGACCGGGTCGTGTTAATAGAGAGGAGGACCGGCGGTGGGGCCCCCGTGTGGCAGAGCTTCCACTACCCTCCTGACGCGTGGCTCCCCGGGACGAACGGGAGGTCCCTGACGTCATGGGCCGGCCCCAACGACCCCGAGATGACCATCCCTTACATCTACAGCTTCCACTTCGAGAGCCCGAAAGAGGAGGCGGCGTCGTTCTGGTACAGGTGGTCCCAACAGACCAGCACTGGGACATGTTCTGGTCCTGCCCCGATGACGTTTGCAAGGTGTAAGGTCTGTGCGGGCCCTTCGGGGTTTGTAATGGAAGCAGCGAAGCTTCAAACCCTTGCTCGTGTTTATCCGGGTTTAGGGCTAATAATAGCGAGGATTATATGAGTGGTTGTGGGACGGAGGGTTGTGGGACGGAGGGTAGTGGGAAGGAGAGTGATGGATTTGTTCCGGTCAGAGGAGCAAAAACGGTGTCGTTTCCGGCGAGGAAGAGTACTAAACGGAAGGGAAAGGGAGAAGAGAGAGAGAGAGAGAGAGAGAGAGAGAGAGAGATGGGAAGGAGGAGGGGAGAGAGAGAATGTCCATGTGGCGCCAGCATAAATTTTTTGATGCGGTTGATTAGGGTGGCCGGTCAGGATCCGGGCAGGACGGGTAGGGTCGGGCAGCTGCCCGGGCCTCTAATTGATTTTAATTTGAATAAGTTTAACTCAATTGATACGTTTTAAACCATAGGGTACTGACTTAATTTTTTACAATACTACAAGGTACTTAAGTGGACTTTTCCTTTGTTTTTTATACGACTCGTATTCAAATACTTGTAATATCAACTATTTCAATTTTTAGGTGAATACAATAACAAAATTCTTCCGATAAATATTTAATAATATTGTATTTCAAATTTTTAATGACTCAAATTCGAGATTTTTTAGTTAAAATAAAATAACTTATTCATCCATCACAAACCATTTAAAAAAAACATGTCTTAGGAAAGTTATAAGATCATATATGAGAACCGACATCTACCTCGTCCCAAAAGATCAAAAAAGTTGGTAACACGTTAACCGAAAAATTTGCATCTAAAATCTCGATAAACGGCGAGTAATAGTCATAATATGAAAGATAAGTTTGGGCCTCCACAAAAAATGCAACATTTTGGGCTCCGTGTCAGAAAAGTCTCGATGAAATTGATGTGCACGTGAAACGGAAATGGAGTAATTTTCTAAAAGGAGATTTATTTCTCCGACAATTTTCTGAATGAGGTTCTCGGGTATGTTTTTCTTATCTGAGGTTGAGTACAAAAATGCTCTGCTCGTAGCATTTAAGTTTGCAAGAAAACGCTCATCCGGCAGTGTTTTCTATTCAAAACACTCCAATTGGAGCATTTTCACTCAAAAGTTGAATCTCCGACGAGGTCGCCATCCATATTTGGAGGCGAGCCAACCCGTAGATTCAATTTTTGACCGAAAACACTCCAATTGAAGCGTTTTGAATAAAAAACGCTGGCGGAGGAGCATTTTCTTGCAAACTAAGACGCAAAGGACAGAGCATTTTTGTGCTCAACTCCAGACAGAAAAAAGTTCTCCCAAAATTCCATTCAGAAAATTGTCGGGGAAATAAATTCTCTTTTGGAAAATTACTCCGTGAAATGCCTTGTAGTAAAGTTGAATTGCTTGCTCCAATGACACGTAGTCTAATGGCTGTATAAATAGTGAGATTTAAGGCAGAATACATATATTTTAGTAATTAACATTATACGGTAGTTAAGATCTCGTTGTCATTGAATATGTTTATTCTCCTGCGGAATGATTTTAAACCATTTTTAAAGCTTGTAGAATTTCATCCTACGCCATGCATGCAATAAAAAAATTCAAATAGCAGATGGATGATGTCGTGACTAGGCAGTTGAAAAGGATGTGTATGCGACAAACTATAAATTTCGTCAATCGGTATAATAAATGTTGTTGGTTGGATTGGGTTATAAGAAAATAAAAGTGTAAACATTACCAACGACCATTTGGTCGAATAGTCTAACAGTACAATGCGTACATAACTTAATAAAAATTTAATGTTTAATATTTGACGGGTATAACTTGGTGTAAATATTTACCTTTCAAAAAACAAATGAAAACATTATCTGTACATGTAATATTTTAGGGAAAATTAATTGTTGTGACAATATAATATTATTTATTTTTTATATTTTGCAAATTAACTTATCTAAAAAACTATTAGGAACCAAGGAAAATAAGAACGCGAAACAAACACAAAAGATTATGTTCTTCGGTCTAATGTCTACATCGACGAGAGAGAAAAGATCTTTATTGATTAGTTTTCGAGCCACAAAGCAATACATCCTAGGATTAGTATACCCTTGTATATATAGACAAATCCTAGCGTAGCCATGGAATTTATCTAAGTCACTTTAGAAGTATAAAACAAAGTTTAACTAGAAATCTAACGTAGAATCCAACTGGGATACAAGTTTCTTGATTTCAATCCAATTCTTCAACAAAAACTCTCATCTCCCAATTCATCATCGACAATTTTGTAATTATTGGGTTTACTTAGGATTTTTTGGAACTTTAAATGATATATCTTTGAAAAATGACTAGAATTTGGATCTATTAACTAATCAGTTGGTTTGAAAAATAGTAGGGATTAATCAATATTAATCGATACAAATTAATCAAATTTCCAGATATTAGGGGTCATGGCTATTTTACCCATATTTTAAAAGAAGATTTATTCAAATCAGTTGGTAATATATGAACAATTGATATTTTAATAAAACCTAAGAGGGAAAGTGGTCACTTTGTAAATTTAAACCAAAGCATAATTATCGAGTGACAATCGAGATTTGTTATATATTTTAGTGTAGTGGCAACATAAATCTAGAATACTTGAAAACGAAATAATGTTAAATATTTATTGGGAGAATTTTTTCTCGGGATTAGACTTGATCCTGGAACCGCGTTTTGAGGACCGTCCTAGGCCCGATTATGGACAAACCATTTCATCATAACTAAGCGGACCATTATATTAGGGATGACGATGGGTAGGGTCGGGTAGGATATAGGTAGAAACCTACCCATACCTTAGTTCGGAGAGTTGGACCCATACCCTACCCTCGACAAATTTTATTATTAGATCCATACCTTTATTCTTAAGATTTACGAGGTCCAACCATTGAATTAAATGTATTATATTTTTTATAATTTTTAAACATAAATTTATTTTAAAAAATTGAAGTAAATCACAATGAATATGTGAAGATTAATCATGAAATATATAATATATCAATAAAGAAAATCAGAATAATATGTACCTCACATTTTGGAATCGATATCATGAAACATATTCTAAAATATTTGAGAACTCTATCACAAATTATAAGTAAAAAATAAATATAAAGGGGCCTAATTTGGGTATAATGAGAGTCTAATTAGAATAGTATCCAAAGTCAAAGGGTAAGGGTAGAGTAGAAAGTCACAGGATTCATATCATATCCTAGACCCCATCTCTAAAAGTGGACCCATACCCCACCCTGAACCCAGTCAAAGCCAACTGACACTCGACCCAAGGGGTAAGGGTAGGGTCCGATCCACGGGATATGAGTATTTTTGTCATCCCTACATTGTATCATAACAAGACGAACCATTGTATCATAACAAGACGAACCATTGTATCATAACATAACGAACTATCACATCATGATTGAGCAAACTATTACATCATAACTAAGCGAAACAGTGCGTGTTCTGAAAAAATTGGGACCGCTTCGGGCGACCATTGCATCATTACTAGGCGACCCACCGTATCATAACTGCGCGAACCATTGTATCAAAACTAAGCGAACTATTGCGTGTTCGATAAAAAAATTAGGACCGCTTCGGACGACCCGTTGCATCATAACTGAGTGACGTCGTCTAGTAAATTGCTAGATTGACACATCATTGACACGTATACCCTGAAACGATGTTATTTTGCACCAAAAATATGACATGGCAGTCTCGACCTTGTGATTGTAAGTGATAAATTTTGCAAAATATTGGACCCGTTTGATTTTTTTAAAATACAGATCTTCAAAGCGAAATCGACCATACTAGAAACGAACAAACAAAGAGTAGCACATGGACTTTTGCCTATTTATTAAGTGTCTTGTCACGTGTAACCGCAAGCTGAATACTATCACCCTCCTCTCTCTCCAAAGTTGTTAAGATTTAGAGTTAATTCCTGAAGTCTTAGGATTTTACGATTCACTATAGGCAAAATGAGTTGGAGCCTGTGCAAGATTAAAAATTGAGCAGGATCGGTGGTATCTGAGTGATAATTCATGAGATCCTGAGATCTACAAGTTGGAGCGGTGGAATATTTCTCAACGCTTCCACGGGAGAGAGAAAAATAATGGATTATCCTTCGTTCAACATTTTAATAACATTTGTTATCCGGATAACCATACTTCTTTTACTGTGTAAACCAAAACCCAAAAATCTACAATACTTTGTTTAATATTTCTTTAATAATATGTGTTATTCGGATAACTATTGATAGACTAAAATGCTTAAAATGACACGATTGGAAATTGTTGAGCCTAGAAAGTAATAATCAAAATAATTTATATTAATCAATAGTTTTAGAGTTATTTAAATTCGTATTTTATCCTGCCAAATTTTTGTCTGTTATTTCTTTTACATCAATTTTGATGTTTATTTTATTTTTTTATTGCTCGCCAAACTACATTATGTAATCTATAGAGATGCATTAGATTATTATTTATCATTAAAAAATATATTGAATTGAGATTTTTGTGTATAAATTTACGAAGGAAAATTGGTCATTAGTAAAAAAAAGTTAATAAAAAGGTTATTAATCCTAATTATTTCTATAATTTTGTCTAATTATTAGATATTACCGTCTATGTTATGATCCTAGCATCTACACTTTATTAGATGTGCCTAAACAATCTTTAGTGGGATCCGATTTTTGAGAACATTATCCTTCTCCCTCTTCACCTCATAGGAGCGACGCAGAGCGAGCAGCAGCTAGTTCACCGGAAAAAGAAAAAGAAAAAAAATTATAAAAGAAGAGAAAGGGAAAAAGGAAGGAAGGCGGTGAAGATGAAGAGCGGAAAGGAAATCGTGGTATCGGTGCCGGAGCCGGGGATCCCCAACACCCACGTCGGAGGCGAACGACACGTGGCAGCCTCCTCCTCGTCTTCGTCTTTCCCCGTTGCGAAATTCTCCTCCCCGAAACGCCTCCTCCAAATACGACTTCGTCAAGGTACAAACAACATTTCGATTCTCTCTCTCTCTCTCTTGCGTTTTTTTATTATTTTTAAATTAGTGATCTGAATCTTAATTAGAATGGCGGTTTGCCTGAAGCGGTGTCGTTTCGTGGGGTTTTGGAGGGAGCACTGTAGTGTCGGGTTCTATTTTAGGAGTGATTCGGGTTTTTGTTTGGTGTGGTTGGGGGATCACTACTACGTGCTCTCCAGGTTCCTGCTCAGTAGAATACTCACTGTTACTAAGGTCGTCTTCTTCCCATTTTTTTCTGTTATATAAAAGTGGGTTCCTTTCCTATTGTCTACTTATTTCGTTCTAAGTTTGCTTTGTGAGTTTCATTGCGGGTTCAGATTCCCAATCATGTGGCTGTTAAGATTGCTCTTGAGTTGAAGAAGCTTCTCATTGATAACAGCCTTCTAGACGTGTATGTAAAGTCACCATCTTTTCGTTCTTTTCAATCCAATTATAGACATGATAAAGAGCTAAAGTAACATTGTTTTTCTTGTGGCGTCCGGGTGTTGCAGGTTGCAGTCGGATTTGGAGGCCAACCTTTTTCTCGTAATGATACAAGTTTGTTCAAAGTTAGGAGCTTGTTCCTTGACCTTACTGTTGGAGTTTGGTTTTCCGAGATCTTTCTGATTGTTATGTAATGGTTCTTTCTGTTGTGTAGCTCATGCAATGGCGTGGATATGGGGAGGAGTACATTAATTGTTACAAGATGATGACAAGGTGAATAGACCTCTGCGTGATCTGGTGAATTTAAAAAAATCTTATGTTCTGTTTGATACTCTTTTGCATGATGATTCAGCTTCTTCATTTATGGTTTCTTTCTTCTTATTTTTCACCACTAAAGGGTCCCATTGGTAATTCTTGTTTGTGGAACTGCTTGCGGTGGCAAGTCTACACTAGCTACCCAATTGGCACAAAGGCTGAATTTACCTAATGTTTTGCAGGTCTTTCCCTTGACTTAGCTCTGAAATTATCTGCCATTCTTACTATCTTTAAAAGGTAACTTGAAATGTTATGTCTATACTGATTTTCATGTTCATCTTTGTTTGACAGACAGATATGGTGTATGAATTACTACGAACGTCAACAGAGTATGTTGTAGCTATCTCCTACTCTCTTTTCTTCTTTGATTGAGATTGGAATTCCTTGTTCTGCATCAATTAAAGTTCTATTATCTGTTTAAGTTGATGGCATTTTGAATTGACTGGTTTCAATGTTCTCTCTTCTTATTTGAAGAATAATATCCGATAGAACCCTGGCCCAGAAAAGTCAGTTAGTGCTGCAGTTTGTTCCTTCAGTGCCGTCCCTAATTCTTTTTTCTTTATAAACGTGGAACAAACACAACCTTTTTTTATAATTTATCTTTCCATTTAAACTCCTTAAATGATCAAGTTATTGATCTTGATGTTTAGATGTGGCACTTGATGGGCTTATGTCTTCTTATTACTGTTCTAGTGCACCATTGACCTCTACTCCTGTATGGGCTCGCGACTTCACCTCTTCAGAAGAGTTGATTACCGAATTTTGCAGGGAATGCAGTTGTCCGTTAATGTAATCTGCTCTGCATGTGGCTTCTTTTTTTTCCTATTGATTATATTTTCTTAAACTGATTACTTGTCTTTAAGTATGTTTTGTTGTCTGCTTAAGTCTTCATTGGAAGTGTTTGTTTCCGGTCTCTTTTGAAAGCACAACTCTTTAACTTTCACTGGCTACTGCCTGCTAGGTTTGGCTGGGGACTTGAAGAAAGCAATGAAAGATGGAAAACCCATCATAATTGAGGTGCGATCTAATTGGTCTATATGCGACATTTGTGATGGGGCAGTCACTGAGTTTGAGATATGCTACTTGTGATCCCCATGTTGGGTAGTCCCATTCCTCAGTTAAGTTAATTTGCATTTCATGAAGGCATGTATGCAGGAGACATGATTGGCCATCATGAAGGTTACTGACATGAGCATTGAGGTTTATGATAAATTTGGAGGCAAAAATGTTTTAAGAAAGACAAGACGGTTAATTGGCATTCACAGATTCATGTCTTTGTTCTGTTATGCTTGCACTAATATTTGGCTCACCAGATTCATGTATTACTTCTGCGTTCATAGCCTTCTCAAAGATCCTCATGCTAGAAACTTTTCTCACACATAACTATCTTCAGGATTGTGCATCCGAAGTGGAACAGGTTCAGAGACTGAAGGATGAAATTAGAGAACTTTCAGGACGACTATCAAATGTCAACTTCTCATAGCGTGACCCAACGATGAACTTTGATAGGTCCAAAGTCAAAGGTGTTGTAGCAAGGCTTAAAAAGTGAAAGATAGCTCAACAATGACTGCCCTGGAGGTTAAAATTCCTCCCACTGTATAATGGCCATGTTACAGAAAATATAGTATGTGCCTAGATCTCTTACATTGAACGATCTACAGGTTACTGCTGGGGGAAAGCTATTTAATGTTATCGTGGACACAGAAAGTACAGGGAAGCAACTTCTTCAAAATGGTGAGCTAAGAAGAAGGGTTACTATTATTCCACTGAACATAATTCAGGCGCATCACTTACCTGCTCGAGTTCGGCAGGCTGCTGTTAGATTAGTAAGAAAACATATTTCAAGTCCTGTCATCATTTATTTTGAGCATTTCCTCTCTCCTTTATCAGCTGACTGAACTTGTTCAATTACAGGTTTGCAAGGAGAATGCAGAACTTGCTCTATCTTCGGTTGGTTATGATGAGGAACTAAAGGTAGTTTAGTTTGGGCGTGTTCATACCATGCAATAGCATCTCTTTTCTCCTTTTGCATTTTGATCTAATTATCACAAAGCTGCATTTGGTTTTATGCTTTCTTAAACTGGGACTTTCTGCAGAGTGCTATGGAATATGTTTTTGGTTCAACCTTTGTTTGCAAAATCTCTGAAGCAGCAGAAAAGGTATGCCACTATTATTCGAACAATCACCTTCTCACACTAAAGGAGAATTTAAGCCAATAGTGATTCAAAGATTTAACAAGCAAAACAAAATACTTAAGGTGAAACTGAGAAGCAATAGTTAGATGCTTTAAGATGCAATATCTTGTGTTCCGATTTGACAGTAATTCAAGGCCAATGCATTTCTAGTCAGTAAAGTTTGATTTGACATTGGTAGTAGGCCCTGACATTTACGCCTCCTATATTCTTCTAAATGATTTAGAGGTTGCCTTAATCGAGAAACTCGTGCTCGTAGTGTCACTCTTGAGGGTGATATATTTCAACCAAGCGGTCTTCTGACTGGAGGAAGCCGAAAGTAGGTTACATCCTCTTAGACTTTATATATGCTCTCTTTGCTTCTTTTGTTTCAGTTGTGCTTCAACATAGTTGTCAAAATTTGCATCTTTTGCGTGCAGTTACGATCTCTTTCAAAACAAAAAAAGTTAAGCTCTTCCATAGGATTGCATGACGTTCTATATGTTCCTCCTTTACCTGGGAGATATCTTTTTTGAGCAGGGGTGGTGGTGATCTCCTACGACAACATCGTCAACTGGCAGCTGCCGAATTAAACCTCTCAAGACATCAGAAGATGATGTCAGAAATTGAAGCAAAGGTAGATCTCGAGTTTCTTGATGTCCTTTACATTAAAACACTCGATATAAGCTCAGGGGCATACTTCGAGCCTATGATTGATGATTATTTACTGGGTTTTGCTTGAAGAAGTTTAGGAGGCTTTGCATTGCTTACATAGGATCAGGTATCCGTTGAACCTGTGATTTTCGTTCTTTCCTGCATTCTGAGTAAGCCCTTCATTTACATTTGCAATCTTGTAAAACACAAGGCTGTGACATTGTGAAGTTCGTTTTTCCATTTATAAACAAGACATCACAAAAACGACACAGTTCTCAACATTCACATAACAACAGTACTTCATGAGCCAATGCTTAAACTGAAGCACCGCAAAACAAATCCACTTGCATTTTGTGTTTTGGACAGAGCTGGATTCTTGGACGAACTTGTTTGTTGTTGTTCTTGCTTAAATGCCAACCACAGCGGCTGCAACGAAGGCGATCACACTCACTCGAAGAATAATCCGCTTGCCCTCATCTCCCCCGCCACTTCCACTCGTCGAATTCGCTGTTTCTTGAAGATGCAGCAACAGGAATTAATCTGATCAGAAAACAAGAGAGCAGAAAATAAAGTTTCTTTTTCATTCTGCGAGGCGATTAGCGAAAATATACCTGCAACTTCAGGACTGCTGTTGCTAGTAGGTGCAACGAATTGCTCAAATACCTGAGCCTCTGAGGAGTTGGGAGCCAAGTGCAGGAGTTCTGCGTACCAAGAACATGAATATATCAAAATATTGTACTATATTTCTATATTAACATCTTATTCATGAATTGTATCAAATTATACTGATGTCATGCTAGCTCTAAGAATACTTGCAGTTTCGGCGACCCCATCCATTTTGACGATTTGCTTGATGCGGAAGTCAGCCAGCACATATCAAGAGGAAAGCTGTGCGATGCTGCAGCCTCAAGAACCGGCCTAGACTACACCAACTGAAAATCCAGGTCGAGGCATTAGTGTCTGAGCAGGCTAGGATGTTACAACATGCTACAGATGGCAGTTCAAAGGAGGCAGCTGTTATGTTGAACGATGCTGATCGGGAAATTTTGGCCGCTGAAGATCGTGTATTTAGACAAGAAAATCGTGTAAAACTGGATCAGGAGTCGACCACTTCCATCTGGCATCATGAAGGCGGAATGTTGTCCAAGTTCCGCAGCATGGACTCGAGCGAGCTACTGGGCTTTGCAGCCAGAGCACTGTTTGCGAGACACAGATTGATGGAAACTGCATCCGCCGATAGTGAGACAGCCCCGTCGAGAGCATGGAAACAATTTCTGGTAGCTAACTTGGAGGACAATGGAGTACCTGCTAACAAGAAAATTCTCTGCCTAGGTGGAGTGGCTTGGAATTGTAGTCGTTTACCTTGCGAAACAATAGAAGAGTTTTTGGCCCGTGTTTCAGGCTTTCAGTGTCAGTTTGCTTAGATTACGGCCGTTCCATTGTAAATGCTCGACACTGTAAAAGTACATTATAACCAAAGAATACGTTACTAGCCCTTTCTTCCTTCGCAGAATTATGCACTTCGCAGGATAACTATGTGAATAAATGTACAAGTGTAGTATATACTACACTCTGTAAGAAAGGGGAAAACGATGTTGGACAGCTAGTTGCTTGATCGGGGAAAACGACGGAAGTAAATGATAAAATTGACTACCACACTAAAAACTCTTTTTTACATCGGTGAAAAATTACCCCGAAATTAAAGAAATTGATTTTTTTTTTTTGGGTTAACTTTGAAATTTTGACAACTAATAGCCATGATGGCTTTCTTGTTCACCCTCTTGTCCGCCCGAAACGATATCATATTTTAAATGACGTGGAAGACACGTGGCGTCCGAATGTGCTAAATTAAAGTTGGGGTGTACCATGACAAAAATTTATCAAAATAGTCCCAACTTTTTTAAATACATTTTCAAAAAAAAAAAAAAATCCAAACTCATCTTCAACCTCCCATCCTCTTCCTTCTAAAACCAAGGCATAAAACAATCTCCTATCATTACGTTAACTTCATATCAATCACAGATTCGGAGATACAGCAGCAAGGCACCACTATACTTAATAAATAATAAAACGCGACACATTTATTACTAACTAAGCTAATGATACCGATACCGTCGTCTTCTAAAAAACAGATAAACACCAAATCCTACGAGCAAACATAGAGCTAAAAACGAAAAAACAAGAACCACGATGAATTGGGTCGGAAGAACCAGGTGTCCTTCTGCCGATGCCGGAGCCTCACCGAACTCGCATTTCGTTCCACACTCGCGAACGCACCCCGCTTTGCCGTAGGCGCACCCCTCGACGCAGATTTGGATGCAGGCGTCAGCCGCCATGCCGGAGGGTTGAGAAGCGCACAACAGCGCAATCAGAAGCAACATGGACAATTTGACCGGAGCCGCCATGAGTGAGTGAGGGAGGGAGGATGCAAGGGCGGGGAGAGAGTTGATGGAAGGAAGGGGAGAGACAAGCATCCCTCCGTATGAATAGCTTAAATAAATAAATAAAAGCCTTGTTGGAAAGTCTTTTCACGTGTGACTGAAACCACTGAATTGAAAAGTTTCCGCTTCGGGAAATTGAGGGAGAGCCCATTTTAAGCCTTGTTTTGTCGTCTTCCTATTGTCTCTAAGTTAATTATAATCATTCTGTATACTATAATTAAATATAAACAAAAATATATTTTATCTAAAGACAAAATTCAGTTCGGGGGGTCGGAGCCGCCGTTGCTGGGCTTTTGTTAGATGGTGTTATGTCTCCTCCTCCGTCGTCTCCTGATGATTCAGTTCGGGGGGAGGGCGTTGGAGTTTCATTTTTATTTTTAATCTAAAGACAAGATGCCATTCGGGTTTAATTCTATTTGCTGTAATGCAATTCTAGGATAGCAAAGAAAAAAAGGTATGAGCAATATAGTTTTTATTCATTTATAAGTTCAAGTGTGTGTGTTCGGTAACCTAATACGAATTAATTCTAAAAACATACACAATTTTTTGGTAATGTGTTGTTACTGGCATAAGTTGACATCTCTCTGTTGGACAAAATAAAAAAGGGAAAAGTTCATTCTAGTACCCTATAGTATTACAGATTCTCACTTACGTACCTTGTGGTTTAAAACGCATAGAACAAGTCTAACTTGTTTCAATTTTTATCAAAAACAGGTCCCGGACAGCTGCCAAAAATTTTTTTTACGAAACGGCGTCATTTCGTTGTCTACGTGGCCTCCATCTCATCATTTTATCTTTATGCATAGCACATGAGGTGGCAAGTAAAAAAAATTTCAAAATAGTCCTAATTTATTTTAATTACACAAGAAAATCCTTCATCTTCTTCCTTTGTCTTCTTTCCATTGCTACCCAACAAACCCGACCCCTCCCTCGCCCCTCTCTCTCTCTCTCTCTCTCTCTCTCTCATCCTTACCGTACACCAATCTCCTCTCCTTTGTTCAGTCCCAAGTAAATGCCTCAAGCCCAAAAGAAAGAGGGTCAGGGTCCCGGCGAGGAGCGGCGAGAGAAGTGGCACGCGGTGGTGGTGGTGGCGATTCGACGGCGGCGTGGGCTGCCTTGGCAACTGGGTGACGGAGGAGAAGGGCTTCGACGGTGAGCTAGGGATGTCGAATTTGCTCGCGATTAGAGAACGACTCGAACCGGATCCGCTAACGGCGGGGCTGCCTTGGCGCTGGTGAATCTTCAAGTAACCGCTCGACCTCACCGATATACTTGTAGGCAGCGATGTCCTCTCCTCTTCATCCATGTTATCCTTCGGCCGTGATTTTCAAGGGAGCGAGACGACCGGTCGGCGAAGATCAGGAGGGGAGCGACGAGGACAGCTTGAGGAGGCGGACGAGCTCGGCGTTCTCAGAGCGTTGGCTAGCTTGAGCTCGGCGTTCTCGGAGCGGACAAAGCGAGCTCGTCGGGAAGAGTGTGGAGCCGCGAGAGGGAGCTCTCGGAGCGGTCGTCTTCGTCGGGAAGGGTTTGGGGTTTCTATTTAATTGAAAATTATTAACAAATGTGGTACTAGTTCGTAATTTATTACTAGACGCGTCATTATTAACTTATCTGAGACACCTATGACGTGGATGTCCAAGTATTTGCCAAAACTATGTCGTTTAATAAAAATTGAAACAAGTTTGACATGTTCTATACGTTTTAAACTACAAGGTACGTAAATGAGAATTCATAATACCACAGGGTACTAAAATGAACTTTTTCCCAAATAAAAAAGGGTCAGGAAATTGCCTTGTCTTGGCCTGGTCCATAAACATGAAAGAAGTGGAAAACCTTACCAATTTCAGAGAGAGACTGATGAAATGTGATGTCCTAATTAAACAGTAATTTGACTCTCAACTTATTTGCCTCAACCGATCAAAAATAAAAATTTGGAGGAAATAGTGATAAATTTTGGTCTGAAGAGGGGTGGATGGATGGATGAATCAAGGCAATGAGCAATTGAGATTGCAAATAGAAAACAGTACCCATTGATGATAAATATATATATACCCAAAGATCAAAACACTAACCGATCAGATTGCCATCGGCAGTTTACTCTAAAGAATATACTGAGGATTTTTGCAGAATAACACACAACAGACACAACCTATATTCATTCTTGTGCTAATTGATCTCCGATCCCATTTAGAGCAGGCAGCAGGAAGGCGCCGGTGGAGAAGTTATCCGAAGAGAAGGTTGGCATTGTTGAACATTCCTTCTTTTAGCGAAACCACGATGAACTGCTGCAAGGCACCACACTACTAGAATGTGTAAGTTCCTACAAGCTTAAACATAAGCTACAACAACTAATAAAACCATGAAGCACTCAATCGTAATCAGTACCGAACAACTAACAAAACCCAATCAGCTTCAAGTTAATATCATTAAATATTGCATCTATAATTGCAGAATGAGTATACTGCACATTGTACTAAAGAGGTCATGAAAATTTTAGGAAAAATGTTTGAAAATTTTACAGATGATGCCAACCCTGATTGCTCTGCTTGCAATTTCTCAAGTTCTCTACTTGATTTACAAGGATCACGGGTTACAAAATCGTAATCCGTACCGCTTCTTCCAAATAGCTGCTTTTCTGATGACATGCTTCTCAATCCATTTTTCAACCTTCAAGGAACGATCTTTTTGCTTTTGCTCTGTTTCCATTCTCCTTACCTGCACGGTTGGAACATAATCGTCAGGGTATCTTCCCTTTGAAGGGCACACGAGTACTACCATGGACAGGCTTACCTCATTTTCTAACTTCTTCCTTTCAAGCTTTACCACTGATTTGAGAATCACATTCCTTCATCTTTAGACGGAGAGTGTTGAGCTCAGATTTTGCATGCTCGCGATTATCTCGTGTAGAAGCAAACCTGTGAGCATCAAAGTTCAGATATTTTCTTTGCCTTTTTTTTAATATCAAAAGCTAATTTAGATCTCACCTTGGTCTTTTGTTCTTCAACTTCAGAATCTAGGCGGTCTATCTGTGTTCTCAGAGCACTTAACCGACCCTCCAAAGAAGCCTGCTCCTTACTTATAGCTTCTTGTTCCACCACGAGTCTCTCTTTTTCATTTTCATGGCCCCATAAACAGCAGATCATCCCCTTATTATAGAAAATTCAGCAACCGGTACTAACAATGTCCAAAGATTGTGTATAAGTTAAGATTGTTCAAAAAGCGTCCATCAAAAGGTAAGTTACTTCAGTTAAATGGGATCCAAGCATCATAGCTTGGTAAAGAAGCAGAAAGCACAAAACATTGCCAAAAGTCCAGCCAATTGCCTTCATGTAGGAACTACTTGCCTTGAGATCCTTTGAAGCTGCCTGCATTTGAGCTTTTATGACTTTAATCCTTTTCTCCAAGTCTTTCAGCCTTCCCTCTCGATCATTATCATGCTCTCTGATTGACTGCTCAAGCTTGGAGACGATACTAATACCCTTACCATATAAAATTTCCTTCTCTTTTGCTGCAGCTTTTGCATCTTTTAGCTCTAGTTCAACCTTCTTTACGAGCTCACCTAGTGTTATAGAAAACGCTTTAATAGGTGCATACGTAATCAGTCACATGTATCAATAATAGCATAAAAATTATTGGAGGAAGCAGCGTTAGAAATAAAAGGAACAAAATGTTTATTCCTAGAAAGAAAAAAAAAAAAAGAAGCAAAACCTTGTGATGCTCATTTTGCTCGGCCCTGCCCTAGAACAACGAAAGGTCGTATCATTTAAGTTCCAACTGTTTCTTCAAGTCCATGAACTTTCTACGAAGAGGTAGGAGCTCTGTAATCTGCAATTTAGAGAGAAGTGTAAACTGTTTCTTCAAGTCCATGAACTTTCTACGAAGAGGTAGGAGCTCTGTAATCTGCAATTTAGAGAGAAGTGTAAAAGAAAAAAGACTGAATCAGTATGAAGATTCAGCAAGGGAAATGCATAAGCAAAGAACAAAAAAGGCAGCTCCTAAAGGACACAAAGTAAACCATAAAAAAGGACACAAAGTAGGCACTAGGCAGTTTTACAAGATTGCAAATGTAAATGAAGGGCTTACTCAGAATGCAGGAAAGAACGAAAATCACAGGTTCAACGGATACCTGATCCTATGTAAGCAATGCAAAGCCTCCTAAACTTCTTCAAGCAAAGCCCAGTAAGTAATCATCAATCATAGGCTCGAAGTATGCCCCTGAGCTTATATCGAGTGTTTTAATGTAAAGGACATCAAGAAACTCGAGATCTACCTTTGCTTCAATTTCTGACATCATCTTCTGATGTCTTGAGAGGTTTAATTCTGCAGCTGCCAGTTGACGATGTTGTCGTAGGAGATCACCACCACCCCTGCTCAAAAAAGATATCTCCCAGGTAAAGGAGGAACATATAGAACGTCATGCAATCCTATGGAAGAGCTTAACTTTTTTTGTTTTGAAAGAGATCGTAACTGCTCGCAAAAGATGCAAATTTTGACAACTATGTTGAAGCACAACTGAAACAAAAGAAGCAAAGAGAGCATATACAAAGTCTAAGAGGATGTAACCTACTTTCGGCTTCCTCCAGTCAGAAGACCACTTGGTTGAAATCTATCACCCTCAAGAGTGACACTAGGAGCATGAGTTTCTCGATTAAAGGCAACCTGTAAATCGTTTAGAAGAATATAGGAGGTGTAAATGTCGGGGCCTACTCCCAATGTCAAATCAAACGTTACTGGCTAGAAATGCACTGGCCTTGAATTACTGTCAAATCGGAACACAAGATATTGCATCTTGAAGCATCTAAATATTGCTTCTCAGTTTTACCTTAAGTATTTTGTTTTGCTTGTTAAATCTTTGAATCAATATTGGCTTAAATTTTCCTGTAGTGTGAGAAGGTGATTGTTCAAATAATATTGGCATACCTTTTCTGTTGCTTCAGAGGTTTTGCAAACAAAGGTTGAACCAAAAACATATTCCATAGCACTCTGCAGAAGGTCACCATTTTGAAGAAGTTGCTTCCCTGTACTTTCTGTGTCCACAGTAACATTAAATAGCTTTCCCCCAGCAGTAACCTGTAGATCATTCAATGTAAGAGATCTAGGCACATACTATATTTTCTGGAACATAGCCATTATACAGTGGGAGGAATTTTAACCTCCAGAGCAGTCATTGTTGAGCTATCTTTCACTTTTATAAGCCCTGCTACAACACCTTTTGGACCTACCAAAGTTCTTCGTAGGGTCACAATATGAGAAGTTAGCATTTGATAGTCGTCCTGAAAGTTCTCTAATTTCATTCTTCAGTCTCTGAACCTGTTCTTCCACTTCGGATGCACGATCCTGAAGATAGTTATGTGGTGAGCAAAGTTTACCAGCATGAGGATCTTTGAGAAGGCTATGAATGCAGAAGTAATACATCGCCAATATATGAGAACATGAACCTTTTGCAGAGCTTCCATCTGGCCCTCTTTGTAGGGAAGGGATTCCAAAGCCAACTTAACATTTTCCACATCTTTCTTCCAAGCATTAAGTTCTTCCTCCATAGCAATCGATTCTTTTTTCCTTCTCGGCGGTCAGCTTCGGTACCTGTGTCTCCATTTCCTGCACTTCCACCACTGTCCTCTCATTATCGATATCAATTTCCCTAAATCTTGGCCTTCACCTGTTCAACTTCCCCAACCGCAGCATCTCTAATCTTCTCTGCTTGAACATACTCATAAAAGCAATGCATAACCTTTTGAGTCTGTCCAATTCAGCGTTCCCTTTGGCCCACTGCATGTACTGCATCCATTCCTTTCTCAGTTTCTCCAGAGCGGGAAGTATCTCGTTGTCAAGAAGGTTGTCGATCTCGTCAACCTTACTCTGCTTCTTTTCAAGTGTCTTCAAAGCAGCATCCTTTTTGGTCTCGTACATCCTGGTCCCAGCAGCCTCCTCGAGTATGGACAAGATCTCCGGGGGTTTCATATTCAATATTTTGGAAATGCGCCCTTGCATGATTAGGAAATGCGGGTTGTTAACGTTAAGCTGCACCGAATGGAACAGGTTCTGTACTTGGCTAGGCTGCGGAAGCTTCCCATTGATCAGATATTTGTTACTTACCCCAATCACAATCTGCAAAACCAACAAAATAAATCACTTCCAGTCCACTGAGACAATATATCAAGCACATGGAAGGCAGTAGAAAACCTGTCGGGTGACGGTGATCTCGTACGGGAGCGGTCATCTTTATCGAAGACGACGGAAACAGTGGCTTTAGTAATGCCGGCCTGGCCCTGCTTGTAGACAAGCTCCTGGAAGTTGGTTATCCCCAACACGAAGCAGATGGAGTCCAGAATGTTGGACTTGCCCGACCCTTTTCAGGCGGTTATCGCGTTGAAGAACGGGTCGAAACACGGTCCGAGTCGCGTAGGACTTGAACCCTTCCAAGCATATCTCCTTTATGTACATACATTCCCTTCCTCCTCCACCTCCACCTCCGCTTCTTCTTCGTCTTCCACTCAATCCACAACCCTAGAAGGTGGGGGATCGCGAAATTAGGGTTCAGGTGAGAGAGTAGGAGTCGGGGGAGAGAGAATCTGATGCGGTCGGGAGGAGAAGGGGAGGGGACCGTTTGGTTTTTCTTTTTTCTTTTTATAAATAATTTCTTAATTAATGCTCGCTTAGCTTTTGGAGCGAGGAGCGGGAAACCGAGGGAGGGCCTTTCAAATACTTTTTCGTATATTTTTTCTTTTATTTTTGTAGTTCTTTTACGGAAGTTACCAAAAGCTCCTTCAGGTTTGACGAAATGCACACTAAAGTAGTCAAATTATTTTAGGCAAGAGTTCAGTTTAGTACTTTATTGTTTAATCAACTTGCACACCATATTCTGTGGTCTTAAAATAGCTGACCGAATGACGATGTGTCTCTAATTGGTATTCCATTACTGTATTCGAATACTTGTTTTGAAAAAAAATATCCGCGAGTATAATTAGAAATAAAATGGTTTAAACTTTTTAAAACAAATCTGAAAAAATATGAAAATTTTCCTCACTCTCCGCTGTAATATTGTTCATTTTTCCTTTTTTCAATTTTTAATTTAACAGAATATTTTTGTCCAAAAAATTTGTTCAAACTCTTAGAGTTGTCAACTAAAAAATCTATATCACTCAATCATATATTTTGAAATCACATCGTAGTGATGTGCAAGTCAAAATTTTTTTTTACAAAGTACTGAAGTTTACTTTTACCAATATTTTTTTAAATCCCAATTCCCTGGTTCAAAACAGGCCAGGCCCATAGAAATGACACCTTTAAATCTTTTTTAAAGGAAGGTTGCAACCAATAAATAGTGAGGCCAAGTCTAAGATAATTTATGAACTTACGTTAAGTTCCAAAATATTCAGAATCAGAGATCAAATTGGTATTTTCGAATACATTATTCTTTGTTTTTTGTAATTTTTTTGCATGCATGTAATTTGTCCATGAAATGATATTAGTTTGCATGTGCAGTCTCCACCCGGAAATAAATTTTATTTAATTTCTACTCAATCCAATTTCGCATGTAATACTCGGACTTTTGGAATTTGCCAAAAATTATGTGCTGTGGCCTAGGCCCACTTCTCTCCCAAGGGAAATGTGCTAACTAGTCGTGTAACTTCCGAAAATATTAGAAGTCCAAACACTAAACCTTCCTTCGTACCCATGACTAAGTCCACACACATATATATATTTATCGAGCCTCATTTCAATACGATTTCTTTACTCCTGAAAATCATTTATCCTCTAAAATTGTCGGACATTAAGAATTTTAATTTCTTTCAATTCAAAAAAAAAAACTCAAAATCTCATAAACATACACAATTTCAATGGTAATAACATTCTCATTATCCTAAATAATTACATGGATACAATCAATGTAAAGGGAAAATTTTATTAGTACAAATCATTCCATAGATATTGAGCAGTACTGATTCTTATAGTATAGTTCGAGCAGTCGATAAGTTAATATTTATTAAAATTTGATATACTGATTCTTGACTACCAATTATCATAAAAAATTCATGTTGTATTTGCTCAAATTTTGCACGTTTGACATGTGTTCCTTCTATTTCTGTAGGCAAATCGTTACATCTTTCGTTCATGCAATTTTACCCAACAAGAACTACTCCTCATGTTAGCATTGTTGGATAGTAGCTACTAGCTGTAAATAGCAGCAATAAAAAGAGAAATTATAAATTTATAATAGCAAATTGGGGGTGTTTTCTAGGAGCAAGAATGGTGTTTAGAAACTACGGCGTTATTTGGGATTTAGAATGAGCAACAAAGAAACTGGTTTCATTGGTACGAACGAGCAACACCTGGAGCTTACCAAAGTGCATTTGGTTAGATAAAATGTAAGAGAATTTGACGGAAGACGAGATTTAAACTCTGACAAAATACAATTATTGATGTAAATTTACCTGGAGCAAACTTTCTGCAGGCCTAATTTTGTGGCGAGGAGACCAAAAGCCAAAAAGATGCAATATGTCTGATTTATATATCAGGATTTTTACGAATTGAGAGCAACCTACAAAAGTTGGCACCAGTTAGAGACTTCACTCAAAATTTAAACTAAAAATTTTCTCGAACAGATTTTCTCTCGATGTGTGCTAAATGAGTATAATTGACTGCGATGTGAGTACAATGCCACTTAAGATGAGTGCAAAAATTTTCCCATTCACTACAAAGTATGTGCGGTACAGTCTTTTCTAAAACGGGTGCCAGTTGAATTGATTGAGAGAATAGAATAGGTAGCAAGCTAATGAAGAAATTTCCGCTTGATGGTCTATTTTTCCCAAAAAAGGGAGGTCCTAAGTTTCATGGTTTAGATTATGTTCGCAATTGATGGAAACAAAAAGGGAAAAGTCCACTTTAGTACTTTGTGATATCGCCTAAAATCACTTTAGTACCATGTGGTAAAAAATTGACCACTCGAGTCATACTTATTCCAATTAACATCAAAAAGGGCCTTGGGCAGCTGTCCGGAGCTACCCGGACTCGCCCGAACCCTGCCTGGGCTACGTGGCCAGCGACGTCACCAAATTTTGATGACGTGGCGCCACGTGGAGGGGAGGAGGAGGAGGAGGACGCGGAGGAGAAGGAGGACGCGGAGGAGGAGGAGGACTCGGAGAGAAGGAGGAGGAGGGGGAAGGCGATGGATGTCCACGTGGCACCACGTCATCAAGTTTTGGTGACGTGGCTGGCCACGTAGCCCGGGAAGGGTTCGGGCGGGTCCGGGCAGCTGCTCGAGGCCCTTTTTGATGTTAATTGGAATAAGTATGACTCGATTGGTCAGTTTTTTACCACAGGGTACTAAAGTGATTTTAGGCGATACCACAAGGTACTAAAGTAGACTTTTTCCAAACAAAAAAGAGTCGGTACAACTTTCTCTGCATTATTTATTAAGCATAGAACGTTTAATTTTTTTCTTAAAGATAAATTTTTACACCAAAAATATCAAAAATTGAACTCTAAATTTCTGTACTCATTCACCACAAGTGTAACCTTTGTCCTCTACAAATCCTATTCCACTAGGAGACTTTTAACAAAATCTCAAACTAGCATCATTTTGCTTTGGAAGATAGAAGCCACTTTTATGTTCATTTGCTAGTGGATACCTTTTGCCCCTCCTTTTATCAACTTTTTCTTGTATTAGTTCACGCCAGCCCTACTAATTTGAGCCACATATAATTTTAGTCGGAGCCATATAGAATTTTTGAATTATAAATATCTTCTTCTAACAAATAATTAATACTACAATATTTGCAAATATTCGAATTTGTTTAAGCGTGTCAACTTTTATTTCCCAAGCTTTCAAAGCGTGTAATTAACAACTGTTGCTTTGGTTCCGAAACTGGAGGATGCCCCCGGTGATGTTTCGAATCATCAAGCGTGCTACCGTTTGTAATTGTCTCGACGAGAATTAAATTTTTAATATTCCTACACCAACTACATAATTGTAAAATTAATTTATAAAATACAATACTCTCCGAAAATCATTAAATTCAGTTTGGAAAACTGTTTAAACCCAACAAAAAAAGCAGTACATACCAGTCTCAACTGGTAAAGGATAGAGTGGAGATTTTCCGAATTGGGGTCCACAACCATGGTTGAACCTCCTCGGAGTAAAACAAATCTACTTAGATCCAAAAAAAAGAGGCGATAGGTTTTTTCTTGATTGAAATAATTTAACTTTCATCATAATATGAACCCAACAAAGTAAAAAAAATTGAGAAAAAGTGACGTCGTAATTAAACGACAGGGCAGTGGACATTCTACACGAGTTTGCCATGCAGGTCGACTTATTAGTTTTAGACCGTATAAAATATTTTAGAATTTCACCTTATAAATAGGAAACATCCAAGTAGAGAGAGCCGAGCATTGTTATTCAGCACTCGGACGATTTTATTTAAAATATAGTTTCTCTTTTGTTGAGGGAGAGATTGAATTCTGACACGCTCCAACCCATTTGTCGAGACAATCCTAAGAAGTTAGGCGTTGCATTTTGCTCCTTTCCTTTCGGTCTAAGCTAAAACTGATATCCCTTTTAGTTTGATTTCCTTCTTGTTGCAAGGGTATCCGAGAGAGAGATTACCTCCGAAGGTGGATGGATGGTACAGACTTCCTTCCTCGTTGCCATGCTGCTTCCAGTTAATTCATCCTCCTCGGGTTTACTTCGACGCTTTCGCCTGTCCGAATCATCAATGGCTTCCTTTTATCCTTGCTAGTTTATCTGAATCAAGAAGTCCTTCTGATTATCTCAGCAGAGAAAAGGACCGATAGCAGATGCATCTCAGACAAATTAAGAGGACCAGAAGCAACTCACATTATGAAAGCGCATAGGCAGAGAAGCAAGTGAAGCCAATAGAGAAATGAATGAAAAATGTTGGCCAAAAATTCTCATGGTCTAGAAAGATTTCCTCGGAGATTCGTGTAACTACGGCTGAAAACAGCAGAAGGGTCCAGCCCGTAAAAGAGAACGCTGAAGAACCCTGTAAAGACATAGGTATATGGTCAGATTCTGTACTGAATATATTTGATGTTATTAGTGGAAGAGCATACCTGAAAATACTGCTTGATGAATACTGCAGAGTAACTAATCCTCAAAATCATATCTTCACAGTCAAAGAAAACAGGGAGAGAACATTTGGACCAAGATCAATGAGATGGCATCGTCTTAAATGACAGAGCTAGAGAAGATAGCAATCTCATGAATCCGCGAAGAAATGTTCAAGATGCTCCAGCAGTCCAACTACGCAATAAGCGAGACATTGAGCAGGACATAGATCACCGAGCACACAAGCGAAAACACATTTGACAGCTTGAGCTGGCTTTCTGTTGCAACTGCATGCAGAAATGTTTCAGAGGTTCCTGTAACGTATCGAGCAGACAACTTATTACCAAAAGTATCCCAAGAAGAAGAATGAAAAGTTGTAACGGCTCAAGGAAATACATTATACATAGCAAACATTGAGCATACATAAACACCAATGTTAAAAGATCTGTATATTGACGACGCAATGACTTGAACAATATGCTCTACTGATCTCATAGATCCAAAACATGAGAAGATAAACAACACTTGCAAGTCCTGACCACAGACGACGCACAGCTGATAAAAAAAAACATACATATCAGAATATTTGAATGCAAAAATCGGATAACTGTGCATAGGTCGAACTGAGAGCAGGGAACTCTATTACCAACGGGAAGTATGAAGAAGAGGAACTAACCATTCATGGCCAAAACAACGATGTAGAAGCAATAATACCGCAAGGCTGTTGTTGCTTCTCCGTCACTCCACTTATGGCCATATAATATTCTGATGAGAGAGTAAGAATAAGTTGGACCAAATGCCACAAACACAAGACCTAAAAGGATGATAAACACATCAGCTCATATATTTGTTATTTTCGGAGGATTGGTGTATTTGATTAGGATCTACGGCAGTTGAGGCAAGTGTTGGACACTTTTTCCGTAAGACGAGATTGCCCCGTATATTTCAGTGTGGTACAGGCTACGGCAATCGTCCCCAAGATAAACGACTGTTAGGGCATTTCCAAGAACGTTGCACACGTATCTCGAAGCTTTCAGGCGAACCTTTATATACCCAGAACTTTCGGACGGACTTTCTTGAAGTGAAGAACGGGGGAGAGGAGAAGACAACTATTGCTAACGAATGCTTATGCAATGAGTTGCTGGGATGAGGGAAATGGCAAGGGGGCAGGCCTATTTATAGGCTGGAGGAGGCAGGGAAGCAGCCACCCCGAAGGGACGCATCCGTTCGACCAGCAGCCTGGTTGGCTGCGCTCGTAGCCCTTCGGTGGCTTCTGGATCCTTCCAGGTGCGCCCAGACTGTGCTGGCCCCCTTTTGCGAGAGATCTCGCAACCCTTCGGCCTTCTGGAAGTCTCCTGGACATTCCAGCCCTTCGTGCCTCTTCGATGGCCATCCTGGAAGGCGCTCGCAGCTCCTCGTCACTTCGGTAGCTGCGCAGCTCTCTCCGGACCCGGGCAAAATACTTAAGGCTCCTTCAGCTCCTTGCGACGATGTGCACGTGCGAAGAGCCAAGTGCGTCACAAAGCGCCCATTGCGACCTGCGTCCAATGTGCCATGCGCACACGCACACGCACGTGCGCGAGCGCGTGCTCGTGCTTGTGCTCAGATGGTGCTATACACACCATCCTCGTCGCGGTCCGAGTTGGCTTTCCCTCCAGGTGGTCAACTTATTTCCTAGTCAATAAGGAGTTCCTCTTTATAAACTAGGAAATATTGGTGCCACTTTCCAATCTGGGATTACACTTTCCATTTCCCTTTTGGGCCTCCACTTTGGGCCTTTCCACTTTTGGCTTTGCATTGAATTTTCATTCAAACACAACAATCCCCCACATGAATGATGATTAATGCATGCAGACTCTAACCGAAAGTTCTGACGTGTTATTATTGCATCGAGACAGGTAGCTTGTGGCTTTGAACCTTCTCTAGTAATATGTTATCGGATTTACTCGTTGCTCAGTGAACATGATGTCTTGAACCATCAGCTTTTGGCGTAAACCAAGACAATAATATTTACACAATATTAACCCTAGTATATTTGGGTTCTCACGTTGTGTCCGTTTCGGCCATGGACCGTATCTTGGATTCATAAGTGTTTTTCCCATTTGAAGCGGCCTTACTTCACACTTACATAGGTGATCTCCTATCAGGAGTATCCTGTCATACTCCACCTTTATCAAGGTATAGGAATCATTAACAGCGTAATGCTTAACCTTACCACACCTTTGCAGGTTAATACCTGGGCAGCTTCTGAGAATGAGATAGGTTCCAGGTGATTAATTGAACCCTCCATAACTTAGTGTCTCATTGAACCAAGTTTGTGGGATCTCCACTCATCATGGTTGAGTTACCGCTATGGACGTTTTTTAGTGTGTGGATTTTAATCCCATTCCCCTTATTGCGTTGTACATTTGATCTCTATTGATTCCTTTCGTAAAAGGATCAGCTAAGTTGTCCTTGGACTTTACGTAATTAATGGTGATCACCCCACTAGAGATTAACTGTCTAACGGTATTGTGTCTCCGACGGATATGTCGAGACTTTCCGCTGTACATTGTACTTTGTGCTCTCCCGATTGCAGACATGCTATCACAATACGGGAGGCACCGGTTTGCTCCAGCACAGAATATCCTCTAGGAAGTTTCCGAGCCATTCAGCTTCTTCCCCAACTTTGTCTAGTGCTATAAACTCCGACTCCATGGTGGATCGAGCTATGCAAGTTTGTTTAGAGGACTTCCAAGACACAGCTCCTCCTCCTATGGTGAATACGTATCCACTCGTGGATTTGGAGTCCTTAGTATCTGATATCCAGTTTGCGTCACTGTATCCTTCTAATACAGCTGGATATTTAGCATAATGTATGTAATGGTTTATGGTATGCTTTAAATATCGTAAAACCTTTTCCACAGCTAGCCAGTGATCCTTCCCTAGATTACTTGTGAACCTACTAAGTTTACTAACTGAGTACGCAATATCGGGACGTGTGCAGTTTGTTAAATACATCAAGCTCCCAATAATTTGCGCATACCTCAGTTGAGATACTGGATCCCCTCAATTCTTGGCTAAGTGTAGATTCAAATCTACTGGAGCGGAGGTTTGTTAAAAGCTTCAAATTTCTTGAGCACGCTCCCACGTAGTGGGATTGCGTCAAGATAATTTCGTCAGCTTCCCTAGAGATTTTTATTCCTAGTATGACGTCTGCCAGACCCATATCTTTCATATCAAAGTGGTTCTTTAACATGTTCTTAGTTTTCACAATAACCTCTTTATTGCTTCCCATAATTAGTAAGTCATCTACGTAGAGACATACAATTACTTAAGCTTCAGGTGTGCCCTTAATGTAAACACATTTATCGCACTCATTTATCTTAAATCCATTTGAGAGCATTGTTCTGTCAAATTTCTCATGCCACTGTTTCGGCGCTTATTTTAGCCCGTATAGTGACTTGACTAGTCGACACACTTTATGCTCTTGACCGGAAGCCACAAACCCTTCAGGTTGCTCCATGTATATCTCCTCTTCCAGTTCTCCATTTAGGAAAGCTATTTTTACGTCCATTTGGTGGATCTCGAGGTTATAGAGTCCTGCAACAGCTATGAGTACTCTAATTGATGTGATTCTTGTGACCGGTGAATACGTGTCAAAGAAATCATATCTCTCTTTCTGTTTGAACTCCTTAGCTACCAATCGAGCTTTGTACTTGTCGATTGATCCATCAGCTTTGTATTTCCTTTTTAGGATCCATCTGCATCCCAAAGGTTTACAGCCCGGTGGGAGATCCACGATTTCCCACGTGTAGTTTTGCATAATGGATTCTATCTCACTATTGATAGATTCCTTCCAGAGAGGAGCATCTGGACTGGACAATGCCTCTTGGATTGTCCTGGGTTCATCTTCTAACGTATAGGTTAGATAATCCGGACCAAAGGATTTGGTTACCTTCGTCTGTTTACTACGTCTTGGTTCATCATCTTCCTGATTTGACCCTTGCGTAGTCTCGTGAGCCCTTTTCTTCGGAATTGCTTCTTTTCTTTCCTTATTAGGAAAGCTATTCTCAAAGAACGTTGCATTCCTTGATTCTATGACCATTCCCGTATTTATCTCAGGGTTTTTAGATTTATGCACCAAAAATCGATAAGCACTACTATTTTGTGCATATCCGATAAAGATGCAATAAATGGTCTTGGGTCCTATTCTCACCTGCTTAGGCTTAGATACTTCGACCTTTGCTAGGCACCCCCATACTTTAAGGTAACCGTAGCAAGGTTTCCTTCCTTTCCATAGTTCATATGGGGTTTTATCCCTTTTCTTGTATGGCAATTTGTTTAGAATGTGGTTAGCTGAGAGCACAGCTTCCCCCCCACATGTTCTGGGGTAAGCCCGAGCTAATCAACATAGCGTTCATCATCTCCTTAAGAGTTCGATTTTTGCGTTCAGCTACGCCATTCGATTGAGGTGAGTATGGAGCAGTCGTCTGATGAATAATGCCATATTCTTGACAGAGTTCCTCAAACGGAGCTACATATTCTCCCCCTCGATCACTTCGGATCATTTTGATTTTCACGCTGAGTTGATTTTCAACCTCATTCTTATATCTCTTAAAGGCATCAAGAGCTTCGTCTTTGCCCTTTAGGAGATATACGTAACAATATCTCGTGCAGTTATCGATAAACGTGATGACGTATTTCTTCCCGCCTTTAGTTTGCACGTGTTTCATATCGCAAGTATCCGTATGAATTAACTCTAAAGGCGTAGTACTTCTTTCCACCGAATGGAAAAGATCTTTGGTCATTTTAGCCTCCACACATACTTCACATTTATCAGATGGGTTGAACTCTAGATTCGGTAATAAATTTAAACTTACTAACTTTCTTAGCGAGTTTAAATGTACGTGTCCTAATCTACCATGCCATAAATTAGAACACTCGGCCAAGTAAGAAGAAGCGTTAACTTTATTTTTACCGTTAAAGGTGCGATGTACAGTTATTACATTCATCTTAAACAGCCCCTTTTCTAGATAACCCTTTCCTATGAATTGTCCTGCTTTGGTCAGTACAAACTTATCAGCCTCAAATACAAGCTTAAGACCGGCTTTACTTAACAGTGAGCCAGAAACTAAGTTCTTGCGGATGTCCGGGACATGCAGCACATCCTTGAGGGTCAGCTCCTTTCCTGAGGTCAGCTTCAGGACCACCTTACCCAGACCGACGATCTTGGACGTTGCAGAGTTTCCCATGAACAGCTTTCGGCCGGTGATCGGGATATAGTTCGAGAACATCTCCTTGTCTGAGCAGATGTGGCGGGTATCTCTTGTGTGCACAAACCACTCTCTCAGATTGTCCACCAGGTTGGCTTCAAATACCACGGCTGACAGATCCATTTGAGACATGTCTTCAGCCAGGTTAGCCTTTCCTTGGTCGTCTTTCTTCGGCTGGCGACAGTCCTTAACCATGTGGCTGGGTTTGCCGCAATTGTAGTAGTCGCCCTTGATCCTCTTGTTCTTTTTATTCTTGGGCTCTTGCTTCTCCTGCTTATCCCCGGACTTCTTCATCTTCTTGCCACTTTTTCCCTCGGCGAGGTGTACGGTGTTCTCAGAGTTGGCCTTGCCTTGCTTGACTTTAGACTTTCGGTTGTCTTCCTCGATCCTAAGTCTCACTATTAGGTCTTCTAGGCCCATGTCCTTCCTCTTGTGCTTGAGGTAGCTCTTGAAGTCCTTCTAGAGCGGGGAGAGCTTCTCGATCATCGCAGCTACTTGGAAGGAATCGCTGAGTTGCATCCCTTCGGCTTGGATCTCGTGGAGGATCAGCTACAACTCCTGCACTTGGTTGATGACCTTCTTGGAGTCCACCATCTTGAAGTCGAGGAATCGTCCGACAATGAATTTCTTCGGCCCGTCATCCTCCGTTTTGTACTTCTTCTCGAGTGAACTCCACAGCTCCTTAGCGGTCTTGGCTACCGCGTAGACGTTGTAGAGTGTGTCGTCTAGTCCATTCAGGATGCAATTTCGGCACAAGAAGTCGCTGTGAGTCCACGCGTCGAGAGCATTGATCTTCTGTTGATCTGTCTCGTTTTTCGCTATTTTCGGTGCTTCCTCTTTCAGGAACCGAACTAGGTTGAGCGTGGTCAGATTGAACGTCATCTTCTGTTGCCACTACAATGACTGTTAGGACATTTATAGGCTGGAGGAGGCAGGGAAGCAGCCACCCCGAAGGGAGTAGCTGCGCAGCTCTCTCCTTGATATTCTAGCCCTTCGTGCCTCTCTCCGGACGTGCGAAGTATCAAGTGCGCCACAAAGCGCCCATTGCAACCTGCGTCCAATGCGCCATGCGTACACGCGCGTGTGCGTGCTCGGATGGTGCATCGCGGTCCGAGTTGGCTTTCCCTCCAGGTGGTCAACTTATTTCCTAGTCAACAAGGAGTTCCTCCTAATAAACTAGGAAATGTTGGTGCCACTTTCCAATGTGGGATTGCATTTTCCATTTCTCTTTTGGGCCTTTCCACTTTGGGCTTTACATTGAATTTTCATTCAAACCCAACAATATTCATGTTCAATCACGGGGAAGCAATACAAATTTAGTCAATAAAGGAAAATGTGGTAACACTTAAAATCAGGAGTTTTATGCAACAATTTTTAGCCAAAATTAAGAATCAGTCAAAGAAAAGTCAATAATGGCATACCAATCAACATAACAAGCTTCATGGCATCTGATAGCAAGCTTGCAAGCTTCCTGCTTTGCGGATGTTGACCTGCAACAGAGAATAGAAGCTCAGCTGCTAATAAAGAAACAAAGACACTGTAATTTGCAGAAAAATCGGAAGACAGTTGCATGCTTGCAAAGAAAGCTTTCACGCAGAGAAGTAAAAGAAGGAAATGAGATAACTAGTCTGAGAACTCATAAGCTGGTAGCATTGGCCAATGATTTGACGGTATTAATCTAGCCTGCTACAGGTACTTTATATAATTCTAAGCATATATCCAAAATCAACTCTTCTCATGTTCAAGCATCGAATTCTGATGACGACCCTAGCTGTCTAAAGGAAAGTGGTAGTACGTACGGCGTAGTCTTGTTCGGAGAGGTGTCTAACGATCCAGGAGTTGAAGATGAAAGGTATCCCCCTCGACAGAAACTGCGTACCCCGAAAATTCCCGAGAGAGAAAGAAAAAGTTCATTTAGTTCTCGCTTAGAAGGTGATTCTTAGTAGTACGGACGAGAATTCCTTATAGTTCCGTCACCTTCTTCCGTTCAACCAGTAAGGCAGTAGGTCCTAAAACGACGTCATTTCTGTTCGTAGTGGAATAGCTTAAGCTGGGCGAGGCTTCACGTGTTTGGATTTGGGCTTGGGCCGGCCCATAGACTCCCCTGTGTTTCCAACTTCATTGGGGATAACTAACTCGAGTATCTTAATTATAATCAGACACTAAATATATGTATGTGAAAAATTCCATTTGACCAATTTCTTTTTAGCGGTCCTATTAGTCTTTATGTTTTGCTGAATCCTCGTCTGACCCAGGTACGAGGAAGAAAGAAGGAAGGAGAAAACTCTTGGATCATCCGCAGCAGTGAGCGGACGCTCGCACGGTTGATTTTTTTATTATTCAAAAAAATTAAAAAGGAAAAGGGATGATATAGAAAACCATAACAGTAATTAAGATGAACGTGTACATCGACTGTCGGGAGGGAGACATGGCGGCGGCAGCAGCAACTATGGTTCTTTATTTATTTATTCAGCAGTTTTTTTTAGATGCATGGAAGTCGTTTGTACGCTATCTACTTATATAATGGATTCCAGGCCCAGCATTGAATTTAGATTACTAAGAAATAATGCATTTTCCAAGTCTTTTGATGGAAAATTAATTTCGCCGGAGCAGATACGATATAGACGATGGCGATTAATCAACCAATGGTTTGTCCAGCCAAGGTTATGTGGCTATTGAGAAATCATGGCCCATTAGCATTTATTATTTATTATTTTTTGGTTTATAACCACTTGGTATCCGCTCACTGGGCCAACTAATTCAAGTTCGAGCCGGGTAGGACTTTGAAAGGTGACAAAGCTCTTCAAACAAGTATTTAACACTACTGTATTCCCAAGTACTCCAAATTTAATGAAGTTTGCTACTGCTTACTGACCAGACTCTATCTGCTAGTCCTGACTTGCATCATTGTAAGCGTTAATTCAATTATTACCGAGAATCAAGTGTATTGTCTATCACCTGTTTGATAAATTGCGTAGCCCACTTCACACGACATTTTTCAACAAATTAATGAGATCCCATTGGTGTTATCTATTAGTCTTATTTTCGTGTTATGCTTCCTTAACTTGACCCGAGCAACCGAGTAAGAATATCTCAGCCAAGCATAACACGAGAACACATATCGAACATGTATCCTTAACTTTAAAAACTAAAACTAAATTCATTTTGTTTTCTTTCTCTTTTTATTTCTCTGCCCCCAATCAACTGTCTAGCATGATTTGATACATCTTCTCGTGTTTCAAAGGATCTGACAAGGTTATGGTAAAAGGTTGGCCACCCGTCCTCACGAATAACTGAGTTTTTCCTGCTAATTTTTGAAAACATGTTTTATCCAATATATGTTATTCATGTTGCTAGAAAAATATCTCATAATGAGAGACCATATACCTTTGCAAACACAAAGACCAAATCATCGGAGATTTGAAAGTATCAAGAACCTCAAACGCTAGACTTTGCCTTGTATATTTCAGTGGAACGTCAAGCGAAAGTTTAATAGTTTTGTTTTTTGTGCAAATATAAGAGCACGATGTTCATTATTATACTTTTAGGATACTTGATATTTTTTGGGAACATTGAGACTTATTTTTGTGGTTGTATACATGGCAGGATTAACTTTATATTGGATTTCTATATGTATTTTAGGGGCTACAATTAACCATTAGCACCTTCAAGGGTACATTACTTCTGCTTGAGGGAACTTTTGCAATTGTTACATTTTAACATTCAAATATAACGATCCATATTTAACGATAGTAAAAATCTACAAAGAATTGATACATTCTTTGATTGTTCATTCTTTTATTCTTTAAACCAAGTTTTTTTTATAGCTTCGATTGATCAAGCAAATAAATGGAAAATAAAAATATATACTAACAAAATTCTCATGAAAATAGAGAAAGGAAATGAACAATGTTATATATTTAACAATGAAGAAGTATATTAATTCATATTTATATATTACCATCATAATAAAATTCTTCAAAGAATTGAGATTTTTTTTATTGATAATTTTTATTTCTTCAACCAATATTTTTTTAGCATGGATTGATTGAGAAAATAAATTAAAAATAGAAATCTAGACCAATAAAATTCTTACAAAATTAGAGAAATGAATTGAACAACGTAAGAGTTGTTATATATTTAAAAATATTGAAATCATATTTATTCATATTTATATATCACAATCATAGTAAATTTTTTCAAAGAATTGAGATATTCTTTTATTGTTCATTTTTTATTTGTTCAACAAAATTTGCTTTGCTTTGATTAATTGAGAAAATTAATGAAAATATAAATGTAGACCAATGGAATTCAAAACTATTATGAACGCCACCCGGTGAAGTTCCATTTTTTCGGTTGCTAAGAGAAACCCCACCTCAGGAATTTAATGGAACCTGACCACAAATCTAGGGTGGATGTGCTATATTTCAGAAAAAAAATTCACTTCTCAACAAAAAAAAAAAAAGGCTAGCCAACCATGACTTTAGCATGGTTGATTTTTCTTGGATATTAATTAGTCATCGGCGTCGTCTCACCGTCGTAAGGTAACTGTCATACTCGGTGTCCTTTCTTTTACAGCGTCCAAGTCAACCTCTCTATTAATTGACACTTACAAGTTTTCCAAGACTATACATTTCTGACAATACCTTTCATAAGAATTAAGTTTCCCAAGACTTCGTGTCTGCAAAGTCTTACTAACTAACTATCATGTGTTTTTAGGAATATTAAGTTTAATTTTGAGACCTGACAATGTTTCTCGATAGTATTTTGTAGGGTAAGCAAAAAAATGACTACACCCATGAGTGTCATGTGATTTTGACCCAAAAAAATTTGTGATCAAGAATATATCCATACAAATATTTGAAGAAACAATTAACAAAAAATCTTTTTTTTGCGGGATATTCTTCTTTCCTCTCTTGGTTAGAGAGCAAATCTAGCACTAGAAAGATCAAGATGCCTCAGGTTCTACATTGAGAATTTGACTGCTTTTGGAGTTGTTGTTGCTGAGGTCCATGTGATAGACTACTATAAAGATTTCACATCCAATTTTATGTCGGAGTCGCAAGAAATGGGATTAACTACTGGGTTCGAAGTTAGGTACTTAGCTTGTTGTATATTTGTGTGGGTAATAGAGCATTTAAACATAAGTTAGGCACACCGAAAATGATGCTATCTTTAAATGTATTAATTCTCTTTAAATGCATTTAAAGGGAAGCTAATAGCAGAAACTGCATGTTTTAGATAGAATATTCAGTGACTATGAAATGATGGCGTACCATTTATAATCACAGGAACAAAAAGAATTTAAAATTACACATAGATGGCTTCTTTTCCGGTAAGTAACAAATGGCTCCTTTTCCGTATTGGGATCCTGGATCAATTTAGGGTCCCCGTCATTCAATTGAGGGCAGAGAAGCGCAACATCCATTTTGATTTCTTTTATGTTAGAAAATAAAGGAAAAGAACGATAGACAAATAAAATCAGCTACCTCTAAAATACAAACGTAAATATTTATGATGTTAATGTCGAAATCCATACGGTACAAACAAAAGGTAATATTTTGACATAAGCGTACACAAAATATATAGGAGAAAAGTCTTCTGGCTGTTGTCACACAATCATTCGAGGTAGAGCCTTCGAGTTGCCAATTACTTCAACTGCCGTTTCACAGGTTAGGGATAGGTGATAATTGGACCAATAGTCACGTAGCCATGAATTTCAATTCGTAGACGCATAACTTAAATTCTTCCACTTTTATTATTCAAAAAGGCATTTTACATCAAACTATATAGCACAAAGATACATAATCAAATCGCCGAATGTATTGTAAAGTACTAAAATATAAGATAATTCTTATAATTTATTTGAAAAAGGTCTGGTGTAACACACCACACACATATATATGACAAATTTCAATATCAACCCCTAAAAAAAAGAGACAAATTTCAATATCCAGGGGGCGAAATGAAAGCATAGGTAACGCACCATGCGGTTATGGCATCTGGACTACCTACTTCGGGGGCTTATCATGGCACGGCGGGCTTCCCTCAACACCACCCCCCCTCCCCCCCCCCCACCCCCACCCCACCACACCCCACCCCACCCCACCCCCGCCCCCGACCGCCTCCGAACCTCCTCGTCGGGCACTTGTACCTGGTATCTAATTCATTGGGCGCAGACTTTGTACTACTACCTGGGCGCAGTAAGTGTTACAATTATATTCCACATAATCACATACTTAAGATCTATACATCATACATTTAATATTTTTTGTGATAAGGGAATAAATATATGCCACTCCTTAAAAAAAAATTACACTTGGTGATAGATTTAATTATTAAGGTTATGTTTATACATATTTCAAATCTTAGGCTCGATTAATATCGAAAGTGCAAGTAAAACAGAAAGGAAATCCATGGATGATTATTTGTTGGAATTAAGTGTTGTGTACGTAAATTGGGGACGGGGTACAAATTTTGGAAGCATAGAAAAAATTTACCTTAAAAAAAATAAGGAAGCGTACCAATTGGAGGAGCATGTTCAAGTAGCCCGGCGGCGAGCTGCCCCTGAGGGATGATATAGAAAACCATAACAGAAATTAAGATGAACATGTACATCGACTGTCGGGAGGGAGACATGGCGGCGGGCGGCATCAGCAACTATGGTTCTTTATTTATTTATTCAGCAGTTTTTTTTAGATGGATGGAAGTCGTTTGTACGCTATCTACTTATATAATGGATTCCAGGCCCAGCATTGAATTTAGATTACTAAGAAATAATGCATTTTCCAAGTCTTTTGATGGAAAATTAATTTCGCCGGAGCAGATACGATATAGACGATGGCGATTAATCAACCAATGGTTTGTCCAGCCAAGGTTATGTGGCTATTGAGAAATCATGGCCCATTAGCATTTATTATTTATTATTTTTTGGTTTATAACCATTTGGTATCCGCTCACTGGGCCAACTAATTCAAGTTCGAGCCGAGTAGGACTTTGAAAGATGGCAAAGCTCTTCAAACAAGTATTTAACACTACTGTATTCCCAAGAACTCGAACCGGAAACCTTAGTTAAGCTAAAACAACTCCTTCACTAGTTGATCTAAGTACTTGTTGGTGCCCATTAACATTTAATGAAGATGGTGAAATTGGTTGGTTTCAATATTTCGTGCATTAGACGACGTCGTGAGATATATCAAGATACTTATTCGAACACAGGTCACTTTACTACTATTGAGGTACAACAATAATGTCAGCATTGTTGGAGTTCGAAAATGACCTCGGGATGTAATTTTACCAATCATCATGTACTTTTCTATACTATTTTTAATAGTATATCTAATCCATTTACCAAAAAAAAAGTAAGAGTTTCTTGGCTTAAACGTTGGGAAGTACCGTCTTCGCGAGAACTCATGCTTGTCCGTCTCTAATTTTCGTGCTGCAAGAGGATAGAACCAGTAAGAAACTCATGCAGAGGGTGACAGCAGAAGAGGCGGAACGAACAAGCAAACAAACATGTGCAATTGGATCCGAACTCGACTGCAGTAAAACCGTAAGAGCATAGAAATCCATGCTCGATGAATGATTTCTGGCTCGAATCTAGATCGTCAAGAAAGAATGACGATTGATCTCCAGTAAAAGAAGATAGTGGCATTTTCCACAGAAAAATGGGAGACTAACTGAACTGCACAGAAGACCAACCTCACCTGAGCTTCAAAGACAACTCTTTGGCTTCCCTAATGGCCGCACTAGCAGCGTACAAAGCCATCTTCTTCACCTACATATAAATACAAAATATTCGTTAGATGTGGGAAAGCATATCACATGTTGAAGATTGATGACACCAGAAATCGTAAGTGATTCGCATTACCGCTGGGAATAAAATGTCATTTCGATTGGCCAAAAAAGAATTCACATTTAAAGGTTGCACCAAGGTTATAGCAGCAATCATACCTCCAATTTATCTTCCTTAGCTCTATGACCTTTCGGAAGCAATCTAAATTCTTCTGTCAACCGAATGCATTCTTGAACATTTTCCGGCGACACAAAATCCAGAGCAACTTTAATGCATGACTGTAAGCATAGAAAGAAAAAAAACCATTCAAATTGGTCTCCCAGTCATGAATTATGCACACTGAAACGAGCGAATAACTCCGGCCATACCATTTTTATATGACAGCTTTAATCATAACAAGACGTATCACGGGTTACAGCAAACCGTACAGAAGAAATTTCCGTATTGGCTATATATAGCAAAAGAACATTCTTGTTTACAGAAACACGCGCAGATGTTGTGAGCAAAAGTTATGCTCCAAGGACAAATTTGTGGCATCCTCGATACTTTCAGATTGTTAACTTCACACATAATCTCCTCAGTCCATTAGTTTGTTGTCATAAAAAATATGGAGGATGCTAAGAACCAGACCAATCATGAATGTATTCTGTAGCAAGAAAGAAACAAACCTTTCTATTCCTAACTTGATGTGGACACCCCGCAGGGATAAGAACAGCCTCACCAAGGTGCTGCTCAAATGTCCATGGCTCGATACCTAATGAGTTCAGGAATTACAAAATCAGCCAATGAATCATTAACCAATTGGACAGCCAGTTGAAAGAAAATCTCTCACCAAACTCTTCCTTCAGCTGCCTTTTATGTCTCTCACTCAGATAAATGGTCTGGTCATGGATGGGATGAACAACCTGAAGGAAGTCCAATTTAGTCAAAGAATAACACGTAAAAGAAACAAGTGATTGGCGAATCGATGGTAAAGATACCCACGGAGTTCAAAGGAAGATTACTGATGTGACAGAATTCTTTCTGATGTTTCTCCAGGTATTCAATCAGCTTTGGAACATCCTGCCTCCGGAATATATCCCACACAGCACCACCATATGAAAGCTTCCTTTCAGAAGCATCATTAGTTCCATTTGTACCTTGTTCATCTGATCTAACGTCTTTCGTACTGTCAGTGGAGTTGCATTCTGTTGGCCATCCTACTCGAGTATCTTCTTGCAAATTCACAGACCTACTGTTTTGCCAAGATTCCATGTCTTGATTATGATCCTTATTCTTACAATTATGAGATCTCTTCCATCGTTTCCCACGTACGCCTGGTGGTTCTTGTGTTCGACCATTACCTTGATGCATATCGTCATCTTCATATTCCATTTTTAGTCCATTAACAATTTCACTTTGCCACGGAGGAATTTTGACATCACTCATATGAGTAAGTACATTAACCTGAAATAAAAGTAAAGATCACCGTGAGGACAGTGTTCGCTCGGTTAGACAACCACACCGAGGAAGGTCACACGTGTACAACCACTATGATCAACACACAGGGAAGAAATAAAGGTGGCACAACAAGACCGTGAGTAAAACCATAGGCAACTCCTGACCCCCGTCACTAAAAGTTTAATGGGGAGAAATACTTACTGCATCAGATATGTCGCAATGCAGCTTTGTCACTGAATCACCCCTACCAAGTTCTTCAGCATATCCGTAAGCAATATATGTTTTCGGGCCCAAGTCTGGCTTCAGAACAGCCGGAAGTGCTGTAGCAAGGTTCAAACAACCACTTTTGGGGTGAGTGTACTCGTTAAATGGAAGCATGTCGAGAAACTCAGCACCGTGCCTTGGCAAGCACTCCTCAAAGGAGTTTGATGGTGGCCAATCCTTCAACTTCAACATCTCTGGCCACCCATTTTTATACCTCCGTCCCTCGATGTAGCCTTTGAAGAATTGGAAGATATTTATCTCAACCTTGACATCACAGAATTCGGCATGTTAGACCACCGAGGTAGAAGCAAATAAAAGCATGAGACAACATAAATGTAACAGCTGAGACATCAGTGATATACAAATACTAGATCTTGTCTCGTTAACTCGCAGAATTAGCTTCTTGAATTTCTTAATATTCGCAACGATAATTAGTTAGCAATGCATCAAACTTTTCCCTCCAGGATTTCAATATACATTTCATAACGCAATCAAGGAAAGCATCAATTACTCCAATTCAAATAGGTAACACACAAGTTACAGATGAATTCTGACGGACTGCCCTTAGTCCTGCCCAATAAAATACAGCCAACAAAGGACATGTACATAGCTTTGGTAAGAGCGACCGACACTGTGCAATACTTCCTGCAACCCAGGCTACAAAGATGGACAGGAAATAGATCTCTTATGTCTGAATAACTTTTGACGAGGAGATCATTTGTGTCAATAGAATGAGTGGCAGGTTTAAAGGTTAAAGTACATATCCTTGAAGAAACGGTAAACTTGTACCTCACACCGAAATTTCCTAATAAGCAAAAAAAATAACACCGAAAATTGAAGAAACGGTAAACTTGTACCTCACACCGAAATTTCCTAATAAGCAAAAAAAATAACACCGAAAATTGAAGAAACGGTAAACTTGTACCTCACACCAATCAAGGCAATCAATGGCTTTAACCCTCTGAGCTTCCTCTTTCAATACCTTTTGGGCTAGTCTAAAAGCTCGCCACATCACCATGGGATCCCAACTCAATCCCGAACCCTTCTGAAGAACGTCTCTAACTATAACAGGTTCACCCCTCGTCCAATGCATCTTGAAATGCTCATATCCCCCCTCATCCAATTGAAGGGAGTTCGGACAATAGAGAAGGTTATCATCATCTTGCTCCCTATTTGATGCCTTCCTCACGTCAAAATCTTTGTTGTTGCTTTCGGTACAGCAAACAGAATCACACAAACACAAACGAGAAAAACCAACATCTTGCAACGAACTGTTTATTGTAAGTTCCTCCGCTCTTTCAATCATCTCTTTAACAAAGTTAGTTTCAAAAACTCGTTTCAGTGTCAAAATCTCAGAACCACAGCCACCTAGTGCTTTAGGCGGACAATGAATCCTTCCATCAACCCCTGTGATCCAATCCTTGTAATCCCGTTGCATCTTATTAATGCAATTATTTCGATCGCAGGACCCCTCACCTCCCAAATCAGACTTATTCCCTTCTTCAGTAACAGAGTTTTCTATGCAAGCAACTCGACTATCAGCATTGCCCTCAACTGCTTCACAACCTCCCGAGGGACTTCGATTTCTGATATTCCAACAACAGGCAATGCAAAGCTCATAAGAACAATCGGGATTTGGGCAGCTCCGATGGAAACTGACAATGGATGTGTTGCAATTGTCACTGTTGAAACATGAAAATATCACTGTTAGAACAGAGCATTCAGATAACCAAAACTAATCCATGCATCGGCATTCAACTATAGCAAACACTATTCTGGAAATAGATGGCGGGGAGTTGCCACTACAACGTTGTTCTCTTTCCCTTTTTGGTACATATAGAAGCCTAAAAGAACCCTTTTTTAGGTGCGCTAAAAGAGCCTATTAATTTCACAAACAGGGAGCAAATACTCAGTGTCCCTTATGCAATGACTCTGCTAGAAGCCAGCCTTCCAAGAAGATAGAAGTCAAACACGTAACTGAAGGCCAGTACCTTGTTAGCATCAATCATGGCACCCGAACCAACTAATTCTTTGATAGATTCGACGGAGTTTAACTTCAAAAGAATATCAGACTCATGGCTTACGCAGAAACTTGCCAAACAAATTGCCCTCTATATGTTCTAAATGAGGGAATCGAAAGAAGATAGTAAAAGTGTACATAGTAAGAAGTTGATCCAGGTGCAAGATTTGGAGCATGATGTAGTACCAATATACACGATCATCATCGTCAAGTAATGATTTCGTCACATCTTCTTCTGTCACTTGGACACCTACAGGACAGATTGGAAAGTGCATAAATTTAGCAAGCATAAATTTAGCACCTTGCGTGATAGAGTGCTGGATAAAATCGTAATAATTCACAATCGATGATTGCACCACATGGGAGTACCAGAAACAGTTGCCTCCATGTTGAGCTCTAGGTCTTGCTCTTGTTGAATTTGCTTAAGAAGAGGGAGAGTCTTTCTAAGCAAGTAAAGCAACGTTTCCATTTTTGTTTCTGGGTCAGCTTCATTATCTTTGATCTGTCAAAACCAACATGAGAAGCAAGAAAAGATAGTAAAAGAAAGAAATTTCAAAGGATTAGGCATAAACCTGAAGAACTAGATCTTCTTTGAGGCATAGCCTGCAATTGCAATTACCACGGCAAAATGGGCATGCAATCTCTACCCATTCTCGTCTTTGATCAGGGTACCTATTGTTTACTTTTAGATCAAATTCATGGCATGAGATATAACAGGAAGATAGCACAGATATCCCTGCACTGTATCAATTATCCTTTACATAATTGGCAAAGCTAACGGATGATGAATCAAAATGTTGTCAAGGCACTAATGCAATGCAGACATGATGAAACCTTCAGGTTCCGGAATCAGCAGAAAGCTAATAGCAGCAATCCTAAAAAAAAAGGAAGCTAATAGCAGAAACTGCATGCTTTAGATATAATATTCAGCGACTCTATGAAAAGATGGCATACCACTTATCAAGGCACTCGAAGCAATAGCGTTTTTTCTTGCAGCTTGAACAAATGACGACACCGCTCCGGTCAGTTCTGCAGCACTGATGGCATATCAAACTCCTCTGCTCTATTTTTGAGCATTTTCCTGCCTAGCACGTTAACAAAATACGACTCACCATTTATAATCACAGGAACAAAAAGAATTTAAAATTACACATAGAAAACAGGTCCAGTTCTCCAACGTCCTATCTCTCTTCAACAGTTGTTTTTGCGCCAGAAAATCTCACATTGACAAAATATATGAACAAAATAAGGAACATAACCAATTAAGCAACCACAATAAGACTTTTTATGTGATTGATGAGCATCCTTCAGTTAATTTCAATCTTATTCATAACAAGAACTCTGAAAGGCTATAACTAAATAGCTTCTTATTCGGTAAGTAATAAATGGCTCCTTTTCCCACTTTCTTTCTCAAATCTGTATTATGCTACTACGTTTTGCAAGCTAACTCATTCTAACAGAGACAAGATCCAATTGCAACATATATGAAACTCACGGCTGGATCTTCTGATAGGTTGTTGTTCGACAGTACCCTTCTTCTGCCCCTCCTGGAAGCCTTGCCACAACCACCATTCAACTCATCCGCCAATGTTTCACCGTCACTTGAGCTCCCCTTACACTTCAAAAAGTTATCTGCGTCATTTTTCAGTTGAAGTCTTTTAATAGTTTGGTTATGGTTTTCCAGAACAGATATATTACATGAAACTATACCCAACAGAACAGTTCTTTCAGTCTTTAAATCAATTGGTCAACCTAAACTAACACTAGATGTTGCAGTTTTATTAAATTCTTTGCCATCTGATATGACTTTTTTTGGTTCCATCAAATCATCTTTACCTAAAGGAATCAAATGACTTGAGACCATAAGATACCTGAATCCACATTGCCTTGGCAATTTAATCTATCATCAGGTACAACATGGTTAGTAGATAACCGCCTCCGCTTGTTCTTTGAGCCCTTTGGTCGTCCACGCCCACGCCTGACTTCAGGCTTTGTTAATCGACTTAGTGAGCTACTACACAATCCATCGCCAGACAATTCCTGGTCGTTACTCGCAACATTGACGTTGACACCATCACGTACATGAAGTTCCTCCTCTCTACTCCTTGATCTCTTCAATTTGCAATGTGTATGCTTTAGATAACTCTCAATAGTCCCGAGACCCAGCACAATTTCACCGCCAAGATTCTTGTTACATGATGAGTCAATTGGTCGCCCTTGCTTTTGTTTCAGTGGAACACTCACATCAATCTCTGTGTCAATCTGACCAACTGCACCATCAAAAATCTTCTTCTTATTCTTTGATCCCTTTGGTCTTCCTGGCTTCTTCTTCAACTGATTTCCCTCATGACCTTCTATCAACCCCACAATTACAGTGGCTTCACCATCAGGAATCTTCTTCTTATTTTTTGATCCCTTCGGTCTTCGGAACTTCTTCTCCAACTTATTTTCTTCTTGGCCTTCAACTGACCCTATAATTACTATGGCTCCACCATCAGAAATCTTCTTCTTCTTTGATCCCTTTGGTCTTCCCACCTTCCTCTTGAACTCGTTCCCCTCATGGCCTTCAAATGGCCTCAGAATGCTTGTGGTTACACCAACAACAGCATCGTTATTCTTCGGTCTGCTATCCACCAATTCTGCAACTAAATTGGTTTTACCTTTGATTTTTTTTGTCTTGTTCATTGATCCCTTTGGTCTTCCACGCTTCCTCTTGACAATTTCCCCGTCTTTGCCTTCACCCGATTCTCGAGTTCCCTCTATCAATCCACCGGCCTTCTTCTTCTTTGCTACTCCAAGCTTCTTCTTGATGCCCCCCTCTCCTTCTCCACCCGACCCTATACCTTCTGCAGATTCACCATCAATAATCTTTTCCATAGCTCCTCCAAGTATCTTATTGATGTCCCCCTGTTGGCCTCCAACAGACCCTACAACTACTGTGGTTTCACCATCTACAATCTTCTTCTTCTTCTTCTTCTTCTTCGTTGACCCCTTCGGTCTTCCCCGTTTCCTCTTCAATTCCTTCCCTGCATAAGTCTCACCGGACTCTGACCCCTTCGGAATTTCCAACTGCTCCCCGCCATTTTCATGATTCCTAGTCTTATCATCTTCCATTCTAAATCCGACAGAACTTTCACCCAACGGCTTCTGAACAACCTGATCAGAATTCATACACTTACTTCCCCCACAACAGCACATAACCGCTCCACCATTCACGAAACTCGGACCGAAATTACCATTTACCACCACACCATTACTAGGATCCATAACCAAACGTTGACTGCAACCAGCAAACCCGCTCCTCGTCACTTCACCGCCATTGCTTCCACCAAATGAGCTGAAACCGAATCCGCCCCTTCCAAACGAGCCAAAACCTAGCCCTCCGTTCCCGTACGAGCCGAAACCTAAACCCCTGGGAGAACTTAATCCCAAACCAAAAGAACTTCCATTGCTACCCACATTTTGGCCAAACACAAAAGGGTTCTTCCTAAATTCACCACCAAGAACCTGACCTCCATTAAAGCATGCAACTTGAGGAGGCAAAAGACTCGAACTTTCACCACCACAAGCCCTTCCAAGTACATGGTCCTCTCCAAATTCCACCCTCTTCTTCATCTCCTCTCCTCCCGGGCCCACTCCACCACCACCACCATTACCATTATTCTCCATCTCAGCAACCTCACAGAAACATCAGGACGCTCACTGTGCAATCACCGACAATTCCCTTGTGAAAAAAGAGTAAAGATCAAAACTTTGACCACTCCCAGTGAAAAAGAAACGATCTTTAACGGAATAAATGACAAGAAAAGGGGGAGAATTCCCGAGGGAAAAGCCGGTAATTGAGTAACAATATTTATTACCGGGGGCAGTGAAGCAGCAGCCATAAGATTCTGTCGATCCTATCGTATTTAAATTGATTGGTCTAATAAATATTCGAATACTAATATCAATGAAAATCAGTCACGGACAGATGCGCCTTTTTTTGGAGAAACAAAACTGTCGCAATCAATAAAAAGGAAAAACTAACCGAAATCGCCTCGAGAGCGATTCTAGCTACGCGCCGGTTTGTCTTCCTTCTGACTTTTTCGAACGTTATTAGCTTCGGTCCCCGCCTCTCTCACCTCGTACCCTTTTACTTTTTCCTTTTCTAAAAATATTCTCTTTTTAAATAAAACTGAAGGAACATGGGCCTACGGACCCCCACGGCCCATGGTGCGCAAGAATTTAATGTCCTTCGAACTATTTATTTTGGATTCAAAATCTAAATTAGTTGTATTAATTATAAATAAAAATGGTATTTTTGTTTTCCTAATTGATTCTTGAAAGTGATGTACAACGTATACATGTATGGTCTTTATACGAAGTTAATTGTTATTGAAAATGGAACAATTTAAATTGTAGTGGGATATTAATTGTTCCATTTTAAAACGTTTGAGGTACTAACCGGGTCGATTTCAAACCTATGAAGTTAATCGTAACTACGAAATATTATATGGTCTTTACTTCTTTTATTTTATTATCTTCGAGTTTAGATCATTTTTCCCGATTAAATTCCGTAAAGTAGGGAGTTAGAATAAGTTTTCTTCCTTGGAATGTTAGCATTCAACCCCTTTTTTTCTTGAGGATAATGGCTTAGAAAAGGTTCAAATGGGACCAACAAATACTTAGGTCGGCTGATTTTGACAGATGAAAGTGCTCCATGCCGGTACCCTTTCCTTGAAACGATTATTTTCAAATGGCTTTATCGTTCAGGATTTTGATGAGGTCGGTAAATTGTGACCAATAGCACAGAATTTTCAGTATACAAATAAAATTCAACTTATCAAAACAAAGCTTAAATTGGACCAAAATGTCAATTATAAAATGTGTTTGTTTTAATTTATGGAGATCTCGAATTCGAGTACTAAAATAACTTAAAAGTCGTTTTCAGAACCTGTACACTGCCTCAAACTTGGTGCTAAACCTACATCATCCTATATTACAATTGACCTACTTCAAAAGCATATTTACGTGATGCATGGGGATTGGATTCTCAGTCCAAAACGACCAAGAAGCACAAAGTCATCGGCTTCTGGACTTCCACTCTGCAATGGCAGATAAAAGATTGTAATTTGGCAGGAGATTCTTGTTCGGCAATGGCAGATTCGTCATCGGCGACGTCTCCTTCTCTTCTAACCATCTCGTGATCGCCCTCCGGTCGTATGTGTATCCGTCCGCTGCAACGCAGGGATCCTGCATAATATCCTGTTACATCAAAGTAATCCGTTAAGAATGTTGGTTGTGTAGGGATTATTATATTGCTAGTTGCAAGTGCGGTACGCTTGTTTATAAGTATTCAAAATTCATCAAATTCATCGAGACCTGTGGCCCATTGTTGTTGCCCACACGACCATCATTTCATCGCACGAAGAATGTTGGCTGCAGAATACAAGGTGGCTTACCTTAAGAACTGGGCAGATGAAGTGGCTTGGAGGTGCCAACTCTGTATTGGAGACAGGATATTTGTTCCTCTTGACAGCTTCCTTCAATCTCTCAAGCGTGGGAAGCACTTGATCCTTCAGATCAGGTCTATCCTTGCGTCGGAGCTCAGCGCATCGGAGTCCTAACACGGCCAATTCCTTCGTCTCTCCGGCCGGCCAGTTCCCAGCCTCCGTATCTAGAATCTCTTGCAAGCGATCTTCATCTACAGCGGTCTCCATTACGTGCGCTAAAGCCATCGCGGGTTTTGCAGTTAGCAACTGCAGGATCACCATGCCGAGAGCGTAAACATCGGATTTCGGAGAGATCAGCCCTGTTCTTTGATACTCTGGATCAATGTAGCAGAGTGTCCCCACAGGCCCCGTGTCCTTGAACGTCGCGGATACGAGAGAAGGGTTTGAGTGCAGCATTGTCGAGAGACCAACATCACCGATCTTGCTCACCAAGTTATGATCGAGCAAGATGTTGGCTGGTTTCAGATCGCGATGGATGATCGGGTTTGGCTTGGAGTTGTGAAGGAAGACAAGAGCTGAGGCCACCTCCCAAGCTATCCTGAAACGTTCGAACCACGGAATAGCTGGCGTGTTGTTCGCCCTTTGCAGCCGGTCCTCTAAGCTACCATTCTCCATGTGTTCATAAACAAGGCAGCCATGATCGATACAAGCACCGAGTAGGATCAGCAAGTGAGGGTGGCGGATTGTACTCAACACCTCAATCTGAAATCAGAGGAAGAAAGAATGTATGATTGGATTATTTGATACGATAGCTTTGTCACCCTGCGTGATCCGACCTGACTCGAAAGTACATCTTATCATACCTCTTTCTTGAATTGCTTAGAATTTGGATTCTCATTCGAATGAAGAACTTTCACAGCCGCGGTCATATGATGCAAGGTGCACTTGTAGACCGTTCCATATGCCCCGAATCCGATTTTAAGTTCTTCCGAGAATGATGAGGTAGCAGACATGATCTCTTCCCATGAAAAACTTTGGTATTGCTGATCATTTCCCTTGAGAGCTTTTTTGAGCTTGTTCTTCTCCTTGGCTTCGCGGTCTGCTGTCATCTCTGCGTCTCGCCTATGCGAAGCTTCTTGTTCGGCCAAACGCACGAGGTTCTCGGCCTCCCTTGCTGCAGCTTCAGATTTCTCCTTCTCCTGTTTAGCCAACAGCCTGGCTTCATCCTCCTTTTCGCTCATTTCCTCGAGCTTTTTAGCTCCATCCATCCGATGTTTGTTGAGATCATTCAACTGACACAATGTTGATGAAAAACACATTAGCTTCGTAATCAAAATGGCGGCTATTGGAATTATGACAAAGCTACAGATCTAACCTTCCGAGAAGCATCTATTGACTCATTTTGAGCCACTGCATATATTCCCCGAACATGTCTGAGTTCAATCCTCAACTTTTCTAGCTCCAGACTAATGTTTGCCTGATTCTCAGGAGAAAACTCGGAGCACGCATCCGATGTAGATGCTTGATCGTGGCAACTTTCTGAACTACTCAGAGAAAAACGCCGCGTTGCAGCATCCTTGATCTCCGAGGATCGGGATGCTGTACTATTGCTGTCAACTGAAAATGCTCTAGCATGAAACTGGCCTTGGTTTATAGTCGAAAGAGCTTGGAACCGCTGCATCGCTAGCGGAGGAGAGCGCGAAAGAGAGTGTGCAGCAGCAACAGAGTTGGAATCTGCATAACGAAAAGAGAAATCAAAACGATATAACAAAACAATGAACATGACTGATATAATCACTTCAATCCGAACGATAATCACCTGTCGCAGAGCTCGAAAAGAAACTCGATGCAGAGTTGGTGAATTCACTTACGACGCTGCTGTCATCCCTTATGCTTCCATTAGTCTCCGAGTCCGACGGGCGAATGGATGATAGCTTTCCTTTCGAAACAGCATATACAGTGCACGAGCCAGGAGCAGAAGCTGAAATTCTTGAGGACAGGTTGTTTGCCTTGCTCCTGAAAGGAGTCATCCATTAAACCAGAAACTAGGAGAGGCAATCTCGTACATTCTTTTCCCATTCGAATCATGTTCGTACCTCCTAAACATCCCACGAGGAGAAGCTCCGATAACAAGCTTCGTAATATCGCTCTTCGTGACCTCCTCCGCTATGGCATTCGCTATGGCATCGGATTCGATCACTACGATATCTGCTTGCACCTGCATTAAACACGAAGATCACAGAAGTTCAGGTTTTAACAGAGACGTCAGAAGATAAGAAAAGTGAAGAAAACGCACTTTCTTCTGATTACAGATCCTCTTGTATGGAAGAAGCATTTGAACCCGCTGCCACTCCATCTCCTTCTTATAAGCAGAAGCTACATCATCTCGCACCTGCGATATAGGAATCGAATTTCCCACTGCGAGAAGAACCAAAGAGTCAGAATGCCAGGACGCAGACCGAATAACCCGAAAAGTCAACGAAGTACTTGCTTACTCGGTGTGGGAACCGTAGTGATCTTAGGCCGAACATGTAACAGCTTGAAGACAACATTTTCCTCTGTAAGGAACTTCTGCAATGCCCAAACGACAACGTACTTGCTCTTTCTGTTTCCATCAATAGCTATTCCCACATTCAGAGGAGGCACAGGGGGCAAACCAAGCACCTGGCTGGCCTCAAATACTTCATCTCCCTCCATGTTAGTCCCCCCTCGTGTTAAACACCGAATTCTTCGAGCCGCGGAGATTAGATCAATCGAAACCTGTCGAACATAAGAAGGAGATAAGTTGCAGATCACCTCAACCAGAAGCCAAGAACAGAAACATTAAGCAATCAAATAACATCATAACAACCATTGGGATAGCCGACATAAACATGGTCTGACATTGGTCGACTCTGAATAGCAGAAACTTCACCCGAAAAATAACATCATAACACAGAATCACACCAACTGAAACACCAGTACTCCAAAAGTGAAAAGCACACAAGTTTGGAAGACACAAAAGTAAGACACAGCTCATGTTATGTCCAAGTTCTGTTACCCAAATTGAAACCAAGAATAAAGAATTAAGCAAAAAGGCACAAAAGGGTCCCAAACAATTAGAAAGTATAACCCAGACTAAAAAGTAGGAATTAAGGATATAAACTGTTGTCCTTAATCCCCCTCCAAAACCAACAAGAGAGAGAACATAAATTTGTCCATACTTGAAATGTAAAAGGGTTAATAATTCAAGCTCAACCTCAAATTAGAATTGGAAGAAAATTAGGAATTAATCACAACCCAGAAGACAAAAACACATTCTCTTCAAAAAAGAACACATAAACACGAATTAGCATACGACGTATATAAATTGACGGTACTAACACGTACCAGCAAGTGAAGTACGTCAAAAAGCTCTAATCTTCATCCAACTACTCTCTCTCTCTCTCACCAAATCAGCACCGGCAAGGGAGAGAGGCCATTTCCTTTACTTTCCTTCCTCTTCAAGGAACCAACAAAGAAGCCCACTTCAAAGCTTAAAACTCTTCAAAGGTATCCAATTTCGTACTAAATAATAATTCTTTTTTACAAATAATATCAGCACAATTTGAAGGGACATGAAATGAGTGGACCCCACAATGCTTAGAAAATAAAGTTAGTATTTACAAATTTTGGTTGCTGCGTACGTACAATTATATAAGCCAAGTTGGATATTTTTGCCGCGAGGATGTTGCAATCTCTTGAACGAGAAAAATTGGACTTTTTTTTTTGCTGGTTATTTAATAGTTGGCATGTCCATAACGACTTTGTTTGGAAGAGTTGGCTTTTTATTATTCTTTTCTGGGTTTATTACCTCTTCCTGTCAAAGTGAAATTTTGGTCTGGTTTATCATTTTTTGAACTTTATTAGTACTAGAAGTTGAGTATTGTCAATTCCTATTTCTATAATATTTTCTGAATATTGTCTTCATATTTATAAAGTTTGCTTCTCATTTATCCCTAGTTTTTAGAGAGAAAATGTAAAGGGTGAAACTTTTTTTTTAACAAACTGCGGTATTTAGCCTACTGGACTGACTAATCAAAGTTCTAGACGATCTGTAAAAAATGACAAATCTATCCTAATCAGTATTTAACGCTACTTCATTTTCAAAGACTTTAACTCTAGATCTGATTAATCTAAAATAATTCTCTCTAGTTATCTAACTGTTCGTTGGTATCCCTATTTTTTTTTGGGTGGAAAGGTCTCCCTACCTTAAAGATACGAAAACATTTTCCATTAACTTTTTTTATAACTATATGGCAAAAGCTATCATAACATTATGATTAATTCAGAATCCAGAACTATCCAATTTCATAAAGAGTGCGAATTTCATAACTATTCACAATCCTCGACCTTTAAATCTTGCTTTAGAGTATCCAATTTTTTATATTCTTGGAATTACAAGCTGATTTTCCGTGAAATTTTCCTTGCATTTGAATAGACTATTAGTATTTTATTTTACCAAGTAGTATATGTTATTAGATAGTCGATTATATTTTGATCATTTTTAGGCGGCAATTAGTGCTTATGGTACTATGGTGTAGTGAACATGTGCACATGTGGCATAACATTTTGGTAGGTAATAATATTTGACGTATCAAAAAAGTATGGGAAGTACTTACTCTTTACCGAAACCACTTGGTATTCGAATTAATTGACATATTTAGATTTTAGTCGGGTCAAAATTTTGAATGATGATAAATTTTTAATATTGCTTTATTCCAAACAAAACTCACTATTTGTTTCAGGAAAAATAGATAAAATATTTGCTCTCGACAAGTCGGGATATCATGCCAAATTACATTTGACCTGATACAAAATAACATGTAGTCTAATAATACAAATCATTCCATCGTCAAATCAAAAAAATTGTTTTCGACGATAGAACTATTTGTGTCATTACTCATTAGACCACATTTCATTTCGTTTCATCGTCGAATCAGAAAAGGGGTGTCTTCCACGATGATCATCAAGAAGATCTGGAAGAAATCAATGAGAAGTTGACGGTCAAAGGAACGATTATCCATCCGTAAGGAGATACTCGTGTGCATAAAAGTCGTTGGACCGCGATAGGGATAATAAATGTGTAAATAAGGATTTAAATATCAGTTAATTACAGCTCAAAATTATTGACTAATATTAATCAATAAAAAATAAACATTGACTATTACAAACTCCTACAGGAAACAGCATATTCGTCCAAGGGGCAGAAAAGTCGATCAATATAGAACTTGGCTATTGTATCTACTGATCAATCATTTATATCCGCTATTTTAAAATAATAAATGGATTATAACAAATGAATAAACTATAAAACCTCTTGAAAAGTCAGTTTTGGATTTTCAACGCCTATCATATTTATTATTTATGTGGTAATTTCAACATGACATCTCAAATGTCCATTTAAATGAGTTTGCAACATGTCAATAATAAATGAAATAAGGTCTTGCAATTAACAACGAACTATGAGATCAATTTATTCTAATATCATGTTAAAATTTTCATATCTAACCTATAATATTAAACTAATCTATCAATTTTAACGCTTGTAAAAATGTCGACTACACCTGCAATCAGAGATGCAGTGAAAAAATAGTAAAAAAATAATGAATTGGTGAATTTCAACTATGGCTGAATTTAGATGAAATAAAAAATAATAATGCTGAGAGCTCTACATAATTAAGATTCCACTTGCCAACCAAATGACTTAAGTTTCCAAAAAAACTAGATGACTTGAAAAGGAAGGAGAGAAATGGGAAGAGAAAAGGAAATCAAATGAATTTGGCAGAAAAAATTGTGGGTTGTGTACGGATATCAATATTATTATTACTGTATACCTCTGGGTTGAAAAAAATACCTCGTCAACATTTTCATACAGATGATATCCTTCTCAATCATTTATAAAATTCAAAATTAATCATGATTTAAAATAATTTAAGTTTTTAACCATTTAGATGAACCCTGTTAGGTATAATGCTTATTTTTTTAAGATACTTTATAGCTCTCCAGTATAATATGTTACATTTCTAAAATTTGAGTTCGGATATGTTTGCATCTTTCTACACCTAACATGAGTAAGAGGTGAAACACAGATAAAAGAGTTTAGATGAAGTGGTGTGGCGAGGAGCCTATTTTAATTTTTAATTAAAAAATTCATACTATTATTAAGTATTTATTACAATAATTTTGTCTATCTTTCAAAGGTCTATTCATTTCGAACTAAGTTACTGATCTTCAAAAAAACAAACGGAAGACAAGTTACGGCATTCATCAACAAGTTGCAACACCCAACGAAATTTCCAGCAAAAGACACCAACGTTTAATTTCGCGTTGCAATTTTCTCCTTGTAGGCCCTTCGGTTTTAATTGAGTAAGACGTGAGAGAGCCCACTTCCCCTATTTTTTTTGGCAGTTTCTTGCATTGCATTAACTAATAGAGCATCTAACGTAAGCTCGTTGACTCGACGACTCGAATCTTAGCGGCATTTTCTTTCAGGAAAACATAATCTTTTATTATAATTATTTTTTATTATGATATAAATTCAAAATAAAAGTTAAGTTTATTTGTATATGTATATTGCACCAATTAAGAGTATCTTCGAAAACTTATAACATGATATTCTTTTTTATTTTCTATATAGTGATACCATTTTCCTTAATTTGAAGTTATATTTGCCAATATGTAGAGATTTAATGGAGTTAATTTGTTAAAAGAGTTCAATAAATTTTAGTCTCTTTGAACTACAAAAGTTGGTAATATATCCAAAGTAGTAGGTCTCTAAAACTGTCCCATTTTATACAAACAAGCACTTAGATTTATTATTGAAAAATTTTGTTCTGATTTAACCAATAGATCTCGAGTCCTTAAAAATATTTTTTAAAAATTCCCCTTTTATGTTTTTGGGGTTGTGGTACTTTTTGTCAAGAAAACCTAAATAATAATAATACATTTTTGGGGTTAGAGAAAATATGAACCTAATAATACATTTTTACTATCAACACAAGACTGAACATATGAAGTATATAAAATGCAATTCACTCTTTCTAAGAGTATAATCCATAATTACAAAATTGCATTTAGTCCTATCTTATTTTCCTTTATTACTATTGTGCTTTCATCCGCATAATATCTGTATTTTCTATCTATTCTTTTATTCTTACTAGATCTAATTTTTACTCATAACCCTTTTTCTTTGGACGACTAATTGGACACCATCTTAATTTTCATCATCCTGATGTTCCGTACGAGATCAAAATAATTGTTGTGAAGTTGGCTGTTCAAAATCATGTATTTTCGACAATTGGGAAAAGCAAAGACTCGGTCAACGGTCGTGTCACTGTGGCCCACTCGGGGAACTGGGCACCTTTTCCAAGATCCTTCGTACTAGCTGACATTCTTTTCTGATGGGCTAATTTCTTTAAGGTGTTTTTTCTTTTCTGACACGTGTCTTCGTTAAAATCTCCGGCAACAACCAGTTATGAAATTAATCTAGTTTAATACTATGTTAAATTTTTTTATTACAATTTTTAAATTTATAAATAAATTCATGACCGAAAATGTGGCAATTCTAACAGTTTATCATGACAAATAAGTTATATTTGAAAATTATTATTTTTTGTTAAATTTGAATTTCTAACTCTATTAAATGACTCGAATAATTTATTACTTAAATCAACTTTAGCCAGAATGTGATAAGTGGTTGAAGTAACTTTAACATAAGTAGTCAGCCAGAGACGAAAACCATTTCCTTTAACAGCTTACCGGGGAGGAAACGGTGACGCCGACTATGGTATTTTAGTTAGTTGAACTCCCTACCTAATGACTATTTAATTCCCCTAAAAATGAGACTTTAATTTGCTTGTTTTACGACAAGCGGTGAGATCTTATTGCTCTTCCTTTTCTTAGTATATCAAGCAGAGTTGTACATTTACGAGGTAATGTTCATCTAATAAGTATTTAATACTGCTGTATTATGAAAAACTCAAACACAAAATATGATTATGTTAAAATAACTCTCTCACTAATTAATCTAAATACATATTAATTTAATACTGTGCCATTCCGTTGAGATTTTTGACTAAATTATGACAATTTTTTCATCACAGGTTAGGAATTGAGATTCAGAGGACTGAATGGAAAAAAGGGTCGAAGTTCCAATGTATTATTTATGTTATTTTAGGTTACCTAACGCGGAAGTTTCGGAAATTTAAAACTAATTTTACGAACAATTGAAGGAAAATTACGAAAACATTTACGAAAAATTAATATATAATTTTTAGGAATTTATAGTAAAGAGAAGAATATCCTTACGCGAGAAGCTTTTAATATATCTTGACGTTTATTTTTTCGTATTTTCTTTTTCACATGTAGATATTTCAGCCTAAGCAATCACAAGCATAGTTTGTTAAATACAATAAGCTATAGCACGCGATAAATTCAAGTATGATACACTTATAAAAAAATAAAGTATGATACGAATTATAGTAGAAAAAATTAATTAAAATATGGCTAATACTATTTACAAGAAATTTTGATATTTTTTATTAAAAGTAAGGCAGAAATATTGGTATAATATTGAAGAAACATAACAAACATAACATATATTATTGCATGTAACATACCGTCACATTAATATATGTATACTTAATAGTTATTAAACCATTTAAAAAACTACAAAAATATATAATATCAAAATGATTAATCAGTTATTTGACTAATATATAGGTTTGATCATCTAGTCTTGAGCCGGTCTAACCAGTAAGATCTACAAAAATCTCTCTATCAATTCAATTATTCAAGTTTAACGTAAAAGAATGCTTCACATTTATCTATTTATATAACAAATGAGATGGTGAGACACAAATTGCGAGAAACGACGAGAATTAAGCCCACAAATGATGGATTCACAATCTATTGCCTTAATCTACCTCAGCTCTGACTATTATAATTTATGCAATTTATGGATTGTCACTGACAACTCTTTGACCTTTCATGTCTAATAACGCTGGAATATTTGTTTCAACAAATTATGACTCCTAAATGTCATAATATATTATTGTATAATATTGAAGAAACATAATATATATTTGTATGTAACATACCGTCACATTAATATATGTATACTTAATAGTTATTAAACCATTTAAAAAACTACAAAAATATATAATATCAAAATGATTAATCAGTTATTGGACTAATATGTAGGTTTGATCATCTAGTCTTGAGCCGGTCTAACCAGTAAGATCTACAAAAATCTCTCTATCAATTCAATTATTTAAGTTTAACGTAAAACAACGCTTCACATTTATCTATTTATATAACAGATGATATGGTGAGACACAAATTGCGAGAAACGACGAGAATTAAACCCACAAATGATGGATTCACAATCGCTCTGACTAATATAATTTATGCAATTTGTGAATTGTCACTGACAACTCTTGACCTTTCATGTCTAATAATGCTGGAATATTTGTTTCAACAAATTATGACTCATAAATGTCATAATATATTATTGTATAATATTGAAGAAACATAACATATATTTGTATGTAACATACTGTCACATTAATATATGTATACTTAATAGTTATTAAACCATTTAAAAAACTACAAAAATATATAATATCAAAATGATTAATCAGTTATCGGAGTAATATGTAGGTTTGATTATCTAGTCTTGCGCCGGTCTAACCAGTAAGATCTACAAAAATCTCTCTATCAATTCAATTATTTAAGTTTAACGTAAAACAACGCTTCACATTTATCTATTTATATAACAGATGATATGGTGAGACACAAATTGCGAGAAACGACGAGAATTAAACCCACAAATGATGGATTCACAATCTATTGCCTTAATCTACATCAGCTCTGACTAATATAATTTATGCAATTTGTGAATTGTCACTGACAACTCTTGACCTTTCATGTCTAATAATGCTGGAATATTTATTTCAACAAATTATTACTCCTAAATATCATAATATATTATTGTATAATATTGAAGAAACATAACATATATTTGTATGTAACATACTGTCACATTAATATATGTATATTTAATAGTTATTAAACTATTTAAAAAACTACAAAAATATATAATATCAAAATGATTAATCAGTTATTGGAGTAATATGTAGGTTTGATCATCTAGTCTTGAGCCGGTCTAACCAGTAAGATCTACAAAAATCTCTCTATCAATTCAATTATTCAAGTTTAACGTAAAAGAATACTTCACATTTATCTATTTATATAACAAATGAGATGGTGAGACACAAATTGCGAGAAACGACGAGAATTAAGCCCACAAATGATGGATTCACAATCTATTGCCTTAATCTACCTCAGCTCTGACTATTATAATTTATGCAATTTATGGATTGTCACTGACAACTCTTTGACCTTTCATGTCTAATAACGCTGGAATATTTGTTTCAACAAATTATGACTCCTAAATGTCATAATATATTATTGTATAATATTGAAGAAACATAATATATATTTGTATGTAACATATCGTCACATTAATATATGTATACTTAATAGTTATTAAACCATTTAAAAAACTAAAAAATATATAATATCAAAATGATTAATCAGTTATTGGACCAATATGTAGGTTTGATCATCTAGTCTTGAGCCGGTCTAACCAGTAAGATCTACAAAAATCTCTCTATCAATTCAATTATTTAAGTTTAACGTAAAACAACGCTTCACATTTATCTATTTATATAACAGATGATATGGTGAGACACAAATTGCGAGAAACGACGAGAATTAAACCCACAAATGATGGATTCACAATCGCTCTGACTAATATAATTTATGCAATTTGTGAATTGTCACTGACAACTCTTGACCTTTCATGTCTAATAATGCTGGAATATTTGTTTCAACAAATTATGACTCATAAATGTCATAATATATTATTGTATAATATTGAAGAAACATAACATATATTTGTATGTAACATACTGTCACATTAATATATGTATACTTAATAGTTATTAAACCATTTAAAAAACTACAAAAACATATAATATCAAAATGATTAATCAGTTATCGGAGTAATATGTAGGTTTGATTATCTAGTCTTGAGCCGGTCTAACCAGTAAGATCTACAAAAATCTCTCTATCAATTCAATTATTTAAGTTTAACGTAAAACAACGCTTCACATTTATCTATTTATATAACAGATGATATGGTGAGACACAAATTGCGAGAAACGACGAGAATTAAACCCACAAATGATGGATTCACAATCTATTGCCTTAATCTACATCAGCTCTGACTAATATAATTTATGCAATTTGTGAATTGTCACTGACAACTCTTGACCTTTCATGTCTAATAATGCTGGAATATTTATTTCAACAAATTATTACTCCTAAATATCATAATATATTATTGTATAATATTGAAGAAACATAACATATATTTGTATGTAACATACTGTCACATTAATATATGTATATTTAATAGTTATTAAACTATTTAAAAAACTACAAAAATATATAATATCAAAATGATTAATCAGTTATTGGAGTAATATGTAGGTTTGATCATCTAGACTTGATCCGGTCTAACCAGTAAGATCTACAAAAATCTCTCTATCAATTCAATTATTCAAGTTTAACGTAAAAGAATGCTTCACATTTATCTATTTATATAACAAATGAGATGGTGAGACACAAATTGCGAGAAACGACGAGAATTAAGCCCACAAATGATGGATTCACAATCTATTGCCTTAATCTACCTCAGCTCTGACTATTATAATTTATGCAATTTATGGATTGTCACTGACAACTCTTTGACCTTTCATGTCTAATAACGCTGGAATATTTGTTTCAACAAATTATGACTCCTAAATGTCATAATATATTATTGTATAATATTGAAGAAACATAATATATATTTGTATGTAACATATCGTCACATTAATATATGTATACTTAATAGTTATTAAACCATTTAAAAAACTAAAAAATATATAATATCAAAATGATTAATCAGTTATTGGACTAATATGTAGGTTTGATCATCTAGTCTTGAGCCGGTCTAACCAGTAAGATCTACAAAAATCTCTCTATCAATTCAATTATTTAAGTTTAACGTAAAACAACGCTTCACATTTATCTATTTATATAACAGATGATATGGTGAGACACAAATTGCGAGAAACGACGAGAATTAAACCCACAAATGATGGATTCACAATCGCTCTGACTAATATAATTTATGCAATTTGTGAATTGTCACTGACAATTCTTGACCTTTCATGTCTAATAATGCTGGAATATTTGTTTCAACAAATTATGACTCATAAATGTCATAATATATTATTGTATAATATTGAAGAAACATAACATATATTTGTATGTAACATACTGTCACATTAATATATGTATACTTAATAGTTATTAAACCATTTAAAAAACTACAAAAACATATAATATCAAAATGATTAATCAGTTATCGGAGTAATATGTAGGTTTGATTATCTAGTCTTGAGCCGGTCTAATCAGTAAGATCTACAAAAATCTCTCTATCAATTCAATTATTCAAGTTTAACGTAAAAGAATGCTTCACATTTATCTATTTATATAACAAATGAGATGGTGAGACACAAATTGCGAGAAACGACGAGAATTAAGCCCACAAATGATGGATTCACAATCTATTGCCTTAATCTACCTCAGCTCTGACTATTATAATTTATGCAATTTATGGATTGTCACTGACAACTCTTTGACCTTTCATGTCTAATAACGCTGGAATATTTGTTTCAACAAATTATGACTCCTAAATGTCATAATATATTATTGTATAATATTGAAGAAACATAATATATATTTGTATGTAACATACCGTCACATTAATATATGTATACTTAATAGTTATTAAACCATTTAAAAAACTACAAAAATATATAATATCAAAATGATTAATCAGTTATTGGACTAATATGTAGGTTTGATCATCTAGTCTTGAGCCGGTCTAACCAGTAAGATCTACAAAAATCTCTCTATCAATTCAATTATTTAAGTTTAACGTAAAACAACGCTTCACATTTATCTATTTATATAACAGATGATATGGTGAGACACAAATTGCGAGAAACGACAAGAATTAAACCCACAAATGATGGATTCACAATCGCTCTGACTAATATAATTTATGCAATTTGTGAATTGTCACTGACAACTCTTGACCTTTCATGTCTAATAATGCTGGAATATTTGTTTCAACAAATTATGACTCATAAATGTCATAATATATTATTGTATAATATTGAAGAAACATAACATATATTTGTATGTAACATACTGTCACATTAATATATGTATACTTAATAGTTATTAAACCATTTAAAAAACTACAAAAACATATAATATCAAAATGATTAATCAGTTATCGGAGTAATATGTAGGTTTGATTATCTAGTCTTGAGCCGGTCTAATCAGTAAGATCTACAAAAATCTCTCTATCAATTCAATTATTTAAGTTTAACGTAAAACAACGCTTCACATTTATCTATTTATATAACAGATGATATGGTGAGACACAAATTGCGAGAAACGACGAGAATTAAACCCACAAATGATGGATTCACAATCTATTGCCTTAATCTACATCAGCTCTGACTAATATAATTTATGCAATTTGTGAATTTTCACTGACAACTCTTGACCTTTCATGTCTAATAATGCTGGAATATTTATTTCAACAAATTATTACTCCTAAATATCATAATATATTATTGTATAATATTGAAGAAACATAACATATATTTGTATGTAACATACTGTCACATTAATATATGTATATTTAATAGTTATTAAACTATTTAAAAAACTACAAAAATATATAATATCAAAATGATTAATCAGTTATTGGAGTAATATGTAGGTTTGATCATCTAGTCTTGAGCCGGTCTAACCAGTAAGATCTACAAAAATCTCTCTATCAGTTCAATTATTCAAGTTTAACGTAAAACAACACTTCACATTTATCTATTTATATAACAGATGATATGGTGAGATACAAATTTTGAGAAACGACAAGAATTAAACCCACAAATGATAGATTCACAATCTATTGTCTTAATCTACATCAGCTCTGACTAATATAATTTATGCAATTTGTGAATTGTCACTGACAACTCTTGACCTTTCATGTCTAATAACACTGGAATATTTGTTTCAACAAATTATGACTCCCAAATGTCCATTACAATATAGTCGTTAAGCAGCATATAAATAGAAGAAAATGTAAAGCCATCAGAAGTGCAATTCAAATAACAGCAAAAATATATATATATCAATACATTTCTGCCTTACGTTAAATAAGGTCTCACACCGCTCGTCTAATTTGGTGTTGTAAGTTGGTTCAAGTGCCTAACGGCCGCCAAGACGATGCCCTCTTCCGCCGAAGGCCACTCCGTCCGTGGTGTTCGGCCGTCGCGCTGGTGCTGCATTCGGATGAGTCTGCTCTGTAGAGGTTGTACGTGCTCCGCCAAGGCGGTAGCCTCTTCCCCGAAAAGCAACTCCGGCTTGTGGATCAGACTGAACAGGGGAGTTTATCTGCACTCCTTCCCCCCATAATGCCACAAGCTTGTGACTGAGTATATCAGATTCAAGGATCACACAAGCTAGTTCATGAGGAATACAACAAGATGTCATCCAATGAGTATCATCTTGACATCCTAAGGCATTCGGAGCGCGAACGCTCCCTAAGTAGCACGGATTAGGGGGAGAGAAGGCGCATTTGCGCGCAACCTTACTCGTTCGCTTCTGCGAAGAGGCTATTTCGATGCAAATTCAAGGCACTGATGCAATGCGGAATGAAAAATCATGTCTCGGGATAAATGTGGTAGCTAAATGAAAGGATACACCCAGAGAGGAGTCTTCAGGATGAACTTCCCTCCGGAAAGCGGGTGAAGCACAGTGAGAAAGTAGTACAGGTGACCAGCAACCATCCCGAGGATATCGGGCATCAACCGATTCCCGAAAAGCAAATCCAGTGCCAACATTGCCCAGGGAAGATAAAACCCCTGCAGCAGATCAAAAACAACATAATGCAGCAGTGACAATTCCAATCCAATAATGCCTGCAGTTCGAAACATTTATACCTTCAACGATACAAGACCGTAGATGCTGATTATCGAATTCGGGAACTCGCGCGCCCATACGTAGACTATCAGAAAGACCAACGATGCTCCCATGAACGGAGACCAAAAGTACGGGACAGCAGCGATTGCCTGATTCACACGAAGCAGAGGTTACATTCCATGAGTTAATCCGCTCGAAAGGATGTCGTCGTAGTTACTTACCAGAAGCGAAAGTGCTCCGGAGAAGAACATCCATACAAAGTCAGCTGTCCTCTTGTCAAATGGTCCTCTCTCCAAGGCCACACCATATCTAGCTCTATAAAATCGGCATGAACGAATAACTCTCAATAAGGTCGCGAATTGAAACATTGCGAATGAAGCAAACATCGGTAGGAGACAGGGATAGCCTGATTCTTACATTATGAGAAGGCGAAAGGCGAACGGTAAAGAGAATGGCCCTAGAAAGAAGAAATTGGTGATCAGCCTCCAAACCTGCAATAGAATCAAGTTTATCATCATGTAAGCAGGATTCAGCCAAAGAGAGAAGGCATCGAAAGCGAAAAACCGAACTGCCATTGCGGATTCAACAACCTGCAGACGTTTGAAAACATCCCCATAGGACAGTGCTATGTTCATGGGATCATAAAGATCAAGATAAAAGGCAGCTGTGGTCATCAAACAAGCAACTCCATAGGCCTTGCTCACAGGTGGTAAGGACCTGTAGTAACTGTAAAAACAAAATACAATATCAGTTAATTTTCGATGCCATCGAACTCGAGAATCCGAATCTATTATCGCTTGGATCAAAACAACTCGGCCGGAACATCAACTTACTCTCCAGGGGTGGACATGTCTAGGAACCAAAAACAAAGTGATGTTTTTTTTCTTTCTTGGTGGTGTTAGAAGAAATATGTTGCAATAGAAACACAATTGCCAGTTAAGTTGGTGTTGTCTTATCAATGGAGGTTCATTGGATATTCCAAAGTGGGGAGCGTGGACTATGGAAGACTCGGAGCTGAGTTCAAGTCACGGAGTCAACTTCCAACTTTGACGTAAAGGTGCCGTCCATTTTAGATAATTAAATTTCCCGCGTGGAAACCTTCGTTTACGTCCACTAGTCGATTTTGCTCTTAATCCACGTCAAAAGTCGAGCACAATCGAACCCGACACATGTGGACAGCTCTTTGAGCAGTACATGCTTCATTTACAAGCTTCGAACTTGGAACCTTGTCTAGAGTTAACAATCCAATATCCACGTGGACCAACTCTGGTGACAATTAGAATGCCTTTCTGGCCATAAATAATCATTATTAATTTACATCGTTACACTGTAATCTCGGACAGTCACTGGACCGACTGGATCACGAGCCGGGTAGTATACTGTAATCTAGTTATAATTAGACTGAATGCTCTTTTACAACGGAAGGTTAAAGAATGAACTAAAACTCTAGAGCAGAGTAGACGAACTGGTTCCTGTCGAAAAACATTCTGTGCTTTTAAAATAAGTCACTAAACTTCAGGACCAGAAGCAAACAGGCTAACAAGGCCTCGGAACACTTGTGCCGAGAGCTGTTGAGCAGGGAAGAGCTCGCCGTCCAGGTTCCAAATGCTCTCCTCGCCGAGGGACGTGAAAGTAAACGCTGAGGTCTGCAAGGAAGGAAAGGCGGAAGTAAAGACACGCGGACGAAATGGTTAGGATTTAGGCTAGAACATGAAGATGGAATTGAAAAAGCAGCAATCAAATGAGGAAAGGTAGTGATTAACCTTGTGATGCTCCACGAATTCGAAGTTTAAGGGCCTTCCTCCTCGCTTTGCAAGCTGTGTCAGGTGACTGTGGCATCAATGGAAAACGTCGAAGAGTTACAGCAATGTCGCAAGCTAAAATCGGAACATGATTATGGAAGGATGCAGTGCAAATTAGAAAAAGAAAACCCGGATGGAGAATAATGATAAGTGGACAATGGGGAATGCAGGGGGCAAAATACAAGCAAATTCACAGGAATTATGTCGTCCCTTATGTCGCATAGCAAAAGATTCTAAACATGCACCGGTCAACAATTCTCTAAAAACATATGGAGGAGCAATGAAGAAGAGGATTCAGTTTCTTATACCATAGATAATATGCACGGGGGCAATCTCTAATCAACAAAAGGTGCAGGAAACCATCCGAAAGATGTGCATCAGCCACCAAACCGTCAGGTGCTCTTTCATTTCGATTAGATATGATGGCGGCACCAACACTGAGAAAGTTTCCTTTACATTTTCTCCATTTGTATCCTTCAGGGCGTGAAAAAGGTTTTGCACGTGATCGCTTGGACACATTTAGTGGATTCATGTTACAGACACCACAATTAGCACGGCAAATGGTTCTTTCTGCCTTATCTGGAATGCAAATCTCTTTCACCCTGCTAAGAAGAGATCCTTTCTCAACATTGGAATTTGATTTTTCTGATTCGTATTCCACATACGCTATTTCCGCCTCGTAAGACCTAGAGAAAAAGAAGTTATTTCAAGATCTTTTCAGAAAAGGTTATTACATCATTTCTTTTACTAATATTGACCTCAGGAAGCAGAACTAAGGGATGATAGGAGCTCTCTAACTTATAAGGAAAGGCTGAGAAAAATCAGTACCTGTGTCTCATAAAAACTTTCGTTCCTGCATAATCGTAGCGCTTGGGGCCCATCCAACGGTATTTTTCACTCTCTGTGATGACATCTCCATAAAATCCATATCTGTCAACAATATGTGACTAGGTCAGGAAATAGATTACATAATACTGAAGTATAAGCTTAATATTTAGCCCCCGTTGAAGGAATACGAAGCAGTTCATTACAGAGACATACTCATTTGCCATGCCAGTTCGAAGATAACAAACAACCATAAAGGAGGCTGCTATATGTGTTAATGTTTTCATACCCAACCTAAAATCTTAAGGCAATGGGTTGGTGGATTCCCGACACTTGGAAAGTTAGTCCAACCACTTGCAACTAACAATTTAGAAAATTCATTGGGCAGAAGTTTGCATAGGCTTTGACTTTACTAACGTGCCATGAAAAGGAGTCGTGCGGAGGAAAAAAAGAAGCCATGGGATCAACCCGCTCTAATGCCATGTAAGAGTCTCCATGTCCTACCAAAAACTTTAAGATAATTAATAAGCAGAGTCTAATTTCATTATATAGATGGTATGCGTATGTCCTATAACCGATGTAAGATTCATACTCCAACACCACGCAATATGCAATTATATAACATGCACTTTTAGCTAAATTTGGTTTCATATACACAACAAAAGACTGTTGACTTAAGATTCTGTGGCCAGAACCTGTCGGGCTATAACAAGTAAAACTCGAGTAGAAACAGGAAAGGATGAGAGAGATACAGCTGCCATCAGAAAATATGAGAAACTACCCAGCAAAAGAAGCTGCATAGCGTACACGAGGTTTGACTTCTGATGTAGCGGATGCCTTCCAACTCACTACTTGAGCGAGATCAAGGTGTAACCTCTTACCCAGAACAATGTGTAATGCTGATGTTACAGGATCTCGAGCTCCAGTAGTACTGAAGAAAAAGTGGAAACGAGCTCTGAGTTTATCCGTCAAAAGAATCCAGGATTGAATAAACCCAGAATCCCAATATCATATGCAAAGGAAATTTGTTTGAAAGCACACTGACAATACCACATGACTATAGCATCAGTTGACCCCGCAGGAATGATTCCAAACCGGAACTTCTCAAAAGAAAAATCAGCATCGTGGTCTGCTATGTGCCAGTTTACAAAAAGGTTTCATGAGCATCCATTTGGTACCATCAACAGTCGCACATATAAATGACTTGAAACAGCAACATCAGATCGTTCTTAGCTGCTGATCAATCATCAATTTATGGTTTAAGTAGCAATGAAAAGCCAGTCCGAGGGAAAACTAAATTGCCTCAGTTTGTCAAGTCGGAAGCTTGCTAACCTGAATCATGTGAGCCGTCTTCTATACCTGAAAATTAAGATGCGAGTGACATACATGATGCAAAAACAATTGGGCCAATGCAAGTGGTAACGCTAACATATTTTGTTAACATACTGAGATTTGTAACTCTATATCTGTTTTGAGTTGAACCCGGAAGGAGATGAAACTGATCCTCATTTTGACCGGAGATTTCAGCATTGCCGCGCTCTGAGTCAGGAGCTGAAGCATCACTTTCATCGTAATGAACAAGATCTGATGGGCAAGGTGGGTAAGGAGCTTTATGCCGTGAAAGAAGAAACCCATTAAGAAGCTCATTAAAGAAGCCATCGCCACCCTGGAACCATCATTATAAAAAAGAACTTTATAAGTATCAACACAAAGTGTTGAAATCTGACAGAGTTCAACATCATGACATGGTAATGATACAGACAACAGAAGAGAACTTGCATAAAACTTAGTCCTATGGAAAGCAAAGAGTTATCATTGCCATCAACGGATCAAAGCCAGGTACAAGAGCATGCTTAACCTACAAGATTCCAACCTTCCGAGAACTCAATCCCAGCTTCCATTAGCACCTATAGCACACAGTTACGTTGCTAAAAAGGTTGGTATCATAAAGGTTTTCTTTTAGATGGATGATTGTGCAATGAATAGAAGAGAAAACGCCGTAGATACACTGGTAGATGAAAAGAGCATAGATGATTTCTGAACTTGGTCCACTCGGATGTAAAATATAAATGAGATCAATATCATGCACAAAGGCTTCCTGGTGCTTACAACACATATGAAACCATCATACGAATTTAACTCGTCATTCGCAGTAGATGCCATCACATCAAATGCATGTCCTGCCCTCTGTGTCACAATCACCTGAGGAAGCCAAGGGAAAAATATGAACTTGGAATAATGTAGAAGACTTGGTAAACCTATAAATACTAGGGACATCACCAACTCCACCTGCAAAGAATCACAAGGATTCCATGGATTACTACATTTTGTTATTCCATGATGTAGACGTGGTAACTGCCATTTAAGTCTTTGCAAGAGTTGCACCAATACAAGAAACATTCATGGTCTGAATTGTCTGCATGACAACTGAGCAGCCCATTGCTTTTGAATGACAAGTACAAGTGCAATGAGTTGTGACAGAAATACAAGAACTTACATTTGTTTTGACTTTAGCATGTGAAAATATAGGAGACACAGACCCCCACGTCTTGTAGCCATTTGTTTTCCCACTTTTTGGATTAACAAAGACCTAGTCAGCAAGAAATTAAAGCTGCAATGTTATGTTTGCGGCAAAACTTATGCTTTCATCCACGGGAACATAAACCACTTCAAGAACAAACCATGAGGTTCTTCGGTCTTCCAAATTCTGACTTCAGAGAAGCATCAACTCGTTCAACCCAAGTTTGACATGTCTGTAAATCCTCGTGACCAAATATGCATGTGGACGGGACCAGAACACCTGGCTGGCTGGTAGACTTTTGGACACTGCGCAACATAAATCGATACATCTGTAGTAACTCATGAGAATAAATAATTATCCGTAACCTGCTATCAACTACAACAGCTGCAGAGACATGAACAAACCTCATGCTTAGGAGAATCCCGACCTAAAAGACGCTTTCCAACTTTAAGAATATTTGGACCTCGAACTAAACCATAGTTGATGAACTCCACAGAGTAGGTATCAGCAAGTTTGATCTTGGTAACAACATCTGGAAGAACTTTTAAGCCCAGACATGTCGATTGCCTCTGCAGAGAAGCCATAGGCAGTCAGGAATTAGACGATTGAGTTCCCACATTTTAACAATACAAATCAGAATGCTCAACAAAAAGAATAAAGCTCCAAACTTCTTGAGACATATAGCCAATACTACAACCTCTCAATCATCGAACACCAAGCTCATGTCAAGGGTCATCGTCGAAACTAATCCAAGTCGCAAACCCACAATACTCAAAGCCATTAACTTTTAGTCATCAAAAGGAAAACCTACTCTTTGACATTAAAAATATAAAAATAACACGAACAACCTAGATAGATTTGATCAGCTCCCTTATTGGATCATCAAGCGGAAAATACTACCAAACGGGCACCTGAATTTCAGCCCCACGAGGAGGATACATCATACAATTTCAAAACTTTTTAACTAGGGATCGTAAATCCAACAACTTCTGTGCTTCTACACGCACACTACCAAAAGGGTACCTGAATTTAAGCCCTAGAAGGGATACACATCCAAACTTTCCAACTAGGGATCATAAACCTAAGGACGGTCGTGCTTCTACACATACAGGAAAAGTAAATTCTCGCATCATTACCAAAAGGGTACCTAAAATTCTGCCCACCAGGATCACATATCATGAAAAAATCCAAACTTTTTAACAATGAATCATAAATCAAGCCACTCTTCTTGTGCTTCTAAACGGACGGGAAAAGTTAAAGCCACGATCTTGAACGGACTTGGGTTCACGTAAAGAGATCTTGGGTTCAAACCTCACCAATCCATTGAAAGAGCCGTCCCTAAATAGGTTAAGACAATTCTCGACTCTCGACGGAAAAAAACTACGATCTTGAAAAAAGTATCTCACCATTAGGGAGTCGTCGAGGGATTCCCAGGACAACCCATCTGGACGGAGGGTGGCAACAACCTCCCCAACCTTGTCCAAGTAAAGCTTCGTCTTCAAATACGGCGTCGCTTCGTCCCTTGGGGCGCTGGCGCTGGTGTTGTTCCCAACTTCATCATTTTCCATTCTAGAAAAAAAAAATGGAAGAGGTCCTTGAATGAATCTGCTTAGCTCGATCTTAGCGAAGCTTCATCCTCATCTTGGTTTTTATTTTAATCTAGAAACGATCTGGATTAATGGGGGACCCAAGATTCAGGAATCCGGAAGCGGGTTTTCTTTGACAAGTCCTTAGAATTTTGTCGGATGGGGACAAGTGTTGTATATATAAACAGCACCCTGGGTGGGACCACAAAGACGAAATGGCCTTCTTTTTTGATGGTTTTTATCAAGGGATATGTTCACTTAACTACCCTGTAGTTTCGACAATTTTTATTTGTGCATTTTGTAGTTTTATTTTTTTTATTTTGGTGACGGAGGTTTCCGAATTAGACATTTTTGGTGACAAACACCTAACCAGAGTTAGTTTTTTCCTTGTTGTTATTTTTATAGTTATCCATGTCAGCGCCAAGTCATATTTCCCATCCCATGTGGCACCGCCGTGAAAAAGTTAAAAAATTCTCTACTTAAGACTCTATGTTTTACGTCATATTTTTTTCTGTTTTGGCTGACTTGGGAGATTAGGGATTTAGGATTAAAAAAATTTCAACCTTTCCACTTCAATATTCTAGAGAAATATGACGTGGCACTGACATGGCGCTTATGTAGATAACCATGGAAATGCCAATTGGAAAATAACTAACATTGGTTAAAAATTTATCACAAAAAATGTCAAATTTGAAAACCTCTGTCACCAAAAATGTTAAATTTGAAAACTTCCGTCACCAAGATGAAAAAAGTAAAACTACAAAGTACTTAAATAAAAATGTCTGAAACTACAAAGTACTTAAATTAAAATATTCTTTTATCAATGTTTAGAAAAAACGAATCCAACGACAACTCGAGATTCTTCATGTTTCTTGATTCACCTTGTCGAATTGGTTAGTTTATTTATAGATTGGATCGAAGAATTTTAAAATAAGAATATATTAATTATATTTAGTATTAAAACATCAAATAATTATAAATATTAGTTAATTTTTCTTCATTAGTTATAATTTACAAGCATTAAAAACATAATGTAATAATTTTTAATCAAATAAAATTTAAAAATACTATTTTCTAAACACACATTTTTTTTGTTAGACCAGCCGGTGTTACTGGTTGAACCACCATCTAGAGAACACTCCGATTTAGTCACGGGCATTTTTTGAAATCTTGTTTTTTATGGTTACTTCTCGCATTCTTACTTACTTTAATTTTAAAATTATGTAATGTTTTTAAATTTTTAAAAAATTTATGTAATTGTTTGAAACTCATGTTGGTAAACGTCATGGATCATTTCCTATGGCATTAAGTCTCAAGGAAGTGTTGTATTTCTTTTTCCAAATGTTAATACTTATTGGACGAGTGATTCATATGATCACAAAAACTACTAAATTTAATGAGCTAAACTAAATTAGAATAACTCTTTGTCATTTGATCTAAACGCTCGGTAGTTGAGAAATGCTAGTATGGTTTAGGATATCAACAAGGTTGATTCTTACAATGAGTTATAGGCACAGCAAACAGAGAATAAACATGGACCCTTTCTTTCCCTGAGAGTTTCTACTTCATGGAAATACGGTGAAAACCTGAACGTCATCCATCTCCGGACTCCTCACTGAGTACTGAAAAGTCCAACCATGACAAGCACCAGAATGCACGCCATTCTTGTTGACAGCGAAGACGGCTCCCACAAAGTCGGGGAACTTTTTCGCGATTCGAGATATGGCGTCCTTGGCAGCAACTCCAGGTTCCACTCCCAGTCTCATGCTCTCCACAACCTGATAGCTGCAAAAATAAGAGTTTAAGGTTGTCCAGGTAAAGAGATTTGCAGACAAGATATAGGACGACAGAGCGAGAATGCAGTGGTCACCGACGCTCTGAGCACGTAGAACTGACTTAAAGGCTACATTACCATGGAAGAAAGCGCATCATTATGTCGCCGTCACCTGTTGCTCCGCAGGCACCAACTTCATCAATGGCATATGCTGATGAACCTGCAATTGGACCATCTCCCACCCTACAACCAAAGGATATTTGAGAATGGCTATCCTTAATTTTCGTTCGCAATTAAAGAGGTTTCTACTTTCTAATTCTATCATCTGTCCACTAGTGTTCCAACATACATAATTCCTTAATCTTGAGATGACTTTCGGGTAAGGCAAGTGAATTCAATTGGAAAAGATCTCTGGACAGAGAGTTCCTCCAGCTGCCTTACCCAAATTTTAATGGAATGGTGAAACTAGAAGCTGATTGCAGCAAGCAAGTGAGATGTACTCTTCTAAATTTCAGTAGCAGCCATCTACGAGATACCACGATTAAACAGACCGAGCTTTTCGATTTTACCTTCCAGATATCTTAAAGGTGGCACCGTTAGTTGATGTGCCAACAGCAACATGTCCCATCTGCGCAGAAAACATTTTCTTGGTGAGCCATGTCTTCACCAGAAGAACGAATACCAAATTAATCTCATTGATCGGTCAACTTACTTTATCAATCGCAGCCATTGATATTGTGTCATGGTTGTGAGGACCAACGAGTGATGACCTCGACTCCCTATCACCGACCAGATTGATTATGGAGCACTTTCCGTCTTTGACGTTCATGGTATGAATTGGTTCGTAAGGTCCACAACCATTGACAGGGGAAACATTCTTCCAGAAATTGGGTTGGCAGCTGCTCGCTTTCCATTTAGTCCACTTCTCACGTGACTCTGAAGAACTAAGGTCCGTCGGCCCAGGTAATCCCATTGAAATAGCAAAGGCCGATGCCTTCTCTCCAACAAGCAGCGTGTGCTCCGTGTGTTGCATGACTAACCTAGCAGCTCTAATGCCATCTTTCACAAACCGCATGGCAGCAACAGCTCCAACCTCCATCGTCACCTAGGCACATCCTTGGCAAAATGGATAACCCAAATTCAACACCACCTCCAAATGAGAAAAATATCAAAACAACAACGATTAAAGACCCAAACTTTAGAATGGTAGCTACCCCATCCATGACGAGAGCATCGATTGTGGTCTCCCCGTCCTCATCCGGACTTCCTCCAGGTCCAACTGCTCGTTCCAGAAACAAATGGGAGACCAGGATCAACATTCCCAGCAAAGTTCCCAGTTAGCATTCCAAATTAAACTTCATAACCATCTAACACAAATGAAAAAGCGTCCATCCAACTCAACAACCATACAATTATCCTTAAAGCCAGTTACAAAGGTCAGCATTTGCCTCCATTGTATGGAGGAACCCCACCGATGTGATCCGTTCGATATTACTTTCTGATCTTAATGATGCATCCTCTAAAATGTCAATTTTGAAAAATCAGTAAAGAAGGGTTAGTCCAGACACAAAGGGCAGAACAAATTTGCAACATCAATGAAGAGATTGTCTAAACCAAGAACCACTTAGATCAACTGGTGAAGGCTTAGTTCTATTTTAACCAAGAGGCTCGAGTTCGAACCTTTGAGAACTCATCAGTGTTAAATACTTGTTGTTGTGAGAATTTTGTCACCTTTCAAAGGTCTCTCTCGGCTCATACCCGGATCCATCGGCACAATGGTATCCGGAAACTAGGTGGTCTAAACCAAAAATATATATATAAACCAAGAACCACCCAATTACCCACAAAGCTAGCTATAACCATCACCATTTCTTAGTTCACACCCCTAGAGATTAAAGGCCCAAACTTTACCGGTGCCATCGCAGCGAAGCTCCTCACAAGCAGAGCAGCCCTCCACCACGGCGTCAACGGCGGAAAGCCCGCCGTCAACGGCCCGCCAGGCGGCTCTTACAGCCTCCTTGAACGGCCAGGTGCTAATCACTAAAGGGTACTTCCCGGAATCGTTCTTAAACCCATCTTCGTCTCCAGCTCCGGCAATCTAGCTCGTGACAAAGACAGATTGCGTCATCAACAAGAACAAGAACCCACCCACATCGGAAATTGATCAAATTTCAAAAATTAAGAGCCGGAAGGGCAAAAAGCATCGAACTTGATTAGTTACCCGGTGCTGGGAAGAGGATAGGACCACGACCAGGAGTGTAATAATTGGTAGGCTTCTTGTTAACGCCATGGGATAGCCGGAACTTGGACAGTGCAGAGAGGGTTTTTTTTATCTTTGGTGTTACTATTCATAATATTTTGTCAAAAAGGAGTCCAATTTTAAAGTATTGCAGGAGTGGTGTCCACGTAGCATGGACGCCAAAAAAAGTCAGATCTTGGTCCAAGATCCGACATCTTTCGTCGGATGACCAAGATCCGACTTTCTTTGGCGAATCTATCATCCGGCCAAAAAAGTCGGATCTTGGTCCAAGATCCGACTTTTTTGGTCGGATCTTGGTAGATAAGATATCCGAAATCTTCAAAAAAATTTGGATGACCAAGATCCGACATAAAAAGTCGGATCTTGGCAAAATAGACATGATATGCGTTTCGTCTTGGTGGTTAGGGGTGAGCATTCGGGATATCCCGATCCCGAATACCGAAAATCCCGAATACCGAAATTCGAAAAAAATCCATCCCGATCCAGAACCAAAATAATTTCGGGATATCCTGAATACCGAATTAGAATTTCGGGATTATCCCAAAATCCCGAATTTCGCAAAAAAAAAATTAAACGAAACCCTAACTCCTAAATCAAAACCGCTTCAACCTCACCTCTTTTTTCCTTGAGAGTAACACCAACTCACAATCTATTGACATGCATCAACTTAAATTAGACACAAACTCACAATCTATTGCAAAACCCCCAAAATACGAAACCATAAGTAAAAAAAAATCACTAATTAGAACAAGTCAAGAGAGGAGAGGAGAGGAGCGTGGTGGAAGAGGGCAGCTACGATGGTCGCCGGTCGCTATCTCGTGGTGGTGGCTTGCCGGAGTGGGTTAAAGAAGAAGAAAAATGGTTGATTTTCTTGTTGATTAAGAGAGAAGATGGGGAAAGAGGAAAGGAGAAGAGGGGGGAGAGAAAAAAGAGGGGGTGCTTGCGTTCTGTGAGGAAAGGAGAAAGGTGGATTTTTTTGTTTATATATATAAGTTGGTAAAATTATATTTTGGTACTTCGGAATTTTTGGTATTACCGAAATAATACCGGTATATACCGAACCGATCCCGAATACCGAAATTACCAAAATTTTCTCAAAAACCTTACCGAATTAACTCCCGAATACCAAATTCCCGATCCCGAACTCCCGAATACCGAAATAATTTCGGGATATCCCGAATACCGATCCCATTTGCTCACCCCTATTGGTGGTAGAAGGTGCCATTTTTTACTCAATGGTCATAGGTTTGATTCCTACTTCTTGCAATCTTGCTTTTAATTTTTACTATATTATATTAAATAAATTCAACTGTAAAAGTTAGACAAGTAATTTTTTATAGCCAAATTGGTTTAAGTTGTGGTCTTTGGACCTAAGGTCATAAGTTCAATAGTTGACTTCGATAATTTTTTTATCACTTCGTTTTACTAAATCATTCACCATAAGTTCAAAATTTTTATCACTTCGTTTTACTAAACCATTCACCATAATTTCAACACCGATCATTCACGAAGTGATTTAATATTCACCATAATTTTTAATATTCAACAAATTTGTTTTAGTATTAGTGAATGATTTAATATTCACCATAATTTTTTTATCACTTCGTTATACTAAATCATTCACCATAATTTCGTTATACTAAATCATTCACCATAATTTCAACACCGATCATTCACGAAGTGATTTAATGTTCACCATAATTTTTAATATTCACCATATTTAATAAAAAAATTTGTTTTAATATTAGTGAATGATTTAGTAAAACGAAGTGATAAAAAAATTACCAAAGTTGAGTATTGAACCTGTGACCTTAGGTCTAAAAACCACAACTTAAACCAATTTGGCTATCAAGAATTATTTGTCTGATTAATACAATATAATATTTCTGTTGGATAGTAAAAATTAAAAGCAAGATTGTAAGAAGTAGGAATCGAACCTATGACCATTGAGTAAAAAATAGCACCTTCTACCACCAAGACAAAACGCATGTTATGTCTATTTTACCAAGATCCGACGTATTATGTCGGATCTTGGTCATCCAAATTTTTTTGAAGATTTCGGCGGATATCTTATCTACCAAGATCCGACCAAAAAAGTCGGATCTTGGACTTTTTTGGCCTGATGATAGATTCGCCAAAAAAAAAGTCAGATCTTGGTCATCCGACGAAAAAAGTCGAATCTTGGACCAAGATCCGACTTTTTTTGGCATCCGTGCCACGTGGACACCACTCCTACAATACTTTAAAATTGGACTCCTTTTTGACAAAATGTGCTGAATACTTTTCATGCCTTTTCTTGCCTTTTCATGCCTTTTCTTTCTATTTCTTGCCTTTTCTTGCCTTTTCATGCCTTTTCTTTCTATTTCTTGCCTTTTCTTGCCTTTTCTTACCTTTTCATGCCTTTTCTTGCCTTTTCATGCCTTTTCTCACCTTTTCTTGCCTTTTCATGCATTTTCTTGTATTTTTTTGCCTTTTTATGCCTTTTCATGACTTTTCTTGCTTTTTCATGCCTTTTCATGACTTTTTTTTGCCTTTTCATGCCTTTTCGAAAAAAAACCCTGCAGAGACTGTTACTTTTTAGTGTTAACTTGTGCGCTGTTTGAATTTTTTTTCTAACAAATTTAGCCTATATTTTAGATACATTAGATGGTATTGATGTTTGTTTATGTCTCAAGTAAAATATTTCTATTTTTTATTAAAAAAGTGAGTCGATTTACCAATTCTTAGGATATAGATCCGTTGTCATAATTTTTTTAAGGAAAAATTACGTTCAGGTCCCTGTAATTTGGCATTCCTCCCTCTGGGGTCCTTACATTTCCGAAATCGTTTCTGACGTCCCCGAAGTTTGGTTTTAGAGACTCTCGGGTCCCTGACAGCTCTTTTTCATTTTTGGTCATAAAAATGACTAAAATACCCTTAAACAAAAAATAAAAAATTTACTTTCTCCAACCTTTGAACAGAAATACCAACAACCACAAACCAACTCAAAAATAAGATCAAACTAACCAAAATCAAGAACACAACCAAGAACGTTAAGAAAAAAAATCAGACCGGTTATTGATATACGAAAGAAATTCCAAAAGGAATTCCGGAAACTAATCGTTCGACCCTCGATTTCAACGTCAAAAACACAATCTCCTTCGACCTGGCCTCATCCCTCCACTCAACGTCAAGAACTCGCTCACAGCTGTGATTAATCGTTCGTCGGACGCGCCCAGTAGGTTGATGCCCCAATCAGGACCACCTCAACGGCGTAGGCCCCATCACTAACTTATCGATCTCTCGACGACAGATCCTTGATGTCGTCGGCCCAATCTGCTCGCCGGCCTAGGGACCACCGCAACGGCGTCGCTTCTGTCATCCCGAAGACCTCACCTTCCCTGTATAAATTCACCAAATCCCTAACCTCTCTCTCCCTCTCCACCCAGAACCCTAACCCCCGGCCCGATCCTCGCGTAACCTAGAGGCCCCACTGCCCTCCTCTCCATCAAGAACTACACCACCACCGGCAGCTTCCTCCCAGCCTTCTGCTATGGGGAGTACCCTCGTACGCACATGGACAAGGAAGACGATGGGTTGATGTGCAAGTCCTTGGTGGCGACCCCGTTGGCGAAAGACGGGTCTGGTTTCGTGGAATTGGGAATTCCAAAATTGGGGATTCCAAAATTGAGGTTTAGGGTTTCCCAATCATAGAGGAAGATGAACTATTAATTTTAATTAAAGCTCTGGTTGATTTATGGGTTTGATGTTCTTGCCTTCTTGGTTGGTGTTCATAGTGTTCAAGAGGTTGAAGAAGGTAAAAAAAAATTTGTTAAAGGGTATTTTGGTCATTTCCATGACCAAAAAATAAAAAATGGGCGCGAGGGATCCGAGAGTTTCTAAAACCAAACTTCGGGGACGTCAGGAACGATTTCAGAAATGTAGGGACCCTAGAGGGAGGGACGCCAAACTACAGTGATCTGAGCATAATTTTCCTTTTTTTTAATAATCCGTTTTGTCATGGTGCTTAATTAACCTTGTTGGCTGTTTGGACATTGAGATCGAGGCCGGTGAAGAAAGGAAGAAAAGTGTAATTTATTCGGCTTAGAAAGTTATAAGTATGATTTTTCAAAGAGTTTATTTATGAAGCATAAAAGTAAAATTCAAAATACGCATAATTTTCAAAGTTTGCCTAAAAGTAAAATTCAAAGTACGCATAATTTTCAAAGTATGCCTAAAAGTAAAATTCAAAGTACGCATAATTTTCAAAATACACATAAAAGTAAAATGGGAAATTATCATCTTCTAGCAAATTTTATAGTAGCTAGTGACATTTTTTTGGGTCAAATAGCTAGTGACATTGCTATAATCAAGTTATAACTTTTATAGTTATTTTTTATATATATCGACCAAAGTCTGGGTCTTATGTGTAGTTTAGAATTGTGAAATAGAAAAAAATTCTTTCATAGAGATCTTGTACCAATTTGACTCATATAATGAACGATATTCTTTTTGCCTGTAATTTTTCTCTGAATTTTTTTACGTAAATTTGTATATTTTGTGTTCTCCTTCCGATCTAATTTTTCTATCAAAAGAATTGCTATAGTTTTCAAATATCACTTTCTCTAAAATGTCTTTGTGCAGTACCAATTGTTGAAATAAAGAATGACAAATTAAATAATGAAACTTTTATTGCTCAGAATCTGAGAAAAATGATCCTCGGCATAGGAAATAAGAGTATAATTTTTTTAAATATTATTGCACTGGTCCAGTTATTTTGAAATTGGTTCAGGGCCCTTTTGCCTCTCTTTCTAGAAAAATTAACTTTCAAAATTAAAGAAAACATTGTATATAGCTTAATCAAATGACAATTAACTCACGTTTCTTTACCTGTACTAGTTAGTCTCTTAATCCTGTTCCTGACACCAGAAAAGAAAGTCTCTTAATCCTGCTTCAAATTTCGTTCTCTGCCAAGTTAACAATATTTAAATCGCTTATTACAAAATGAAACTTAAGAGGGAAAGTAAACTATGTATGGTACATCATAAAATGGTCAACTGTCATTTGGTAAATTCGAACTATTGAATATATCAAATCATGTTTATGAGGATTCCATGTAAAATTTTCACTTATCTGCGTGGCTTATTTATACTGGAGTTTATACAAAGAAACCACACTAAAAAGAGAGACTATGGAGTTTATACTTTGATAGACGACGACCGGAGGAATGGCAATAGCCAAAAAAAGGAGGGTCTCATAAATATAAGGGATAATTGCCCTAAGGTCTCTGGCATTTGAGCAAATCATTCTTTTAGTCCTTACTATTTTCAAAAACTTTTCTTGGTCCTCTTATTTTGACATAATAGTACTTTTTAGTCCCTAGCGGACTCACTGCTGACGTCATAAAAAGTGGTCATAAAAAGATTGTGTTGACCGCTGACGTCAGCTGTGGGTCCGTCAAGGACTAAAAAAAATGCTATTATGTCAAACTAGGAGGACCGAAAAAGTTTTTGAAAATAGTAAGAACTAAAAGGGAGATTTACTCAAATACAAGGGACCTTAAGGCAATTATCTCTAAATATAATGGCAGGCTCGCTCCACTTGTGGTGTTTTCCTGTGTAATAGCAGCCATTGGAGGCCTCCTTTTTTGCGCTGACTTGGAGTTTCAGGTTTGTTCATTAACTAACTAGCTTGTAGTTTACTAATTTGGGTTGAGTTTATGACGATCCTCAGCTATTAAAAAAGTTAAGAGTTCACTTTATCAATTGTTTGCGTTTTTACACACTACTATTTTATAATTTTAAATATTTTCTGGTCAGCTGGCAAAAGTTTTACGTAACTAATCAAGTAATTCTCGTTAACCTCAGTTACTTGAGTTATTTCATTTATCACGTAATGTCATTAATTTTAGCCGCATTTTATATTATGTCACTAATTTTATTCGTATGACATGTCAATGTTGATTTAATAAAAAATAGGACAATCGTATTTGGATTCAAATCTGAAATAAGAGTAGATTTGGTGTCAACAGTCACGCAGATAAAATTAATAATGTAACATGACAAGCGAATTAAAATTAATGATATGTCATGATACACAAAATGATTCAAGTAATTAGAATTAACAGATGTTACTTGATTGTTAGTCATGTAAAACCTACGTCACATGGTCAAAATTTAGATCCATGAGTTAGTAATACGTCGTGTAATTTAACCATAAAAACGAGCTTAAAGTCTATGACCAAGTTCGAACAACCTAGAAAAGTGAAACTTGTACTCACAAAAAATAACTATCTCGTTACAGTTCTTTTAGAACTGCTAGTTACACTTGGTTTAACTGCATGATTAATTCTTAGAAAACTGGTTTTTTTTTCTATGAACTTGGTAAAATAAATATTGCTGAAAATTTTGTCTCCAATGTGGAATTTTACCATACTTGGCTTTAAATTAATTGCAACTTGTAAGTAGCTGGTATGCAAGTATCATATACAGAAAAGAAATCATTCCCCTAGGTAGCTTGATGAATCAAAACATTTATCTTTAGTTTCATCCAAAATATACTAATACAAGGGAACTTCAAGGTAAGCTGTTTCCTAACTAGCAGAAGTTGATCATGATATTTGACGGTGGAGTTACTTCAATGGAGCCATTCCTTGAGAAGTTCTTCCCAAATAAATTTGGGAATAATTTCTTAAGGAGTGGCAAATTTGCGAAGTTGCCACTATAGTTTGGAATTTTTTCCTAAGGCTGCTGGGTTTAAGGTGGTTTGTGGGCGGTTCGTTCCGAGGTTTCCTGGAGAGCTGGTTGGGCCTAGTTCCAGGTGGTGCCTTGAAGAAGGTATGGCATGGTTTACCCTGTTCGTAGCTAGATGTTGGACGATTTGGAAAGCTCGCAACAAGGACATTTTCGAAAAGGATGAGGTTTCCTAATCATATTTTGCACTCTACCTCTCGCTCCCTTGTAAAATTTACTGTTACAAAAAAAAAACTAGAGACCATAATGGAGGATGGTCTTAAAGCAGGAGCAACTTCAATTTCTAGCTTGTAGGCTGTAACCTTTGTGAAATGTAATGGAACTTGAGTTGTCAGTGCTCTCTCTTTCACCATAAAGAGAGGAGAACTTGGAATATTGTTATTGAAACCAACTGGTATCATCCGAGTACCTACTTGACTGACTAATCTAGGTTCAAGCTAGTACTAACATAAATGTCATGCATAAATATGATGGTACAACTCTAATTAAATTGGAAGAAATCAACCTAGCCAGTAGTTGACTGGTATGAAAACAAGCTGAAAAAGAGACTAATTGTTTCACATCTTGTACTCTCTGCACAAACACACTTGGCCCACTAACAAATTACACTTAGGTCCTTCAGTCTTCCCTTTTCTTTGGATTTCCTAATGATACAGACTAATATTTCACAAACAGACTCACAAAGTTACAAGCTAGAAATTTAAGCTGCTACTTCAGGAGCATTCTCCTTTATGGTCTCCGGTTCATTGGATCTCTGCCAATACCAATGATCCTTCCAAATCTCATCCATCTTCTCAAGGGGAAGATTGGCTGTCTCCGGCAAGAAGAAGTACACGAAACCCGTCATCACCACCACCCAAGTCGCGAAGAAGAAGAAGATCCCGGCCCTGAAGTGGCAGAGCATGTCTAGGAATGTCTGTGCAATGATAGAAGTAAACAAGAAGCTCACTGCAACCACAATGCTCTGGCCTGCTGATCTGATCTCCAACGGCAAGATCTCGCTCGGGATAAGCCACGCCATCGGCCCCCACGACCAACCATGACCCGCAGCGTATACGCACATCATGATCACCACCAAATATGCATACACTTTATCTATGCTTCCATGATCACCCATCTTAAAGGCTAAGATCACACCAACTGTAATGTAGGACACAAACATTGCAAAACCTCCTGATATGAGCATCGATCTCCGGCCAACCTTGTCGATGATTGCCATGGCAATCATCGTCGAAAACATGCCAGAAACCCCTACTATCATTGCAGTCATGATCAGGGACGACGTTCCTTCGAGTCCGATCGCCTTCAGAAGGAACGGAGTGTATAACCCGACAATGCTGATCCCTGTCATGATATAGAAAAACGGAATGGCTAAAACTATCACTAGCTGAGGCCTGTACTTCCTCTGCAAGATACTCTTAAAAGGGTGTTTCACTGATTTTGAGGCCACACTCGCTTGGATGAGATCCTCTAGCTCTGCGTCTACATCGGTCGTGCCTCGAATTTTTCGAAGCATGGCTCTTGCCTTGTGAGGTTCATCGGTCCGCTGAACCATGCTGTTCGGTGTCTCGGGGAGGAAATTCGCTCCTGCTACTAGGATCAAGGCTGGAACAGCCGCAAGTGCAAGGGAGACTCTCCATCCCCAACCAGCCTTGATCTTTTCGGTGCCATAGTTGATCATATCGGCTGCTAGTACTCCAATGCTAGTGCAGAGGTAGAAGCCAATGTTGAGAGCTCCTCTGTAGCTTGGTGGTGCCATCTCAGAGAGGTATAAAGGAACAGACTGCAAGATAAACAACTTCAACAATTTTGACTCGAAAAATGTGTTTTAAACCACGAAGTACTGAAGCGTCAAACGCTAATACACAGTACTAAATGAAGTTTTACCATAAACTTCTGGCACTAAAGTGAAATTTTCACAGTAAAACTACTTAAGTAGGACGAAAATCAAATTTCCGCAAACAATTTAGGGAGTCATTTTTCAGCAAATACAGCTCATCCATTTGATTCTCCGGAAAATGCTTTTTGATCAAAACCATTTTCTCCATCTTAATTAATATTTTTTTATGGAATATACGTCTAGTATTTGTTTGAACCCGAAAAATATTTCTCAAAAATCATTTTCATGATCAGAAAATTATAGCAGAAAAATTATTATCATTATGGGATAGGGAAGCTTCGAATATCCTAAAAATGGACCGGCGAGCATGGTTTTAAAAAACGACCCGGAGGCCGACCCGGGATTTCTCCCGTCCTCTGGGTCAGCCGGTCGGACCGGGCGAACCACCGGTCGGACCAAATTTTTTTATTTTTAAATAATATATATATGTAGGTTAAAATATACTTATTTTCCATACAAAAAAAAGTAGACTTAATTTTTTATCTCTCCACTCTATAAATCTACTTTTATTTATTTATTTATTACTTTACAAATTTGTCAAATCAATTTTTTTCCTCGAAAACTACCAAAAAAAAGTCAATTTCGTCCATTTTTGTACTAACCGGGTTCGACCGGTCAGGATGGACCTCAAGATCGGCCGGTCTGACCAGATTTGGTCCGGTTAGTACAGACCCCGATCAAAAGTCTAAAAACGACCCGGTCGTATGCCCGTGTCGTGGTCCAACCGGTCGAACCACCGGCCGAACCGCATTTTTTAAAACCATGCCGGCGAGAGGTAATTGAAAAGTATAATGCCAAAACTTAGGCGATTTATGATTTTACCTATCTAGTAGTATATGTTATTTAGATTTTCTAATTTTTTTTGCCAATAATAGGAGAATTTTAATGTTTAACGGTAATATCGGTGTAGTGCACTCGTGCCGTAATATTTTACGTATCATAAAAAACTTCATTTTCAAGATCACCTGGTTTGTGAATCCAGTTCCAACTCCGAGGAGGACGCGGCCAGCCACCAACATGGAGACATTGGACGCTGCACCACTTAGGGCCGACCCAAGAAGGAAGGCCACGCCTCCGACGAGCATCGACGGCTTGCGACCGGAGCGTCCGGTCACCGGAGAGGCGAAGAAGGAAGCAACAAGGCCGGCGAAGTAGAGGGAGGAGTTGAAGGTGGTTAGTAGTTGGCTGTCGTATCTGCAGTAGTTGGTAACCTTGGTGTTCGTTATTATCTTCATGAGCTCATTTGGGAAGAACTTCTTGAGGAATGGCACCATCAAGGTCACTCCACCTTCAAATATCATCGTCAACTTCTACTAGTTTGAACAGTCTCGATTGTGAAAACATTTTACTCAAAGTTCCCATGCATCTATATATTTGCATATAACTACGGTTAATTTGTTGGTTCAGCTAGCTTGCTAATGAATGGTTTCTTTTGGTTTTGCCAGTAATTCTTGGGTAATGTACATGTAGCAATTCGTGTAGAAACATGTATGTTCAATATATTTTTTTAATCTTTGTTTGTTTACTAATCATCATAATAAAAAGATTATAGTAATTAATTGGAGTATGAAACATACAAGCGGCTAATCAATTAATTATTGTTGTATACTAATTGTTATATTAATCAAATATATTTTAAACTTAATTTACAACATGCCAAGTAATATGATCATATACATGGTGACTAATTTTATCAAACAGATTGATCACACTGTTATTTCCCAAGTAAAATCTAAAATTTATCGTGAGTTATGTGCCCGTTTGTATCTACTACTCAATCTGCTAAAACAACAGATTTATCAAATTGTTATTTACCAAATTAAATCTAAAATCTATTGTCTGTTATGTGATAATTTGTATGTACTATGCAATCTACTCCAAAATAATAATAATAATAAAATGAATTATTAATCAAATTGCTTTTTTCCAAATTAAGTCTAAAATCTATTATCGGTTATGTGCTAATTGTATCTACCAAGCAATCTGCTCAAAACATTAACACAAGTGGTAATAGACTTGGATCCACTAAAAAACATATCGGTTCAAACCTTATCAATATAAAAAAATATTATTAGAAGAGTCTCTCTTATATAGAGTTCGACGGTACTCGATTCGGAATATCAGAAATTAGGAAAAAAATCTGCTGAAACAATTTTTTTATTTTTGAAGATACACGAGGTTGGGGAATCAAGCTAGCTGGTGAACAAACCTGAAACTGAAACGTCGTAGCCAAAATTAAGGCCTCCCATGGCTGCAAGTACACAGGAAAGCACCACAAATGGAGTGAGCCTGCCATTATAGGAACCTCCTCTTTTTGTTATAGCCATTCCTACAGCCATTGTCTTATGATTTTTCTTTTCGAAATCTCACTCCTAAGCGTCTCTTTTTTGGTGTGGGAATTGTGGTTTCTTTGATGCCAATATATAGGCGAGGCCGAGAAGGCCTAATGTAAATTAAAAAATTGGAGGGGAAAAAATTTATGAATGGAAATTAAGTTGTTACTAGAAGCATGAAGATACATAGAATGATTGGCAGCTAAATGTTTGACCAACTGATTAAATATGAAAGGGATTGAAGATCGTGGCCTATTAGTTTAATTTGATGGGCTAAAAGACAGTTCGATGCTTTGTGTTATTAGAAATACCACTTAAATTTTAGAGTTACAGAAATATACACAAAAGGTCCTCGGTCATTGTTTTAGAAAACATGAACTGACTAGTCGGACCATGACTCAACACCGAGACTGTGCCATTTTATATCAAAACCTGTAGAGTGGCTGAACCGGATGTCAAAGTCATTGACTGCTAGTACAACCAGTTTGGTTGGCTGATCTAGGTAAAAGACCAACTTTTATTGGAAAAATAATTTTAAAGTTTTGTTAAGTAAAAGTGATTAAATTAAAATTTTGGTACTCATAAAAGATGTTTGCAATAATATTGGAGGATATTTAGAATTATATGTTATTTTAATACTAAATATAATCAATAACATAATAATTTATAAATCTCAAGTTTTAGTGATGGTCCAACTGTTTAGATCGGAAGACGAAGAGAAATTCAGATTCCCCCGATCAATTTTTTAAAATATCGTCCTTGGTTATTTAAAACACTAAAATTATCCTACTAAAAAGCCAATTGCACCCCTGCCAAAAATCTAAATTCACAATCAGGGGCGGAGCCAGAAAATTTGGAGAGTGGGGGCAATATAATTTTTTTCAAGAAATGTCTAAATTTTTTTAAGATTTGGTTTCAATTTTTAGATTGATTAATTTTTTACTGGAATTAATTTTTAATTTTAGTGGGAACATGTAATAAAAAATATTTCTAGTTATCAAACAAACAAAAAATTAAGTGGGGCAATTTATCTCTCCGCCACTATTCACAATGGCTTCAACGGAAGAAATGAAAAAAATAATTAGGGCAGATCTCGTGTTACATCAAACAAGACTTTTTTGGTTTCCTTACCTCCTACATCATTTTTTTATAAGTCAAAGCACATATAGTTTATCGACACAATGTGATAATAAATACTAAAAAGTCATAACAATAGTATAAAAATCTACCTTTCAAAAAAATCATTCTATTTAATAAGTATAAGATTATGAACTCCAAATCTCGGGCTACATCACATTCTTTCTTTTTCCCGCAACCATGTTATAAATTTCGCATATAACAAAAAATTTAAAGACAACCAATACATAAATTTTTCACGTTTATAGTCAAACTCGTTACACTAACAAGATGGTAATCTCAACGACTACTTAACTTGTATCCACTCACGAGCCAGCATGTCCCCTCCAGAGGTGGTGGAAAACAAAGATGGGAACCAGCTATTATTATTGTAATATACTCATCCTATGAATTACACCATCTCGTTGATTTATTTATTTTTCACCGTTGAATACCAAATAAATACATTTAAAAAGTTAATTTTAAGAACGGTTGCGTGAGGATGGGAAATCAGCCGGAGTCGAGGGCGGCAGCCGGCCGACGACTTCACGAGGATGACGTGGCGAGCCTGATTCCGGCAGCCTAAGCAACGGTCATTGGGCCTATTCAAAAAATTTAATAGGGTTTGAGAAATTGTTTTATTTTGTTCAAGGATAATTTGGTCATTTCAAAAGAAATGGAGAAAGATAGATGTATGTCACTTTATTCGAAAAATATTAATACGGACCTAACATAATTGCTATAATCAATTGTTGAAATTTAACTTTTAATTACCATGATTTCGTTTATTTTACGTAAAAATCGATTTTACGTAATTCGTATTTTTGTCACGTTTGTTTTCAAGCTAGATACAGTTTGTTTTCAAGCTAGATACAGTTTACGGGAAATCGATTTTGATATCCTACTGAAAATTCACTGTATTTTCAAAGAAATGGTTTTACTGGAATTTATTTTGTAGCAAACCTTTTAGATGTACACGTACACAAAAAATATGCTTTTCCACAATTTTTTTGAGTTATCATTCAAACTTTACTTTTATATACATTCTTGTAAATCAATGCAATGAAATTTTTTTACCAAGTAATTCATTAACCTAAATAAATGTATCATAAATTTATAATGAACCTTGCAGAAATTACTTCCTCTAACTTAAACCTGAGACTCAATCTCACCCAAATATAATTTAAATTAATACATACAGTAGTTTTTTAATAGAAAAAACTTTGTGTTTGTTTACGTGGAGGTTGCGGTTTTGTAATTTGTGACCTCATACGGTGTTTGACCTGTAAATAAATAAATAGATGAGACACGAGAATGTCGTGAATTATTAATTTTGATTGCTTTTACGGCCGGTCTCGCTCTCGTCCTGTACTCCCGGCATTTGGGGATCACATGGTCTTTCTCAAATATTGTCTGACTTCATTTAAAATTTAATTTTGCAATTATATTTATCTTAATTATACGACTTGAATCGATTATTTTTTGAAAAAAAATGAGTATTTTATACTTAGAAGTTAGATCAAGTCTATTGATTCAAGAAATCAAGTTTGACTAAAAGATTACACGATCTTTTGTAATATTTTGTGCATCCCAGGACTCCACACGCGCTGTCCAGTTGCTTTCCAAGTTAAAGACTATTGATAAGTAAATCAATTTCAAACTTTCTAGCACAAGCGAGAGATCATTTAAGTAGTAAGAACGTTAAATGTTACCTTATTTATATCTAATCCAAAATTTTAATAAAATTATGTCATTTTTTATGTAGGACTTAATCACTGTCCACTTTTGAGATTCTCCAACACGAAATTGGATTCAATGGGACTATATAAATAACATCCCTATAGAGGGGACTAGTTATGAACGATTAGATTTGATAAAATTCTCTTTTTAATTAATCTGATGGCCAGAATTCGTGGAGGGCATTTTCGAGTTTTTATCCAAGAAAATTAGTTAAGGTTCCACGCGTTACGACCATTTCCTCCTTTCCTAAAGTCTTAATTCCAAAAAAAAAAAACCAACCTCTCTGCCGATTCTCTTCCTCTCTCTCTCAAACCCCCCACCGACTCTCTTCCTCGCAAACCCTTTCCCGAGTCTCTTCGTCGCCCGTCGTTGTAGACCCGGTCCCGACTCTCTTTCTTGCATCGTTGCAACCCAGTCTCGTGCTTCTTCTTGCGCCATCATTGCAGACGGGGTACAAATTCTCTTCCTTACGCCAACGTTGTAGACTCGGCCTTGTGCTTCTTCCCGGCGCTCTCCCCTTCCCGTCGCTCGCCCCTCCAATGACGAGCCCCTCCGGTACTTTCCCCATAGTTTACCTACCTGTAATCGTTCCTCTCTTCCCCTTTTATTGTCCAACGAATTCGAATTTAGGGTTTATGTGATTTCTGTAATTATCTTTTTCTGAAAATTATTACTTGTAGCAGCCTAATTACAATCTGAAAGATTTTGGAATTAGCAAAAATATTTTTTAGCATATACTAATGTCCAAAAATTTTGGTATTAGAACGCTTGATTCATGTTTTGTGTGATCCAAATTGTTTGCCGACAAATGTTGTTGTACTTGTTTGCTGCCCGGTGTTGTCCGCAGCGTAATGAAAAAGTAGCTTAGGCTGAAGTGGAAGGCGGAAGGGAAGCAGATCAACTAAAAAGAAGGTAATTCTTAGCATCAATTGACAATTTTTGTATACAACGTTGGTATGGGTGTTAAGTTGTAATGATTTTACATGTTCATTAACATATTTTATCCTAATTCTCAATAAAATATTTGTTCTTTTGTAGATTATTAAGGTAAAGACTTGCAGGCTTGTTTGTAAACCCACCAAGGTCATCAAATTGAACGAATGGTTGCACCAACAAATATCTCTCAATTTCAGGAATGATTCATAATTATCTGCTTGTACAGCCAGATAATTTGTTGTTGACTTCCGTAGTGGACCGAGCGTTGGAGTGGCATGGTGAAAAGAAGAGAAAGTCAAGGCGAGGAGGGGGAAGAAGGGGGTAGGTGTAATCGCAGTTATGCCTTATGTTTTGGCTTTTTGTTGTAGGCACATTTTATTGTAGAAGTCGGAATGTGTTCATAATTGTTTTTCATAATTATAAGTATGTTGGTTTGTAGGGCCGTGATTTTGGTATGCAAATGTTGTCATACTAGTTTTTATTTTTTGGGATTTTGGTTCGAATGCCATTGTTTTTATGTGGTATTGGTATTGGTTCGCTTTCCATTTGACCTTTATTGTGGTATTATTTCGACACCAGGCATATTGCATATAATGTTATTATGTCACAGATATTAACTGCAAGTTTATTTCGAACAAAGATGGATACTAATATTGGAATAGAAGGAAACCAACATCTTTGAATTATGATACTAATATCGCATAAGAATGATACCAATATCTTTGAAGTAGGATACCAATATCGCATAAGAATGATACCAATATCTTTGAAGTAGGATACCAATATTGAGTAAGAATGATACTAATATCTTTGAAGTATGATACCAATATTGCATAAGAATGATACCAATATCTTTGAAGTAGGATACCAATATCGAGTAAGAAGGATACAAATATCGGATAAGAAGGATACCAATATCGGATATGAATGATACCAATATCGAGTAAGAATGATACCAATATCTTTGAAGTAGGATACCAATATCGAGTAAGAATGATATCAATATCTTCGCAATAGGATAACAATATCGAGTAAAAAGATACCAATATCGAGTAAAAGGATACAAATATCGAGTAAGTAGGATACCAACGACAACTATGATCAGATTTCTTCATATATTAGTACATTGGAATCGAGTGAGTAAACTTCACTAAAATTGAAATTTTTCTATGAAAATCGTAAGTATTTACCTTCATTGAAACTCCTTGTATTTGTTTCATCATCGAAGATTTCTTCTTCGTTTTCTTGATCTATGATGAGTTTAGCCATCGCCACCAGGTTTGTCTCCAATTCCCCAAGGTTTAGGGTTTTTTGCATTTTTTTCAGTCAATTTTAATGTGTTTTACGTGATTTTTATTTACGGTAATTGGCTGTAATTTTATTTCCTTTTCAAAAAAATTCATAACTATATGATCACTAATTTGTAACTTGATTTAGTTAATAATGGTTTGCCAATATTATCCTTCCTTGTCATTCAATCTCTTTTGATTCCCTTCACTCGAAAAATATTTTGTCCTCACTGAATCTCAACCCTTTTAACACACCTGCCAAACAAAACCCATAATTAGATTGGGTTAAATAAAGCCTGGGTTTGGCTTTATTAGGGTTTCGCTGAATGTCGGCGTTAATGCGCTTATTCTCAAGCTCAGCGGTTTAAGCGTAGAGGAGCGATGCCTTTTTATTTCACGGGCTAAGTTCGAGCGTGGTGGGGGCAGGGTTCCGGCTCCCTCCTCGGCAGTACGTCCCACCGTCGTCTCATCTGTTCGGGGGCCGCTGTGGGTTCAGAACGGCTGTTCATTCGCGGGCGCTTTGGGGCGTCCCCGAACGGTGTCCCCCCATTATGTCTGTTCGCCCGAGGTTGGTGCTATGGACTTGCACTATGTTCTCTCGAAGACCTTCAAGTTGAGTGGTTGAGGCGATGTGTCGTGGATCCTAGGGTTGGGAGCGAGCCTATGTGGTTAGTATTGAGGAGTTGGATCCTAGGGTTGCTGATGAGTCCCCTGACTCTGATTGGGCCGCAGGATGCTGAGGAGGATGGTTTATCTAGCTGTGAAGAGAATGGCTTGGTTATTTCTGTTGCAGCTACAGGGGAGGTGATGTTGCGTCCTGATCCTGCAGCTGTTACAATTGATTCTATGGTGGAGGTAAGTGTGGACGTTGATGTGGACTCGAAGGTTGCTTGGGTCATGTGGTTTCTGGTGTCGAGGCTACTTTGGCTATAGCATACGTTGAGGTTGATGGGGGTTACGCTGATTTCATTGTAGCGCAGCAACTTATCGTTGTAGATCAAGTGGTTGTTGTGGTTCTGGCAGCTGCTGAAACTACATATCAAGTGGTTGTTGTGGTTCTGGCGGCCCTAAAGATGATTCTCTTACGTAAGGTAAAGATTAAATCTCTATCTTTGCCTTTAGTGGAACAAGATGCACCGTCTTCAGTTGTTAGTTCCGCATTTTCAGAGGTTAGTGATGATGCGCGTATTGAGGAGGTTGCTGCCGGGGACCTTTAGCATCACCTTGCATTTGGTTCTTACTTTTAAGGAAGACTCATTTACGATTCTTCGAAGAATCAAGGACTCGGCACATTGAATTGGCCATGTTAAGCGTTTTGATCCTCCTTGATGTTTGGATGCAATTCTCCATGTTTTTACGAATTCTGGGGAAACTTTGGTGTATAATCTATGGGATCTTTGGGTTGTATACTAGATAACGTACATCATCGTTTAACCCTGATGATTGTTTATCTATTATCTATGGTGCAGTATTTTGGTACAATTTAGTATAATATTTTGGTGATTTTCTGAGAAGTAAGACAATTTTTACTTATCAAAAAAATTGGGTTAAAGTTTATACAGGTTGTACTTTGCCTTTTGTGCTAATGATCGGAAGTAGAGTGAATACAACTGGCTAGGACATCGAATCATCGTTATGCCATACTAAAATGATCCCATAATTTATTTGTCTGTTGCAATCATTTATTCGTGAAATACGTGTATTAATCTGAAATGATCCCATGGGTTTAGAAAATTTAGAAACTGATTTTTTTTCCGAAGTAATTTAGAAACCGATTGCTAATCGAGGGAACTAATTTAATCTAATGACAGAACGAAAGTGTATTTCTTGCACGAAAAATGGATGAGTCGTTGAAAATCCGGTTGCCCAAACCTCTATTTTATTTTATTTTAGTTTTGAAAAGGATTGTTCAACGTCACATAAAGTTAATCCAAGTGATAAAAAAATTCAATTTGTTTAAGAAGATATTAAATTGAAGTCTTACGAATATAAAAATATAATTGAGATTTTTTTCGAAATAGAACCAACGATTCTATCAAGAAGTTAAAAAAACACCTTTCAATTTGGGAGCGGATTTGGTGCTAGAAGGTCAAATCCAACCAGGACCGTCCTGGGCGATTCAATGATTTACTTAGTTATGATTCAATGGTCTATACAGTTATGATTTAATGGTCTACTAGTTATGAATCAATGGTCTGTTTTTTCCCGTCCCGGATAATTCGGGACCGTCCCAGTTACCCAGTTATGATTCAATGCTTTACTTAGTTACGATTCAATAATTTACTCAATTACGATTTAATGATTTATCCAGTTATGATTCAATAGTTGTGGACTTTTTTCATTATACTCCCGTATTTTTACATTTTTGCAAAATAGTCCATGCATATCCTTCAATAAAAATCTCCAGCACCGTACTGAATTTGGCCTCCTGGACCAAATCCGGTCCCTTTCAATTTCACTCACAAAATCTGTGAAAATAAAGTAGTCAATCGCCCTACATTCATTTTGAGCCGGGTTTAAAAGAGGCCCAAAATATGTATGATGAACACTGGGGGGGCCTCGGCCTGGTTGGTCCAGAAAGGTTTTGATTAATTTCCTGAAATTTTTTCTCTCTCTGTTCCTTACTAACAAGTAAACTAATAATTAGCATTGCATCTGTTAATATAAAATATATGGTGCACGAAAAGAATTCAGTAAATTGCTCCCTTATTACGCTACAGATTTCTTTTTTGTTTTCCTAAATAAACTTATTCTATTACTATGATGCGTCAGTTCGTTTCAAACGATATATCAACAAGAAAAAAGATTTTGCTGCTTCAAACATTATAATTGCCAGACGCGCCTTTCAAAGTTGAATTATTTTTTATACTACTCGGTATTCAAATACTCGTAATATCGACTACTTCAATTTTTAGGTGGATACAATTTTTTAATAGTAACAAAAAAATTTTAATAAATTTTTAATAGTGTTGTATTTTAATGACTTAAACTCGAAACTTATTAGTTAAATTAGAATAACTTATTCATCGATCACAAAGGGATCGTAGTGACAAGGCATGGTCGGGTATTTACGAAAAGATAGGCTTACAAATCGTAAGATCATGTATGAGAAATGGCACCTGTCTAATACCAAAAGATCAAAATAAGTTGGCGATATGATGGAAGAAAAATTTGCGTCTAAAAGTCTCGATGAACGGTGATCAATACTGTAATAGTCATAATAATGACAAATAAGTTTGGACCTGCACAAAAAATGCAACGATTTGGGCAGTGTGTCAGAAAAGACTCGGTGAAATAGATGTGCATGTGAAATGCCTTCTAGTAAAGTTGAATTGCTTGCGCCAATGACACGTAGTCTAATGGCTGTATAAATAGTGAGATTTAAGCAGAATACATATATTTTAGTTATTTACATTATACGGTAGTTAAGATCTCGTTGTCATTGAGTATATTTTTTCTCCTGCGGAATGATTTTAAACCATTTTTAAGCTTGTAGAATTTTTTTTGGGGGTAAAGCTTGTAGAATTTAATCCTACACCATGCAATCAAATTTCAATTAGCAGATGGATGATGTCATGACTCGGCAGTTGAAAAGGAGGAGTATGCGACAAACTATAAATTTCGCCAATCGGTATAATAAATTTTGTTGGTTGGATTGGATTATAAGAAAGTCAGATTTTAAGAGTGAAAACATTACCAACGACCATTTGGCCAAATGGTCTAATAGTACAAGGCATACATAACCTTGATCGAAATTTAATGTTCAATCTTTGGCGGGTATAACTTGGTGTAAATATTTACCTTTCAAAAAATCAGTGAAAATATTAGTTGTGCATGGAATATTTTAGGAAAAATTAATTTGTTGTGACAATAGATTTTGATATTTTCTAAATTAACTTATATAAAAAAATTGTTAGGAACCAAGGAAAAACAAGAACGCGAGACGGGCACAAGAAATTTCGTGGTTCGGTCTAATGTCTACGTCAACGGGAGAGAAGGAGATCTTTATTGATTAATTTCCGAACCACAAAGCAATACATACTAGGATTAGTATACCCTTGTATATATAGACAAATCCTTGCATAGTCATGGAGTCTATCCAAGTCATTTTAGGAGTATAAAATAAAATTCAACTAGAAATTTAACATAGAATTCAACTACAATACAAGTTTCATGATTTCAAGCCAACTCTTCAAGAACAACTCTCATCTCCCAACTCATCATCGACGATTTTGTAATTATTGGGTTTACTTAGGATTTTTTGGAGCTTTAAATGATATATCTTTGAAAAAATGACTAGAATTTGGATCTATTAACTAATCAGTTAGTTTGAAAAATAGTAGGGATTAATCAATATTAATCTGTACAAATTAATCAAATTTTCAAATATTAGGGGTCATGACTATTTTAAACATATTTTAAAAGAAGATTTATTCATATCAATTGGTAATATGTGAACAATTGATGTTTTAATAAAACCTAAGAGGGAAAGTGGTCCCTTTGTAAATATAAACCAAATCATAATTATTGAGTGACTATCGAGATTTGTTATATATTTTAGTGTAGTCGCAGCATAAATCTAGAATACTTGGAAATGAATCAGTGTTAAATAATTATTAGAAATTTTTTTGTTAACCTTTTAAGATTACACCCTACTCAAATTTGAATTAGTCGGCACAGCTGTGTGTCACGTGGTCTAGAAAAAAAACATAAATCTAGGATATTTGACGTCATGACTTTAATATCATTTTTATTGGCCAATACCAAATAATCTTGTAAAAGTCCACATTAATACAGTAACATAGTTATCAGTAAATGCAGGATGAGACCCACCACGATCAGTAAAATAATTAATCGGATGATGGAGACGTGAAGAAATCACGGCATTTTCGAGGGGTTAACGACCAATAACCAACATCAACGGCAATATCCAAGGAAACGTTTATTAATTTCGGACACGAACAAGAAATAATGGAGCTCGGGGTCGGAATTAAAGAGCCCTGATTCCGCCGACAGTTAGGTTCTCATGATTAAAAATACCGGAAAATAATGTGGAGACAAGTTAATATCAACATCCAAGTAGTCAAAAGTGCTCTAATTAGCTTTCAATGTATAAAATATTATTGGAATAATGGCTTCTTGAAATAGGATCTGAGTACATATTGAATTCTCTGATTTAGAGATTTTGATCTGTCCGCTTGTCGTGAGTAATTAAGCTACGTACGTGGAAACAAAAATGTTTGATTTAATTATCATACATTGATTGTTTATGGTACGGGGAAAATTTTCATTAAATTAATATTCGACGAATTAATAACATCTTTTGGGTCCAATTTGAGTCAGTTTAAAGGAAATTAGTGAAATTTATAAATTAATAAGATAATAATTTTTAGTAATGGCATTATATAAATTTATGTAATTAATAATTTAGTAAAATGTGAATCTAGTGTTATTTTATCTTGAAGTTTAAATCTGTTAGATTTCAATTCTAAGTATTCTTATTACACTTAAAGGTTTCAGTCTCGTTTTCTGAACTAATTAAAATATGATGAGTTGTAGATGTTATCGATTAATTAATAACTCTAATAAAATTTATGGCTACAAATTATTCATTTATAGACATTTTTATTTTATCTGATTTACACCCATAAAAAAACTACTATAAATTTAAGCATGATCAATGTAAAGGAGTTCTCCTGATCTCGTTTGTACTGTACACGAGTTTTAATTCAAAAATATATTCAAAAAGAATAGTTGAACTTTCTAACTATTCGACCTAAACAGCTAAATTCAAATCCTTAAAACGAACATAGTAACTTGTAATAGTTGTTCTAATTTTAATTAAATATTCTGAATTTGAGGCATCAGAATCTAGCAATATTAATTATTTATTAAAAATAGTTTTTCCGTCATAATAAGATTATGTCTAAGTTAAAATTAGATTAGTCGATTCAATTATATGCAGATATATAATAAATTTCGTCCAAATATTAACGTAGAGTTCTAGTCTAAACTTTTTATCCACATGGTGCCCTGGTCCGTAGCCGTGATTAATGAGAGTTTGTTTCTTGGTATTGTTAAAGAATGGATTGGTTTAACTAAAAAAACCTAAAATTTAAATTAGTCAATTTATTAAATAACGGAATAAAAAAATTTTGTACTATTTCTCTGCCCGCTCCGGCAAAGAGAGTGCACATGCATTTGTTAGTTAAACGGTTGTGGTTTCCATCAAAAAAAGTTAAAACGGTTATGTCTGTGTCTCTTACGCAATTGTATTACTCTTGTATTATTGATTTCTCGGAGAAATAATAAGAGTGGAAAGTTGTCACACTTAGTAAAAGAAATTTATGCATTCATTATCTTATTATTTTAAATTTGATATAAAAAGTCTAATATAATTTCAAAAAGTATTTATTTTATGCTTATTGTTGCATTATCCCTATCTTATGATACGAAAGTCAAAGTCAAGACCTTACACAATATGTTTCTCATCTTTAAACCCAAAAAAAAGGTTTCTCGTCTAAGTTTGAAGAGCTAAATAAATTTCATATAGAAAGTGGAAAGTTGTTGAGCAGAATATATAACTTAAAAAATTCACTTGTTTATTCCATTAAAACTGTGTTAGGTATGACGTTTTAGAAAATAATATACTTTCACTTATACTAGTTTTGTGATATAACTGACTGTACACATACCAATACAAGTTTTTTTTAGCATAATTTTTTTGCACTCACTCATATCATGAAAATTTTTCGAAGAGGTCATCCATTATGAGAATATTACAGGCCAAGCACGTTTAACTTTGATGTTCTCTCATGATGTTAGCCATAAAAAGAGGTGCACGGGGTACTACATTCGTCCCTTCTTAAATATGTGACATCCTCGTCGCCCCTTATTGGTACAATATAACGAACCAATTTGATAGAAGAGAATTGTAAAGAGGAAGGAGAGAAGAGAGGGAGAACGTAGAGAAGAATAGTTGGGAAATAGAAGGGAAAGAAATATAAATAAAAGTTGAGGGAGAGATAGAGAAAGAGAAAAGATAAAGATAGAATAGAAATATAGAAGGATATGAGAAATAATTGATATATTCATTGATTACCCTTCTGCAAAGCAAACGTACATAATACTTATTACCTCTATGAAGTAGTTAACAACAATCATCCCACTACTAGATAATTACTTCTACGTGAAAAGTACTACTCCACTATTGTACTATTACTACTCACGAACAATATGGACATAATCACGAGCAACTACTGCTGCCACGTAAGCTAATAAGTGGACATCAATTTAGGGTCGTGACATACAATTTCAAGATCTCTCATTTTTATGTGTAGGATCGTTTCGTCAACATCTTCTTCCACCTAAAATGCTTGTCAGAAGTTGCTCAATGTATGTGCACTCTCACTCCGAGAGCTTCTATTTGGTTCGTCTCTAAACCACATTGTATCCGTAGATTTTCTCATCTAATCATTTGTAACACCACATGATTTGACCAACTGTCTCCACATACCAACACGAGTCTTTTTCAGCGTGTTTTGTCTTCACTCACACGCATTTTGAGAAATTTTTGACAAGATCATCTATCGTGAAACTACTCCAAACTAAGCACACTTAATCTTGAAGTTTTCTCATGATGTTTATCAGAAAAGGAGGTACACATTAATAGTACAATCAAATTACTTAAATATTTCTTAATATATCTTTTGAACGGGGGTATTACATATACAAAAGAAGTTAAAAGTTTAAAAATTGATACATGTATATTATAAATAAAAAAATTTATTCATTCCTTGTGAGATAAGTGCATATATATACTTTCAGTATACCTTTCAAAAACATATACTTTCTGTATAGGTGTGCCAACTCTTCGATATTGGCCTAAATATCAACTCTGCCCCCTTCTTCTTCCTCTTAATCCAAAATATCGAATAAGTGTTTTATATTCCAGGGCGGCAATACTTGGATCTGTCATATATATGCATGAAACTTTTTAGTATAGAACAGACAGCGGAATCATAAAAATGCCCCACTCTAAAGACATCCTTTACCCTTGGAGATTATTAATTACAAAGCGAATCAGGTCAAGATAGAATGGTAGATATATACAAAAGGGGAATATATCTACTTGTAAACAATGTTTTTAAAAATAAATCGGGAGGGCGATTTACATTTTTATTTTTCTCCGTCTTTCAGTCCAACTAGTTGAACCACTATTCTTGTTAAATTTTTTAAAATATTTATTCTATCATTAATTATATTTAGCACTAAAATGTTAAATAATTCTTAATATCTTCTAGTTATTATAAAATTGATTATTTAAGAGCACTAAAATAATAATCTAATCAATTTTAATACTCTAAAAATTACTTTTTACAAAAACAAAATTTAGTTGGATCTAGACAGACTAGTTTAATTGCTCACCAAATTCAATATATAAAAACGATCCAACCTTGGTGTTAGGCCAGTGGTACTGCATTTTTTTTTAACAATACTTATAAATTCCTACAAATGTTAGGATTTAAAAATGCAGCAGCGATATAGTACGTCAATATAGAGAGCGACATGCACGTGGTTTCCCCTTATAAATAACATGCAAGGATACGCAAGTTTAAGCACACAAACACCTAAGTTGATTAAGGTTATTGAGTCCAACCAACCACCTTAATTAGGAGCTCCGGAATTAATTAGACAGATACAGATTAAAATATGGCTACGTACTTGCTACTGCTGATAATGGTCGTGGTCGGCGACATGAAGGTGGCTTTTGGGTTCAATCCTAGGAAATTAATGGACCTATCGTCGAGCTCCGGTGTGCATTGGTCGTCCGCCGGAGCTACTTGGTATGGCGCACCGGAGGGGGCGGGAAGCGATGGTAAGAGAGATTGATAGGTCAAAGTCCAAGTTTTTATTTTTTATGTTTCCGGTCTTGAAACTTTGGTTTATAATACAATCCCAAATTCTCACCAATTCTTTAATTCTCAATCGAAAGTGAAAGTGAAAGTGAAGAGTGATTAGACCAACTTATTTTGTATAAGATTAACTTTTTTTTGTAAGTAAATTTTATTCCAATATGATAATATGTACATATTTACAGTCAACCGATGTTAAATTCTTCGTATAACGAAGTTATAGTTGCAGTCTCGTTAAAATATTATAGAGATAAATTTAGTAAAAAATTCTCATGACGAAAAGAGCGCGTCGCTTTATTAATGTAGAGTTACTTAAAGCCGAAAATCATCCCCGAAACCCATCAATTAATTAATTCCCCTAGCCTAAATATCATAAAGAACTCAATCAACTAATTAACTTAAATTTTTGAGGCGTCTATGAAGATTTTAATATAATATTAGAGCTGGTTGATTTCGCAGCTAGTAAATTTAATGACGACATAAATACGACATAATAATGCAGGAGGTTCGTGTGGATATGGAAGCACGGTTTCGGAAGCGCCGTTTGCTTCTAGGGTCACTTCAGTTGGCCCTTCTCTTTACAATTCAGGCAAGGAATGTGGATCATGCTACCAGGTATATATTTTGAATCGTATTTATTATGCATGTATGATGTTCTTTTATTTTGAATCTCCAAAATTTTAAACATTTCTCTTCGCGGTGTCTCATATTTCGGATTTTTATCATATCATTTATCACTTGAGTCAAATCGAAACGTCACGAGTAATTGGTTAAATGTAGGTGAAATGCACCAAAAATAAGTACTGCTCAAAGAAGCCGGTGAGGGTGGTGATAACGGACTCCTGCCCGGGATGCGTCTCGGAATCGGCACATTTTGACCTCAGCGGTACGTCCTTCGGGGCGATGGCTATCCCCGGCCACGAGGATGATCTTCGTGATGCTGGAATGCTGCAGGTTCAATACTCCAGGTAGTCACCCTACTGTTTTATGTTGCATGCTAACTTGTAAGTATGATATACGAGTAATTTTATGGTGGTCTTAATAGAAACTTGCCTTAAATATTTTGAACTATGATTCTAGACGAGACTAATGAAAATTCGATATAACTTGAAAGAGAAAGTGACACCAATTTTGAGAATTTATCACATGAAACTGACATGTTGTTTTGCTCTAAATTGAAGAGAAGTCAAAACATGTTAATAGTTGGTGGCCCATTAGGACAAGATTAAGCACCTCTACTGTGCTTAGAGGATAATTGTGTTGGTGTTGTTTGTATTCTGTGCCTACATGGTGTGTTGCTGATTAAAATACTAATTATCGACTATGTTAACGATAACAAAATTTTTGATAATTAAATTGTGTAACGTTGCAAAGGATTTTTAGCCAGAGAACATTAGGTGTGTACTATGTTAGAAAAGTAAAAAAGTTCAAGGTTAAAATTTTGACAATTATAATTGGTGTAAATTTATTCTCGAAACAAATTGTGGAACGCATTACCAATTTGACTTTCATATTGATCAAATAATTAATAAACTTGACTTGCTCTCTAGATACGTTTTAAATTTCAACCAAAAAGATACGTATTAAATCAAATTAACTTGAAAATGTCGAGACCTTGATTAACGGAGGCCGCTGTCGTCGTGTCACCTACTAGCCAACTTTTTGTAGATACGTAATCTTTTCACCACCTGAAAAAAAATCAACCGAATCTCATTGGATTGAAAATTTGGCTCATAGAATTATAAACTAATAACAATCATTAATGTTCGAATTATCTAATATTCAAATTATTATTATTCGATTAATCCGAAATCAATCTAATTATATTATATGTGGCAGGGTGGAGTGCGAGTATCCAGGGAAAACCATAGTGTTCCGCGTCGACCCGGGTTCAAACCCGAACTACTTCGCCGTTGTGATCGAATACGAAGATGGAAGCGGCAACCTGGCCGGCGTGGGCTTAAAAGAGGCCGCCGGTGAACCGGAGGGATGGAAGGAAATGCAGCAATCGTGGGGAGCGATCTGGAAGCTGGACGCCGGCGAGGAGCTGCAGCCTCCGTTCTCCATTAAGCTGACGTCACAGTACACCAACGAGACGTTGGTGGCAAGCAATGTGATCCCTAGTGGGTGGAAGCCTGGGGCTATTTATAGGTCGCTTGTGAATTTCGACTGAGGTTGAAATATTACAAGGTTTATTAGCCAGAACTTGATTAGGTTTAGGTCAAGTGATAAACGGTGTCGTGTTTTATGCATCGGAGTGGAGATTTGAGCTGTGAGTATCTCCTTCTACGGAGGTACGGGCCACTTCACTAAAAAATAATGAATCTGTAATCGATATGGAGTTAATGTAATAATAAGATATTATCAAGCACCTCTATTAGTTCATAAGAAGAGTTTGTCTTAATTTAACTAGAAATTTTAAATTCGACTCTATGAACATATGTGCAATGATTTCAAGATGTTTAATTAGCTTTTTGTTGGGCCAATAACGGATTGTTGGACAATTACTGAGGGATCATCTTTTAAGTCTTCAAAATGAACAAAACCCAAAATAACAACTTTTTTTTGTTAGTTCATACAGATCCAAGGACTAATTGTCATTGAAGCATGGTTTAAGTCTTACATATCATCCAATTTCTTGTTCGCTAATACTGATTTTCACCATCTATTTGATCGGGAACGTCGTTAAATGCATTGAACATCCCGATCCCAAATTTCAAAATATTTTGAAAACTTACTCCCGATCTCACTCCCGATTTCAAAATACTCTTTCAAGTTACCACTTTCAACCAACAGTTTATAGCTAGTTTTGGAAACCAATAGTTTAGGGGTAGATGGTAGTTATTTGGTAGATTAAGAGTAGATCTATAATTTACCTATTTGGTAAAACTAGTATATTGTAATCTACTATTAGTTTAGGAATAGTTTCAAAAGTTAGGTTTATTTTGTAATTATCTAAAAAAATGAAAGATTCTATTCTATTAAATAAATATTAGGAGATCTTTTAACTACTATTTAAAATATTAAGAGATTTTTTTTAGAAATTATTTGAAAATTTTAAGATTCTATTTAACTAAGCAAATATTAAGAGTTTTCTTTTAACTAATAATTCAAGTTAGATTAAGATGATATTAATTTTTTCTTCATAGTGAATATATAATTGTACTAATTCAAATTAGATTAAGATCATCGGGTCGAGCAACATTTCAGATCTAGCTGGGCAAGACCCGCTCTTCTTTTTTAGTCTTCTGCTTTGTTGTTTTTGTTTCTGAGTGTCGATTTGCTCTGTGGCAGTCTTCACTCTTGTATGTAATTAATATTTGCTGGAATAAAGTTATTTATCAAAAAATATATATTGGGCCTTGGCCCAATTGTTTCTACTACTAATCCAGATATCTCCACCCGGTTCAATTCCCCCCCCCCCCCCCCCCCCCCCCCCCCCCTTTGGTACTTGTAGAAGTGTACAAATGGTAATTAAAATTTGGAAAAGTCGGTAAATTATCGAGATCAAAAATAAAAATATTCTGGATTTCATTCGGTGGGTTTTTTTAAAAAAAAGGGCAAATATCAAAATTTAAAAATTTTGGTAAAAATATCAATATTTTATCGAAATCCAAATAAATCAAATGACTAAAATATAATTTTAATATCTATATAAAACCTAAAGTTCTACCCGACTAAACTTAAATTTTTATCCCAAATAAATAATTTTTTCTATGCATGGTGTTACTATACAGTACATGTTAAATTACAAAAACGGTGTTGAATTTTTTATTATTACGGATTTGGTGTCCACGTAGGACTACCGAATAAAATTCCGTATGTTGGACCGGGATACATATTTTTATCCAGTATCCTACCAACATACGAATTTTTATCCGGTATTCATGATACCGGTAAAAAACCCGTATCCTGGTCGATTTAGCGACGTTGTCTATGCCCAAAGCTTCCCGAAACCCCATAATGTTACACCGCAAATCCCGCTTTCCTCTTTGTCTATTTTGTTTAATAACAAAGCCGAAGATCACATGGAATAAGTTATTTTATTTTAATCTGGTTTTGAGTTTTTGAAGATATAAAAACATTAAATATTTTTGAAAAAAGTACAGTTTAGTTCCTTGTGGTATCGCAATTTTTGTGATAGGACCATGTGATTTAAAAATTATCAATTGAGTCCAAATTATTTAAATTTTTATCAAGTTACGATCCAGCTTAGGCCTGGATGACTTCCGAACCTAGTTGAACGGCCACGTCACTAAAACAACCCCTCACCTCACGTGGCTTGTTGTTTAACATCTATATGGCAAGTGAAAAATTTTAGAATGATCCTAATTTTTTTATATACACTCAAAAAGACCCTCTTTTCCTCACCTCTCTCCGGCCCCAACCCCAACTCCTCATCCTCTCTGGAAAAAAGAAAATAAAGCAAATAAAATCCAGAAATCTCACACGGAGGAAACCAAGCATCAAACCAAGAACACCAAGAAAAGTAGAAACGCATAAACAAACACACTTCTTTTTTTGGAAAACAAAATTGAAAAACGAAAGATTGCCCAAATCTAAATGAGAAGAAGCATTGAAAACCCTAAATAACTACCAAAAGAAACGAAACAATAAAATCCCACAAAAAATCAAACAACTTTCAAATGAAGAACAACACCAACCTTCCAATCTCCTCACCGTCAACAACAAATGCAACAAAATCCCACACCCAAATTCCAGAGTTACCAAAAAAAATCCCAAGGTTTCAACACGAGCGAGGGGACGGCGAAGAACAACTAAGCGAGGTTCAGAGGACGCTGCCACGATGGCACTTGCGGACCAGAGAGAAGAGTCGCGTGGTCGTCGGGGACCGTCTTTGAGTGACCCAATAGGAATCCGATGGCAATCAAGAGCCTGAATAAGCTTCGTCTCGGGATGGTGAGGCCTGACGATTCGGAGAAAAAAAGGGGAAGGGCATGTGAGCGGATTGCTGGGGACCGGGGCGGTGTCTCTGGCGGATAGCCGGGATGGGAGCGGCGGGGTGGAGGTCGGGGTGGCGATGGAGAGGGCAGAGATGGAGGCCTTCGAGAGGGCTTTCATTGAAGAATCTGTAGTTTCATCACCTGCACCTGCACCTGCACACCAACTGTTTGCTTATTTTTCTCAAAGAGATAGAAGTTGCCATCTATATTGTTGGTTATTTTTTTGGGTGGGATTTGTTGATTGTTTTTTCTTGTAATAAAGTTATGAGTGGGATATTGCAGCGATGCCTCCTACTCACGGGAAGGTTATTTTGGGTTAGAGGAGGAGGAAGAGGGGTTGAGGGAGAAGAGGGGGCAAGGGAAATAATTAAATAAATTTGGGATTTTTTTGAAATTTACCTTCAAGACAACTCATTCGTTAAGTCGTCTATTCATCGTGCCACGTTGGAATGAAGTCGCGTCGTTTTGATGACGTGACGGTCCAACTAGGTTCGGAAGTCACCCGGACCTGGGCGGGACCCTAGGTTGATATTTTTGAAATAATTTGGACCTGATTGATGGTTTTTAAACCACATGATCCTATTGCGTGATACTAGAGGGTACTAAACTGTACTTTTTCCAAATATTTTTTTACTATTCTACAAAAATCGTAATAATCTGATTATAAATTTATCTACTATCCGAATACCAAGTATTAAAAATAAATAAAATATATATTATTAAATTGATTAATCGGTATAATGAGTTTTAATAATATGGTGTTCCAAAGTTTTAATTTTGAGTTTCTAATTAAATTAAAATAATATTTTACTATTTAATTTACATGTCGGGTAGTAATTTAATATTCACACTGGTACCTCTATTTTCTTCTCTCTTCATATATATTAAATAGTAGTATTTAATTTATTCTTAATCAATCCAATTTTAGATGGTGAGAGACTGAGAGCATGGTTTTTTTCCTAAGCTTTGACGGGTCAAAATTAAGCTTTAGGCATACACAGCGTTGCTAAATCAACCAGGATATGGGTTTTTTCCCGGTATTCTGTAAAAAATTTGTATTATAGATACCGGATAAAAACTCGTATGTTGACAAGATATCGGATAAAATTTATATCTTGGTCCAACATGCAAAATTTTATTCGGTAGTCTATGTGGACAACGAATTCGTAATAAAAAAAATTGGGAAAAGTCCACTTTCGTACCCTGTGGTATCGACCAAAATCACTTTAGTACCCTGTGGTAAAAAACCGATCAATCGAGTCATACTTATTCCAATTAACATCAAAAAGGGCCTCGGGCAGCTGCCCGGAGCTGCCCGAACCTACCCGAGCGCTGCCCGGGCCACGTGGCCGGCCACGTCACCAATTTTGATGATGTGGCACCACGTCACCAATTCTCCTCCTCCTCCGATTTTCCTCCTCCTCCTCCTCCTCCTCCTCCGCCTCCTCCTCCTCCGCGTTCCTCCTCCTCCTCCTCCTCCTCCCCTCCTCCTCCTCCTCCCCGCGTCCTCCTCCTCCTCCTCCTCCGCGTCCTCCTCCTCCTCCTCCTCCTCCGCGTCCCCCTCCTCCTCCTCCTCCTCCTCTCCTCCTCCTCCCTGCGTCCCCCTCCTCCTCCGCGTCCTCCTCCTCCCCGCGTCCTCCTCCTCCTCCTCCTCCTCTGCGTCCTCCTCCTCCCCGCGTCCTCCTCCTCCTCCGCGTCCTCCTCCTCCTCCTCCTCCGCGTCCTCCTCCTCCTCCTCCTCCTCCGCGTCCCCCTCCTCCTCCTCCTCCTCCCTGCGTCCCCCTCCTCCTCCGCGTCCTCCTCCTCCCCGCGTCCTCCTCCTCCCCGCGTCCTCCTCCTCCTCCTCCTCCTCTGCGTCCTCCTCCTCCCCGCGTCCTCCTCCTCCTCCGCGTCCTCCTCCTCCTCTGCGTCCGCCTCCTCCCCGCGTCCCCCTCCTCCCCCTCCTGGTGACGTGGCGCCACGTCATCAAAATTGGTGACGTGGCTGGCCACGTGGCCCGGGCAGCACTCGGGTAGGTTCGGGCAGCTCCGGGCAGCTGCCCGAGGCCCTTTTTGATGTTAATTGGAATAAGTATGACTCGATTGATCGATTTTTTACCACAGGGTACTAAAGTGATTTTGGTCGATACCACAAGGTACGAAAGTGGACTTTTCCCAAAAAAATTTCGACACTGATTTTACAAAATGGCTGCACATTAACACCATACTGAGAAAAAACCCCCAAATAAACGAAGAAGCAGCTCGCAGTTCCCCTTTTCGCTGACTCCCCTATTTCCATACATGGTGACCACCACTCCGATGAGACGACCACCACAACACGCTCTGATAGTCACCCACCACGCTCCTGTCTCCTTCTCCACTCTCCACTCTCCATCTAATTTATGAATATTTTTAATTTAGGATTTAAAGTTTGGGAATTTTCAAAATATAGGTTCAACTCCCTATGGTGACTCCCCTAATCTGTTAATTTTTTTAGTTCTTGATACAATTTCAGAAAATTCGAGAAGATTTCAAATTTATCGAATATAAATTTAGTATTTGGCATTAGGATACTTACCCGAAAAAATCGAAATTAGGATCAGTACACACTTTTTAGCTAATTTGGTATTCGGTACTTATCAACTCCAATTTCCCTCGATCCATCAACGGCCCTATGTCAGTGATTCCTGCTTCTAACTAAGTCAACGGAATTCCCGCATTTTATTACAAGCGCACACCTCGTTGACCCTTCAGAATCTCGAGCCCCGCCGCCCCGCTAGAGCTTTTGCCTCGTTGTTGCCGACATCAACACTTCCAGACATGGTCAAAGCTATCAGAATCCACAAGTTCGGTGGACCTGAGGTCGCTTTCTAAACAATCCCCTTCTTTTTGTCTCTGTAAAAAGTTTGGTGCTTTTTATTGGGTTCTAACCCATTGTTTCCTCGCACGATCCCTTTTGATCAACGTTGGCGAAGACAAAATCCGTGAAAGTCGTTGAGATTACCACATCTTTAGCTGGAATAGTGATGGTTTTTTTTCTTTCATAAATGCATAATCCACATAATCATTGTCTTAAGATTTTGGGTATGACACGGAGATTTTAATAGTTTCCTGTTGTTTCCTTGGTGGGTCTTTGCTTGATGTCCTTGTTTTAATAGAATTGATATGACCCACTTGTAGAATTGGTATAAAGTTCATATCTTGCTGCTGTTTTGTGGTTGCCTGCAAAATGTATGATTCTTGGTTTTGGGGGAGTTCTTGCTTGGTCAATTCTTTTCCTTGAAGACATCCATGTGTTTGGTGTTTTTGGGACACCTCTTGTCATATTGTGGACTAGAGTTGGTATGGAGATTCTTGCAATAGGATGGTGAATTGGTGATGGATTTTTGAACGTTGATGGTTTCTCGCAAATTTGTATTTGATGGAGCGTTGCGATAGGTCCTGAGTTGGGAGGATGTGGAGGTCCAAGAGCCCGGTGAGAATGAGATACGCGTGAGGAACAAGGCCGTCGGGCTTAACTTCATTGATACGTTCTTCCGTAAAGGAGGTTTCAAGATAGCAACGCCGTTTACTCCAGGTTTTGATACTTACCCTTCTTTAGTTTCCTGATAAGAGTTGGTGGTCTGCATTGTTGACATTGGGTATACACTTGGTTGAGGACATAGTGTTAATATAAGAGGATTTGCTCCGTAAAGGACGGACCACAACCGTTGCTACCATCGAATTCCCCCCGAGGGATATGGGAAGACAAAAAGGACAATTTTCATAATTTCAATCAAATCTAACCAATCTTGCACACCATCGTCTAGCTATTGCCCTCACCTGAAGAAAGTTGAATCTTCAAATATCTTTTAGCAACAGCTTATTCTTAATTTCAGGAGTGGAGGCAGCAGGAGAGGTTGTAGCAGTGGGCCCTGGAGTTACTGATACGAAAGTGGGAGATATTGTCGGATATGCGGGCAACCCTATCGGCGCATATGCCGAAGAGCAAATTCTTCCATCAGATAGGGCCGTGGATATTCCTGCTTCTGTGGATCCTATCATTGCTGCAGCTGCCATGGCCAAGGGCATGACAGCTCAATTTCTAATACGCCGATGCTTTAAGGTAAATTTCATACATGAACGTCTCATTCCTCTGCGCATTGTATGAATCTTGTGCTGTTCTAGGTTGAACAAGGGCACACGGTCCTTGTTCATGCAGCTGCGGGAGGCGTTGGATCTTTTCTATGCCAATGGTCGAATGCTCTTGGTGCTACTGTCATTGGAACTGTCTCAACCAAGGAGAAGGCAGCGCAAGCTAGGGAGGATGGTTGCCACCACACCATTCTTTACAAAGATGAGAATTTTGTTATCCGGGTCAATGAGATAACATCTGGGAAGGGGGTTGATGTTGTCTATGATTCAGTGGGGAAGGACACCTTTGAGGTGATGACCTGCCAAATCTCGAACCTAATTCCCACCGTTGTCCTATGATCGGCTTCCTGACTTGATCATAAATATGCAGGGGTCACTGGCGTGCTTGAAAACTCGCGGTTACATGGTGAGTTTCGGGCAGTCATCAGGTGCACCAGACCCTGTTCCATTGTCAGCGCTTGCCCCAAAATGCATCTTCTTAACAAAGCCATCTATCAATACACTGGAACTCGTGAGGAGCTGCTCGAATCCGCCAGGGACGTGTTCGACAGCATCGCGTCGGGCGTCCTGCGGGTCCGGGTGAACCACACTTATCCCTTGTCATCGGCAGCACAGGCACACGATGACCTTGAGAATAGAAGGACATCCGGGTCAGTTGTGTTGATTCCGTAAGGTAACTGAGGCCCAGCATGCGACCAGAACTAGACGTCTTCAAAAATTACAGCTTTACATGGACGATCATGTACTGAAAAAGATTATGTATGTGCTCTGAGTTTGCGTATACTGTGTTGGAAATAAATATGAAGAGAGTACAATAATAAGGATCAAGTGTTGCTATTTGGACAACATTGTATCAAACCCAAAATCTTAAGAGACTGTATAATGGTCATTGGTATCGTTGGACTAATTGGTCTGGGAATATGTTAAAAATTTTAGGGAAAAGTCCACTTTCGTACCCTGTGGTATCGACCAAAATCACTTTAGTACCCTGTGGTAAAAAACCGATCAATCGAGTCATACTTATTCCAATTAACATCAAAAAGGGCCTCGGGCAGCTGCCCGGAGCTGCCCGAACCTACCCGAGCGCTGCCCGGGCCACGTGGTCAGCCACGTCACCAATTTTGATGACGTGGCGCCACGTCACCAATTCTCCTCCTCCTCCTCCTCCTCCTCCCCTCCTCCTCCTCCTCCTCCGCCTCCTCCTCCTCCGCGTTCCTCCTCCTCCCCTCCTCCTCCTCCTCCTCCTCCTCCTCCCCGCGTTCCTCCTCCTCCTCCGCGTTCCTCCTCCTCCTCCCCTCCTCCTCCTCCTCCTCCTCCCCGCGTTCCTCCTCCTCCTCCGCGTTCCTCCTCCTCCCCTCCTCCTCCTCCTCCTCCTCCTCCTCCGCGTCCTCCTCCTCCCCGCATCCTCCTCCTCCTCGCGTCCTCCTCCCCGCGTCCCCCTCCTCCCCCGCGTTCCCCTCCTCCTCTCCTCCTCCTCCCCCGCGTCCCCCTCCTCCTCTCCTCCTCCTCCCCGCGTCCCCCTCCTCCTCTCCTCCTCCTCCCCGCGTCCTCCTCCCCCTCCTCCTCTCCTCCTCCTCCTCCTCCTCCTCCTCCCCGTCTCCTCCTCCTCCTCTTGGTGACGTGGTGCCACGTCATCAAAATTGGTGACGTGGCTGACCACGTGGCCCGGGCAGCGCTCGGGTAGGTTCGGGTAGCTCCGGGCAGCTGCCCGAGGCCCTTTTTGATGTTAATTGGAATAAGTATGACTCGATTGATCGGTTTTTTACCACAGGGTACTAAAGTGATTTTGGTCGATACCACAGGGTACGAAAGTGGACTTTTCCCAAAATTTTATATCCAACTCAAAATATTTAGACAATAAGTCGATTTTCAACAACACGTATATAATAATTCAGTATATTCGATAATTGCATGGGCCTGGGCTAAAGAAACTAATACCTTTACCTCTATTTCAATTGGGCCTTGTTCCAATTCGTTTTTCGGGCCAATCTGGAATCTCCATCCCAATTCCCACCAACCCTCTAGTACCTAAGCAGTCCAATTTCTCATTTACAGCCAGAAAGTAACAAACAATTGCAATTGGGTCCTTTAGATAAACTTTTCCTTGTGCAATTACAACTCCTCCAATTAAAGTAAAACCTCTCTAAAGCAATATCGTTAGGATCTGAGAAAAATATCACTTTAAAGAGGTTTTATGTTAATTTTTTTCTCCAAAAAATATTAAAATTGATTTTTTCAACAATAAAAATGACAATAACAAAAAATTACTTTGTCTACATTCAAATTACCTAAAATCTCGAGTTATAGCGTTATTGAAATGTTACACTCAATTGAGATATTTTCTTACATTAAAACGCCGATCACAAAGACCATTTGAAAGCAATTCTAAGATGACGTAAAATTTATCAAACAAACAAATATAGCACAAAGTGATGTCTTAAAATATTTTTTCGAATTTGTAAACTATATAAAAATACATTCATTTATTCAAATATATCACTTTATGCAAAAATTGAGACATGAATTTAGCACAAATATTTTATAAAGAAGTATTAGTTATTACGGTAGAGAGCTTATTAAATTTTAATACTGATTAGAGAGCAAATTTTTTTATGAATTTAGAAAGGTTATCATTTTTATCAGCTTTAATATATATCCTAGACCTGCACTTACTAGTCATGGTTTGACCCTCTCAGTTACTCGATTTCTATCCAAACTCGGGTAGACAGAGTCAGAAATTTTAGCTAATTTGGTCGATCTAACTCGTTTTATTGTTATAATATTGGATTTTCTAATTTTCACGGGTCCAAATTCAATTTTTTTGCGGGTACACACTTTGAAGAACTTATCTAGTTATTAAAAACAAATAATTTATAAAAATTAGAAACAAATAATTAAAAGTGTACATGATTGACCAAACAGAAAAGTTTAGTACTGTCAATTCATGAGATGCAAAGTATGTAGACATGAGATATTGCAAACTCAATTAACATTTGCATATTGGCTTCCTTTTTAATTTGGGTGAATACTTTAGTTTATCATTATGTACTTCCAGCGAGCTGTGCAGTCCTAATTCCAGAACAGCTAGGAAGCAAGCAAGCAGCTTTAACAGCCGAATAATCGTCTCTCAAAAGCGAAAAACAGCCATCCGGAGGGTCTCCCAACATATGGAGGCCACTTGGGAGGTCGAGGGTGAAGTTGGATAGCCAATCCGCTACCCTGTTGCCTTCACGACAAACCTCTATTTGCCCATTGAGACAGATGAGGTCCTTGCATTTACTCATGAGGACGGCCAGCGGATTACCACATGCTACCCCCTCGGTTAGGTACTTGTACGCCACCATCGAGTCTGTTTCTACAATGGCAGGTCTGAAACCTCCTGCTTCGATAAGTTGAAGTCCTCTCCAAAGCCCCCAGATTTCTGAACCGATTGTGTCACAATAGCCGCCCGTGTTTTGAGCGAATCCTATACACCATTTACCTGTAGCATCCCTTAGGACCCCTCCACAGCCTGCCCTTCCCGGGTTTCCTTTCGAGCAGCCATCAATGTTCAATTTAAATCTGCCTTCCTCCGGGGGGGACCAACCCTTTGAACCTGCTCCGCTGTAGTCTTTCACGGCAGCCTTGGCCAAGTTGTTGCACCAAGCCTTTTCAAACTCCTTGGTTTATGCTAGTATGAATCTAGATTTGTCAGGTGGTTCACCTTCTTTCTCGAATACCATGTTATTCCTCTAGCGCTATAGCCACCAACAAGCAGTCGTAAATAGAGTATTCTATGGTGGTTGTGATCCAACCTCACGGGAGCAACCTATGTTTACTTGGAGCCAGGTCGACATGTTCACAGTGAAGAACGGATGTCGGCTTGTTGCGGGGAGGAAGGCATACCAAACAGGTCTCGCCAAGGGACAATCTCTCGGTACATGTAGGATATCTCCGGTACATCCTTGCAGTGAGGGCATCACGGGTTGGGTCCAATTTTTTGTCTGAATCTTTCTCTGTTTATCATAATACGGCCCTTTAAATAGGTCCATTGAAAGGTTCTTAGCTTCTCCCGGACTTTGAGTTTCCAAAGGTTGGCCCAAACCACTTCCTCGGAGTGTGGCAGGCAAAAATTTCCTACAAGAGTAAGGTATGACAATTTGGTAGAAAACTCTCCCGTTCCAAAATGCCTCCAGGCGAAGGAGTCATTTGATAGGCCTGGATGATCCACGACCATTGCGAGTAGTTTCTGCTTCACCTCCTCTGGGATTAGGCTGTCAAGAACATCCCACCTCTAACCATGTTCAAAACTCCAATAGTTATATACCTTTAGATTGGCTTATTCCGTAGGAATATGAATGTTCCTGAGGGTAAGAGCCGGCTCCCCCGGGATCCATTCGTCTTTCCAGAAGAGGATATGCTGACCATCCCCTATTGACCATCTCGTGCCTTGGGCTAGTTGCTCTGCAATTTTTGTAATCCCTGACCATATGGCCGAAGGTTTTGCAGATGCTCCCAAATATTTTGAGCTTAGGATCTGAGCCCACAGACTGTCCGGCTTTGTGATATACCGTCAGCCCAGCTTAGTGATCAGGGCTTTGTTTGCATTACTCGTACTCCTGATCCCTAGTCCTCTAAAGGCTTTAGGCATGCACACTTCTTCCCAATTGACTAGATGAACTCTCATACATTCAGTGGAGTCTCCCCAAATGAAGTCCCGGCTAATATGATCAAGCTTCTCACGCATCCCCGAGGGTAGTGAAATGACCTGCATGGCATAAAATGGGAGAGAAGATAAGATAGAACGTGTTAACTCTCTCTGCCATCGATAGCTGTCTCACTTTCCACCCTGCAAGTCTAGCTTGGGCTTTGTCCAAAAGGTATTGAAAGGTTTCCCTGTTGACGCGCCCATGTAGGGTGGGTATTCTGATATACTTGCCAAGATCTTTGGTTGCTTGGATGCCCAGAGCTTCGCTTAGTTTCCTGCTACGCTCCGAGGAAATATTTTTGGAGAAGAAGACTCTGGACTTCGCCTCTTGGATGTGACTAACTGACCAAATAAAAAGGAGTAGTACTTCTCAAACTCGTCTTCTTTTTCTCCAGAAGATATTTTTTTTTAGGAACAAGGATCAAATAATCCCATTTACATATACAAAAAGTTTAATTAACAATATCTACTAAAAATAGGTCAATTTAACACATTGTACTTGCGAAAATGGACTAATTAACACCACTGGACTAATTTTTCTATCACCGATGACACATCACCGTATTATGTGGCATCTGATATACGAAAAATTGACAAGCAATAAAATGCACAATCAAATAGTATAGTGGATAAGTAGGGTTATCGAACTGAGGGTTGAACAAAAAATCTAAACAATCAATTATGTGAAGCATGAGAATTTTAAAGATTTATAAGGTGGGTAATGAATTGCAAGAAAGTAAATGAAATCGAAAACGTAAATAAAAGAGTTGTAAATCAATGGGGACAAAATGAGCGTGATACCCTATGGATTGACTACCTATGACGATATTATAGTTCTTGTGAAGCTCTAACTAGTACCCGATGTATTCCCCGAACGCTTTTGCTCATTAGAGAGATAAAACTAAGATAGCAAAGACCTAAGTTACTAATTAATGCTTTTGCTCATCAATTAGACTTAGAACTATACTAATCCCAATTATGAAGATTTTTCCTAGCAGGTTATTCTCATGATATTAAGACGTCTCATTAATACCTAAGAACATGTTAACTATTTTTCCATTAATTTGAGTGCCTCTCGGTCCACTCTCATCAATTTTAATCATAATCTAAGTGATCAAGTTAGATTAAGTATTAAGTACACCAATTAACAACTAATATGCAAGATGTTCGAACCATAAATTACATAAATAATCAACCACATATTAGGGCATCGCACTCTAAAAAATCTACTCGCAGAGCATAATCAAGAAGCATAAGATAACAATGAAGGACATGGTGTAGAATAGCATAAAGGATAAAGAAAGAGAGGGCTTAGTCGTTGGAGCAAGCCGTCCAATCTCCTCCTCCAGCTAGACCTCCACGTGCACTTTATTAATATCAAAGAGTAATTCTCAATGTCTGGAATAATGTCTTTAACCTAAGAACTAATGGCCTATATATAGCCAAGCATCTAAGCTAGAAAATAGGAAAACCTAGAAGAGGTTACCCTATACTAGATGTTTTGCTAGCCAAGTAATGAGTAAAATAATATAATTATAGCCCTAAGGCCAAAATAGGATGCCAAAAATTGAATATAACTGAACCAGGCCTAAAATCAGACTAATTAAGAAGTCTGAGAAATCTGTATCGGGGTACTGGCGACTGCCAACCAACTTGCGCTCACCAGTTGGGCCTTGCAATGGGAAGCCTTTAAGGCATGACTGGCGATCGCCAGTCAAATTCCCGTCGCCATTTGGGCTACACAGCTTCGTCACATCTTTGTATTTTCCATTTTTGGCCCTCTTTGGGTCCAAATTTGGTCTCAACCAAAGACAAAATACAGATCTCCCTTCAAGCTTTCCAACGACATCTCATTTGATGTAATCGAACACTCGAGCAGAAAGTTGTGACTCGTGCAATATGGTCTCTCGAAACTACTCCTTTAACGGCCTCCAATGAACTCTATTTCCTATCACAAAATATAATAAGGGGTAGAAGTCCACTCCATGACACAAATACATAAAAATGACATAAGACTCATCACAACTAGATAAAAATAACCAAAAATATGACTTAACACAAGCGAAACACCTAACGAATAGGTGAGTGTTTACACACTCATCAGCATCGAACTCATCAATTTGTTGCAACACAAGCACTAACTAAGTGGGATCAATTTTTTTTAAACCTTGAGGTTGAACATCGACGAGTTCCTCTTCCCAAAGAGACAGCATATGCCCAAGAACACAACCAAATTTGTGGCCCTAATGCTCACTCTACTAGCTCTAACTTACCTAGTGGCGATCGCCATCCCCGACATCTATTACTTCTTCCAATTCTTAGGCTCGACCACTGTTGTTTGTCTTGCCTTCATTTTTCCATTATCTTGAGGTACCAATCAATTTGTCCACCTTGGCATATGCCCTAGTGCTCTGTTATCATCTTTTTTGTCAATGGCTGGGACGTTCATTGAACAATTGAAGTAACGAATTGAGCAAGATGGGAATCGAAGAGGAATGGTTTAGACTAAGTGGATTCCACTTAGTTAATGCTTACGTGGCAATTTATTGATGACTTAGACGCCACGTAACACGGTGATGTGTCAATGGTAATCAAAAAATTGATCATGGGGTGTTAATTAGTCTATTTTGACAAATACAAGGTGTTAAGACCTATTTTTAGTAAAGGGTGTTAATTAGATTTTTTGTGTATGTAGAGGGGCTTATTTGATCATTATTCTTTTTTTTAATATGATGCTCACTTTTTTTACTAATCCAAGTTCGAGTTATGTAGTAAATTGTTTAATCAATTTATTAGTTCTTGTTAGGTTTTTTCGGGGCCGGATTGGGTCCAGACTCTAATAGGCCCAATCCGGCCCAAACAGGATGGCATCCTCGCTGTTCACGTCATTAAAGATTTCACAAGAGAGATCCAATGGTTTAAATCGTCTAGGGTATTTTTGTCTATTAACATATTTCCCTCTTACCTTATTTCTTCTCTCTCCTCCTCCCTCATTCTCTGCCTCTCTCTTTCTCCTTCATTCTCATAAGCCCGATATCGACCACCACTCTGATGCCAATGAGGAGCAGGCCAGAGTTCGATTGTGAAGAAGGGGCGACGATAAGAAGTGATCAATTAATTTAGGTTTAGGAGCCACAACTTCTTATTCCCGAGTTTGATTGAGGTAATTTAAGTTACTGTATGAAGCTGAGACGTGTATCTACAATTTTATAGTTTATAACTCCTCCAAATTTAGAGTATAAGGATGTCAAAAAAATATTTGAAGTCAAGAGTCGATCGAGTTATAAGCGGCTGGATATGCTTTGGTCGGGGAGTCACAACTTCTTGCTTCAGAGTTCGATTAAGGTGATTCAAGTTATTCTTTGAAGATGAGATGTATATCTAGGACTTTGTAGCTTATAACTTCTTCAAATTCAGAGTGTAAGGATACCAAAAATATATTTGAATTCAATAGTCGACCGAGTTATAAGCGGCTAAAAGGTGTTTGTCAAATGGCATGCTCGATTATGTCAAATAGCATGCCTGAATATGTCAAATAGCATATCTGATTATGTCAAATGGCATGTCTGATAATAAAAAAAGGCATGACGAGGTTCGATAAATTGGTATGCCCGGTTATGTCAAATGGCATACCCAATGACGGTGAGAAGTGATTGGTAATTTTTGTTTGGAAAGCCACAACTTCTTACTATTGAGTCCGATTGAGGTAAATCAAGTGGCTAGGTAAAGATAAGATATATATCTACAACTTTGTAGTTTATGACTTCTTCAAATTTAGAGTGTAAGAATATCTAAAATACGTTTGAAATCAAGAGTTGACCAAGTTACGAGGATATGTTTCGGTTGGGGAGCCATAACTTCTTACTCTAGAGTCCGATTAAGTTGATTCAGTTGTTGTGCTAAGCTAAGACAAATATCTGCAACTTTGTAGTTTTTAGCATCTCTAAATTTGGAGTGTAAGGATGCCAAAAATATATTTGAAGTCAATAGTCGACTGAGTTATAAACGGATGGAAGGTGTTTGTTAAATGGCATGTCTGGTTATGTCAAATATCATGTCCGATTTTAAAAGTTGGCATTTCCATGTTCGATAAATTGGCATGCCTGGTCATAGCAAATGACATGTTCGGTTATGTCAAATGGCATACCCGGTGACGGTGAGAAGCGGTTAATAGGTTTCGGTTAGAGAATCACAACTCCAGGGTCCAATTGAGTTAATTCAAGTTGTTGTGCGAAGCTGAAATTACATTTATAACTGTTGGGATGGCGAGAAATAGGAAAGACTTATTTCATATTCCTATTCCTATTCTGACTAGGTTTTGGACTCCTAATTAGACCTAGATATGTTACTTGTACAACAAGGGTTTGCCTCTATATAAAGGCATGTTACCTTAAGGTTTCGTATGGCTTTGTGACTCGGAAACTCATCAATAAAAGTTCTCTTTTCTCTCCGTGGACGTAGGCATTAGGCCGAACCACGTTATCTCTTGTGTCCGTATTCTTTGCGCATTTTGTTCTCTAGTTGCTGAATTCCTAACAAGTGGTATCAAGAGCTAAGGTTGAAGGATGTCGGACGGCACGAGGTTTGCTATTGTGAAGTTCGATGGTTCATCGAATTTCAGGTTATGACAAAGGCGCGTCAAGGATCTCCTCGTGCAACAAGGGATGGTTATCGCGCTCTCGGAGAAGAAGTCCGAGAAGATGGAGGAGCAAGAGTGGGAAGAGTTGGAGGCCAAGGCGGTAGCGAAGATTCGCTTGTGCTTGGCGGATGATGAGGAGCCACCAGCTGGGTTGTGGAAGAGGATTCAGGTCGGAGTCAAAGAAGTTCAATGGAAGTGGCTTCAAGTGCTGAGAAGGGCGCATGAAGGGGACTATCCAGGACGAACTGGGGATCAAGACAACGAGGAGGGATCGGCATCCACAACCATGGCCACATATTCAGACGAGTCGGATGGTGACTGGCTTTCTGTCTTATCAAGTCCAATGCATCCTGGTAATCTCTTTTCATTAGGGACCTTGGATTATAACAGTGATAGTTATAAATGTATGCTAATGAAGATGGAGAAGGATATGATGGTAGGGATGAAGGGTGAAAGGAAATACCTACAGGTTAGTGGGGAACATTATTGTAGGTGGAGTCACATCAATGGGTCTGATGAAGTGGGAAAAAGCTCAGGTCATATGAGGTTGGTTCGTATGAGGGAGCAAAGGCTTGACATGGATGGTTTGAGTGTAGTTGGGATTCGCGAAGACATGGATAGCAAGCTATGGTTGTTTCGTGGAGGCATGGTTGGCAAGGAACCATGGTTGTCTCATAGAAGCATTGTTAGCTGGGCCCTGCTATGGTTGTCTAAAGGGACGTGCACGTCAAAGGTGTTGGATAGGTTTTGCATTGGGCATGCGAAGCCATTGGTGACACTACGGGCGAATCGGGTATCTCACTCAAGGCCGAATGATGAAGTTCGAGACATGTCGAGGGTTCTACTTGGTGAAACAAAAGGTTGCCCTTTGTATGCTATGACATGTAGCATTGGTTTGAGGCAAGAAGGTCCAGCGAAAAAGCAGTTCGAGGTTGCGGAGCATGGGGCTGACCAAAAAATAGAGGGCGTGTCTATTGGTCGCAAGGTTGCTTCAGCAGGTGGACTTGCTAGTTGGGGTTCAATAGAGATTGGAGGAAATAGGTCAAGCAAGCTCAGAAGCTCGAGTTTGGGGGCTGGCTCCAAGTGATTGAACAAAAGGTGAAGAGAAAGTTGAGATGGTCTTATTGATGCAGTTATCTATGGTCCGAGATGGAGTCGGTGGAGTCGGATTGGTTTTGCAAGATCTCATGGTTCTTCATGGGGCGGTGTTTTGTCAAGGTGGAGTTTGTTGAAGTTCGGGTAGAGCTTCATGGTTCTTCCACGAGATGATTTCTCGCCAAGGTGGAGATTGTTGGGATGGCGAGAAATAGGAAAGACTTATTTCCTATTCCTATTCCTATTCTGACTAGGTTTTGGATTCCTAATTAGACCTAGATATGTTACTTGTACAACAAGGGTTTGCCTCTATATAAAGGCATGTTACCTTAAGGTTTTGTATGGCTTTGTGGCTCGGAAACTCATCAATAAAAGTTCTCTTTTCTCTCCGTGGACGTAGGCATTAGGCCAAACCACGTTATCTCTTGTGTCCGTGTTCTTTGCGCATTTTGTTCTCTAGTTGCTGAATTCATAACAATAACTTTGTAGTTTATGACTTTCTCCAAACTTGGAGTGTAAGATTGTCGGAAATATGTTTAAAGTTAATAGCTGACTGATTTATGAGGACAGATTTTGGTTGGAGAGTCACAACTTCTTACTCCGGAGCACGATTGAGTTGATTCAAGTTGCTTTGCGAAGTTGACACGTATATCTCCAACTTTATAGTTTATGACTTCTCTAAATTTGGAGTGTAAGGATGTCAAAAATATTTTTGAAGTCAATAATCAACCGAGTTACAGGCGGCTGGAAAGTGTTTGTCAAATGGCATGTTCGGCTACGTCAAATGGCATGCCCGGTTATATTTAAATGACATGTCCGATTACTAAAAATTAACTAATTAAATAATATATCAGTTTGATTAACATCGAAGTGTATCAATATCGAACTAAACGCTAATAAAAAATGAAATTAAAGATATAAAAAACATTGAAGTGCACGTGTGTCCCTTTGTTTTGACCATTTTGTCCCTATTTGTCCCTCTCTTGTACCGTCCGGAAAAGTCTTCCCTGTGCCTAATCTATCCCCATTTTTTTCTTGCACCGTTTCGTTTTTCATTGAGAAAGTTATTGATTTTATTGCTAACACTTGCTACTATTTTATCTCATAATTTTTTGATCTGCTACAAATTTGCTAAGTTAATTAATCCATTGACACATCTTAAAATTTATATATCTAATCTAAAATTTTTAAAATAACCAATATGCAAATTCTCGCCCGTACAAACAAACTCAAAATTATTCCATGCCCTCTCTCGCTTTCTTTCTGTTACACGATCCGACACGCGCTGAATCCCATACACCGCTAGACCAGTCTCGAATCGGACGGTTCTGAAATTTCTGAGTGCTCCACGCGCGTAGATTCTTAAACCCCACACGCACGGTGCAATTATTAAAACCCCGCACATGTTTTGTTACGTGCAGGAGGGGAAGACGTGAATACGTTATTTTTGTGGGAATTTGCATGTGGACCAAATATTCCTTTCCCTCCCTCTGCCCGGACATTTATGGCTAAAAGGTAAAAACTTGCGCGCCAATTATTTCCCTTCCTTTGTTTCCCTCAAAATGCAAAAATTGGATCCATATAATTTGCTAAGACATTATAAGGTTGAAATATCGACCATCTTTTCTAATTTAATCAAAATATCTCAATTTGGAGATGTTCAAAACATAGTTGTGTTAAAAAATAGTAATTAGAAGAATTTTATCATTAATCAAATTCTAATTCTTGTTCGAATATGTGATTTAGTAAGTATTCCGATAATTGAACCTGAAAAACTTGAATTGAAAATGCTGTATGAGAGTCGGGAGCCTGAAAAATAAAACAATGAAGTCAAAATTTTCAATGAACATTATATATTAAATATTTTAGGTGAAAATTGCAAGAATTTAGTGTAATATATGTAATTTCAGTGAGTATAGTGTACACTTTTTTTTAAGAGTGTATCAAAAATTTAGATGTGTTTGGTAAAAGAATCAAACTTTGAGTGGGTACCTCCATCTATGGTATGCATGATAAATTTAGTTTTAAGGTTTAACTTCTTAGTTACGATTTCTTGTGTTTATTTAGATGTTAATCGGTTGGTTAACATTAATAAATCAGAGTTAGTTGGTGACCGGTGACACAGCTATGTACTATATGGGATCAAATTTCCCATGATAAATTACAATTTTGATAACTATTCCAGCTTTTAAAAGTCAATATTCTGTTCAAATTTGTATTAAGTAGTTCACTAGGTGTCCAGACACCAAGTGTTATAAACAAATTTACAATTTTAGTTAGAAAGGTTTCTTTATTATGATTGCCGCTAATAATTTCTGATTCAAATTGTTGCTGAACTTTTTTTTGACGATCAAACTCGGATGCCCCGGAGTAGAAATATCGTAAGGAGTTTTAACTTTAAGTTCGAGAACTTAATGGACGACGGTGTCAAAAATTGTATTCGACCTAAATTATTTGGAACGATGTGTGATTGTGTGTTTGGATAATAATCAATCGCTAATTAAATAGTTGGTTCAAATAAATAAAAATTTATATTGTATTTTTTTGATATATTTAGATTAGAATTGTAATAGAGCATAAATAAAATTTCACAATACTCAAACACAACACAAGAATAGAGTTTCTTCGAAATAATGACTTGGAGAGAAAGGAACAACAAGAGTGGGCCCAACTGGAAATCACCAACAGAAACAACCCGCCCTCTCCCTGGGGGACAACTCCTGCCACCCTTCTCTCCTCTCTCCCTCTGCTACTTACTTACTACACCTCTCTCTCTCTAAGAGTTTTCTCCTTCGTTCTTCCTTTCCTCGTACCTGGGTGGGACCCACAACAATGTCCACTCCCAATATCCGTTCCTCTGTAGACTCAGCGGAGCACATCAAGGTGGGCTCCTTCTACGAAATCGACCACTCCAAGCTCCCCCACCACCTCACCTCCATCCGCCTCGTCATGGTAACTACTTTTTCTCTCACTCTCTCTCTCGTATATTCAGAGTGGAACATTATCTCGTCGGGTCCTATTTATATTACCGGGTTGTTTCCTTTTCTGGAAGGTAAACGAGAAGACGAGGATGAGGGTGTCCCTGAGGTACCCGAACGAGGTTCAAATTCAATGGGGACATGGGTAATCCCCACTGAAAGGGATATGGGCAATATTGGAAATACAATAATTAAAATAATTAAAAAAAATATCAGTAAAATAATACGATTTATGGAAATACAAGTATGGGAATATTGGTTTCCATTTTCTCGGATATTGGTTTCCATCTTCTATGCTATTGGTTTCATTCTGCTGTGATATTGGTTCCATTCTACTATGATATTGGTTTCTCATCTTCTATGTTATTGGTTTCATTCTACTATGACATTGGTTTCATTCTACTATGATATTGGTTTCATTCCATAGTGATATTGGTTTTCATCTTCTCCAATATTGGTATCCCATTATAAGTGAAAATGTATACCATTTGAATGTATTGGTTTCATTCTTCTCGAATATTGGTATCATCGTTCTAGGATATTGGTATCATTCTACTTTAATATTGGTATCATTCATCTATGAATTTTTGCTAGAATTTTAAGCACTAAGTTCAAACAACAATCAAACACCAACATAAAGTTTTAATCTTTAAATACAAAATCATCAGAACCACATGAAATCGATAAATCCAGCAATAATCAAAGTCGAAACAGCATATAGGTCATTTCTTTCGGACCAAATAATCAACGAAAAAACTGGTGAAAAAAATCCCAAAAAAAAGGACTAAATAAAAGAGGGAATGAGACTTCAAGAAAAAACCCAAATAATCAACGATTCAAGGGATGAGCTTGGCTTCCAGAAAGGGGGGGGATGATTTTTATGTAGTCCCCCCTGAATCCAAATCTACCCGAACGTCTCCTCGCTCCGGACTTTCTTCAACCACAAGGCACCACCACCGGAGGACGGCCAGAAGCTTCCAGCGATGGACGAGAAGTACGCCATCTCCTGGCGCTTCTGGACCACCTCGGACCATAGGTGCAATGTCATTTCGAAGAAGAGTAGTCCGGAAGACGGGGAGGAGGAGGTCGAAAAGTCGAGTGCTTTGAAGAGGAAAAGGCCTAAAGTGGAGAGCAAGAACACGAAGAAGAAGACAGGGAAGAACAGAGCTGTGAAGAATCCAAGGAAGAGTTGGATTCTTTTTTGTGCCAGGGTGATGAAAGAGACCAAGGAAGAGATTGCTCAATTGAAGAAGTAACTAATTAGCTCACCCTCTTAATTTTCCAGATGCTAATGTTTATTTAAGGGTTTGAGTCAATTTATCCTTGGTGGACAGGAATGTGGAGATGCTTGCTTCCAATAAGCATCAAGACTTGGCCATGGTGGCCACACCGATTTCCTCTGTCTCTAGTCAAACCATGGGACACGATGGGACGCTAATTTCCATGAAGGTAGACACCCTGACCTGTTTTTTTCTTTTTTTGTGAATCTCTATATTCACTGACGAGTATTGTCGATTCCTATTTAGGATGCGGCTGGCTCCCTGAATATTGTCTCTACAAATCTTGATAGATGAATGAGCACCTCTGATCTCCTATTTTTAACAAGGAATTGTGAGATGAGACCGTCTCTTTCACTGCTGCAGGAAATGTACATTGATTTGGTAAACAAGAAGGCTAAGATTGAGGGACACCTGACAGAAATTTCGCAATCTTTGTGTGCAATGGAGGTACCACTCTGATAGAGATAGACTTATCTCATTTTGTTGATTAAGTAGCAACACAAACTCTCTAATTATAGTAATTTGACAGAGTGGTGACTGATGCTTCTCTGATTGTTATTAACCAGTTGGGTCCTTCTACATTAATGACCATCACTGACTGAATTGGTTGTTTAATGCTTCTCTAGGAAGAGTTGGAAAGGTCAAAATTACAGAAACCAACACTTTACACAGGCTCTCAGGAACTAACACCACCTACAGGCACTAAACCAGAGGGATTCGACGAGATTCGAAGAGCAAAAGAGGAACTTACCGGATCAGAAGCAAGACAAGATGACAGGGCGCCGAAGATAGACAGGCTGAAGAGCGGGTTCAGGATATGCAAGCCTCGGGGCACGTTTCTGTGGCCGGACAAGGCCCTGTCGTCTCCCCATTATGCAATCTCTCCGTCCTCGGTGATAGCTCACGCCCAGAACAACTCGATGAACCAGAGCTTCACCTCTACCACTACTACCACTTTCACCACCTCCGGCACCACAAGGACCATGCTCTTCGACCTCAACGACCTTCCCGAAAACCAGAATGACGATCTGGTACGTGGCTCCTCCTTCCCACGCACCTACCACAGATGCCACCAGCCACCTCTAGCCTCCCCAACCGTGGTCCATAGCGTATGTTCCTATTAACGAATTCTTCCCGTTGACTAGTATTACTTCGGCGTTTACCTTGCGTAATTGTGCTTGGTTTTTTTGCAGCTTCCACCAGCAGAGAGAGAGATGAGACATTGGAGGGTAACTGAGCAGGAGAAGGGAATGATGATGAGCCTTTGCGGAGGACAGGAAAGAGGGTGCTGCTCTTCTTCTCCCTCGGCCGCGTCTTCGAGCTTGCCAAGAGGGTTATCTTCATGGCTGGCCCTTGCCACTTCCAAACAATCCCAGGACAGTAAAGCCAAGCGAGGTTAAGCAGTATGATTATGAGAGAAGGATAATATATAGGATAAGTTGGAAAGTCTGACCACGTTATTATGCTTCCATTCTGGCAATAGGAAGGACACCACCCTACTACCCTGCAATTGGGTCTTTTGATATTTCTCTAATTACTATTGCATAACAGATTTCACAGACATCCATCCATAGCCAAAACCTTTGAGTCATATTGGGGAAAGGCAGCTAGAGAGAGAGAGAGAGAAGAAAGGTGAAGAAGAACCAACATGAAGTTTTTGGTTTTCTTTGCCTTTTTGTTTCTCTGTAACGACTTAGTCTCGCTAAATTAATGGGATACTTACTATTTAGAAGGTCTATATCTAGTATAGGAGGAGCTGTTTCCATTCTTGGACAATTAACAGGAAGCAATTGACGATTGGCATGCGGTGGGAGATACAAACTTGGCCCTGATGGGCAACAAAATTTATCTGCAATAGCTAATTGTTGAGGAATAAATAACAATGATACTCAGATAGAATCTTCATATTACAGCATGCTAAAGTCTTGCATGCCGAGTTACGGTTTGGCTGCCGGCATCTCGCAGGTTGAAGCAGTGTGATAGGGCGGCCGCCAATTTCTTCAAGTCGTCTTTTGTGGGTGCTGCACTGAGTGCCACTCTTAAGCTATCACAAATACGAAACGAGTTTGACATTGCATTTAGATAAACCAGAAAGGGTTAGGGAGATCGGTTGTGCATTATCATCATGAATCGGGTAACATTTCTAATTTTGGTAAAGGTGCAGATATAAAAATTTCGAGAAAATTGAAGGAAATCAAGTTAGGCTACCTGCATGAATTGGGAGGTACAGTGGGAGGCCTGATGGCAGTCACATGAAATCTGGATTTCAACAGATGCCTGGTCCAAGAGAATACAACAATAAGTAGCAGCAATAATAAAAGGTCTACATGCAAGCACAGACGAATTAGAGAGCCGACAGAGCGCGAACCGGCTGGCTTGTAGGGCTTTCTCTTCGTTCCCTACAACGAGGGTAATAACAGGGCTTGTTATGGGGACTCCAGTAAGAGCCTGAAACTCTTGGACCCGGCTCCAAATAGCCCTTCGTCGCCAACCTTCTTTCTTCGCAATTGCAACAGCCGCTACAAGGCAAAAGTCACATTGTTAATGAAAGATGTCACGGCTTATAAAGAATCAGTTGGCCAAGTAGAGGCAATGTTGCAAGTTTAACTCAATGCACTATGAAACTCAAAGAGCTCAGTCTTCTGCACAAGCATTTGGACCCAATATTGATTAGGCAACCAAGGACTTGATGCATCAATCCCTGAAGTTCCTATAGATGAAACAAGACTTGGTGCCGCAAGTCCTTGGTCATATGGGACTATGTTCATGGATGAATGAAAACCTCTGAGAAGATTAAAATCACAGCATACTATATTATTTTCTATCTTCGGGAACAAAAGCTTCCCATGGGCAGCAGCCACAACCGGAACTGCTGAAGCAGTTGAAAATATGAAAGACCTGCCTCTTGACTGTATGAGTAGCTTCCACTTTTTGCTGTCAAGACATAAGAGAGTCAATTCCTTGTTCAATGTGACTAGAGGAGTCAAAGGGAATGGTGAATGCACAACATCTCGAGGTAGCCAACAGAAGAACTAAGTTGCTTCATTCGGAAGCCTAGTGGGAAAATCACTTCCGATAGACTCAAAACATGAGCAAGTTAGCTACAGACAAAGTTATTATCTGATACTACGAATTAAGAAATAAGAAACCAGTGCCATCAAAGGAATTTATCTACACGGTATGAAATACCCGCATGCAATAAATCCACCATGGCAACCAGCTGCCTTGCTAGGAGTTCCTATGCAGATGTCAACATCTTTTTCACATTTGAATTGCTCGGGCACTCCTCCACCATCTTTTCCACAAACAAATGTCCCATGAGCCTGAAACAACCATCACCAAGTTCCACCCTCTTGTGAATGAAAGAAAACAGTTGCATTATATTATGGGAAGCTTTGTTGTAGTTTAAACATGTACGAAGTCGTGTGTGTCTTTCATTAAAGTTTAAACATGTACGAAGTCGAGTGTTTCCTTCAACCTTCATTGCAACTTACGTCATCAATCACCAACAGAAAGCCATGTTGCTTGCGAAGATTCGCCAGCTCGACCATTGGTGCAAAGTCTCCATCCATGCTAAACAATCTAAATTAGAAGCAATCCAATGAAGTCAATGACTTGACCATGCAGATATACAACTGCTTTCACAGAGACGATATGGAAGTAAATTAAGATATTCTCTATCAACGTGTGGTTGTTATGCAAGAAGTACAAACATAGCTTCTGATGACTCAAGGAACAAAAGAGAAAGAAGAAGACACGACTGACCCATCTGTAACGACAACATTCTTCTTCAACTTGGAATTTGTTCTGAAAATACGAACAAGTACATTGAGGTTGCAAAGTGCAAGGTAAAGTAAAATAGATTAAGTTTAAAGAAAGTTTACAATAGGACATAACTACCTACAGTAGTGAGTTGAGGTGGGACATGTCACAGTGTCTATAGATGTGCACCTCAATGGTTTTTTGTCTTTCGGCAAGACAAATTCCATCAATGATGGAAGCGTGATTGAGTTCATCAGAAAATATGGCAATCTTTTCTTGTATTACAGGCTTTCCAGATGAAGCTAGAAGAGACGGAATGTTTCCTAAAGCTACCATGAATGCCATATTGGCGGCGAATCCTGTAGGGCAAAGAAGACAATCCTAGACCATAAATTAACAACAAAGAACTGCATCAGCATGTTGTTAAATTATTCCAATTGAACATATAAAGACCTTAGATTGAAAATGTTGAACATTTTGAAAAAATACGCATGAGAACCAACATGGACTTTTGTTTTTTGAATGTCCAAACCAACATACGTCCAATAATTTTGCACTTAGTTAACAACCAAGGCAATTTGTTTATGCTCTGAAAGATGTGCCCTATTCGTCCAACAATAACAAGTTACATAAATAGTTGCACCACGGGAAGGAGACTATCATACATGTTAATGGAAAGATTGGAGGTTTTACAAGCAACACAAAGAAAAACTCATTTCTTCATCTACATTCAAATGTGCCCAAGAAATGCTCACCTCTTTTTTCTTTAAATCTGCTAAGGAAGACTCCAGTAACCTATGGTGGTTGGTATACCCGCAGATCAGAGCAGAGCCTCGAGGCCCCATTCCATGTTCTTGAGCAGCCTGATCAAACATGGGAAAAAATCAAAAATCCTCCTTTTTTTAATTTAAATGAAGATAAAAGCCACGCTTACATTTGCAAAGAGCACCAAAGTTCAAACTTCAAAAGGCAAGCAGAGTAAAGGACAAACCTTTATAGCGGCTTTGGTGATGGAGGGGTGAGAGCTCAGTCCCAAGTAATCATTCCCAGAGAACAAAAGCAGCTTCTTTTGAGTTCCCAACTTCATCTCCACAAACACCCTCATCTCCTACAAATGCCATGGCAAATATCAATAAAGCACAGTCACCATACACTTCAAGAACCAAAAACCGCCACATGGAAAGACCCAGAAGAAAATCCAGAATGCTTGTAACAATCAAAGTTATAACATCCTAAAGAATGAAGAAACTTTGGAGCAGAGGATCCAAGCTTCTTTCATTTCAACAAAAGAATGCAATTCACCAACCAAAAGAAACTCCCGAAAAGGACTAACCCAGAAGAGACTACCAAATGCTTTCAACAAGTACAATCATTACAGCCTAGGAAAGGAAGCAACCTTACTATTTCTTTTTGTAATCCTAGAATCGAGCACTGTCGGGTCCTAGTCCTATTTAGGGACGGCTCTCCCAATGGTATTTTCTACATTCCAAGCAACTAATTTACACCAGACAAAGTCCAAGTTTCGTTTTTTACCTGCACTGGGGATATCGAGGAGCCATTTTTTGAAAGTGGGCATGGAGATGGAGACCTCCACGGAGCGTCTATCCCATGGACGCATTCCGTCGAACACCTCGTGGTCGTCTCCCAGGCTGGAAGGGGAAGGAGGGTCGGTGGAGAGGTCAATGGGTCTCAAGGAACGAAGCAGCTTGAGGGATTCCAGCCTCGCTAGCGCCTCCTCCACCCACTCGTCCCACGAGGGAGACGAAGAAGAAGAAGAAGAAGAAAGCTTCTCCATTTTGGAAGAGAGAGAGAGAGGTGGCCAGTTGGTGGTTGGATGCGTTTCTACTTCCAACACAAGTTCAGTCGTGGACGGAGACAAAATATTTGGTTTCGCCGCTTCAATTTTTCAGTTAATTTTTCATGTCAATTAATATACCACGTGCAAGTAGGTCAATTTACAATCTTTATGAAAATAGCAAAATTTTAGTTAATTTTTGCGGGTTAGATAAATGATAACGAATTTTACCTCATTTTTTATGCCCCTTGTGAAAATAACATAATTTTATTTAAAGACTAAATTTCATTTCACCCCTTTCTAAGTCAATGTTTAAAAATTTCGATCCGATTATCAATAGAATTACGTTTCTTAAAATAATGTGCTAAGATAATTTAGTCTCCTTTCAAAAAGATGGTAATTTATTCATAATGATTGTTAATGGTTCTTGGATTCACGGAAGTGTGCTCTCTTTTAAGTAGGTGCATTTTCATGATATTTATTCATAAAAAGCAACAAACTTTGCTCTTTCAAAAAAAACTACAAAGTTTAGTGATGAATTTTTTGACTTAGTTTTGCCAACCATGTCAATTAATATACCACGTGCAAAAATTGATAAACACTTAAGTCAATTAAAAAATTTGATGAATTTTTTTTATCATATTTTAAAAAATTTATCCGACTCAAATTTAAATTAATCGATTCAATAAATTATATTTAAAAAATACCACGTGCAAAGAATAATAATTAACGCTTTTTAATATAGGCATGCTAAGACCATGAACATCAGTGGTTTGGCCGAACGGATCGGCTAATATTTTATTATTTAAAAAAAAAAGCAAATGAAAGTAACGAGCGAGCGGCCGATCGGATTGGTTGGCCGATCGCCGCTCGCAAACTAAAGTGGCCCCCTTTTTTTTTTCTTATTTATCTACTTAGTTCCATTTGGCATAATATTATTCGTTAAAAATAGATATTTTGGGATAATATTTTCGTGGTTATCTAAACAGACCTTATCTTTAGCAAAACTAAAAAAATATATAAAAAATTATTATTTTTCAAATCTCTATAAATAGAGTTCAATGTTACATATTTTCATACACCATCTAAAATTCTCTCTTCTTTCACTACATAATATTTTCTTTTTAAATTTCCTCTGTTATATTATTTCTACTATGGATCCAAATGATCCTAATTTCCCAAATTTTCAATCATTTGAATCTTATAATCTTTCAGGCTATCTAAATTCTGGAGATTATCCAAACTCTCAACCTTTTTATACCTCTCAATTATCGCCAAATCTTTCCCAAATTCCATTTTCCCAACACCAACCCCCACAAAATATGCCACAACATTTGTCCTTCGATGGGGCTAAGGAGAAAAAAACTAAAAAGTCTGCACCAAGTAATTGGAGTGTCAAAGAAGACATTGCCCTAATGTCAGCTTTCTCCTACTGTAGCCAAGACAGCATTATTGGAAAAAATCAGAAGAGTGCTTCGCTATGGTCCCGAGTGAGTGCTTTGTACCATAATGCTCAAGCAGAAAATCCGGGAGAGATCCATGAAAGAAACGTGCCTGCAATTAAAGGTCGTTATACACGACTTAATGCCAATGGAGCAAAGTGGGTTGCTGCATACCGAGAAGCACTCAAACGAAAACGGAGCGGCATGAGCGATGCCGATGTTGAGACCGAAGCTCAAACACTTTATGAAGGGAATGGTGGAAAAAAATTTATTGACCTTGTTGTTTTTAATGAAGTTATGTGTAAATGTCCCAAGTGGCAAATTGAAGAAGGAGATCACGGTTCAACATATTTGGCTCCTGATGTCGCGGAGGAGGATATAGAAAGTGGTGGAAGCTCGAAGAGGTCAAAGACTACCGAAGAAGGGGATTATTCAATTCCATCTAACTCAGAAGATCCAATCACCATATCTTCAAGAATCTCCCGTCCTATGGGTAGAGATGCTGCCAAAAAAAGGAAAGGAAAAGGAAAGGCCTCTGAAGATGTTGCAGCAGAAATTCGTGCGTTGAGAATAACCAGAGATAATGAAAATGAAATTTTCAAGAAGAGAATGGAGCTAGAGCAACAAAGGGAGCAACAAAGAATCAAGCGAGATGAAAAAAAGGAGGCCATGAAGAATATGGAGTTGGATAAAATCATGTTGACTGCTTTGATTTCGAAACAACACTTATCCCCAGAAGATGAAGAGATGAAGCGCTGTCTAATGTCTCGAGTGTTTGGAAACTAATTAGTAATTTGTCATTTCATATAATTTGTTCTTCCATTCATGTAATTTGTCTTTCATTTCATGTAATTTGTCCTTCATTTCATGTAATTTGTCTTTCATTTCATGTAATTTGTCTTTCATTTTAAGTAATTTGTCTCGTACCTATTGTCTTGTCACTTCACCTTTGGCATCCAACCCACGCCTGTAATTATGGTAATTTGTCTCGTACCTATTGTCTTGTCACTTCACCTTTGGCATCCAACCCACGCCTGTAATTATGGTAATTTGTCTCGTACCTATTGTCTTGTCACTTCACCTTTGGCATCCAACCCACGCCTATAATTCTATATATATTTATGACCATAACAAACTTAATTATACTGAAAAACCTTTCAATATTATTCAGGAGAATCAAATCTCATCACAAATGTCTCTCAGTGAAAATACATCAGATTCAGATTCAAGTTCTAATGCTTCATTCACCAGGGAATTTGATGAATGGGAAGCACGAAGAAGTGAACAAAATCGACAAATTGATCACTTACTCGAGGATGCCTTCGTAGTCAATCCTAGTCTAACCCAGGGAGTCCCACCACCTTCAAGGCGAAGGCGATATGTCAACAGAGAACGAAGAGTTGGTGAGGAGCGCTTGCTGAATGACTATTTTGTTGAGAGGCCAACGTATTCACCTGAGATCTTTCGGAGAAGGTTTCGCATGCAAAGATCGTTATTCCTTCGCATCGTGGAGTCGGTTAGTGCTAATGACCAATATTTTCAACAAAGAATAAATGCTGCAGGTACCCTTGGTCTGACAGCCTTGCAGAAATGTACTGGAGCTATAAGGGTGTTAGCTTATGGGACATCAACTGATGTCGTTGATGAATACTTGCGAATGGGTGCATCTACAACACGGGAAGCTCTCATGAAGTTCGTAGAAGGTGTAATTTTCTGTTTCGGGAACGAGTATCTGAGAAGGCCCAATGCACAGGATTTGGCAAGACTTCTGCACGTCGGAGAACAACGTGGATTCCCGGGCATGATAGGCAGTATTGACTGTATGCACTGGGAATGGAAAAATTGTCCTAATGCATGGGCTGGGCAATATGCAGGAAGGAGCGGAAAGCCTACAATTATTCTGGAAGCAGTTGCATCATATGACTTATGGATATGGCATGCATTCTTTGGAACACCAGGTACTCTCAATGATATTAATGTACTGCACCGATCTCCTGTTTTTAGTGATGTCTTGGAAGGCCGAGCACCAAAAGTGAGTTACGTTGTCAACGGTCGACAAAATGATATGGCATATTATCTCACTGATGGGATATATCCTACATGGACTGCATTTGTCAAGTCAATTACATCTCCGATAACCCTAAAACACAAGTTATTCGCTCAACATCAAGAGGCTGCTAGAAAAGATGTGGAGCGAGCTTTTGGAGTTCTACAGGCTCGTTTTGCTTTCATTCGACGTCCATGTCTTCTTTGGGACAAGGAGTTAATGGGAAGAATTATGAAGGCTTGCATCATATTGCACAATATGACAGTGGAGGATGAACGAGACACATATCTCCGTTATCATGATCCGGCCGAATTCTGTAATGAAGAGGACAATGAAGAACCTTTTCAGTTCTCTACTGAACGCATCGGAAATCTATCAACCTACATGACTGCTAGGGAACAACTTCGCAATAGAGAAGCTCATAACGCTCTGAAAAGTGATTTAATTGAGCATATTTGGCAAAAGTTCGGGAACGATAATTAATTATGTAATTTAAATTTTATGTATTTGTAATTTAAATTTTCGTATTCGTAATTTATTATTTCTGACTTCCATTTGTACCTCGAATATTTTTATCTAATTTAGTATTCCAAAAAATGATAGTAGATAATATGTGGATGAGAGAGAAATTAATTGTTTATTCTGTGAACTGGTTTGCTGCTGTGGGTAGAAAAATATGTAATTGGATTGAATTGGGTTAGATTGGGTGTAGATGAGAGAGAAATTAATTGTTTATTCCGTGAACTGGTTTGGATGGTTTGCTGATGTGGGTGGTCTAAGGTCGATACCAAACGGACCGGGGAAAGAGAATCTAACGGGAACAAGGAAACCTTAGCTTATTCGAAAAGGAACATCTTTCTTGTTCCTGTCTCTCTCCTAGGGTTATAATTAAATAAGCCCGGGCCAAATTCCCAATTTACCAATCACCAAATTAGAAATCAAATTAAGAAAAAAAAGGAGGAAACTTTTTTACGGCGGGAGAGACGAGGATGGTGCTTTCCCAGCTTCACGAAGCATTCAAGGGGACGGTGGAGAGGATGACGGGCCCACGCACCGTCTCCGCCTTCAAGGAGAAAGGGGTCCTTAGCGTCTCCGAGTTCGTCCTCGCCGGCGATAACCTCGTCTCTAAGTGCCCCACCTGGTCCTGGTAATTACGATTTTGACCTAAAGTTTGAATCTTTTCATCAATTGGTTGCTCAGTTGGGGTTAAAGTTGGAAGCTTTCTGTGTATTTGGGTTAGTGGGTATCTGTTGAATTGAGTGGATTGTGTTGCGTTACTTGTGTATTAGGGAATCGGGCGAACCGAGCAAGAGGAAGCCTTATTTGCCTTCAGACAAGCAGTTCCTTATCACTCGGAATGGTGAGTGATGATCGTTGGAGGATATTTGTTTGTGTTGCGGTCTTAGCATTGGCATTGCCAAACCCGTGCTCGAACTTAGCTCCGGTACGACTTGGCTGATCATTGAGGAATATTTTTGGACCTGTTTTGTCAGTTCCTTGTTTGAGAAGGGCTGCTTCTATCGAAGAAGATTATGAAGCAGCCGGCGGTGAAGTACTTCTAGATAATGATGATAACGATGGATGGTTGGCAACCCACGGGAAGCCTAAAGGTAATCTTTTTGTCTAGGAGGTGAATTTTGGGTCTGTTCGGTCCAAAAGCCTGATATACCGTTCGTGAATTTTATAGAAACTAAAGGAGGTGACAAGGAGGAGGAGGACCTGCCTTCGATGGATTCCCTAGAAATAAGCAAGAAGAGCACTATACAATCGATACCTGCTTACTTTGGTGGAGAGGAGGAAGATGATATCCCTGACATGGCTGATTATGAAGACCTGAATAATGTGGTCGAGAATGATCCTGTAAGTTTTGGTCTGCTGCTTCTCTATCGTGTGCTTGGAGAGGACCAGGCATTTGATAGTTGGCTATCTTTGATGCAGGCTACGCTCGGATCTACATATTTAGTTGCCCATGAGCCTGATGACGACAATTTCGTACGCACTCGAACTTATGATGTCAGCATCACGTAAGACATAGTGTAGGATCTCCCTTAGCTCTGAATAACCTATTCTTGTTATTTTCAAGAGTTCAATACTTTGTCTTCTGGCTGAGGTAGAATAATCACTACTAAAAACTCTGATATAAGCTATCATGACAGCGCCTTTTATCCCAATTTTCAGGTATGATAAATATTACCAAACACCACGAGTATGGCTCACTGGCTATGATGAGGTTCAGCAATTTCTCATCACAATGTGTCTTTTTCTGTCTGAATTGCGATTATATCATGATAACAATCTTTCTATGAGTTAGGGTTATATTCGGTTACTTGAATTCTTTCGCTTTTTATTTGCAGTCGAGGATGCTTCTGCAACCAGATCTTGTGCTACAAGATGTTAGTCAAGACCATGCACGCAAAACAGTAAGAACATTTCTTTACCCAGCTTAAAGAGTAATGACTGTTATTCTCGAACAACTATTTTAGGCACTAAAAAATTTTGTTTTTTTTCTTCTCCGAATTTAGCTCTTGTTTTCCTGTTTAATATATAGGGAGTACTTTTGCTTGTATGGCTCTGGAAGGTCTCTGCTATGGTTCAAGTGCCTGGGAGTAAAACATCGGCATTGCTGTAAAAAATAGTTCGCAGAATCTTTATCGATCTCTTAACTGAGTTTCGACTCTGCCACCTTACATAAAAGCATGTCACATGTCTACTCCGAGCATTTCCCTTACAGTATATGGACTTTGTTGCCCAATATGCAGAGAACATGGAGGTGTAACCTCTGTAGTTAATTGTCTGCTACATCATTTGAAACCCTGTGTGCTCTTTATGCATTTCTACCAGGTAACTATTGAAGATCATCCTCACTTACCTGGGAAACATGCGTCTTTTCATCCATGTCGACATGGAGCTGTCATGAAGAAGATCATTGATGTTTCGATGTCACATGGAGTTGAGCCTGAAGTTGACAAGTGAGTTCTTCTCTTGTGCTTGGTCTAGGAAATTCTCGAGCTTGATCAGAGCACCTTAACTTTCTTGTGGAGAAATGAATGGAGATGATGTAATCAACCCTCGATGGGATTATGTCGGTGTCCATGTTCTTCAATGGCTTCACTTTTTGTTTAATATTCTTGTGCTTGCTTTAGTTTTTCTTAGTTACCCAATGCTTTGGCTTATCATTTTTCTTCTGCATGCTTACTGCTTTATCAGTTTTTCCGTCTCTTTTAACTTTGATGTTATCTTTTCATTTTTATTTGCATCTCATAAGAGTGAACTATCTATCTGCAGGTATCTATTCTTATTCTTGAAATTTGTGGCCTCTGTTATCCCGACCATTGAGTATGACTACACCATAGACTTTGATCTTGGTAGCTCAAGCAAGTAACATAAGGTAACTTTATTCAAATCTTTTCCTGACATTTTTTCAAATGCTTCTAATTTGAGCTGATAAAAGTTTCTACTTCCTCTGTGTATGCCAGTTGTTGATAATTAGACTACCAATTTGATTTTCATTTTATCGATTGCTCATTTGTACCTTAAAGATTGAATTCTAGGATGATGCGAGATCAGTGAGCCGTAAGTCAACTTGTCTGGCCTTGTTGTTGTTATGTTTTATGCATATTGATCTAGCAATCCAAAATGATGAGTACGGTTAACATGCTTTACAGACTTGTCTCATAGATTTCCAAAAGTTAATAGCCTTTTTTCGATGCATCCATGCTCTTTCTCTGAAACAAAGTTGTTGATGATCGGACTAATCGTTTGGCCTTGAAACAGGGTTAGATCAACTTGATGCTGGTTATATCTTCCTGGTGTGATCTTGACAATGCTCCGCCATTCAACAGCATCTTAACACCGGAAACGGAGCTTCACACGTATCCCCTCCAACCGTGTCAACACCGCCATTCTGTCGAACATGGTTGGAAGAGGTCTAAATGTGTTGTAAATAGAATTCCATAGCTTGTTTGGTGGTGTTCAAAAGGAATGCTGCTCTGTGCTATGGCCTCCCATGTAGCTGGAGGAAGGTGCTGTATATTTGTGATTAATAACAAAAATATCATAGAATGCCAATAAAAATTCCCAGTATGTGTTGGTAGGAGTTCCATTCTCTTCAGAGGCTCGGTTGGACCAGCTGGTTATTGACGTCAACATGTTTTTTTGGGTCAAAATTACGTGGTATTCGGATACCCGATGGCATATTATGATTGTATATGAAATTAGGGAGTATGGTAGAAGTTGACAAAGAGAAGATGGGGTAACGAGGGAAGTGATCATAATCGTAATGAACTATATATTATAGTTACATTTTTATTTCAATTTACATTTCCCCAATTTGGGAGATAAAAAAGTGAAGTGGAGGTATTTGTCTCTCCTCCCTTCTCACAACTTTCTCTAACCTAGCTTATCCAAGTTAGGATGTTATTAGCTTTCCTTCACTTTTCCTTACCAACTCTAAAGACTTGGATCAATTATTATGTTTAACCAGATATGTCGAGTGAATTAGCAAATGAGTGAAGTTATGTTATTTGTTCGAGTCTGAATTAGTCAGTTGAATTCATATCAAGATAGTTTCAAATAAAATGTCATATTTTTTATTCCGTAAATGGATATTTTTTTCTTGGTGCACTTTTATTGAAAGTAGATTTTGACATCAATATTACAGCCCGAAGAAATTGAACCCCAGACATATGTCACGTGCTAATAGCTCGACACGTGCTAATTTCATGGCGTTTGTTCCACAATTAGGTGTCTATTTTTAGAGGGGTATTGGAAATGGTCAAAACAGAAAAACAACCTAATTCATTTCTCACGCTTCTTTTTTTTTTTAAAGGTATTTCTCACGCTTTTATAAACACAACGCTTCACCGTTACACTTCTCTAGTCCTCTAATTTAGAACCAGCCTTTATCACCAAAAAAATTTAGAACTAGCCTTCTCAAAAATCTTTCCATTTAAGCGTCTCTGAGTGAGTGGGTGGAGAAGAATGAAGGTTTTCTTCTTCCTAGTAGTGCTCCTGCTGCCTCTGTTCTTCCATGCAACAGCCGATAATTGCTGTGTAAGTAACGACGGTACATTTTTATTGGTGTAAGCTATAATACTTAGAGCCAATTACTGTCATGCCCTATTGTAATGGTATTTTTTTTTACGTTCGTGAGGCTTGACTGTCGAGCCAATGCTCTCTGGAGTACATAATTCATCAAACACACAAACTTAAAACAAATGTGAAACTATCCATAGATGTAGGCCAATTATTGATGGGATTTAGGGTTGCTCTGACTTCCCACCTTGTGGGTAAGTTTGAGTAAGGGTGTTTGGTAGTGTTCGATTATGGATTGACGTAATTTTGTTTCTTTCTTTTCATTTATTTGATTAATGAAACTCGCTATTTATTTAAAAAATAAATGTGAAACTAATTCTCCACGAATAATTTTTTAATTTCTAATATTCGGAGTCGAACTATCCGACTTCCATTCAACGTACAGGAGCATGAGCAGGAGCATGCATGCGTGTACACGGTGTACGTGAAGACGGGATCCCTAATGAAAGCGGGAACAGACTCCACCATAAGCATGACCGTAGCGGATCCCGACGGGCTCTCGGTGTGGGCCGCCGACCTCAAGAAGTGGGGGATGATGGGCCGGGCCCACGACTACTTCGAGAGGGGCAATCTCGACATTTTCAGCGGCCGCGGGCCCTGCATCGGCCGGCCGATCTGCCGTCTCAGCCTCACCTCCGACGGGTCCGGGGCCCACCACGGCTGGTTCTGCGACTACGTGGAGGTCACCGCCACCGGGCCCCACAGGGATTGTGGCCAGGCCGTGTTCTACGTGGATCGGTGGCTGGTTAAGGACAACTTGACGGTCGTTCTCGATGGGTGCGACGACGGGGAGGGGAAGGCGACCGGTCGTTTTGTCAGGAGAGGTGGAAACGGGAAGTTTGTTCTTGGGTCTCACCCCTCGGCGTCTTCTGCTTAGTTATAGGAAATCATGTTTTGTTTTTTTTTTCTTAATTTAGTATATATACTTTATAATTTTTTATGGAATAATTACGAGGATGCAAAAACAATTATGTTGAGAAATTCGTATTCATCGTTACAGGTTATTTTGGATCTGATTGATAAACGAAATAGCTAACAAAGTTTTAAATTTTGTATCGAGATTTTAACATGGTATCATAATATTTTTGTCTCTCGTATAATAAATCCATGGAAAATGTCAAGGGAAATAACGCATAAATGTAACATCACATAATAGTCATTTGTTGGAAAGCTGAAGAGAAAATATGTTGCTTCACATAAAAATTCAATTCTCTAATTAAAGCTGGGATGCAGTAAATTAGAATATTCTTGTATAAATTCTAACATACTATACTGTTCTTAGAAGGAAATTGGAGGAGTTCGACAGCAAAAAAAGAAAAGAAATTAGAAACAGATGATTACTATAATTTGCAACTACCTCACCAATTCCGTGCAAGGTGTAATAGTTCGAACTTGGATTAATCTGCTTAATAAATCAAAAAGCCCATAAGCCTCTTAACCAAGGTCCAATGTACCAACACCAGGCCCATTAAGCTCGTTGACCCATGAAAAGTAACCGCCACGCTCCTTTTTATCCTTTTCAATTACAAAAATAATTCCCCAATTTCCAAACCCTAATTTCTCTCTCACATCCAATAATGGAATCCGCCGCCCCGATCTTGGCGACCGACCACCACCGCGCTCCCCCACCGGAGTACCAACACGACGCCGAAGCCCTTCCCCCTTCCGAACCACAAGCTCCCGATCCGGGAAACCCATCAAAAACCCTAATTTCCGAGTCCAATGGCAACGGACGCACCAACACCACCAGCGGCGGAGGAGAGAACAGGGACCAGTCGGGCGGCGAGGAGGAGACGACGAGCCGCAGGCGGAGGCGAAGCCGGTGGGACCCGCCACCTTCGGATTCGGGTGAGGGGAACAACGGCGACACGGGGAGCGGGGCGCGGAAGAGGAAGTCGCGGTGGGCGGACGACCCCAAGCCCGTGGTCCAGCTTCCTGATTTCATGAAGGACTTCGCCGGAGGTATAGAGTTTGATCCCGAGATCCAGGCTTTGAACGCTAGGCTTTTAGAGATTAGTCGGATGTTGCAATCCGGTATGCAGTTGGACGATAGGTCGGAATGTGAGAGGTCCCCTTCGCCCGAACCTATATATGATAACATGGGGATTAGGATTAATACTAGGGAGTATAGGGCTAGGGAGAGGTTGAACCGGGAGAGGCAGGAGATAATCTCCCGGATTATCAAAAAGAACCCTGCTTTTAAGCCTCCTGCGGATTATAGGCCACCGAAGCTTTACAAGAAGCTCTACATTCCGATGAAGGAGTACCCAGGGTACAATTTTATCGGTCTGATAATTGGGCCGAGAGGGAACACCCAGAAGAGGATGGAAAGGGAGACGGGGGCCAAGATTGTGATTAGGGGTAAAGGGTCTATTAAGGAAGGTAGGCTGCAGCAGAAGAGAGATTTGAAGCCTGACCCGGCTGAGAACGAGGATTTGCATGTTTTGGTCGAGGCTGACACTCAGGATGCTCTCGATGCTGCCGCTGGGATGGTTGAGAAGCTGTTGCAGCCGGTGGACGAGGTGTTGAATGAGCATAAGAGGCAGCAGCTTAGGGAGCTTGCCGCATTAAATGGGACCATTAGGGATGAGGAGTACTGTAGGTTGTGTGGAGAGCCCGGGCATAGGCAGTATGCTTGCCCTTCAAGAACTACCACCTTTAAGAGTGATGTGCTTTGCAAGATTTGTGGTGATGGTGGCCACCCTACTATTGATTGTCCTGTGAAGGGCACTACTGGGAAAAAGATGGATGACGAGTATCAGAACTTTTTGGCTGAGTTAGGGGGGACAATGCCTGAATCGGCCACTAAGCAAACTTCAACTTTGGCTTTGGGTCCAGGTACTTCTGGAAGCAACCCTCCTTGGACCAGGAATACTGGAGGTCTTGGCAGTGCTAATCAAGCAGGTTTAGGAGCAAACTCCTTTAAGGACACTAAGGAACTTGATGAAACAAACTTGTACATTGGATATTTGCCTCCTAATCTTGAGGACAATGGGCTGATTGCACTATTCTCTACCTTTGGTGATATTGCTATGGCTAAGGTCATTAAGGACCGGGTTACTGGGTTAAGCAAGGGGTATGGTTTTGTGAAGTTTCGTGATGTTCAAATGGCCAACAATGCCATTAATAGCATGAATGGTTATCGCCTGGAAGGTCGAACCATCGCTGTGAGGGTTGCTGGTAAGCCTCCTCAACCCACCATGCCTCCAGGCCCTCCTCCGCTAGCTACACCAACTTATCCAGTTGCAAGTCAGCCTGTAGGAGCATATCCATCACAGCAGTTTACACATGGTGGTCACCTACCTAATGCGCCACCTCCAAGTTACCCTGGACCTCCTGGGAGCTATGGCGGAACTCCAGTTCCTTGGGGTCCTCCTGCCCCTCCACCTTATGCTTCGTATGCCCCTCCGCCTCCTCCACCGGGTTCAAGCACTTACCCACCAGTTCCTGGTCAGCATATGCCTTCTTACAGTGTCCAATACCCTCCAATGCAGACTGCCGTCTCAGGTGCCCTTACGCAGACTGCTACTTCCAGTGAATCTCAACAAAGCTACCCCCCTGGAGTTCAATCTGAAAACTCTTCTTCTGCTCTACCTGTGTCATCTATCTATGGCAATGCCACAATGCCACCTCTTCCACCTGCTTATGCAACTGCTCCCATTGGCTATTCCTCTTATTACAGCTCAATACCACATCCCCCTCCTCCTGCTCCATCAGCTGATCATTCCTACGGTATTGGGAATGTGCCTTGGGCTCCAAGCCCCCCTTTGCCTCCACCTGTCTCTTCTGCTACTGAAAAGATCTCCTATGGAGCAGATACAGAGTATGAGAAGTTCATGGCAGAGACGAAATGATTTCAGTCCCTTAATGGTGTTTGCTATGCATGGCAAGGTATGTGTGCCTTTTCTATTTTTCAAGTGCTGCTTTACATATAGTTTTAGTTTATTTGATATGTTCACTTCCTTGGATGGGATGGTCTCTCATCTTTTGCTTCACTATCAAGTCCCTGGTAGATTTGGTTGGCCTTGGATCCTTCAAAACGTTTTTCAACATTGCCAAAAGAAGTTTCCTTTTCTGACCTTCCAAAATGTTGAAACAGTCTTGAGGTGTTGAATACTTTTTGTCATTTGTTTTCTTAATCTGCTTGTCATATGCTTTATCATATTCCCTTGTAAAAAAAGCTTTATGATATTAGCCCTCCTCTGTTACCGGTTCCTCTGTGGCACCTCATAACTTTCCACACCAATACCTTCAGTTAGTTTGTTGGAGTTAGAGTCAGCAGCCCTGTAAGATGCTCAAGTTATGACCATTTCTATCACCAGCCAGTCCACTGAATCACCACTGTCTCCCAAAACTTCATTACCAACACAGAACATCATAATTATTGCATGATATGTACCAACTGTGTATATAGCAGGAAATGTCCCCACTTTTATAATTTTTGTGTTCTTGCACTTAGAAATTGCGGGATTTCAGTATGTGAATATGTTGTAAGCTTAGAAGTTAGCGATGTGAATATGCATCAAGAGTGTATTCATTTTCATGGTGTGTGCTTTTGTTTTTCTTTATGATGAAAAAATTTGCTGAGGGATTTGCTAGTTCTACCAGAAACTTCATGCACTTTCCTTTGACATGAAATAATAGAGATTTATCTTTTTACCAGTCTAATAATAATAAACTTCTCGTTTTAAAGTCCTTACCAATCAGTTTAAAAAATTGTTAATAGTTCTCTAATAAATACCCTTCCCCTTTTTGGGCCACGAGGTATACTAAGAACTAGTTTCTTACATCTGCCTGCTTGCCTATCCCTTTTGAGGGTCAAGCCAGAAGTCCTTTTCATGACTTCTCGTTTTGATTTTCTATTGAATTCACTTACTTTTGGTATATTGGAAGGTGATGAGCAATGAAGGTAGTGTTGCCCAATAGGTGCTGAGAGACTTCATGTCATGGCCACTTGCGAACTTTAATTACAAGCATGATTTGAGCCTAACTTATCGTCTTCTTTTTTGCTTGTATCCATATTGACTGGTTAATCTGTTAATGATGCTGAACTGTTTTGTAAATTTTTAATAAGTGTTTGGTTTATATTTTTAAAAATTGTTATGGTCTTCTGCTTTCAATTTATTGACCCTTTTTCCTTTGTGATGGTTGAATAATTCCACAGGACTGACCTTTCTTGGAGCAGAATGATTTCTTTCATCTTGCCATGACTTTGTTGGAAGTTTGGGACTCACCTCTTTAACCTTGCTGTACTGTTATGACATTGCAGAGATTGAGCTGGAAGTTCAGCTACCGTAATTGCTTGGTCAAGAAGTTAGTCAGAGCTTATATCATGTTCTTATTAATGCTTGTTTACGTTTTGTAGGACTTAATTCTTATGGGTGCATGTTCCCTCATATAGAAGATCTGGTTTCTGATCTGTTCCTTTATAGGTTCATTTGTAGTTGGTGGAATACTTATTTTTTGACACCATTTGCTGTGTTTTATTTCGTCAAGTTTTAACCCATGTTGTTTATTACTTATTGTATTTCTCCCTCGCATGTGCACTTCTTTGTAGTTGTACTAGCTGCCATTGTGTTCTGCTGCTTGCTATGCTGGTGGACATACCTTGGCATCTGCTATCATATTCAATTTGCGAAGAGGTGATTTTGCATGGAATCCTAAAAGTCCTTTGGGTTTGTGAAGGTTTTGACATATATTATCTTTCTTATGCGCAATGTATCATATCATTAATGACTATTTTAGCTTGTACTTATATTGTTAATGACTATTCAGCAGTTGTCTAAGAAATCTCGATGACTTATGGATTGGGACACCACGGGCAGTTGTGGGACAACTTGGTTTGTGGAAGGTGAAGTTGATTTAGAAGTGCTTAATCTGAGACTAGAGATTTGGTTGTCTCATTGTGGTGGGTGAAGTACTGATTTTTTTGTGCATACTTTGAACTTTTTCAATGAAGTTAATGTTGGTTTGAAAGTTCATACTGTTGCATTAAGTAGTTTTAGTCTTTCCTTGGTGTTTTCTGAAGCTAGAAGTCCTTTTTTAAGCATTATCATAGGCTTCCATTTTTCTCATCGAACTAGTTTATATTGTTGAATTTCCGTTTGAACTAGTTTATTCATGATTTTCACATGTTTGTACGAGACTATCTTCTTTTTTTTTTTAAGAGTACTTGTATAGCAATACCTGGTTACCTATTTTTTGTGTGATCTTCCATCCAAGAACCCTGGCATTTTGTACGAGACCATCTTTTCTCATCCTCAAATGGTTGTTGCACGCCGTCTCTGGAACATTTGAAGCTAGACTGGAAGATGGGAGTGGCTGCCTAATATTTGCTGGTTGTCCTAATCGTCATTTCTTCATAAGAGAATGTTCAGGAGTACTGTTGTTTTAGTGTCTCGTTTCTTTCACCATGCTAGGTTGCAGTGTTCGAGGTAAAAATGCTAACTTCTCGTAGTTTCTGATAAACTCATTACTGTGCCTTCTGCTCGAGGCTTGTACATGCAATTTGGTTTTCTAGGGATTGTCTTGCTGGGTAGTTGTTTGCCTGGGGTCCTAGGTGCAATGATGTTGTCAGGTATGTCTTTTCCTGGTATGCGACTCTATCTACTAACGAGAACATGCGAACGGTGGTCGGGATTTAGTTTCTTGATGCAAGGTAAATGTAGCTGCTGCAAGCATTCTCGTTCCTGACAAAGAAGGCCAATGAGGGGATGCTCCTGTATCATCTTTGAACTTCTCCTTCAGGCTTGAACTGGGTATTCAGCTTGTTACATGTTCTTTTTTACTTTAATCGGTCGTTGAAGTTTCGGACGCTCATGTAATAAATTTCCACTTTCGAATTATAAATTTTAGAAACCCATAAAACAACAAAGCAATAAGCATCATATTGGAGCCCAAATCATTACCCAGATGGAAAATTCACTTTATAAATAAGTACAACAATATTCAATACAAAAATGAAAAAACGAACAAAACGTGTCCAAAGTTCAATCACATTTGCCAACATACGGTACAAACTACAGCGCAAAAACTTGGGTCAGACTTGATTATTTCAATTAATAGGTATTGGTTAATATTAATTGTCAATATACACATTAATTATTATTCTAATATCTTGGTATGATTCAGTTAGAACCCGTAAAATCAAAACCCCGGACTCGTCAAAATCAACAAATCCAAATTTTTTTTCCTATTCTTCTTAATTATCTTTCTATCACTTGGTGTCAATCTTACGTATAAATGCTCATGTATGAATCAAATCAAGCATAGGAAGTTAAAAAAACAAAAGCATTTAACAAAGACAAAGCTTAACATGGGATGAATCCCGAGTTCAGTACAGGGCATTTGAAAATAACGGAGAGCTACCGTTTCTTACAAATAAAATAACCGAATTTAAACAATCCACAATTAGCACCGTTGTCCAATATGTGCTAATCCACTATGACATAAATTAGAAGGGTGACAGAGCTACAGTTTCTTACAAATATAAAGAACTTTCAAGACCAACATACACAGATAGATGCACATACCAACAACAAATCTTCGCCTAAGAGATTCACAAAGTAATTGTGAACTGTAGGAAACATCCCCCAGTGGAAGTCAGCACTGGGAAGATGCTACCATGTCATGTCGTCGAATTTAAGAATGAGCCTTTCCGAGGCCTCGAGTCATAACCACGAGCAGGAGGACTATTATTGAAAGATGGAACGAGGTTCTCATCATTTTATCGAACTTGTTGGGCTGATCGGGCTCGGGTGGTTCGATGTCTCTCTCAGCCTCCTCGGGTGTCTTCAACAAGTCATTCACTAGCTTTGATATGGTCTCAAATATGTCTGCAAATTTGGCTCTGGTGCTGTCAAGCATCCACACTATGACGTTCAAAGCTGGATTGGCCTTCCCGGCTGACTCACCTGAGCCCTCGAGACTAGGGGGAGAACTATTAACATCTGCAGAGTGCATTATGCGGCATTATAACCAGTTAAAAAAGCATTCGCTCATGATACAAAAGAACGTCAAGCAACTAATTCAAAACAAAACTATGAACTAGCGAAGCCTCTGCTAATCAAAACCAACCAGAAGAGTAGGTTTGACGGAGCTCTCTGACCGCTTCATTGTTCAAGACAGCATCCCAAACAGCTCTATCAGAAGATAATGAGATGACCATTTTCTACAAGGGGAAAAAGACGAGTTTAAGACTTCGGAGGAAAACTATCAAACATATGTATTTGTAGCTTCTACTTAACATGAGTTACAGAAAAAGTATTTACATGGTTCTGTTACGAAAGAGTTAATACTTCTAGTGCTGCCTTTCAGACAAATCTTTGAACTGGTATTTGGAGATAAAAATTTGGTTTCCAATCTCTAATTTGTGAGGAAAAGGATGAAGTCATAAATAAGAACCTGAACAGTTGGATCGGTTTGCAACATATGGAAAGCATCATAGACTCTGTCAGATCCAAAAGACCGTGACATCCTTGTATCGCACAGATTAGGAGAAGGCTCCAACCAATCAGACCCTTCTCCAACCGATGCAACTCGTCGCAGCATGCCAATCGGACTCGAAATCTGATCCATTGCATCTGCAGAATAAGCATATTTATCCTTTACCATCTGGGAGTATGAAGATGTTCCAAATACCCTGCAAGAGAGAAATGAAAAGGTGTCAAGGGTTTTGACCAATTTGATCAAACATTCTTGTCCTCCTCCGGTTTCAAACTGTAGTTAGGAATTAGGACGTACACTCATCGAAGATCACAACAAAATCATGAAAAATCCACTTCTAATATATGTTCAGCCCTCAAACACAACTCCGTAAAGGCTTCCTAAGAAATGTCTCCTATTCATCTTCTCCCTTAATCTGAGATCTTTCATCTGAACTTTGAAAACCACAACGGCTTTCAACCTCAGATTGTTCAATCATTTTTTTTAGCTACCATGTCTTAGGAGTTTATACCATGGCACAAAAAGTCAAAGACCAAGATCGGACATCATTTTGGTGGAGCCGACCACATCCAACAGACAACTTACATCTTCAATAATTTTCCAGTTGAGAAACATTCAAGAGTTCACTTTTGTCCCCGACCCATCAACTGATTCTCTGTTTCTACAATTGACTTGTAGGACAGCTCCTAGGGAAAATTCCAATCCATCCCATCACCAACCACAGAATTAAGAATAAGAGTAAACTAAAAACAATAGCCTAAGATAACAAGAAACAATTACCCCCAAGCAAGCAGCAAATTATCCAAAAGTAACATCATCACAAGAAGATAGCACAAACCAGAAGAGAAATAAAACCTACAAAACTAGTGTGTTCTTGGTCAGCCTCAAAGCATAAATAACCAGCCCCAGGGAAAAAGGAACCTTTTTTTCCCCTTCTTAATTGTCCAAAAATTACTACCCAACAGTAATTAGAACATAAACAGCAGAACAAAAGCAAAAAAGATAGAAATTTCTTGCCAGGCTGAGGAAAAAAAAATCAAAATTTTAGTCAAGGACGAAATTCAACTGATTATTATTAACAATTTTCTGGACCAACCCAGATTTTTTTTCTAAAAGAAAAGATCAAAACTTTAACCATAAGAACGCTAAAACCAAACAAAAAAACTTACTGGGTAAGTGCAGAAACAGCTGAATGAACTTCCTCGGGAGAAGGAACAGGACCCAGAAAGGCCTCCTCCTCGCTGACGTCATGAACCTCCACCTCCTCGTCTTCCTCCTCCTCGCTCCCACCACCATACGAGACCCACTCGTACTCCTCCCCGGCGAACCCGGCAGGCCAGCCGTAGTAAGGAGAGAGAGGAGACTCCAAGCCATACCCAGAAGAGAACCCGCCATTGTTGGAAGAAGAAGTGAGTGGCTTCTGGTGGTGGGCCCGGGTGGGGGAGGTGCAACGGCTACTGGGTTTCGAAGCCGGGGAAGTTGGGGAGTTGGTGGTGGCCACACCTCCCGCTCCTCCTCCGACGGCAATTCTCCTCCCTCTCATGCTCATCATCTTGAAGTTTCCGGCGCCGGCGCCTCCGCCACCGCCCATCATGCCTCTGGGTCCTCGGAATCCTCCTCGTCCTCCCGCCATTAAAGATGCTACCTTTAGTACGTAAAAGAGACCAAAGCAAGACCCTTTATCTTCTCTTCTTTTGGTGTCTTTGGTCTCTCTCTCTCTCTCTCTCCCCCCTCTTTCTCTCTCTATATGGGGAGTGTTCTTATCCTGTTATTATCCAGAAGGTGTCTAGAGGGAGGAGGGGAAGGGTGAAGTTGGAAATTGGAATTAATTACATTAATCTTCTTTCTTCAGGGGGAAGTTTGAGAGACTTTGGTTGGGACTTGGGAGATGCTTCCGAGGAGATGTAGTGTTGCTGTGCTTTTATGTTGTTTTTGGTTAATAAGTTGTATTCTTAAGTCTGATAGATCGACTAATTAAAATTTAGGTTTTATTCAATAAGATTTAAAGTTGTCTGATATATCGACTAATTAAAATTTAGGTTTTATTCAATAAGATCTGAAGTTGGTGTATTTTTATGTTGTCTTTGTTAATTAATACTAAAAAAATAGAGGAAGAAACTTGATATATAAATATAAAAATAAAAATAATTATATGCTAAATAAATATTTTAATCGCAATCTAATCTTCTAATTGAAAATCATTTTAAATTGTCATTATGATAGCTAATACTATTCCTCTATGATACATGATCCCTCCTTTCTATTAATTCTCGTAAATTTAATAAATTGACTAATAAATTTTGGTTGGTTAAATTTTTTCAGTGTTATGCTTTTATGTGTGGATTATCGAGCGACCTTCATAAAATTATTTACATCGACTGATTTAATTTCAGATTGGATTTAAGGAGAGATAGAGTTGCATAGCTTTTATGTTTTTTTGCTTAAAATTAGATTGAATATTGTACTTTTGTGTGTGGACAGTGGATAGGGACAATCCCCGGAATTTGTGTGAGCTTCTTCTTCCTTCCAATTCAGAGGGCTATTGCTAGCTTTGTTCTCTCTTTCTTTTACTTCATTGTTTACTTGACGCCTCTTCCTTTTCAAACCTTTTTTTTTTCTTCTTCTTTTCATACCTAGCTTCCATATTATTACAGTACCGGAAATTAATTCTTAAAAGTGGCAAATAAGTCCTAAACTATATTTTAATCTCTGCTGTCCAAATTGAGCGGGCCGAATCCATTGCTGGGGCAAGCAGCACAAATCTGACAACTACAATTTATAACTGATCTGCACATCCTTTTTCCAAAGATGGGTGTTTGGTCTAGTTTTGCGTGGGAGAGGTCGTGAGTTTGATTCTCGCAACACACCTATCATTTTTTTAACAAGTCCAAGCCCAATCCCAACGGCACAAAATTCTAACGGCAAAATCATTCAAATGGAACAAAAATCCCAACGACACAAAATTCTTACGGTAAAATCATCCTAGCGGCACAAAATTTTCAATGGCACAAAAATTCCAAACGGCAAAAACCAACGGCACATCGATTTTCAAAAATAAAGTCAAAATTCATGTAGATCGATAAATCTCTTTCCGAAAATATATTATTATAATAGCAAAATCTCAAAACTTATGATCCGTCAAAATTTTAAATATTTGTTTAAAACTTATGATAATAATTGAGTATTATCAGACTTTATTTTTTATAGTTTTAAGTCTTGAATACAACTTAAGTAAACAAATACTAAATTTTCAACAAGAGATAGAATGGTTATAGCCTTATTTTTTTGAGAAAAGTCCATATAAGTACTCTGTGGTATTCCCGATTATCACTTGAGTACCTTGTGGTTTAAAAATGATAGAACTGGTTCACTTCATTTCAATTTTTATCACTTAAGTTCACTCAACCCGGTTCACCCATTTTTTGTCAAAACGGCGTCGTCTAGGCGCTTGTGTGGACTGCCACGTAACTTTGACCCGAATTAAGTTGTTGCTGACGTGGCAATGGATAAATTACCATATTAATACATAATTTGTTTAAAATTTTTCAAAAAACCCTTATCCTTCCCTCTCTCATTCTCTCTCTTCAGTCATCTTCAACCTCCCGTCTCCCAAGCCTCCCCATCTTCAACTTCCACTCAACAAAAAAAACACCCAATATCAAACATCCAAAACCCAGAAAATTGAATTCCCCATCTCAACCAAATATCACGACAATGGGACCCAAATAAAAAAATTAGTTTTTCTTGGCCTTCTTGTTAAGACCAATTGATTCAAAACCATCTTTCACAAGAACTAATCGATTTAAAAAAAAAGCAAGAACCAACTCGGGGGACCATCGTCGAGGCGTAAGACACCACATCCTTCTCAGGCATTGCGTTGAACACGCACCTAGCAACATCCAATTCCCTTGCCTTGACAGCGAGAAACGGAGCATCTTGGCGAGCGGTAGACTGTGTGTATAAAGGTTGGAGGTGATGCACTGTTCCCCGCTTAAGCAAAAAGGTTTAGTGTTCTCACTTTTTTGTCACCAAGAAACACCAAAAATCATTTTTTGTCAAAAGGGCCTTCACTTTTCTTGTGAAATTTGGTTCTCGGTGTTGAATTGGGATTTTTCAAGGGGTTTAGGGTTCGGAGAGAGAGAGAGGAGGAGGAGGAGGAGGAGACTAGAAGAGAGAGGGGAAGAGGATGAGAGAAGAGAAAAAAAAAGGAGAGAGGGATTAATGGCTTTTTTAAATAAAAAAAACTAATAGGGATTGATTGGGTAATTATTCACATGCCATGTCATTATCGAGTTGTCCCAGTCACTAGCAATCTAGGCACCACGTAGGCATCAAAACGATGCTGTTTTAACAAAAAATGGGTGAACCGGGTTGGGTGGACTTAAGTGATAAAAATTGAAATAAGTTGGATCGGTTCTATCATTTTTAAACCACAAAGTACTCAAGTGATAATCGAGAATATCACAGAGTACTTATGTGGACTTCCCTTTTGGTGAGAGCGGAGAGCCAAAAGTCAAAATCCCTATATAAATAAATCATAAATATTTCTTAATCGGTGTAAGAATCTCTCTTGCAAGATTATGATCGCCCCTATCACGGTAAAAAAATCTGCAAACAAAAAAAACACTTGGGCATAGTAAATCTATCTTTATCGCTAAACTTCAAGTACAGCTAGTTATGGGACTTTTTTATATATAGGAAAAGCTAGTTATGAGACTGCTATAAACCTTGTAAGTTATATGGTTGGGACGAGATCGGATTGAGTGGGGACTAAAAAAAATTTGTCCACAGGTGGGGACTATATTTTGGACCGTCAGATTTGATTATCTTTAAATCTAATGATCAATAACCTACCAGGTGATATTGGTTTGTATGTGAAATGATATTGGTTTGCAAGAAACTGGTTTACATATGAAGTGATATTGATTTGCATGTAAAGTAATATTGGTTTGAGTTAATTACCATAAATAGGGACTAGTCCAATCCCCACTAAATCCGCCCCCGGTTTGGGACACCAGCGCATTTGATAAGGCAAAAAATTTTTCCAAAGAGAATCCCTTTCAAATATTTTAATTAATAAACTTTTTTAGATTTAGTTTAATCTTGAAGTTTTGCTCATTAATTTATTTTACTTTTTCCGGTCTGCGCTCATTAGTTTATTATTAGAAGTGACCAACTTAACTTTCTTTCCTTAATTTAATAATTGCTGTCTTTTTAAACTTGTAGACCATATATACTTATCGTGTCTATAATTATTCGGATCAACCGACTTTGAAGTTGTTTTGTTAATCAAGAAATATATAATTTAAATTATAATAAATGCAGTTGTTTTAAATAGTTATTAAAAAATATTATAAATATTTTAGCCTACTCAAATTTAAAATTGTTAACTTAGTAGGTTCGCAAATATCGGATATAAATCTGGTAGTTCTTTGGTGCACCGACACATGACACGTACCATGAGGACTCTTGCAATCCGTGATTTATTTATTCTCAATGAACGAGAGCAACGTCCAATTCAAACATATGAGGTTTGCATAAAGAGCGACTTCAACCTTATTATATCTTTAATTATGATGCTATAATCAATTGGTTCAGATGTATTTTGGTGTTTCTGGGACCAACTTGTCGCCTGGACTTCCCATTTAATATTTTTTTGACGTTTCTTTTAACCCTACACCTAGAATTCCATTTCAAATAAAAAATCTCTTTAAAGAAGTAATTAAAATTTAAAATAATTTTATATGTACGTATCACATAATTAGGAGTCACAATTAGTCTAAGTTTGGGTTATAATCTAGACTCATATCCACTTATTCGGACGTAAATATATATTTTTCTCCGAATTATTGTTTAAAAATCTAGACTCAGATTTACTTCATTTGATTGTGTGGTATTTGATGTTAAATTGATGTATTTTTTATTAAGAAGTTAGTCAATACATTACTTTTTAAAAAATAATAATTTATTAGCATATGTATTAGTAATTTGTATAATCGCCTCCAATTTGCTAACGATGATGGTTATACATATGATTTCATAATTTGCTGACCTGAAATATGGAATTATGTTTATAGTTAACTAGGTTCGACTAAAATTATTGAGATTATCATATTGTTAAATATATTAAATTTGTTTATAAGTGTTGGATTAACATCTATGTGTTGATCATGGGTTTGTGATCCACGTGACCCATTAAGTGGATAAGTCCACATTCATTGTGGGCCACCTCCACGTCCCTTCTTGCTTCAACAAAGCTACTAATAGTAGCTATGCCACGTGGCAACAAACCCACCATTTGGTGGTGACGAGGCATAATGGATTTCCCCCTTAAAAGGAGAAGGTAATAAGTTCACGGTGGACACACATAAAAAAGGGTCAAATTACCAATTTGATCCCTAAGTTCTCAATTCGACTCCGAGGCAGATAAAGTCGTAAAAATTATTCTTGACTTTGATATACTGTGATCTATAACCGACCAGTGACAAGACTCTGTTACGATCCTCAGAAAAATCACGCTTCAAAAGATAAGTACATTTATATTATTAATGAATTTATTTCATTAATTAATTTAAGGTTGTTAATTATATGATTGTGATCTATAATTAAATAAGAAACCTTCAATAACTTTAAAATTTACGTACTAAGATTTAGAATTCGACAAGGAGATTATATAAAAAGAGGTATATATATATATATATATATATATATATATATATGTGTGTGTGTGTGTGTGTGTGTGTTTTTGTGATTAAGAAGGAACCGGATGGAACTAGACAAAAGTGGCGAAGTCAATACAGCTCAGAGCAATCATTAATAATGCAAGATAACAAGATTACGGTATAAAGATGAATTGACAATTTCGTAGTTAAGTATAAGATGATTTTTTTATAGAATTAGTATGAGATGATTGGTACATTGTTTTTTTTTCTATACTTTGTTATCTAATTTACTAAACTCACTAATCCAAATTTGATCTTGACAATTGTTTTAAAAGGTGACAAAATTCTCGTAACAAGTATCTAACACTGATGCATTCTCAAAGAGTCGAAGACAAGATCTGATATAATTAGAATAAACATTAATCTTGTCTCCTTTGTCAACCCTATACAATTTTAGGGGTTTGAATAAATCGTTACTTGCCCGCCACGCAAAATTCTTAGTTGGTTTAATATTTTTTAAATAATCGGGTTTCAACATTTTCTAAAATATCACTAAAATAACATAAGGCTCTATATCAAATTTAACACAAGTTTTTTCTTCTAAAGGTTTAATCTAGATACAGTTTAATCTGGTCACGTACTTCCAAATTTTCTTTCTTCCCCAACTCATTATACACACGCACATAAATATGTTATATTGTATAGTATTTTAAGAGGCTTAAAGGAAACTCTTGGCGAGCGTTTCCGTGCGGTTAAATTAAGCACCGGACGAGCCTAAATAAGCGTGGAAGGTAGCGACAATAGGAGGAATTCAATTCAACTAAGAATTACATTCTAAAAAAAACAACTAAGAATTGAGAGGTAATTTTGTCTTTCTGTATTCAATTAATGATTTTGCATAAAACTGAAAATATGTGAACGGTTCGAATTGTTTTTTTTATCTTTCAGCGCCAAAACATTAATCGGCCTTTTTTTTAATTACAATATTTCCACGTTATTTTTTTTGGCCGTAGTCCCTTTATTGAATTTTAGCAACATCAACACTAGGCCCTAATGCTCTGATTGAGTAAATTTTATCTGATAAGTGGAGCATAAAAGTATGCATAATTTAAATAAATCACCGTCCAATTTATTGTCACAGTCGAATAATTAAATTTATTAGTTAAATAATTTAAATAAATCACCATCTAATTTTTTGATAAATCTGAATACCAAATAGTATAAATCAAAATATTCCATAAATAATTATTCCATCCAAAATTAGATTGATAAATCACATTGCCACCTCCAAAGCCCAAGAAGATTCAGTGTTTTATTGGGTCGGTGGGCCGTTGGGGCCATGCAAAAGGAAAAAACTAGTCAAAGACCTACCTGTAACGCGTGTCAAAGTTTCAACAAAAATGATAAAAAAAAATAACAAAAATATACAAGACACGCAAATTGTTAATACAGTTCCACTAATTCAATATATAATTACAATGTTGATTATTGCTAATGCAATCTTGGTCTAATTAAATAGTCCTAATGAAATTTATATACCAATTAAAAAAATGCCTTTCGGGTAACCCAAGCCATACAATAGGGGTAGAGAGAGAAAAAGCCGACACAACAATCTTTCCGATCCGGACTATTTGAATAATAAAATTCGTATATTGAATTTGGATCTAGAAACTAAAATTTTAATATCAAATGTTTGAAAAACTGAATCATGTCATTTGATGTTTTATTGTAAATTGTTTGACAATAATTGTTTGGAAGATTTGGAGCGTTTTGCAGGCTTTTTGAGTAATCTTTGGAAAATTTATGCTGAAATATAGATTTGGAAAATTGGAATGACTAAATAATTATATCATAGATTAAAATTTATAGCGTAAAGTACCAGCAAAACATCTAAATTATGAAGTTTATCCGAATCTGAAAAAAAAACAAATTTTGAGGTGTTTGCAATACGAAGTCCGAAAAAAAATCAAATTTTGAGGTGTTTGCAATACGAAGTCCGAATTTGATTACCAAAAAAATTCGGATGCTTCGAATTTGTAATTAAGAACATCCAAATTACTTATAATTTAAAATTTTCAATTTTTTGACCCAATTAATATCACATGATATACGAACATCTACTATACTAACTAATTCAATCTCGAAAATATTTCTCAATAAATATTATCTAAATCCATCCAATTTTCAACCCTAGCTATATATAACGTCAACGTCACTCCGAATTCAACAAAGGAATCTTTTAATAAACATGAATCTAGATGGCGTATTGGTTTATAATTATTTGAACCTTTCTGTCGCCCCCTATTTTGAATATAACTCCTACCTAGGCAAGGTTAGCAAGAAAAATAACTTGCAACTACTTATTAATGTTTTAAAAATATTAAAAATAATTGGTTATGGCTTTTTTATAAATAGTTTGTTATAAAACAAATCACCTTATGGAGTATATTTTTAATGTCATTTATTATATTCTTTTTGTTTATCAGACTAAGTTACTTTTTCTATCTATATACAAATTATTCTATATCCAAAAATTTCCAAAAATTTCTTCTATATTCATCTCCTTCTCATAATCGTCCTTTCATGTTTATTCCTGTTTCCCAATTGTTTTTGAGACAACTATTTCGGTCCCATCCTCAATTTCAGTCATGCTCAACTAAAAGAATTATTATTTCTTAAAAAAAATGTATTGTCAACAGTTGAGGCCAAGAACCAAAATAACCATCTTAAAAAAAATGCAACTACTTTCTTGTCAATTTTACCCAATTAATGTGGTCGGCAGAAAAATGTCTCACCACCGTAACTGAATTTGTTTCCAAGGAAAACACCAGCCTATAGTCCATAGCTAGTTGAATGCATTTATGAAGAGGATGGAGTCAAAATCTTGTCCAAATCCACTCCGTAGTCTCCCAAGTGGTCATGCACGTAGGGGCAACGCAACACCTGGACATGACGCAGGATCTCCCCTGTCGTTAGGGGCCTTCAACGAAATAGTCACGGCCGAACTAATAAATAAGACAAAATCTGCTATTAGATCAACTGATAATCAAATTATTTTTAATTAATCAGATTTTGAGTCCGTGTAATTGAAAACATAATAGGTTAAATAATTGTTTGAAAAAAATAATCATCTTTTACAAGTCATATTTAGTTCTAAATCTGGATTAGTCCACCTATTAAATCAAATAACAAGTGGTATCAAGGGCGGAGCTACATTTAATATTGTGGGGGCAATTGCCCCCACTTAAAATTTTTTTGTTTGATAACTAGATATATTTTTTAATATATGTCCTCACTAAAATTAGAAATTGACCCTACTAAAAAATTAATCAGCCTAATAATTAAAACCATAATTGCTCATTATCGACTTATTATATGCTAGTCGGGCCCAAGAAAGTATGTATTTCAAATGTCAAACAAGTTATCGAGTTTGAATAAAATTTGACCATATGCAAAATAGTTCTATTCCCTTTCTGAATATAATCACTGGTTTTATATTTTGAATTGCAATTTCTCCTCATATAAAGAACCAACCTTAGAGCTCCCTCAAAAAAATAAAAAAGAAAGAAACGGACCGTCCAATCCAAAGCAGACCAAAACGCATTTAGGGGTCAACTTGGAATAGGGCGAGTTATCTTTTCTTCTTTCTTTGATTAAAGGGTCACATATATGATATCTATCCTTATTGTTTGCATTATTTCTATTAGATTAGGGTTTGGATTAGTCGTTAGATTTTGTCTCTAATTCATAATTGGTTAGAACTTTATTTCCTATCTGATACTGAACATATTGGGCGATGATGGTAGGCTTCGTCATTGGATATCTTGACACTGGGTAGACAGTTGGATAATTATATTGCTGACATAAGATCTAATGATGAATTTTATGATATAAAGAGGTTCGATATTTTGGCTCAGAAGTTGGTACGAACACAGAGAGATCTCATTTATCCTATGGTATTTCGGCTCCTGAAATTAGCTTTGATATTGCTGGTTGCGACTGCAAGTGTTGAGAGAGCTTTTTCTGCCATGAATATTTTCAAGAATCGTCTTCGCATCTTGTTGCGAGATCAATTGCTAGCTGATTGTTTAATTACATATATCGAGAAAGACGTATTTGATTGTATTGACAATGTAGCTATTATGGAGCAATTCAATGCATGAGTAATTGTAGAGGACAATTATATATATTGTAATTACAATTTACATACGTTGAAGTTTTTGAAAAAAATTATATTGCCCCCACTCCCCAAATTTTCTGGCTCCGCCCCTGAGTGGTACGGATAAAAAAATAATACATGGTATTCTCTGAAGAAGCTCTTCCGTTCCAACATTACAAATAGGCAAAACACTATGGTAGAAATGACGATAGGTAGGATACAAGTATAACTTATAGGATTTAGATTTTTACCTCCTTCAAAAGGGTGGATATATCTTTACTTTTATCCTCTTTAAAAATAAGAATTTGGCAAGATCCGAGTCCTAAAAAATTGGGCATAATTAGGGTGACTAGCGGGTCTATGTTATTTAAAAATTAGTTTATTTTTAAAAATTAATATGTCATTTGGTTGTTTCAAATATCAAACGGGTACTAAAAAATATGAATGCAATTGATTCGTTCATTAAAACAAATCAATATTAAAATACTAAACAAGAAAATAAAAAATTGAAGTTGGGTAGGTTGAGATAGAGATATTATGTTTAGTTGGGTAGGTTGAGATAGAGATATTATGTTTAGTTATATATATATATATATATATATATATATATATATATATATATATATTATTTTAAAAAATTAGGGTTAGGATCCTATAGATTCATTTTCATGTATATTTTTAAAATATAAGAATTCTGATAGAATTCAGGTCTACACCCGGTCAAAGTTAACACATCTTAGATCATTCGGGTGTAGATCAGGTAGACCTTACGATAAGAATCTAATTGTCATCCTTAACTATTGGAAACAAAAAAAAGTTCCAAAAGAGCAAATAGGCCCAAATGTTGTTGCCAAGTCCATCACAGATCCAGGCCCACAAACCAAATTTCGGGAGGAGGGCAGATTCGTCTTTTCCTTCTAAAACCCTAAAAAACGACCCGCCCACTTCATATACTCTCCGCTCTTAACACCTCTCTTCTTCTTCTTCCTTTAGCCGGAAACCCCAGAGAGGGCATCAAGCGAAGCACAGAGTCGTCATGGGTACGTGCATTCCTCGATCCGACGTCGCTTCTCTCGCTAATCTCCGCGTTTCGTTATAGTTTTTGAGAAATTAGAAAAATAAATAAGAAAATGCGTGGAATTAAACAGGAGCGTACACGTACGTGTCGGAGCTATGGAGGAAGAAGCAATCGGACGTGATGCGGTTCCTACAGAGGGTGAGGTGCTGGGAGTACCGCCAGCACCCTTCCATCGTCCGCGTCACGCACCCCACGCGCCCCGACAAGGCGCGTCGCCTCGGCTACAAGGCCAAGCAGGTCGGTTCCCTGGGATTGAGAAATTAGGGTTTTTAAGGCGTGTTGATGGTGATTTGGGTGGTTTTTTTAGGGGTTTGTGGTGTACCGGGTGCGGGTGAGGCGTGGGGGAAGGAAGAGGCCCGTCCCGAAGGGTATTGTGTACGGGAAGCCTACCAACCAGGGTGTTACTCAGCTCAAGTTCCAGCGCAGCAAGCGTTCCGTTGCTGAGGAGCGTGCTGGGAGGAAGCTCGGCGGCCTCAGGGTTGTCAATTCATACTGGATCAACGAGGTCTGTTGTCTTCTCTTTGCGACTCTCTAGTGTCCGATGTTTTGGTTGTTCTTCCGTGGTGCTGGAGAATGCATAGTGTGTCAGCGGAATGATTGTCTTTTGTTTGGTGATGATGTACCTTGTTGGTGACCGTGCTCGGTGTTGTGTTTGCGTGTGGATTGTTTTGTCGAGATACCCGTGCTTTCTGCAGCTGTCATGCTGAATGTATTTCACTCTCTTACAGGATTCGACTTACAAGTACTTTGAGGTGATATTGGTTGATACGGCCCACAATGCCATCCGCAACGATCCAAGGATCAACTGGATCTGCAACCCTGTACACAAGCACAGAGAGCTTCGTGGGCTCACTTCTGCTGGGAAGAAGTACAGAGGTCTGCGTGGAAGAGGTCACTTGCACCACAAGGCCCGTCCTTCAAGAAGGGCCACCTGGAAGAGGAACAACACTCTCTCGCTCAGGAGATATCGTTGAGGTCTCTGACATCCTCTCGTGGTTTCGTCGTAGCAGTTTTTTTCCTGCAGCGCCTCTGTTTTCTTGCTGGATCAAAATTGTTGGTGTTGTTTGGATTGGATCAATTATCTTAAAATTGCTCTTATTTCGAGCGGTACTAAGTTCTCACCCGTGGACGACTCGGAGAATTTCTCATTACATGTTTCCATCTGGAGTGTCTGGAATCACTGATCTTGGTGGTTAATGATGCTTTCAAGCTTGTTGAGCTTCACCTGATGTTATGTAATTGGAAGCACTTGCTATTCTGTTTGTGATCCTAGACGTTCGTTTCTTACCCAAATTCATCACAAGGTCGGAAATCTAAGTCTTTCAATGGTACCTATAAACATGTTCGACATTGTTAAGCAGCTATTTTGTCCATTGCTGATAAATTCTGCCCTATGTTTCCTCTGCCATTTCTCCTCCTTCCTGGTGCCTATCCGGTAGAAGCCTGCATTTCTGGCTGTGGGTCCCCTGCCAGGGGACTGGGTGATAGACCGGTCGGGTTGCTCCAAGATCGTACCAATCGACCCTGCTCGGGTTCGATGGTCCAGACCAAATTGGTTGGACCGTTTAAATCCGTTTGGTAAAAAAATGAAAAATTTCTCAACAAAACCAACACTGAAGTTCCAAAAACAAAAACCGCAACCCCCAAAGGCGAACCGGCAACCTTCCTCATGCCGCGCCGAAGCCGTTGAGCCTGGGTCTAAACTTGCAGGTACGATTTGATCAACCTTTTGATTGCTTCGTCTTCAAAGAATGTTCTCCCCGATGAAGTTGGAAATACAGGGGAGTCTATGGGCCGGCGCATTAACCCAAGCCCAAACCCAAACCCAAACCCAAACCCAAACACGTGAAGTCTATCCCATCTTAAACTGTTCCATTACGAACAGAAATGACGTCGTTTTAGGACCTACTGCCTTATATTAGTTGTACGGAAGAAGGCGACGAACTCCGATCAGGAAATGTCCACCGCCGACGCAGGCCTCGCCCGGACTTTTAAATACCTGCTCGGTCCCTCCCTCCCTCCCTCTACCTCGTCCGTACTACTAAGAATCACCTTCTAAGCGAGAACTAAATGAACTTTTTCTTTCTCTCCCGAATTATTGGGAATTCTAGCTACGCAGTTTCTGTCGAGGGGAATGCCTTTCATCTTCAACTCCTGGATTGTCAGACACCTCTCCGAACAAGACTACGCCGTATCTACTCCCACTTTTTTCTTCTGATTTTATTATCTATTTTTCTTTTTCTTTTCCTTTTCTAGTGTCTGGTTTTTATATAAATTGTTTGGAAATTGCAGGTTTACGCGGTGCAGTTTCACCTCTTCGTCACGTGCGTGTTGTTCTTAAGCCGGGAAGGTTTCCGGCGAGCCTGCTTGCGGGCGGACACCAAACGGTTATTGTTCTTTCTTTACTTTTTCTTTTTAAAATAAAATTAAAAATGATTTACATTAAGCTGAATTGAGCTGATTTGTTCCGCTTTACGTAGCGATGGGGAGTCCGAGGAGGAATACGCAACCAAGCTACTTAAGGTGGCCAGGTTGACGCTTCCTCTTGGGATTGCGGTCACCGTGTTCGGATGCGGCTTCGTGTTTTGGTGGCAAGGACTGAGTTTCTCTGATCCCTATGCTCAGGCCATTCTTATCAACGGTAGTTCGCACAGCAATGTGTTTCCATTTTGCTGCTTTGTTTTGTTGAGCATCTCGTGTGTGTTGGAGTGTCGGGAACACGTTTTGTCGCAACCGTCAGCTAGTCATTTGAGGATAATTTGACCACCGCTTCATCGGCCTCTATGTTTGTGTTACTGTCATTGTTTTGGTTCTGGAAGGTAGGTGGGAGATTAGGCAGTTGGAGAGGGAGACGAGCATAGTTACCAGAATCGTGGCGTAGGAAGTTTTAACGTGCTTCAAATTAACTTATCTTTTAACTGCTCTTATGTTCTTATTTAGTGCCTTGATTATGTCCAGAATCAGGAAGAGCTATTTTGTTATGCCTTGATTATGTTCTATTTAATGGTCCACGGTCCAACTTTTTATATTCATGGGAGCTGGAAGTTATTTCACTTGCCAGGATCTAGAAAATATACAATAATATCCGCTGCACTAACTTTGCAGGCTTTGCGTGCATTTTGGAGCTATTGTCCGAGCCTTTGTACATACTTTCTCAAAGTTTGGTTCTGCTAAAATTGCGGTTGGTGGTGGAAACTCTTGCTACATTCTCTCGCTGTTTGACAATGTACATCCTCATTGTCAACCAAACTAGATTGGTAATGTTTAAAATAGGCTATGTTAGCAACCTTGAATTTTTTTGATCTAAACATACGGTACAGTACTACAAGCAGTCCCCTTTTCCTTTGATTTCTGATTATGACAGTAACTTCAAATTGTTGTAGGAGAGAGCAGTAGTGTTTGCACTATCACAAGCTGCATATGGAGCCTGCTTGTTCCTGGGATACTGGAGTTATTTTCTTCTTTTTCATGCATTCGGTTTTACTGATCTTATTTTTTTCAGGTAAACTATTCTTTCTGCTGTTGATCATTTCTTCCCTAAATAACTTGCATTGTTCTTAGCATTATCGAGGCCTTTGAACCCTGGTCAAAGAGGTAGCTTAGTCCATTCAACACATAGTTTTCCTATTGGTTCATATGTATCTCTAGCTAAACTGATCAGATCTTTAACTGATGTAATGAACTTGCATGTAGTTAAGTTCAAGTGTTGACTACAGAGAAGATTATTCTGAGTGCCTGTTGACAATGACTGCTGATTAAATTTAACCTCTGCTTTGTTTTCCTGTGTTGGACTTGTAGATCACGATATTCAGTGGAGTCATGTTTAATTGGTAGATAATTACATAGCTTGATTGGCTCAATTGATTGTGTATATGCCCCCTTACAGACTAGGATCTATGAGAGATCATGACGAGCAGCTCTCCCACATGTGCTGGGTGTTCTCATTGCAATCAATCATAAAGCTCATCCTTCAAGAAGGCGAAAAACTGATACTTGTCTGGCTGGATACTCCATACAACCAAGCTGTATATGGTCTTGTTGATAAATTAAGTACCACTCACTTTTGACCCTTTGCTTTACTGAGGTTTAGCAACAAAAAAACCTTTTGCATTACTGAGTCTCATGGTGGAGTGTCTGATTTTTGCAATTGCATGCTCCTGAGCCGAATATTCAAGTCTTTTTGAACTTTCATGCTCTAAGTGGAGGATCTCATGCTTGAGCTTAGAACCTGGTTGTTGGTCTTGTGCAGTTGTGCTTTCACCTTGTGTGTACAGTCATAACTGTAGTTTTTTTTCTTTCCTTTCAGGGAGCCTGGTGGTCAGGTTGGTCTTTCTTCCGTTCGAGGAAAGCACGTATGCAACTTTTGCCAGGTCTGCCTCAGGTTTATTACTTCACTTGTTTGTCCTCCCCATTTTTTTTAATTATGAAAACATCTTTTTCTCAAGTCTCTGCATGAGACCTTTTCTGCAGTTTCTTTTGGAAGATCATTAGCTGGATTCTTGTATTGGATGGTTCGTTCTCGGTGGTTTTCTAAAAGGGTATGCAACATGATACCAGTGCCCTGGGATTAATTTGACGTTCCTAAAATGGATAGAGTTCATATTTCTCTCCTATTGTTCTCATAATTTTGATAGGCAAGCCAACAAAAACCTAGGATCGTCATCAGAATTCGATGCTTGAACATGAGCAGACTTGATCTAGTTTATATGCTTAGACTTATATGAAGTACCTGTAGCAGGCTAGATTAATACTGTCAAATCATTGGCTGATGCTACCAGCTTATGAGATCTCAGACTAGTTATCTCATTTCCTTCTTTTACTTCCTCCATGTGAAAGCTTTCTTTGCAAGCATGCAACTGTCTTCCGATTTTTCTGCAAATTACCCTGTCTTTTTTTCTTTAGTAGCAACTGAACGTCTATTGTCTGTTGCAGGTCAACATCCACAAAGCAGGAAGCTTGCAAGCTTGCTATCAGATGCCATGAAGCTTGTTATGTTGATTGGTATGCCATCATTGACTTTTCTTTGACTGATTCTTAATTTTGGCTACAAATTGTTGCATAAAACTCCTGATTTTAAGTGGTACCACATTTTCCTTTATTAACTAAATTTGTATTGCTTTCCCGTGATTGAACATGAATATCTGAGCTAATGTGTTTATCATCCTTTTAGGTCTTGTGTTTATGGCATTTGGTCCAAGTTATTCTTACTCACTCATCAGATTATTATATGGCCATAAGTGGAGTGATGGAGAAGCAACAACAGCCCTGCAGTATTATTGCGTCTACATCATTGTTTTGGCCATGAATGGTTAGCTTCTCTTCTTCGCACTTCCCGTTGGTAATAGAGTTTCCTGCTTTCAGTTCTTTTCTATGGCATGTTTGACCTATGGACAGTAATCCAATTTTTGCATTCAAATATTCTCATATATATGGTTTTTATTAGCTGTGCGTCATCTGTGGTCAGGACTTGCATGTGTTGTTTATCTTCTCATGTTTTGTAGAGCATATTGTTCAAGTCATTGCGTTGTCAATATACAGATCTTTTAATATTGGTGTTTATGTATGCTCAATGTTTGCTATGTATAATGTATTTCCTTGAGCATTTACAACTTTTCATTCTTCTTCTTGGGATACTTTTGGTAATAAGTTGTCTGCTCGATACGTTACAGGAACCTCTGAAATATTTCTGCATGCAGTTGCAACAGAAAACCAGCTCAAGCTGTCAAATGTGTTTTCGCTTGTGTGCTCGGTGATCTATGTCCTGCTCAATGTCTCGCTTATTAAATCAGCTGGAGCAGCTGGTTTGATTATGGCAAACAGCGCAAGTATCTTGCCTTTTTTTTTCTGAGAGGTCCCCAACTAGAATCATCAACTTCCATAAATGCATCGTAGTCGTGCATGAATCATATTGTCTTGCCCATGAGGTGTTTCCAAAATGGCAATGCTTTCAATTCCTGGGGGAGTATGTCGGTGGAGGGTAGGGAAGAGGTGGATTGCCCCTCTCTTCTGCTATCCAGTCCTGGTCCCTTCCACGTACACGAAGAGAAATGTCATCCTCATGAGAAGGGAAAATAACAAATAGGGTGTTGATTGGAATTAAGGGTTAGTAATGGGGCTATAATAATTTCAAACTATATTGCGTAGTTGGACTGCTGGAACATCTTGGACATTTATTCGCGGATTCATGAAATTGCTATCTTCTCTAGCTCTGTCATTTGAGACGATGTCATCTCATTGATCTTGGTCCGGATGTTCTCTCCCTGTTTTCTTTGACTGTGTGAAGCTATGATATTGAGGATTAGTTACTCTGCAGTATTCATCAAGCAGTACTTTCAGGTATGCTCTTCCGCTCATAACTTCAAATATATCCAGTACAGAATATGACACTATGTGCTTCACAGTATTCTTCGGCGTTCTCTTTTACGGGATGCTTGCCTTCAGGCTGGACCGTCCTGCTATTTTCAGCCGTAGTCACTCAAATTTCCGAGGAAATCTTTCTAGACCATGAGAATTTCTGGCCGACATTTTTCGTTCATTTCTCTATTGGCTTCTCTTGCTTCTGCCTATCTGCTTTCATAATGTAAGTCGTTTCTAGTCCTTTCAATTGGTTTGAGATGCATCTGCTATTAATCCTTTTCTCAGAACTGCTGTGTTCTGAAAGAAGTAACAGATGTAAATTCTTGTTCTGGACCAGTTATCGCCGGGAGAGGCCCTTCATCAAAAAACTTATCCGTTTTCGTGATCATGTGGACTGAAGAGCGGTTAGCCGATGGGAACTTTCAATGGAGGGGATCTGTCATTCTGTTTATTTCTCCCTTCGGGTGCAACTGAAATAATCAGAAGGACTTCTTGATTCAGATAAACTAGCAAAGATAAAAGGAAGCCATTGATGATTCGGACAGGCGAAAGCATTGAAGTAAACCCGAGGAGGATGAATCAACTGGAAGCAGCATGACACGAGGAAGGAAGTCTGTACCATCGATCCACCTCCGGAGGTAATCTCTCTCTCGGATATCAGTTTTAGCTTAGACCGAGGTTTGAACCATGGTTCTGGACCCCAATTCGGATATCTCCGCTCTATCCTTTACCAGTTGAGACTGGCATGTACTGTGTTTGTTGGGTTTAACAGTTTTCCAAACTGAATTCTATGATTTTTAGGGAGTATTGTATTTTTTAAAAAAAGAATTTTATAATTATGTAGTTGGTGTAGAAATATTAGAAATCTAAAAATTTAATTCTCGTCGAGACAATTACAAACGGTAGCACGCTTGATTAGGGGTGAGCATCGTAAAACCATGACACCGAAGGGGAGAATTTGTTAAAAAATTGCCGGCGGTTTGTCGGTGTGGAACAACACTGATAGTTTTGACGATGTGGCGGTGTAAATTCCAAAAATTCGGGCTCGCGGTGCGACAGTTTGGAAAAGTCAACACTTTTTTCAAGCCCTTTTGACTTTGGCTCATTAATGCAAAACATAATTTCGAACATATGAAAACATCTGGGATTGCAAACTAAATCTAAAAAGGTTCGAATCCATCTAGAAAACAGAATTACAATTCATTCCAAATATTCAATCTTCAAATCCATCAAGCTTGCAAACAGAATTTCAAAAAGATTCGAGGAACACGACGAACACCTTGTTAATACTGTCTTACCAATAGAAGTTGTCGAGATCGTAAAGTGAACGAGGTTCGGGGAGCACGAGTTTGTAATCTATTCCAGTTTAGGGTTTCTGACAATTTGGGTATTTACTAAAACTAATCGATTTGGTGGAGGGAGACAAAGAATAGCGACCAAAAGAAAGGGAAGGAGAAGAGAAGAGCAGGGAACGACGGGAGAAGAGAGGAGGAGTAACGGTGGCCAGTAGGAGAAGTCAGAGGACGAGCTGCCTGGGTTGAGTTGAGAGACTGAGAAGGTTTGAGTTCAGAGAAGACTCGAGAAGCTTAGAACGCGACTAACTGGGTAACTAAGTATTTATATTTTCTTAAAACGGCGACGTTTTGTTCGGCGTAAGTGGTGTCACTTGTTTGGCAAAAAAATGACACCGAATCAAACACCGAAAAGTCGGGTTTAACACCGATCCAACCCACGACACTTTTTTTTCCCACAGGTTGACTTTTGGAGCTCCTTGGGTTTGGTCGGGTTGGCGGTGCAGCGGATTTTTTTGGGTTCCACCTCACCCCTACGCTTGATGATTCGAAACACCACCGGGGCATCCTCCAGTTTCGGTGCCAAAAGAGCAGTTGTTAATTATAAGCTTTGAAAGCGTGGGAAATAAAAATTTGACACACGTAGGCAAACTCAAAAGATATTGTAGTGTTAATTATTTGTCCGGAGAATTTTTACAATTAAATTTTTTTATTAACTCGAATTAGTTCAGCCGGTGGGAACTAATAAAAGAAAAAGTTGATAAAAGGAAGGGAAAAGGTATCCACTAACAAATGCACATAAAAATGGCTTCCATCTTCCGAAGCAAAATGATGGTAGTTTGAGATTTTGCCAAGCAAAATCTCCTAGTGGAATAGGATTTGAAGAGGACAAAGGTTAGACTTGTGGTGGATGACATTAAGCGTCCTTTGTGCAAAGGTTGCCACAAAGCGTAAATTAGTTAACAAAAATATTGGGTTGAATTCTTGAGAAGGTGTAATAGATTAAAATTTTACAATTTAGAAAAAAAATTAAATGTTCATTACTTCATAATGCGGAGGAAGTTGTAACAACCCTTTTTTGTTTTCATCAATTGCGAACATAATCTAAACCATGAAACTTAGGACCTCCTTTTTATGGAAAAAATAGACCATCAAGCGGAAATTTCTTCATCAGTTTGCTACCTGTTCTATTCTATCAATCAATTTAAACGTGCACCCGTTTTAGGAAAGACTGCACCGCACATACTTTGTAGTGAGTGGGAAAAAAATGCACTCATCTTAAGTGGCATTGTACTCACGTATCAGTCAATTATACTCATTCAGTATATACCGAGAAAAAATCTGTTCAATAAAATTTGTAGGTTAGATTTTGAGTGAAGTCTCTAACTTGTGCAAATATTTCTAGATTGCTCTCAATTCGTGAAAATCCCGATATATAAATTAGACATATTGCATCTTTTTGGCTTTTGAACTCCTCGCCACAAAATTAGGCATACATAAAGTTTGCTCCAGGTTTTTTTGTGAAGGTAAATTTTATCCCAACAATTGCACTTTATCAGAATTTAAACTTCCTCTGTCAAATCTTCTTACGTTTTATGTACCAAAGCTCCAGGTGTTACTCGTTCGTGCCAAAGAAACTAGTTTCTTTGTTGCTCATTCTAAATCTCAAATAACGACGTGGTTCCTAAACACCATTCTTGCTCCTAGAAAACGCCCCCAATTTGCTATTATAATCTCTCTTTTTATCAAAGATTCCTTGGGCTATTGGTGTTCAATCTTATGCCACTCAAGTCCGATCCAAGCCAAGAGGATGGTCCAAAGACGGTAATTTTGTCAAACCTGGGCTGCTCTTACGGATGATAGAATTGCTGTGGTATCGAACGAGGAAAGTTCTTTGGTTTGTGAATCTTTTGGGAAGCATGCGTTTTGATCTCCGGAATTCTCTTGCCAATGTATGGTCCGCCTTTTGTGATCATTATGTGGACGACAAATTGGATGATGTGTATCGGAAGGAAGAGGAAAGAATTGATTTGCATACTTTGGCTTGTGTTCCAGCTTCTGATCGAATGGAGGAGAGTGCAATTGAGGTTGTGGTGACTGATTTGTAAGGAGAAGCTTTGCCGTGTGGAAAATTAGTCCATCTTTGGCTCATTGTCACCAAAATGGGGAGTTTGATGCAAGTTTGACTCATGAATGGGGAGTAGTTCCTACTGATGGTCGTGATACACTGGTTGTGTTATATGGAGATGCGATAGTGGATTGCTTGCTGTTTAAAGGGGTCGAGATTTTTGCTAGCACTGAGACAGGTACAACAACCTCTACTCCTCCCGTGTTTGAATGCAACGTCTGAGGCCCCTCTTGCCCTTTCAGGCATCATCTATTCTTGACTACTCGACTTGTGGGTTACCATGAATAGAGTTACTAGATATGGCAGCAAATTTAGCTAATCTTTAGTTGCCCGTTTAGGCCTTGGAGTTTCAAGTTTTATTTTTATTTTTCTCGCTTCTCATCCTTTTCTGTAACATTTTCTTTTCTTTATTAATAAAGGTTCGAAATTAAAAAAAATCTCTCTTTTTATCGCTACTATTTAGAGTCTAGTGTTATTGAACCATATTTAAAAATAACTATATCATGTGTTTACCATTAGTTAAATTTGATATAATCTCATATTCCTTCTTTATTCTCACTGCCATCTGTATGATTTAGAAGGTCTAAACTAATTCATTTGATTGTCTCTTCATGCTAAAGCAACTTACTTTTTTTCATTAGACACCAAAATGATTAAACATGACATGCAATGATAACAATTTGGGCCCTTGGGAAAATTACATCATTCTTTTTTTTCTTGGTGATTGAAAATAAATCATTCTAATTAACCGATAAGATGATGCACTAACCACTGCTTATAATTGGTGATTGAATTTTTAAATGTGTGATTATGGTATTATTCTGTGACCACATGGGTTTTTCTAGGCAAATTTGTCTTCTTTAAAAAAAATTATTTTCTTTTCAAAAAGCTTCACTCATGGCATTTCATAACTATGCTTCTTCCATAATAAGGGAAAATTACGCGGTTTGGCTCATATCGATGTTAATGCATCGGATATAATTGGAACTCCTGAGTTATCATTGTTTGGCTCACCCGAGGAACATAAATGATTAAGAATGTTTGTTAACAAATGTACTATCATACGGAGTTAATGAATCAGATCTAATCAGAACTCCAAAATTCAATATATTTGGGCGAAGATAGTAGACAACTGATCTCTTCGGAAATTTTGATATTGCATTTTTTTAACGACGCCAAAAAACCACAACTTAAAAAGAACTTAGAAGTCAATGAGGCATTAATTTTAACGGTAATGCTGAGAGCATGACATCCTTTTGTTTTGCAATACTCCATCGTCTCATCTGATGTGCAGGGGCACTTCATTTTTAAGTACCAGTCTACTAAATACAATCGAATTGTTGTCGGAGTTCGTATCACTACCCAGCCTTGTAGATAATTTTCTCAAAAAAAAAGCCTTGAAGATAATTAAGGTTGAAGGATGATAATCATGAAATAATGCATCTTTTATCAAAGTTAAGTTCATGCTGGTACTTAGTTGAGGCATCAGTCCACATCAACCTTTAATCTTGTTTACCCATACGCCTCCATGCCATAATAATTTTGTTCTCCACTTGGAGATAGTGATAATACACAATCACGAGAGTTGGAGAAAAATTACGTTCGTGTTTTATAGTCATGGAAGAATATAAAAATTACGAGGCTTGATTTAGGGAAAAAGTTTCCGAATGTGTGTTCTTTTTCTCATCCGGTCACGAATGAATGAAGTTGAATGTAAATTGGATACGTATAAAATAGATATAATTTCTCGTAAATAAATTTACTCATTTTAAATAAAATTATGTTCAATTTGCATTCAGTTACACACATTTCGTATAGAAATGAGTTGTTCATTTCGAAAATAAAGAGAGTTTTGTCCCGGTTCGCATATGTGGAGTTCCAATGGTTTCGTGAGTTTATGACCCTTTTTTTTCCCTTCTTTGTTCCTTTTTCCAATTACTTGACAGAAGTTCTCGCATATGTCCACTTCTCATCATTCTCTTGCGGATCCACACGACGTTCCCTTTTATACATTTCTTCTATTGCATCATCTTGGATATTTCTCACTAGTTCGGTTGTATTTATATTTCATAACTATTCACAATATTTTTCTATCGAGGTATTCTTTCCTCAACTCACATTTTTTCCCCTGCTTAGCATCACATATATCCCGTTGTTTTCTGAAACCCTAAACCATTTCATCACAAGATTCTGAGAGGGTTTCCTCATATGGCAACAAAATTATATATATCCACTTTATGCAGGGAAAATTGGGATCAACATATATGACAAGTTCAAGATGGTCCAACCTTCCCCTACTTGTTAAAGATAGGAAGAGCATGCAGTAATTCACATGACTAAAGGCTACATTGCTACTACTTTTGGTGTGTATATTCATTTTGGACCACTTTTGAAAGAAAAAAGATATTATTCTACTCATAGCATGTTTGTGTATCATAACCTATAGAAAACCTTGAGACAATCCATAAGTTGAGTTTAATTCATCATATAGAAGGTTTTAATATATGTCTCGTTGCTAATATGAGATTCATACTCCAACATGCTCAATGAAATGAAGGTCATTTGAAGCATTGGATGGAAGTTTGCACGCTTTGCATCACTTGCTCACAAAAGCTCGATTTTTTTTGAAATTGTTTTAGTTTCTATTAAGGTAAATTGATTTTTGGGCGATGAAAGTCAACAAAGGAAATTTGTAATCGAAAGAAGAATCTATTTCAAATTAATGGTATCTAAATACAAGGCTTATCAACCAACAAATACTTAACATCAACTAGGAAGAGAGTTGTTTTAACTTAATCAAGAAATTTTGAATTCGAGCCTTGAAAATGAAGAAGTGTTAAATAATTGTTGGAGAATTTTGTCAACACCAAAATGTCATATCTGACACAAACTTAGATTAATCGGCTTAATAAATGTCTGAATTCTAGGTGATATAAAAATAACTGGGTGTAGCAATGTTGAATTACTACTTAAAATTGATGGTCACCCATGAATATTATCGGATACATAAAAAATTCCTTCAATTGCATTCAACCGCATAACATATTATTATTAATTATGTCAATATCCCTCATAAGAGAGCCAGAAAGGGTAGGCTGGCTAGCTATTACCATAGGATTTAGGAGTTATGAAGAGGAAGGGCATCAAATAGAGACAAGAAGACTCGTGAAATTTGAAGCACACTTAATGCTACATCTAATTATATCAAAACTCAATTTCTCAAAAAAATAAAAATCAAAACTCCATATGTAGGCTAAGGAGGTCGCATCCTATACTATACGGAAGGTTCAGTGATAAAAAAGGCTAAAGAGTGGAGTGTGGTCTCCGAAGCATTTAGGGATGTGGTTGAAGCACTGCTACCTCTCAACGATGGTCTAAATTTTGGTAAGAGAATTATAATAGTTTTATCAAGATATTTCGAATTTGAGGAAACAAAAAAGTGTTAAATAATTTAAATATCTTATCTAAGTTGAACATGGTAAGTAACTAAAAGAAATAGTTAATTTCGGACCACATGTCTCATTGTGAAAAAAGAGTTGATAACATGTTTTTAGTGTTTCAATAATAGAAATTTCGAATCACTGTAGAAGTGATTATTAAAATTTCAATATTTAATATATGCATTGTTGTTGCATTTCTTGGATCCTGTGAGGGACATTCCCACTGTTTCCACTCCATACCATACCTATGAAATTTGGCAAGCCTGAGATAATAAAGGAAACAAATGAATGATGAAAAGTGCAAAGGAAAGGTAGGCAAATTACAAAAGAAATCCACAGAAAATCTAAAGTAAAATGGACACCGGACAAAGAAGAAATACTTGTAGGTGTAAGCAAGGAAAAAAAGAGGAAAGAACTGAGAAAACCCAAAAATGAAAAACCCACCAAATCAATGAGGGGAGAAAAATATCTGATTTTATTCAAATGGTAAGACATTTAGATTCTCTTGATGAGTTTTTGAGTTCATTCTTGACAAACGGCAAATAACATTTGAGAGCCACTTCTATATAGGATACAAAAGCTTGACTACAGATTGATTGGGAGGTCGAACTTTTGGTGTCGGATCTTAGGCATTCTTTGTCTTCTTTGCCTTTTTGTACTCTTACGCATATTCCTAGATCTTGTAATTCGGTTGCGGATTGGGTTTGTAGGCATTGCAGGCTCAATCTTCTTTCCTTTGATTGGGTTGTTAATTGCCCATTTGAACTTGATGTGTTGCTTAACGCTGATTTTTCCTTTTAATATTATGAGTAATATTTATTTTCAAAAAAAAAAGCTTGACTACGAAAAAGTAATATGACTGTAGGTGAGGGAAAAACAAGAGATGATAATGAGTACTAATGGTAGTTGGTTGGTCCAAGTTGTAAAAAGTTCAGATTTTTTCAAGGAAGTATTAAATTCAGTTCTTATAAATAAGTCCGAGTCCAACAACACTTATCTCGAATTCTAGAGGTTCATAAAAAATAAAATAAAGAGATGATGATGAGATTATGAGTACTGGAGACACTATAGAGCAAGAAGAGCAGCAGTCGCATTTTCCATCGCTCAAATTCTTTTCATAGTTTAAATTTCTTCATTGTGCCTCACCCACCAACACAATCAAGAAAAAGAAAACCCACTTAAAAACCAATCATCATGAAACACCCTCTGAACCCAGCACTCCAAAAAAGCGTAATCACTCACCATCAAAATCTTCATTCCCTTAAATTTACCTCTCTTCTTGTTTCTACCACTCACTCATCTCATCTTCCCAAATCCCAAAATCCCATTTTTCAATAAACCATGAAACCTCCTTTTCTAGTTCTCTGCGTCCTTCTCTTTCTCCTCTGCTCACTAAAACTAGTCCACTCTGCTACAACTACTAACCATCTCCAGCTCAGGGCTCTACTATCCCTCAAATCCGCACTAATCGACCCTTTAAAGACGTTCCAAGACTGGGACCCTTCTCGGATACCCTCTTCTGCCAGGAATTCCCAGGACACAGTTTGGTGTTTCTGGGCAGGAATCAAATGCAACCCAACAACATCTCAGATCATGAGCCTGGACCTCTCTAACCGGAACCTATCCGGGTCGATCCCGGATGAGTTCAGGTACTTGACAAGCCTAACCCACCTCAACCTTAGTCGCAACCTCTTCGAGGGACCGTTCCAGGACATTGTATTCCAGCTGCGGAACATCAGGGTCCTGGACATCAGCCATAACAACTTCAACTCCACACTCCCGCCAGGAATTACCAGGCTCAAGCTCCTCAGGATCTTCAACGCCTACAGCAACAGCTTCACGGGATCACTCCCGAGGGAGCTCGAGGTTTTACACTCCCTGGAGTATCTGAACCTGGGAGGGAGCTACTTCGAGGGAGAAATCCCAACCGGGTATGGGAGGTTACCGAGGCTGACCTTCCTGGACCTGGCTGGGAACTCCCTCGAAGGCGCATTGCCACCCCAACTCGGCCTCCTTACCCGACTCCGACACCTCGAATTGGGCTACAACACCGACCTCTCAGGATCCGTCCCGCCCGAGCTCGGGTCGCTAACCAGCCTCCAATACCTCGACATCTCCAAATGCAACCTCTCCGGTCCAATCCCGGACAGGCTGGGCAACCTGGCAGGCCTCCAGACTCTCTTCCTCTTCTCCAACCATCTTGCCGGCCCAATCCCGGCAAGTCTCGCCAACCTGTCGTCCCTCCAGGTGCTGGACCTGTCGGACAACAAGCTGACAGGCTCCATCCCGGACGGCATGTCGTCCGAGCTAACCCGGATCAGCCTAATGCAGAACCAACTGACCGGGGAAATTCCGAAAGGAGTCGGGTCGCTGCCCAACCTCGAAACCCTATCCCTCTGGTCCAACTCCCTAACCGGACCGCTCCCTTCGGGCCTCGGCTCGAACGGGAAGTTACAATGGCTCGACGTCTCCACCAACCACCTAACCGGTCCGTTACCGTTAAACCTCTGCAACGGAAACAACCTCTTCAAGCTCATCCTCTTCTCCAACAACTTCAACGGCACGCTGCCTCCCTCCCTCGCCAACTGTACTTCCCTGGCACGTGTCCGAATCGAAAACAACTACCTAACCGGTTCGATCACGGCCGGGTTCGGTCAACTCCCGAACCTCACATTCGTTGACTTTAGCAACAACGACTTCGGCGGCGGAATCCCGGAGGACCTCCCCCAGGCGCCGCAGCTGCAGTTCCTCAACCTGTCCAGGAACGCCTTCCGATCCCCACTGCCACGTGGCATCTGGCGGGCCCCGGCCCTTCAGGTATTCTCCGCCTCGTTCGCCGGCCTCACGGGCCCGATCCCGGAGTTCCTAGGCTGCAGCGGCGTGTATAATATAGAGCTGGACGGTAACCAACTAAACGGCAGCGTTCCGTGGGATATAGGCCATTGCGGGAAGCTGATCGCGTTGAACCTGAGCCGGAACTCCCTTGCCGGGATCATCCCCTGGGAGATATCGGCGTTGCCGTCGATAACCGTCGTCGATCTCTCCCACAACCGCCTCACCGGAACGATCCCTTCCGATTTCGCCAACTGCACCACCTTGGAGACCTTCGACGTCTCCTTCAACCTCCTCGCCGGCCGGATCCCCTCCACCGGCGCCGTCTTCCCGAACCTCCACCCGTCCTCGTTCGCCGGGAACCAGGGACTCTGCGGCGGGGTAACATCCCGGCCGTGTCCTGAGGCCTTCGCCGCCGGAGACACGGACGTCCGTCGGAGGGATCCGAGGAGGACCGCTGGCGCCTTGGTGTGGATAATCGCGGCAGCGTTAGGGGTCGCCCTGTTCGTCCTCTTCGCCTGGACCCGGTGCTTCCAGCTCCGGCGGGGCAACGGCGGCGACGACGAGAAAGGAGGAGGCCGGGGGCCGTGGAAGCTAACCGCCTTCCAGCGGCTAAACTTCACAGCGGATGACGTGGCGGAGTGCGTCTCAACGACGGTCAAGATCATAGGGATGGGGTCGACGGGGACCGTGTACAAGGCGGAGATGCCAGGTGGCGAGATCATAGCGGTGAAGAAGCTCTGGGGGAAGAGCAAGGAGAATCAGATGAGCACGATCCGACGGCGGAGAGGCGTCCTGGCTGAGGTGGAAGTGCTGGGGAGCGTTAGGCATAGGAACATCGTGAGGCTGCTCGGGTGCTGCAGCAACATGGAATCCACTATGCTGTTGTACGAGTACATGCCCAATGGAAACCTGGACGACCTTTTGCATGGGAATAAGAAGGGCACGGAGAATCTGGTAGCGGACTGGACAATTAGGTACGAGTAATTTTATGATAATTTAAACATATTAGACATTAATAATAAATATAGTCATGCTTATGTTGGGATTATCGTAAAATTTTTCGAGCAGGTACAAGATCGCGCTGGGTGTAGCTCAGGGGATCTGCTACCTCCACCACGACTGCGACCCGGTGATCGTGCACAGGGATCTGAAGCCGAGTAATATACTATTGGATGGGGAGATGGAGGCGCGGATCGCGGATTTTGGAGTGGCTAAGTTGATCGAGAGCGACGAGTCCATGTCTGTTATTGCTGGCTCCTATGGCTACATTGCTCCTGGTAAGTGATATCCAATTAATCTCCTGCTTATTTGATTTTTTTTTTACTTTTCTCTTGCTAATCTTCGTTGAACTTTAATGGTTTGATTTGCTAATGGGTTGTTGATGATCTATTTTTTTTCCCTAGAAATTGACTTGCGCGTTTTCTTTGAAAAATTACTGTTTATCTTAATTAAGTATTTTTTAAGAAAAAAACTTTTTCCTGTATTTGTTTGAACCGATAAAATTTAACAGCATTTATTTTCGGTATTTTCAAAATTTTTAATCCTAATTCAATTATCATCGGAAATTTTTTCTCGGTATTTGTTTTAACCCATAAAATTCTAGTTGACAAGAGCGTTTAGAATGTGTGCCAAGCAACTTTAAATTAACACGAGTGTGCACACGAAATAGAAGGAAATGTAATAGGCCGTGTTTAGCTTATATGCATATCTAGCTACAGGTCCCGAATCAAATTATAAGAGATTTATATTTTTCTAATAAATTTTGATTTTAAATTTTACGAATAAAAATAATACTACTGAAAAATCTGTGCCTAAATAGTGCCCGATAAATTTTGAAATTTAAAATATGAATACCAAGGTTAGTAAAAAATCTAGGCCGGCGAAAGTGTGTAAATAAATTATCTTCAGCATCACTTTTTGGTCCTTTTTTGTGTATGGTATGGGCTAATCGATTGAGGAAAGATCGGTGGGGTAAGTCACGTCGAAGATCTTAGATACCCCTTTTTCTATTCTTTATTCGTTCGCTTAGTTCGTTTTGTTGGGCGGCCAAGTCTCCGGATTTTATATATTTAATCGGTGGAGACATACTTAAAGTTTCTGGTTTTTTTTAATATTCTGGATATATTTTTTCATGTAGGAAATAGTCAAATCAATTTAAGTCATCAAACTAAATTTATTGGATGATTTTGACTGACATGGATCTCAACTAATCAATAACGAGTCACGAAATTGAATAAAATAAATTAATCATTTAATTATTTTAATTTAGTAAGTATATGGTAGTAAGTGACAAATACAATGGGTAACTTTTCTTTATTTTGTTTAATTAACCAGACATACAAATGTGAATTTTAAAAATAAATTCAAGAAATTAATAAATTGCACCCAATCAAACAAATGTGTTATGATTAAGTAGACCAAAGTAGACGAGAAAGGAGCACGCCATTACTACTTTGTCGGGGCATGCATGGAAACTACTAGTGCGCGCGTGTAATCTTTCTAAACTTGGATAATAACAACCAAATTTCAAGTTAAAATATTAACTATTGATAAAGAAAATTTTCATTTGTCTGAAATTTATCTATTAGAATTTAGATTATTTACTAATAAATATCTGATTAACATTTTATATCCACAAAAAAATCTAATTATCTCACTCTTCTTCTTTATTTTTTTTTCCTTCGTGGCTCCTATCTCTCTCCTCTTGTCCATGCTGTTACGTTATCGCCCTACAGATATGGACCCCACTTGGGAATTTCTTTTCGATCATTCTCACTCATTCTACCTTTGACTTCATCATGCCCCTCCACCCTCTTTTCCCCCCACCAAAATTGCATGCCTTTTCTTATTTTTGAAGGGTCCATGCCTTTTCTTGAAAGGGACCAAAATTGTATGCTATTGTAGCTAGTTTCATTTATTTTTATCAATTTCCGGTTTGAACCATGTTAATGTTTTACGAGTCCAAATTCTTACCTCGATCCTTTTAATTTTCTTGGCTATATAATGCCTCCGGGGAGAAATCGAGTTTCAACAAATAGTGAACAGTCTAATCAATACTCAAATGTATAACTTCCCTGGAATTTTAATTGTGCTTCGACCCGAAGAGTAGAGCGAGGGTGTTGAGTATATCACATTATTAAATGAAAGAGTGTTGAAAATCTTACCACTCATTATTTTAGAATTTTGGGTTAGATATAGATATTTTAACATAGTATCAGAGCGGATTAATCATGTGACAATCGTTGTCCTCGTACGACTCCATTTCATTAAATGTTGGAGAAGTCAAAATTCGTACAAATTTGAATCCGATGAGTCTCATTTGAAAAAATATTGTGAATCTCGCATTGTTAAATATAAGAATGATAGAGTTGTTGATTTTGGGTTGAATTTAGATATTCTAAACACGGGTTCAAGTTATTTTTAAAAATATTGATAATTAGGTCGACTTGTTCACTAATCATTCATTTATTTTTTTTTCTTTCTATTTTGGACAGAATACGCATACACATTGCAAGTTGACGAAAAGAGTGACATATATAGCTATGGGGTAGTCCTCATGGAGATAATCACCGGCAAGCGGTCGGTGGACTCCTCCGAGTTCGGAGAAGGCAACAGCGTCGTGGACTGGGTTCAGTCCAAGATCCGAACCCGAGATCGAGTTTCAGACATCCTCGACAAGAACGCCGGCGCCGCCGTCGTGTCCGTACGGGAGGAGATGATGCAGATGCTTAGGATCGCGCTGCTGTGCACGGCCAAGAACCCCGGCGACCGGCCGTCCATGAGGGACGTCGTGATGATGCTACAGGAGGCCAGGCCGAAGCGGAAGTTGCCCGGGGCGCCGGCGACGGTGGTGATCGACGACGGCCGGAGGAGGAGGAGGGAGAGTGACGGGGGCGATAGGGTGATTATGGCGGATGATGATAGTACGGAGAAAGCTTCGTCATTGGAATGTTAATATGCTGTCGTTTGGTGGGGGGTTTTTGGTTTTTCTTGGTTTCATTCTTTTCTTCTTTTTTCGGGGTTTATATCTTTTTTATTTTGGGAAATGATGAGGGAGATTGGTATAGGAAGTGGCTATTGAGTTTCTTTGCTGATGAATCGAGTTTTTGGATAATTCTCGTATATGATAATTTCTTTTGGTTAATTATAATTCGTCTTCAAATATTCATTGTGTCGATTAACCCAAATTTGAACATTATAAAAAATTCTAACAAGAATTTAATAAACGTGTTCTTGATGATTTAAAGTTGAGACCGTATACGTTAAATTTGCAAAAGAGTGATTGATTGAAGTAATTAATAGATGTAGTCATAGTGAACATAGATTAATGACTCCCGCAAAAAAAACATAGATTAATGACCATAAAGGGAAAAAAAATATTAGTGACTATGAACTAAAATTTATAAAAAATTATTGATCATAGATTTTTTTTATCCTAAATATCATTGAATGGTTAGCTTATGATCATCTATTTTAGAATTAACAAAGTTCGATTCGTCTCTCCTTTAAAAAAATGTGTGAAAATTGAATATTGTAACCGAAAAGAATTTCACCGACCAGAATGAACTAGTCGTCATCGATGTCATATTTAACCAAAATAGATTCGATAATACAGTTAAAAATACGGGCCGGTAAAAAATGTGCATGAAATGGAACCAAGTGTTCGATCCATTCCTGTCTTCTTTATTTTCATGTGTAGGTCCTCCAGTTCATATCGGTCAAAGAGGATGCGTTGATTTTTTAATTTTTTTTTAGAATGAAAATATTTATTCTTGAGATGCCCGGAAAGATACCGTAGAACAAAAATGGTAAAGCGATCACATAAAAGGAAAAAAAAAGGAAAATTAATTCAGTCCAATATGGCAACATAATATAAATAAATGTGCCATTTTTTATAAGTAAAATTTATTATTAATAATTCTGTTTACAGTATACTTAGTGCAGAATTTTGTCTTGCAATATTATCGTTCGCTGATCAGTAAAATCCTATCACAATAAACCACAGAAAAAATCGTGTAAAAAAAATCACCTCGATAAAAAAACTTTCTTCACATTAAAATCCCTGGATTCAATTCCGTGCGGCCAGACACCATGTAAACACATAATCCCCTGGACCCCTCAAAACACCCCCATCTGCCGCTTAACTATACCCCCCACAGAATAACCTAAAGGAAACAAATTTGCTGAAATAATCTCACCGGAAGTGATTAATTCCAGAAAATGTAATCCGGCAGATACTCTATTTTTCCAAATCAACACAAAATAAACTAAATTAATAAAGATAATTATACTAAATATGAAATACATTGACCAATATATTGAGAATATTAATTTTTAAACCTATTATTTACTAAATATATATAAAAAAACTTACGGTCTGACTGGTTAGACCGGTTGACTCAGAGATCAGATTCAAATTCGGATCGCTCTCCGTTTCGTTTTTGCAAACAATGCATTTTATACAAGCCTCTTTTTCCCACCAAATACTAGCTAAGACAAAAATCTTTGTCTGGTCTTGTCCAATAAGCAATAACTCTAAACATATGCACCCTGGTAGATTGTCGTAGGGAAAAAGTTGGGCCTGGACTAATAGAAAGTCCGGTCTGAACTCTAGATATAGAGCCCCAAATGATGGACCCAAAATTTGGTTAGGCCCATCACTTCTGTAATTTTGTTGAATGATAGTGCACTATGGATTTTATTTTGAATTTAACATTGGTAGGCCTGTCAAAATTTACCAGAATGTGATTATAACTTATAAGCACAAACCCCACTCTAGATTGCATGGTGGTTTTGTTATACCATTTAGTATCCAGTTCATTATACCGACTAATGCAAATTTGAAGTCGGTAACATTTTTAAAATGTGGCAAAATTCTTTCAATAACTATTAACAATGTTGCGTTCCGATGACTCGAATAAAAAATCTAGTTAAAATAAAACAATGCTCTCGTCGCTTATCAGAGCGTTTGTTGTTTGCATGGTGGTTTGTTAGACCAAGAGAGCACCACTTCCTCCTTTTGAACTTGCCATCCACCTGTACCTAAGTATGTAGATAAGAGTTATGAGATTGGAGACATTTTTTTTCCAATTTTATTCATATGGTAGACTTACCTTTGTCCATACTTATTGTAGTGCGTTTACATTTATTATGATTTGGTCTTCCGAGAAATTTTTAAAAATCACAAAACCATAATTATGCTTATGTAAGTTTTTTTGTATGCCACTCGCTATACTTCTATCGACATGATTTCAATCTTAGAATAACCACCATATGTAACAAAGGAAATAAATAACAAATTCTTTTGGCCGAAATATATCAGTAGGAAATATCAGAGAAATTCTCTATCGCCTTGGTCTAATGGATCAACAAGCTGCTTTGTGTGCTGTGTGTGGTTCAACTTCCGAATCAACAAGTCTCCACTGTAGGTCCTTAATGGATACCCTCCTTGGATATCCATGAGGGCTACTGTAAATTTTAGCTACTAGGCCTTAAGGCCCATACATAATATAACAACATATCTACTTCTTAAAAACAACATTTCAGGTTTAATTTATGAGATTTGTACCTGATTTTGTTTTAGTTTATAAAGTTATTTATACTTGACCGAGAAAAAGCATATGAATTATTTATAATTTTCTTTCAATTGTCTTCTCCTGATTGCTTTTCTCGTGCAATCGGGCGTTAACCGGAGTAAATTATGTAATCTGGTGGTTAATGTTTTAGCATATAAATTTGGTGACTGAAGATCACATATATATATACACAGATTTGATCTGTTGCCGTTAGCGAAGCTTTTATGGCAGATCTTGCAGGTTTCGGTCTTGTCCATGGATGGAGAGAAGCAAGTGAGGAGAGAGAGGAGACTAGATTGGGTTAATTGTAGCGAGGGAGTGTGTGTTTTTCTTTTCTTGTATCTCTATTTATGCACCATAATAAGTCATTAACTCAAAGAAGGGAAGTTTTTGGACTAATTCAGATTTGAGCACCTAAAATATTTCAACAAGTATTTAATATTGTTATGTCTCCAATGACTTTGAACTCAAAACCTCGTAATATACTAGAATCACTCTTTCAAATCTCTTATTTAGTATTAACCCAAGGAACTTGAAAATTAGTAGGTAACCAAAAACTGCCTTTTTCTCGTGGGCTTGTCATATATGGGTGAATTTTTATCGAAATAGAGAATTTCCAAGCCAAAAATCGCGAGGCTTTAGGATTTGGGGTTGGTGTTTAATTAATTAGTTATTTCATGTAATTAAGAGTATTGACTGCTTTCTTTTTCGTTTGGGGAGAGATTGATTGCTATGTTGACTGTTTCCTCCTTATAATAACACTTTTGTTTGAAATTACTTTTATATAGATTATCACAAAAAAAAATTTTGTATATAGAGGATGGTATCGACTGATTTATGATTGAGTCCAACATGACCTGATCATACGATATCAAAGATCTTGTTGCCAAATTTTAACGAGAGTCTCATTTCTCAAATAACATGAGACATCCGATTAATGTAGAATACAATGCGGTTAGAGTATTGTATGTGGTCTCTAAAATTATACGTAGTTCACTTGAGAAATGACCCCCGATAACAAGTATCAAAATCAATACCATGCCAAAATTAGAGAAATGTTTGCTTTTATTAGCACATTTTAAACCATTTTAGTATGTGACTATAAAGTTTCAACCTTCGCTGCTTAACAGTTTCATCCCTGATGTATATGACTTTTTTACCATATTGATGAATAAAAGTTAATAATTTTGTCCCTCGGTTAAAACAAAACAGTTTCACTCTTCTTATCACACTCCATTATTATTTTACGTTATATATATTTAGAGATTTTTATCTTTATCTTGAGAAAATATCCTTTTTTGTGAAAGTTTTAGGCGTAGATTATGACATATACTAGAATATCTAGCCAAATAGATAGTTACTTGAGAATTTTATACAAAGGGTTCCATCCCGAAAAATACTTTAATGTGCTTCAAATATAAAAAAGTACTTGATTTGTAGTCGATTGATGGTGTGTGTTGTTATAACCTTCATATGTGTAAAAATTGCAAACTCAATATGTTGCTTCTGATGATCAAGACAAACGAGCTACAATCGTGCTTTAAGGAGAAAGTTTGAGTATGAATGCAGCTACCGTTGCACAATATACACAATTATTTTGGGCTCATTTACTCAAAGAAAAAGTTGGTCCGCGTAAGGAGAAAAATGGGTCTCAAGCTCACCACAAAGGTTAAAGTGAGCTGAGACATTCTCCCTGAGATTCTCGCATCGTTATTAGCCAATCATTTGCACAGTTATTAGCACTAAACTCGAAGGAGATTTGTTGGCGGTTACGACGACATATTTCTCTTTTCCCTTTTCGTCACCTTGTACGAATGGATATGTAAGAATCTTTCTCTTTGTGTACAAAAGCACCATTATAATCCTTATTTGATAAATTGTGAATACAGATCTATTAATAAAAGTTCTTCTTTCTCCCTGTGGACGTAGGCATTAGGCCGAACCACGTAATTTATTGTATCCGTATTCTTTGTGCATTTTGTTCTCTTGGTTGCTGAATTCCTAACACAATTCCCTTTGCCCACACCCATCCACCATTTAAAATGTGCCTGCATATTTTGGAAAGGAATTAATAGTCGATGATAATTTGCACATTACAGTTGGCAAACTAATAGAATATGATATATTCATTTGGTTGAAATATTATACACTCACTAAACTAGATAATTCAAATTTGAACCGAATAATATTTATAAATGGTGACAAAATTCAAATTTTATCATTGCTGTATTTTCAGGAGTTCTTCATTAAAATAGAATAATTGTTGCATAGAATGGGAGTATGTAGGTGCCTCTTTTGATCACAGGCGGGACATAGTGCTTAGCTTGGTTGTTTTGCGTGGAAATGATAAAAAATAAAGAAGGTAAGGAGGCCACAATAAATACTAGCCATTGTCTCCCACGTTTGTTTTTTACTATTGTTTCTCTTGACAGGATTTCAATCTTAAAATGAACTATACATATTAAACACAATAAATAGGAATTTATTTTTGGCCGTAATAAATTAATATAATTTTTTATGCATCATAACACCTTGGTTCATCCTCATCGTTCCTATATGTTGAAATATTTGGAAGTACCGTAACCAAACCATTTTTAGTTAATCTAAAATATTTAAAATTGAACATTCTCAATGTCTAAAATATTATAAATATCTAACTTCTTTTACTTCACTTTTTTACTAAACAAAGGAAGCAACTAACCAATTGAGTAATGGACTAGAATAGGCTAATAATCTGATGGTCAACAGAAGGTCGAGATAGAATTGTCGCGGTGGAATTTAAATTTTTTAGGGAGCAAAATTAGGGATATCAGTTAAAAAAGAAACAACAAAGAATAGAGAAGTAAAAACAGGTTTAACTCCATTAATTTGAAACTCGACAAACTATTACTCTTCATCTTTATAACAGCTGAATGGTGATAAAATTGATGGGCGAAATTAAATTCACATAAGTTCTTCATTATCACTAAATCCTATTGACCCAAGTTAGGGAAAGAAAGGTCCAAAAAGAGAATTAGAAAAGAAAACAAATATTATATTTTCGGGTTGGAGTCGGATTAAACCACAGAAATAATAAACAATTCATAACCGATTCTAATTACATTAGAACTCAATATACGAAAAAGTTACATTGTCATCAAGTATATTGCTTGAACAACTTTAACCCGGCTAGAAAATGAAATAAATACACACATAAAGGTACACAAATTTAGCAAACATCAAGTCTTATCCTTCTGGAAATGCACTGATCACTAAGCTTGTACTAATTAAATCTGATCACAAATTCTGCTCGGCTTCCGGAACCAGCAAGTTGAGGTCCACCAAGTTCTTGACAACCCTAGTAGCTGCAACAGAAGATGTAGCAGTAGGAGGAGTAGCAGTGGTTTTGGAATTAGGGCTAGGGTTATTACCCAAGTAAAGGAAGTGCACCTTGTTGTGACCTCCAAGTGCCTGCCCGGACTCGAACTCCTTGTCGCAGAACGAGCACTTGAACACCCTTCTCCCAATAGCAAGACCACCATTGGCTCTAGCTTGGAGAAGATGATCCTCCTCGTACTTCGGACGAGCTTTCTTGTTACTAGTTCCATTAGGTATCACCTTCTTGTGGCTTGCCTTGTGTCCTCCTAGAGCTTGGTAGGACTTGAACCCTCTGTCACATTCTTCACACCTGAACTTGCCCTTGGGAGAAGTATTGGAGGGCTTTGGAGGTGAAGGAGCACTAAACTTTGGAGTTCTGATAGGATCTGGTGCATCATAATCGCTATCATCGAACTCCTTCTGTTCCTCTTCCTCCTCCTCCTCGTCTTCGACTTCTTTTTCTACTCTAATTTCACCTTCCTCCATGTCTTCCTCGTTCTCATCCTCAACGAATTTATTATCCATACTAGCATCTACTACAACTTGATCCTCATTAGAAAGCATCAAAAGAATGGTTGCTGCATCCTCCGCACTAATAGAATAATTTTTCTTAGATGCAAAAGTACTACTACTCATCCTCATCGGATCGGAGTAGTACTTATCACCCAACTTGAATATCGACTCGTTCACCTTCTCCATGGGCTTTCTCTTCCTCTTGGACCGCCTCCTAGTAGGGTTCCTCACCGACTCCGCCTCCGTACTTCCAACAGCACTACGGTTAGCAAGAGCCCCACTAGGGTTAGCAAGAGTAGTAACCTTCATAGCCAACTTGGGACAGGACTCCAAGGAGTAGTTCAGTGACGAACAAGAAGAGTTTGGTCGCGAAAAAGGTTATTTTATTTTATTTTTTAGTTTGGGGCTTTCCCATTAGCGAAGATTTTATGGCAGATCTTGTAGGTTTCGGGCTTGTCCATGGATGGAGAGAAGCAAGTGAGGAGAGAGAGAGAGGAGAATAAATTGAGTTAATTCTAGTGAGAGAGTGTGTGTTCTTCTTTCCTTGTATCTTTATTTATGCACCATAGTAAGTCATTAACTCAAAGAACTGAACTTTTTGGTTGATATATTTTGTATTTAGACACATATTGCATCGATTTATTCAAATTTGAGCACGTAAAATATTATAATAAGTATTTAACATAATTATGTCTCAAATGACTTGAACTCAATAGAGAAACCACTCTTTCAAATCTCTTATTTGGTATAAACCCAAGGAACTCGAAAGTAGTGGGTAAACCAAAAGCTGCCTTTTTCTCGTGGGCTTGCCATATATGGGTGAATTTTTATGGAATAACAGAATTGGGGTTGGTGTTTAATTAAGAAGGTTTGAGGTTGGTCTTGTTCGCGGAAGCCTAATCAAGAAGGGTTGGTACACGGTGTTGGCTGCTATATGCTGATACATATGGAAAGTTAGAAACCGCGTCGTGTTTGAGGGAGAACGCCTTGATCACGGGAAGTTGTTGCTCGTCATCTTCAGACGACTCTCCGAATGGATTTTTTTGTCCGGGCTCTCAAGCAAGATGAACTCGCAAGATGTGTTGTTGTTCATTAACTCTCTGGCGTAGCTTTGTAATTTTAGGAATTATGAACCTTTAGCCTTGATTGCCATCTTTGCAATCTGGCTTTTCTGTACAGCTTCATTTGGTGATATAAATAAATTTACTTAAAAAAAAAGAGTATTGACTGCTTTCTTTTTCTTTTTGGGGAGTAAGAAGATCGACTGCTATGTTGACTGTTTTCTCCTTATAGAAACACTTTTTTGTTTGACATTACTTGTATATAGACGATTGCATGGACTAATCTATGGTTGATCAAGGGGGAATTGGGGTGCGGAATGCGCTTTTTTCAAACCGTTTGGACTAAAGAGAAAGGGATATTATTTTTGTAAATAAGTTTAAAAAATAGGGGCAAAAATGACAAAAATGTGTACGCATGGCAAGGGATCCAAGTAGATAAACGACATGTCATTATCTGTAACCGGGGCATATGTCATTGTTGTAACCGCATGTCATTATCAGTAATCGGACATGCCATTATCGTAACCGGAGTATGCCATTGTCGAAATCGGGGCATGGCATTATCGATTATCTTGAGTCCAAACGGTCCATAATGAACCTTCACTCCGAACCCAATCCAAAGGCAGTTGATCGTACGATATCAAAGATCTTGTTGCCAAATTTTAATGACAGTCTCATTCCTCGAGTAACATGAGACATCAAATTAATGTAGAATATGAAGCAGTTATAGTATTGTATGTGGTCTCTAAAACTATATGTAGTTCACTTGAGAAATGACTCATGATAACAAGTATCAAAATCCATACTAATGCCAAAATTAGAGATATGTTTGCTTATATTAGCACATTTTGAACCATTAGTTTAGTATATGACATTAAAGTTTCAACCTTCGCTGCTTAGCAGTTTCACTCCTGATGTGTACGGTTTTTTTCCATATTGATGAATACAAGTTAAGAACTTTTGTCACTGGTTAAAAAAAAACAGTTTCACTCTTTTCTGTTGGCATCACACTCCATTATTATATTACTTTGTATATTTTTAGATATTTTATCTTTAAAGTTGAGATTTTGTCTAACCAAATTGAAATTGTATACGTTTTTTTGTGAAAGTTTTAGGCGTAAATAATGACATATACTAGAATTTCTAGCCATGTAGATAGTTAATTGAGAATTTTATACAATTTTCATCCCAAAAAATACTTCAAACAAAAAAAAAGGTACTTGATTGTAGTCGATTGATGGTGTGTACGTGTTGAAATTGCAAGCTCAATGTGTTGCCTTTGATGATCAAGACAAACTAGTTGCAATCATGTTTTAAGGAGAAAGAAGAGGCAGAGAGTTGAAGTATAAATGCGCCTACCGTTGTACAATGTACACATGGCTCATTTACTCAAAGGAGAAGTTGGTTTGCGCAAGGAGAAAAATGGGCCTCTAGCTCATCACACAGGTTGAAGGGAGCTGAGACATTCTTCCTGAGATTCCCGCATCTTTATGAGCCAATCATCCACACAGTTGTTAGCATTAAACCCGAAGGATATTTGTTGGCGATTATGACGACATGTTTCTCTTTTTCCCCCTTCGTCACTTTGTACAAATGGATATGTCAGAATCTCTCTCTTTTTGTAGGATTTGGATTGGGTACGGAGTGAAGGAATTGATTCCGGACGGTTTGGACTGAAGGGGGACCGTAGCGACAAGCGCAAGTATGTGATAATGGCAAGCATAGTTATGTGATAATGGCAAGTGCAGTTATGTGATAATGGCATTTGTTTTTGTGAAAACGCCAAGTCCCCGTTGATGATAATGACACGCATAGTTTTTTTTATTTTGGTCTCTCATGTTTTAGCATTTTTGCAAAAAGGTCACAATGGCATGTGTAGTTATGTGATATTGGCATGCGCAGTTATATGATAATGGCATTTGTATCCGGCTTGTGTTTGTGCGTGGCTTTTTTCATTTTGGTCCCCGTATTTTAGCGCGTTTACAAAAAAGTTCCCGCGTGTCTTCATTCCAAACGGTTCGGAATAGTGGCATTCCGTACCCAATCCATAGCCCTTTTTGTATAAAGCACCATTGTAATCCTTATTTGGTGAGTTGTGAACAATATTTTAAAAACCACAGTCCGACCAGTCGGACCACTACCCGGGACCAAACTCGGGTCATTTTTTGTATAAAACCAAGCAACTGGTCTGACTGGCAAAAATTTGGTCAGACCACTCGGTCAGGTACTTTCGGGTGATCTGGTTCGCCTGGATCAGAAAGCTTTTTGTTTATTTTTTCCATTTTATCAGATTTAATTTAGAAACAAAATCTCAACTTCCACGCTTGGAGCGCATACATCACTTTTGGATCACAACAAACTTATTTTTTTAACAATTCTCGATAATATGTCAACTAAGTTAAACGAATTGGAATAATATGTCGAACAAGAAAATTTGCATAATCATCTTTTTGTACTTCTAGATTTGTTTAATTCATGTTTGAAGACATTGTTTGGATAAATTGTATAACAAACTTACTAAATATGTGAATTTATTTAGTATTTTATCATTTTTAATGCTAAATTAAATTTATTAAACCTAATTTAATAATATTAATATAAAATAAAAGTTCCAGTCAGATTGGTAGTCCGACTGATCCGACCAGGCAAACTGGAAATTTTGAAAATTTTGGGTAGCCTTCCAGGTCGGTTTTAAAAACATTGATTGTGAATATACAATCCAACATCATTATTTCACACTTCATCTTCAACCTCTCATCTTTTCTATTAGTTTATTAAAACGTGTTAATATTAAAAATATCAAATAAGCAGACAAAAAGTAATTTGATGTTTGGTACATTATTTTTAAAAATGACTCGGATGTCGACGCGTGATATTTCCTGTCATTCGGGTAAACTGGTCCAACCATAGTTTTTTTATATTAAAATATATTATATTTATTATTAAAATAGCATATAGTTATCAATATCATCTAATTTTATTACAAAATTATAATGTAAAAGCATTAAAATTATAATGTAATAACTTTAAAAATATTTTGTTTCAATTTTTTTTAAATCTAGACTGGCCGATCCAACTTGAAAAATTGGTCTATCTGGACTAAAAATTGATGGTCAATGTCGTTGACTACCGATTGAACGAGAGGCCAAATTTAGGGTGAACACGACTTAGGTTTGGCCCTGATTTGTGGTCCAACTGGTAATCTTAGTGTAAGAAAATACTAAATCCTAGTGTTTTTGTATAACCAACTTCGGTTACATGAATTGACCAATACTATTCCTCATATGGGAGAGAAAATTGGTTCAATTCCTTTTGCCTACGCACCCATCCACCATTCAAAATGTGTCTGCATATTTTGGCAAGAAATTAATAGTCGATGATAATTTGCACATTACAGTTGGCAAACGAATAGAATATAAATATATTCATTTGGTTGAAATATTCATATGAACTAGGTAATCCAAATTTGAGCCAAATAGTATTTATAAATAGTGACAAAATTCATACAATAAATATTTAACAGTATTGTATCAAGAATTCGAATTCAATTTTTTTATTAAACTAGAATAATTCTCTGTTGTATAGAATGTGAATATGTAGGACGGGATATAGTGCTTAGCTAGGAGGCTACAATAAATACTAGCCATTGTCTTCCACGTTTGGCTTTGATTATTACTTCTCTTCACAGAATTTCAATCTTAAAATGAACCATATATATTAAAGAAAATAAATAGGAATTTCTTTTTGCCGAAATAAATTAATAGAATTTTTTTTATACATCAAAGTACCTTGGTTCATCCTCTTCGTTCCTATATGTTGAAATATTCGGAAGTACCGTAACAAAACAATTTTCAGTTAATCACTAATATTTAAAATTGAACATTCTCGATGTCTAAAATATTTAGAAATATCTACCTGCTTTTACTTTATTTATTTTTTACTAAACGAAGCAACTAACTAATTGAGTAATGGACTAAAATAGTTAATAATCTGACGGTCAACAGAAGATCGAATTAGCATTGTCACGATTGGATTTCAACTTTTTGTAGTGAATAAATTAGGGAAATCAGTTAGCAAAAGAAACAAATATGGATATTGAAGTAAAAACAGGTTTAACTCTATTGAATATGAAACTCCTAAGCAAATTAAAACTCGTCATATTCATAACAGCTGAATGGTGATAAATAGATTGGCGAAATTAAATTCACAGGAATTCTTCATTATCACTAAATCCTATTGACCCACGTTAGGGGAAGGAAGTTACCAAAGGAGAATTAAAAAGAAAGCAAATATTATATTTTGGATTTGAGTCGGATTGAACCACAAAAATAATAAACAATTCCTAACCGATTATAATTACATTAGAACTCGGTATACGAAAACATTACATTGTCATCGAGTATACAACTCGAACAACCTTAACCCGGCTAGAAAATGAAGTAATTACACACATAAAGGTACACAAATTTAGCAAACATCAAGTCTTATCCTTCTGGAAATGCACCGATGACTAAGCTTGTACTAATTAAATATGATCACAATTCCTGTTCGGCTTCCGGAGCCAGCAAGTTGAGGTCCACCAAGTTCTCGACGACCCTAGTAGCTGCAGCTAATGAAGTAGCAGTAGGAGGAGTAGCAGTGGTTTTGGGATTAGGGATAGGGTTACTACCCAGGTAAAGGAAGTGCACCTTCTTGTGGCCTCCAAGTGCCTGCCCGGATTCGAACTCCTTGTCGCAAAACGAGCACTTGAACACCCTTCTCCCAATGGCAAGATCACCACTGGCACTAGCTTGAAGAAGAAGATCCTCCTCGTACTTCGGACGAACTTCCTTGTTACTAGTTCCATTAGGTTTCAGCTTCTTGTGGCTTGCCATGTGTCCTCCTAGAGCTTGGTAGGACCTGAACCCTCTGTCACATGCTTCACACCTGAACTTGCCCTTATGAGAAGTCTTGGATGGCTTTGGATGTGGGGGAGCACTAAACTTCGGAATTCTGATAGGATCTGGTGCATCATAATCGCTATCATCGAAGGGCTCCTCTTTTTCTTCTTCTTCTTCTTCTTCCTCCTCCTCATATTCGACTTCTTTTTCTACTCTAATTTCACCTCCCTCCATGTCTTCCTCGTCCTCCTCCTCAGCGAATTTATTATCAATATTAGCATCTACTACAACTTGATCCTCATTATAAAGCATCAAAAGAATGGTAGCTGCACCCTCCACACTAATCGAATCAGTATTCTCAGATGCAAAAGTACTTCTACTCATCCTCATAGGATCGGAGTAGTACTTATCACCCAACTTGATTATCGACTCGTTCACCTTCTCCACGGGCTTTCGCTTCCTCTTGGACCTCCTCCCAGTAGGGTTCCTCACCGACTCCTCCTCCGTGCCTCCAATAGCACTAGGGTTAGCAAGAGAACCACTAGGGTTAGCAAGAGTAGCAACACTAGAAGGCTTCATAGCCAACTTGAGACAGGACTCTATGGAGTAGTTCAGTGATGAACAAGAAGAGGAAGAAGAAGAGTTTGGTGGCGAAATGGGTTTTTGTGAGTTTGGCTTTAGCACCCCTGGCTTTGCCATTAGCGAAGCTTTTATGGAAGAAACAAATCAGGAGAGAGAGAGGAGACTAGATTGGGTTAATTCTAGTGAGAGAGTGTGTGTTTTTTCTTTTCTTGTATCTCTATTTATGCACCATATTAAGTCATTAACTGGTTGATATATCTTGTATTCAGACACATATTATATCGATTAATTCAGATTTTAGCACATTTTAATAAATATGTAACATTATTTTTGAACTAATTACACTAGAATAACTTTTTCATATCTCTTATTTGGTATCAACCCAAGGAACTTGAAAAGTAGTAGGTAACCAGCCTGCCTTTTTCTCGTGGGCTTGCCATGTATGGGTGAATTTTTATCGAATTAGAGAATTTCCAGGCCAAAAATCGTGAGGCTTTAGGATTTGGGGTTGGTGAATTAATAATTAGTTATTTCCTGTAATTAAGAGTATTGACTGTTCTTTTTTCTTTTGGGGAGTAAGAAGATTGACTGCTATGTTGACTTTTCCTCCTTATAGTAACACTTTTTTGTTTGAAATTACTTGTATATAGACGATTACATCGAGTATGTGGTTGATCATACGATATCAAAGATTTTGTTCCCAAATTTTAACGACAGTCTCATTTCTCGAATAACATGAGACATCTGATTAATGTAGAATACAATGCTATTATAATATTTTATGTGGTCTATAAAACTATACGTAATTCATTTGGGAAATGACTCCTGATAACAAGTACCAAAATCCATACTAATGCCAAAAAATTAGAGATATGTTTGCTTATATTAGCACAATTTGAACCATTGGTTAAGTAAGTGACAACAAAGTTTCAACTTTCGATGCTTACAGTTTCACTCCTGAAGTATACGACTTTTTTCTATATCGATGGATAAAAGTTATGAACTTATGTCCACAATTTCACTCTTTGTTGGCAACACACTCCATTATTATTTTACTTTATATATTTTTAGAGATTTTTATCTTTAAGGTTAAGATTTTGTCTCCCCCAATTGAAATTGTATACCTTCTTTTGTGAAAGTTTTAGGCGTAGATTATGACATATACTAGAATATCTAGCCAGATAGATAGTTAAATGATAATTTTATACAAAAGTTCTAAGCCCAAAAATACTTCAATGTGCTTCAAAGTTTTCTCCCTGCGGAAAAGTACTTGATTTGGAGTATTGTTGGTGTGTGTTGCTATGTAGTTCATATGTGTTAAAATTGTAAGCATTTGATGATCAAGACAACCGAGTTTCAATCGTGTTTCAAGGAGAAAAAAGAGGCAGAAAAAGTTTAAGCATAAATGCGCCTACCGTTGCACTACGTGCATAATTATTTTGGGCTCATTTACGCAAAGGAGAAGTTGACCCGCGTAAGGGATAAAATGAATCTCTAGCTCACCACACATGAAGATATTTCCCCCGAGATTCCCACATCGGTGTCAGCCAATCATCCGTTGGCACGAAACTCGAAGGAGATTTGTCGGCCGTTATGACGACATTATTCTCCTTTTGTCTCTTTTATAAATGGATAGGTACAGATCTTTCTCTTTATGTATAAAATCACCATTATACATCTTTATTTGGTAAGTTGTGAATATACAATCCAATATTGTTATTTCACACTTCATCTTCCATCTTTCATCTTTTCTAATATGGTATCCGAGCAATTTGATCTCGTACTCAATGTTGTGCTCACACGACCCCGATTTTATCACACGTTGGCGGAGTCAGAGTCCGTGCAATCTTTGGCCTGATTGATCTCGTTTTAGGGGGCGTGTTGAGAATGTCTCATTATTTCGTGCTAGAGTGGTAAGCTTGTTTGTAAGTGTGGAAAATCTATCAACCCATTGCCTTAAGATTTTGGATTGGATACGGAGATTCTATCATGGTATTAGAGCCAATTCAGAAGTACTTACCAACTTTGAAAACTTAACTGCTGAAAAATAATTTAACTCCTCTGTAAAAAGGATCACATTAGATCAAGACGAAGAATTTCTTATGCATTCCTTCTTTCAACATAAAGGAATCATCCATGAAACTATCTGTGCATACACACCACTACAAAATGGTCATGTAGAAAGAAAACATCAACATATTTGCAAGAGCTATTGGATTCCAAGCCTTCCTTCCAATTCCCTTTTGGAGTGCATGCGTATTCTATGTTGTACACCTAATCTATATCACTCCATCCATTTTCTTGTCCAACAGAACTTTCTTAGAAATAACCTCCACGAAAGACCTCCTGACTTCACTCACCTGAAAGTGTTTGGCTGCTCATGTTTTGTTGCCATGATTTTCAAATTCAGCAAGTTTAATTATTAAGCTAAAAGGTGTGTTTTCTTAGGGTATAACAATGGGATAAATGGTAATATACTATATGACTTAGACAACCATACATCCTTTTGCTTAAGAGATGTGGTTTTTTAAAAATTAAAGCATCTTCACATTCCAAACTACTTTATCATCCTTAACTAGCATATCACCTAATATTGTCATTTCACCCATACACTATTGCCTGAATTCTAACCTCCTAAACCTATTTCAGTGTACCATCTTTCCCAACACAAATAAACCTTAGGAAATCCTCTAAAACCTGTATGCACCTACCTATTCATAAGACTACATCTATCCCACTATTGTCTCTCAGCAGGGTTGCTCATCTTTCAAAGGTAATGGTCGGGTCCATAAGCATGAACGCTTAATATCAGTATTGTATCTAATTTCCTCTATTCTCACAGATGCATTTCTTGGATCTTCCCATAAACCTTTCATTGCAGCTCTTGATAGCATAAAAAAACTAGAGACTTTTGTTGAGGCAAATAAATTGCCTTGCTGGAAGAGACTATGTCTGCAGAATTAAGTGCACTTGTATTCAGTGGAACTTGGGATATTGTACCTTTGCTTCATGGAAAAGAAACAATTAGATGTATGTGGATATACAAGATGAGGAGGCATTTTAGTGGCATCATTGAGAGATTCAAAGTCAGGTTAGTTGCAAAGGCTATACTCAAGTCTTTGGGATTGATTATTTGGATACATTCTCACCTGTAGTGAAGATGAACACTATGAGGACAATCCTAGCTATTACAACTAGCAAGAGTTGGTTCTTGGAGCAACTAGATGTCAAGAATGCATTACTACATGGTGACTTACACAAGGAAGTTTATATGGAGCTACCACTTAGATTATCTGCCTCTATATACAAAATTTGTAAGCTGAAAAAGTCTTTATATGGCCTCAAACAGGCTAATCGATATTGGTTCGAAAAATTATTTTCTTTACTGTTGCTCTATTGTTTCAAACAAGCCAAATCTGATTACTCGGTGTTTACTCTGCATAAAAATGGTAGTTTCACTTGTCTCCTATTATATGTTTATGATATAATCATGACACATGATTCAATACTTCATTTACACAAGATAGAGAGTTGTCTAGATACCAAGTTAAAGATTAAAGACCTAAGAAAGTACAAATTTTTCTTAGGAATGGAGGTGGCTAGATCTAATGTTAGAGTCAGTATATGCAACAGACAGTATGTAATCAATATCTTGATAAATGTAGGTTTTCTTGGTTGCAAAATCATGAAAACTCCAATGGTCGAGAATTTGAGATTAAGCTCTTCTACATAATCTCCTGTTGCTGAAGATGAAACATCCTATATGCATCTCATTGGTAAGCTTTTTTACGTCACTAATATTCAGCCAATTATGTACTACTTGAATCATCAACTTAGCAAATTTCTGAGCCCTCCACTCATTATCCACAAGAAAGCAGTTCATAGAATACTCATATACATAAAGGGACATCTTGGCCTCACTTTGTTCTTCTTAAATCCTTTGAACTCAAGCTATTTGGTTTTTTTTATGTTGATTGGGTTTGGTGCCCTGATACTAGGCGTTCTACCACTGGTTATTTTGTTTATTTAGGCAATTCACTTGTCTCTTAGAAATTAAAGAAATAATACATCATCTCTAGAAGTTCTTCCGAAGCTGAGTATCGAGCATCGGCTTCATTGAGTATTGAAGAACAATGGCTCATGCATCTATTCACAGATTTGCAAGTTGAACACTCACTCCTATCTTTCATTTTCTGCACCCACAAGTCAACAATTCACGTTGCTGAATATCCAGTATTTCATGAGAGGATAAAATACATTGAAATAGACTGTCACCTAGTTCGAGAGAAGATACAAACATGAAAAATTAAGCTCTCCATGTTCATGCTCTCCAACAGACTGGAGACATCATGAAGAAGCCTCTGCCACCATTTTTTTTTCTTCATCATGTCTCCAAGCTCAAATTATTTAGCATATACAGTCCAGCTTACGGGAGGATTTTAAAATTATAAGCTCAATGTATTGCCTCTGGTGATCTAGACGAACGAGTTGTAATTGTGGTTCAATGAGAAAGAAGAGGCAAAGAAAGTTTAAGTATAAATGGGCCTACCGTTGCACTATGTAAATAATTATTTTGGGCCCATTTACACAAAGGAGAAGATGACCCCTATAAGGAGAAAAATGAGTCTCTAGCCCATCACACATGGAGACATTCTCCCTGAGATTCCTGTATCGCTGTCAGCCAATCATCCGCGTAATAATTGACACAAAATCTGGAGGAGATTTGCTAGCAGTTATGATGATATTATTATATTTTTCCCTTTTTGTCTCTAGTTCACCGTACAGAGAGACATTCCCCCTGAGATTCTCACGTCGTTGTCAGCCATTCATTCGCGTAATAATTGCCACAAAAATCGGAGGAGATTCGAATGCATTTATGACGACATTATTCACCTTTTCCCCTTTTGTCTTTTTGTACAAATGGATATGTAGGAATATTTCTCTGTGTATAAAAGCACCATGCATCTTTATAGGGATGTGCATTTGGTATATACTAAACTGAAATACCAAATACCGAAATTCAAAAAGAACTCATATAGATCTCGAACTAAAATTATTTTGGTATCGTACTAAATACTGAATTAAAATTTTTTGGTATTATACCAAAAATTCCAAAAATACCAAATTTCACAAAAAAAATAATCTAACATTAATTAAACAAGAGACTTGTTATTGAGAAAAAAAATTTCAAGTCATGCCAAGAGAGCAAACAGATATTAGCGGAACAAATTGAATTAGCATAATCCAAACCTTAAGAAATTCAAACCAAATTAGCACAACAATCTGCAATAGGAAAAATAAAGGGAAAGTCCACATTAGTACCTTGTGGTTTGCACGTTTTTCACAGATGGGCTTGTGGTTTAAAACTCATCACAAAGGGCCCTGTGGTTTCACGGGCTCATCAATTAAAGGCTCGGATAGTTCCCGAGCCTAGTCAGCATCCTTAACATTTGCCACATCATTTTTGGTCTATGTGGTACGCCACATAAAATTAATTTTTTAATCTGAGATTGGTGACGTGGCAAGAAAAAAATCAAAACAACTCCCCATTTTATTAAATTTGTTAAAAATACTCCTAAATATTAAAAATATCCCAATTCTTCTCTCGTCTCTACTCATCCCCTTTTCTCTCTCCTCTTCCCTTCGTCCCCATCTCCTTACCTTGTCTCTCCCCAACCTTTAACCTTCGTCCTCTACACTTACAACCCCAGCCACCAAAAAGCAAAAGATTACAAACGAGCTAAAACACATTACTAAGAAGGAAGAAGACAACCCAATAGCCAAAACAGATTATGGATTTTTAGGGGCGGTGTTTTCGATTATGAATTTTTTTAGGGATTAGAGGCGGCGACGTCTTCGATTTTTAGGGATTTTTTTTTAACTGGGAAATTTTATTGGGGGAATGGACGGGCCGAAAGAGCATGACGATCACCGGTGGTGTGGGTTTCAGAAGTTAATTCCCAGAAGGTGGAGAGCATGACAAGCATGTCTTCGATTTTTTGGTTATGTTTTGGAGTTTTGGTTTGTTTAGAACCACAACGACGAGACAGAGAAGGAGGAGGAGGAGAGCAACTACGAGGAGGACGTCGGTGCCGGTGCGCAAAAGACAAGAAAAGGGATGGGTTGAATTTCAACCCTAATCTTTAAGAAAGCAATCTAAGAACAATTTAAAGAAATGGGTTGAATTTCAGGAAGTGGGAGAAGGAGATGGGGATAAAGGAGATGGGATATTTTTTATATTTAGGGGTTTTTTAATAACAAATTTAAGAAATTGGGATTATTATGAATATTTTTCTTTGCCACATCACCAATGTCATATTTAAAAAATTAATTTTATGTGGCGTGCCACATAGGTCAAAAAATGACATGGCAAGTGTCAAAGATGCTGACTAGGCTCGGGAGCTATCCGAGCCTTTAATTGATGAGCCTGTAAAACCACAGGGCCCTTTGTGATGAGTTTTAAACCACAAACCCATCTGTGAAAAACGTGCAAACTACAAGGTACTAATGTGGACTTTTCCCAAAAATAAATAGCAGAAGAAGGAGTATATATGGGCCAATTTTCTCATAGTGAAAAAATTCTCAAATTTGAAACTCTAATTTATTTTTAAAATTTGAAACCCTAATTTACAATACATGATTTGGGAGAAGGGAGGTGGTGGCCATCGAGGGGAGGTGGCCGCCGGTCGGGACTTAAGATTTGGTTGCGATCTCGCCGAGGGGAGGGAGGGAGGAGTCGAGAGAATAATGAAGGCAGAAGCTAACGTCTTACAAGTTAGGTAAAGTTTAGTTTTTTTGTTTATATTATTGATAAATTTACACTTTAGTACTTCGGTATTTTTGGTATTTCGATATAATACCAGTATATACCAAAATTATATTAAATACCAAAATTCACTAAAATTTCTCAAAATCGATACTAAATTAAATCTCAAAAACTGATATACCGATCCCAAAATTCCGAGTACTAAAAAAAATAACAAAAATACTGAATACCGTTTGCACACCACTTCATCCTTATTTGGTAAGTTGTGAATATACAACCCAACACCATTATTTCACACTTCATCTTCAACCTCTCATCTTTTCTAATAATATGAGATCTTGAAAATTTTTGTTGATATATAATTTACTTTTAGATGCCATATGATTTATTATGAATAGAATTTATACTTTCTAAAAAATATATTTTACTTCTCCAAATATTAACCGTGGTTGCATATCTACTATTTTATCTCCGAAAAGACTTCTTTTGCTTTTAACCATTAAGGGAAAATCTTTATTAACATAGAAATCAACATAATTCATAAGCAAATCCATCAATCAAATGAATAATTAGTAAATCAGATTGCATTTCATTTATTATATTATTGGTGGGTTCCATATTTGCTAAATATGAGTACAAAACAAATCGAAACTATGAAGGAAAAATAGTTTGAAGAAAATAAAGCTTCATAAGATAATGTTAGAAGTTAATCTCTAACTTAATGATATAAATAATACATGGAGAATGTTTCAACATCTAGTCGTATAAACATAAACTTACTATATAAAAAAATACCAACTGTGTTTTTTAATATGTAATACAAGAAAACAGTAAACATGAGATGTTCTGTAACGCCTCGTGATTCGATCGACTGGTTCCACAGACCAACATGAGTCTTTTCCAGCTTGTTTTGTCCTCATTCGCACGTACCCTGGGAACTTCCCAAGAGGTCACCCATCCTGATCATACTCCCGGCCAAAGATGTGTGCCAGAAAAGAAGGTGCACCTTGTTGATATGGATATTACCAATCAAATTACTTAAGACGTTTCAGACAGTACATATCGTTTACGAGATATCATATTCACCCCTCCTTAAATACGCGGTCCTCGTCGCGTCAGACAGAACACAGAACAATCTCAGAAGCGTAATTGCTCTGATACTATATGTAACGCCCCGTAATTCGATCGACTGGCTTCACAGACCAACACGAGTCTTTTACAGCGTGCTTTGTCCTCACTCGCATGTACCCTGGAAACTTTCCAGTAGGTCACCCATCCTGATTCTACTCCGAGCCAACTGTGTTTAACTTTGGAGTTCTCTCAAGATGTATGCCAGAAAAGAAAGTACACCTTATAGATATGGATAGTACCAATCAAATCACTTAAGGCGTTTCAGATAGTACATATCATTTACGGGATATCACATATTCCAAAAGTATATTTAGCATAAAAATATATATACACTTAGTAATTGGTTACATATTATTTTTTCGTATAAACGAAACACCAAAATCTTAAGATGGAAGGTTGCACGATATTCAAATCTACTTCTTCTCGTAGCTATTAGATTCCAAAAAAAGATTTAATTTTTTGTTAAGAAAAAAATGTCCTAAAAATCAATCGAAAAGAGTATGTCATTTACTCTGTTGTCAAAAAGGGTCTTCATGATCGAATGACCCACACGTACTCATCCACGTTGTGTGCCCGACCTTTTTTTCTTTTTAAATGACTACAAAGCACTTTTTTTGGGTAAAAGTCTATTGAACTTATATTAAGTAGGAAAATTCGTAAAAAGTAATACATCCAGCTTCAAAGGATGGGAAAAGGCCCAATCTGAGGGAAGTGAAAGTGGCCGAGCTTGGCGCATAGCCAATCCGCTACGGAGCTATAAGATCTGGAAATCTGAGTCATAGAACAAAATGGTAATGGATCATGAGCAAACCTAATATCTATTACAAGTTGTTCGACGTCCTAATCAACTATGGCCGAAGGATTCGTGATGAAGACAAAAGCAAGGCGGGAATCCGACTTGATGGTAGTATGGATAGTGCTGAACGAGTTGGCCGCCAAAGAGATAGCCGCCCGGATTTCCAATAATTTTGCCCGAAGAGGAGAAGAGGCGGACAAAATGGAAGTATGACCTTCAACAACAAGGCCATTAGAGCCTCTTGCAACAACATCAGCACTCGTCCCGGGGGGGAATTCCATCTACGATGCATCATAATTGAGCTTCATGGTGTCCACCTCGGGGCCACCCATGAAGAAGTAGACAAAAGGTCAACAGAATCAGGCTTCAGGTTCTTCTAAATTTCCAAATAGCTATCATAGCACGCCTAGCCGTATACCTATGGTCAATAGCAAGGCCATCAATAATGAATTTGTTCCTGGTATTCCAAATAGAATAACAAAGGTACATTGGGATAGAAAGGAGATAATGATCCATCGAATGGGAATTCATGGAACAACCCAACTTCATCCAGTTGCCAAAACCATGAAAATCTACATCAAGGAATCTGCAATTTAGAGAGCTCTCCAGCCAGGTGGCCCGAGCACGAGAGCAAGAAAATAACATATGTAAAGCACTCTCATCATATTGGTGACAAACAGAACATAGAGCAGAAGAATGTAAGTGTCTTTGATGAAGATTGCCTGAAGTAGGAAGGTCATTGTTCATGAGCCTCCAAAAAAAATTTTAACATTAGGGGCAATCTTGAGTTTTCACAAAAAAATCCAGATACCAGGGTCAAAAGAGGCCCTGCTAGGGCCCATACTAAGCCTAGTATGGTCACACAAAAGTCTGATTTTCAAGAAGTGATAACCCTTTTTCACACTATATCACCCGTCTTTAGCATACTTCCAAATTAGTTTATTAGGCACATCAACATTCGCAATATGAATTTTAGAAATAGGAAGCACATAGAGGGTGGAAAGAGAGTATGCAAAAGATTCCAGTTCCAACTCCTAGTGTGCAGACAAATCATATAAGAGACAGAGGTAACGAGTTATTAATAGGAGGAGTAGAAGTGACCTTAGAGGAGGGACAATTGAGAAGCCAAGCATCAGACCAAATATTAGTATTAAAGCCATTCCCAATCCTAGACAAGAGACCATCACAAAGGGAATGAGAGAAAATAACACAAAAGAGAGTATGCAAAGTTGATTTGGACTACAAAGCACTATATAGTAAGTATTTGTAAAGAAAAGAACTAAAAAGCGTAGAAAAACAACAAACAAAAGAGTAAATTAAAAAAAAACTAGATAAATAACTTTTCCCCGTGTAAATTTTCATGGGCAAAAAGTTTAAGGGAAAAGTGCACTTTAGTACCCTGTGGTATCGTGAAAAATCCAGTCAGTACCCTGTGGTTTAAAACGTATCAATTGAGTCATACTTATTCCAATTAACATCAATTAGAGGCCCGGGCAGCTGCCCGGAGCTGCCCGAACCTACCCGCCCGCTGCCCGGGCCACGTGGCCAGCCACGTCACCAATTTTGATGACGTGGCGCCACGTCACCAATTCCTCCTCCTCCGATTTTCCTCCTCCTCCTCCGCCTCCTCCTCCTCCTCCTCCTCCTCCCCTCCTCCTCCTCCTCTCCTCCTCCTCCCCGCATCCCCCTTCTCCTCCGCGTCCTCCTCCTCCCCGCGTCCTCCTCCTCCCCGCGTCCCCCTCCTCCTCCGCGTCCTCCTCCTCCGCGTCCTCCTCCTCTCCTCCTCCTCCCCACGTTGCCCTCCTCCTCCGCGTCCTCCTCCTCTCCTCCTCCTCCCCGCGTCCTCCTCCCCCTCCTCCTCTCCTCCTCTCCTCCTCCTCCCCGCGTCCTCCTCCCCCTCCTCCTCCTCCTCCTCTTGGTGACGTGGTGCCACGTCATCAAAATTGGTGACGTGGCTGGCCACGTGGCCCGGGCAGCGGGCGGGTAGCTCCGGGCAGCTGCCCGGGCCTCTAATTGATGTTAATTGGAATAAGTATGACTCAATTGATACGTTTTAAACCACAGGGTACTGACTGGATTTTTCGCGATACCACAGGGTACTAAAGTGCACTTTTCCCAAAGTTTAAACACAAAGTCCCAAATGAACTTGAACGAAAGCCCACTGGGCCATCTACTATGACCAGCCCAAATTAACCGATCCTATTCCGGAAATCCTACACCCACCCGTAGGCTCAAATCCCTCTTCCCGCCACTCCGTTGTGGCTTCCCCCACACACTTCCCTTCCCTCCAGTCTCTCTCCTTCTCCGCAATTTGGATTTCTAGGGTTTCGAGATTTCTTCAATTTTCCTCGAAAGGATGGGCGACCCGGGCGGGTTCGCGGACCCTCCGACGAGGTCCGGGTCGGGTACGATCACGAGGATCCGGCTCGAGAACTTCATGTGCCATAGCCATCTCGAAATCGAGCTCGGCCCTTACGTCAACTTCATCACCGGCCAAAACGGAAGTGCGTCTCTCTCTCTCTTTGTTTCCTTTATTTTTTTAGGGCATAGAGTTTGGTAATCGTTTCGGTGGGGATTACTTGCAAGTGTGGGTTTTAGGGCGAGGTTTTGAAGGAAGTTTAGTTCTTTAGGGTTTAGCGGAGGTTTTGAGGCGACAAATCTCCCGCCTTTTTCGAGTGGGTGAACGGAGATGTAGCTGGCTAGAAAGGAAATGACTTAATTTTTTTAGCCATTATAGGAGTTTAGTTCGGGGTAGAAAGTTGCTTTCTGTTGGTGTCCGGGGAAGTACTGGGAGTTCTTCCATGCATCGCCAGGAGAATTGGAATTTGGAAAGTAAATTTCTGAACTTTTGTGTAGTTGTCGAGCTCACAGATATGGCAAATAAAAGGTTGGAGATTGTTGCTCTTTGAATGAAGTTGATGGTGCTATTTTTTCGTTTTGGTTTGTGGAAGCTTTGTGGGTGGTTTTGGTTCGGTTCAATGATGAGAATTTGTGCAGGTGGTAAGAGTGCGATATTGACTGCATTGTGCATTGCATTTGGCTCCCGAGCTAAAGGGACTCAACGAGCGTCAAGCTTGAAGGATTTCATTAAAACTGGTTGCAGGTTTGTGTTATGGCGATGCTTCTCTTAGTCCGCTAGTTGATTCTATGTTTTCTTCTCCAATTTCTTTTCTTTCCATTAACTTTGGAGCCGGTCTCCCTGCTCAGTTATGCTCTTGTGGAAGTTGAAGTGAAAAATGAAGGAGATGATGCTTTCGAGCACGAAACATATGGAGATGCTATAGTCATTGAGCGAAGAATTACTGATTCTTCCAGCTCTCTTGTTCTGAAGGATCACCGAGGTTTGAACTTTTTCTCTTAATGACTTCTATTGATTTTATATTTGACAACACTAACCTTTGATCAGAAAAGTGCAAGTCTAAGATCAAGGAAGTAAAAGTACATGGGGTAATTAATTATATTTTTTTGAGAAATAGTTAATTATGTTTTGATGAGACTCTATTGGTGCGTGATACTTGAATTATCTTCTTCCTGGTTGCTGATAAGGAGCAATTTGGACAATCACGGGCATTGATTGTGCTTATGTGGTGACCTTTGTTGGTTGGAAAAGTTGTGAACCTGTGATTGACCTTGCTGCCAGATGTATCAGTCATAATTTTGAAAAAGTAGCATTGCTAATACAAAAATTCATGGGGATGAAAGCCCTACAGTACAGAGTTTAGCATGAGATGGCATTACAAAGTTCTATACCAAGGGTTTTTTAATCATGATGTATGAATGTCTCTTAGTTCAGAAAGTTTGCTGCTTTATATCTGCTTTTAGTGGGTATAGACATTCCCCCGAACCAAGGAACTTAAAGACTAGAGGTTGACGGGCCTCCAATATTTAACCCGATTCGTTAGGCCTTATGTATTCTTCTCGTAAGTAAACAAAGTTCCATCATAATGAACTCCATGAAAATATTAACTAATTTGGTTCTATGTTCATGTTGAAGCCCTGTACGTTTTGGACTGGTTCTGGCACATATTTGTAATTAGTTCTTCTGTTTTTGTTTGAAGTCCTGCTAATTTCATTTGAGGTGTTAGCAGGAAAAAAGGTTGCTACTACAAGGGATGAGCTGCGCAAGCTTGTGGATCATTTCAATGTGAGTTCTTTTACTTGAAATTTTAATGGTCTCTTTCGGCTGCTTGCCTTAATTATTTATGCAAATAGTTTCTTGTGTCTCCCAATTTCTATCATTTATGTACCATAATGTACTGAGCCCCTAACCATAGAGTCTAGCCTGCTTCTTTCAGCTCAATGGATATTTTTATAGATGCTGTGAAACTGAACTTCAAATGAACTGCTAGATGGACAGGATCTGGTGATCACTGTCATTTGGCTTCTGTCCATGTTCACAAAGGAAATTTGGTGTCTTCCTTTTGGTATTACACTATCGGCTGGCTGCTATGAGGATTGTGAAATGATTTCATGCTCCACTTGGCAACAGAGTCTGATCTGATGTAACCTATGTTCCATTTATGTGGCTATGTCTCCCCCTTTCGGGACACTTGGCATTTTTTGGTTGTTTTTTACGTGCATGAGTTGAAGATTGTGTTCTCATTGTTCTCTATGTCCACCGTCTGTCCACCGTCCGTTATAACCAAAACCAATGAGATTCTCTGGTTGGATATCCAACCATGGTTTGCATCTTCTTCTCTTAAAGATTCAACTCCGGTTATTATCTGGTGAAGATGTAATGTGTCTTTTTTTTTCTCTTTCTGTTTTTCATTTCACCAAAAAATTGGGACTCTGGTTTGATACCTTTTCATATCATGTGGATGCTTAATAAAGGTTCATTTTTATTATCAGTTTTCTGATTTAACATGCAAATTCTTAATATTCTTAGATTGTTAGCCTTTTAAGGCGCCCAGATGTCTTCGTCAATTCACAAGTCATGTGATTCTTCATTTTGCAGATTGATGTTGAGAATCCTTGCGTAGTGATGAGTCAAGACAAGAGCAGGGAGTTCTTGCATTCTGGCAGCGAGAAGGACAAATTCAAGGTATCTTTCTATTGTAACCATGTCTCACTTGAAGTGAATATATCTATTAAATCTGCTGACTCTTCTTTCTTCAGTTCTTTTTCAAGGGTACCCTCCTTCAATTAGTCAAGGATCTTTTGCTGAGTATCGATGAACAACTGGAATCTGCAAATGCACTTGTTGATGACTTGGAATCCTCAATAAAGCCCATAGAGAATGAACTCTCTGAGTTGCAAGAAAAAATAAAAAACTTGGAGCTTATCGAGAATTTATCACAGCAAGTCCAGCAATTAAAAAAGAAACTTGCATGGGCATGGGTCTATGATGTAGATAGGCAACTGCAGGAGCAAATGCTGAAGATTGAAAAGCTTAAAGATCGAGTACCCACTTGCCAGGCTAAAATTGATTGGGAATCGGTAACTAATCTACTCTTAAGATTGTTGAATCTGACATAATAATTCCATCGCTGATCCTTCCAACAAAGTCTAGCACCAATCATTAAGTATATCTTATACTAATTATGTGTCTCTATATTCCTCCCCAATGTTCATGAATGCGCTTTACCTTTAGGACTGCTTGACTTTTGCAGGGTAATGTTGAATCATTAAGGGACCTGTTCAAGAAAAAGAAAGCCCAAACTGAAGAAATGGTTCAACGTACACAAGAAGTGAGAAGAAATCAAAATGAATTGCAGAACTCTGTTACCATGGTAGGTAGATGGGATGGAGCTTTACTTGTTACTTGAGCAATTAATGCTTATGAACGAATTTCTATCTACTGGGGACTTTGTGATAGCAAATAGGTGCTGTCAGGATAAGTTAATTGTTGAATTAAAAGCGAATGAGATCATTATGTAAATTTGTGAATTTGGCTGTAATACCTGATGCTTTGTTCCAACTTCCACCTTTGATCAGTCGCATTTACTTGTTCACAAACTGTTTTCTTGTTTTATTTGTTTAAATGATGTGACCTTGCAAAGTTTTGGCCAGGCTACAAAAAAGAAACTTGAAATGGAGGGGAAGCATCGCTTCGGAACATCCCAACTCCAAAAAATGGTGAATCGTGCAAAGTTTCTGGAAGAACAAGCTCGTGACATTCAGGATAAACAACTTAGAAGTACCCAGGTTTTTTGTGTTTCTGAAATCACTTCTGTTCTTGCATGTCTCACGGTTCTTATTATGGAATTATTATGGATGTACCACCTTTTGTTAGATCCTTCATAATTTTGGTTTCCTCTTTGTTTGACATTTTTGAGGTCCATGTAGGAGATGATATCTGTCATTGCAAAGATTTATGTCACAAGTTTTTTTGTCATACCACTATGTTGTTACAGGCTGAAGAATCCGAAATGGAGGAAAAGTTGAGAGAACTCCAGCATCTGGTTGATGCTGCCACTGACGCTGATTTAAGGTTTGCTTCTGCAGCTATTTATACGATTTAGTCATTTATTTTTCTGATCTTGGATTTGACCTGCTGAACTCAGATTAGAGGAAGAAGAGAGAGCTTTATTGGAAAGACAGTCCCAGGAGCAGAATGAGATGACCAAGATAACAAATGAGGTTATGAGATGTCTCAATTATTACTTCTATTATAAGGACTATATTTATAAATTCGGTATCTGGTTTGCTCACATCTGATATCTCCTTGTTTATGTATATTGAGGAAAGTGACTTGACATGGAAACAATCTTTTCTTTAGTTACAGCTGTTGATGATACTAGCTTCTTAGAGTTCAACTCTACGTGGCTTTTTGTAATAAGTTACATTTTTCTTCCTTGTTATTCCTGGCTCTTAGCTGGCATATGTGCATTAGCCGCACTCACCTAGTGCAATATGCAAGTCCTGCATGTGTTGTATTCCTTGACTAAAACATATGAAATGATTGAATCTTTCCGAGTGTAGATTGAACACTATAGAAGGAAGGAGCATGACCTGCGATCTTCCATTCGAGATTGTCGCTCACACCAAACCAATAAGGTCAGCACCACAATTGTTCTTTTGACTAAAATTCTGGATGGTAAAAATTTGTTTTCTGTGAACTTTGTTCTGTGCCGATGTCCTCTGATGGACCTTCTTCAGGAAGGTCGAAGGGCTTCACAGTAATTAACATGTGTTGTTCAACATGCTACAGTAAGTATGGTCTAAGTATATCTCTGTCTCCTCGGCAGGTTACAGCTTTTGGAGGAAACAGGGTCATTAATCTCTTACAGACAATTGAGAGGCACCACCAAAAGTTCCATAAGCCGCCTATTGGACCAATTGGTGCTCATGTAGTAAGTATACTAGTATACTCTCTGATGGTTAACGCATGTAATTAGAAGTCCACGTAAGCAGTTACTTTGAACTGGAATTAGACCTCTGTGTGGCACTAATATGAGTCTTAATGATTAAGACTTAATCTCAACAATCTGAAACACTCACTTTTATACTGGCAAATTTTTATATGCTCAAATACATTTGTCTCTTGATGCATTACATATCTTCATGAACTTTCAGACGTTAGCCAATGGTGATACCTGGGCTCCTCCTGTTGAAAACGCCATCGGGAAATTGCTTAATGCTTTTATTGTCACGGATCATTCAGATTCCATGCTTCTTAGAAGATGTGCGAGAGAGGCAAGATATGATCGCTTGCAGATTATTATCTATGATTTCTCAAGACCTAGGTACATGGATGACCAGTTCTATTTTTCTGAGTGCCAAGTGTTTTCAAGTTTAAATTGCCCAATTTCTATGAAACCAAGAGGGTGGGTTTTGGCAGAGGACAATAGCATGCTAGCAGCCACATCCGTAACTAGCGGAAATAATGACCCAAATTGTTTCTTTTTTTGGATCTTTTTCCATGATGGCATTTCCATGTCTCCTTCGTTCTTCATATATGAATTTTTTTGTAAAGGTTCTTCATATAAGAATTTACTTCCTGATGCAGGCTTAACATACCATCTCACTTACTTCCGCGGACTGATCATCCATCCACCCTGTCTGTTCTTCGTTCTGACAATGATACAGTGCTGAATGTGTTGATAGACGTGGTAATTTCTGTAGCTACATGTCTGGGTTTATACTGTTGGGATTTATAAAATGGAGAAGAGTGCTAGTCATTGCTTAAGATCCAACGAAGGTGATGTTAGTCACACAACACACCACATTTAACTCTTTAATTCCATCACATACTTCTAAGCACATCAGGCACACTAACACTCTTGTGCATGAACCTTATTCCGATGACCCTTAAATCATGAACATACATCATTTGCTTAAGCTATCTTACATGTTCATTTCTCATTCTAACGCCCCCTTAAACATGGAGAAGAATTCCACGCTGGAATTTATAAAATGGAGAAGAATGCTAGTGATCACTTAAGATGGGTGATGTTAGTCACACAACTCATAACGTCTAACTCTTTGATTTCATCACATGTTTATAGGAACATGATGTACACTACCACACTCTAGTACATGAAAGTTATTCATCTGACTCCTAGACTGCTTACATTCAAGAACATACTTCATTGTCTTTTTACACTAACTATCAAACTCATGCTTATTTCACATTCCAAGCTAACATACACATGCTATATTTGCTAATATCATATGATCAGGGACATGCAGAGAGGCAAATTCTTGTAGAAGATTATGAATCTGGTAAAGCTGTTGCTTTTGACAGACGGGTCTCAAACGTGAAGGAAGTCTTCACTTCAGACGGCTACAAAATGTAGGCCAAGACCTTTTCACATCCTCGACTCCCGCTGGTACATGCGTAGAACATATACTGTTAACAATCCAACACATTAACTTAGTGGTGCAATTTCTCTAGGTTTTTGCGTGGAACTGTCGAGACTACTCTTCCCCCAAATAAAAAACTTAGAACCGGTCGTCTTTGTGCTTCTTATGATGATCAAATTGCGAATCTTGAGGAAGAATTGTCGAGGCTTGGAAAAGAAGTTGAGGAATGCAGGAAGGAGAAAAGACATTTTGAGGCCAACCTTCAAAGTATTAGCAGTAGTCTGAGAACAGTGAAGGTAGGTTTTCTTTTAGATTTTTGTGGTTCTCTTCCAGGTTGTCCCCCTGAATGATATTTCATGTGCACTTAGCTTTAAGAATTGAACCCAAAAATTTCCACAAACCTCAAGTGAGCCAACAAAGGAATAAATTTGTGCAATTTTTTATGATGCGTATTAGTGCATTCATGATTTTTCAGGTGGAAATGTTTTCTGGACCTTTTTCTCCATTGGTTAGATGGTTCAATCTTGTCAGTTATATACTTCAATTTTTGCTCCTCTTGCTATTGTAGTTATCAATTTATATGTGGAAACTGTTTTCTAATGGAGGCGGGTAAGTTCGGTAGACTGATCATAATTAGTTAGTTGGACTGAAGACTGAGATTGTTGTTGTTGCCTTGGTTGTGGTCTTCATGGTTCTATGGCAGGAAGATCCATTTTAAATGACTGACATATATCTGTTGTTTCATTTTCTTGGAGTAGGAGAGGCGCATGAATGCTCAACGGGAACTGTCACACAAGAAACGAGCTCTGGAGGACAGGAAGAAGTCCCATGCGTCTAATATTTCAGCTGGATCAAGTGTTGGTGAGAGGTTTGAAGAAATTGAGGTTGGTCACATTACCTGAAGCTTCTTTCTATCTGCTTCAGTTGGAATGCTTGGTAGGATGCCTGAGTGAAGTCTTTGGAATTATTGGTGTCTTGAGGTTTTTATGTTAATATTTGGCATCTCTATGCTTTGTGGTCACCTTGATTTTTTTTCTTTAACATTCTTCATCTGATGAATCTCAGAGTATACAAAAGGAGATCAGGGAAAAGGAGGTTATCCTTGAGGCATACCAAAAGGAATTGGTTGAGGCGGAGGCAAGGGTCAAGAATCTTAGAGAATCGGTGGAGAGTTTATGTGGTATGAAGCTCTTTGTTCATCTCTTTTGAATTATCTGTTGTGTCTGCTGATGTATGGCTTTTTGTCCATGCTAAAAAATGTGCAGAATCAGCAAGAGAAGAAATCAATACCTTGGAGAAAGCAGAACATGAGATCATGAAGATTGAGAAGGATCTGAAGGCGGCAGAAGGGGTCTGTCATTCTTTTCGGCAGTTAACTGCATTTGTTTTATATATTGTTTCCTCCAGGTCTTCCAACAAGTTGATTTTGTCTCAGCAAAAGGCACATTATGAAGGTGTAATGAATAATAAAGTCCTTCCAGATATCAAAGCGGCAGAAGCACAATATCGAGAGTTAGAAGACATGCGCAAGGTATGCTTTCTGGACCATTACTTCAATTAGTTTGCCAGCCACCAGGGCCTTCCTTTTTCCGGTGTTTTAAAACTCGCCCGGTGAGCTTCCGGGTTCATGGTCTGACCGATTCAACCGGTTGGACTGTGGGCCATACATTTTTTAATATTAATTCTTAGATGAAGATCTGCCATATATTAACATGATATGTACTTCAAACTATGTTCCAACTTTCTAATAAAATATTCTATGATCAATATATGTGACAAACTTTAACTCAACACTTCCAAACCGACAAAAGTATTCGGTATTCAGCAAAACTCAAGAAATTAAAAGATATATAATTTTTTTTTACAACATAGTTCAAACATTACAAGAACACAAGTTTATTAACTAAAATTAAAAAAAAATCCAAGAATATACAAATTTTGTTCTTAATTATTTTCTATTTAAATATTTTTAATTTTTTAGTATGTTTTAAAAAATTTACAATAAATCTAGAAAAAATTCAATATTTATTATTTCCATATTCATACAGGAGAGCTGCAAAAAGGCTTCCATCATATGTCCTGAGAGTGAAATTGAGGCTTTAGGAGAATGGGACGGCAGCACTCCAGATAAGCTTAGTGCACTCCTAAAAAGACTGAAGGAAAGGCTTCAGAAGGAGAGCCAGAGGTATTTTATTAAGTGTTATTCTTGGGAAACTGTAATGGCAATGAAATATCTATGACTGGCTAGAATGTTTTGTGGTCTTTTTCCTTTGTGGCAGGTGCTCTGACTCTATTGATGACCTGAGAATGTTATACAACAAGAAGGAGCGCAAAATTTTAAGGAAGCGACAAGCTTATCAAAATTTCCGTGAGAAATTGAAGGTAGGTGAAGTTCTTGCCTCCCGAAAGCTTTATGATATAGCTTTGCCTGATTGATCAGCAAAATACTTTCAATGATCCTTTATTCATTTCAGAGAAACTCTTCTCCACTCACTTAAATTCTTTAACCATTTTTAGTTTTTACTTAAAGATGTTGTCTGTTGATTTTTCTGACTTTTGAATTATCATATTACTGCATATCATAGTCGTTGCTTCCAAATTTGATTTGCCTCTCCTGTGTTTTGCAGGCCTGCAAACATGCATTAAATTTACGACAGAACAAGTTCGAAAGAAATGCTGCACTTTTGAAACGACAATTGACTTGGGGGTATAAATTGCTCTTTTCTTTCCACCAATTTTCATGGACTAATTTCTTCTATCTTTGTTCTCTGCTACGTTGAATACGTGATTTCCGAATTGGATTCACTGTGTTTTTAATGAAAGTTCCATCTTTGCTTTCAGATTCAATAATCTTTTGGGAAAGAAAGGGATCAGTGGAACTATTAAAGTTGATTATGAAAAACAAACACTTAAAATAGAGGTAAGCACAACTGTGCAGAACCAGCTCGTATGTACTTTTCCGTGTAGTCTTGCTATCCTTACCTGTAATGCCTGCTGTAATTCATGCAGACACTTTGATATTCCTTTTAAGAAAATTTCATTTCTGCTCATCTTATTTGATCTACTTTTTACCATTTTGCTTTACCTGTACCGTCAGGTAAAGATGCCCCAAGATGCATCAGGTAGTAATGTTCGTGATACTAAAGGACTGTCAGGTATTTCCCTCTTGCATATGGTTTTTGCTAAAATTGCTTCTCCAATTTGGATACTTAAGCATATTGCAAATTTCTAGCAATGATTGAGATAATCCAGTCATATTGCATGGGTAGTGATTGTGACTGCTTAATGGCACAGGGGGTGAACGCTCCTTCTCAACATTATGCTTTACATTAGGTCTTCACCAGATGATTGAGGCCCCATTCCGGGCCATGGACGAGTTTGATGTATTTATGGTAATTACATGTATATTTCTGCATAGCGTCGTCAGGATATTGAAGTTCTGTTAAAAGATGTGTTTTCTTCGTCTGTTAATACCATAATGTTGAACTGGCCTTCAGGATGCGGTTAGTCGGAAAATTAGCTTGGACACTCTTGTGGACTTTGCACTGCAGCAAGGTTCCCAGTGGATATTCATCACCCCTCATGACATCAGGTGATAGAGTCGTGCTTGAATGTGCTCGTCAGTTTGGGTTTCATTTCAATAATTTTAATTTAACATGGCCCTGATTCTGAATCGGTGACCAATATTGGTCATTTAAAAGGAGCAACTTACTGTTGTGCCAAGTCTTGCCCTGTGCACTGGGGATTCACTTATATATTCAATCACCATAACTTGAAACGTTGGGGATCCTGTTACGTACATGTCTGAACAACTGCTGGGAAAAAGTACATTCTACTTTTAAGCTTTTGAAATTTGCTCAAATCTTGCCTTTTAAATAATCTCTTCTTGAAAAAAATCGTCTTTTAAATAATATCTTATTCTCTTCAAAAGAAAAACTCTCAAATACAGAAGGAAGCTGAAGATCTGACCTCAGCCAATTCTATGTTCGATATTACTTGGGAGTCACCTTGATCTTGTTCTTTTCTTCTTTTTAGTTGTCCTTTCCAAATTTTCTATAATTCTTAGATCGAAGTTTTGCTGTCTGAAGACTTCAAAAGATACGGAATTTGAGCAAAAGATGACTTCCTTTGTTCCTCGTTTCAATCAAGACGGCAAAAATGGAGCCGCCTTTGATTGGGAGCTGCATCACTTATTTGGTTTTATTCGAGTTCGACTCGTTCTTGTAGATGTGTTCTTTGATTTCATCCATGTCCCTTTACAGCAAATTTGCTTCTGGTTATTCTTGGCCAGCTGCTGATAGTTTCAATGCTGAATGGCTCTAATGATTGCTGTTATCTTTTTCAATTGAATTGTTCAGTTTGATTTTTATTTGCTTTTATTCGAGTTCGACGCGGTCTTGTAGATGTGTTCTTTGATTTCATCCATGTCCCTTTTATTGACAAGGCAAATTTGCTTCTGGTTATTCTTGGCCAGCTGCTGATAGCTTCAATACTGAATGGCTCTAACTATTGCTGTTATCTTTTTTCAACTGAATCGTTCAGTTTGATTTCTGACTTTCTGTTTCATGTCTGCAACAGTATGGTAAAACAAGATCCCAAGATCAAGAAGCAGCAAATGGCAGCACCTCGCTCGTGATCTCGTATCCCGTGCCTGCATTTTTTCCCCCCATAAAGGTTTCATCCTCTGTACATGCAAGTCCAAGTGAAATGTACCATTTTTTTGTGTACGTCCATTTTTCAGTTGATTTTTTTTCGAGCAGACCTTTGTGTATATCCATGTAGTGGCCTTTTTCCTTGTACTATTTGTATTTGAGATGCTTTTAACTACGTCCGTCTTTTGATGTTCGTTTCGTATGCTATAATGTCGAGTCTCTTTTTCATGGGGACGGATTTGGTGCCGGTGTCCTCACAGCAGCACCAATCTGATAAAATGGAGTTGAACGACACATATGTGCCGTTGTTTAACAACGGCACATTTGTGTTGGTTCCTTCTAAATTGTGTAGATTGCACAAGTGTGCAGTCTCTGCATAGTACTTTATATCTGTTAACTAATCCGCGGTGGACTCGTGTCACCACCTAAAAATATAGTTGTCTTGTCCAACGGCTACTTTTGAAATTGTGCGTGGGCCTACCTCTAAAGGCCATTTGAACGATTGGACAATTTGCCTGCCGAGAATTTTAATGGTAAGTTGATTTAAGTGCTGTAAATAGATTGGACACTCTTCAAGAGAAAAAGGGCAAATACAGACAAAATAATTCCTTGTTCCACTAAACTTTAACGTGGAAAAATTGGAGGGAGGGAGATAATTGATTTACTCGACAAAAACAAATATTTCTTCCATCTTTTATGGCAAGTTGTCATATAAATTCATACTCTAAATGCGTTCTTATAACCCGGCTGCTGTATAGCAGAAAACGGATGATAGACAACACAAATCGAACTGAACACACAACAATTGAACATACTTAAAAATCAATTTTTTTTGCTATTTAACTAAATCTAGTTATAATTTTTATTTCTGGTAAAGATACATGGTAAAATAGATATGGGCATTTACACAATTTAATTGTGTAACATATGATTTAATGTTAAAATTCTAAATTTATTTATGCAATAAATCAATGTCATGAATTTTGAAATAAATGTTGGATGTTATAAATTCTAAAAATGATGATTGATTTTTCTCAAATAAATGTACATTTTAATTTGGATCTTTAACGTGGATTGTTACAATTTTGTAATATCTAACATTAATCACTCAAATCTTTTATGTCCATTAAAATTCTTTTTGATTTATCATTTTACTCACTAACATTCGCTCCATTTTTTCAACACATCAGGCAAAAAAATTCAAGAGCACATCAACAAAAATTTCAAGAATACATCAAGCAAAAATAACCGCACATCGGATTTTTTTCAGATGTGTCGTTTTTTTTTCAAGTATACATCAGTATACAACAACATCAAATCAGGTAAAAACAATGGTACACCAGGCAAAAAAAGAGCACATCAAACAAATAATGCAATGACACAAAAACTACAAACCCAATTTTTTCCTTTATCGGTGTCTCACTCCAAACAAGCTTACAGAAAAATAAATATCAAGTTTGATCTTGGGCTAGCCATTAGACGCAAATAAATAAGAAAATATCATTAAAAATCCAACAAGTTTAAAACAAGACGCGAACACAGGGAGGAGAAGTAGGTAGAAAGACATTAAAGCGGATGAAAAGGACGTGGGCCAAGTGGAAATGGCGAGGTCCTCCAGCTTGGATCCCTGAACGACAGTGAGCGGCGTGGTTGGCGCCGATTTCTTCATCTGTGGAGCTTGTCGATCGTCTATACCCGATCAATTCGATCAAGTACTCGTCATCTATTTTTAGTGTTCCACTCTTTGACAACATGAAAAAACCAAAAACTCTGCTCGCTCTTTCATCCCTTGGATCGATAAAGAAGAAGGGCAGATACTGTCGCCGACGTCGTCTCGGACACTCCACCACTCCCGCTTTCTGAGCCTCCTCGGCGTGGCCAAGGACTTAGGTGACAGCGTCGGGTTTCTCGCCAGAGCCTTGTGTGAGGTGGGAATAATAATATTCAGAATTGGTAAAAATCATCGCATGGACCCGCTAAGGATCCGAGAATTTTAAATAAAAAAATTAATAAAAATTATTTAAACAGTAAAAATTAAACCGGATACAGTTTACCCATTTAGATTTAAAACTTTCCTTTTCTTTTTTGAGGGCTTAAAACTTAAAACTTTCCTTTTCAGATTTTAACATTAGGCCTAGATCTCCAAACATATGGCTGGATTTTTTAGTGCAACCAAACCAACGAGTTACGAGTTAATGTAATAATTTCTAAACTTACACCCCACACATTTCAAATCCTCCCACCAAAAAAAGTCTACGGTAACCAAAACACCGATCACAGAACTTCATTCAATTCCTAACTTCAAATACTCCACCACCTAGAAATCACTGTCACTCTCGCAGACAAATAAAGGAAGGACCTTTAGAGGAAGGGGAGCCTCCAAGAACGATGTCGTTGCAGGAGGAGCAACCCGCTACACCACCAACACCGGCCTCCAAGAAGAAGAAGAAGAGGGCACCCAGATGGTCAAACCTCTGGCTTAAGACCACTAAGCCCTTAATGCACGTGGTCTTGGCCATGCAGCTCCATAGCCCAGTTGCTAATTCTCCGAGAATCAATTCCCCAACGGCTAAAGTTTGTAAAGATCCAATCTTTACTAGGAAATGTACCAAATTGGAGGAAACCCATGTCCCCAATTTCCCCGGGGTCGACTGGACATTGCTCCTTGACGATGAGATACTATTGGATATCCTCTCCAAGTTGCCTGGGAAGCAGAGGAATGTAAATTGTTTGGTTTGCAAGAGGTGGCTTAATCTCCAGGGGAGGTTGGTTAGGTCTGTTAGGGTTTTGGAATGGGGGTTTATGGAGTCTGGGAGGCTGGTTTTTAGGTTCCCCAATTTGACCCATGTTGATTTGGTTGGTGGGTGTTTGGTTAGGGATAGGGATTCTGGTGTTTGGTTGAGTAATGGGGTTGTTTCGATGGTTGGTGGGTTTTTTCCTGCTTGGAGGGTCTGTGAGGAGAGGTTGTTGCCTCTTGAGGTTGTTGATACCGGGCTCAGAGAGTTGGCTTCGGGTTGTCCGAATTTGCGTAAGCTCGCCGTGATGGGTGCCAGCGAGTTAGGATTGTTGAGCGTGGCGGAGGAGTGCTTGACTTTGCAGGAGTTGGAGTTGCATAGGTGTAGTGACAATGTCTTGCGGGGGATCGCAGCGTGTGGGAACTTGCAGATTTTGAGGATTGTTGCGAATGTGGAAGGGTTTTATGGTTCTATGGTTTCGGACATTGGGTTGACGATTTTGGCACAGGGGTGCAAGAGGTTGGTTAAGCTTGAGCTCAGTGGGTGTGAGGGTAGCTTTGACGGGATTAAGGCGATTGGACAGTGCTGCCAGATGCTCGAGGAGTTGACCATTTGCAATCATAGGATGGTTGATGGTTGGTTGGCGGGGCTATCCTTTTGCGAGAACTTGAAGAGCCTGAGGTTTCTGTCGTGTAAGAAGATCGATTCTGGTCCCGAATGGGATGAGTATTTGGGCTGTTGTTGGGCGCTCGAGAGGTTACATTTGCACAAGTGTCAGTTGAGAGATAAAAAGAGCCTTAAATCGTTGTTTAAAGTATGCGAAGCTGTGAAGGAGATTGCTCTTCAAGACTGCTGGGGATTTGACAACCACATGTTGAGCTTGGCAAGTGCTTGCAGGTAGTGGCTTTCTGCATTTGTTTTGTGCTGCTCTATCTTTCATATATAGTAGAGAGTGAATGGATGTTACCCGTTCCGAAATGGGGCAGCATAGCTTTTCGACTGGTCGTGGACAGTATTTGGCATAGTCCAATTCCGACTCTTTATCATTAGAAGAGTTGTACTGCATTGTGTTTTTTCTTCAGCTCCCGAGTTGTTATTGCAATTTCATACTGCAGCTAGCCTTTAGTCTGTCGCGGGAGAATGAGTCATCCTGTTAACATGATGTGCTTGCCTGCTTGTCTCTCTTTTCGCAGGAGAGTCGAATCACTGTCGTTGGAAGGCTGCTCCTTGCTCACAGCAGAAGGCCTGGAGACCTTGCTGCTCTCCTGGAACGAATTGCAACATCTTCAAGTCGAGTCCTGTAAAAACATCAAGAACGGCGAAGTGTCTCCGGCATTGTCGGCCCTATTTTCCACCCTTAAAGAGTTGAAATGGAGGCCAGACAGGAAGTCCCTTCTCGCGTCGGGTCTCAACAGGACTGGCATGGGAAAGAAAGGCAGCAAATTCTTCAGGAAGACACTAACACTGATTCCCGCGGACATGTACTCGATGAATCTGCAGTTTTAGCTGGCTTCTGATGAATCCTCCAGCTGCTGTTGATAGCCATCTGAGAAGTAGTACACTGAAACTCGAAGGCTTGAAGCTTCCAAAGCATTTCATACCACTCGACGCATGTAATTTTAGCTCCCTGTATATTGGCATTAGACCTCCTTGTCCTGTCCGTCTTTGACCAAGAAACAAGATTGATTCGTACTACCTAATATCGTGACATCTACTTGACCAACTATTCTAGTTTCGAGTCGAATAATAGGCTACCCTTTCACTTTTACAATTTTTTAACGGTCTTTGAATGGTTCAAAGTGCTTTTTTTTTTGAAGAACTTTCTCTAGTTAATGTATTAAGTATTCCTGATGATCTTACAAGGTAGAAAGTTCTTATTTTTACCATCCTAAGATTGGCAGAAATACCCATTACTCTATGGGTTGGGTCCTACGCTTATTTCATAGATCTAAGGTATGTTCATTTTGACTGAGTTTATGATAATATATGGATATGAGTCCATTTTTAAAGCAAGGTTTAGGGTAGGGTACTCTATAGACTACAAGCACACCAAGGATAAGAGTATGAGTCCAATTCGAGGATAAGATATAAATCAAACTCTTCAAATTAAGATATGACTAGGGTCCTTTTACCTATATCTTATACTGTCCATTGTCATCCCTAATCCTCAATACGCATGAACCTTACCGACATTTTTTTTGCCTTCAGCTTTTTTTTTAAAAATTTTAATTTATGACTCTATTTAAAAGACGGTTTTTCCCGATGTTAATTCGCAACTTTAACAAAATCCAGCCGAGTCACGGCCTTAGACGTAGGACCAAGGCCCATTTACAAGACCAGGTACTTGATTACGTCAGCAGGTGGGCGTCTTGTCGCCCGGAGCTGGAACCTGCGAACTCTCTCTCTCTCTCTCTACTTCTCCCTCTTCACCTCATAGGGAGGGACGACCCAGCGGCAATAGCGAGGGGGGAAGATGAAGAGCGGAAAGGGAATAGCGGTATCGGTACCGGAGCCGGGGATCCCCAACACCGACGTCGGAGGCGAACGACACGTGGCAGCCTCCTCCTCCTCCTCCTCCTCGTCTTCATCTTTCCCCGTCGCGAAGTTCTCCTCCCGAAACGCCTCCTCCAAATACGACTTCGTCAAGGTACAAACAACATTTCGTTTCCCCCTCTCTCTCTCTCTCTCTTTTTGCGTTTTTTTTATTTTTTAAATTATTGATCAGAATCTTAATTAGAATGGCGGTTTGCCTGAAGCGGTGTCGTTTTGGGGGATTTGGAGGGAGCACTGTCGGGTCCTATTTAGGAGTGACTCGGGTTTTTGTTTGGTTTGAGGGAACAGGTGAAGGTGTGGTTGGGGGATAACGCGGATCACTACTACGTGCTCTCCAGGTTCCTGCTCAGTAGAATGCTCACTGTTACTAAGGTTTTCTTCTTCCCATATTTTTTCGCCTTTTCGGGAATTAATTTTGGTTTTATTTTTCCTTTTTAATTCTTTCTAAATTTGCTTTGGGGGGGTTTCAGATTCCAAATCACGTGGCTGTTAAGATTGCTCTTGAGCTGAAGAAGCTTCTTATTGATAACAGCCTTCTCGACGTGTATGCAAAGTCACCCTCTTTTCTTTCCTTTTGTTAATCCTATTATATGGTTTTCGTGCTATGATCAAGTGCTAAAGTGACATTCTTTTCTTGTGGCGTCCGGGTGTTGCAGGTCGCAGTCTGATTTGGAGGCCAATCTTTTCAAAGTAAGACTAAGCTTTTATTGGAACGTGTTCCTCGTTTAGAGAAAAGAGAGTATATTTTACTCGTAATGATACAAGTTTATTCAAATTTCGGAACTTTCTCCTTGACCCTACTGTTTGAGCTTGGTTTTCAGAGATCTTTCTGATTGTTATGTAGTGGTTCTTTGTGTTGTGTAGCTCATGCAACGGCGTGGATATGGGGAAGAGTACATTAATCGCTACAAGATGATGACGAGGTGAATAGACCTCTGTGTCATCTGATGAATTTAAAACATCTTTTATCTTATTGGACACTCTTTTGCATGATCATTCAGTGACTTTTTTTGTGGTTGCTTTCTTAGGTTTCACCATCAAAGGGTCCCGTTGGTAATTCTTGTTTGCGGAACTGCTTGTGTTGGCAAGTCTACACTAGCTACCCAATTGGCACAAAGGTTGAATTTACCTAATGTCTTGCAGGTCTTTCCCTTGACTTATCTGCCATTCTTACTATCTTTAAAAGGCAACTCGAAATGTTAGGTCTATACTGATTTTCATGTTCATCTTTATTTGACAGACAGATATGGTTTATGAATTACTACGAACGTCAACAGAGTATGTTGTAGCTATCTCCTACTCTCTTTTCTTCTTTGATTGAGATTGGACTTCCTTGTTCTGCATCAATTAAAATTCTGTTATTTGGAAAGATCTGTTTAAGGTGCTGGCATTTTGAATCGACTGGTTTCAACGATATGCTTTCTTGTTTGAAGAATTATTTCTGATAAAAACCTGGACCAGAAAAGTCATAAGTGTTGCAGCTTGTTCCTTCAGTGCCCTCCCTAATGCTTTTTCAGTATAAACATTGAACAGGCACAACCTTTTTTATCCTTTGTCTTTCCATTTAAATTCCCTACATGATCAATTTATTGATCTTGATATTTGGATGTGGCAATCGATGGGCTTATGTCTTCCTGTTACTGTTCTAGTGCACCATTGACCTCTACTCCTGTATGGGCTCGCGACTTCACCTCTTCAGAAGAGTTGATTACTGAATTTTGCAGGGAATGCAGAATTGTCCGTAAAGGTAATCTGCTCTGCATGTGGCTTCGTTTTGTTTCTATTTATTATACTTTCTTAAAGTGATTCCTCATCTTCAAGTATATTTTCTAGTCTGATTAAGTCTGCATTGGAAGTGTTTGATTCCGGTCTCTTTTGGAAGCACGGCTCTTTAACTTTCACTGGCTTCTGCCTGCTAGGTTTGGCTGGGGACTTGAAGAAAGCAATGAAAGATGGAAAGCCCATCATAATTGAGGTGCGATCTAATTGATCTATTTGTGACATTTGTGATGGAGCTAGTCACTGAGTTTGAGATATGCTACCTGTTATCCCCATGGCGGTAGTCCAACTCAGTTGAGTTGGGTTAATTTGCATTTCACGAAGGCATGTATGCAGGAGACATGATTGCCATCATGAAGGTTACTGGCATGAGCATTGTGTTTTATGAGAACTTTGGAGGAAAAAATGTTTAAGAAAGACAAGACAGTTAATTGGCATTCACAGATTCATGGTTTTTTTTGTTGTTTTGTTATGGTTGCACTAATATTTGGCTCCCAGAAGTTCAAAAATGTTGCATCATGTCTTTTGGTTGAATACCTGTAAACAATTGGTTTGGTAGTGGTTAAGTTTATGGAAAATGACGGCAGGGGATGCATTTGGATCCAAGCATTTATCTTATGGACGACGAAAACAAATCACCAGTTAGCATACCAAACAAGTCTAAAGAAGAAATTTCTGTATCTTCAACACCTGATGATGTTCCCTTGCGACAAACAGAAGGTAGTTCTAGAAGTGTTGGCAGAAGGCATACTGAAAATGAAAGCAGCAATTCAGGGTTTGAGACTGCTGAAGAACAGAAGTCCAGCAGCGATCAGATCAAAGAAGACTTGGACCATATGGAATCTGTCAATGCAGCAGGAAGTATACCCGATAAGAAAGGTATATCTCACCTGTAATTTATCATTTTATATAAGCCTTGTCAGAGGTGAGCAGAATTAGGATGTTCGAGAAAAGAGTTGACTTTAAGATGAAAACATTAGTTGCTGCTTATTGATCATCCAGGTGACGTTCATCCTGTGGGAAGTAGTAGTGCTGTTGGCGGAAAGGAAAAATCAGGTGTTGAGCCAGTAATTGTTCCAATAGTCTTGAAGATGGCAGAGTTTGATCATACGGTTTGTATATAATTTCTGGCTCAGTTTTCAGATATTCTTTGTCTTTTCTTTGTCATTAATATTATGTGCATGCTCTCTCAGTTGTTTCCTAAACTTAATGTTTATCACTCATGTTCAGGCATTACTTGAGGAATGGATCTTGACTCGGAGAATTAGTGAATGCCCTGTCCAGGTACGAATTTGGAACCAATTTTTTATTGGTCATATATTAGCTCATGAGTTATGCTGAAGTTGGCTAGTGTATTTGTAATTAGTTGAACAAATTCTTTGAATTTTGAAAGAATTATTTGAATAATTTATGAAACAGTAATTTGTGAACAGCAAGGAGCAAGAAATATTATATCAAAATAAGCTACTTGCTTGTACACCATTGTACTCTGAAACTGAAATGCTTTCTTAGTTGTGGGTTCTGAAAAAAATAGAACCCAAGCATTTGCATTCTGATGAATAAAACTCAGATTTTCCATGGATCCATATTATTGACTCTCGTTGTTGAATTAGTTGTGCTACTGTATTTACTAAAGGATGTGCTGTTGATGGCGAATCCGTGTATGCCTTTTCTTTTTGGAGAATGCCTCCGTGTATGTTTAGTATCCTGTGTTAGCTATTTTCCATAAAGATTTCTTACTGTCCTGTTCACTTCTTCAAACTTCTTATGATATTTTTTGCAGGACAAAGATAGACTAATCTCCAATTTGAAAACCATTCAGGAGTATCTTTGCTCGTTTAAATCTCAGGTTTGCACCCTCATACTTGTGTATGGTTGGTTTTAGCAGAACGTTTAGCTGCGTCATACCTTACAATTGAAACGATGCAATTGTCTGAACGTGCCAGATGATCCTCGAACAATGCAATTTTCCTCAGTTCCTTGTTCGTTAAAAAACGTTTCTTCACAACTCCCTTTTGTCACCTTGATTGGGTATATAAATGGCTAACTTGCAAGATAACCTATCCTTCTTCATATTGTTTTCCTTTTTGAGGAGTTGGTAAAATGCATTGTATTAGGTCACATTGTTCTATTGCATCATTGCCAGAAAAGAAACACTAAATACTTAAAGGTAATCTGGGGCACTACAACAAAGCTATTCCTTTCTGTACTTTCTAGCAAGAAGCCTTAAATACTGAGACTTGTAAGAATTGGTGGTTCTACTTGGCTTCTGATCTCCTCTTATCTGATTATCCTGTCAAACAGGGTCTAACAGTTGCTAACATATCAGCAAACACATTTCCTCAATCACTTGACAGATTGCACGAATATCTTCTTCAGGTAACTATTCTATGTTGAGTTTGGATCAAGCTATCAAGCATATGATGAGTTGCATGTTGCTACATGGTTCGCTAGTTTTAGAGGTCTTTACTTCGTACAATCTTATTGGTGCAAGGATATCTCAATTAAGTATCTGAATTTTTTACACGAAAATCAGTATTCCTCTCGTCTTAATGAACATGTTTAGTTTGCTATCAACTGTTTTTTGTGTTTTATCAGATGAAGATCCTATAAGCTGTGAAGTTCCCGTTTTATTATTTACTTCACTGTGAATGTTAAGTTCTATTCTTAATTTCCTTCATGCTGATTGCTTTCGCAGCGTATTGAGCAAGGGATCTCAGTGGTGTCCAATGAAAATGGCAGGCAGCCAGTTGTGAAGTAGATGACCTGCAAGTGTGACGTGTAAGAATCGGACCTTGTTATTTATTTGGTCGTGCTTATAGCATTCAAAGACCACCTATCAATCATAGAAAAATTTACTTCTTGGAAGCTAAACTCCTGTTAGTGCTGATTAGAAAGTCTCATTTAAGGGTTACTATCCTTTTCCCTCGTCGTAGTGTAATGAATTTTTGAAGCTCACCTCCATCCTTTTTCCCGCCAAAAGCTCGACTCCACTCTGCAGTCAGCTTACTTTTTTTTTTTTGGTGAATCCAACTTATGAGTTAGTGCTTTACAAGGTTTGTCTCTTTTCAGGATATTTTACCATTGGCTTCATCTTTGTGCTCATCATGTCTTGACTCTGGCCAATCTGTGCTGGATTTAGGAAGTCATATGCAGTCATTGATAGAGACTCGCGCCAATCGCATCAATTGACATTGCACTAACCTTTTTCGGGGAGTTTCATCTGTTAGGTCTGGATGTGTGGCCTTCAGACACGCCATTCTCCATACTTCCGCACCGCACAGGCGAATGGAGGAATGACTGTCTCGAATCGAAGATTCGATATCAGAATAATCGGCAGTGGTCAAGGCTCCAATAGCTAGGAGGCATTCGGTATAATTTAAACTACGTTGATACATTTACTCTTCCGCTTGGAGCACCCCTGCATCAAGTTGATAGCTAGCCTTGTCCCTGTAGTGGTTTCTGTCCCATTGCAACATATTTGCCTCCTTTTGAAGTTAAATACATGTTTCAAAGAGAAAGGATCTGACAAGGTCCGACAGAACTCGATTTTAAACATTAATAGGTCCGACAGAACTCGATTCTAAACATTAAAGTTTCGAAGAATGTGGACAAAGTATGGAGGGTGATATTGGCATTATGTTTTTCTCACCGATCAAATCTCGTCATCCCATAATTCTTCAATGGTTTTGTATGGACTTGTCGTCCGGTTCACAAAGTACTCCCCTCTATAAATCTTCCACTCCTCCAACTTATCAATTTCAATTATATCAACCTCCTCCAGCTTCACATCTATTGACCCCAAGTTCTCCTTCAGCCTTTCCTCATTGAAGCTCTTCACTATCACGCTTGACCCCTTTGATAATCCCCATTTCAAAGCAACCTGTCCACCCAAAAAGACCTCTGGTTACACAGCGGAAAGCATCATCAGTTGATCTACGTGCTCGACAGTTACCTGAGCTGGAGTTGCGTTGTGCTTGTTGGCCAAAGATTTGATGACCGGGTTGTCGACCACCACAGTTGAGCACCAAGAATTGCCAGGGCCACCAAGAGGGGAATAAGCACTCACATGGATCTTGTTTTCTGCACACACCTCTCGCACCTTGTCTTGCCTCCACATTGGATGCATTTCAACCTGTACTGTCCAGTGTTCGACTCTGAATACCAAAAATCTATCGTATCGGTAGCCTAGCGTGTTATTTGCGTTACCTGGTTTACTGCCGGGGGAACGTTAGCAAAATCCAACAGTTGTAGGATCTTCTTGGAAGAGAAATTGCTGACGCCAATACACCTACACATTCCCAGCTCAAGGCATCTCTCCATCCCAGCCCACGTCGACTCGAGATCGAATGGCTCAAACTCGAAATCTTGGGGCAGTGGACTATTATTCTCAGGCTTCAGCTTCACTGGCCAGTGAACCAGGTACATGTCCAAATATTCCATCCCCATGTTCCTGTCACAACAAATCACAAACATAATTGGGATACTTATCACAAATTTGTGGGCAATCTTTTCTCACAAAATATTTTTCGGCGAAATAAATGAATTCGAAATAAAATATTGCTTTCGAATTACCTGAGAGTTCGTTCGAGTCCTGAAACAGGATCATGATGGTCACTCCCCCACAATTTAGATGTAACAAAAACGTCTTCTCTGTTCACTGTTTTATCACTGAATGCTCTGTTCAAAGCGTTTCCAACGGCGGATTCGGAGCCATATATTTTTGCTGTATCAAAATGCCTATATCCCATCTACATAACGCAAAATTTTCACACTTATAAATAAACTCACTAACAGAGGAAAAAAACGTAAGTAGAGAATAGTCAAAACAAAAGACGAAGAGAAGGTTACCTCAAGTGCCATTTTAATTGCGGATTCTGTTTCCTCCTTGTCATGATATAAGGTAAAAGTGCCAAGACCTAATACTGGTATTCTAACCCCACAATTCAGACCAACATATGTGTTTTCCATTTTTGTCTCTCTCAAGTGAATTGTGTACATGAAGGTCTATTTCCTCGATTAATATGTACACTTACAATTTCTAAAAGTCAACGCCATGTTCCAAATAAAACGTCATCCCCACCCAACTGTTTCCTTGTAACCTACGTATCAATTAATCAGTCTGGCCATTATTTTATTCCAATTAGTACTTATATCAACTATAGGTTTTCTAATTTAACAAGAGATGTCAAACAACTAGAAATACCGAGTGTTAAATATTTCTTGGTATAAATTTGCAACCATTTAAAAATCATACCTAATTTGAATTAATCGATTTAGATAGTAGTAATTTCAACAATTAAAAACTATTATTTTATGCAATTCTTTCGACGTCGATCTTAATTAACAATGTGCATAAGATATGAGACATTGGAGTTGACATATTTCTTGGGATCTTCCAGTAAGATCCGTCCAGCTACATTGCCAAGAAAGAGAAATTAAATCCATCAATCAGCATTGTGCTCCAGTTTTTTAATATTGTTCTTTTTTATGTTGCCATGTTCCTTTGTAGTGTTGCATTAATTAATTGGAAAATGGGACAGTCCCAGAGAAAAAAAAATTAAATCGAACTTGGTTATCACGAACCGAATTTAATCCTGATTTGCCATGGTCTTTTATGTGTACACAGAATCTTGCGGAAGCACGCTACTGATTCATAACCGTCCATGAAGAGTTGACTTGCTACAGCTCTTCATGAGGGCTTTTTTGTTGGGTGAAATACGGTAAAACAAAGACTTAATGATCTGTACACCGTCTCGAAGAAAAAAAACTCAATGAAATAAACATGTTTCTCGGGATGCGGACTGAGGCATAAATAGAAAGTTTCAAAGCCAAATGAATTGCTCCAAGAGCGCAGATCAAAGTTTGACGGAATTAATATTTCCGTATTTGTATTCTTGAAAACAAGCTCATACATTTTTTTAGTTTGAATCGCGAACACATTTATGTGCTTTTTAAGATTTCAAGGTGCAAAATATATATATATATATATATATATATATATATATATTTTCTTTTAATACTATGAAGTTTTTATGATCTATTACGTTGTTTTGAAAAATTACAAGAGGAAGCACAACCCCTAGCTCTTCGAAGATCTGACTCGATTTTTAAATTTTCAAAAATTATTCGACTCTTAAATTTTCAAAAATTACTCAACTTATTACTTATTTTTTTACATAAAATATTATTATCTATTAAAGACTCCGTCAAATGTATGTGAGTTTACTAGATTAATAGTGCCGTTAAATACCTACAAATGTCCTAAAGATATTACCTTGGGAGAGAAGTGGGCCTGGGCCACAGCCCATCATCTTTGGAAAATTCTAAAGTCCGAGCATTACATGCATGCAAAGACAGATTTAAAAACATAAAGAATAGAGAACATTCGAAAAATACCAATTTGATCTCTAATTCTGAATATTTTGGAACTTACAATAAGTTCAAAAATTATCTGAGACTTGGCCTCACTATTTATTGGTCTTGGCCTTCCTTTAAAAAAATTCAAAAATGTCATTATTATGGGTCTGAGGTTCTTCTGCCTGTTCAGAACCTGGGAATTGGAATTTAAAAATTTATTGGTAAAAATATATTTTAGCACTGTAGTTTCTCTCGGATTTAAAAATATCTGACTTAGTGACATAAAATTTTCAAGTTGACATCCTAATAATTTAAACAAATTTTCGGGACAAAAATATTCCTAACTATCATTAAGTTTAAAATAGAAAAAAATTAGAAAAATAAAAATCTACGAAAAGTAATTTGAAAGGCGCTCGGTTTCCCGCTCCTCGGTCCAAAAGCTTAAAAGAAGGAAAGAAATTATTCAAAAAATAAAAAAATGAAAATCCAGAAAAACGAAACAACCCCCTCCCCTTCTCCTCCGGACCGCATCAGATTCTCTGTCCGGCGGTCGCCACCGGAGCCCTAATTTTGCGACCCCCCAACCTTCTAGGGTTTGTGGATTGAGTGGAAGAGGAAGAAGAAGTATGTACATAAAGGAGATATGCTTGGAAGGGTTCAAGTCCTACGCGACTCGGACCGTGGTCCAAGGGTTCGACCCGTTCTTCAACGCGATAACCGGCCTAAACGGGTCGGGCAAGTCCAACATTCTGGACTCCATCTGCTTCGTGTTGGGGATAACCAACTTGCAGCAGGTCCGGGCCGCCAACCTCCAGGAGCTTGTCTACAAGCAGGGCCAGGCCGGCATTACTAAGGCCACTGTTTCCGTCGTCTTCGATAACGCTGACCCCTCCCGGAGCCCCCTCGGGTACGAGGACCACTCCGAGATCACCGTCACCCGACAGGTTTTCTATTGCCTTCCATGTGCTCGATATGTTGTCTCAGTGGTCCGGAAGTGATTTAATTTGTTGCTTATGCAGATTGTGATTGGGGGAAGAAACAAGTATCTGATCAACGGGAAGCTTGCGCAGCCCAGCCAAGTACAGAACCTGTTCCATTCGGTGCAGCTTAACGTCAACAACCCGCATTTCCTAATCATGCAAGGGCGGATTACCAAGGTGTTGAATATGAAACCCCCGGAGATCTTGTCCATGCTCGAGGAGGCTGCTGGGACCAGGATGTATGAGACCAAAAAGGACGCTGCTTTGAAGACGCTCGAAAAGAAGCAGAGTAAGGTCGACGAGATTGACAACCTTCTTGGCAACGAGATACTTCCTGCTCTGGAGAAATTGAGAAAGGAACGGATGCAGTATATGCAGTGGGCCAAAGGAAACGCCGAATTAGACAGACTCAAAAGGTTCTGCGTTGCTTATGAGTATGTTCAAGCAGAGAAGAATAGAGATACTGCACTTGGGGAGGTTGAACAGGTGAAGGCCAAGATTTTGGAGATTGATATCGGTACAGAGAGAACGGTGGTGGAAGTGCGGGAAATGGAGACACAGATATCGAAGCTGACCGCTGAGAAGGAAGCCAGCATGGGCGGTGAAGTTAGAATCTTGTCAGAGAAAGTAGATGTGCTCTCCCAAGATCTTGTTCGTCAGGTATCTGTGTTGAATAATAAAGAGGACACCTTAAAGAGTGAAAAGGAGAATGCCGAAAAGGTAAATACCAATGCCGGCTCTTCCATTGCTGCTACTTTTTACTCAATGTTATTCAGAATTATATTTTAACCATTGTTTGGTTTGATGCTTGCATTTCTGGTTTACAATTTGGTGTTTCCAGATTGTTCGCAGCATTCAGGATTCGAAGCAGTCTATGGAAGAAATGACTGCCTCTGTAATAAGGTCTGAACAAGGTGCAGCTGATCTTAAGCAGAGAGCTGAAGAACTTTCAAAGAACTTGGAAGAGAATGAAAAGGACTACCAGGTAAAAGGGGATATATTCCTTCATGAATCAATTTGCAGCGTTTGGCTAAAACTGTTTTAATTTCTGTCTCTAGGGAGTATTGGCCGGGAAGAGCAGTGGAAATGAGGAGAAGTGTCTTGAAGACCAACTAGGCGAAGCTAGGGTTACCGTAGGTAATGCCGAATCAGAACTCAAACAGTTGAAAACAAAAATTAACCATTGTGAGAAAGAGCTGAGGGAGAAATCACGACAGTTGGTGTCTAAGCATGAAGAATCGATTGCTGTGGAGAATGAACTTAATTCTAGGAAAAAAGATGTGGAAAATGTTAAGTTGGCTTTGGAATCCCTTCCCTACAAGGAGGGGCAGATTGAAGATCTGCAAAAGGTTTGTGTTCTCATATATTGGCGATGTAATTCTTCTGTGTCCATAGTCTTCTCAAAGATCCTCTTGCTGAAAACTTTGCTCACACATAAATATCTTCAGGATCGTGCATCCGAAGTTGAACAGGTTCAGAAACTGAAGGATGAAATTAGAGAACTTTCAGGACGACTATCAAATGTCAACTTCTCATATCGTGACCCTGTGAAGAACTTTGATGGGTCCAAAGTCAAAGGTGTTGTAGCAAGGCTTATAAAAGTGAAAGATAGCTCAGCAATGACTGCCCTGGAGGTTAAAATTGTGTACATTGTGTAATGGCTATGTTTCAGCAATCTAGTATGGGCCTGGGTCTCTTACATTGAATGATCTGTAGGTTACTGCTGGGGGAAAGCTGTTTAATGTTGTTGTGGACACAGAAAGTACAGGAAAACAACTTCTTCAAAGTGGTGAGCTAAGAAGAAGGGTTACTATTATTCCATTGAACAAAATTCAGGCGCATCACTTGCCTGCTCGAGTTCAGCAGGCTGCTGTTAGATTAGTAAGAAAACATATTTCAAGTCCCGTCGTTGTTTATTTTGAGGATCTCCTCTCTCCTTTATTAGCTGACTGAACCTGTTCAATTACAGGTTGGCAAGGAGAATGCAGAACTTGCTCTATCTTTGGTTGGTTATGATGAGGAACTAAAGGTACTCTAGTCTGGGCCTGTTTGATGTTGTTAGGTTTGTCAATTGAAAAATTAAGCAATCTTGTTTCTTGAGTTATATTTTCATAGCTCTCAAGATTCGTAAAATGTTCATACCATGCACTAGCATCTCCTTTCTCCTTTTGCATTTCGATCTAAGTATCACAAAGCTGCATTTCATTTGATGCTTTTTTAAACTGGGACTTTCTGCAGAGTGCTATGGAATATGTTTTTGGTTCAACCTTTGTTTGCAAAACCTCTGAAGCAGCAGAAAAGGTATGCCACTATTATTCGAACAATCACCTTCTCACACTACAGGAAAATTTAAGCCAATAGGGATTCAAAGATTCAACAAGAAAAATAGAATACTTTAGGTGAAACAGAGAAGCAATAAATAGTTGCAATATCTAATGTTTGAATTTGACAGTAATTCATGGCCAGTGCATTTCTAATCAGTAAAGTTTGACCCTGAAATTGGGAGTAGGCCCTGACATTTACGCCTCCTGTATTCTTCTAAATGATTTACAGGTTGCCTTTAATCGAGAAACTCATGCTCCTAGTGTCACTCTTGAGGGTGATATATTTCAACCAAGTGGTCTTCTGACTGGAGGAAGCCGAAAGTAGGTTACATCTCTGCTTGTGCCTCTCACACTTTGAATGTACTCGCAAGGTCATAGTTGTCAAAATTCGCATCTTTTGCGTAGCAGTTACGATCTCTTTCTATACAAAAGAAGTTAGCACTCTTCCATATGACATTCTATATATTCCTCCTTTACCTGGGAGATACATTTTTTGGGCAGGGGTGGTGGTGATCTCCTACGACAACTTCATCAATTGGCAGATGCTGAATTAAACCTCTCAAGACATCAGAAGATGCTGTCAGAATTTGAAGCAAAGGTAGATCTTCAGTTTCTTGATGTCCTTTACATTAGAACACTTGATATAGCTTGGGCGGCATACTTCGAGTCTATGGTTGATGATTCCCTACTGGGCTTTGCTTGAAGAAGTTTAAAAGGCTTTGCATTGCTTACATAGGATCAGGTATCCTTTGAGCCTGAGACTTTCATTCTTTCCTGCATTCTGAGTAAGCTCTTCATTTACATTTGCAATCTTGTAAAATCTGCCTAGTGTCTACTTTGTGTCCTTTAGGAGCTGCCTTTTTTGCTCTTTGCTTGTGCATTTCCCTTGCTAGATCTTCTTACTGATTAAGTTTTTTATTTTACACCTCTCTCTAAATTGCAGATTACAGAGCTCCTACCCCTTCATAGAAAGTTCATGGACTTGAAGAAACAGTTAGAACTTAAATCATACGACCTTTCACTATTCCAGGGCAGGGCCGAGCAAAATGAGCATCACAAGGTTTTGCATTTTTTTTTTCTTTCAGGGAATAAACATTTTCGTTCCTTTTATTTCTAATGCTGCTTCCTCCAATAACTTTTTAATGGTAATAATTGATATATGTGAATGATTTTTCTATGCACCTATTAAAGCGTTTTCTATAACAGCTAGGTGAGCTTGTAAAGAAGCTTGAAGTAGAGCTACAAGATGCAAAAGCTGCAGCAAAAGAGAAGGAAATTTTATATGATAAGTGTATTAGTATCGTCTCCAAGCTTGAGCAGTCAATCAGAGAGCATGATAATAGTCGAGAGGGAAGGCTTAAAGACTTGGAGAAAAGGATTAAAGTCATAAAAGCTCAAATGCAGTCAGCTTCAAAGGATCTCAAGGCAAGTAGTTCCCGCTCCTGCCAATGGTAATAGTAAAAGCCATCAGCTTTCATTAAAATACAGCCTCTGTTAAGTCTACATGAAGGCAATATGGCCGTACATTCGACAACATCATGTGCTTTCTGCTTCTTTACCAAACTATGATTCTTTGATCCGTTTTAACTGAAGTAACTTGCAATTTTTATGGAGGCTCTTTGAGCAATCTTAACTTATACACAATGGACATTGTTGTTACTGGCTGCTGAATTTTCTATTATATGGGCATGATCTGCTGTTTATAGGGCCATGAAAGTGAAAAAGAGAGACTCGTCATGGAACAAGAAGCTATAAGTAAGGAGCAGGCTTCTTTGGAGGGGCAGTTAAGTGCTCTGAGAACACAAATAGACCACCTAAATTCTGAAGTTGAAGAACAAAAGACCAAGGTGAGCTCTAAATTAGCTTTGATAAAATACTTGCAAAGGAAATATCTCAACTTAGATGCTCGCAGGTTGCTTCTACACGAGATAATCACGAGTATGCAAAATCTGAGCTTGACACTCTCCGCCTAAAGATGAAGGAATGTGATTCTCAAATTGGCGGTATTCTGAAGGAGCAGCAAAAACTTCAACATAAACTTAGTGAGACAAAGCTTGAAAGGAAGAGGTTAGAAAATGAGGTACGCCTGTCCACTGTAGTACTCGTGTGACCTTCAAAGGTAAGATACCCTACTGACTATGTTCCAATTCTCAACAGGTAAGGAGAATGGAAACGGAGCAGAAAGATTGTTCCTCAAAGGTAGAAAAATTGACTGAGAAGCATGCCTGGATTGCATCAGAAAAGCAGCTATTTGGAAGAAGCGGTACTGATTACGATTTTGTAACCAGTGATCCTTGTAAAGCAAGTGCAGAACTTGAGAAATTGCAAGCAGAGCAATCAGGGTTGGCATCTTCTCTTCAGTAAAATGTTCAGGATATTCATTCTGCAGTTATAAATGCAATATTTGATGATATTATTCTACGCAAACCTGAAGCTGATTAGGTTTGGTTTCTCTGCTTTCTCTCATGTAAGCCTGGAGAAGAGAGTCAACAAGAAAGTCATGGCGATGTTTGAGAAGGCGGAAGACGAGTATAATGACTTGATGTCCAAGAAGAACATTATTGAGGTTTTTAACAAAATTTATATGCATTTGTTTTTTATAACACTATTTATTTCATGCTTTATATTCACAGACTGATAAGTCCAAAATAAAGAAAGTGATTGAAGAGCTAGATGAGAAGAAAAAAGAAACACTCAAAGTTACCTGGGTTAAAGTTAATAGGTGAGTCATTTTCTCTTTTTTGTCTTTGCCTGCGGTTAAGCTTAAGAAGTTTGATAACAGTTGCTCTTTTAAACTTGGACTTGTCCAGTGATTTCGGTTCCATCTTTTCCACCCTGCTACCGGGCACCATGGCAAAGCTAGAACCTCCGGAGGGTGGCAGTTTCCTCGACGGTCTGGAGGTTCGTGTTGCTTTTGGAAGTGTTTGGAAGCAGTCCTTGTCGGAACTAAGCGGGGGTCAAAGATCTCTGCTTGCTCTTTCTCTTATCTTGGCGCTGCTTCTCTTCAAGCCCGCTCCACTTTATATTCTGGATGAGGTTTGGCTTCTCTATCGCCTCTTTATAGTACTTGAAACTCCATATCTGACATTGTGATAGATCCTAACCTGGCGAGATAATTGACAGGTTGATGCAGCTCTTGATTTGAGCCACACACAAAACATTGGGAGAATGATCAAAGCTCATTTTCCACATTCCCAGGTTCAATGATCATCCTCCGCTCGTAATCTCTGAAAGAACTTTCAAGTTGTTGTAGGCTCATGTTTAAGCTTGTAGAACTTACACGTTCTAGCGCGGTTACTTGCAGTTCATCGTGGTTTCGCTAAAAGAAGGAATGTTCAACAACGCCAACGTTCTTTTTCGGACTAAGTTTGTCGATGGCGTATCGACTGTTCAAAGAACTGTTGCAGCTAAGCCGAACAAGTAATGCAGCATTACCAGGCTGAAATATTGGAGTGCAATCAGATTATCATCATATCTTTCTTGGTCCGATGGAGCTGAAGCGCCTTCCTTACACGCCTCACTTTAAATACCTTTTCGGTCTAATGAGATCGGAGATTAAATTTACACATAAATATAGGTTATGAGTCTGTTATTCTGCAAACAATCTCCATATATTTTTTTATAGTAAACCTGCAAATGGCAATCTGATGGTAGATAGCTTGTAAAGTGATTTGATTGATCTTCGGGTATATATCATTTACTTGTCACTAGATTGTAAATGGGGGTTTTCTAATTGCAATCTCAGTTGCTCATTGCCTTGATTCATTTCCAAGTATAAAGATAGATCTGTGCTAGTAAAATACGAAACAATATTTCAAATTATGGATTATATCCGAAAAAAATCTGAAATAAAATCCAAAAATAGATTCCGGACCGACCTGCATTTTCCCATTGTTCGGAAAAAAATATTTAAACTATGGGCTCACCACAATTAGAAAGAATCTTTCGATTCGCAATTCAAAATTTTCCTTCGAATTCACAATTCGAAAGAATTTTTTTAATTGTCGTGAGAGAATTCGGGAAAAAAAATTGAATTATATTTGGACAATGGAATACTTTGAAAATGAATCCTATTTTGACAAAAAGATGGTGACATCTGATAAGGAGAAAATCCGTTCGATTCGAGCATGGTTTTAAAAAATGTAGTCCGACCGGTTGGACCGTGAAATGGGCACAAGAGCAGGTCATTTTTAGGCTTTTGACCGGGATCTGTACTAACCGGATCAAATCTGGTCCAATTGGCCGATTTTGATCCACCCTGACCGGTCGAACCCAGTTCGTACAAAAATGGGCGAAATTAGCTTTTTTGGCTAGTTTTCGAGAAAAAAAAGTTGATTTAACAAGTTTATAAAGTAATAAATAAATAAATAGGTAGATTTATAGAGTGGAGAGACAAAAAAATTAAGTCTATTTTTTTGTATGGAAAATAAGACTATTTTAACCTACATATATATATATATATATGTATATATATTATTTAAAATATTAAAAATTAAAAAAAATTTGGTCCGACAGGCAGACCCTGAAACGGTAGGAATTCCGGGTCGTAGCTCCGGGCCGGGTTTTAAAACCATGCTATCGAACGCTCCTCGTCAAGAATAAAAGAAAGACTGAGTTGAATAATAAAATAATAAGTAAAAATCAAGAAATTATGATTCTCTAATTATGCCCCTATTTTTTGCTGTTCTAGAACTATATTTTTCGAAACCACCTGGTATAAAACCTAGTTTCTGGTTCAAGGCTAAATTATTGTCCCTCTTGATTATCTTAGTTCTTGGATTTCTTTATATTAGAAAACCTAGGTTCTGGTTCAAGGCTAAATTATTTGCACGCTGGGTTTTTGGTTCGGTTCAGTTCCGAACCGGAAATTATAACGGTCCAGTTTGGTTTGCACGCTTCCCTTATTTTCGGTTCCCTGTTCTTGCATTGTCCGCCCTCGGCGAGGTTGTCTCGTCTCACGTTATCGATCCAATTCTGATTCAAGAAATAGTAGTGTTGCTTTTGGAGTAGTCCGAGTCCCTGAGTGAGCTTAAGCTTGTTTATTCATTGTTATTTCACGTTATCTTTGTTCTTGGATTTCTATATATCAGAAAATTGAGGATGTCCTTGTTCATACTTGTGAGAATTTGTTAAGGACTGAGCTTCTGTAGCCGCCATCTTTTTTCAAGGAAAGAAGTTTCTGTAGTCATTTTTTCTAGCGTACTATCACTTAAGGCGTTTCAGACAGTACATATCATTTACGGGTATCACATTCACCCCTTCTTAAATACGTCCTCGTCGCGCCAGACAGAACACAGAACGTCCCAACACGGGTCTTTTCTAGTGTGCTTTGTCCTCACTCGCACTCATCCCGGAAAACTTCCCAGGAGGTCACCCATCCTGATCCTACTCCCGGCCAAACGCGTTTAACCTTGGAGTTCTCTCATGATGTGTACCAGAAAAGAAGATGCACCTTGTTGATATGGATAGTACCAATCAAATCACTTAAGGCGTTTCAGAAAGTACATATCATTTACGGGGTATCACAGTTTTTTACTCTGATTGAAGCAACGAGACTCACGGTATGAATAAAATCTGTAGCAACAACTTAGAGTAAAGAAGGGAAAAGTTGGTATTAGTACCTTGTGGTATCGAGAAAACTCACTTTAGTATCTTGTGGTATAATACCGATCAATTGAGTCAAACTTATTTCAATTAAAATCAATTAGGTCTACGGGCAGCTACCCGAACCGAGCTGGTTGAAACGACGTCGTTTTAGTAACATGCCACGTCAGATTTTCTAGCATACTTGTAAACATGACATGGCAAGGTGGCAAATATCAAAATAATCATTAATTTAACTATAATATTTTTTTTAAATCCATCATTTGTATCTTTGATATTTATTAAGCTGGAATCTGAAGTGTTAATAGAAGAAAAAAAAGTTGACTGGTGTATCCTCTGCAAGAAGTATATTTGCGATGGCTTAACGAAAGAAGCTCTCTATATTAGATGTTTCATACTACTTTGAATTCGATATTTACAAAGTTGACCCAGGTTGGAATATCTTTGTATCCTTGATGATATTTATTTCCCTTTGTGTAGTTGTTCGGTCCCCATTTCGTAGGATTACTGTTTCTTCTTGCGATTGCCATCCAAACGTTCGAAAAAATTCTGACAGAGGGATGATAGATAGATCATGATGAGTGGCAGCACGTGGTTTTTTTTAATTTAACCTTTCTTCTCGATTCGGCAGATGGCTCTGAGGCGCTTATTTGGGTTGTCGGATGGGGAGCTAATGAGGTCCGATTGTAAACCGTGTTCCAAGCTCATGAACCAAACAGCTCGCATTTTCACTGTTGGAGGGGGTCTTGGTTTCTGGATTCTCTGCCGGCTGAAGTTTATTGTCGTTCCGGCTGAAGAAAAGTGTTTGTGACATATTTTTAGCTTCAGCACCTCGGCAAACAGCGCCTTGAGTAAATGAATCCTTCGCAAGCAGACCGTGGGTCCAATTTCGGTCTGGGGGAGCTGGTATTGCCACCATTCAAGATTGATTTCACATAAAAATCAAATGATGAGATCTAAATTTAGCATAAGTTGCAGAAGTTTTATATAACAAAAGGAAGGGGAACTTTTCTACAAGCTGTCTTTTCTTGTAGCTGTTGGTGCAGTGGAAAATGACTAACAAGCAAACCAACAAATATGGTTTCTATCATTTACGAAACTAGATTTTTTTTGTTTAGTAATTGTTCAGTTATTAGGTCGTATGAAAATAAATATTAAATATTTGTTGGAAGAATTTTATAATTTAAAACTTTAACTATTTTAGAAGTTTGGCCATTTACTCGAAATTTTCGCTTATTCCATTTGATGATGTTAGCAATGTATAGTGGTCAAATCAGATTGAATGTGGTACTCAATTTAAATTTGAATTAGTAATTAGTCAGCTAAGTTGGCGCTCGAATAACATATGTACGGCCAAAATAATAATAACAAGGTGACATCCATAGAATAAATTTATTCTCTTAAATTTCGGATTAGATATATAAAAAATTTAACACTGGTTGAGAATCCGTACCAATCCGACAGTGGTGTCTTCTAAGAGGAGGCAGGCCATAACGGAGGCCAGCATCTAAGCAATCCAGTAGAATAGAGCAGTTGCCACACTGATTTTGTCTCCGATGGCCATCCCGAACGCATTAAATTGGTCGGAAAATGGTCAAACGTAACAAAAGTAACCCGGGTCTAACCTCGTTTTTTCTAGATTAGGTAACTTGACATGTTTACATAAAAAGAAATTAGCTACAGCTTATCTGAACATGGGCCTGAAATCGATTAAAATTGTTCGTAATTTACATTTTAGTGACATAAGCATAAGTAGTTTCTCACTTGCTACCCGACTATCTAACTTGCCATGTCAATTCGGATGGCCACACAACTGTCACCTCTGTCTACTTGACTGACGTGGTTTGTCAAAAACTTATAAAAAATTTAAGATCAAATTGTCCTCAGGTCCTTGGTGTTTGCTTAAATCACTATTTTTGTTCCTGCTGTTTCGAAATCGAAACTTTAATCCTCCTAGTTTGCTTGTATTGTACTCTAAGGTTCCTGATGCCGGAATCGAAAAATTTCGCAAGCCAAGAGGGACCTGAAATTGGAGAAGGTTGGGGAGGAAGAGGAGGAGGTTGGGGAGGAGAGGGAGCATAAGGGTCATTTCAAGTGCCTCTTGGCCGGCGAAATTTTCCGATTCTGACATCAGGGACCTTAGAGTACAATAAAAACAAACTAGGAGGATTAAAGTTTTGATTTCGAAACAGTAGGGACAAAAATAGTAATTTAAGCAAACACCAAGAACCTGAGGGCAATTTGCTCAAAATTTAATATTGTTCGAAAAAACCCAGCCTAAATTCCTACCGGCAGGCGAGTGCCAAAAAAAGATAGGAAGAAAAGACGACCCTATTCCAAGATGAAAGAATTGAGGGTTATAAAAAAGCATGGCATCAACATTAGCGAAGGTTAAACTCCATGAAAAAAATACACACTCCAGTGATGGAAGTTCCTCCTCTGCTCAAAATGTATATTAAGTTAAGAAAAAGTTCAATGGTCTTCATGAACATAGGCGGCGAATGAACCTTTCTCATGAAAATATGTAGCCCGGCGACTTTGGTATAACTATATATCTGTTGGAGCGGAAAATTATCCACGGACCAAACTCGTTCTCACAAATTTTTCCACAACAATATCTATAACAATCAAAGAAACTATATCTAAATGATAGATGCAGATTTGCCTATAGCCAAATAAGTCTCACAAAGAGCATCCTTTTACAAAGGCTGCATCTCCAAGGGGGTACGCTTATCTGCGGATGGTGCAGAATCCTGGCTTTCGGTTGCGGAGCTCATCTCTTGGACAGGGGGAGGATTGACAACGGTCATTGGCATAACAAAGTTATCCGACAAACGCCCCTTCATCTCCCTGTGCTCCTGGCACAGAGCACATTGGTGCATGCAGCAATGTACCAAGCAAGGATCACACGGCGAGTTCTGGGCATCACAAGAAAAGAAGCCCGTCAAACTAAGTACAGGATTGAACATGACACTCGACCCAAGCAGATGTCAGTTTAACAGACACGGAATTTAACACCTAGAATAAGGATCAACTTGAAATAAGAAAGGCCGATACTCAAAGTTACCTTAAGATGATACTTCTTTTGCAAGGATTGGCGGGAAAGACCAGTGTATATGCCGCACACCCACCAAGCAAAAAGTAGACCTTCACAGATGAGAAATGAGGTCCGAGGGTCAACGCCATGGAAGATGGCTGTTGCAGCAGCCAGAGCCATACCACCTTCCACGCAGATGGCATGACAAACGCATGCCTTGGTCCAAGGAATATCTTCTCTTAGACTCTCAACATTGCGTCCAAACAAGACGCAAGGGCAAAATAGTCCTGTCCAGCCTGTGTGAAAGAAGAGAAAATCCTTGTAAAACGGTATGAGTGCCAATTCTACCAAACACAATGAGAGCCAACAAAATGGAGACTTAATAATACCAACTAAATCGAAAGAGAGAATTATAACAGCGATTCCCCAAATGCAAAAGCATAGGGTGCAACAAGACTACAAATTCTCATGAAGCAACGCGTTTTCCTAAACGGAATGACAATGAACAAAAGGTTCATCTTCCATCAGAAACCAGCATTGTTCAAAAGGTCTATTGAATGCAAGGGGGGATTTTTTCCGTCGTGCAGGTGTAATGTAACAAGGAACAAACTGTACATACGAAATTATAGGCCGCGTTGGCTAAGCAACGCATATAGCAGATTCAATTTAGCAGATAGAAAATCGGAGAAAATCAACAAATATATTGCTAGCCAAACCAGTAAACATTAAACGAAATCGGTTCCGTTGAATACAATTTCAACGGAATGGCACCCTAAACCGTTGACTACACACAATCTGAACGAGAAACCCTAGGAACCGGTCAATGAGGGGACAATCGAACTCACAGCTGTCGGCGTCCTCGGCGCATCCGAAGATCCCGGTGGTCCAAGGCTCGTCGCCCGGCGGCTCGAAGTTCTCCGGCAACGCCTGACCGCACTCGTGACACTTCCTGACATCCAACTGCCCCAACCACCAAATTACCACAGATCCCAAAAACAGAATAAAACAGACCTTTCAAAATCATCTTCCCGACCCGAAACTGGATTAGTCGGGTATAAAAGAAAAACAGAGAAGGGAGAGAGAGAGAGATAAGGAACCTGAGGGACGTGAATGGGCTGGTTGAGCTCCCCGGGGTTAATGTCCTGGACGGGGGCTTGTTCCTTGGTCAACTTCACGTACTTGGAGTGGGCCCCTCCATCCGCCATCCTTTCGATTATTTCTGATCCCTCGGGATCGAAGTAAAGCAGTGGAATGGATTTAAAGGGGAGGGGAGGAGGATATATCTCGATCTGGATTTGGATTTGGATTTGGATTTGGATGTTCCACCTAAACCCACATTTATTACAAGGATTAGGGGGGAAGAAGGTCAACTGTATCGTTGCCCCTTGAAGCGCTGTGTGTGTTTCTTTTCCCTTTTCTTTATTTATTTATTTATTAAAGTCTTCGGGGTTTCTTCGACAGGATTTTACTGGGCTCCAATTCGCACGTCACTTGACAGCCGGTTAGTGCCACGTGGATAAAGTTCAATTGAAAATGCGGGGAAAACATGACTTTTTAGTTTTTAAGACTACGTACATCAGTTGGCCGAGTCGAGCGCTCGGCCAATATTTAATGAATTTAAAAAAAAAACAGAAAAGAAGTGATGAACGCTCGGCCGAGCGGATTGGTTGGTCAATTTTTTTTTAATAATCTAACTATCTAATTATTTCCACTTGGCATAATATTATTAGTAAAAATAGATTTATTCGGATAAGATTTGTGTAGTTATAAAATTTGAAGTTATCTTTAACAAAATTAAAATTCTTTTTTTAATATCTATAAAAAAATAGAGCCCAATATTGACATATTTTGACTCACAATTTGTATTCCAATTTTTGACATAACTAAATCGTTCGAATATTAATTTCAAACATATTTTTGACATTCTTATACTTCGAATTTGGAGAAGTCATAAACTAAAAAGTTGTAGATATATGTCCCACCTTCACAAAGCAATTTGAATCAACTCAATTGGACTCCGGAATAAGAAGTTGTGGCTCTCAAATCGAAACTCGTACTCGTAACTCGCTCGACTATTGACTTCAAATAATTACTGTAGAACTGGGTTGCTGATGTGGGTAAAAAATATGTAAGTGGATTGGATTGGGTAGGAATTGGGTATGAAAGAGAGAAAAATTAATAATTTATTCCGTGACCTGGATTGGATGGGTTGCTGATGTGGGTAGTCTAACACTTGTAGAGGAAATGTTGTTTAAAAAAAGTAAGGTTATAGTCCATTTACTACTACGAGTTTTTATGTTTTGGCGTATCGATATCTTGAGGTGTTTAAATTCCCTGATCAAATTAAAATGTTCAACCTGATTATAATCAGAAAAACTCCATAACCCTAGTTAAATAATTTATCTCGTGTGTTATGTCGTTGATTTTATTTCTATCTACATGACACATCACTTTACTAAATTGAAAAAAATATTACAAATTTGGTAATATCCAGTTTCAAATCTGGACAAAGAAGAGGTCGGCGGTGTTCAAATCAGAGACCAACAGTGTGCTGCACAAATAAAATTATTGATGTAGCATAACATTTGAAAATTACAAGATTAGGATTAACAAGTGTCATTGTGATTAAACTTGTGTTGTCTTATGAAGAAAAAAAATATCAATTAGTTTCAATCAGATAATTACATTCATGATATATATGATCGAATCTTTTACAAACCAACATTGAATACGAATCTTCGAGCAACCTGACAATTATCTCAAATCGCATTTATGAGCAGATCCATACTAGTGAAATGCAGAGAGTAACGAATGGTTGTCGTGGTTAGGGGTTTTGCCCAATATGATATTAATGTACAATTTTATCCCCAAAATGTTGTTACTATTAAAAAAATTTCCAAAATGGAGTTTCTTTCTCAGGTCGAAAAATATTTTTGACCTAGGGAGCGCAGGTCGAAATTTTTTTTCAACCTGAGACCAAATCAAAATTTGGTTTTGACTTCCGTAGTCGAAAGAATCTTTTCGTACTGGGACCAAAATCAAAATTTTTTTTGACTTGAGACCAAAATCAAAAATATTTTTCGACCTGGGACCATTATTGTACTGTAACAAATAGTAAAAGCGTACTGTAGCACGAAAATGGGAAAAAAATTACGAAGATAATGTAAGTACACTGTAGCAACATTATTTTTGTTAACATAATAAAAAATCTAAAAAAAACTCAAAAATGGGTTTTAGAATCTAAGACCCATTTTTCGAATTTTTTAGATTTTTTATTATTTTAACAAAAATAATGGTGCTACAGTACGAATTTTTTCAAAAATAGAAGAAGAATCTAAGACCCATTTTAGATTTTTTTTATAGATTTTTTATTATTTTAACAAAAATAATGGTGCTACAGTACGATAATTTTGAAAAATAGAAGAAGAATCTAAGATCAATTTTTCGAGTTTTTTAGATTTTTTATTATTTTAACAAAAATAATGGTGCTACTGTAGAAAATTTTCAAAAATAGAAGAATCTAAGACCCATTTTTAGATTTTTTATTATTTTAACAAAAATAATAGTGCTACAATATGAAAATTTGTAAAATTAGATGAATCTAAGATCCATTTTTCGAGTTATTTAGATTTTTTATTATGTTAACAAAAATTTTCAAAAAAGTTACAGTACTTTGTCCGAGGTTGAAAAAAAATTTCGATAATGAAAGTCGAAAGTTTTTTTCGATTTTGGTCCCAAGTCGAAAAAAAATTTCGATCTGAGGAGAGAGAAACACCATATCCTAAATTTTTTTAATAATAATACCATTTTGGAGATAAAATTATACTGTAACACCATTTTGGACAAAAACTCTCGTGGTTACCATATTCTTAGTTGCATGTGTGACTAGAGACTTGGCGAGTCTGTAAAATGTAAATATTCATTGTTTTAATATTTCAAAATTAAATATAAAAATTCTTGCATAAATTGTATTGGGCCGTTTTCAGGTGGGCCAATTCCTATACCAACCAGCCCAAGCAGAAACAAGCCCACTAATCCCAAGTGTAACGGCGTGGTTACAAAACGGGTTGGGCTCGATATCCGCGAGGGCGATGATCAAATCCGCCACATTGGCCGCGACGGCCATTAGCCTCATGACTCTATCCATCCTGATGCTCTTTATCCGCTCCACCGCGTTCTCCTCGGCCTTCTCCTCTTGTCCGACGGGTCCTCGGAGCCTCCTCTCTTCCTTCAGCTTCTCTTTCATGGTGATAAAGTCGGAGATGATGAAGAACACGTACCCGAATGACTCGCCAAACGCGGAGATGAAGCTCATCCTCCTATCCCAACAATGAACACAAAATCAACTAACTCTAATACATGTTAAAATATTCATATTCAATCAGTAAGTTAATAAATATGTAGATTTTTCAGAATTATAAATAAGTCTAGATAAGAACTTAATAATCTCAACCCAATAACATTATTTTACAAGTAAATTTTAACATCAAGTCAGAGATTGAATCTGACCATCCGCCAATCCATACTGCCATCACGCAAATGCCCGCAATCCAATAACACAAATATCAAAATTTGTATATATATTTTAAAATTTGTACTTTTCCCACCCTAATTAAACAAAAATGTTATTGTAAAAATTATTTTGCTGAGGAAAAAACATTCTACCATTTTTTCAATAAAAGTAGAACATATGAAAAAATACCGATGGACATTTGACCAAGCGTCATCAAACATTAAAAAAGATCCGTAAAAAATTTACCTTTCTAAAAATACTTTTTCAACGAACCCTAAGTAGCTAAAGCCCTACCTGGCCAACTTGGGGTCAATGGTCCCGATCCTGGAGAGCCACAGGAAATGGTCGAAGAAGAAGTAGACCATCTCCCCGGCATTAGCAAGGACAGCAAGAACCCTATAGGTTCGGCTCGAGCCGGGGCCTCTCCGGACGGCGTTGAACCCGGTGAGGAAGCGTCCCGTCCGGAAGGCCTTCCGGCTGAGCCCGGAGGCCACCTCCCACTGCTTGAACCGCCGCGCCACGTCGGGCTCGGTGGGCTCCGCGTACCAGACGACCAGCTTGGACACGTACTGGAAGGTCTTCACCAGCTTGTCTATCCCGTCTCGCTTGGCCAGGAACACGACCAGCTTGTCCACCGTGTCGTTGCTCATTATGGCCTAAAACGGCGGCGTTGAGTTGGGTACCTGTGAAATGGTGTCGTTTTAAGTGGCGATGGCGGTGAGAAGCAGAGCCACTAAAAGGGTGGGATTTGGATAATTTGATTGAGGAGGAGTAGCGAGTCGATATAATTTGTGGTTGGACCTCTTTTTGTATTTTTTAAAATTATTTAATATCCGAAAATTATTGCACATCTATAGTTTCTTTGTTTTGTCTGTTGTTCTTCTGGCGTTTATCGTCGTGTTTTGGATTTTTTTTCCTGGCCACCGGATGACGTGGGGTGTACTACTTGGATGGGTTATTCGGTTTCGGAAGGTCATACAAGAGAGAGAGAGAGAAAACAGGTTAAAGTACGTAGTTTAGTGAAATTATTATTTTATGATTTTAAATTCTATATATTATATATTTTTAAATGAATAACAACTAAGTGATATCAATTAATTTCATTTGTATTTCACGTCACATAATGGAATATTGTTGACTTCTAATGTGAACACTTTCGATCTTTCTCTCGGTCCATACTTGAATTCGAATAATATCAATTGTTTCTTTTTTTTAAAATTATTAATATACGTGATATGCATATAAAATTAATGACGTGACTTAATACTTGTGTAGTGGAAGTAAAAATAAAATAGTAAAAGGGATATGACATACCGAAAAAAACATGATGCAACGCCTATCAATCTAGGTTGTCCATGGAGACGGCCAATAGTGACAAAAGGTAATCTAGAGATATAAATATTTCTGCAGAGAAAAATACACTCCTCAAAAATTGAAGACAAAGTCTTTCCAAAGTACACACTCAAATATCAAGATTTCATATCATCACATAACATAATAAACTACGAGCTAACAATTCTTACACAGAGCTAGGATTAATTCTAATCTCTTAAATAGCTTAAAACACCTAATTAACCTATAACTAATAATACAATTGTCCAGACGATATTTTTGTTTCATGTGCTAAAAAAATAGTAACTCTGCACTACGGTAGAAGGCATAAAAGTAAAAAATACCTCGATGACGAAATTCCAAAGTTGTAAATTATAATCTTATCAAAACTGCTTAATTAACCTCCTTGGCATAGTTTCTGTTGATTAGATGCGAAAACTAGACCACCACAGTACGACTTTCCTAGTCGTACTTAACCAGAATACCACTTGTCCAGTGGTATTGTGGTTACGTCTATTTATGTTGTATTGTGGTTATATACAATTGGACAAGTCTATTTTAGTCGGACCTGTCTATATGGATACCAAATGCGTAAATTTTTTTTTTTTACCCCTTTTTCATAAATTTTTTTACTGCAACATCGTTCAAGTAAAAAACCCAAATCCGGTCCCTAGAAATACTGTCTTGGCCGTTCAAATCCGGTCCAGTGGTAATAAATGCATCGCGAAGTTTACACATTGGGCCGGGCCCGTCATAGGAGATCTGATCTGGAAATAGGGAACAACTTATCCTCCTAGCAAACGCGACCACGGCTACTAAATTATCAATTTCGGTTTTAAAAATAGTCGATTACAATTATTAAAACAAATAACTTAATAGAGGATTTAGGTTAAATTTCCAGTTAAACTGTTAATTTAATTGCTGATGAAATCAAGACCTACATTTTATTATCTTAAAAATTTTAAAATAATATCTCAATAATTAAAGAAATTGTATTAATCATATAAAACTAATTCACCAACCGTTGATTTTAGGGCAAATTATGCTCACGGTTTTATTTTCCTCCCTCTTGGGTCCCTGGGTTTCAAAAATTATTTATGACGCCCCCCTAGTTTGATTTTAAAAATTCTCGGGTTCCTGGCTGATGTTATCGACTCATTTTTTTCGTTTTTGTCAGTAAAATTACTTAAATACCCTTACCAAATAATTAAAAAATAATTAATTTCTTCTCTCTCCACCATCGAGCTTCGACATCTTCTCCGGAGGCACTCGTTCAACGTTGACATTCGACAGACTTTCTCTCTCCTCTATCGACGGCGAGCACCAAAGCTCGACGGGAGGAAGATTTCGAAGCAAAGTGGCCGCCGGAAAGTCACCAAACTCGGGCCTTCTTTTTGAAACAACGCCGTTGCAATCCCCGTCGGAAGCAAAAGCCGAATCAAAAGTTCAGTTCCTTCATAGAACTCAGCGCTTCGGGGCATTATTTTAGAAACGACGCTGTTGCAATCGACCAGATCCGATACGGCGACGTCGTCGTCCTGGCAGGTCGGGAGACCGATGCCTGTAAGGCGGCAGCAGGAGCCGTTGTAGGCAGTAACTTTGGAGATATTCCAGATCAACACCTTTTAAAATTAAGTTTGCAAAAGCTAGATCTCAGTGGAGTTCGAAACTAAGGGACCCGAAAGGGAGAGAAACCAAACTACGGAGATGTGAGCATAATTTACCCTTAATTTTATGATTAAAACCGAACCGACCAACTTACATAAGACGGAAAAAAAAGGAGAAAGAAACAAAAGAAGAGGGGAAATTAAATCCACCGCCACCTCCTCCTATCTCAAAAAGTAGAAGCAGTTGCCTTCAAATAAAACCTAGCTCCTTCGGACCACACCGATTCTATCAAGCTAGCGAGCGATAGAATTGAATCAGCACTGACGATGGACCTCCAAAGAGCGATGCTCGACGAGCTCATGGGCGCTGGTAATTTTTCTATCTTTTTCGATGTATTTTTTATTTATATTTAGCAAGGGTTAATTTGCTGAATTTTTTTTAATGTTTAATTTTTGGGGGAAAAGGGCGGAATCTGACGGAGGAAGAGAGGAAAGAGTACAAGGAGGTGACGTGGGATTCCAAGGATGTTTGTGCCTTTTACATGGCTCGTTTCTGCCCTCACGACCTCTTCGTCAACACCAAGAGCGATCTCGGTGGGCCTTTTTCATTCTCCGGTCTATCTTTTCTTTAATTTTTTCAATGTTTTTGTTCGTTAATCGATTTATTAATGTGTTTGCGCTTCCTTTCTTGTTAATGGATTGCAGGGCCGTGCGCGAGGATTCATGATCCGAAGCTTAAAGAGAAGTGAGATCGTTAACTTTTTTTGCGGTTCAGTCTGGGTTTAACGTAGAGGACGTTCGTCGGGTGGATGATTGTGTTGTTATTCGTTTGGTTTCAGCTTTGAGAAATCTCCGAGGCGTGACGCTTTCTTGGCCAAGTTTGAGTCTGAACTTGCACACCGATGCGAGAGGCTGGTGGGTTCCTTGCTGCTGCTTTTATTTATGTTCGGTTGATTTGGGGTTTATCCCATGGTTTTATGTAATGATTTTTGTCATGGTTTGTGTTGTTGCTTTAGGTGATGGACTTGGATAGGAGAGTTAGGCGTGGGCGAGAAAGGCTAGCTCAAGATGAGGAACCGATGCCACTCCCTCCGGTGTCAGCTGAAAAGTCTGAACAGCTGGCTGTAGTTGAGGAGAAAATTAAGAACTTGTTAGTGCAGGTGGAGTCCCTTGGTGAAGCTGGCAAGGTGGATGAAGCACAAGCTCTGATGAAAAAGGTGATGTCCTATGTCCCTGCATTGTCTGTGAATTGCCGGACTTTCTAGAACCCATTTACATTTCCAAAAATACGTTATTAGGAAAAAGGCTTCTCTGTTTCTTGTGTCATTTTTTGGAATTCCATATCTCAGTTTCCTTCATTTATGCTCGGCTTATAGTTTCTTGATCTTTAAGGTTTTGATTTAATGTCTCTATTAACTTGGCTTGTACAACTTCTTTGTAGGTGGATGAGCTGAGTGCTGAGAAGACATTGATACAAAAACAGATTGATAAAGTGTTAGCAATTGCACAGGATAGGAAGATGGCGCTGTGTGAGATTTGTGGGTCTTTTCTTGTTGCAAATGATGCGATAGAAAGGACACAGTCTCATATCACGGGAAAACAACATATTGGTTATGGCATGGTCCGTGATTTCATCACTGAGTTCAAGGTGGGCTTGATATCTTACAAATGATTGTATTGTTTTTTTTTTTGTTATTTCTGGCAGAACAAATATCCTGGGATTGATTTTGCAGGAAGCAAAGGAGAAGGCTAAGGAAGAGGAACGAGTGGCAAGGGAGAAAGAAGCTGAAGAACGGAGGAAGCAGAGGGAGATGGAAAATGATAAAAGGAGAAGTGGTTCTGGTGAGAGGGATCGCTATAATGATCGTGACAGATACAGGGAACGCGATCAAGATAGAGACAGGTCAAGAGATAGTCGGGATCGAAGGTCCAGAAGTGGTAGGGACACAGCCAGGGATAAGTACCGTGACAGGAGTCGTTCACGTTCTCCTGTGAGGCGTGGTCACAGAAGGGCATCCAGAAGTCCAGGTCGGCCCTATTAGTTGGACATGAGGCTAGAAACCTGAGCTTTTACATAGCATGAGGTAGACTTTATTAACTTAATAGCTTTGAAGACATATTCTATGGATCTTGAGTTGAGTCATTGTAGTGGGTTGAAACCTTCTGTTGCCATCTCACAGCGTGTTGAGACTATACCTGTCTGTCATCAAAACTGTTGGAAGGAGAAAAATGTGGAGGTAGGTTTGACTCAATATTGTTGTAAGCGTTTATATTTTTGTTAAATCTGTTTTGACAGTCATTTCAACTGCTCTGGGTTGCTCTTCTTATCTATAGCATCTAGTTTCCTGTCTCGGGTTCATTGATGGCTGCTGTTTTGATTTATATGCGGTGGAACCCAAAGTACATGCTTGAATGATGCTGCCGAGAGATTTTGATAATTTTTGCATGGATTTCGAGGTAACTAATGATTCTCATACTGGATGGTTCATACAGATGGCTAGGATTATTTGGTCTGTGCTGCTTAATCTAATTGTTCCCCTTTCAAGTTCCTATAAGATATCTTAACTTCTTCTTTGGAATAGAAAAAGACCCTAATTGAAATTCAAAGTTTGTTGCTATTAGCTACAATTGCTGCAAGTTATTTTTACAGGCTCGTCTATGCTTCGTCATGGGTTTTCACAGAACCGTTAACCTACTGAGGTAGGTAGTGCTCCTTAGTAGCTGTTGGACCAACATTGAGTCGGGTTTATAATTTTCTTTTTGGGTAGAATTTTGAAGTTTAAGCATGCAAATGGACATGGAAATGAAGTTTTTTCTCTTGTACCAATTAGGGATTCGTTCAGAGTCAAATTCAAACTGGTGGCTGCTCATCGTAGGTAACTTTTATTTGTGATTATTTCTGTGGCTGCTATCTGTCTCTCACCATCCATGGTTTAATGATGTTGGGCTACTATATGTTCAAAATTTTTACTTCAGCGGACAGGGATGCGAAGTTATGCTGCTCTCCTAAACCCTTAACTAGCATACCTTAAGGTAACCCTAATCTGTTCGATCAGTTTAAGCTGCATATTCTATGTTAGACTGCAGAAAAACGAGGCAACTTCTTACCGCATATGGAGAGTTTCGGTTGAAGCACATGAGCAAGTGTGCGATTGCAGACAATACTTGCTCATCAGATCATGTTGGTGAGATTAGGTGGTAAAAAATTACACAAACCCATACGATGTCTTGTTTTTTCCGTGGTACCACATCTGTAATTATATAACGTAGCCTTCCTCTTTCCAGCATATATCCTTTTCGCTTGCTCTAATACTAATTCAAAATCGAGTAATAGAAACTTGACTTTAATAACCCTTGGTGTGTAACTAATCAAAAATTTAAAGGCCAAAAGGATGTTGAAAATCAACCCTGAGCTTGTTATACAGTCTGGTTAGCTATCATTCCATCAGGCCCCAACCCGTGTGTTGGGTTGGGTCATATTGTGCTGTTGGTAGACCTTAGATGGAGGGGCTACGAGTAGGTAAAGCACCTACTCGCTGCCGCCCCATCTAAGTTCTAGGAGGTCGAATGATCAATTCGTTACGCGAGATTCTTTCGTGGTTGGCCACGTTTTAATATCCGTAGCAAGTCAACTTCTCCGATGTTATGCGGGTAAATTTAAAAACAGCAGACGGAAGATGGAGCCATCGCTAATGGAAAATTCATGCAATTTGACAGCATGAAGGAAGCCCGACAACCCCTCTGCACATGGGAGGAAAGATTCCGCAGAAGATCACAGTGGCCGTATATTTCTTCAACAAAAATTCTTTGTAATCAAGGGCATTTCACTCGGCATATGCAGAAAATTCACCATCAAAATGTTTCTCTTCGAACCTTTCATCTACACTAGACGGTACCCGTGTCCGATTTAATGGCATTCTTAAGGTGGTCTCTGGGGGTTGAGAGGCAAGTGTGGAATGTGGCAAGAACTGGGGGTATAGGCATGGATAGAAAAGCTCCGTGATCTGTTATGGCTTGGATACCGCACAGTTGATCAATATAAAGAGCAGTAGCACCCTCCGGTGCGACCTGCAAATGATACGCGACCTGCAAAATTGCGCCTCCTCATTGTTGGCACCGCTGTTGGATTGCAGGAGTTTCGAATTGCTGTGGTGGTAATGTAAGAAGATATTCACCAACGCTGGTCACATAAGATTGTGGACATCGTAGACAAGTTCATTAACAGCATCAGCATGGAGCGTGCCAAACTCTGCTACGTTTCTTTCCTATGTTATTGTGGCATACAGTTCAAGCTCAGTCACCTATGCTTAAATGATTCGTAGGGATGGTAGACTGCCTTTACAATGTGGTCTAACAATACCCGATTCCGAAAATAATTGTTGAATGTTGCTTCCAAAAATGTCAGTCATGTAGTGCAGATCAATCATGGTTTCGCCATATCCCCAAATAATAGATACATCAAGTAAACCTGAGTTGGAAACACGGACAAAACAATCATGAAAAGACGAATAAGAGAAAAGAATTAAGAGAAAATGTACGAGCAATCAAACAGAGTGAAGAAGTATTTATTGTTGTGGAAACAAAAGATTCAATCTATATCAGTATCAATGAGAAAGGTTTAAAAAACTAAAAATAGCAATTTAAAAACTAAAATATCATAAAAATAGCAATTAAAAAAAAACATGTAACGTCTCGTACGTTGCTTCCATCCTCTGCTTGTTGGTAATTATATAAACACGCTTTCAAATATATTTGATATATTAACTTTCAAAAAATATATATTTGATATATTTGAGTAGAATTAGTCCTGGAAATTGATCTTAGAAAATAAAATACTTGTTGTTTTCGTTTGGTTGGAACTTTGGGAATTTGAGTAGAAATAATTTTTTGGAAAATCAACGAATGAAATTTACTTATAATTTATTTTCGAAAGAAAAGATATGTACATGTTCCTCAAGAAATATGCGAATTTAAGTTTTTCAATAATCCGATAATTGGGTCCATTTTGTTGATTCTTCAATTTTCATGCCTAATCACCCTCTTGGAGGTTTTGTTCCGATTAAGTACCTAAACTTTGATCGACGCCACCAAGGCCGAGATGAAGAACGGGGTGTCGAAGATGGTGCTGCCTAAGCTCAAGGAAGAGGAGAGGGCCAATGTGTTCCATGTCACCGTCGATTGATCTGGGATGATGTGATAGATTGGTGTACCCATTGCTATTAGTATCGTTTGAAGTTTAACCAGATATTAATCTCATAAGATTGGAAAAAATGGCAAAATTTGCGAGGCCAATCAAAAGATTGACTACCTAAAATGAAGTCATTAATCATAGCTTAGAGAAATTAATCATAGCTTAGGCCAATCACTATTAGCTTAGAGAAATTATGATATATAGATTATGTATAATCCCTAGCTTAAATGAAGTCATTAATCATAGCTTGATTCTAAATAGTAAAATTTTTAAAATATATATATCTTTTTTACCGGTTCAAGTTGTTCATAATAAGATATCTTTTCAATGATAGTGGATTCAAATAGTGAAGGACTTGATTCACTTAAGAAAATATCGAGTTCAAGTCTCACGAATCTTAAAAATATTATTAAGAAAATTAAACTTAAAATAATATTTAATAATATTTGACTCGAATTTGAGAAAAAATAATAGTAAGGATTTCAATTTTGGAAGTAAAGTTTCAAAACTATGTTCACGTGTCTATGTCCCCTAAAAAAAGGGCACGTGTCTATGTAAGCACGCTTTTTTAGTTAATGTAAGCACGCTTTTAAGGTCAGAGACTCAAATTCAGTAGGGACATGGATCATTCTCACTGAAAGAGATCAAAAAGAATGAAAAGGTATTATAAAGATTATTAGGAGTAATATCGAACAACTCTATTACCAAAGAGAAGCTAAAATTTAGGTTTAATATAATTAAGTAAATAAGTAAATAGGGAAACAAAACCAATCAATTGCCCCTAAAATCACGTTAGATTATAATTACATCAAAAAAAGGCAGGAATCCTACACGATCCCTAACCAACTAATACAACTAATTGCCAACTAATACCAATGAAGAAAATAATTAAAAAATAAAATAATACCAACTAATTACCCTAAAACCACGTTATTATACAATTATTAGAGGTGAAAAAAAAATGCCACGATCCCTAACCAATTTTTTCTAGCAATCGTTCCAACCAAAAAATCCCAAGAACTCTAGTCCAAAAATAACATCGGAATCCAACGAAGAAGAATTACTGTTTATTTTTCATGGGACTATGAAGAAAATTTTATCATACCAATATGTTTTCGATATTGGTTTCCTTCTTACATGACATTGGTTTTCTTCTTATATGATATTGCTTTTCCTTTCTCGGTGATATTGGTATCCTTCTAATATGATATTAGTTTTCTTCTAATCCGATATTGGTTTCCATCTTCTCCGATATTGGTTACCTACTTCTATGATATTGGTTTCCTTCTTGTACGATATTGGTTTATTGCTTCTATTATATTAGTTTCCTGCTTCTATGATATTGGTTTTCTTTACTCGGTGATATTGATATCCTTCTAATATGATATTGGTTTCCTTCTTTTCCGATATTGGTTTCCGTCTTCTTCGATATTGATTACCTACTTCTATTATATTAGTTTCCTTCTTATATGATATTGGTTTTCCTTGCTCGGTGATATTGGTATCCTTCTAATATGATATTGGTTTTCTTCTTTTTCGATATTGGTTTCCTTCTTCTTCCATATTGGTTACCTACTTCTATGATATCTTCAAGACCAAGGAGATCAAATACACCAACTCAAGCACTAAACGTTTCAACAAAATCAGTCACCATCGAAGCATTTATGACACAGTTGGTAAGAACATAGCCCACGACAACTCAAGACATCAAGATCATAGCTAGGATTTTGCACAAAACAGGTAAGCAAATCGAACTAGGATTTTCGATCCTAGCCAGACAAAACACACGTCTGAATTCATCCCCACTTCTGCTCCACTCCTATGACGTTGCTTTCAAAGTATTTCTGAAAGCATTTTCTTCTCGACAGACATGATAAACTACTTTGTTAACTTCAATCAAAAGCTTCGAGAATCTGATTGCCAAATAGGGATCATAACCTTCCGGAATTGGTCCGAGTAGTTCCTGAAGAAATCATCCAAACAAACAAAGAGAAAACAATCACTACAATAACCCAGCAAAGCACCTCACCACCACATCAATCATGCAAGAACCCGCAGCACACAATTAACCACCAATATAGCTACAATCGGAGCATTAGCAAACAAAACCCTAACAAAGCGGGAGAGCGGGTCCTACCGAAGTCGTTGTCAATAGGGTACAATCTCTCTGGCGGGCCCGACCGAAGGGATGCTGAACGTTACGGTGGTACTCACTGCAAAGTGGAGTTCCGTTGAAAAAAAGGAGGGTCGCTGCTCGGAAAGGACGCAACACGGTGAGCGCCGACGAGAACCATCCACTCCTTCAACCGAAAACCAAATAAAATTAGGGATTAGAGTTTATCTGAACTGAATAGGATGGTAGAACTTAGCGGAAGCTGCGGAATAGACACTAGTTGGGGTGACGAAAGAGAATGCGAGCGTGACGGGGGTCGACGAAAGAGAACGTTGGTGGGAGCGGCGGACTGCGAATGTGGCGGGGTACTCACAGCGAAGTGGGTACCGTCGGACTAGCGGTAACGATCCCCAGCCGAAGGAGGAGAAGATGAAGATGGGGAAGCACAAATGGGGGAAGGAGGCGAAGATGAAGATACCCGTACAACACCAAAATAGGAGAGAGGAGATTTTTTCTTTGAAGGAGATTTGATTTTTTTGATTCGAAATATTACAGGCGAAGAAATTACGGGGATGTGGGGTATGTGGGAAGGAAGCCAGTTAGGTTTTTTTTGTTGAAATCCCAAAATACCCTCTAACGAATTTGGATCATTCTAAAGATTTTTAATTTTCATCGAATCTAAAAGTTCAGATTTCGTCCATACCATGGAGATGTCTTTTATGACATTTCCACTGAATCCAACGCCCATTTTGGGCAAAATTATTTTAAGATTTTTTTTGAAATAAGCAAAAAATATGCATATTTTTTCCAATAAAAAACCTTTCTCGCAGACTCTCAGAAAATACCAATCCAGACCTCCCCAGTTTTTTTTTCATTTACCAGGCAAATAAAAATATTAAAATCAATTTCCCCCAAAAAAAATTAAAATCTCTCCCGGTAACGATTCTCTAGAACATTCCAATCCCAAATTCCGCTTCTGGCACCTTCCACTCTCCCGTATGGTCTATAAAAACGCTACACGCATCGCCCCCATTCACACCGCCAATAAAAAGCAACAAAATCCGTTCAACTTGCTGACGTGTCAACCACTCTCCTAGGGATCGAGACGATGGCCGGCGCCGCCGCCTCGCTGGCTCTCAAGAAGCTACTCTCCAAGTCCCTCCTCGCCCCCAGCTCCCTCGGCGCCATCCGCGCTACCGCCACGCCGTCGATCCCTCGCCGTCTCTTCAACACCAACGCCGTCCGCCGCTACTTTGACGACGACGACCTCGACGATGTCGGCGACCGCTTCTACGGCCGCGACGGTCTCTTTTCAGGTACTCATCTAGATCGTCTCCCTCCACATTTGAAAATTAATCCACGGTTAATAATTTATAGCTAAAAAATTAGCTCTGGAAATTGATCTTATAAAATAAAATACTCGTTGACGTTTGCTCGAAACGTTGGGAATTTGTGTAGGAATAATTTGTCGTCGGCTGTCCACTTATTTGGAAAAAATCTCCAGCATGTAATTGTTTAATTACATATGAAATTTAATTTGCTAATAATTTATTTTCGTCGGAAGAAAAGGTGAGAGTTAATGCCGATTTTGTTTGGGGTTTTATGCGGATTCGGTACCTAAACTTTCGATCCCTTGCAATTTAATCCAGGCGGTCCATCTCTTTTCGGGCCAGCAAGGAGCCCGAGCCAAGTGTTCGAGCTGATGGACAAATCCAGCCACATCCCCGGTCGCGGCGGGGACTACCGCCGCAGCTGGAGCGGGAAGGAGACGGAGGAAGGTCTGCAGCTGCGGGTGGACTTGCCGGGGCTGGGGAAGGAGGATGTGAGGGTGTCGGTGCAGCACAACACGCTGGTTGTAGAGGCCAAGGGCGGCGAGGAGGAGGGGAGGAGGAGGTACATTAACCGGGTTGAGCTGCCGGAGAAGAAGTACAAGATGGACGCCATCAAGGCCGAGATGAAGAACGGGGTGTTGAAGGTGGTTTTGCCTAAGATCAAGGAAGAGGAGAGGGCCAGTGTGTTACATGTCACCGTCGATTGATCTGTGATGATTTGAGGTCTTTTGTTTTTGGGTTTGGTCGTGGACTCGTGGGTATGTGTAGTTATTGCTGTTAGGATCTCTTCGTCGAAGAGAATTGAAGTTTAACCGGATATTAATCGCATGCGATCGGAAAGTGGCAAAGTCCAGCCAATTTTTTTATTTCTTTAAACATAGTTACAATTACTTAAGGCCAAATAGTGGGACTTGGCGAGGCCAATCAAAAGAATGGTAACCTAAAGAAATGGAAAAAACCTAATTAGCCTCATGAAAGGAGATATTGCCATAGATAAACTCTGATATAATATATACTTTCGTGTGACAGTTATGCAAAGTAATTTATAACTTCTTTAAACTGATTTTAAATTCATGGTCTCCAGTCATAACTAGTATTAAAATTATTTTTTTATGATAATAATTAATATTTTTTGGAGAATTTTAGTGTTAAATTTGAGTTCTAATTTTTGCATAAAGTGATATTTTAAAATAAATACATATATTATCTTTATCTATTTTATGACAATAGATTGTGCTAGATTTACTTGTTTCATAAATTTTACATCATCACTCACCTTCTTAACTATCTTTAAATAATCCTTGCGATTGATGTCTTTTTTAAGAAAATATCTCAATTAATTCATTGTAGTGTTTTAATAACCTAGAAGATGAGATTTTTTGTGACTTGAATATAGACAATTTTTTTATATTTTGATATTTATTTTTAAAATAATTAATTTTAATATTTTTGGAAGAAAAAGTATCAATCTCTTATATAAATTTTTTTCAAAGGTTTATGTAGCTTCATTGAAAAAATAACAGAGTACACATTCCAGATTTTGCAGTGTAGTGTTTGAATAACTTAGAATATGCGATTTTTGTAATATAGACAAAAAATTTTTTGGTATTTTTATATTTATTTAAAAAAATTAATTTAAATATTTTTGGAAGAAAAACCGTTATGTAATTTTTTTAAAGGTTTATGTAGCTTCCATTGAAAAAATAACAGAGTAGACATTCCAGATTTTGCACTTGCAAAGAAAGTAACAATAAATACATCACTTTAGAGAGATTGTACTAAAATTATATGTTTACAGCTACAAAATATTCAAAAAAAAGGGTAAAAATATGTTAAAACCAAGTAATTACACCATGCTGGAGTGAATACATCCATCAAATAGAAAACAAATGGTTACTTAAACCATGCTTCCCATTGGATATCGAATCTGACATGTTCGTGAAGGACGAAGTTTGGATGACCAAATTGATAAATCATAAACGTTAAAGCATCAAACGGAACTTCTCCTCTTTCCTTCTTCTCGCCTATCCAGTGCCCCAGAAAAACCCCAAACCACAATACCTTGGTGGGGAAAGTCGGAAACCCTATTCCTCGCCTCCGCTCCGATTAAAGGAAATGGCCGCCTCGCAGGCTCTCAGGAAACTCCTCTCCTCGTCCACCTCGCCCAGCGCTTCGCTTCGCTTGGTTCGCCCCGTCGTCGCTTCCTCCACCTCCTCGCCCTTCCCCGCCTCCGACCGGCGATCCGGTGAGCATCTGTCTTGCATCCCGTTTCGTGATTAGGGTTACGGATTGTGAGAGACTGTTCAGAAGAATCCTATTATGGGCTAGTAACTACTTAGTAATTGAGATTGATTTTATTACTCGATTGCAGATGTCGTCGATCCGTTTCCTTCTGCGAGAAGGTTTGTCTCTTCGTATGTTATGCCGGAGAGGATTGCGGGTTTGGATGGGCGAAAGGTTCCGGGAATGGGGTTCGCATTTTCGGCGCACAGGCCTGTGGTGCCCCGTCCTTTGGCTGGACGATTTCAGGTGCGGATGATGTCTGTTGGTGCGATGAGGACCGGTAAGCCTCTCAAGTACAATAAGGTTAGGAAAGGGAGATGCAGTAAGGGTTTTAAAGCCGACGGGTCCCATCTTAGTTTCGGGAAGTACGGGATCAAGTGTTGTGAAAACGGTCGCATTTCGTCCCGGGCTATTGAAGCGGCTCGTAGGGCTATAATGGGGCAGTTTAAGAGGAAAGGTAAGGTGTGGATCAGAGTGCTTGCTGATATCCCTGTCACCAAGAAACCAACAGAGGTCAGAATGGGAAGAGGAAAAGGTGGCGTCGCCGGTTGGATTGCTCGTGTGTCCACGGGGCAGGTTCTGTTTGAATTTGATGGTGTGTCGTTGTCGGATGCCCAACAAGCCGCTACACTTGCGTCGCATAAGATATGCTTGCCAACAAAATTTATGATATATTCATAGCCACCTAGTTGCTTGGCGGGGCATTTCCGGAGAGATCTACTTTTGTTGAATCAGTTGCCTTGATGACGGTTTACATATCACTGGAAGTCGTCTTCAGAGGACACAAGGCGCCAGGTTATGCTATTTTCCATTTGTAGGAACCTGAATATGCTAGTTTGTTCAATTTTCGTATCTGTTCGGTGGTGTCTAAGATAGGAGTACCTATCTGAAAACACTTTCTTGCCCGAGTTGCTTCTGGTAATATAGGCAGTTGATGCTATGATGAGGAATTGCTTATATGCATTGCCATATTCTTGCACCTTGGTTATTGTTTGTAGCAAACATTCTACTTGAGATACTTGTCCCGACTTCTAACATTGTTGCATTGGTGAAACCAAATAAAGGTTCAGTTTCTCCCTAATCAGGGTTAAGATTATGCTTAAATTTGTATGGGAAGACAGTTTGGCAGTCTTGCTTCCGATTGGTTAAGAGTCGGAATCTGCCCCAAAGGTAATCGTTTTACCTGGAGGCTTTGCTGCTGTGCGATGGAGTTAAACCAGTCCTCTGTTTGCCATTTGTTCAGTTTGGTTTAGTTTCATCATATTATGTTCTTGAATCAAAAAAGGGTTATTTCAAGGATTGTCTAGACGTAGGGGACGACGTGGTCGTGGTTATTGAAAGTACTGCTGCTCTCTAACTGCAGTTTTGTCTCAATTAGCTTGCATTTCAGTTCGCGTGAGCCATTCACCAGTAGATGGGATGATAACTCGTAGAGGCTTACGTGCGTGCATTATCGACGGGGTGAATGCGAGCAATAACGGGACAACTTCGATAGTGCATGATGGATGAATGGAGTGGCCAGGCTGCAGATAAGAGCCTGGCGAAAGCTAGCAAAGAAGATGATGTACCAATGGCAGAGGAAGGACACCTCAAGAGTCGCTCCAATCTCAAGCATCAAGTGGGTATCACTAATAATACGTTCACTTCACCTATTAACAAAATAGGGTCGACACATTACAGACAAAAGCAAGCTCAATACTGCAGAAGCATTCTAGACAACTAATTCCATCTTCCATGTCCACGGTCAAAATTTTCTTTCCCTATGCTGGGCAATTGTTACTTATATAGCCGACTAATGTTTCTAAAACCAACAAGCAAGTTCGAGCCATATCATACTCGACCTGGTGGTCGTTCGAATACCAGGTGTATTAACCAGCCTTCAATTTAAAGGCGAGGTTCAAATGACGAAAGGCTTACAGTGGATACCTAAGGCATCAAGAGATGAGGAAGGACGTAGGAAGCGACAAAATACTTCGGAGAGTTGTAAATAAGTGTAGATTCGGAGATTCTGAATAGGTGAAAAAATGTTTCCAAAACAACCAAATAAATCCGACGCAGTTACGACATTCTCTTACGTTGTAATCAAAACAGGGCCGAGCCCAAGGCTTATTTTCTGATGGGCCAAACATAAGGGCATTAAGGGCTTGCACCTGTCGGTCGAAACGTCGTCATGCAAACAATAAAGAAAAAATCCACAAACAAAACAAGCAAACCATTAATTAATTCATTTTTAATTAAAATAGTGTACAGTTTCTAAATTTAGTTGAAACTTATCGAAAAAAATGATTCTAATTCTTGTTCTTCTTTTTTGTATGAAGACACGCGATTCTTTTATAATGTTCTTCGATAAGCTTTGTGCTTCTCCTCTAGAGAAAGTTTATCAAATGCCATGAAGATTCTTCAAAAAGAAAACAATAGAGGAAAACAACACTGGCATTGTCTTTCTCGTTGGGCGAATTCCCGGAAAACAATTCGCCCATTGCATCCTGATTATTTGAGAGGAGTCATGGTTGGCGAAGTCTAACTTGTCATTTTAGCGCAAACAAGAAAAAAGAAAAAATGATATGTTACTGAATGATTATTTACACCGGTGCCATTTGACAATAATTTATCACTAAAAATATCAATTCGAAAAAATCTCGATCCCAAAATAGAAGAAAATCTCTATCCCGCAATTAATTCTTGGCCATCTTTGATTTAAATTTATCTATTTATTTATTTTATCGGTTAAATTAGGACCCACATTAGGTGACTTGCGGAGGCAACCGACGGCCAGCTTCCCGAGTTCGTAAATTTCGGATATGTATGATAATTAGCTGGTGGCTTATTCGAAGCGTAAAGTCGACAATAAAATCGACAATTCTCCTTTTTTTATTATAAGTAAATAAGCTTTATTAAAATTAAAAGCAGTAATACCAGCAAGCTGACCTAATTGGTTTCCTCCCCCATCGAAAAAAGTATGTCCGGTGTTACTGTTCGGGAAGACTTTTCCATAGTAATACCAGTAACACCGACAGACTCCCCACCCCCTATGTTGACTTCTTCGTAGGACAGTTAACGTAAAATCCAGTAGAAAAAAGTAATAATTAGGAAAAGAGCTGTACCGTATACACTGCGGTACAAAATCAGCCATAAGATAAAATTAATAGCGAACATATTCGCTATTTATAAATATACGTCTCCTATTATATCTTATCTATTATTATTTTTTGAAGGTTTATATCTTATCAATTAATAAAAACATTGCCCTACAAGCTTCTTTGGGTATAGTCATAAAAATTGCCAAAGTAGTGAAAGCCAGCAGTCTTATGAAGATGATACAAGAAAAGGGGCTTGGAGTTGTGTTCCTGTCAGGAAAAAAAGAAGAAAAGGGGGACTTGGACTTGTGAAAATGAAACATAATCTGAATTCACAAGAGGCGAATGATTTATTTACTCAAAAAAGAGTTCGAGTTCGAATCCTTGAAAATGTAGCAGTGACAAATACTTGTTAGAAATTTTTTGTAACTTTTCAAAAGTCTCACCCGACTCGAATATGTATTTGTGTGTACGGTATAAACAAAATTGTGTTCATGTGTTAGGCAGATTAAGAGGAAAGGATCACATCATAATCCAATACTTACAGCTCAAAGAATTTGTTTGTTATTTGTTTATAAAACAATCCAATGCTACAGCTCAAAGAATTACAAAAGATACCAGATTTGGAGTTGGGGCTGAGTTTGTTTGTAATTAATTTATTAAAAAATTTGAATAGAATCTTTATTTATGTAAATTAGATCGTCTAATATAAATACCATATATCTTATTACTAATAAAAATTCTTCATTCTAGGAAAGGGTGAAAGAAAAGAGCCAAGAGCGTCAGTGCCACGTCATTCTAAAAGGTGGGCCCCTGTAACCTGTCCCTTGGAAATCTTTCTTACGTGGCAGGTGTGGACCCGTGACTTGTCTCCCGGGGGAGAAGGATATACTTTGGCGCCCTTAGGAATATTCGAATATTCTCGATTCCTACTGGTGAACGCGCGCTTTCTTCAAACGATTGGTTGTTGGGCCCCGGGAGTGGAATTACATAGTTACCCCCCACAGTTACACCGGTGCTTTGGCGAAGGTGAGTACTACGTCGCTGTCGCCGACTTGCCCTTTCCGTTTTGGAGGATCTTTGATTGTGGGGATCGGACGGTGGGGATTTGTTGGCGGAGCTCTGATGGTTTTTACTTTGGGAAAAGTCCACTTTCGTACCCTGTGGTATCGATCAAAATCACTTTAGTACCCTGTGGTAAAAAATCGATCAATCGAGTCATACTTATTCCAATTAACATCAAAAAGGGCCTCGGACAGCTGCCCGGAGCTGCCCGAACCTACCCGCCCGCTGCCCAGGCCACGTGGTGCGCCACGTCACCAATTTTGGTGACGTGGCGCCACGTCACCAATTCCTCCTCCTCCTCCCCTCCTCCTCCTCCGCCTCCTCCTCCTCCTCCTCCCCGCATCCCCCTCCTCCTCCTCCTCCTCCTCCGCCTCCTCCTCCTCCGCGTTCCTCCTCCTCCTCCTCCTCCCCTCCTCCTCCGCGTCCTCCTCCTCCCCGCGTCCTCCTCCTCCCCGCGTCCCCCTCCTCCTCCGCGTCCTCCTCCTCCTCCTCCTCCTCTCCTCCTCCTCCCCACGTTGCCCTCCTCCTCCGCGTCCTCCTCCTCCCCGCGTCCCCCTCCTCCCCCGCGCCCCCCTCCTCCTCTCCTCCTCCTCCCCGCGTCCCCCTCCTCCTCTCCTCCTCCTCCCCGCGTCCTCCTCCCCCTCCTCCTCTCCTCCTCCTCCCCGCGTCCCCCTCCTCCTCTCCTCCTCCTCCCCGCGTCCCCCTCCTCCTCTCCTCCTCCTCCCCGCGTCCTCCTCCCCCTCCTCCTCTCCTCCTCCTCCCCGCTTCCTCCTCCTCCTCCTCCTCCTCCTCCCCGCGTCCCCCTCCTCCTCCTCCTCCTCCTCCCCGCCTCCTCCTCCTCCTCTTGGTGACGTGGCTGACCACGTGGCCCGGGCAGCGGGCGGGTAGGTTCGGGCAGCTCCGGGCAGCTGCCCGAGGCCCTTTTTGATGTTAATTGGAATAAGTATGACTCGATTGATCAGTTTTTTACCACAAGGTACTAAAGTGATTTTGGTCGATACCACAGGGTACGAAAGTGGACTTTTCCCTTTTACTTTTTAGAGGACGGTTTCCGTGGGACCCACAACGGACGCCTGTCGTTTTCTAGTCTATCTTGGGAATAGTCGATGATTCACTTAAAATGCACCCATCTGCACATGACAGTTGCATTTTTTCATTATTTGAAAGACTTACAAAATTAATTAATCACTACAACATTCTTAAGAAATACTTAATTAATTTTAAAAATGATATTTCCCAAGGTATACATTTGAACATTTTAACTAATCTAGATCGGAATGTTTAACAATAGTTGGATTAAATATTTATTTTCAATCTGTTATAATTTAGAGTCGAGTACTATATAATTATATATTTAAGAATTATGACGATGGTTGCAATAACAAATAACTCTCAAATCTCTTCGTTCCGCGAAAATTCCACGTAAACAAAATTTTAACGAGCTACTACAATCACGCCACGCTACCGTGGTTGGTTTTCTTAACCGCAAAATAGATTGCACAATAGTTGGGGACCAAGGGAGAAGGATAAATTGGCCTCTTTTTTTAAGTTTTGAAGTCCCGACAGAAGAAGAAGAAGAAGAAGAAGAAGAACTCGAGTAACATTAATTCGTCCTCATCTTTGCTCAGTTGCGTGCTCGTCAACGAAGGGACAAGGATGAAGGATAATTTAAGAACTGCTGCTTCAATCCCAATGGAATTGAAAATTAACTATATTGAGGCGTAATGGATTGTACATGCTTAATCATAATTTAATTGAACAATATTAAAACTAAGTTAGTGTACATATAATCGGAAAGAAGTCGTATGCATTTAGGTAAGTGCATAAAGAGTATACAAATTCAAAGATGGTGTAAAAAATTTAACTTTAAAAAAATTGAAAACAGTCGTATCACCTATCGGATCAATCCAAATAGATGTAGGATCATAATTCACTAACTAAAAGCCTCTAGTTGAAAAATTAATGATGTAGGGAGTTTGCTATATGATTTTCATCTACTTATGAAAAAAATGAGATTGCTAAATGAATTTCACGTATGTTGAAAGATTACGCCATTGATTTTTATGGATTGTTGAGTCTTGTATATAAACGTTAATCCGTTAATAATTTTTTAAGATATAATTCGCTTTTATTTCTCAAACACAATTATTCCTTTGAAGGATGGAGTTTGTCAAATTGTCGACAAATTTGGATGACTTTTTTAAAGTTCGATTTTATTAGGAGAATTAGAAATTAATGGAAGTCAATATAATTAGTAAACAATTTCAAATGATAAGTTTGATTTACACGAATAGAAAAAGCATTAAAAAACTTCTTTTAAAATAAAATGTACTAATTAGTAATTACAGACCTCTTTTTTGCACGAAATCTCTAATTTCAAACCCTAGCGTCAAATATGGAAAAAAGGCAATCCCGTCGACTAAAACACACCCCGCGGACCGCGGCGACCAGTAACTTAAAGGACAAAATAGGTATTTCTTCCAAAACCAAATAATTTTTTTTGAGGAAATAATTTGGGTTAACGTTATAAGCGAAGGAAGTAGAGTTAAGGCTCCTTCTCCTCATCCTCAACCTCAACGCTTGCTTCCTCCTTCCTCGCGTTATAACGTTAATCAAATTATTGAGCTTTCGTTCAAGAGGAGAGAGAGAGAGCTCTAGAGAGAGAGGGGCTTCAAATTGATCAAAGACCAAGAGGGTATCTTGAATTTTTCTTCCTTCCGTGTAAAGCCTTTTTTTTTTTAACTTTCTGGGTTCGGAATTTGGTGGCCGGTTGACTTTAGTCTTGGTGCTTTAGTGTAGTGTCAAATACTTTGGCCGACAAGTTTTGCTCCGGTCTCTGATCGCCTGAAAATGGTTTAAGCTTTCCACGTCAAAAGCTTAGTTTTTTTTTCTTTTCTATCTGCTTATTTTTCGTTGTTTGCTTTCGTTGGTGTCTTTTCTTTTTGATGTTGTGACGATGGGTTTGGCTGTTTGTTGAAGCTTTTGGTTTCTGTGAAGTTTTTGGTCATCAGTGGTTAACCGATGCTGAGTCGGTCGAAGTTTTAAGAGACTTTGATTCAGTCAACTCAGACTTCATTTGGGACAATTTTTCGATTTTGAATATATAAACGTAAGTTCACAAAAAAAGTCATGTTGTTCTATTGGTAATAAAAGCTTGTAAATTTGAGACAATTGCGATTGTTTATAGAGAGAGCTTTCTTGTCGGAGTAATAATTTGTTCTATTAGTGAGAATCCGGATGGATGGAGGTTTGTTCTGGTTGCGTACTCTGTTAATCAGAGAACCTGATTTCCTATTCTGTGTTCTTTCCATTCTAAGGAGCACTTCTATACACTTTTAACTTGTGTAATTTCTGAGTTCCGGCTTGTTTTTCGAATTGAATTGGGATGTAACTTCAGCAATTATCTTTAGTTCTTGTTATCCATTAGACCCTTTTTTGTCATGGATTCATCTATTAGCCTGTCTGTGTAAATTGCATTCTTATGAGCTTTGCATTTCATTGTGGCAGGTTGCTGCATTTGGTCCTTCCTATCGAGTCCGGCCGGAGTTCTGATTGCTCGAATCTGTTACAATCAGTGCCATGGGACCATTATCAGGAGGATCTAACGAGAGGGGAATAAGTAAGCTGCTAGGGATAAGATTCCTGGAGGTTATTAGCAGGAGGAGAATTTCCTACAGGACTTACCAAAGCATTGTGTTGGTCATGACGTTTCTGGCATACGCAAGCTACCACGCAACTCGGAAGACCACCAGCGTAGTCAAGAGCACCCTTGATCCTGCATCCTCTGAGACGGGCCTCCGATTCCCCCCGTGGAAAATGAGTTACGTGAGTGAACCGGATGATAGAAGAAGATCTTCGCTGCTGCTTGCAGATGGTTGGTCTCCGTTTAACGGAACAGATGGGACGGTGTTGCTTGGCGAACTTGATGTGGCATTCCTAGCTGTGTATGCCATTGGGATGTACTTCTCCGGACACTTTGGCGATCGGATGGATTTGCGGATCTTTCTGACGGTCGGGATGTTAGGAACATGTGTATTCACTTGCTTGTTTGGTGTTGGATACTGGGCAAACATCCATAGTTTCTACTACTTCTTGATAGTACAGATGTTGGCCGGGTTGTTCCAATCGACGGGATGGCCTTCGGTTGTCGCAGTAGTCGGTAATTGGTTCGGGAAGAGGAAGAGGGGGCTTATTATGGGGATATGGAATGCACATACTTCTGTTGGCAACATTTCAGGGTCGTTGATTGCTTCTGCAATGTTGACTTATGGATGGGGTTGGTCCTTTGTTGTGCCTGGTCTGTTGATTGGTTTTATGGGTGTACTGGTTTTTCTGCTGTTGCCAGTTAGTCCTGAATCTGTTGGAGCTGATGGAGATGAGGATGAAGAGGTTTCTCCGAAGAAGGCCGGAGAGGAAGTTGCAGAGCCTCTTTTGGGATCCGAGACTGAGGATGGAGACCGACCTGTCGGATTCATCGAAGCATGGAAGATTCCGGGGGTTGCGCCATTCGCCCTCTGCCTTTTCTTTGCGAAACTGGTGGCTTACACATTTCTTTACTGGCTCCCTTTCTACATCAGCAACACAGGTAAGAAGATGATTATGCCTTTGGGAACTTGCAATTCGCTGTGGCCTGACTTGTTTTCGCTGTTTCTGCAGCAATTGATGGAAAATATTTATCAAGTGCATCATCTGGAAACTTGTCGACAATATTTGATGTCGGTGGTGTGCTTGGGGGAATATTAGCCGGGCACATTTCTGATCGTCTGGACGCCAGAGCAATTACAGCAGCAAGCTTCACGTATTGCGCCATTCCCGCTCTCTTCCTGTATCGAAGCTACGGAAGCATCTCGTTAACTGTCAACATTGTCCTGATGTTCATCACCGGCATGTTTGTCAATGGTCCCTATGCTCTCATAACGACAGCCGTTTCGGCGGACCTTGGAACTCACACTTCATTGAGAAGGAACTCCAAGGCATTGGCAACTGTAACTGCGATCATCGATGGAACTGGCTCGGTTGGTGCTGCAATAGGACCTTTACTGACGGGCTACATTTCAGCCAAGAGCTGGAGTGCTGTTTTCACGATGTTAATGGCGGCAGCTTTAATCGCTGGCTTGCTTTTGACGAAGCTTGTCGTGGCCGAGGTGACTGCCAAGATAAGGGAGTCGTCGGGGTCTCGAAATGCACCAGCATCAGACGTGCCTGATGTATAAATTCAGCTCAATGATCAGACTCGCTCCATTCGCACCGTCGACGAAAGCTTTGCTGGAGCAGGCGCCATAGTCTGGTATCCCTGCACGTACAGTGTTGTATATTGTAATATGATATCAATTCAACAAAATGCTGCAAGTGGATAGCTGCCTCTTCAGGGTCATTTCCCTGACGAGAATTGGCAAGCTTGTTGGAGATAGAACCTTAGGAACTTCCCTATACAATTGGATTTCGGGCAGCAGAATCACTTAAATTCTGCAATTTGTTACCACCCAAAGAAATAGTTCACTGTAATCAATCTTCTGATGATTGTTATATATTTGTCATTCGGATTGGACCATAATTCCCTTTGTCAGACATTAAAGCGATGAGCTATGCTGTATCCAAGTCTAACAAATCAGAGTTCTACTAGGATTAGTTCATCATCATCGTCTGGGAGAGATTTTGAAGGTCGACTCTAGATAAGTCGTTCGTGATACGACAATCATAGACGTAAAAGTGCCCAATGGATAGATATAGTAGATTTTGACCCCTCCACGACCATACGTTCCGATTCGGATAACATGTATGTATGCCATTCGCCTGGTTTTCTGCTAAGCAAATAGATATCTGCACCACAATGCTGGTTTTCCTGGCAGAAGCTACTAGCTATAGCCATCCAGAGACCGCAATGAAGCTATCGTCTCCAATTTAAGTTTCGGCCACGAATGACGAAACCTTCACGAAATGTTACAAGCACGGTCATTTCAGAAAGGCCAGATTCACAGAACTTCATTGCTTGTGGTGCCCAGAAAAACGCCTCTCAGCTGACTTCAAGAACACCTAAGCAATGGAGAAGACCAAGAACATAAATAATAGATTTCTGCAGGGACTTATGATCATAGAACAATAGGAGTCCAAAATTTATCCAATATCAAAGATTGTAACTCCCCTTTCCCAGCAGGAGAATTGCCTCTGCTGTCCCCGGATGCCACAATCCGAGCAGATGAGGCTCGGCTAGACCGCGAGAGACGGGGTCCGGGCGAGTTAAATCATCAAGCCTAAGATAAACAATGGCAAGGGTTAAACATCAGAGAAGAAACTAATCCGATATGACGAAATCCTAGCTCCGGGGACTTGGTACTTTCATCAGCACGAGATTGCACACATTCTCCGACTGTACTGCGATCCGTCCATTCGACAATTCTCATGAGTCGAACTCGAGACTTAACGCCCTATCGGCTATAAAAAGGCAGATTCTAAAAAGCAGTACCAAAGATTCAAAAAGACGAAAAAAAAGAAAAAGAAGCAAACTAGCAGAAATCCAAAAAACCAACAGTTACAGTAGAATTTCATAAACGAAATATCAGCTTATATATCAAAAAAATCGATTCGTCCAAAACAATCCTGATAAAAGAGAAAAAGGAAACCAGAAAAATAATAATAATATTTACAAAAACATGAAATCCTCGTAATTAATTAATCGTCGCGAGGCTTGGATTGGGGCTTACGGTACTTCTCCTCGATAAGCTTGGCCCTGATGAGAAATTCCGTGGCCACCGCCGCCTTCACGTTCGGAACGTCGTAGCTTTGGGCGATGTGGACCCCACACACCGTCCCCATTGTGAACGAGAAACTCCTCCTTATTATCCCCATCCTTCTACTTTCCCTTTCCCTTTCCCTTTCCCTTTCCCTGCGATGAGGATCGCCGCCCTCTCTCTCCTCGCCAAGCTGTCGTCCGTTTGCGGGTTCACGCTCTGGTGGTGGTGCAGGCGGGGAGCTGTCGTTCGCCGTCGAAACCGTGTAACAATGATATTGGACGACTGGTAGTTTGAACTGAATGTTTGTTGTGAGATAATAATGTTTTTAAAACCGAACCGGAAAGACGATCCATAAATTTTTAATTTTCTGATTTACTCGGTTGGTGCATCGGTCAATTCAGAACTTTTTTAATACTAATAATAATTATTAAATAAAGTAAAATAAATTGAATTTGGCATTAAAATGATAAAATATTAAATAAATTTAAATATATACTAACTTTGGTATACAATTTATCTAAACAAAATTTTCAAATATTAATTTAACAAGTCTAGAAGTACATGAAGATGATGATATGAATTTTTTTTTGAAAGGTGAAAATTATATTACTTCTCAGAAAAATATCAAAGTATTACACCAAATTGTACCAAAATACAGCTCTATAGGTACTAGATAAACGGCTATCAAGGCTAAGTGGTGATAGACGCTATCGCTATCAAGTACACACAAAAAATCTCACAGCTTATACGACAAAAATTTCCCCAAAACTCCTAAAAGCATAAAGAAACACAGCCAAACATCAAGGAGGGTCAAAACGCTTGACTCGTTCAATACTTGCCAATCCCTTGAATTGTAGAAGAGTCGTTGAATAGTCTTTCACCAAAGAAAGACCCATTTGCAAGGCGGTGTTCAAAGCCTCAGTCGCTTGCTCCTCAGCTCGTGCATCATCACTAACCACCGGAATCACAGGATCGACAACGAATAGCAGAGCAGCTTGATCAACTAAAGGCAAGGACAAAGGTTTAATCTTTACCTTACGTAACGAAATCTTCTTTAGAGCAGCCGCTTTGCTTGTTAGCTTCCTCACCCAGGAGCTTGATCTTGTCGCATTATGCTGAAATGGCTGACCTTCATCTTGGACCGCCATTGCTGTAGCTTTAAATATTTCTTCCGACACCTCAGGATGCTGCACAGTATTCTCCGAACCCTCAATAGGCTTCCCAACAACAAACTTTGCGGGTTCGGAACTTGTCTCAAGAGACAACTTCGCTGACCGAAAAGCCTCGTCAATACAAAGCTGTGCTATTTCAAGATCGAGAGCAGTCAAGAACCTCTGATCCGACACAATGTCAGAATTAGAATTAGAATCACCAGCAACTTCAAGTTGCTCCACTTCAAGATGCTGTACTTCAGCATCATTATCTTGCCTCTGTTCTTCTAAAATATCATCACCATCCTGACATTGCTTCACAGAAGGGGCACATGCAGTAGCTGAAGAAGTTATAACAACGATTTGCTTCAGCAAACCATCCACGGGGTGCACTTCAACCTCCAAACTATTCACATCGGCTGCATCACCAAGAGCGACAGAGAGAATAACACTCTCCGCAACATCACACACTGCATCCTCAGTATATGAAAATGGAACCAGCCCAACATGATGATTGACATCCACTACGATGAGTGCCTGTAAAAGATCGAGATTGAGAATCTTTGCAACATTTGCATCAAAAGATCGAGAATCTATAGCAATATGAGCATCAACAGCAGCGGGAAGAAGCTATCCACCATCCGCGAATACCTCCCCTGCAACATCTACATTAACTGCACCAAGGGGAGACAAAAATCCTGGGAGACCAGTCACCCCACAACAAGATGAAACCACCTCAACCTCATTACCAGCCCTGTTGCACCAAGGAAAGTCCACCCAACCGGAATCCCAATCTGTGAGCGTACAATCATCAGCGACACAAGAGTCCATCTCTTCAATACAGACTAAGTAAGAATCGCTGCTAATCTGCAAATTAAAATTCTTCTTCACGCGGTCTAGAGAAGTAGCAGAAATAAGCACAAAGGCGACATCTAGTCGTTGCCGACTAGTTGTAACCTTGTGAACGGCTTTAAAATTCCCAAGAGAGGAGGTCAGCCACTCCAAAAAAAGGGAGTTCCAAACCTGAAGTGGGACACCCTTTATTTGAAGCCAGATGCTCCTCGTGTTCGCTCGAAAACTCAGACTCCAAGGAACGAGGGCATTGAAGTATGGAGAGAGCTTAGACCTCCATAGCTCAAAGTCAGCCAAAGAATCAAAGAAAATGAGCACTAGGTCACCGCATAAATCCTGAACTTGGAAACTCTTAAACACATAATTAGTCAGATTTTGCTTGATGTACCTGGATTGGCCCGCGTCAAACAGCATCGCAACCATACTACGGTCTAACCAATCGGCCTGGAGATCCTCTGGGGGCAAATACTGCAGGTCCACGACCCCGTCCAAGCCTGGAAGCACCGACGGGGAGACTGTCAGACGAGCATGGTCCAAGGAATCAACAAAAGACTTATCTTTCTGAACCCACTGCGGTGCCCGAGAGGAAGAAGCAGCGACAGGAACCACCAGAAAAGGAGCAGAGCCCTTTGTCCCACCATGCACAAATTTTTCCCTAGAAACAAAAAGGAGCCATTTCTCCACCCTGGTTCCATTGAGCTTGAGGATTAGGGAGTCGACGTCAACGCTCAACGGAACCCTAATGAATCCGAACCTAGAATTCCTCTAAGAGTCAACCACTGAACAATGAGGACTGAACAACTCCCGGAGGGAGCCATGCTTCCAAATGGGAGGAAGATTATCGACAAAGATTGTTGATGACGGGGCGACAACCACCATATCTGGAGAGGAAAAAGGAGTCCCCCGCCACCATCCAACCTTCCCGCCGATGGAAGGTGGAGGGTGGTGACGCCGGAGCGAGAGAACCTAGCAGAGGGACGGCGGTAACGAATCTGCTTGTCCTCGACTGTGTTCTCAACCACGAATCTCACAATTCTGATGGGTTTTACAGCCTGTTTGGAACCAATTCCGACAGGAAAGGAATTCCATTTCTAATTCCTAATGGTAATGGAAAGAAATCTCTTTCCTATTTTGTTGTTTGGAACCATAAGTTAAATTTTGGGAATTGAATTGAAATATTACATAAACACCCTCTAACAATCCCAAGGCAATTAGAGGAACTCTAAAAAGCCAAGTCAGAGACAAAGAAATGCATGGTGCGAGCAATTCTAAGGCAAGCTTGGTGGGACTGCAAATCAGTCTACTCCCATGCAAGCTTGCAACATTGAATCGCATATATATCTCAGATTTGGAGGACTTGAACGTTTGCAGTCCAAATACAGACAGTGTTTTGACACATATGACAGGGGTCTACCCAATCAAGTTGAATTCGACGGCTGCTTGATATTGGAGTGGGATTTCCATCAGGGCAGCAAGAGCAAAAGCTGTTTCTTTCTTTCAAGAAGTCACATTCTTTGTCATGATTGTAGTGAAATTCAGAAACTGTACAAAAGAAGAAAAATGTGACGACAATGGGTTACTGTTACAATATTTCACCAAGTAAGTTTTCTTTGTCGGCAAAAAGGCTTAGAAATCATCTTGGAAATGATGCTACCTGAAAATTGTCAAAGTCTCGGGATGGAATTTTGTCATCAAATTTCTTCATGTCTTCCCATGGTCCATCACCAACACCAACAAGAATTATGGAGAGTGGATGCTAACTGCAAGAGTGGGTTAGCTGAGTAAACAAAATGCACACAAAGTTTTATCCAAAGCAACACCACATAGCTTCCCTATTAGTCCAGTTGGAGCACACCATATACAAGTTATACATACCTTTCCCATTATTGAGTGAGTTCATTTAGGATAGTTACTAATCTAGTTTTACAGCATTAAGAATCAGAAAAGTTGCCCAACAATCGTATGTTGGCACCGCATGTTAACAAAGTACCCAACAGTCTTGCGCTCAGAAAGGGAACATTATTTTTCCCCGGGAACCAGCTTTACGCACACTACTGACTTCATCTGACTTAAAGAACATAAACCAACAAACTAGCATCACGTCTCAGTCCATCTCCAAACCCTTGAACCAAAAAAGCAATATGAACAGAAAGGGCAGATCTTTAGCGAGTAATCCGTACCTCGTCTATACGGCAAAGAACCTCCACTCTCTTAGCAGCTTCCTCCTCGCTCTTGTATAATCCCGCATCAGCCAAGAACTTAATTCCGCGAACCCCAAATCATCAGATAAACAGAAAATATTAAAAACTAAATAAAAAGAGGAACATTGACCCTACACAGATTGAAACCCAGATCTACAAACAAAGAAACCCATATCATTAAACAAGAAAAACCCAGATCAAAAATATAGATTGTTCTAAGAAACTCATATCATTAAACAAAAAAAAACCCAGATTCTTAACCAAAAAAAACTCAGATCGTGCAAGTATGAGAGAGAGAGAGATTACCAGACGGAAGAGGAGAGCTCCAGGGCTCCACTCTGAGATGAGCTCGCGGATGGGAGATGAGCTCTAGCTCGAAGAAGGAAGAGGAGATGAACTTGGGGAAGGAAGAGGAGGTCAAGGAGGGGTTCTAGGGCTCTAGTCGCTGCAAGTATAAGATTGAGTATATAAACAAGGGTATAATAGACATTTTACTACCAAATCCAGTATAGTTTCTCTACAAATATGACCTAATTTTAAAAGAATTCTAAATTGGGACTTTTAAACAAATCAGGAATTCCTTTCCGAAAATATTTGGTTCCAAACAGACTAAATTTTTTAAAACTCCGGAAAGCAATTCCATTTCTTATTTTTTAGGCTTTCCAAACAGGCTAGGATTTTGAAAATTGGGGTTTTAAATTTAGGGTTTCGGGGATTTTGGAATCTCACAATTCTGCTTACTCTTTGCAATTGATAAATAAAGAATAGAAGATTATCTCTCCCTCAATTCTAAAAAACAAAATATGTGAACGGATAAGTTTTGTTGATCCATGATATGAGTTTTTTTTTTTGACATATTAATCAAATTTGCTCGACTTAGTTAATATATTATTGAGAATTGTTAGAAAAATGTTAGTTTATTGTAATCCAAAGACGATGTGCATGCTTCTAATGTGAAAGTGGAGGTGTTGGTTCTTAATTAAATCAGATAACATGTAAAAACAAACATTAATTTTTTTTATCCGATAATCAAATCACCCAGAGGTGTCTGACCGGCTGATCAAACTAGATTTTGAGCTGTCTAATTACTCTCCGGATTTTAGTAAAAAATGGAGCCGAGATTGGTCCCAGATAGCGTGGTTTTGAAAACATTGGATAAAAATTAAGGGTATAAATCATATTTTACTCTCCGTGACTTGTAATTGTCAAAAACTCAGACATTACTCCCCGACCTCTCAATTTTGGAGTCATAAGAAAAAAATACTACATGTTGATGACTTTTATGAGTTTTGTTGGTATCTGAACATCTGCTTAGATCGCATTAAGTACAATATAATAATTTATTATCACAGATGATTTGCACACAACTTTCTACGAAAATGAATTAGACGTCGAGTGGACATAGGTCTCGATATTAGTCATACTCTACCTGATATATATGCTCACACCACGTGAGTTATTCCCCAGAAAAAGAGGTTGGTGCACATAGACGCTACTTAGATCACCCACATCAGCAAACCATCCAAACCAGTTAACGGAATAAACAATTAATTTCTCTCTCATTTACACCCAATCTAACCCAATCCAATCCAATTACATATTTTTCTACCCACAGCAGCAAACCAGTTCACAGAATAAATAATTAATTTCTCTCTCATCCACATATTATCTACTATCATTTTTTGGAATACTAAATTAGATAAAAATACTCGAGGTACAAATGGAAGTCAGAAATAATAAATTACGAATACGAAAATTTAAATTACAAATACATAAAATTTAAATTACATAATTAATTATCGTTCCCGAACTTTTGCCAAATATTCTCAATTAAATCACTTTTCAGAGCGTTATGAGCTTCTCTATTGCGAAGTTGTTCCCTAGCAGTCATGTAGGTTGATAGATTTTCGATGCGTTCAGTAGAGAATTGAAAAAGTTCTTCATTGTCCTCTTCATTACAGAATTCGGCCGGATCATGATAACAGAGATATGTGTCTCGTTCGTCCCCCACTATCATATTGTGCAATATGATGCAAGCCTTCATAATTCTTCCCATTAACTCCTTGTCCCAAAGAAGACATTGACGTCGAATGAATGCAAAACGAGCCTGTAGAACTCCAAAAGCTCGCTCCACATCGTTTCTAGCAGCCTCTTAATGTTGAGCGAATAACTTGTGTTTTAGGATTATCGGAGATGTAATTGACTTGACAAATGCAGCCCATGTAGGATATATCCCATCAGTGAGATAATATGCCATATCATTTTATCGACCGTTGACAACGTAACTCACTTTTGGTGCTCGGCCTTCCAAGACATCACTAAAAACAGGAGATCGGTGCTGTACATTAATATCATTGAGAGTACCGGGTGTTCCAAAGAATGCATGCCATATCCATAAGTCATATGATGCAACTGCTTCCAGAATAATTGTAGACTTTTCGCTCCTTCCTGCATATTGCCCAGCCCATGCATTAGGACAATTTTGCCATTCCCAGTGCATACAGTCAATACTGCCTATCATGCCCGGGAATCTACGTTGTTCTCCGACGTACATAAGTCTTGCCAAATCCTGTGCATTGGGCCTTCTCAGATACTCGTTCCCAAAGCAGAAAATTACACCTTCTACGAACTTCATGAGAGTTTCCCGTATTGTAGATGCACCCATTCTCAAGTATTCATCAACGACATCAGTTGATGTCCCATAAGCTAACACCCTTATAGCTCTAGTACATTTCTGCAAGGCTGTCAGACCAAGGGTACCTGCAGCATTTGTTCTTTGTTAAAAATATTGGTCATTGGCACTAACCACCTCCACGATGCGAAGGAATAACGATCTTTGCATGCGAAACTTTCTCCGAAAGATCTCAGGTGAATACGTTAGTCTCTCAACAAAATAGTCATTCAGCAAGCACTCCTCACCAACTCTTCGTTCTCTGTTGACATATCGCCTTCGCCTTGAAGGTGGTAGGACTCCCTGGGTTAGACTAGGATTGACTACGAAGGCATCCTCGAGTAAGTGATCAATTTGTCAATTTTGTTCACTTCTTCGTGCTTCCCATTCATCAAATTCCCTGGTGAATGAAGCATTAGAACTTGAATCTGAATCTGATGTATTTTCACTGAGAGACATTTGTGATGAGATTTGATTCTCCTGAATAATATTGAAAGGCTTTTCGGTATAATTAAGTTTGTTATGGTCATAAATATATATAGAATTATAGGCGTGGGTTGGATGCCAAAGGTGAAGTGACAAGACAATAGGTACGAGACAAATTACCATAATTAGAGGCGTAGGTTGGATGCCAAAGGTGAAGTGACAAGACAATAGGTACGAGACAAATTACATGAAATGAATGACAAATTACATGAAATGAATGACAAATTACATGAAATGAAAGACAAATTACATGAATGGAAGAATAAATTACATGAAATGATAAATTACTAATTAGTTTCCAAACACTCGAGACATTAGACAGCGCTTCATCTCTTCATCTTCTGGGGATAAGTGTTGTTTCGAAATCAAAGCAGTCAACATGATTTTATCCAACTCCATATTCTTCATGGCCTCCTTTTTTTCATCTCGCTTGATTCTTTGTTGCTCCCTTTGTTGCTCTAGCTCCATTCTCTTCTTGAAAATTTCATTTTCATTATCTCTGGTTATTCTCAACGCACGAATTTCTGCTGCAATATCTTCAGAGGCCTTTCCTTTTCCTTTCCTTTTTTTGGCAGCATCTCTACCCATAGGATGGAAGATTCTTGAAGATATGGTGATTGGATCTTCTGAGTTAGATGGGATTGAATAATCCCCTTCTTTGGTAGTCTTTGACCTCTTCTAGCTTCCACCACTTTCTATATCCTCCTCCGCGATATCAGGAGCCAAATATGTTGAACCGTGATCTCCTTCTTCAATTCGCCACTTGGGACATTTACACATAACTTTATTAAAAACAACAAAGTCAATAAATTTTTTGCCACCATTTCCTTCATAAAGTGTTTGAGCTTCGGTCTCAACATCGGCATCGCTCATGCCGCTCCGTTTCTGTTTGAGTGCTTCTCAGTATGCAGCAACCCACTTTGCTCCATTGGCATTAAGTCGTGTATAACGACCTTTAATTGTAGGCACGTTTCTTTCATGGATCTCTCCCAGATTTTCCGCTTGAGCATTATGGTACAAAGCACTCACTCGGGACCATAGCGAAGCACTCTTCTGATTTTTTTCAATAGTGCTGTCTTGGCTACAGTAGGAGAAAGCTGACATTAGGGCAATGTCTTCTTTGACACTGCAATTACTTGGTGCAGACTTTTTAGTTTTTTTCTCCCTAGCCCCATCGAAGGACAAATGTTGTGGCATATTTTGTGGGGGTTGGTGTTGGAAAAATAGAATTTGGGAAAGATTTGGCAATAATTGAGAGGTATAAAAAGGTTGAGAGTTTGGATAGTCTCCAGAATTTAGATAGACTGAAAGATTATGAGATTCAAATGATTGAAAATTTGGGAAATTAGGATCATTTGGATCCATAGTAGAAATAATATAACAGAGGAAATTTAAAAAGAAAATATTATGTAGTGAAAGAAGAGAGAATTTTAGATGGTGTATGAAAATATGTTAACGTTGAACTCTATTTATAGAGATTTGAAAAATAATAAATTTTTTTTTTTAGTTTTGCTAAAGATAAAGTCTATTTAATAACCATGAAAATATTATCCCAAAATATCTATTTTTAACGAATAATATTATGCCAAGTGGAACTAAATAGATAAATAAGAAAAGAAAAAAAAGGCCAAGTGGCCATTTTCCGTTCGCGAGCGGCGATCGGGCAAGCGAACCGATCGGCCGCTCGCTCCAGCCTCTCATTTGTGTTTTTTTAATAATAAAAAAATGGCCCGATCGATCGGGCAAACGCCTGCTGTGGGTGGTCTTAGACCACCCACATCAGCAACCTATCCAATACAGGTCACGGAATAAATTATTAATTTCTCTCTCTTCCATACCCAATTCCTACCCGAATCCACTTACATATTTTCTACCCACATCAGCAACCCAGTTCACATAATAAACAATTAATTTCTCTCTCATCCACATATTATCTACTCTGATTTGTTTAGATTAAAATTATATATTACGAAAATAATTATGTTTCAATAACACGATTAAATATTGTGATTAAGTCATAAAATTACAAAAGTAAAAATTGGAATACTAAATTAGATAAAAATAATTTAAGGTACAAATGATAAATTACGAATATGAAATTTTCATATTACAAATACAAGAATTTCAAATTACATAATTAATTATAGTTTCCAAACTTTTGTCAAATATGCTCAATTAAATCACTTTTCAAAGCGTTAGATAAGATGAAGGATTATAAGATCCGAATGAGTGATAATTTGAAAAATTATGATCATTTGGATCCATAATAGAAATAATATAATAGAGACAATTTATAAGAAGAGATTATGTAGTGAAAGAAGAGAGAATTTTAGATGGTATATGAAAATATGTTAACATTGGACTCTATTTATAGAGATACAAAATTTAATAATTTTTAAATTATTTTTTAAATTTATTGCTAAAGATAAGCTAACCACAAAAATATTATCCGAATAAATCTATTTTTACGAATAATATTATGCCAAGTGGAAATAACTAGATAGTTAGATAAATAAATATTAAAAAAATTGACCATTCCGCTCGGCCGAGCGAATTTCATTTAACCCTTTTTTTAAAAAAAAATTAAAAAATAGCGCTCGGTACTGCTGCAGGCAGCCTTAACCATAAGAAATATGTATGTGTACATAACATTTTAACATCTTCGAGAGAATTGTTATGATATAATGGAAATATCTTAAATTTGTGTAACTATAAATATCATAGTGTTCTATATTTAACTCAAGTACGAGAATCGTTTTAAAGAAAAATGGGAAAATGTTTTTTTTTAAGAATGTTGACCGGAGTCATGGACGACATGAATGAAGTTTTTTTAAAGAAAGTGATCTGAAAGTCATATATTAAAATAACGATTACAAAACATAAGCATCAAAATAAATACAAAAGTAACGCAAAATATACAAACTACAACGAAAGAACCATACTCTTGAATAAAGTTGACACCTAATTTCGATTTTTTTCCATTTTTTACCGACTTTCCCGCAAAAAAAGAAACTGACACCTCCCCTCCCTTTCTCTCACCCTCCTCGAACACAGCAACGGCCTTTTGAGTTTATAAAATATAAAAAAAAAACTTTTTTGTTATTCGATACAAGATATTAATAATAACCGCCATCCTGACAAGCTGACACTTTCTTTCTTCCTCTTCCTTCCTCCTCCTATCGTCCCAGGTTTCTTCCCCTTCCCCGTCTCCGTCACTATCGCTATTTGTTTTTCACCAAAAAAAAATTATTTGTTAAAACTGACAGGCTGGTGATCCCGGTTGAGATCCCGCCAACAGTATTTCAGGTGTCTCTGTGGTCCATCTGGTTGACTGTCCTTTGCTCCTTCAAGGTACATGCAAAATCTGCTTGCATATTTTTCCATGTTAAAATATATTATCAAAGAGTAGCAATAGAAGCTTACTGTAACTCTCTTATTTTCCCGCCTTTTAATATTTCACCCTCTTGTATTTTTGAATCTCAAACCGATGTTTCAAGCATATTCTGCCTTGCTGCTGGTCTTCGCCGCTGATCTTTTTTTTGGTACCTATTGCCTCCATTGGCTATTATGATAGAGAAAATTATATCCATTTACCTGTATGCTTTAGTTTTTTTTGTTTGAACCCTGTACCTCCGTCAAATCTTCCCACGCCTATGCCGCTAGGCCAAAAGGCCTTTGAGCCTCTAAGTATCATCTTTGAAACGTTGCAAGTAATGTCTTTGGCACTCTCTTACTGGTCTAGAATTTCTGATGAAACTTTTACTTGTGCAGTTATTTGGTACCTATATAATAAGAGGGTTTCTCTTTTGTGACCTATATGTGACTGACAATTTTACCCTGTTCTTAGGCCATGCTAGTACATGGATTCCAGCTACTTGATATTTGGATCCATCATTCTGTTCAATCCTATTGGCTTCCTTTTTTTTGTTCCCCATTATGGTAGATAAATAACAGGCTGAAGAAATTACAGGAGCCGATGGTGAAGGCTAAAGAGCTACATTGCGACACCTTTTCATCTTGCATGCTTGAGATCCTGGTAATGTCTGGAGTTTCTAGATCAGGGTTTGAATGAGGTTTACTCATGTCCAACTTGCCGGAAGCCGCTTTTTGTAAGCATAGGTCAAAATGAAGCAAGTGGTCGACCGGCAGATGTTACTAGTGATGACCAGCTTGCTCGTCAACGAAGTGAAGGACTTGATGGGATGAACCGACTTCAAAGCAGATCAAGTTCTGAAGATCAGCACTGGATAAACAACTCCCCCCCTCCCGCTCTCCCCCTCCCCCGACCTCCCCCCCCCCCCCCCCTCCCCAGATCTCCCCCTCCCGCTCTCCCCCCTCCCCCGACCTCCCCAGCTCCCCCGCTCTCCCCCCCTCCCCAGCTCCCCCCCTCCCGCTCTCCCCCTCCCCCGACCTCCCCCGCTCTCCCCCCCTCCCCAGCTCCCCCCCTCCCGCTCTCCCCCTCCCCCGACCTCCCCCCTCCCCCCATCCCGCACCTTTCCCGAGCCCCCACCCTCCCCCCCGTGGCTGCCAGAGGGGTTGGTCTCTACGACCACCCCTCCGGTTTCGCTATGTCTTAATTATTGTTTCCCTCGGCTAGGGCTTCGAGTTCCACCACCGTCGCTGCTGTTCCGATGTCTTCAACGGCCTCGTTGAGATCCTCAGATGGAGGTTTTCAGCCGCCGTCGCTTAATCCCTGCCCTTCGCTAGGGATGGATTCGCTTCAATCCAGCATCCTTCCTCTCCTTCACCAGTTCTACACCTCCCTTGCCCCATTAGTCGGTAACCCTTCACAGGCGCTGGCTCGTGGGTTGACAGAGGGTGTGGGGCAGGCTGCGGAGGGTGCGAGGCCTACACCTTCAGGAGATATACAAGCGAGCAAAGATGGGGTTGCGGAGACTACTGTGACACCGACTCCTAAGGCTCCAGCGGAGAACGCCATGAAGAAGATGTCCTACGCAGCCGCACTCCACCCGCGATCTGACCGGGTCCAAGAAGGTACGTATATTAAGCCAGTCTTCGATGGCGAGCATATGGTCGTTGAATTGGATGCAGATAGATCATCAGTTTGTGCAAATTTTGGGAAGCGCGCTTTGATTGGAAGGTTAGTGATGCCGAGAGGCACCAAACCTTGCTCAACATTTGAATTGAAAGCTGCTATCTCCAAAGTTTGGTCTGTGCAAGCGTGGAAGTTGCTTCCTCTTGGCCTAGGGTACTTTGGTTTTCAGTTTGAGAAGGAGCAAGATAAGGACGTGGTCTGGAGCTCTTCTGATTGGAGACTTCCTCAGGGATGTCTTTACTTGCAGCCATGGGTACCCTATTTTAAGCCCACGAAGGTTTCCTCGACTCATACAAAGGTATGGATTACATTAGGGGGGTTGAGCATGGAGCATGTCGCTAATGATATCATACTTGGACTAGCTGCGGCCATTGGTAACCCCATTCGATCAGACTTGACTGCATTAAATAGGTTTAATGGCGCTTTGGTACGGGTTTTGGTGGACCTAGACATGTCCAAGCCTCGTCGGAAAGAAGTTGTATTGAAGCTTGAGGAGGGCATGGTCTTAGTTGATATGGTGTACGAGAATTTGCCTCTTTTCTGCGAGCATTGCAAAATCATTGGTCATGATTTAGACTCTTGCCGAAAACTGCACCCACGGGTTGAGGGTCCCAAGAGGTCCGTGGGGAAGCAGGTGTGGCAACAAAAGAATGAGTGCTCCCCTAGTTCACCAACCAGCATTGAAGTTGAGGAGTGCTCATCTCTTGCCCTTATTACTGTATTGGAAAATTTTGTGCAACAGGTAGTACGCGAAGAGGAGGATCAAGAGGATGGTGATTTAGTGGTACTTCAGGTCCCTGATGATGCGAGGGAAGAGGGTGAAACTCTACCTGGTGACAAAGAGGGTGAAACTCTACCGGGTGATAAATGTTCTCCATTAAGTACAGGTCAGAATGATTTGATCCAGTTGATGGTGCTTGATGAAGTTCCTAAGCAGTCTCCAATGCCAAGTACAAATAACTTAGAGGGGGATTGTGGTGTAATGATTGAGGAGGTTTCGCCCTCCCAAGATACAGGTCAGGTATCTTTAGGCCCGATTATAATAGAGCCGTCGACGCCAGCTTCACATGTGACTGACTCATCGGGTTCTAAGCCTAGGTCATCATCGGGCAAGAAAAAGGGGCGCAAGAATGGCCCTTCCTCGGCTGAGTTATTGGCATCACTGTCTCCTGAGGATTTGGCAATAGTTGAAGCTAGGAAGGCAGCATATGTTGCAGCGGGCGGGATTTTACCTACTAGCTCATTCGGTTCAAAGGGCTTCAAGCATAAAGGTTTGAAACCGGGTTTCCTTGGCTAGGGAACCCCAATAAAACCGGGACTGTCCACATCTATTTTGGGCAGCGCCTCTGCTTTACCTACTACAGATCCCATGCCTATCCCAGGTCAAGAGGGCAATGGGGTTGTTGTTTTTTCTGACAACGATGATCTTCCGGACTCGTTGAAGTTCATGGGTTCGATTACGAAGAAGATGAAGAACAATTGGGCGGACGAGGCGGATTCTCAGCCGGACATGGAAGAATCACATCTACCACCTGCCAAGAACACTCGCTTTCAAGCGAGGAAGCAGGCTGGGACTACCTATGCCAGTAAGGATCTACGTTGGCTGGAGTATGAGGTGGACTTTTGATGCGCCGCGTTTGATCGCTTTAGATCATTGTTTCCTTCATCGGCCTCGCTATCCCTCAAGTTTGTAGGGTCGAGTTCTTCTTTATGGCGATAGGCTTGCTGTTTTGCGGTTTTCTATTCGGCCTTTGTGTTTGGCTTCTCTTCTGTTTTCTTTTTCCCTTCCTGTAACTTTTTCGTTTCTTTGAGTAATAAAGTTTCTTTTCGCCTAAAAAAAAAGTGAAGGACTTGATGGACAGAATGCTGGTGGACCAAATTTATCTGCAGGACTTTTCCCAAGTCAGACTCATGAAGGCACTCCGTGTTTATTTGGTAAAACGGTCATTTTTGGTGTCATTCTGAATACCATCATAGGTTCATTCTGTATATATTGTCAAGCTGTATTATATAGAAGGAAAATGGCCAAAATAGAGACGGCCATTTTTGGTGTTAGGCAATGTGTTAGGAATTCAGCAACTTAGAGAACAAACCGCGCAAAGAATATGGACGCAAGAGATAACGTGGTTCGGCCTAATGCCTACGTCCACGAAAAGAAAGGAGAACTTTTATTGATGGATCCGAGTCACAAAGCTATACAAAACCTTAGGGTAACATGTCTTTATATAGAGACAAATCCTTGGTGTACAAGTAACCTATCTAGGTCTAATTAGGAGTCCAGAATCTAGTCAGAATAGGAATAGGAATAGGAAATAAGTCTTTCCTATTTCTCGCCATCCCGACAATCTCCACCTTGGCGAGAAATCATCTCGTGGAAGAACCATGAAGCTCCACCCGAACTTCAACAAACTCCACATTGACAAAACACCGCCCCATGAAGAACCATGAGATCTTGCAAAACCAATCCAACTCCACCGACTCCATCTCGGACCATAGATAACTGCATCAATAAGACCATCTCAACTTTCTCTTCACCTTTTGTTCAATCACTTGGAGTCAGCCCCCAAGCTCGAGCTTCTGAGCTTGCTTGGCCTATTCTCTCCAACCTCCATCGAACTCCAACTAGCAAGTCCACCTGCTGAAGCAAACTTGTGACCAATAGATGCGCTCTCTATTTTTCGGTCAACCCCATGCTCCGCAACCTCGAACTGCTTCTCTGCTGGACCTTCTTGCCTCATACCAATGCTACATGCCATAGCATACAAAGGGCAACCTTTTGTTCCACCAAGTAGAACCCTCGACATGCCACGAACTCCACCGTTCGGCCTTGAGTGAGATACTTGATTCGCCCGTGGTGCTACCAACGGCTTCGCATTCCCCATGCAAAACCTACCCAACACCTTTGACGTGCACGTCCTTTTAGACAACCATAGCGGGAACTTGCTAACTTTGTCTTTGCGAATCTCAACTCTACTCAAACCATTCATGTCAAGCTTTTGCTCCATCACACAAGAGCTTTTCTCTCCTCTATCAGAACCCAACGAGGTGACTCCACCTACAACCGTGTTCCCCACTAACCTGTAGGTATTTCTAGCATTCCTTTCACCCTTCATCACCACCACAGCATCCTTCTCCACCTCCATTAGCCCGCCTACAACATTATAGTTGTACCCACTATAATCCAAGGCTCCTAACGAGATCAAATTCCTCTCCAACTTTGGAACATGCCTAACCCCACACAATTTTCTCTCAACACCATCCCACATCTTAATTCGGATATCACCTATGCCAGCAATTCTACAAGTAGAACCATCACCCATAGTCACCAACCTGAATCAATGAACTTGTAGGTGTCGAACCACCCTCTCTTGGGCGTCATGTGGAAAGAGCAAGTGCTATCCAAAATCCAGGAAATAGAATGCTTTGGACTTGACAAAACAGAAAAAAGATCACCATCTTACCCGTCCGAATGTGAGGCCACATTCACGGAACCTGATCCTTTTTCCTCGCGATCCCGAGTTCTTCTTGGACAATCCTTCTTCACGTGCCCTTTTTCTCCGCACTCGAAGCAATTTCCCTTGAACCTCCTTGACCACGACTTGGATCCCTTCCTGTCTTTTGCCCCACTACGATCAGCATGGCTACCCCTCACAACTAGCCCTTCCGCTTGTTCATCGTCAATTTTCCTTCTTTGATGAAACCCTAGCAGAGCACTTGTGATATCTTCCAACACCAGGGACTCCTTCCCCCAAGTTAGAGTTGTAACCAAATTTTCATAGGAGTCAGGTAAAGAATTCATCAGCAACAATGCCTTGTCTTCTTCCTCGAACTTCACATCAACCTTTCTCAAGTCGCTCACAAGTTGACTGAAACCATTAATGTGTTGGCTCAAATCCGAGCCCTCCTTCATCTTGAGCCCGTACAATCTTTGCTTAAGATAAAGCTTGTTCGACAAAGACTTAGACATATACCTTGCCTCCAATTTCTTCCATACCTCAGCTGGTGACTCCTCATCCATGACTTGATACATCACATCATCCGCCAAGCACAAGCGAATTGTCGCCACCGCCTTGGCCCCCATCTCCTTCCACTCTTGCTCCTCCATCTTCTCGGGCTTCTTCTGCGAGAGCGCGATGACCATCCCTTATTGCACGAGGAGATCCTTGACACGCCTTTGCCATAACCCAAAATTCGAAGAACCATCGAACTTCACAAGAGCAAACTTCGCGCCGTCCGTCATCCTCCAACCCAAGCTTTGATACCAATTGTTAGGAATTCAGCAACTTAGAGAACAAACCGCGCAAAGAATATGGACGCAAGAGACAACGTGGTTCGGCCTAATGCCTACGTCCACGAAGAGAAAGGAGAACTTTTATTGATGGATCCGAGTCACAAAGCTATACAAAACCTTAGGGTAACATGTCTTTATATAGAGACAAACCCTTGGTGTACAAGTAACCTATCTAGGTCTAATTATGAGTCCAGAATCTAGTCAGAATAGGAATAGGAATAGGAATAGGAATAGGAATAGGAAATAAGTCTTTCCTATTTCACGCCATCCCAACACAATGTTAAGCGGCGGTATCTGGTTTTGGTCCAGACAGGCTATGTACTATTCCAGCCTAAGGTATTTGTTTTAGTAAGATTTGACGAGGTTCGGGTTCAAATCCTGACAAGTGTATTCCTCCAAAGGTTGTAGTGTAGAATAATAAGCAAGGGCGACGCTTCCAATTGAATGATAAATTGGATTTGGGGTCATATTTTTTGGTGAATCTAGTATTGAGAGTCGAGTATTGTCGAATAACGAATAATTCTTCTAATGGTGTCTTTTTACATTTGAAATTAAGAGCTTCTTAAGAGAATTCACGTTTTATGGTTGTAATGAAATTTGTGTACTTCTTATCGGATCATTTTAGGGAGTAACTCTTCTAATATTATTTTTATATTTATGAGATTTGAACCCAATATTCACTCAAAAGAATACAAATTCTTTACCACTTGGTACGATTCTCATGAACATGTTACTTTGATTTACTTCTAGTGATTATAAACTATATTTTAGGACAAAACAACGTTCCATTCAATAAGTGAAAGTAAATCAATATATGGAATAAAGCAAAGGGAGGTAGGCTGGCGAGGAAGAAGCGTGAGTTTCTCATTTTCAGGTAATAAATTTTTTATATGAACAGAATCCTATTTATATACATGTACAGAACCAAAAAAAGAAAGAAAGAAAGATGTGGGCTACGATGTGGTTGGCAATAGCTGCTTCTTCTCCACGGCACACACAGCTGTGATAGAAGTATGCGGGAATTCCTACTGTAACTTACAAAAAGTGCGGCAATTTTTTTTAATTTCGTGTATCACTGTTGGGCATATTTAAGAGTATAATTCTTCAAATAATATTTTTTATATTTGTAATACTTAATACAAAATTTTTTTAAACGAATTCAAATTCTTTAGTACTTGGTTCAACTTCAATTCTTTTGGCTTACAGTTGACATTGATTAACACGATAAAGGGAAACACCTGTTGTCCATATGAGACGATACAAAAGAACATCTTGCTCCCTAGATCACAGGCTATGCGTTGCTCATCGTCCTCGGACTTTTAAAATGAGGTTGATTTTTTCCTCTGCTCTAATGAACTTACGGTGATTATATTCCTTCATCGGTTCGAAGGATTTCGGATCACCAAAGACCTCGATCAACTGCGAGAAGATGTTGCAGGTGTAATCAAAAGTTGCAACTAAATTAACGAAAATTAATGGTTCAATCTCTAACGGGTGTAATTTGGTATAAAAATTTATTATTACAAAAAAATAAAAATTCGAGTTTCATCATAAAAATGCATGTGCTAAAACTTGGTATGATATCCTTCAGAAAAAAAACTTAGTACGAAAACATCATCTTTGTAATTTCAACGAAAATATCATCTTTGTAATTTCATTCTCCTCGAATTTAAATTGGCTAACCTAATGATTATTCACATACCGAATGAAAGTTCCCACCAAAACTAGGATTGCTCATCATAGATTCATTACAGCTAAGACAGGTGGAAGAACCACCTCAAACCTGGGATAGAGAATATTTCCCCACAACTCCCAAAGATTCTCCTATTTTGAAGATATGTACTTTCCTCTTCACTCTTCTCCACCTTCTGATGTGAATCATAAGGACTTAAGGAGCAATCATATGATGTCTTCAAGTGTCCATTCTTATCTCCTATTGAAATTATGATATTGCTATTTGTAAGAGTGATAAAAGTTGTTTATAAGTGCAAAAAATTTATTTAACTATTGTCTAGTATCTTCTCTTTTACATAATAGTGATTTATCTTGAAATTGGTCATTTATTAGGTTTTGGTTGATTATTGCATAAAATAATCGGAAGGAAAATTATTATCTTCTAATTAATTGTTATAGTTTAGACAACCTGGCCATCGGTTTGTTAATGTTATTGCATTGTCTTCTTCTCGAACCTGTAATTCAAACTTACCTCACTTATGTTGTCCGGTAAACAAAATAGAGTTTAACAGATGGCAGTTGAAGGAAATTACCAACTGCCGTACAAAATGTACTGTCACGGTTTAAAAAGGTTATCGGATATTAATACAAACTGTGAGATCTCAACTAATTAAACAGTTAAAACTTACTTAATTAGCTATAAATCATTGTAAGAGAATCAAAATACAGACAAGCTAGCTGTTTTCGTAAACCGACCATCTAATTATAGGCGGTCGCATATCTAATAATAAATATTGCAAGTCTAATATCATCTTATTCCAAGACACACACAAACACACAAACATCAAAGAACAAGATCTCGATTTCATCATCTTCAATCCCCAATTACCTGCTTACTACCTTTACAACATGAATGTTCGAAGACCCACAACCGTTTTTCTCCTTCTAATTATTGCACTCTTCGTTTCGACGTGGATTAATCCCGTCGCATCGGAGGGCAATGCTTCTTTCATGAATAAGGTGGCCGACGTGGTCTTTCCAAGAGTAATAGTTACGTTCACCAACGAGGCAAACAGTTCTAAGGCAATGATGTGCAAGTTCAAGACCTTTGATGATGGCATGCATATGATTCATCCAGATGAGACGGTGACGTTTGAAATACGCGACGTATTTTTTCCATTGCATTGGTGTTACTTGTACATAAACGACAACATGCAAGGAGTATTTTGGGCGTACACGGATACGTTGAAATGCAATTACTGTGATTGGCGGATACGAAATGACGGGGTATATTTCAAAGTAATGAATCCAAGCAATGCCAGTGATACTTCATTTGATCGTCGTCAGATGTTATTTGTATATGGAGAATATTATTGACATTGCACCTCTAGGGTTTTTTCTGTTACTACTAGTAGATCTATATTTTTTTCTCTTTAGGTTAGATTTAAATATATATTGGACCATATGGTTTGACAAGGGTTAGATGGTTGGCCCAGACCTTCCTCAAACAATTCCATGTTCAATTGGTGCGTTCTAATCGAGCATTGTCACAATTTATCTGATAGTGATTCTTCAGTTTTTTTGTTGTCCATATTCATTTTATAAATTTTTTATGTTTAAGATGAAGTACTATTGAACTCTAGTTATCGGACAAAAGATCGATAACTTAAACATTAGAATTATTAAACAAACTCCCTTCTTAGAGCGCGAAAAGCCGCGAACTGACACACGAACAAAGAGACTCGTCTTATGAACAAACCGCCTCCTCCACGTTCCATGCACGATCACGACCCAACAAAGTACAGACAAAACCCAACCGGAAACGTCCTAAAAAGAACCGCTCTATACTTGGAAGAGAAAAAACCAACAAGACGAGACAAGAGAAACCCAGATCGGTAATATTTTTTCGGTGAAAGCTCTGATATTCAGATCGGTAAGATGACGAAGAGGTACAGAGTACTTCAGAAGAAACTCAAAGAACTGGAGTTGGAGCTCAGCCAAGCATTCTCCCGTCCTTCTCATGGAACCGTCTTCAAGATACAGAACAACCAGATATACTCGGAGGACATCGAGCAGCGGGTGTCCTTCTTGAAGAGCCTGTTGTCCGCGGAGATCGCTTCGAGTCCGAGGAAGCCGCACCATTTGGAGCACATTGGGAGGCGGCTCGTAGAGCTGGAAGCCGCTTTCCGTGACTGGGGCCAAGACAATGCTGACTTCCGGGAGGCGGAGGCGAATTGTGACAGTTGCTCCTGCACCGAGTCGTGCCTTAACGACGATGGTGGGAGCGTTTCCGTCGAGGAGGACTTGCTTCTCGACGAAGACGAAGAGGATAAGCACAAGGAGGAGGAGGAGGTCAACGAGGGGCTGGTTCGGGCTGATGGGGTTAAGTATTATGAGAAGTTATTATTGGAAGGAGGAGATCAATTCAATAATGGAGATGGAGGTTTGGATTATAACAAGGAGAAGAAGATTGGTAATAATAATAATAATTACAATAATAATAGGTTTTATGAAGGGTTAGTGGGTGGGGTGGTGATTGGGGTGGGGATGATGGGGTTGGTGATGATCAGGTTCTGCCTTTGTTGCTACTCTTCTTCCTCCTCCATGTATGTTCTTCCTCCTACTTAATCCATTTTGCAATTCTATGCCTACCAAATCATATTTAGATTGGTTTTAATCATATACTATGATTTTGAATTTAATGTATGTATGTTCCTTTTTTTCTCTGGTTACCAACTCGGATCTCTGATGGAATTATCATGAGTTTGAAATCATGTTCATCACTGCATTCTAATTCACGTCCAATTTATCTATTCTTTTGCACTCTGCTCTTAAAATCAAGGTTTGTCGCTCGTAAATGTTTGACCCGTACGGCAGAGTGAGATACCGGATTTCCCTATCCCCCCGACCTCCCCCGCTCTCCCCCCCTCCCCCGACCTCCCCCTCCCCCTCTCCCCCCTCCCCCGACCTCCCCCGCTCTCCTTCCTCCCCCGACCTCCCCCGCTCTCCCCCCCTCCCCAGATCTCCCCCTCCCGCTCTCTCCCCTCCCCCGACCTCCCCCCGCTCTCCCCCCCTCCCCAGCTCTCCCCCTCCCGCTCTCCCCCTCCCCCGACCTCCCCCGCCCCCCCTCCCCCCATCCCGCACCTTTCCCGAGCCCCCAACCTCCCCCCCCGTGGCTGCCAGAGGGGTTGGTCTCTACGACCACCCCTCCGGTTTCGTTATGTATTAATTAATGTTTCCCTCGGCTAGGGCTTCGAGTTCCACCACCGTCGCTGCTGTTCCGATGTCTTCAACGGCCTCGTTGAGATCCTCAGATGGAGGTTTTCAGCCGCCGTCGCTTAATCCCTGCCCTTCGCTAGGGATGGATTCGCTTCAATCCAGCATCCTTCCTCTCCTTCACCAGTTCTACACCTCCCTTGCCCCATTAGTCGGTAACCCTTCACAGGCGCTGGCTCGTGGGTTGACAGAGGGTGTGGGGCAGGCTGCGGAGGGTGCGAGGCCTACACCTTCGGGAGATATACAAGCGAGCAAAGATGGGGTTGCGGAGACTACTGTGACACCGACTCCTAAGGCTCCAGCGGAGAACGCCATGAAGAAGATGTCCTACGCAGGCGCACTCCACCCGCGATCTGACCGGGTCCAAGAAGGTACGTATATTAAGCCAGTCTTCGATGGCGAGCATATGGTCGTTGAATTGGATGCAGATAGATCATCAGTTTGTGCAAATTTTGGGAAGCGCGCTTTGATTGGAAGGTTAGTGATGCCGAGAGGCACCAAACCTTGCTCAACATTTGACTTGAAAGCTGCTATCTCCAAAGTTTGGTCTGTGCAAGCGTGGAAGTTGCTTCCTCTTGGCCTATGGTACTTTGGTTTTCAGTTTGAGAAGGAGCAAGATAAGGACGTGGTCTGGAGCTCTTCTGATTGGAGACTTCCTCAGGGATGTCTTTACTTGCAGCCATGGGTACCCTATTTTAAGCCCACGAAGATTTCCTCGACTCTTACAAAGGTACGGATTACATTAGGGGGGTTGAGCATGGAGCATGTCGCTAATGATATCATACTTGGACTAGCTGCGGCCATTGGTAACCCCATTCGATCAGACTTGACTGCATTAAATAGGTTTAATGGCGCTTTGGTACGGGTTTTGGTGGAACTAGACATGTCCAAGCCTCGTCGGAAAGAAGTTGTATTGAAGCTTGAGGAGGGCACGGTCTTAGTTGATGTGGTGTACGAGAATTTGCCTCTTTTCTGCGAGCATTGCAAAATCATTGGTCATGATTTAGACTCTTGCCGAAAACTGCACCCACGGGTTGAGGGTCCCAAGAGGTCCGTGGGGAAGCAGGTGTGGCAACAAAAGAATGAGTGCTCCCCTAGTTCACCAACCAGCATTGAAGTTGAGGAGTGCTCATCTCTTGCCCTCATTACTGTATTGGAAAATTTTGTGCAACAGGTAGTACGCGAAGAGGAGGATCAAGAGGATGGTGATTCGGTGGTACTTCAGGTCCCTGATGATGCGAGGGAAGAGGGTGAAACTCTACCTGGTGACAAAGAGGGTGAAACTCTACCGGGTGATAAATGTTCTCCATTAAGTACAGGTCAGTTGATGGTGCTTGATGAAGTTCCTAAGCAGTCTCCAATGCCAAGTACAAATAACTTAGAGGGGGATTGTGGTGTAATGATTGAGGAGGTTTCGCCCTCCCAAGATACAGGTCAGGTATCTTTAGGCCCGATTATAATAGAGCCGTTGACGCCAGCTTCACATGTGACTGACTCATCGGGTTCTAAGCCTAGGTCATCATCGGGCAAGAAAAAGGGGCGCAAGAATGGCCCTTCCTCGGCTGAGTTATTGGCATCACTGTCTCCTGAGGATTTGGCAATGGGGTTGTTGTTTTTTCTAACAACGATGATCTTCCGGACTCGTTGAAGTTCATGGGTTCGATTACGAAGAAGATGAAGAACAATTGGGCGGACGAGGCGGATTCTCAGCCGGACATGGAAGAATCAACTTTACCACCTGCCAAGAACACTCGCTTTCAAGCGCGGAAGCAGGCTGGGACTACCTATGCCAGTAAGGATCTACGTTGGCTGGAGTATGAGGTGGACTTTTGATGCGCCGCGTTTGATCCCTTTAGATCATTGTTTCCTTCATCGGCCTCGCTATCCCTCAAGTTTGTAGGGTCGAGTTCTTCTTTATGGCGATAGGCTTGCTGTTTTGCGGGTTTCTATTCGGCCTTTGTGTTTGGCTTCTCTCCTGTTTTCTTTTTCCCTTCCTGTAACTTTTTCGTTTCTTTGAGTAATAAAGTTTCTTTTCGCCTAAAAAAAAAATGTTTGACCCGTACGGGGGCAATTTCTGCGTCGATTCGGTTTAAACATGGAATTTTCTTTTCGGGCCAAAATGTGTAACCTGGCCTATTAGAGGGCCCATCCGGGAGCAATCTGATGATCACGTGGGAGCCACTACTGTGAAGCTGACTCAGAGATAGAAAGTCACATGCCGCGCCACTTCCCCCTGCTTTCTTTCCCAAGTATTATTCAATTCCCAATCCAAATCCAAATCCCAGTCATCGGGTTCCGCATGTTCGGGGCATTATCGTACATTCCCCACTAGTACGTGGCGAAACCACTTTCTAACCTCATTATATCCCTACAAGAAAATACAGAATAGATCTTCTAAAGTGTGACATATTTTACTGGTGAGTTGAAATTTATTAGGTTATATTAGGTTCAATCAATAATAAATTGTAAATTTGAATACAAACTTCGATAACTCTTCAAAAGTGAATACAAAACTTAAATGTAAAAAAAATATACATTAGAATTTAAATAATTAATACTTTCCACACATAAAATTATTAAAAGTGAATCCCTCAATTTATGATTCTGCAATTAATACGTCGCCTTCGTATTTACAAAAAATGTATATACCTTCGTAAAGGTCAAATGATTTAGTCCAGCCCCAAAACGGGAAAAACACCCAACCCAAACACCGAAAGTGGCCTCTGACCAGTCTAAATCCCGCAGTACTGCCCATTGAATTTCCAGTTTTACCCCTCCTCTTTTTTACTTTGCCTTGGTTCTCTTTCCCAATCCTCCCCTCCTTAAACCACACCCTCCCCGAGACCAATCAACCCAGAAACTGAGTTCCGAGTCCAACTCGCTCCTAAAACAATGAGTCGACTCAGCAGACTCGAAATCCTTGATCCGTTCACCCACTCCTCCTCCATTTTCCCTCCCTTTTTTCTTGAAGACGACGAGCTCGTGGAGGATCTCGCCTCCTTCGTCCCCTTCCTCCACCGACCCGACCCAGTCGGCCTCTTCGAGACCGTCACGGATCTGATCCGGGTTGAGAGTGCCCACCCCCACCCGGCCGCGTGCGGGTACAGGAAAGTGACCCACCACCGCATCCGCCGCCGGGTCGACCCGGAGCGGCTCCTCCTGGAGGGGCTGTTGGACCGGGTCAACGCGCTGGAGGAGCGGTTCGAGGAGAGGGAGAGGAAGTACACGTGGACGGCGGAGATCAAGGCGCCGGGGGAGGCGGAGAGGAAGTACAAGTGGAGCGCGGTGACCGAGGGGAAGAAGGAAAGGAAGTACAAGTGGACGGCCGAGATCAAAGGGAGTGGGGACCACTCCAGGAAGTACAGCTTCGAGGTGTCCAACGCCGAGAAGAAGAAGAAGAAGGAGAATGAGAAAAAGAAGGAGAAGAAAGTGGGGCCCACCTCCGGGGCGCGGCTGGTGGAGATCGAGGGACCTTCTCTTGATCATGGGTCTATTGTTCTTAGACAGGTATGTTATTACTACTACAAGGGTTTTGTGTTTTTTCTGGTCGGTTAAAATTTAGGTGAATTGGAGTAAACGATTTTAAGCGGCTTTGGATTTTGTTCCCCTCCCAAAAGTAGTTTTTCTATTTCTGCAAGGGGTAAGAATTGACCTACGGAACTGTTGCGATCTACCCACCCATGCATTGCTACAAAGGTTTGTGTTTTCTATTTTTTGGTGGGACCCTCCTGTATCCGATTGACTAATTTAGGTTAGAATTGCGTATGACAACAAAGTTGACCAAGCTTTTTATATAATTTTAACGCAATTGTATTCACCGTGTTCGAATTCGGGACCTCTAGTTTAAGCTAGACAAACACTCGCTGGACTGATCTGCTGCTTGATAGGTACCTTTTTCTACTTTTGGGTTTAATTGCTGATGATTTTTTTATTTATTTGGGGTTATGGAATTTGGTTGGGGAAGGTAGTAGTCAATTGGTGGGATGTGATTGGATGTTGCTGGGCAGGGCTGTCGTTCGGTCGTTTGAGGTGTGGGGTTTAGGAAATGGATGATATGAGAGTGACAGGAGGGAGTGGGGGCGTGATTTTGATTGATGAAAGGTTTAGTCATGGCAGATACTAAACGATCTTTGTATGATAGTTGCGTTTTCTGACCTTATGTAATAATTAAGTTGTTGACGTTCTTTGATTCATGTTTCGGTCCGGATCGAGTTTGATGTGTGTTAACCATTTGTAGCTTTAGGGGGTAGAAGATGAAGAGGTTGATATAGCAAGTGCGAGCTGTGGTGTGTTTTCTTATGGAGTTCGTAGGCATTGCTAACGTGTAACTAGAGTGTGTGAAATATCAGCATTCGTGGTTGCTGAAGTCGAACATTCGATTCAAGGATTTTTGTCATTGGCTAAATGAGTAGCTATAACCAACCTTACTTGCTGTCTTGCTCTGTCTAATTTCCTCATCCATCGGTGTGCAGTGCATTGCCATACGTTCCGTGTTTGATTAGAGATCAGTTACATTGAAGAGCAACAATCCGAAAGTCGAAAATTGAATTTCATGACTTGTCAAAAAAAGGAAACTGGAGCTACTTGATCTGTCTGCAGACGTCTGCCCTCCATTTGTTTAAAGTTGTGTTTGCTCTTGCATCTTAACTCTATGTCTCAAGCATTTCGATTGCTTGAATGTCCTGTTGTCCTAAATATGTTGCTTCTCTTTGTCGCGTCTGAGGTAAGGCGTTTGCCAAAAGAGCTGGAGTTTTAAAAGCTGGCAAGGGCAAGTACAAGGAATTGTCTCCCCAAGATGCAGCACTGCTGATCCAGATGACTTTCAGAGCTTATCTAATCCGCAGGTCACAGGCTCTCCGTGCACTTAGAGAGCTTGCAATTGCCAAGGCCAAGTTGAAGGAGATCAGAGCTTCATTCAACAACTTCTCCTACCGTCGTCAGATAGCTCGTGATGCTGAAGAGCGCCAGAGGTTTTCTGAGAAAGTTATCGTGCTTCTCTTGACTGTTGACGCCATTGAGGTAACTGTGTTCGCTTGAGTTCCAACTCTCGTATGCTTTCACCAGAAAGAAAATCAGTGGGAAAAATCCTCTTTGAAACAATTAACCAGCTCAGAAGATTGAGAACAGCTGAACTGCTCTTTTTTCTCATTTCCGGAATGGAACGAAACAACTTCCATGCACAACATTTAGCTCCAATTCGATATAGGTTGTTCGTTTGGTTTCATATGTTTACGATTTCGTTGCTTGCTCCTCCAACAATCAGGAAGTACATTCATTTCCAATTACATAACACTTGCTTAAAGCAAACAATGGGTTTCCTGAACTCTGATAGAAGGTCATCAGCTGTCGGAAGCTGCGTGTCTGTTTGATGTACTGCATGTTGACATGTTGCAATATGTCCAGGGAGCAGAGGTGATGGTGCGAGCTGCAAAGCGATCGATGGTCGACGAGCTGGAGGCAATGCTGGATGTGATTGACCCTCAGCCTGCTGGGAAATCACTGTCTATGAGACGACGAACATTTGACATGCCAGATGGGGTCATTCGAAAGGAAATTGCAGAGAGCGTCGCGCAAGTTGTCCAAATGCTAAACAACGAAGAACATGTCTGAAAATGCCGGGGACAACCGAAGATTTTGTAGTTTATCATCAGCCACGGACAATGTAGCAGCAGCTTCTGGTTTTCCGTCGAGACTCGTTGTTTTCTGCAGTTGTGCTTGTAGCGTTTCCTAATTGTATGTTTCGCGATCTTGTTCCATGTCGTGCTCAATGCTTTGAGTTTGTACCAAGTTAGTACTTGTGGCGTGAGGACCTAATAATCTATCCGTTTGTACCATGTTATTAGAGCGGATTGATCTCGTATCTCGTTGTTACTCACACGACTCTCGTGCCATGATACGTCGGCAAGTTCAAAACACGTTCAAAACTTTTGTCATTGCGAGTGTAGTAGACCTATGAACTACACATAACTTTTTTATATTTTCATTGCCTTCGTGATTAATTCTGTAAGCGAGCCCTTCTAGATGATTTATTGAGGGAACTTTCGGTATTATATTTATTCGGATTAATAGCGTCGTATTTTAGAACAAAATCACGTGGTTGCTGATCCACGACACATGAAGGACGGATTTTATCATTGTTTTAAAATACGAATTTTGGTACGGGTCGAATTTTGTCCGTTTTTCGACCCAACTGGTCAGACTAAATAGTTAAAAAATAGGTTTTAAAATCTATATTTTAGAAAATATTAACCAATTTATAACATATAAAGTCCATTTTCCTTTGTTAATTAAGAAAAATCGAGCATACGATACGACTTTTTGTTTAATTTTTTGCTGATTTGACTAAAATCTGGTCAAACCAGATGGTCTGATTCAAAAATCAGTACGAACTACCCGATCCGACCAAATTTTGGGCGATCTGACCGGAGGCTATCTTTATCCTAAAAATGGACCGCTCTGATGTCTGATTCGTGATCCAACCAGTCAGACCGCATTTTTTAAAACTATAAATTTTATAATTTGCAACTTCGAATTTCATGAATGGACTATTTCGGGAATGTTCGGTATTAAAATAATAATAAGACATGGACAAAGACAATGACTAATAAAGCATCAGGGAGTACTAAAATAGTATCCACGCATGCACATGAAATGGGTCAAATATTTTTAATGTAATAATATTTAAATTTTATTAAAAATTTGTCATTGTTCAAAATTATAATTCGAATATGAATTAATCGACCTAATAATATGCAATATAAACCAAAAAATATGACTAGGTAAAATTAACACGACCAATGACTTTTGAAATAATATTTGCAGTCGTATAGTAATTTATGGTGGTTCTTAATCACCAAGCAATTTCCTCAAATAAAATGTAGATTAAGTAAATTTCATAGCTTTAAAAAATACTGTCGAACTATCGAATCTAAGTGAAAAGTGTACGGAGTATGGGTGTAAACTCATCAATGTTATTAATCGCCCGAAATCTGTTCGGACTGGGCAGTTCAAACAAAAATTTGACCTGAATTTTTTCGGTTCGTAATATTAGACCAAAAAATACGAGTTGGTCGGGTATTTCGCCCAAAGAAAAGAGACAAAAATTTTGAAATCGAGAAAACCCTAACATTTTTCACTCAACATCGTCCTCCTCCGACCTCAGGTAGCACATCTCTCTATCTCTCGATGGCTGGTAAGAGCTCGATCCAGACAAATCAACGCTCAAGGAAGAGCCCTCCCGAAGTCAACCGAGGAAGAGGGGAGGAGGAAGTGGAAATGTTGGAGGAGTAGGAAATAGAGTCCACCATTTTCCAAAATCTCGACCACCGTCTTCGCCGCTAGACTAATAATCACCACCGTCCCCCTCCTATAAAGAGCATCGTGTTTTTCTCCTGCCAAGAGCATCGTTCTCCTCCTATCACCGTCTTTGGCCTTCAAGGAGTAGCATCTCTCTTGGGTTTTCTTTCTATGTTTAATTATTTTTCTCTCCTATTAATTTGGTGGTGGGTTGGAAACATAGAATTGGAATTCAGAAATGTTCTCAACACTTAAAATTGAGTGTTATGGGACGGAGGGAGACAGCTTTTGATGGACGCTAGAATCTTCTATGAAAATCTATTTGGTCAAAGCCAAAAGTTTCCCCCTCTCTCTAGAAAACTAGAGAGAAGCACTTCTCTCTCTAAGTGGGGGCTTTTCTAGGATTTTATACCCTCTTTTCTATCATGCCACCTCTTCCTCCCAGCTTCCATTCTTCCAGCCTCCACCCCTCAAACCTCCTTCCCACCTCATCCATCCTCTCGTCATCGTCCACGGTCTACCGTCCTCTGTCCGGTGTCCTTTCCAGCGGGCTTCTCTGCTCACGACCTCCTCTGTCAGGTAGATGACCTTCAGTCCTCCGATCGTCGATCTCTGTCCTCCAATCCATTCCGGCAAGAAGCCACCAGATATGTCTTCCATGTCGTTGATCTCTATCCTCCAAGTCGATGGCTACAAGCCTCCAGCTATAGCGCTCCTCATTCGCCGACCGCCGTCTTAACCGCTGATAGGTTGTCTGTGGGGGGCTGGCCGGTGGGGCCACCACTCTCCTTACTGGTGTTCCCTGGGCGGGTTGGTCGCCGTCGACCTCTCCCTGGAAGACTTCGCTTATTTACTGCTTTATTTTTTTGTCTATTTTGTGTGTCTTCTTGCAGGTGCTCGTAGTGCATCATGTGATGTCTTTTATCTATGTATTGTTGTGTTTTTGTTTGTTGTGTTAACTTTCGAGCCACACTTGTTTAGTGGTAACTTCGGTTTTAAATTTATTTTTATATGTTTATGCTTTTGCTTGGTTCGATCTTTGCACTATCCGAGATATGTTCGAATCTCGAAACCTTGCCTGTTGGTGTAGATGGATAGTTTTGTCTTGCTTGGATACGTCCGATCTTGGCATTCATTTGCGTGCATCTCGTATGCATTCAAATACCCACGAGGTTGTATTTATGACGCGACCTTGTGATTATTAGTCGTTGCTTGTCTCAGCTACTTTCGCCTTGGACATTCAGCTCTCGTAGCCTTTCGTTTGCCCTTCGCCTTCACCCATGCCTCTTTGTCTGCTTGGTTTCGTGTTCGTTTCAGTTTCCTCGTTCTATGTTTATGTATTTTTCTCTCCGTATTATAGTCCGTTTATTTAATATATGCTTCGCGCCGTCCTTCTTTAAAAATTCTTCTATGAAGGAAGAAGGCAAAAGTTCTCTCTCCTCTTAGGTGTCAAGTGTTAAAGGAAAAAGTTTCACTCAAATCGGCGATTCGACTGGTCGAACTGGTTGACATGGAGGTCGAACCAAATCTCGAATCTGTCTTCGGGTCATTTTTTAAAATTATGGTAAATTCTAAATGAGTTAAAGCTAAAAAATTTTGAGCCATTATAAAATTAGAGAATTATATAATATAATCGGACAGATACAGTTAACATAATTATAATGGGGTTACTAAATTCGAGTTCCAAGTCTGACTCGTAAAACCAGACGAAAGCCTGACATCTAAAACTAAAAGGCAATTGAAAATCTCACTTCGTACGAAGAACTTCCCAAAAGCAGCATATAGAAGTCCAAGGAAAATATTTGTCATCGTCCTCTTTGCTTCCAGGTGTCGGAATCTTTGACCATAATTTCTATGTTGCCTTTTATTGATAAGTATTTTCTCTGTTGCCTTTTCACGGTAATCGATTTATTTTTTAAACTACTTTTGGAGGTCATATTAATTATTTAAGTTTAAGCGAAAAATAAATAATTAGATTTTTTTGGTGGAAAATAAATAATTAGATTAATTTTCAATTGGTTGGAAATTAATAACGCGTTAAGCAAAAGTAAGAACAATATTTATTTGGCTACGATTTTTTTAGGGTCAAGCAAACTAATTACTTTCATTAAGAACAGATTCAGAGTACAAAATCTCAGCAATCTCCGGAGGGTACCTAGAGACCCAATCTAGATGCAGAGTTGCCAACCTATAATTCTTAATATTTATTTGGCTACGATTTTTTTAGGGTCAAGCAAACTAATTACTTTCATTAAAAACAGATTCAGAGTACAAAATCTCAGCAATCTCCGGAGGGTACCTAGAGACCCAATCTAGATGCAGAGTTGCCAACCTATAATTCTTACTCAGACAGTCAGTTAGATTGTTGTTTGAGTGAGAAATACAAGTAAAGGAACAACTAGGAAAAGCCCGGAAAAACTCTCCTAATGTTCAAGACTAATACATTTAAGTTCCAATCCACCAGAGGATGAGGATCATTAATAAAAGAAAAGGCAACACGACAATCAGTTTCTACAATAGTGGAGACATCAGCAAAAGACTCCGAGATCGTAGACAATGAAAGCTGAATCGCTAGCAGCTCTGCCTCGAGGGGAGAGAAAGCAAAAACCATGGAGGCCTAACTATCTACAATATGGCCTTCGTGATTCCTTACAACTGTGACAATTCCTGAGCTTGAGGCAGGCCCAATCCAAGAAGCGTCGCAGTTGACCTTCGTCTCTCCCACACCCGGAGTAGTCCACGAAGCTTGATAGTCCAAAACAGGTTCGAAAATCTGCACGGGCAACCTATCAACGTGCAAAAATTTGAAACAGACATCAAAGGCGAGACTAGCATAGATAACCGGCAAGAGGATCCCCCAAGATTTTGCAACACTAGCAGTAAGGAAAAAGATTTTTGTCGATCGGGAAGAGACAAGCTTACCAACAAGAACAAGCTCCATGTCCCAATCATCCTGGTCTACCTCAGGCACCAGGAAGACTCCAGACCATGTTTCAGGAGGTCTGTTTCTCTAAGCATCTCAGCAAGCAAAGTACTTTGATCTACATTTGAGTCCATGGCTGGTTAAAGCCCTGTCAACAAACCAAGAGAGGGTAGGTGAAAAAGTGAAGATGAAGTAAAGGCCACTAATTGGCGGGTGGGAAGAGGTAGGTGAAGGTCAAGTAAAAGTTAGAAGTGAAAAGTAGGGACTGTAGGAGGCTAAGGATTAGGTAGGATTAAGGGAAATGAAGGGAAGAGAGAGGAGGGCAAGGAAGGGGAGAGCTCTAATGTAACGTCTTGTGATTCGACTGACTGTCTCCACAGATCAACCGTGATCTGACTGACTATCTCCACATACCAACACATGTCTTTTCTATCGTGTTTTGTCATCACTCACACGCATCTTAAAAACTTCTCAGGAGGTCACCAATTCTGATCCTACTCCCAGCCAAACGCGTTTAACCTTGGAATTCTCTCAGGATTTGTGCCAGAAAAGAAGGAGCACATTGTTAGTATGGATAGTACCAATCAAATCACTTAAGGTATTTCATACAGTACATATCATTTACGAGGTATCACATTCACCCCTCCTTAAATACGCGACGTCCTCGTCGCGCCAGATAGAATACAGAACAGTCCCAGAAGCATATTTGCTCTGATACCATATGTAACGCCCCGTGATCCAACTGACTGTCTCCACAGACCAACACATATCTTTTCTAGTGTGTTTTGTCCTCACTCACACGCATCCCAGAAATTTTCTAGGAGGTCACCCATCCTGATTCTACTCCCGGCCAAATGCGTTTAACCTTGGAGTTCTCTCAGGATAAGTGCCAGAAAAGAAGGTGTACCTTGTTGGTATGGATAGTATCAATCAAATCACTTAAGTTATTTCAGACAGTACATATCATTTACGAGGTATCATATCTACAGATAGAGAGTTTTAGAGAGTAGTGAAAAGTCATATATATTTGGCCACGATTGGTGTGCTCTTAGTTTACCTTACAACCACTAATGTGTGTAACAAAAAATATTTGTAATTGATACACACTAGCCAATTGATTAATTTTTGACTCAGATATAATTTTTTTAAATTTGGTTTATACTATTGATACATCCTCAATAATTCGAACCTATGACTATTTAATTATTGTAGAATAGCACTCGGATCTAAGTAATTATTGATTGATCATTTAGGCTTTAGATTTCTACCATTTGAGTCTTTTTCCTTAAGGGGATCCAAATTTCTAACAATTATGAGAATGAGATTCTCGGAAAAATTTTACCTATCTGGAGTTGGGTTAGAAAATACACAAAATATAGTGCATTTTCAGTTGTTATAAAACGCACTATTCTGTGTGTTTTCTGGCTTCCACGACCATATTTATGCCACCACTGCAGCACTTCAAAGTGCATTAAATGACTCATTTGATTTTTGTTTGTATCTTAAATAGGGTTCAAAAATATTCTATTATGAACACCAGCAATTTATAAAAAAAATTAGCATTTGAAATCATAGTTTTAAAAAATATGGTCCAACCAGCAGTTAGATTGGTCAGACCATGAATCGTTCAATAGAGCGGCCCATTTTCAGGGGTAAAAAAGGCCTCCGGTCGGACCAGGCAGTTCATACTGATTTTTTGACTCAGACCTCCCAGTCTGACCAGATTTTATCCAAACCAGCAAAAAAATAAAAAAAGTAATATCATATGCTCAATTTCACTAAATCAACAAAGAAAAATGGACTTTATATGTTATAAATTGGTTGGTATTTCTAAAATGTGGATTTTGAAACCTATATTTTGACTATTTAGTCTACATATTATTCGAATAATAGTAAAAAATAATAATAAAATGTCGGGTCCGACCAGCAGTCTGACTAGTCGGACTAGACGAACCGAAAAACAGACAAAATCTAAACCGTACCAAACCATATTTTAAAATTATGCTTGAAACTAAACCAAAACGTATTAATGTTTATTATTACCATAAAAATACAATTACGAGATGAAAATAATTATGAAATTAAGAAAAGAAGCTTATTTAATACCGGAGGATATGTAAGAAGCAAAGGGTTCTTAGGTGGTTCTTTTCAAATATTGACCACACCATTTAACTATCCTAAGGTACCTTCCTACAACTTAGCAAGAAAATGCACAGGAAAACACGTTTCCTTGCAAAAATGTACCGTTTTGTGCATTTTTTTGCAACTGAAAAGCTCACAATTTTTTGTATTTTTTAACTCAACTCCAAATAGGTAATATTTTTTTCGGAAATTTTATTCTCGTAATTGTCAACAATTTTGATTCCTTTTAAGAAAAAGACTCCTCAAAATATCAGAAAGCCAAAATCTCTCTCCTTGGTGTCTCGTAATAGACTGGTATGGCTTACTTGTTTAATTGGACCGTTAGAGTCCAGCTCACAAATCTTTCAGATTTATTTTGAATACACCTTTCTACTGTTACGGCATTACCCAGTAAAGCACAACAGGAAAATTACGTTGCTATTATAACATGACCAATTTACATATTAATTTAAAACACCACTCTTCAAAAAAAAAATTTCAAGTGTTTTCCTCTCCAAAAGAGAGAATGCTTCCCCTAAAAAAAAGAGAGGATGCTTTAGTTTGTCACATCCAGCCAAAGATCTTCCCACGTGGCATCCAAACACGAGCATTATTTTAGACGTGACCTGGTCCCTTCCAAGTACACATCAGACATTAAATGTGGCCGTCGTTCCTCAAAATAAAAACCCCTACCAACAAGCACTTACTTCTATTGATTATATTGTTTTAATTTAATCATATCTAGATTTTGTGTGTTTGAAAATACAAAAATGTTAAATATTTTTCAAAATAAATTTATCACTTTTTAAAATCTTAAATAGCACAAATTTTAATTAATCGATCAAAGGAAGCCGAATAGTAGATGGTATAGGCTGGACCACCTAGGTTTGGCCATTACTCCAAATACAAAAAACACCCCACCCCTTCCCCGCCTTCCCCATCCATTGTTTCCAGAGAGCGACACGTAAGGTGTTACGCGGGCCCCACACGTCGGGCCCACTGTTGAAACGTGGCCACGTCAGCCTCGAGTAGAAGAAGCCAGGAAGCCCTCCCCATCCCGCCACGCACGCTCCTTCGCCTACCTCAGGAGTCAAAGGGTCTCAAATATCCGCCCTCGCGGGCCCCACTCGTGTTTTTGGCTGTTGTTATTGGCTGCTCGCCACCACCAATCGAACCTCAAGAAAGGATCACAATTTATAAGCTCCTCAGTAATATATCGTAGGCGCGGGCCACGTGTGATGATATTACGTTATTATTATTAATAAAGTGTGATTGAAAACATATTTATAAGTATCTTAACATTTTTGTATCCGTTATTGTTTTGTTACAACCACCAGATTATCTATAAATACACATTACCCTCCTAATTTTCGGCATCCTCCCTCTTTCTCTCTCTACCCTACATTTAATTTAGGGCAAATTACCCTCACATCCCTGAGGTTTGGTCATCCTCCCCCTAGGGTCCCTGACTTTTGGAAAAAGATTGTCCCGTCCCTAAGTTTTGACGATAATAGACTCTCGGGTTCCCGGCTGACGTCATCGGCTCTTTTTTTTATTTTTGGTCATAGAAATGACCAAAATACCCTTAAACAAAAAATAAATTTTTTTACCTTCTTCGACCTTTTATCCCCCCTCCCGCTCCCCCTCCCCCTCCCCCCGGAGAGACCTCAGGATCTGCCCGTGCGGGGAATCAGGATCCCCTCTTGTCGCATTCTCCTGCCATATCCTCCTCGCCCTCTCCAACGCCTCCTCCGCCGTGTCCAGCTGCTCCGGTAACCACCCCACTAGGCCCACACTGTACTTTCCCCCGGTCCCATCCGTCGCCCTCGTGATCGGCTTCCTCGTATCTGCCATTTCGATCTCCGACAAGGGGGACGCCTTGTGGTGCTTGAAGTACTCCTTGTTGTCCTCCTCTCTCCGCTTCTCTTTCATGTCGTCCGACTCTCGCTCCTGCTCCGTGGGCCACGGGCTACCGTCCAGCCCCGCGGCGCATACTACGTCGTCCACGCTCACCGTGGAGCTCCTCCTCTTCTGCTGGACCATGGGCTCCGTCGAGTTCGGGACGCCGATATTCTGCAGTCTCAGCGACGACGGCTGTGGGCGGTCCGACCGGCGGAGTGGGATGGAGGGGGAGAGGGGGAGCGGGGGAGGAGGGGGGAGCGGGAGCGGGAGGGGGAGGGGGGGGAGGAGGGTGGGGGAGCGGGAGGGAGGGGGAGGGGGAGAGGGGGGGAGCGGGATGGGGGAGGAGGGGGGGGAGCGGGAGGGGGAGGGGGGGGGGGGGGGGGGGCGGGCGCGGGAGGGAGAGGGGGAGCGGGGGAGCGGGAGCGGGGAGATCTCGAACGGGAGCGGGAGCGGGAGGGGGGGCGGGAGCGGGAGGGGGAGGGGGGTAAAAGGTTGAAGAAGGTAAAAAAATTATTTTTTGTTTAAGGGTATTTTGGTCATTTCCATGACCAAAAATGGAAAAAAGAGCCGATGACGTCAGCCGGGGACCCGAGAGTCTATTATCATCAAAACTTAGGGACGGGACAATCTTTTTCCAAAAGTCAGGGACCCTAGGGGGATGTGAGAGTAATTTGCCCTTTAATTTAACTACCAAATCAAACACGCCCTCTCTCTCTCCTGGATTCCGTATATGCGATCTTTTGCTCGATTCTCTCATTTCTACGATTCCTTAGGGTTTGTTGTTGTGTTATTGTTGTCGGTGTTTTCTCTCCCATTGCATTGCCCCTCCTTCCTTCTCCCAAAGGTAAACCCTTTTCTTCATTAAACCGCCGTCTCTCTCTCTCTCTCTCTCTCTCTCTCTCTCTCTCTCTCTCTCTCTCATTTCGGCTTTCATTTTACGAAATCGCCACGCCACCAAGATTTGCCGTCTTTCTAGCTTCCTCAAGCTACCCGCTTTCTTTTTCCCTTTTTTTTTGTTCTTTCATCGTTTTATTTTTTGTCTTCTTTGAGCAGTATTGTTGCGCCGTGACGGGAACGACGTCGTATTCGGGTTTCTCTCTTTCCCGTTTTATTCGGCTTCCGTTGATATTATTATTATTATTATTATTGTTGGTCACGAAAATAAATTAGCATGCCGACATTGATTCACCGCAGCTACCTTGTTTGATTCCATTTTGAGTTTTGAGCTGTCGCTGATTAGACAATGATGTTGATGTTATTTTTTTTATTCTCTATTTTTAAATTTAGATGAAAAAAACGTATGAAGAGAAGAGAAAGAAACAAAGTATATTAAATTTACGAATTAATCACTGACTAAATAAATTTGATAGCGATTGATTCTGAACATTCTAAAAATATATATAATCTTAAGTTCGCAGTGTCAAAATTATTGGTTTTCCTCTGTCAAAAGTCAATCCCTTTCCCCCTTTTCCCAAACCCCCAAATAAATAATAGCTGCTTTTTTCTCCAAGATTCTCTTTTTTCGGGAGGTTAAGAAATATATAATAAAAAGTCCGAAGATTCCACCGCCGGAATCTTGAGGTCACCTGTTTCTTACCCTTGTCTTAATCTGGTGTTATTTCTTAGTTACGGTCCATATTTATCTTCTGGTCAGTTACCCTATTTCTGATTTTTGTTTATACCACTTGGGTTAATTTTCCATTAGTAGGGTCCATTTTAGCTCGTGCATTGTGGTTTTGGTAGGCCCGTTCTTGTGTGGGTTGCCATATTGCGGGGACCTGCCTTTGTACTATCCTCGGAGTTATGCATTTGTTTCTTTGGTTTTTTTTTTGTGGACCTGCTCGACATTTTTTTTCTGCTTCAGTGTCCCTTTAGATTCATTTAACCTGCTGCATGAAGTTAACTGAGCTGTTAGGTGTTAATGGTTAGATTGGGAAGCATTAGCTATCTTAAGTTTGATAACTTGTGGATGCATTTGGCGGAGTTACGTTTAGTACTTGTGCTATATAGTGCTTATCGTGTTTTTAACATAGATACCCGTCTATCTACGCTGTGAGTGCAAGTAGATTCATTGCATCTAGAATTTGTTCGACTGTCTGCCAAGTTGCTCTGTTTGACCCGACCGTCTTTTGCTGAAGGTTGACAACCCCACAAACACCCCCCCCCCCCCCCCCCCCCCCCCCCCCCCCCCCTTCCCGGTACCCTCTCATTAATCACCAACCACTTTCGCATCGAGGCATTGCATATGGTGATCTGCCAGATGAAATTGTACAGGTAACCACGATCACAACCCGGTGTAGGAAATATTCTCATCTCTATTGTCGTTTATAATTCTGTTGACTTTTGCTTTAATCACTGCAGAGGCCTAGAGCTCTGATGGACTTCTCTCCAAGCAGCGGTGACAAGAAAACATTGAAGAGGTGGTTCTTCATTGACAAAAGAGTCGGGTGAAAAGTAGTGAATTAGTGGCGCTCTATAACCAAACTGGATCAAATGGACCTCAAGTCTAATCATGTTGCTCCGGTCCTCACCGAGGCTGCACCGATAGGCAAGTCGAGGCTGGGACTCCATGCTCTGTTGCCGTTTTCACCCACGGGAGCAGCATTCTCACCGCATTTGTTGCTTACAATTCCGAGAAAGAAATCCGGCGCCCTTGATGACGTTCGCTCGAGTAGTTGGCTGGATGCAATGAAAGCCTCATCACCTCCACCTTATGTGAATGTTGCCAATGTAGCCAAGGATAATAATAATAATAATAATAACAATAACAATAACAATAACGAGCTTCTCCATGTCGACGCTGATGCTGCTCATAGAGCTTGGCAGGTTTCATCTTCTTCCCGTGAATATTACAAATTCTTGGCTCTGAAGAGATTTGTGTTATGCACTGAACCTCGAATTTTGCAGATCAAATACCCATCAGCACTTGCAGCTTTTGAGAAGATCACAAACTTTGCCAGAGGCAAGAGAATTGCCTTGTTCCTTGATTATGATGGGACTTTATCTCCTATTGTTGACAACCCTGACCATGCCTTTATGTCTGATGATGTAAGTGTCCTTTTCCATTAAGTATGCGGAGATTATGCTCTTCTTTCTTCCATTTGCGGGACGAATAACACACAACTTCCTCAGATGCGCGCTGCTGTAAAGAACGTAGCACGATGTTTCCCGACCGCTATAATAAGTGGAAGAAGCCGCAACAAGGTACATTGATTAAGGCTCTTCAATCTCCTGTCTTTGCTGAAGTCCTTTGACATCTTATTTACATCATCGACTCGTCTTTTAACAACCGCTCTGATGGTATATTCAGGTATATGAGTTTGTAGGACTAACAGAATTGTATTATGCGGGTAGTCATGGAATGGACATCATGGGCCCTGTTAGACAATCTGTATCTAACGGCCACCCGGATCGTATCAGATCTACTGACAAGCAGGTATGGTCTCTGTGGAAAGGTCTTGGATACTACATCTTGGTATCCATCTCATCTTGGTACCTAACCCTGTCTTACTGTGTTCAAATGTAGGGCAAGGAAGTTAATCTATTCCAACCTGCTGGTGAATTTCTGCCTTTGATTGACGAGGTATGCGTATGCGAGTGCATCCCTTCCGAACAAGATAGTTTCACCTTTATCGTTTGTTCGGCATTGTAATGCATAATTTGTTTTCGGTACTCTATCAGGTTTTTCATTCCCTTGTTGAGGGCACTAGAAATATCAAAGGAGCTAATGTGGAGAACAACAAGTTTTGTGTTTCGGTTCATTACCGCAATGTGGACGTGGAGGTATTTTCTTGACAAAAGCAAATAGCCTCTGCAATTGACAGTTACTAATAATTGTTTTAAACCAATTGTCAGAACTGGGAAGCTGTTGCAGATTGTGTGCAGGATGTCATAAAGAACAACCCTCGCTTGCGATTGACTCACGGGAGAAAGGTAACATCTTTAAAGCCATCTGCTGCAGTCGGACTCGCATTTGACTTTTCCATATCCAACATTGATGTCTTATGGCCACAGGTTTTAGAAATTCGTCCCGTGATCAATTGGGACAAGGGGAAAGCTGTGACCTTTTTGCTTGAATCACTAGGTTAGTAACTATGAACGTAATTTGTTAGTTTGTTATTATGTAAGCGGTGGTACTTTGTATTGACAGAAATCGGTTCCAGGTCTAAGCAATTGCGACGACGTGCTTCCAATATATGTCGGAGATGACAGAACAGATGAAGATGCCTTTAAGGTAGGTACCCTTTGTGAATTGCTGGCATCAGAGTGGCAGGCTGACCGATCCGACTTCTTCTTGCAACAGGTTTTAAGAGACAGGAGCTGTGGTTGTGGCATTTTGGTGTCATCTGCCCCCAAGGAAAGCTACGCCTATTACTCCTTGAAAGATCCGTCAGAGGTACTACTCTGTTCGAATCTTCATCTACTTCGTTAGTGCAGGATATACGAGTCCGGCTTCTCCTTGGCATTGGCTTCATGTGAAGTAATTAACCATCTGCTGCTGCATTTTGCAACAGGTCATGGAGTTCCTGAAGTCTTTGGTTACATGGAAGCAGTCCAACTCGTTATGATCCGCGTTACGACGAACATATAAGTTACAAAAGTAGTCAGATATACGAATACCAAAGTAGTATCTACATCTCTTTTCCGATCCCTTTAGAAGAGAGATAGTGTTTTTTATGTAGAAGAAGAAGAAAAGAGGAGAGAAGAAGAAGAAGATGATGATGCACCAAGGCATCAGGAGGATTTGCTGCAGCTACAATCTCAACTGTAAATTCCTTTAATTTATTACATTTTATTTTTTTTTCTTTCTCAAATCTACTTTATGTTTTTTTAACAATTAAGTTCCAAATTTTGCTTCGTATAAGCCAATGGATGATTGCAGAGATTTTGTCTGAATCTGTAAGTGCAGATTCTGCAGAAGAAGTAGAATTGGCGGAAACTTTTTTATCAACTCGTCCTCTCTCTATTTTAATTTTTTTTTCCAAAGCAAGTTCATGAACAACATTAATTTTATGAATCAAATAATACTTGGGAAAAGTGCACTTTAGTACATGTGGTTTTTGGTTTCATACCATGTTTTTTGAAATTGGTAATTCATTGTTGTTTACCTAATTTTATCAGAATATTAAGGATTGAATTATCAATTTCAAATTACAGAGTCTAAAAGCAAAAAATTGCCATACCACAAAATACTAAAATTCATTTTTCCCATAATACTTTGCCAAAGAGTGGTTCTGTGATACACAATGTATCTCAAATAATATAGAAGTTCTTCGTACCAAATTGTAATATTGTTACATTCTTAGGATTCGAATTTGATGGATCATGCTTTCAATTTTTGTGGTGTAGATCCATGAATGCAAATGATAAGGCCCGACCAAGGTCTAGATTGACATTGATGTTAGAGCTGGAGCACGTATTAAGAGTCAGATATGTGGCAAAGGGCCAACACTAATTGAACGTTATTCCACCTCATTACTTACTAAAAAAAAGGTTATTCCACCTCAAGTTTTCGCATGTTACAGGATGTTATTTGGTGTCATTTTTTTTGGCAATATATAATAAGTATCAAGTTGATATTTCAAATATCTCAGAAATCAAATGATTTTGATTTATTAAGAAATTTTTGGGTTTAAATTTTTAAAATAAAAATTATATTGAGATAGTGTCTTGTAATCCGATAGTAGTAGACCTACTTGGTGAATGTGTATCATATTGGAAGTCTGTCAAGATCAAGAGGTCATAATACTTTCTCCTTTGGCAAAGTACACGAAACGGATTAGACTATTTATATAGTATTAGGCTAAATCTTAATATATTTTTTTTGTCTATATTATCTGGTATCCGATTTATTGGACCAACTAATCCAAATTTGAGTCGAGTAGGACTTATGAAATGTGGCAAAGCTCTCACAATAAGTATTTACCACTGCTCAAACTCGAGACTTAATTAAACTAAAACAGCTCTCTCGTCAATTGATCTAAGTGATTGTTCGTACTCAGTCTAAATATTTTAAGTCTTTGACTGGTTGGCCAAGTCTCATTTTCCGGAAAGGTTTAGAGCTCTCAGGAAGTCAAAATGGAGAATAAAAATTTCTCCCAAATAGTTATTTACCCGACAAAGAAAAACTATACCATATCTAAATTACAAACAAGACAGTATATTCTATATGTATGGGACAAGAAACTGACAGCAAACGACGATGGCTTGCTGGAGTAGCTACCCACCAAGCTCTACCATTCTGCTTCAACTGATAGATGGTTACAAAAAGCGTGGGCTTCATTGACGGGATTTGATGACAGACCTAGAGTTTTCGACAGTTCTGTTACAATGTCTGTGACTACTCTATGAGTGTTAAAAATTTAACAATGTAACCAAGGGATGATAGGTAAGATTCATAACTTATTTTTCAAAGGTTAATGAGTAAAATATGTTTGGGAGTGAACAAAACTCAATATCGTTTAAATCATCGAAAAAACATATAAAACTCAAAATTGTTATATCAAATAAAGTAATAATAAGAGCCACAACATTGAAAAACTGAACTCCACTTTCTATGAACGAAATTCTTTTATTCAATAACAATAGAATGAGCTAATAACAGAGTTTCGATTTCAAAATTTTCTTCCATTAGCATTAAAAGAAACGTCCAGTAAAAGCTCACTATTACACTTGTAAATTAATACCTCTTTAAATTAATTTTTTCAGTCATAACTTTGGACTAGTCAAAAAATGTGATAATTTTTATAAACTAATTAGATGACAATTTTTAAAGAAGACCCTCATGTAATTCTATATTCCTATTAATAGTTTTTTTAATATTACAAACATAACAAGTACAATTTAGCAAAACATAATTCTAGTGTTACTTGCTTTTTTTCTTGAAATATAAATTTAGTTGGATTTCATCTCTAATTATATATTATTTTATTTAAGGTCTTTAGTTTCATCTTCTTGAGACGCAACACAAAGAAATTTGTGAAGAGTTGCTACAGTAATTATTTATTAATTAATAAATTTATAAATTAAATTCTGAATGCTATTAATTTATAGATATTTTATTATAGCCAAACGGCATGTAACTTAATGGTACAAGGCGTTGTAAATTTCAAAGAGGTTCAAGTTGTGGCAGTGTCATGGTGTAAAATTTTACTTAAAAAAATAATCTTATAAACTTCACCGATTTGTCGATTACAAAATTTCTACCTTGTACATCTATTTTTTTTTAAAAGTGACAAAATGAAATGAAACAAAGACCTCAAACATGAAAGTGTTAATAAAATATTGGGCAAATTACTCTCACGTCCCTGACCTTTGGTCACCCTCCTCCTAGGGTCCCTGACTTTTAAAAAATAATTTTCCGGTCCCTAAGTTTTGATGATAATAGACTCTCTGGTCCCTGGAGCCGGAATATTCTTTTTTCTTCGGTGAACTCTACTTAAAATGACCAAAATATCCCTCCAACTTAAAAAAATAAAAAATCATTTTTTCCTTCTCTCTACGTCTTTTTCCTATCCATCTTCAATATAAAAAAAATCTTACAGAAAGCTCCCTCAAAAGGTTTGAAAATACAAAGAAAATCTCAGAAAAACTCCAACCCAAGAAAGCTTACACCAATTACAACACCAAGAACACTCATTTTTTTAATTACAATATCCCCAAATTGAGAAGAACCCTTATTCCCGATTGGAACCTAAATTAATTGTTCAATTGAATTCCAAAACCCTAAATTAATTGAACTCCAATTCCAAAACTAAAGCGGATGTGCGTCGAGCACGACCTCGCCGGGATCCATACCGTGGCTGCGTTCTCTGAGGAGAGTTATCCAAGTCCCCACATATCTTAGCAATTCAGCCGCGATAGGCGTTAGTCCGGAGGACAACGGCGGCGGGGACCACATTGTTGAGCACCTGACGCCAGTCCCCCACCGTGGCAACGCTCTCCCTTAGCGGCAAAGCTCCTGTCATTCCTCCTTCTCGCCAGCCAGTGGGTCCCCCATCCCGCTCTTCCTCTCCCTGTTCGGTTAATCGGTTGACCAAGAGTGTGCCTTTGCCCCTTCCTTCATCTCTATCAGAATTATCCAATTCCAATAAAATTGGGGTTTTAATGATAATTATTTGGGAGAGGGAGAGTGGAGTACAAGATGAAGAAGATGGCAAAGTTGGTGTAGTCGTAAGGGCGTGACATCCAATCTGAAGGAATCAGATTAAAAATAGATTGGAGGACAGCGAGGGATTGGGGATTTAGGGGTTTATGCCCACGTCTTCTTTTGATGTTCAAAAGTTCGATTAAAAGAAGGAACTGGAAATGCAAAACTCCATGTGGCCGGTTGTTGTAATTGGAGCGTTTCATTTCATGTTGGTGCGTGTTGTAATTTTTTTTTTGGTTTAGGGTTGATATTAATTGGAGTGTTGATTGTCTCTAATTAGTTTTTATTTTCACTAAAAAAAGTTAGGGTTTGAAATTGAGTTTGAGTTTTAGTTATAACAACCCACAAATTTATTTTGATGTTTATTGGGTTTGAGTTTTAATTAAAAGTTGAAGGAAGAAGATGAGGTGGGGAAGAAGATGAGGTGGGGAAGGAAGAGATTTTTTGTTTTTTAGTAGGAGGGGCATTTTAGTCTTTTCAAGTGGGGATTCGCCGGAGAAAATGACATATTCTGGCAAGAAAATGGCATATTCCGACTCCAGGGACCCGAGAGTCTATTATCATCAAAACTTAGGGACGAGACAATCATTTTCCAAAAGTCAGGGACCCTAGGGGGAGGGTGACCAAAGGTCAGGGACTTCAGAGTAATTTGCCCTAAAATATTTTAGAAAGTCAAGTGAGTAGCTAGCTCTAATTTTAATTTTTTATTTTCTATGCTAGCTAGCTACCGAAAATAGGGTTGAAAAAACTAGGAATAGTATGGTATCGAATAAAAATCGGTCAAAATAAATTACTTCGCACATTAGCAAATGGAGAAAGGAGACAAACGGTCCAAATTTTACAAATTACTTCACACATTAGTATGATATACATATAGAAGGCTCAAATAATCAGAGATGGGGTAGATATTTTTGTTGAAAGTGACTTGCATCTTCATTTTTATTATGTATTAGTTTATGGTTTGGCAGTGGTGTAAAATTTTACTTTAAAAAATTATGTTTTATAAACTTCATCAAAAGTATGATTATCTAGGGGAGGGCTGTAATAAGCCTCTACTGCTCGGAGGAGATATTTCGACGAGATATACACGCTGAGCTGTCAGAAAAATGCCCAAGCGAACGCTCATCAGAAAGCGACCCACCACGAAGTGTGTAATGTTCTTAGTTGTACACACGCCAACGGCACCTATGAAGTGGATGGCGCCACACATAGTGAAAGCGAGTCGGCAGCCAAAGAAATCAGAGGCCGATCCACCGTCGAGCGCTCCAAGCATGGAAAACAAAGGCAAATACACCGAGAAGTCGTTGATTGAATTCTTGCCCTCCGTAAATATCATCGACAACAATAACATCAAAATGGAATTTGAAAAATAAGTATACAACTATCAGATTTACCAAAATAAGATAAGTATATAACTAATTAATTTGTCGTGTAACTTGTTTTGAGCTAAAGATACTCAAGAATAACAACATAAAAAGTACAATTTTGCGCACTAGCTAGTATGGATGAGTTTCAATCGGTTGTTATAGTTTTGACTGACTAAATAAAACTGATACCAACATAGTTTATGCATAAATATTCAAATAATTGGTGTCACGATTCATTTAAAATCGTCAGTTTTGTAGTGTCCCGGTTAAAATTTCAGAATTGGTTTCACCAATTTGACGATCACAAAATTTCTACCTTGTACATCTATTTTTCAAAAAAAAAGTGACAAAATGAAATGAAACAAAGACTTCAAATATGAAAGTGTTAATAAAATATATTACAAAGTCAAGTGAGTAGATAGTTTCAATTTTAATTTTTTATTTTCTATGCTAGCTAGCTACCGAAAATAGGGTTGAAAAAACTAGGAATAGTATGGTATCGAATAAAAATTGGTCAAAATAAATTGCTTCGCACAGGTAGATATTTTTGTTAAAAGTGAACTACATATTCATTTTTATTATGTATTGGTTTATGGTTTGGCGGTGGTGTAAAATTTTACTTTTAAAAAATATATTTATAAACTTCATCAAAAGTATGATAATCCAAGGGAGGGCTGTAATAAAGCCTCTGTTGCTCGGAGGAGCTATCTCGATGAGATATACACGCTGAGCTGTCAGAAAAATGTCCAAGCCAATGCTCATCAGAAAGCGACCCACCATAAAGTGTGTATTGTTCTTAGTTGTACACACGCCAAACGCCGAGCGCTCTAAGCATGGAAAACAGAGGCAAATACACCGAGAAGTCGTTGATTGAATTCTTTCCCTCCATAAATATCATCGACAATAATAACATCAAAAAGAAATCTGAAAAATAAGTATATAACTATCAGATTTACCAAAAAAGATAAGTATATAACTAATTAATTTGTCGTGTAACTTGTTTTGAGCTAAAAATACTCAAGAATAACAACATAAAAAGTACAAGTTTGCGCACTAGCTAGTATGGATGAGTTTCAATCGGTTGTTGTGATTTTGACTGACTAAATAAAATCGATACCAACATAGTTTATGTATAAACATTCAAATAATTTGTGTCACGATTCATTCACAATTTTCTTTCTGTTGCGAATCAAGAAGATGAAACTAGAGACTTTAAAATGAAATGATTTATAATGAGAGATGAAATCCAACTAGATTTATGTTTCAAGGGAAAAAAAAAAAGTAAAACTAGAATTATGTTTCGCTAAATTGTACTAGTTATGTTTGTAACATTAAAAAACTGTTGATAGTAATATAGAATTACATGAGGGCCTTCATAAAAATTGTTATCTTATTAATTTGTAAAAATTATCACATTTTTTTACTAGTCCAAAGTTATGATTTTGCGGTATATTCAGGGGTACTCTTTTACCTACGGTGGAGATTTTCCCAAGAAGATTTCTCCGTAATAGATTTTTTAATGAAATCTTTTGCAATTTTTCATTAATATAAACAAGGAAACGTCGTCTGTCTTGCTTTTAGCGTGATTGTTGTTTCTAAAAATTTTCGTAGACTTTTGAATCTGAAATACTCAAGATGTTTATGGACGCTGGATATGTTGTGGGTATTCTCCTGTTTATGTTAGACACGAAGAGATCTAGCGACACATTATGAAGGGTGTATCTTGCATTTAGTGCACTATTATCATTGATCACAATCGTACTGGCCTTCATACGTTTACCCGAGACTCCATCTTGGCTGGTTAGGAGAGGCCGGATGGATGAGGCCAGGCACGTTGTGCAGAGATGTACGGTAGGCTACGAAGAGACACATACTTGGCGTAGACGCCTTTCAGAGAGTATCGATGTGGATTCGGAGACGACTGTGGTTACCATCCCACGTTGTTTGCGGCCAGGTCGGGTTGTCTTTAGAGAGATATTTCAGAGAGATGGTGCTCTCTTGTTTCTCTCTTTGGTTATATTGCCTCTCTTGCAGCCGATCTCAGGCGAGAGTTTTCTACCTGTCCTTAGCCACATACTCCTGGACTATTCGAGACACTCGTCAGATTCTAGAGGACTATGGATAGCTGTGGCTACGTTGGTGTCGAAGACCATTGTTACATTTCTCGTCGGTTTGCTATCTAGCCGGGTTGACCGGAAGACACTATGCCTGACTACCATAGGAGGGATTGGAGCGGTGCAGCTGTTATTGGGGATCATGCGGTTATCTATTACCCGTAAAATCGTCAGTTTGGTGGTGTCCCGGTTAAAGTTTCGGACAATTGGTTTCACCAATTTGACGATTACAAAATTTCTATCTATTTTTCAAAAAAAAGTGACAAAATGCAGCGAAACAAAGACCACAAACATGAAAGTCTTAATAAAATATTTTACATAGTCAAGTGAGTAGATAGATCCAATTTTTATTTTTTATTTTTTATGCTAGCTAGCTACCGAAAATAGGGTTGAAAAAAAATGAGGAATAGTATGGTATCGAATAAAAATCTGTCAAAATAATTTATTTCTCATATTAGCAAATAGAGAAAGGAGAAGAACAGTCCAAATTTTACAAATTACTTCACACATTAGTATGATATACACGTAGAAGGCTCAAATAATCAGACATGGGGTATATATTTTTGTTGAAAGTGGCCTACATATTCGTTTTTATTATGTATTGGTTCATGGTTTGGCAGTTTTATATAAATTGGAACCGACTGTGAAATAACATTTACAATTTTGATATGAAATTGCATCGCGTATAACTAGTTTGCTCTTATTGCAGTCTCGACATATACGATCTGATAGTTTTGGTCGGTTTAATACTCATAACTACCAGTTAGTAATTAATAAGATAAACTAGAGAAGAAAAATATAGTACCATAGCCAAACACAAAAAACATATTACGTGACATAAGGGAGTAGATGAGCGAGTGCCCCGAGATTAACAAAAATAAAAAGATTAGTGAGAGCGAGTCGGCAGCAAAAGAAACCAGAGACCAATCCACCGCCGAGCACTTCAAGCATGGAAAACAAAGGCAAATACACCGAGAAGTTGTTGATTGAATTCTTGTCCTCCATAAATATCATCGACAAGAATAACATCAAAATGATATCTGAAAGATAAATATATAACTATCAAATGATATCCCGAGAAGAATTGGATGAATGGTAGGTACCCGTTTGACCCACTTTATTAAAATCATTTTGGACTTCGTCTTTTATAACTTGAACCACGAGCTATTTTATTAAATTTGTTACCTTGTATACTAAACTATGAAATTTAATCAAAATTCACTACCTTAGCTTATGTTAATAAAAAATTTTGATTGAAATTAACTGATACCCCGACACTCACTAAGCTGACTAATCTAGTTTCGAGCTGGATTGAATGATAGAGAAGTTCTCATTCTATATGCTCTTGAACTCAATAACACTTGATTAAGATAAAAATAATTTTATTGCAATTAATCCAAGTGCTTATCGATATGTTAATAAATGTGTTGCCATATAAGGCAAGTACTATAATAGTTGGATTAAGTTGGTAACAGAGATTACAAAATTTTACTCTCATCTTTTTGTGTGGATTCATTACTATTAATATTCTTTGATTTTAAATTTTATAACTAGGTGACAAGTCTTATATGACTGATCTATACAAAAAAGTCTTATGTGACTAACAATCAAGTGACACTTGCTAATCCGAGTCACTTGAGCTATCCCGTTTATGATGTCACGTCATTAATTTTGTTCCCATGTTATGCAACATTACTAATCTTATAAGTAACATGTTAATTCACTAATTTGAGATAAAAAAGAGACAAAATTGATAGTATTCATATTCGAATGTGGACCTAAAGCAGATTGAACGGTTTCCAAATCGTAGGCCAATAATATGTCACGCAAAAAAAATAATGATATGACATGCAGATAAATTTAACAATGTAACGTCATAGTTCAAGTAATTGCAGATAACAACTATCACTCGACAAATAATCAAGTAAAATCTTTATGACCTGATTAGAAAAATTAACAGTACAAGGTAGTTGTGCGTCAAAGTGTAAAACTACGTGGTAATTATGTGCACTTTAACCAATAAAAAATTTATCATTAAGAGAATTATAAATAAAGTTTGATAATGTTAAACCCGAAATATGTCACACAAAATGCTACTTGGTGAACACCCATCATGTTGGAATTCTATCAAGATCAAGAGATCGTAATACCTTGTCCTTTTGGCCAAGTACACGCAACGGATTAGACTATTAATATAGTTTTAGGCAAAATCCTAATACTCTTAATTTGTGGCGATGTCTCATTTGCCGTAAAGGTTCATAGCTCTCAGAAAGTCAAAATGGAGAATAAAATTTTCTCCCAAATAAAGAACTATTTAACTGACAGAGAAAAACAATGCAATTATATAATTAAATTACAAATAAGATACTAAATTCTACATCCATGGGACAAGAAACCGACAGCAAATGACGATGGTTTGCTGGAATAGCTTCAACTGATCGATGGTTACAAAAAGTGTGGGCCTGGTAGACTGGTTTTGATGGCTAATAAATTGGAAAAGAGTAGGTATAAAAAGTTTTTAGAAGACTTCCGGTTAATAAACTGGTTTTGATGGTTAATAAATTGGAAAAGAGAGAGACTTTTTCTATAAATTGGTTAATAAATGACAGCGTGGACCTCCTAGATCGTTAAATTTAGAAGACTTTTCTATAACACTGTCAAAGTTTTTCGATGTTCCTGCGTGGCCATACGAGTATTAATAGTTTGTTTATAAATGTTAAAATTTATTAATATTACTTTTTAAAAAGTTTAGGTTGAATATTAAAAAATTAATATTATATCTAAATGGTTAATCTTGTGATCGTTATAGTACTCACCCAAGCTCATTTGATTGTACATTAGTGAAACCAAAATTCGTTGATTTGGTTTAATAATACAAGACGTAACATGAATTAACAAAATTCTAAGATTTAATTCTTACCAGATGTAATTGGATATAAAAATTTAACTTTTGAAAAAACTATTGATCCCTAGTGATAAGAGCCGATTCGGACCAGGCCATAAGTTTAGAGCCAATGAACTAGTGAAAGCCGAAGCCCTCGTCTTCTCTCATAATTCAGTTGGATCCAGTAATTTAAGCAGAGAATCTTGAGTAGAAGGAGGGATAGATTAATATTTTTTGTCGAATCACCGGAAGAAGTCATGGCGGGATTGATTGGATTGGGCCTAATCATAGATGTGATTCGATGAACAATTGAGAAGCAACATCTCCCGAATATTTATGTTTGAGTCAACAATATTTTTGAATAATTCAATAAATATTTAATAATATTAAATTTTCAATGACACAACTTGATATTAGTTAGCTAAACTATATTATAGGTACACTTACTATTGTTATTTTCCGCTTCACGATAATAATTTCGAGCAATTTCTGGTCCATTATCTAATGTACAAATATCGATTAAAACGTTTGACCGGAAGGTGGGAAGTTAGGGTGCACCAAACGTTATGCGTTTTTCTTTTGAAAAGAAGACACCAAGGAGGTTGAAAGAACATTTTAGAAATTGATTTTACTGAATTTTAGTATTTTACAATACCACGTAGAATCAATAGAAAAAGATGATATCCAAAATTTGACTAATACATATTTGATTCGAGAAAACTACGTTACTAATGTTTTAACTTAGCTGCATTTTCTAGTAATTTGAGATATTTTATTAAGTTTGAAATAATCCTATTAGTTAATTTAAGTATTCGTTTGATCAAACTTTTTACTAGTAACCAATCCACCTTCTTGTGCTTAATTAACTTGGTTTAGAAAGAAAAAAAACTTAATATGCTTAATGCTTTATTATACTCTCGTGGGTCAAAACAAGTGCTTATACACGTCAGTACAATTAAATATGGCAATTAATTATTCTGACCAGATACCACCAAAAATGATCAATGCTAGTTGCCAAATTAAACTTTTGGACCAGTAGATACTGCAGTTCCTCCCTTCCCTTAATTTCCCATCCAAAATTGCATATTCACGTGATAACTTTGAAAACGTTAGCTTAATCTTTTTTTTGAAAGGTAAGTATATTAAGAGTTACTATGATATATACATTCTATTTAGTATGATATTTTTCCTGTCATGTTGCCGAATCAAAATCCTACCACACCAAAACTCAAGGGAAAAAAGGTGCAGTAGGGAAAGACTTGAGAGTTAGATTGGTGATAACATTTACATTTAGATTTAGCTAAAAAAATACTTAAGAGTTAACATTGTTTTAGCTTAACTATGTTTCGAGTTCGAGTCTTAGGAATGCAATTGTGTTAAATATTTATTTAGAGAATTTTGTCACATTTTAAAAGTTTTACCCGACTTTAACTCAATAATATAATTTAGTCGGCTCAGTAGGTTAGATACTAGATGTTATAACTAAAAAAAGTTAGTTCAATCTACATGTGACATATCAAACAACCAAAATTAGCTTAACAAAGATTCGAACCTAGATTAATTGCACTCGCATATCGAGATACTAGATGATATTAAAAAAATCGACATGTCACATTTCTATACAACCTGGCTGATTTATGTATGTCCGTATATATCCTCTAACTCAAGTAAAAGATTTAAAGATCTACCAATTGCACATGAATTATTCTCTCATAAAAAGTAAAAAAACAGAACCAACTCTTTACTATCACACCTCTCCTCCCTCTATTTAATACCATTTTCACAACGTTAGAATACTTATGTACCTCTTTGTAAGAGAAAGAAAAAAGGAAAAACCCCAAAATGGAGAATGCACCCTACGCTCCGTTGCCGGAGAGCCCATCCTCCGCAGCCGGCGTCGTCCCTACTGCGAGACGCCGGCGACCCACGAAGGTTTTTGTGGCGACATTCGCATCGGTCGTTTTCCTGGTGTCTCTAGTGGCTATAATCATGGAGCAAAGCCAAGAGCCATTACCCGCACCAAACGACGAGGAGCAGTCACCTCCGACGTCGTTTTCGGAGCCGGAGATACTTCGGGGGGTCGCTGAAGGCGTGTCGGCCAAGTCAAACCCTTCCTATTTCTTCAAGGAGCTTTCTTACAATTGGACAAATGCGATGTACGCTTGGCAGCGGACCGCCTACCATTTCCAGCCCGAGAAGAATTGGATGAATGGTAGGTACACGTTTGACTGACTTTATTAAAATTGGTTGGAATTAGTTTATTATCACTTGAACCAATATAGTGGTGTCCAAAGCTATTTTATTAAATTTATTATCTTGTGTACTAAGCAAGAAATTTTATCAAAATTTACTACCCTAGCTTATGTTAATAAATTTGTTTTATTGAAATCAACTATTATCTAGATTCGTATTAGGCTGACTAATCCAATTTTGAGTTTTTGTTACATTTTCAATTACTTGAACTCGATAATTCTTGATTAAGATAAAATTACTTCATTAATAGTTCATCTAAGTGCTTATTGATATGTTAACAAATTTGTTTCTATATAAGGCAAGTATTATAATAGTTGCACTAAGTTAGTAACTGAGATTTTAATTTCACTTTTATGGATTGACACTTCCTATAATTAAACTGACATAAATGTTCACCTTTTTGTGTGGATTCATTACTATTATTTTATCCCCTTTTTTGTGATCTCAATCATTAATACAAGGTCTCTTTTTGTTTCTTAATTATGTCCCAATCTGGTGATCTCCAATGGCGGATTTTGGCCTTTCTGCTTCAGATCCTGATGGTACGTATCACTTATCATCTAAATTTGTTTTCTAATACAAGTATGAACTTAGTTACCGTTTTTTAATTAGAGAAGTTAAATTTAATAGTAGAAGATTTCCATTAATAGTTGGCAAGTTGGTCTAGATATTGTTTGTTCGTGTTCTGTATATCTTGATTAGGATTATTTATGAAAATAATAATAATGGTATTGAACAGAGAGGCATCACGTGGTCTTGCCCGATTGATACATTGAGCCTTTGGATTGTACTAAAGATTGGTCGCCACCTATAACCAATCGGTAGAGGAGTGGTTGGCCACTTCTGGTACACTAGTTTTTATACTATATAATGTTTTAATATTAGGTCGATTAACAAGTAGAATCCTTGAAATATAGCAAATTTTATATAACAAATATTTAACTATTAATAAGTATTTATTTGTTTGAATTTAAATTAATTGGTTGAGTGGGCACACAAAAAATAAATATTTAGTATTATTGTGTTTCCAAAAGATTGGACTTAAGATTTTTAATATTTTTTTATAAGTTAATCTAAGTATCTAAGTAGACCGGAGGAAGGCAAAATAACAAAAGAACTAGCTAAATAATTGGCTAGAAATCTTGAGTTCCAGATTTAAAGACTAACATTTTTTCTGATACTACATTAAAACTTGGTACAGTTTTTTTTGAAAGGTTAAAAAAAAGATTTTCTGTATTGGTAAGTTGGTACAGTTGACACAGTTGCGAAGTTTTCTGATCCAAATAAAATAATGAAAGGGCCAAATTTCTGTATTGAGAATCCTAGAAAAAGATTTTCTGTTGAGAACTTCAATTATTGGACGTTTGAGATTTGTCCAATCAATATACGGATAACGAGGAAAGTAGCTACTGCCACATGTGTTCCGCAGTCTATCTAAACCATAGGCCCACAAGAAAACGTTCCTTTGGTGTTGTGAACCAACCAGCAATCACAATACAGTATATCTTTTACTGTGATCACTTAGCTGTGGCTTTTGGTACCTAATCCGAATATAATTAGTCGGTTTACTGTGTGTTGTAATATTGATTGTTATAAAAAAATCCCCATAATGTTATATAATTATAATATTGTCATCCGTTAAAGACAGTTTTCCTGCATCAAGATTTGGCCAACTGGTTGACTTTCATATACAATTTTTTATATGTTAAATTTGTATTAGTCTTTCCAAGCCGCCAAAAATAATTACAAGACAATTACATTTTTAATACCTAAACTACATCGTCTAGAACACGAATCATAATACTAGACGACGAATCATAATAAAACTATGATAATAGTTATTTAAGTAATTATTCCCACTATATATCCACATAAAAACACCCCGTTCCAATTAAATTGGGACCAACAAAACACCTAGACAATCTTAATCACCCCTACTTCATGTACATTTATTTATTATTATTTTTCTGTATTTTCACTGTATACATTAAATTTTATGCTGTACTGATTATTGACGGGTAAACAAGAGGAAACTTGATTTGTTGCACTTAAAGAAAACAAACCAGTTTTTTTAATCTATTGAGTTTTGTTGGTAGGGACTTACTTTCTTAACAATATATATTTTATTCATAAAACTCAAACTAAATTTATCGTTAAGAAAATTAGGTATGCTATTTGCTTGATGTATATTCGGGTCTTTTTTAGACGAGCCCAGGACTTTTTGGTTTGATTATCTTGGTGACACTTTGGTGTCGGTGTTCAGATAGCGTCTATCACTGTAGTGCGTGTTGATAGACATTATCTGGTACATTGGATGTATCTTGGTGGACTATTTTGATAAATACAATACTTTACTTACCAAAAAATTAGTTCATTTATCCTATGTTTACGTTGGACGTAAGTTTTCATCGTAAGAGGAACCAAAAAATTGAATTCCTCTAGCAATATACGTTGGTTGAACAAGGTAACATATCTAGTTTTTTCCACCATAACCAAAGATTTTTTTGTTTCAATTTGTTTTCTAGTGTATTTTGTGTAGTTTTGAATTTATAATTTCGTTAAATTCGAACCAAGTATTTAAGGAATCACATGGAACTCGATCGGTTTTAAGTAACCACATCTGAAGCTGCATTTCTAACATGATCCGGGCACGTGACTCCACTTAAAAACGATCGAGCTCCATGTTCTTCTTGGTCTAATTAATCTCGAGATGTCCCAATAAATATTTGTCAACTACCTAAGAACAAGGATTTTGTCTTTTTGACGGTTAGTTGGAAGAAATTAAATCTGTCTTTGTTTATTTATTTTTTACATGATGCGGGATATGCTTAGGATGCTTATGTAACGGGAGTGGACAATCTTGTGTGCTTGTAGGTCCGTTATTCCACCTGGGGTACTACCATCTCTTCTACCAATGGAATCCGGATTCCGCCACGTGGGGCAACATCACGTGGGGCCATGCCGTATCGACGGACCTGATCCACTGGGAGGACCTCCCACTGGCGATGGTCCCGGACCAATGGTACGACATCAATGGCGTGTGGACGGGGTCTGCCACGCTCCTCCCTGACGGTCAGATCGTCATGCTCTACACCGGGGACACCAACGCCTCGGTGCAGGTGCAGAACCTGGCATACCCCGTGAACCTATCTGACCCACTCCTCCTGGACTGGCTCAAGTACCCGGGTAATCCGGTGATGGTTCCACCAATCGGAATCGAGATCGCCGAGTTCAGGGACCCATCCACCGCGTGGATGGGCCCCAATGACACGTGGTACCTCGCCATTGGGTCAAGGCACAATGAAAGTGGAGTTGAAGCAGGCATTGCATTATTATACCAAACTACAAACTTCACATCATTTGAGTTATTGGATGGGCTGTTGCATCAAGTGCCGGGTACGGGTATGTGGGAGTGCATAGACTTTTACCCAATTTCCGTTAATGGGTCGTCGGGGTTGGACACATCGGTTAATGGGCCTGGAATTAAGCACGTGTTGAAGGCCAGCCTCGATGATACCAAGAAAGACCATTACGCAATTGGGACATACGACCAGATTAACAATACATGGAGCCCCGACAACCCGGAGGAGGATGTTGGAATTGGGCTTAGGTATGAAATTGTTCCAAGTAAATTTTATTCCTATGTAATGGGAAAAGTCTACTTTAGTACCTTGTGGTATCGCCCAAAATTATTTTAGTACCCTGTGGTAAAAAATCGATCAATCGAGTCATACTTATTCTAATTAACATCAAAAAGGTCCCCGGGCAGCTGCCCGGACCTGCCCGAACCTACCCGAACCCTGTCCGAACTACGTGGCCAACCACGTCACCAAATTTTGATGACGTGGTGCCACGTGGACATCCATCTCCTTCCCTCCTCCTCCTCCTCCGCGTCCTCCTCCTCCTCCTCCTCTCCGCGTCCTCCTCCTCCTCCGCGTCCTCCTCCTCCTTCTCCACGTCCTCCTCCTCCTCTGCGTCCTCCTCCTCCTCCTCCGCGTCCTCCTCCTCCTCTCCGCGTCCTCCTCCGCGTCCTCCTCCTCCTCCTCTCCGCGTCCTCCTCCTCCTCCTCTCCGTGTCCTCCTCCTCCTCCTCCTCTACCTCCTCCTCCTCCTCCTCCTCCTCCACGTCCTCCTCCTCCTCCGCGTCCTCCTCCTCCTCTCCGCGTCCTCCTCCTCCTCCTCCACCTCTCCGCGTCCTCCTCCTCCTCCGCCTCCTCCTCCTCCTCCTCCTCCTCCGCGTCCTCCTCCTCCTCCTCTCCGCATCCTCCTCCTCCTCCTCCTCTCCGCGTCCTCCTCCTCCACCTCCTCCCCGCCTCCTCCTCCTCCTCTCCACATGGCGCCACGTCATCAAAATTTGGTGACGTGGCTGGCCACGTAGTTCGGGCAGGGTTCGGGTAGGTTCGGGCAGCTGCCCGATGACCTTTTTGATGTTAATTGGAATAAGTATGACTCGATTGATCAGTTTTTTACCACATGGTACTAAAGTGATTTTGGACGATACCACAGGGTACTAAAGTAGACTTTTTTCAATAAAATATACATTCTCTCGGATGTTAAATCTCTAGTACCATGAGCTTAGGTATGACTACGGGTGGTACTATGCTTCCAAGACATTCTATGACCAAAACAAGCAGAGGAGAATCTTGTGGGGTTGGATCAATGAGACAGACACCGAAACTGATGATTTGAGCAAGGGTTGGGCCTCTGTCCAGGTACAAATAATACATACTTTCTTAGTCTAAAAAATTGTGCACGAAATTTAATTAAGTTAGAATATTTTTAAAAAAAAATCATTATAAGATGACAGATGTTGCGTGTAAAACATATCATTTTCACAAATTTATATGTAAAGATTTTCCAAATTTGCTTATTAATTATATCAATCATCAGATGAAAAACCTACTATGTTGCCTATTTATTATGTTTAGCAATTGCATTCCAGACTGCAATTTTTCAAGGATTTTTTTAAATTAACATACATATCTTCCAGGCAATTCCTAGGAGTGTGTTATTTGACGACAAGACAGGGACCAACATTCTCCAATGGCCAGTGGACGAGATAGAGAGCTTGAGATTGAACAGCACTGAATTTGAAGATGTCCTAATCGAACCCGGTTCAGTTGTCCCTCTTGAAATTGGCTCAGCCACTCAGGTTAATTTCTTAGTCACTTTTCTCGACACGTAATTAGTTGGTTCTTCGAAACAATTTACAAATAATATATCTTTGTTTAAAATTCTTTTACTTCATTGAAGCTGGACATATTCGTTGAGTTCGAAACGGAGTTGATATCAAATTCAACAACTGAAGACTATGATTGTAGCGGTGGGGCCACAGAGAGGAGTGTTTTTGGGCCGTTTGGGCTTTTAGTCGTTGCCGATGACTCGCTAACTGAGCTAACTCCTATATTTTTTCGGCCTGTTAATTCATCCAGTAACAATCTCACAACTTATTTCTGCGCCGATGAGACAAGGTTTTTCTTCTTTCCGTCCCTTACTTTATGTTAGAATTCCATGGATTGGCATGTTAGAGTTTTGTCGTTTATAAATAGGAGCCTGAATAGAGTTTTGTTGTTTTCTTTTTTTCACTTTGGTCCCTAAATGGTAATTTGAATGACTATTTGTTGCAGGTCCTCAACAGCAAATGATGTTCTTAAGGTGATATATGGCACAAGCGTCCCCGTCCTTGACGACGAGAATTACAGCTTGAGAGTGTTGGTAAGTGCTTTCTTACAAGTAGATTTTTCTTATCAAAAAGTGGATACCTGGTATTCTCATCTCTATATTTTCCTACTAACGAAATACGTCGTGATAAAGTTGTTATACTTTAACCAATAGATCTCGAGTTCGAATATTAGGCAATGCAGCAATGTTATATAATAGATTAATTGACCGAATATCTTATATTTGTCGCAAAATTTTAAATGTAGGTGGATCATTCAATTGTGGAAAGTTTCGCACAAGGAGGAAGGAGAGTGATCACCTCCAGAATTTATCCTACTGAAGCTATATATGGCAATGCGAGGTTGTTCCTATTCAACAACGCAACCGGGGTCAACGTTAAGGCCACACTGAAGATTTGGCAATTGGATTCTGCATTTATTGGTCCTTACCCACTCTGAGCAAAATTACTTAAGAGGCAACTCAAAACCCTAATCGAGCCTCTTGTCATTCATAAGTTTACTATTATTTGTTTCATTGGGTTGGAAAAAGAAAAAAATTAGAGAAATATATCTTAGCCAATCAAATGAGACCCCATTTGATATTGATGTGGTATCTGTGATAGACAATAAAGAAGTCACAAATTTTTGGAACTGGGAAGTATATAAAGGCATTTGCATTACCTCATAATCAGATACTCATTAAAAAATAATAATACAATTTTGAAACAGACAGAGTAACAAAAGGTGTCAAAGTTATTTTCATCAAGATTTAACAATTGCATTTTTAGAGTTCGAATGAAAAAAAAACTCTGGTCAAGGTAGAATAAATCTATACTAATTAATCAGTTAATCTATATAGGTGGTTGGTTTTACTTGTTTAGCTTTCAAGTATATGGATTTTAGGGATGTGGATGTCTATGTTGACGCAAAGTTTTTGGTAGCCAATTGAGTTGATCCAAGTGAGAATGAACTTGAATATTTATTAAAGAATTATTTAATAAATATTGTTCAACAATATTCCACTCTTAATAAGAGATTTACCTAAAAAAAATTTCAGTAGTCATCAATTTTTGTGGGCCTGTGGCTACTCCTGAAGTCTAAACAAGGGAATGGGCTCAATAAGCCCACCTGGAGCCCATTATGCTCCGGGATGGATTTTCTTGGAAAATAAAACGCAGATTCCCTGTCTGGTTGTTCATAGGAATTGAATTTCCATTCCCATTGCTAATCAAAATCTATACGTTAAAAAACTAATTAAGGACATATTATAAGAGATGATATGAGGAAATTTTTTTTAAGAAGAAGAAAATCTTTTTTTGGGGGTTTATAATTTTTTCGTACGTGTGTTTTCAGCTAATTTAATTGAAACACTATCGATGGAAATTGTTCCAAATAATAAAAGAATTAGCCTTTTTGAGAGTTAGGAAAAAAATGTAATTGACTAATCACTCCATAAACGAGGCCTGAGAAGTTAAATATACACTCATATATGCACCGACGAAGAAAGTTAGCGAAATTAGGTGCTTATTGCTACTGTCCAAACAATGTGCACCGACGAAGAAATGAGTTATTTTATTTTCTTCGACCCGTTAATTAAGCATTCTTAAGAAAATAAAAATCTTTTATGATTTGATTTAGTAGACCAATACAGGCTAATGTAAAGATAATAAAAGAGGATGAATAAGAAGCAATATCCGTGAATTGTTTGCAATAAATTACTTTAATTGGTTAATTAATTTTTATCTGGAAAATAACATAGAGTGGTAACTCGTAAATGATGAACTTTATTTTTTTGAGGGGTCAAATGATGAACTTTATTCGATTGTAAACAGAGTAAAAGAAGTGTAATAACTACACAATGTTACAGTTATCCTTTTTTGTTTAAACTTATGATGCATTGATGCAAAATTGAGACTAGAATCATAGATTTGATAAACTATAGATTTACAAATAAAAAAGAGAGTTAAATTCTCCCAATTTAGTGAACAAAACTAAGGAGAAATTAAGGGAAAGAGGTCTCCTTGTTTTCCTTCACTTTACTTATAAGGTATTTATGTAAACACTAAGCGTTAAAATATCGGCATCAATACTGATAAAAGTTGATTTAAACAATAAAATGCTTAAATTGTCTTAAGGATATTTTTTGTTCAATTTTTCTGAATAAAAAATAGATTGGAAGAGCCTCTATAATTACGGCTCGTAAATACTCAACTCAAAATACCATAATTAAAAAAATATTGGCATGAATCATGTGATTGTATCAAATGAGAATCCAAAGAAGTATCTGTCTCGCAATTTTCATGAGCCTTGGAATACAACGATTTATTTACATTGATATTTTTTTTGGGTGTAAGTTCTGATATTCAAAGTTGAATACTATCGAATTATATTTTTGAGTAAAAAACTTAATAATATTTTTTACATTGGCGAAGTTGAACCAAATACTTAAGTGAATCTAAATCTTTTAATATCTGGAACAATTCTCATTTTCATGTGATAAATTTAGTTATTTTGGCCAATCGGATTCCTAATTAGTCACACCAATATGAGCCTACTTTCCGGCTGAACGGAAAGAAACAAAGGGATGGGAGAAAAAAAATGGTGTCAATACAAGAAAGTACAAAATATGTGGTGGCCAACCCTAATACACAGAACGAGGAGACAACAAAATTTAACGAAAATATTTATAGAATTTTGTCAGGAAGTGGAAATATTATTGTGCAATTTATAAGGTCTTATATCTTTTTTTCATTTTAATTGAGAGATCAAACCAAGTAGTGAGAGGTTAGGGAGGGGGAAAAGATAATATTGAAGGGAGTTCTTAGTAATTTGTCCGCAATGCTGGAAAAAAAATAGAAATTAAATCTGGTACTTTTGGTAATATCTTTTTAATCCAAAGATTAGAATTCTTTTATCCGTGCAAGCACCAGTTGAAGTTTGTTGAAATAACAAGAAATTTAGATATTTCTCAAGTAAAATTTCAAGTCCAAAATTTATACATGTATTATTGCAGCATCTACTATACTAAGACTTTTTTTTGAAAGGTAAGTATATTAAGAGTCGCCATGATATATACATCTTACTTACTATACTAAGACTTATAAAAAAAGATCTACTATACTAAGAAACAAACCCTTTAAAAAAATTATTATTGACAAACAAAATATATAATGGAGTATCAAAATAATCAAGTCAGACTAGAATTCTATTAGAGATAACTTTTTCAAAATTGATAATACGTATTATTCAATGAACGAATACTCCAAATTAAACATAAATAGAAAAGGGACGAACGATCACCCTGTTTGGCGAAATAGATTGATAGCAGATAGCAGAAAATATATAGTAGATTCTTAGCAAATATCGTAGATAGCAGATTGAAGAATGTATTTAGTAAAATTAACTAGCAGATAGCATATTCAAATTAGTAGATTATAAATTTTTGTTAAAATTTACTATTTATTTTTAAATTAAGCATAAATAAAATAATCTAAATTATTTACTTAAAATAAAATAGTAATAATTTAATATTATTTATTTTGGTTAAATTGACGTCCAATGATTGAAAAACTTAGTTATTTACTATATTTATGAAGTTTATAATTTTAAGAGATATTAGTTTTGTAAATTTTTTTTTTGAATTTTTATATATAATATAATTAACATTAATTTTTTTGATCAAACATATAATGTACAACTATCTAGTAAAAATTCATATTCATTAAAAATAGAATAAAAATTCTATTTTTATGTACGAACATACGCATACTTTAAATATATTGCGAATGAGAAAAAAATTGTTTGTTAATTTTGTGTTCATTATTTTTGATAATTTTAAAATAATTATTACAACTTTTTTATCCGATAGTACTATTGAGAATTTTATTCTCCAAAAATATTTTATGTTGAGTTAGATGACTTTTGAAATAAAAAAAAATATATAATTAATTTGATGTATATTAGAAATAAAACAATTTGAAATTATTATGTATAGGAAAAATAAATTTACTAAAAAAATGCAACCTAAACCATAAAGGAAAAAAACTACTTTTTTTGGAAAAAAGAATAACTAACTAATGTATTATCTATTAGTAGATTAAAATAACTACAAAATTTACTATTTTATCAAACATATAGATTGTACTTTCTCTTCCTAATCTACTATCTACCTTTCCTATCTATTTCAACGAATACACCTAATTATCCAGAAATGGAGGTAGGGCCCGGAAAAAGATTCATGGCGGGGTCGTTGTGTTAGTTTTTGCATTTTGGGGATTGGTGGGGCCGCAGGGTGCAAAGTTTGACGGTTTTTTGCAGGGCGGAAGAAACGATATGAACGTCGGAAAGGGACAAAACGGGCAAATTGGAAAGTGCAAAGGCGGCATCGCGAGGAATTATATATTTTTAATATCTGATTTTTTGAATATTTATTTAACAAATTAATTAAATTCTGATTCTATAAGTTTTTTATGTTTAAATAATTTTCACGGAAATTATATAAGTGCTTGTTATTGGAGTTATAAATTAAGAAAAGAGATATGTAATTAAAATTGCATGGAAGGAAAATTGAACCCAGGAAGATTGGAGGCGCGGAAGACGCCGAAACGTGTGCGGTTCGTTTCTCCGGGTTGCTTTCATTTGTCAACCGGCTGGAGCCGGCGACTCGCTAGTGTCCAAGATTTTTTAAAATTAAAACTATACAACACTAATTTTTTTGGGTAAAATACTATACAGCACTTATTGATTTACTAATAAATCTTTAGTAAATTGACTTATTCAAGTTTAATTTAGTTAAACTGCAAAGCGATATAAAGTCTGCATACCACGTTCACATTTCTACATCTCGAACTCTAAATCAACATAAACATTAAAAATATCAAAAGTTTTAATTGGTTACGACAATGTTTTTCTTTAATCTAGAAATATCAAATTCAAATATTTAAGAATGCATCAAAATTAAATATTTGATATAAACCAAATATATGCATCAAACATATGACTAACAGTTAACCATAACGAAAGTTCTTATGTATTTTGCTTATTTTAAAAGTCGGAGATGTGATTTTAAATTACAAACGCAACTACCGATATTGCCATAATTAAATGATGTGACAACAATTGACCTTAAATAATTTAGAATTAACCGATTTTGGGAGCAGCGATACACAGTCGGTAAGGGTGACTATCAATTAAATTTGATACGATCCCAAATTTGGTTTAGATTTAAATATTTTTTATACGAAATTAAATTTGTCTTTGAACGAATCACACACGAATCATAATTTTTATTATTCAAATTTGACTAATCATAATTCGAATTTATCCGAATCGGACCATGGTCACCCCTACCTGTTACCTGCTACCGGTTTCACCAAACGCGCAAAACCCGCGGCCATTAAAGCAGTTTCCCATATTCAGCCCTCCCTCGTAACTTCACTCCATAAGAAGAAGTTGCCGTCTTGCCACTCCTACTCCCCATGGCTGCCCTTTCCCCTTCTTCTTCTTAACGATTACCTAATTAATTTTATTACAATTATTATTATGTAAAAGCGCGAAAAAGGAAAAAAAAAACAACATCGTTTGCCAAAAGCAGCAAATAAAAAAACAACTCCCGTTTCCTTCGATATTCTCACGCAGAAGAAGAAGAAGGATGAGACAAAATGCGGCGTTTTGTTTGGTTCACATTGTTTTTATTTGGGGGATGGCCTTCGGAGCCGACCCAACCGTCTCCTACGACTTCCGTGTCTCTTACGTAACCGCCTCCCCTCTCGGCGTCCCCCAACAGGTCTTCTCTCTTCTTCCTCTCTCCTCTTTCGGTCTTACTGTTTCGTTATTTTCTCTCACTGGGATTTTCTGTTTGACCGTAAAATTGACTCGGTTCCACTGTTTTTGTGTTTTAGAGATTCCTGAATTTTTTTTGAAGGTTTAAGAATTTTTTTTAACTGTGCCTTTTTTTAATTTTGCTAATTACTTTTGTGCCCTCTTGGAAAAAAATGTAGGTCATTGGTATTAACAAGCAGTTCCCTGGTCCACCTATCAACGCTACAACCAACTACAATGTCGTTGTCAACGTCTGGAATGACCTTGACGAGAATCTGTTGATGACATGGTACGTCCCCGAATTTCGAGTATTTAGTGGATAGCAGAAAGCGGATAACAGATTGGTTGGTAGATAGTCCGTAGCGTGATCTTCTGGTAGGATACTTGCAATGTGCTATATCTGGTGTGTTTTCTGCTTCAGAGTTTGACATTTAAGCATGGCGGATTAAACGATTTTCGAGTGATTTTGGTTAGCGGATAGCAGATAACAGATTGGTTCATAGATAGTCCGTAGCGTAATCTTCTGGTTGGCTATTTGCAATGTATTATATGGTGTGTTCTCTGCTTCAGAGTTAACATTGAAACATGGTGGATTAAGCGATTTTCGAGCGATTTTGATTTTGATGTTTTAGGCCGGGGATTCAGATGAGGCGGAATTCGTGGCAGGATGGCCTTCTTGGGACCAACTGTCCCGTCCCTCCTACGAAGAACTTCACTTACAACTTCCAGGTGAAAGATCAGATTGGGAGCTTCTTCTACGCCCCGTCCCTTAACATGCAGAGGTCGTCAGGTGGCTTTGGTCCCTTTAGTGTAAACAACAGGGACGTCATCCCGATTCCCTTCGCACAACCGGATGGCGACATTGTCGTGTTGATTGGCGACTGGTACACCAAGAACCATACGGTCTGTAGTCGTTGACGTTGACTGAGTCTGGCCTTCCTGTCGAAATATGACCGTTTGATTGAAATGGTGGGATATTGGCTTTGTTGCAGGCGTTGAGGAGCATGCTTGACTCTGGAGAGGAACTCGGGATGCCAGACGGTGTCTTGATCAACGGGAAGGGACCTTTCAGATACAACACCAGTCTTGTACCTGATGGGATCGATTACGAGACAATCAAAGTCGATCCAGGTATATGACACTTAATTTTGCTCTTCTTAGTTTTACAGCATCTCGGGTTTACACGAATTGCTGCAGGAAAAACCTATCGGTTCCGGGTCCATAATGTTGGAACTTCAACCAGTTTGAGCTTCAGAATTCAGGGGCATAATCTGCTTCTCGTGGAAACAGAGGGTTATTATACCGTGCAGCAGAACTATACGAACTTTTATCTACACGTCGGTCAGTCCTGCTCATTTTTGGTAACCATGGATCAAAACGCGACCACCGATTATTACATAGTAGCTAGTGCTGCATTTGTGAATGAGTCACTCTGGCAAAAGGTTACTGGAGTTGCAGTCTTGCATTACTCCAATTCCCAAGGGCCTGTATCTGGTCCTCTGCCTGCTGCCCCGACCGACATATACAACCGGTGGTCAGCAATGAACCAGCCAAGATCTATCAGACAAAATACTACTGCAAGCGGAGCTCGTCCCAACCCGCAAGGTTCATATCACTATGGCTTGATCAATGTGACTCATACCTATGTTCTGCAGAGCCTGCCACCTGCATTAGTTGGTGGAAAATATCGTGCCACTCTTAACAGAATAGCATTTGTTAATCCTGATACGCCTATAAGGCTTGCCGACCTTCACAACGTGACAGGTGCTTACAAGCTCGACTTTCCAGATGCGCCTCTTGATAGGCCTGCACGGGCAGATGCATCCGTCATCAATGCTACATACAAAGGGTTCATAGAAATCATAATGCAGAACAACGACACGAGAATGCAGAGCTTTCATGTTGATGGTTACTCGTTCTTCGTTGTTGGGTATGCTCCTCTTTCATATCAACGACGAATCTGTTTTAAGGTTTCTTAATAACCGAATCCTGCTTATAATTCAGTTTCTCTGCAGGATGGATTGGGGCATTTGGTCCGAGAGCGACCGAGGTTCATACAACAAGTGGGATGCTATATCGCGCAGCACAGTCGAGGTTCGTTAATCTACTACAAGTGCAGCAGTCTGGCCTGCACATTCATGATCTAATTTGATCATCCTTTTGTGAAGGTCTATCCCGGAGCATGGACAGCAGTTTATATCTCTCTAGATAATGTCGGAGCCTGGAATCTTCGAGTGGACAACCTTGATAGATGGTACTTGGGTCAGGAAACATACATGAGAATCATCAATCCGGAGGAAAATGGTGTCACGGAGATGGACCCACCTTCAAATGTTCGATACTGTGGTGCCCTTAAGTACCTGCAGAAGTATGGATCTTTTCTAAGTAACCTTAAACATCGGATTCTGAGAAACATTGTTAAAAGAATAGCTAATAACATTTCTGCTTCTCTTTTTTTTTTGTTTTCAGGGATGGCACAAGTTCAGCAACTTCGATTCTTGGTACCGCTTTGAAGACAATTTTCATCAAGCTTGTAGTCGGCTGCTTTGCCATTTTCATTCTAAGCTAAACATAACAACTAATTGATCACAGGTTTCCTTTTATATTTATTTCACCGCGTTTATGGTAGCTCTTGCGAAAATTAAACTCGAACAGTAAAAAAAACTAAAGAGGAGAATATTCACATGTCATCGTCGTTAATGGCAAGAAATCACCGGCCGACATTTGTTGAGTGCCTTCTACGGACTAAAAAGAAAAGGCCAAAGATATTTACACATGCATTTCCTAAACTTCACTGCAAAGCATTGAGACACAAAAATATACAGTACAACCGATAGCAATACGGATAATCATACCAATTGATAGTTGAAGGACACCGTAACTTGTGTCGACTGATCCACATTCAAGTCGGGTAGAATTATTGAAGGTGATAGTTTTCTCTTAATAAATTATTGAGACTGATGATTTGAAGTATTGTGATTAAGATAGAACAATATAATTACCAATTGATCAAAGTATTTGTTGGTTGGTTTTTTTTATATCACTCGATAGTTAAAATTCTTTTCACTTAAAATTTTTTAAACGTAAAATTTTCAACACCATCTCTCAAACAGAGTACAAAAATTACATCGACCCAAGTTTGCCGAGGAGTTCACTTGGAGAATTTAGGGTGAGATTTTCGAGAATACAGAACCCATTTTGGAGCTTACCTTCCGCTCTGTACTGGGCCAATTAGCAAAGCCCATAGGACTAACTCAAGTCAAACCTACAAGTCCAAATTCTGAACCAAATATTGCATTAAGCTCTTTCTGAAGGGTAAATATTATTTAAAACACATTGAACTCTATTGAAGGGTAAATATTACATAAAAAACTAGCCGACCGAACTATTTTCCAGATGCTGTGTGGTTTAGAATAAAAGAAGTAGATGCCAAATAAAATGGTTGTAAAGCTAAAGATTAACTTTGAAAAAGTTGCTCAGTTGATAAAAAAAATGAGATAAAAAGTTCTCGAAAGTTCATTCAGATTGAAAAAAAGACCAACTTATTGATTTTGTTACACTACATTGAATCAATACCGAAAATAGTTCATGGACAAATTGGAAGATCGAAACAATGATCTTACAACAGTTAAAGAACAAACAAATTACTCAAGACGATCTATGTACCGGTATGTATGTTGGTTCTTGGTACTATATAGCATTTAAAGTCCAGCGGTGAACGGAATTCCGGTGTCCGGCAGCCACGACTTGCCGGCGATGAAGTTCGCAACCGTGAACTGAGACGCTTCCGCTGCTGTCTTTATCACCCGGTAACCTTTCCACTTCACTCTTCTGGTGGTCGAGGACCTAGGACCGATGTTCATGTACTCTCCATAGTACAATGTATCCAAAGCGAAGGTCCCATCCCACTCGAGCCATCCCGCTGGATCAACCACCGTATCGAGGTAGGTCTTGAGGTAAACAGTCCTCGAGTACTGCTTCCATGGTCTCCCAAGGAACGTCTTGAAAGTACCGAGGACGGGTATCAGGTCCGCGGCTGCCATAATTCTCGAGTTGATGATCGAAATCCCGGTGTTCTGGTTAGGGTCGGACCTTCCCTGTGCCGTGACCACGTTCTTCTGTTGCGACATTGGCTTCCTTGCGTATATCATGCAATTTTGCAGTACAACGGCTGCGTTTCCGAATATGAAGTCAACGGTTCCGTAGACGTAGCATTCTTTGTAGAATTGTCTCTGAGAGTGGACGTATAGTGTGTCTTGGTACCCTTCGAAGCCGCACCGGTAGAAGACCGAGAGGTCGGAGCCGGACCGGAGCGCCACCGCCTGGTGGTTCTCCGGCCCCGCGGTGTTTCGGACCGTCAGGTCCCGGGCGATGAAGCCTCCTCCGGTCACAACTGCGAAAATGATCAAATGGAAGTTGACAGGATTTAGTACGATTGATTAAGTTGGTCTTTGGAGAATATGAGAATGTCAATGATAATGATGTGCCGTGCGTGTCACGTTTATAAAATTAGGTAAATGTGTAATAGAATTGTTAACTAATTATTGAATGGTATCTTTTCGATTTAAAATAAAATTTCTATCGTGACAAAATTAATTATTGAATGGTGGAAGGTATATATATAATAATTGAATGAATTTTTTTTCTTTCAGTTTTGTCAAAACTCTGATTTGATTATCATGGCTTAATTAATTTCGATCTTTGGCTTATTACTTCTTACAGCTGACCAAGTGCGAATGCTGGTGACGTGTGGACTTCTATTGTTCTCACAAATGGATGAATGAGAAGGGAGAACTAATAATGTAATATAGTCATGGTTACCCTAGCTATACGAAGAACTATTAATTTTAAGAATTATATTTAAGAAATTTACCTGCAGTAATAGTTATATACAGGAGCCAGGGAAAAAGAAAAAAAATTAGGCGTGAATAAACTAGCTAGCTAGTGATGTTGAATTAGTGAGACCCTAACTAATTAAGTTAGATAAATCTCCACTCTTTAATTAACGTTTGTGAATTTGGTTGGCGACCATATTATTTACTACGTCAACAACCCCAAAACCCAAAACCAAGAAAAATAAGACTAGCAAACCACATAATAGGATAGATTCAAGTACATAAGAGACTTTGAATTATGTATCGGGTTAAAACAATGTTCAACTTCGAATAACAAATATTTATCCAGAATTCGTGCTCAATTCTAAATAGTACATACTAATCCAAAAGAAACTGGCAAATCATGGAATTAAGATTAACTCAAATAAGAATAAAGCAATCATCAAAGGAAATTAAATAATTATAGCTCAAAATATATGTTTTTACTTACTAAGAGTCGCGGAGTTGAAAGTAGTGGAACCTCCACCGACGCTCCGGCTACCGGTGATAATGGTATACTTAATTCCGTCACCAACCAACATTATATTCTTCAACTTGCTGCCGATCTCGATATTCTCCTTGTAAATCCCTTTCTTTACGTGTATAATGAACCTCCCGGTCCCGCTCCTCTTGGAGGCGGCATCAACCGCTTCCTTTATGGTCTTGTAGTTCCCGGACCCGTCCTGAGCCACCACGAGGTTCGCGGCCGGCGAGGAAGCTGCGAGAAGCTTCCTGTCGCCGGTGGTGACCCAGCTCGGGTACCCGTCCTTGTATGTTCTTGGGGGAAAGTTGGAGGAGTCGTGTGTTTTGGCCAAGGCCAAGGAGTTGCTTAAAAGTCTTGTGACGTTGTTTGACATCAAGGGGAGGACGTAGTCCGGGACTCCGAGCTCGAGGAACCCGGCTCGACACGTTTCGAGGTTGGTTAGGGCGGTGCTGAGCCATGTCTGGGCGTCGAAGTCGGTGCACTTGGTGTCCGGATCTAGGGTTTTGTTCAGCTGGAGGATTGTCTCGTCGTAGAGCTTCAAGCAGTCGGCCCATGCGGATCTTTCCTTGTCGTTGCGGCACTCGGACTCGAGCGAGACGGTCCGGGTGTGGGCCGTTTGGGCTCGGTGCATGGCTAGCTCGATGGCTAGCTTCCTGAACTCGGTTTTGCCTATTGGGATCAGGTTCTTAGGGTTTTGTTTCAAGAAGTGCTTGCATGGTTTTGGGTTCGGGGTTTGGTCGCACCAGTGGTCCACATCGAAATTGGAAGAATGAATTGGGGAGAATAATGCAAATATGGAAACTATTAGGACTACCAAAGGAAGGCCAATCTTGAAAGTAGCCATTTTGTAATATAACTTTTGAGTGATATAGCATCAAGGGATTTAGTTCTCTTATATAGGAGAGTTGTGGAGAATATAGGGAGAGGGTGGAAGCCAAAAAAATATATTATTTCAAGTTTGGTGACAGGTTGGCTATGTTTGACATTGAACAAGTACAAGAAGAAAGTGACATCTGATCGGAATAGTAGATAAGAATCTCACTGACGTTCATTAAAGATATAAAAATCGAGAACAGTGGACAATATTTGTTGTGTAATAATTGGCCTGCTATACTTCTGTTTTAGGAAAAAAAAATATTTGTTGACATTTTTTTGCCAAGTACTTTAGTTTGGTTGTCATTTTTGTAAGAGAGCTATTTCAAATTGTTATTAAAAGAGTGAATTTAGAAACTTCACAAGAAGTACGAATTTAGATAATTTTGACAAAAAAATCAAATTACGTGGAACTTAATTAAAAAATCATTCTACGAGATATTAAAGTAAAGTTTTACTATTATTATATTCGCTGTCTTGTAGGACGAAGCAAAACGAATGTTGAATAATGTCTAGAGACGCGCTTGTGCGTGGGTACGGACTAAGCAGACAGATTGGGAGTCGTGGGAACATATATCTTGCTGTTTGTTGTAATTTATCCCATGCAAAGCACGACTAAAAGAGCAACTTTGCTTACCAATCCAAAACATATTCAGAGTAGAGAGTTATCACATCCTATTTAAATTACGAATTTTTTAATAATTCTTTTACATTTGTAAGTTTTCACTCAAAATCTCCTTAAATAAATAAAATTTAGGAAAAAGTATACTTAAGTATCTTATAGTTTCATCGATTATCATTTGAGTACATTGTAGTTTTTAAACTGTAAAACAGGTCCAACTTATTCACGTATTTTGTCACGGAGGGTCCGCTTTGAGCTTTTTTGGCAAATGGCATCATTTTATGGCAGACGTGGACTGCCACATGGCTTAGACTATGATTACTTATTGTTGACATGGCGGTGAATAAATTACCAAATTAGTACCAAGTTTATTTATTACTTGCAAAAAAATCCTAATTGACTCTCTCTCACTCTCTTCAATCTCTCTCCCCCCCCAACCAAATCCCATGGCGTCCCAGCAACACGAAGTCGTCTTCGATCTCGACGACGATGACCAGTAGTTCGAGTCCTATGAAGACCTCGAAGACAACCCCGAGATCATGGACGACGAATACAACGACAAGGAAAACCTCCGCCTCGCCTCCCCCTCCACAGTCCCTGTTCCCATCCCCATCGACGTTCCCTCCGCCATCACCATCGCCGCCGTCCCCAATGGCCAGCATCCGATCCTTGTTCTCCCTACCGCCGCCATCTCCCCGCCGGACCCCAAGCGCCACTGGATCGGCCCCCCGCCCTACGACACGGTCATCCTCCCCTCCCCACCGCAGCTGAATCGGAAGCCTCTCCTACCAGACGAGACGCAACGACTGTTCTTGGCTGGCCAACGCGGGCCTCACCTCGACACCGCCCTCTTCTATGACTAAATCAAGTCAAAGCTCCAGCTTGACTTCAACAAGAACCAGCTCATCGAGAATCTCCCATGATCAGGCTACTTTCGAGATCTCACAGAAGATCTGAAGCTCCTCCCTCGCTGCCCCTGATGACGAAGACAACGATGTTCCTAATTTCGAGGTCACACAATTTGTTTGGTTTTTTTGGGCGGAAGAGCGGAAGTAGAGTAAGAAGAAAAAGAAGAGAAGAAAAGTTGGAGGAGATGATGATTTAGAGAGGAGGGTATATAAATTTTGTGGGATTTTGTGCTGGGGCCGAAAGCGATGACAGGGAAAGAGATGAATGTCCAAGCACGCATAACAACATGATTAGATGAATTTTATGCTGCAATAAAACAATAAGTCCCTGGTAGGCTAGTGGTTAGGTTACCATTCCCCCACCCGGAGAACCCAGGTTTGAATCCAACGAATGCCATTTATTTTGTTTTCTGGGCAAATTTTATGTAATTTGGTACTAATTGATAATTTATCACTACCACGTCAGCGCCATGTGGCATCCCACGTAGGCGTCAAAACGATGTCGTTTGCTCAAAAAACTCTGAACCGGACTAATGGACCCGTCCGTGACAAAATACGCGAATAAGTTGGACCTTTTTACGGTTCAAAAACTATAGGGTACCCAAGTGATAATCAGTGAAACTACAAGGTACTTATGTGTACTTTTCTCTAAAATTTGTAACTACTTTAACCAACTTTCAATAGTATTCGAAGGCAAAAGATTATGAAGTAATCTATCAAAAAAATTAAATGTTATTTTTTATACCACACAACATTATGTCCACTGGTCCCACTTATTCCCAAGTTCGAGCCGAGTATGACCTTTGAAAAATAGCAAAAAAATTTCAACACGTATTTAACACTGCTGTCCAAAAACTCAAACTCGAATTTTATTTACGCTAAAATAACTCTCCCATTATTTGATCAAAGTGGTTGTCCGCTAATTATTATTCCCTAAATTAGATCCCAAAATCAATTGCTTAGGTTGGTCTAAGGATGGTTGCCAAATTCGTATACGAAACAATAATCAAGCAATCTTCCACAAATATAATCTCATGGTGCGCCTCCACCTCCTTCTGCCCAAACTCGCATAACTAGAAAACTAAATGGAAACTAAAGGGGCGAATGCTTTTGGTCGCCACGTAAGTTGAATGGTTCGTAGAATTCCACCACTAGATCAATGTAGTTGACCCGGCGGCACCGGAATTCAAAAAAAAAGATCAATGTGGTTGACCCGGTGGCACCGGAATTCCATGCCTCTAACCTAATAAATGCCTTTTTAGTAGAAATATTCTTTTAATAAAGACATACGGAATGTATAATCACTGATTAAAGAATTTTTTGAGATTATCATATTCATTTATATTCAAAGTTCCAACTATTTTGGCTTGTTTGATTAAAATAATCTAACATTAGATCAAGTTTGATTCATGGGTTAGACATCCTCCCATTTCACGACACGTGAGACAAAATATTCAAAATTATGTCGACACGTATACTTGTGATACCCCGACCAGTTCTGTCTGAAACGCTTAAGTGATTTGATTGGTACTATCCATATCAACAAGGTGCACCTTCTTTTCTGGCACACATTTTGAGAGAACTCCAAGGTTAAACGCGTTTGGCCGGGAGTAGGATCAGGATGGGTGACCTCCTGGGAAGTTTCCCAGGATGCGTGCGAGTGAGGACAAAACACGCTGGAAAAGATCCGTGTTGGTCTGTGGAGCCAGTCGGTCAAATCACGGGGCGTCACATATGGTATTAGAGCGACCTCGGCTTGTACGGTGTGGTTCGGAGATCGAACGCATCTGCAACCGAGGGATTCTGAGACTGTTTGTATCTGGCGCGACGAGGACGTCGCGTATTTAAGGAGGGGTGTATGTGATACCCCGACCAGTTCTTTCTGAAACGCTTAAGTGATTTGATTGGTACTATCCATATCAACAAGGTGCACCTTCTTTTCTGGCACACATCTTGAGAGAACTCCAAGGTTAAACGCGTTTGGCCGGGAGTAGGATCAGGATGGGTGACCTCCTGGGAAGTTTCACAGGGTGCGTGCGAGTGAGGACAAAAACACGATGGAAAAGACCCGTGTTGGTTTGTGGAGCCAGTCAGTCAAATCACCGGGGCGTCACAATACTAGACCAAGATTAAGCCATATATTCAAACAGGTTTCGTTTGAGGGAACTTGTATATAAGTTTGGTAAAAGTGTTGCCTTGAAATTTTTTTTTTTTACAAAATTGAAAAGTAGAGTTTGTGAAACAACATCAAACTCTTAATCACTGACATTTTCGTCATAAAAATTGATACACGCATTTTATCTTTTTTTTAATAGAAAAATTTCGGCAGAGAAATTTCGCAAATGAATAGATGTCTATTGTAAATTTAATAAACTCAATAAGTGGCTTTTAGGGACTGCCAAAAGTAATAACAACTTGCCAAATGGTCATTGTAATCTCCTTGTAAGGCGAACTTTAAAACGGAAGACGGCTGACTTTTTTCGGATGTTGACCTTTATACTTCCAACGCATCAAAAGCCGAAGACATGCGCGGACGCGTTATCTCGATCAGAGTACAAGGAGCATCTGATCCGCCAATCAGACTTAACTAAAACGCTGATGGTTCCACGATGATATGTACGATTATTTACTTCTAAATAAGATTCGATTTGGGATTCGACCGTATAAATAAAATCCGATCGTATTTGATGATAATATCAGATGTTAAAAGAATTCAAAGATAAGCGGCTTCAATGTCTCGCTTTTAAGGAACTTCGATGTAGATTATGTTTGGCGATAGTCCAATCGACTACTTGTAGCAACTTTTTTGTTAAATCATGTTACATAATTTTACCATTTGTCTGTTTGTTTAATTCACAATTTTCTTTGAGTTGAAAGTTTTTATCATGGTTCGATATATCAAATCATTATATGATCGGAAAATTTGCAATTATCAGTATCCTGGAATTTTTTTATATTTTTCATCAAATTTTTTGTTAGATATTTTGGTCAATACATAATTAAATATTTATTGGGCTAACTAATCTATATTCAAATAAAGCAATATCACAAATAGTGAAAAGCTCTCTATCAAAATTAGTTAGGCAACTACATTTTTGATGACTTAAATTCGAGATATCTTAGTTGGTCTAATATATAACCCAGTTGATCTAACAATTAATACTGGTAATAGCAATTAAACATAACAAAATGGACAAAAGCCATAAATTTTTTGGGAAGGTCAACGATCAAGACGTTTTTATGGTAATGATCAACGATCTAATTGTATCAAATAAAGTGTTATTACCGATCAAAATGTTACGTTAACTGTGCACAAGTGCACTTACATCTCTCGCTGCTAAGCACAACAATTTACTTAAAAATGGCTAAAAATATACAACTATCTAAATAACAAACGCTACTAGACAGATAATATTTTGGCAGATATCTCCTAACCTCGTTGTTACATTCTAGCTGAAAATTATCTCTGGATCAGCAACACATATATATGAACAACGAACTAGCTGAAAACGGAATGCCTACCTACCTATACGCGGAATGTTGATACAAATAATTCGAAAGTTTGATCAAAAGCTTGCAATCCTTTATATAATTCGGAATCCTCAACTATATATGACTAGATGTGATCTAATTTCCATATCCCAAAATATTAGACCAACTAATATAATTTCTAAAGGAAATAATTATTTATATATGTCTATCACTATCACACGCAATCAGATGGCAATTTTGTCTGTTCTTAATTTAAGTGCACGCAAGCGTACGAGATTCTTTTCCCTGTAAAACGAAATTTAATACATGCGGGAGTACGAACTAATCAAAGCTTGGAAAACCAACAGGAAAACCAATAAGAGTTGGTCTGGAAGTTTGATTAATTTAAGAAAATTTTAAATTCAAACACAAATATAAAAAATATTATTAAGAGTCGTCTCTTCACCTAAAAATCTCCGAAAACTAGTGTTAAAAAAAATCAAAGCTAGGGAGTTGACATTGCGACAAAAATGAACATGACATTGGTATAAGTCCAATTTCGAAAAATTATACAATATGAAAGTCATCTTATTCTTCTTATTGTTTCGATGGCTACATGTAAACAAGAGAGTTTACTAGAGTGAAATTGCTGCAAAGTGAGACGAAATTAATTAAAAATTTGGCGAGTATTCAAAAATCTTATCATATTGAACACAGATTAGTTAACTGAGTTAATATTCGGATATTAAATGATTTCGTGAAATTTTAAAAGTTATGAGATTAATTTACTTACTAGCTGTCATACCCTTTGAAGCCTTGTAGAAAAGAAAAAAAGACAAAGGCAAGGGTATTATGCTTCCTTCGGGGAGGTCTGGACCGGGTGGAAAGAAGAAGCCAGGTACTTTTCAGAGGCGGGGAAGAACTGGACGAATTAATAATGGAATTCAGCTGCAGAGTAAGGAATCCTTGACAATCCAAATTGAGTCGTGGGTGGCATAGGGAATTATGATTACACTCGTGTGGAACTCTCAGGGGCTGGTCCAAGACCTGACAGTTTGAGTCCTGCGAGAGCTCATCACTAAATATAGGCTAACTGTAATGTATTTAATGGAAACGAGGCAGGAAACAAGAAAGTTAGAGAAGCTGAGGAAATGTGACGTAGCGTGGCGGAAGCAAAAACTAAGATAAGAGGATATGACAGATTCGATGTGGAAGACGGGTTAATACACGGCCTAACTCTCCAGGGTAGTCTCGAAAGACGGGTTAATCGTATCACTGCTCGAATAAAAAAAAGGAGATTGGAAATGCACAGTTCGGTTGCAACGAAAGAGAAACACTCTCTCAGTAGAACCCTCGGGATTATAAAATATCAATTATCAAATTTAAACTCTAAACAATACGTAACTAACCTATATATAGAAAATATCAAACCCTAATAAATCTAATAGGCCTTAAGTCAAATAAAAGCCCAAATAAGACATACGGGCCTAACATAACAAAATACTAAATAATAAAAGTTCATCTAATAATAATAAAATATTTGTGCCTACGTCAGGCTCCCTCTTGCGACAGCCTGAGAAATCCACAATATCACCTTTCACCACATTCGAACGACACACATGCACTTGATATCTTCATTTCTAGCAAAATAAGTACTTCAACATCAAGTAAGCACGACCCTTCTGTAAGGCATAAGTCAATAGCTCGTGTCGTCGAACATAATTTTCTACATCCTTCAAGTTATTCCACATGTTGATCAAGAGAGATCCTCCAACATATTCAAAATTTTTAACACCGAGGAAATCAATATGCTCGACACAATCAACCTCTCAATCCTGGGTCATGTGGGTTATGGGCTTATTCACTAACTCATCAGCCTCCATGCATTCTTCACGTTCAAACCTATCTTCACGCTCAACATCAAAGACAGAAAGAGTAAGTGCAAAACTTGCCAGAATCGATGCTTCATCAAATAATTTCCTCAAGGAAAGCAAAGTCAGATCACCTTCTTCACGAGAATCTTCTTCAAACAAATCATCATCAAATGCAACAAATTCTTCAAATAACAAAGTCTCTGCAACATACTGAATTTCAATCTTCGAATCAACAGACTTAACTCTCAATGTCAAAGCCTCCTCAACAGGTTAAACTATAGGCTTCGATTCCGTAATCTCAACTTTAGGTTCAGAAGCACCACGGTCATAATAAGAATCCCAAAAGTGATCCCACTTTTCATCAGCAAATCAAGAACTTCATTAGCATCCTTAGGAAATAATTCACAAACCAAGAAATCCCTCATTGTAACCCAACAAGAAATTCTCGTTTTACCTTGGCGTTGTCTTTGAGCTTGCAATCCACATTACCATTGAAAGAGATCAAATGATAGTCTGAATATCGCAAATTGATATTGAGCAAATTCTGAAAACTTTTCACGATGAAAATATAAATCAATATTCACAAGCCAATTGATGAAGTCATGTTTCTGAATTCCTCTATCGAGAATAGGAATATCACTCATTTTAGGAATAAGCAAATTAACCATATTGCAATTAAGTGTGCTCCTCGCATCAATTCTAACCCAAAAGGACCAATCTGCAATTTTCTGAAACCTCCAAGACCAATTTGTAAGTTTAATTTCTGGCAAATATCCAACTCAGTTCAAACTCTACCACAATTTTAAAAAAGTACTTCAAGTTCTTCTAGCTAAACAACCAGTCCCAAAGTTCTGCCAAATTTCAATCCAGTCCAAATTTCCCAAATCAAACCCTAATTCAGAAAAAGGGGGGGAAATCAAACCAGAGATCAACCACGATAGGCGGCCATGACAGGCGATGGACCAGGCTGCGACAGGGACAGAGCTAGCTCAGCGTGAACAACAGCATCCTCGGGGTGGTTCACCGATGAAGCAGCGTGCGAACAGGGGCGTCATCGCGGGGCTCGTGGAACCCTAACCCGACTCGAGAAGGGTCTTGTCGGGAAGTTGGGTTCCCTGTGGTGGCTTGGAAACGTCAGAGCGAGACCGGCTTCTTCTGGGAACTCAGGCTGGCCGGCCCTCGGTTGCAAGGCAGCTTGTTCTGGCGTTGAGCGAACGGCGGCAGTGACAGTTCTGTGGGGTATCCGCCTCAAAAACCTTGAAACGGGTCGTGTAACTCTCTCTCTTTTTCCTTTTTTTTGTATTTTTTTTGAAGAAGAAATCAAATCAACGAACAAGAAGATCAAAATACTCCGATAAGGATGAACGCAGCTCTGATATCACCTGACGTAGCATAGCGAAAACGAAAACTAAAATAAGAGGATATGACAGATTCGATGTGGAAACTGCCTGGATAAACTTAAATTGGAAGAGGCTCAATACAATGCCTAACTCTTTGGGGTTGAGCGTGTCACTGCTCAAATCAAAAAAAGGAGATTGAAATGCACTGCTTAGCCGCAACAAAAGAGAAACTCTCTCTCAATAAAATCCTCGGGGTTATGAAATATCAATTATCAAATCTAAACTTTAAACTCTAAACAATACCTAGCTAACTTATATATAAAAAATAGCAAACCCTAATAAATCTAATAGGTCTTAAGTCAAATAAAAGTCCAAATAAAACACACGGGCCCAACATAACAAAATATTAAATAATAAAAATCTATCTAATAATAATAAAATATACGTTCCTACGTCAAAATGTCAGTTCACTAGGAGTTATTATGTGGATAGGCTTGTAATAGGAGGTGGTTTGGCGTTATAGCGGAATGAAGGTGTGAATGTTAAACTACATTGATTTAGTTTGTACTGAGAAGGCTACTGGATTATCTTGGGGGTTACTTGTGTGTATGGTGAACCTGCAGCTGAGAAAAGGGATCTTTGTTGGGATGAGTTGAGTAAGCTTCATGGTAATGGAGCTTCTCTCCGGGTTTATGTGGGGGGAATTTAATTTCCCTTTGCTGCCCCGAAGACAAGAAAGGAATTGTTCCTGCAACCTGGCCCTAAATGAAACATCTTCAAAAATTCATGGATTATTGTTGCTTGATGGATCTTGGGTTCAAATAGAATCATTTTACTTGGTGCAACAACCAGCAAGGTTGTGCTAGGACTTAGGAAAGGTTGGATAGGGCAGCAGCAAACAAGGTTTGGCGGGATTTCTTCCCTCACTCAAGTCGTCAATGGTGAAATTTAGGGATCTGATCAAGCGTACATTGTGCTAAGATACTATGGTCCAAGTGGAGGCGAGGAAGAAGATATTTAGGTTTGAAGAGTGGTGGTCTAAGGGGAAGGATATCATGGAAATCATTACAAAGATTTGGAGCAAAATTGTTCAGGGTGATCCTTCTGATGTCTTTTGTAAGCACAACAAGATTTGTGCAGTTGACCTCCAGAAATGGAGCAAAGAAGTGCTGGGTTGTAGAAAATTGAGGATTCTGTCGGTTACTGAAAAGCTGGCCAGAATTTAGAAACAATGTCGGGGTGAAAGATTGAGGGAAGAGGAGAAGAGAGTGAAGGCTGAGTTGGATAAACTTTACCAACAAGAGGAGTTTTTTGGCAGCAAAGGTCTAGGGTGAATTGGTTGAATTATGGAGACCTAAACATCAAGTTTTTTTCCACGAATCTATCTGGAATTATCTGGCAATTGTTTTTGAATTTCTTTAATGATTAATTTTAGTAATATACTAAAAGGTCTAGGTTCAAACTTTGACATTATCATCGTGTAAAAATTTAACTTAAAAAAGTATTTAAAGTTAAAGAAAAGGTCCGGAGTGGATAGTATTAGGTAATACTAATCCAAAAGATTATTCTTGACGCAGGTTCAATGCAGAATTAATTATGTTAATAAAATGTAAAATCGATTAATTTTCTTCTGTAGGACGTGTGAAAGAACAAAAAGGAGGAATATGCGTACTATTATCACATTGATCTCTCTTTAGCCTCGGTTTGTTTTAAGTGAAACATAATATTAGAAAATAATTATATGTATTATAGTTTCAAAGAAATAATTGTTTGGGTAAAATTTTAGAACATTATTGAAAAAATTGTACATATCTTTTCTTACGAGAAAGAAATTCGAACTTAGATTTTGTTATAACTTGTTAGCCTTTAAAATAAGTTGTTATGATTTGTTAGCTTTTAGTGAAGTGTTATGATTTGTTAGATTTTGTGACCGTAGAAAACTCTAGCAAAAAATCCAATAATTTTTTAATGAAATAGTAAACCTGGTTACAGTGAAAAATATCTAAATATAAAACAAACACAAAAAACTTGTACAACTGATTACATAAAACAAATTCTTGATAAAACCTAGCTCAAGCGAAATAAAACTAATTGAGGGAACTAGTATTTAAATTTTCTTTGCTCGGTGCTAGTTTTGCACGTAAAGTGTTATTACTTATAAAAAAGATTTTGCCAATTGTGCGCAAATGCATTATATCAATAGTGTCGTTAGTATTTAACAACACTATTGATATAAAGATTCTCCGAGGACGCTCGGGGAGTCAACCGAGTCAAGAGTCGAGTAAAAATGTTGAGGACATCCGGAAAGTCGTACAATTCGAGTGAAGAACTTGAGGTCGATTGGGTCGAGAAGTAAAGTTGAGGGAGCGAGATGAAGAGGGCTAACACGTTTTGGCGTCCGCCAAGGAGGTGGCTCTATAAATACCCATTGTAAACTTCATTTGTGTGTGTTGGTCTAGTGAAAGAGCTTGGAAGCCAAAGTGAGTGGCCAGAGAGAAAAAGAGAATCCAAAGAGAGAGTGGGTAGCCAAAGTGTGACATTCATTGTAAAGAGCAAGTGAAGCTCTAAAAGAGTGACATATTGAAATCTCTCCCGATCCAATAACCCTAGTAGGGTATGTGCCTCTATAAATATCCGTTGTAAACTTGGTCTAGTGAAAGAGCTTGGAGGCCAAAGTGAGTGACTAGAGAAAAAAATGAGAGAACCCAAAGAGAGAGTGGGTAGCCAAAGTGTGGCATTCATTGTAAAGAACAAGTGAAGCTCCAAAAGAGTGACATAGTGAAATGTGTCCCTCCTTGTGCTTTCCTTTGTGTTTCGTGTTTGTATTTGCTTACTCCGGTGTTGTGTTATTGCTTGGGCCCCGTGTTTTTCCCAACAAAATCGCCTAGAAAATTATCAAAGATAATCAATTATCTAATAACAATTGCTTAGTTTGTCCCGACGAACTTATTTCAGAGCGTCAACATGCGATTAATAAAGATTAGCACTGGCTAGTAGCTCCTAGGCGTTTAACAAAAAAATCTAATAACAATTGCCGTTAAATAAATGATATCTTTGATATTTTTTTGGGTTCTAAATTATATCTTTGTTATTAAACCACCTTATTTTAGCTCCATATCTTTTTCCCTTTTGGCCCATGTTCTATGTGGTCCGCTTGCGGCTTGGCTCCTCCTTCCCTTTTGAAAATATTTGCCAACCCACTTTGTGAACTCAAATCATTGCTTGATACAACAGTCGTATTTGGTGAATCCAAAGCTGTGTTGGCTTAAGAACTTGTGGCGATGAGAAGATTTTGAGTGGGACTTCTCCCCGACCATGGAAAGGGCTGGAGGGCATTCTAGTATTTGGTGCCCAATTTTCATTGAAATGAAGAGTACATAAGGCTTCTAGTTGGTACAAATTCTGGATGTAGATGTGTGCTTTTTCCTGAGATTGTTTTGGCCCATGTGGCATCCCTATTGGTAAGGAGCTTCCTGTACCATTTTCTCTACCAACCTGTTTGGTGTTAGCTGGTGCATTGGAATCTCCTTGGAGGGGGCTCTCACTCAATGGATGGGTCTACAAAGGAATAGGATGCTAAGGTCTAGTTCTACGAATAGCTATTTAGATGTGCAAGGTCTATGTAATTCTGAGTCGTCATTCTATGTGCTCTGTTATTAAACTTGGATGATTTAAAATTGAGAAAATTACACTCAGGTCCCTGTAGTTTATCGTCCCTCCCTCTGGGGTCCCTGCATTTTTGAAATCGTTCCTGACGTCCCCGAAGTTTGGTTTTAGAGACTCTCGGGTCCCTGACAGCTCTTTTTTATTTATTTTTGTCATTAAAATGACCTTTTTATCCCTCTGATCATCTTCTCAGGAGAATACAACTTTCCGGTCATCTTCTCCGGCGAACCAAAATTTATTCTAGCGACATAAAATTATTCCGGTGAACAAAATTTAGATCTAAACCAGACAAGTAAAATTTATCATCTTCAACCTCATCGCCCACGACCCATTCTCCCCAAAATTGACCCGCCTCTGGTTGCCAAACATTTTCAACTGCATCTGCGACGAGACTCGACGAACCTAATTATCTAAAAAGATCGAGAGAGACGGTAGCCAATCCCCGCTGATTTTTCCTCACAGATTGAGGAGATCGAGAGAGACGGTAGAGAGGCAGCCTTTCTTGGGCTAGGAATTTTGGCGCCGTCGTTAACGAGCCAGGAGGAATTTGCTGGAAGACGAAGAGCCATGGGCTCACCGTCGGCGACCGTCTCCTCCTCAAGCTCGTCGCCGTCCTCAAACTCGCCGCCATCCTCAAGCTCCACCCCACCCCAACAGCCCTCAAACTCCACCCACCGATCCACCCCACCGTCCTCAAGTTTGGATTGAAGCAAATAAAGTCGATGCTGTTCCTGGGCTTAGGGACCCTCATCGTTGCCCACCGTCCTCAAGATCGGATTCGATCATCTAGGACGGCCTGGATCCTCTCTCTCCCACCTTGGAGCCGAACAATCGCGATTCGCCATAGATAAGTTCACCAAGGACTTGTTGGTTCCTGCTGATACCAAGGACTCCATGATGGGTTTGTTCACCGCCTTGCCAGTGAACATCGACCGGTGAGACTTGGCCATCTCACAACCCCGTCGACGTTTTGAACAGGCGAGACTATCACCATCCCCAATTAGGGTTCTTCAACCCCCAAATCAATTGTAGGCGAGGGGACCATCGTCTACGGCTGTCTTGGTTATGGTTGGAGGTTGGATTTGTTGTCGGAGTTCGTGGTTGTTGTCAGAGTTCGTAGTTTTTGTCAGAGTCGTTCGGAGGTTAGGTTTGTTATCAGAGTCGACAGAGGAAGTGAGATGAATTTTTTTTTGTTTAAGGATATTTTGGTCATTTCCATGACCAAAAATGAAAAAATGAGCCGTCAGGGACCCGAGAGTTGATAAAACCAAATTTCGGGGACGTCAGGAACGATTTCGGAAATGCATGGACCTCAGAGGGAGGGACGCCAAACTACAGGAATTTGAGCATAATTTTTCCTTTAAAATTTTACTTGCCAAAAAAATAAAATCATTACTTGATTTTCTCGAACTTTCATATTAGAGGTAGGGATGGCAATGGGTAGGGTAATGTAGGGTATTGGTAGGACCCTACCCATACCCTAGTTTTTTTAGTTGGACACATACCCTACCCTCGACCTTACAAATTTTTTATTGTTAGATTCATACCCTATCCTCCTAAAGACCCAGGGTCTATAGGGTCTGCAGGGTCCGACCCTTTAACGTTCTGCATTTTGATAATTTTTAATCAAAAGTTAATTTTTATATAAAATTTAAACAAATTCAAGACATCTACTATGTTACACATCAATATTAAATAGAAAATTGATGAAACATCAAATTTTACAATTTAATTTCAATAGTATAAGGTTTTTCTTTTCGAGTTTGAAGTACATAAATAATTCAACAAAAGAAAAATATAGAATGTCGGCTTGTTGTGATCCATCATTCACGACATTTTCTAAACTGGTTGTGTAATAACATAATAAATATGTTAAAGTTAACCAAAAAGTATATTATATATATTATCAATATGGTCTAATTATGGTCTAACTAGGGTCTAACTAGGATCTAATCAGGGTAGAGTCTAAACTAGGGTAAAAATGTAAGGGTAGGGTCCGATCCACATGGTCTAACTATGGATTCATACCTTACCATAGATCCTACTTCTAAACATGGACACATACTCATACTCTTCTCTAGATCCAGTCAAAGTCAACACATCCTAGATCCGTGGGGTAAGGGTAAGGTCCGACCATCAGGGTATGAGTATTTCTGACATCTCTAATTAGAGGAGCGTGATTTTCTTCTTTTCGGAATAGGCCCTTCTAGAAATTTTGTTGGTGGTTTTTTGGGACCGGTGGTCTCGAGCTTAGATGAGCTGGGCACAAGGCCGGGCTTGAGGGTGGGTGCGGGCTGAGCTTGGGGCACAGTGCGCTCGTGCTGGGCTGGGCTCCTGGCCCATAAATCTCCTGCAAGAAGCAAAATATCAAACGGAAAACGACAGCAGATTGACGGATTTTTATCCTCCAATAGGGTTTGGATCTAGATTCCATTTTTTTTACAATGGAAAGGGTTGAGCATGGCCTTTTGGCTCCACCTTGTCCAATTAAAACGTGGTACGATGTTACAAAACACATGGTATTTTTTCCATATTTTTTCTCGTTTGGTAATCGACAGATCCCAATTAATTAATTAGTTAGTACGTAGATTAATCCCCAGCCATAAAAATGATTAGCCTACACTATTAAGATTTTTTTTATCATTTAGTATTAGTTGAATAATATTTTTGAAAGATGATAAAGTTCTCTCAATAAATATTGAAAGTGATGATATTATTATCTTCATACAATAAGTAGTCAATGAATTACTCCTGAGCTTTAGTGACAGCATTTTTGGAAAAAAAATTTAGGATAATTCTTAGGTAATATGAGCAACGATAACGTTCATATACCTTATTGACAGCACATTTATTTGATTTCTTCAAAATTTATTTAAATATTTCTTAGATCAATTAATTTAAATTTAAAGTGATATAAATTTAAATTAATTGATTCAACGAATCATTGGGTTTCTTTTGTTGGTTGGTTTTGCTTTGGAATGGGTAGCTTGTGGATTTGTGAGTTTGTTTGGTTTTGATTTTGATTTTATCCAATTGGGTGCTAGAAAGTTTGAGAACTTCGGTCGAAGTCTGGGGAGGGGAGAGAGAGTGGAAGGTGGAGAAGAGAGAGCCGGATAGGATCCGAGCAGGTCCGAGTAGCTGCCTGTGGACCTAATTGATTTTAATTGGAATAAATTTTACTGAATTGATCAGTTTTATACTACAAGATATTAAAGTAATTTAATACAATACTACAAGGTACTAAACTAGACTTTTTCTTTTTTATAAAAGATAACAAAGTCCTTTTCGCGCTCTAGCTCTCGGACTCGAAAGTTGACTACAAAAGCTGGAGCCCTGTCAAAGATTCCAGCGCGAAGCATCAAGATTCGAGCTCCACGGTTGGAGGTTCCCATCTCGCCGTCAACGACGGGAATCAATGAGCAAGACGAGGCTAGGGTACAACAAGATGAAGAATGGGAGATGGCCCATGCAAAGCGTGCGCTCGAGATGGCGGTGCTATTGGGCACGACCTATGAGGCGGATGATGTGACTATTCTCCAACAAATAAGGGATGCAAGGCGGGGTAACGGGCAAACAAAGGTCCATGACCCTTCGTAAGTCTTGAGTTTAAGGTCGAGGTAAATATAGTTTTAAGTTTGTTTTGGTTCTTATTTACCTTTCCGTGGTACGATCACGGTTTTGATTAAGGCCAGGGGTTTCTTGGGATTATTTTGGGCTAGGTACTTGATAGTTCTCCTCATTTGATTATGATGAGTTTCTATCTAGTATATTAGGTGATGTTTTTTGACATTATTGGTGTAACTTTCTTTTATACAACTTTTGGTGAAATCAAATTTACTTATAAAAAAAATACCTCTACATTATATAATCTGATCTATTGTTTAAAATAATTGAGACGTTTTCTGTAACGTCGACAGCATTAATTATTTACTAATTAGTTTGTTAATGCTCCGCATAATTATGTTGGGAAGACATAAACCTAATTTGTGATACTAAATGCGGAGCATTAATTATGTTGACTTCTACGGATATTATGCATTAAATTTAAATAAAAGCTATTATCAAGACTCATAAATAGTAATATTGATTATTAGTTAAACTTAAATTGTGATACTAAATGCGGTGCATTAATTATGTTGATTTGTACGGATAAGCATTTAATGTATAGCATTAATTATAAATATATCCTTTGAAGCGTGTGTCTCCTCCCTATCAAAAGACGTCGACCGCCGGAGAAATTGAAGCGGAGAGACGACGAGCCGGAGACGGTGAAGGTAGTCGGAGTGAAGGTCGTATCACAGCCGTCTCGCCTGAGGGGGTGTCGGAGTGAAGTCAGAGGCACCCTCATCAATCATCATCCTCCCTCTCTTCCCAAATTGCCAGCCCTAATTCCAAAATTACCGGCGACGAAGCCACGGCGCGGACGAGAGCACGTGTTTGAACTTCAACATGCCTAGGAAGTTTCTGCCAGAGGTATTCTCTTTTTACTGATCAATATGCTCCATCAATTGAAATTTGGGTAAATTATTCTCAAATCTTTTTATTATAGCCAAAATTATATTTAAATTCCTCTATTATCAAAATATATGATAAAGTCTCCCGTGTTTAGTTTATTATACTATGAAGTCTTTCATGTCAGTATCCGAATTTTTTTCCGACAAAGCCCTATTTGAAAAGATTAAATTGCCCCCATTTGTAAAAATCAAGTTTTTAACTTTCCCCTTTCTTAAAATTACCCCGACATTCCCCAAACTCCTTCTCTCTCCCTCTTCTCTCCCTCGCCTTCCCGTATTCTCGTTGATTCGGCTTCCCATCTTTTCATCTTCCCGTCTTCGCGTATTCATCATCTAAATCCTAATCCCGGCCGAATTCCTGTTGTTCCCCTAAATCAAATCGGCAAGGGTTTCCCCCAATTTTGATTGGGAAAACCCTAAACCCTAATTTTGGCAAGTTCGTTGGAGTTGCGGGATTCATTAGAGTTGCGGGAAGATGGATGACAAGGTGCACTTCTTGGATGGTAAGTCCAAAATTTATGACAATGTAGACCCAGAACGTTATAATTTTAAAATGCTTGTTGAAGATGCATACAAGACATATGATTTTAAGATCGAAAGTTCATGGTGCAAGTAAAACCTTGAAGCGGGGTGGGAAATTTCTAGTGATGTAGATGTAATGTTTATGTTCGAATATCACAAGTGGGATAAAGTTATTCAAATTTACATGCATCTTCAGGAAACTGGTATTCCCCTTACTACTATATTCACGAAGGAGAGGGTGTTGTTTGTTCGGATTTGACCCTTAAAATGAAGAGGCTTTGTTGGCCTTCAAATGAAAAACTATTTACTGCTGCTGGGCCGGTTCAAATGTTGGTGTTGAGGTCCCTCGTGATGGTGTGGATGTGGATGGTGGTGTGGAGGTGGATGGTGGTGTGGATGTGAAAGTGAAAGTGGATGGTGGTGTGGATGAGGATGGCGTGAATGTGGAGGTTGGTTTCAATGGTGTTGTGAATTTAGAGGATGAGAGTGATGCCACCTTTAGCATTTCATTTGATGAATATTCATCCAATGACAGGCTGAGTAGTTAGACATTCACAAATAGTAGGGTAAGTTCTGACTTTGAAGAGGTGGACTCCAATAACAGACATTTAAGAGATTTTGAGACAGAGAGTGATGATTAGATAACTGATCAATCAATTAGAAGGAGGGCAAGGAAGAGGGTAAAGATGGATCCTATTTATGATTAAGCTGGGAGAATTTAGGTTGCAGACTGGACAAGAGATCATATTCACTGTGAGGCAAACATTCAAAGACATTGAAGAGTTTAGGAAGACTTTGATAGATTATTCTACCAAGTGCAGATATGATATCGAGTTTGTAAAGAATGAGAAGTGAAAGTGTACTTCAAAGTATAGTGGTAATTGTCCTTGGAGGATTATTGCATCCGTTATGTCTGGTTCAAAAAAAATTCATGGTGAAGATATTGATGGGCGCACACTGTTGTCTAAATGGATAGCGAAACAGATTGGGAATCTTGTTGAAGCAAATCAGAACTTGGATAATGATACTCATAAGAGCTATTTTGGAAGATTGGTGTGAAGCCTAAAACTAGAAAATATGGAGAATTAAGGTATATGTGAGGAAGGATAAACAAGGTTCTCATGTTCAATCTTATGCTCGTCTCCATGTATACTGTGACTTGCTACGTACACTTAACCCAGGATTTGTGTTTACAAGGACAACCAAGACATGCCAATTAGATTTTGGAGAGATGTTAAGTTCTTTTCTTGAAATTTACAAATTTGACATTTGCAGCAAAATTTCATCTCTTTTTTAGGGGAAAAACCAAACAAAATATATAATAATAACCAAGTTGAGAAATTTGTATACAGAAGGACATCAAGGCCCGAGAAATGAAAAGTGATCCAATCACTCGGAAAAAATTCTAGTCTAATCTGCTTACAAAGCCAATTGGTACTTCATCACTCGGCACTTGTAACTTCTCAAGTTATGCCAAATAATTTTTTTTTTTGTAAATAGAGAGTTTATTGATCAAAATAAAATAAAAGAAAAATAATTGTTACATCGAAGTTCCCAGACGGTACATATATATATTCCTATAAAAAGAAATTAAAATCAAAGAACAGAAATAAACCGTGGCAAAAGCCATGAGCAAGCCAAAACGGAAATAACTTCATAAAAAACAAAGCCCCCGCATCAACTTCTCGCAGCGTCCAGAATTGCTCGTGACGAAGTGGACAGAGGCGACGACTTCTTCTCGCGACTATCTGGTTCCCTCGCGCCGAGGTGAACAGACCAAAATTCATTTGCCCGCCACGATCAATTATCTCGTAAGTTATGTCAAATAACTTAACACTATAGTTTTTGTTACAAATAGATGATCGTAACACATTATATTTTTTTTGTCAAATTCATTCCTTTCTTTCCTCCTTCCTTTCCCCATTTGCCTCCTAACCACGTCCTCCCTCCTCTCTCTCTCTCTCTCCTCCTTCCTCCTCTCAATGCTTCGAAATATGTTTGCTCATGGCTATCACATTATTGATTGGATGTATTTTTGAATTTTCTCTTTTGCTCTAAATTATGACTTTTTAGCGTCAACATGTTCTGCTGAAACCCACGGAGACGTTCCCTATGCAAATCAGTATGTGGGAAGCATTCCAAAAGTCACGTTTACTTTTACCACTCGACCGCTTGGTTTGGGTGTATCAAATTTTCGAATATTAATGACTTCTATGTTATTTTGTTCACATTCGAGTTCGATTTTTGTTCTGAATTATCGCTGACGTTATAGCTAATTAAGCTAGAAGCTGACCACGATTAAGTACGCCTCAATTTTTTTTTTCACTCTCAACTATCCTAATCTTAATTTTTACCAAAAAAAACTATGCTAATCTTAATGTTCATTTTTCCCGCTTGGCTTGTGAGATTATTGTTGGGTCTGAGAAGTAGAGTTTAGAGATGGAGAAAGAGGTGAGCCTTATGAAGAGGGGTTGCTGCTAAATTTTGGTAGAGAAAAATAGAGATAGAGAGAGCTCCAACAGATTTAATGCCCAAGATTGAGATTGCACCCGAAATTCCTGTAGGGCTCTAGGAAGGACCACTAAGGACCGATTGCTGCACTTTATAAAAATAATATAGATTTTTTTACTCGGCAAGATTCAAACTATAGACTTCAATCTCATTTTTATCACTTAGGTTTCGAAGCAGACCGATTGTCGCACTTGGCAATACCTTTAAATCTTTCTATACTGATATTACATTCTCCTCATTCAAAACATACACCTATTCTTCAAAATATACACACATGCATATGCTTTAGTACAAAGATCTGCCAATTGCTCACACTCTACCATCACAAAACTCTAGTCCTAACAATGGTCGTTACAATGCAAGCGTAGCACAAACTAGCATCGAGAGTACTTCTCGATGCCTCGAGTTCGCTGGCACGCTAACCAGTAGCAGTGGCATATTGGTTGATCAAAGCCAAGGCATTGCTAGTCAACTGAGCAATCTTCACAATCCTTCCCCCAACAGAATTCTTCAATTTTCCATCCATCATCACACCAACAAATCCGTCGCTGCAAGTACTCTCGTCGGTCAACGCAGCGCTGACCCACGTTTGTACGTTGCTCATCATGAACCGGAAGTTCGGTTGTCTAGCGCTAGCCATTTCGTCCATCGACCTTCTGATCTCATCCACCGAGTCTCTCAGCTCCTCGACGCAGTCCTTCATCGCGCCTACTTCGTGGGGCGTCATGCCCTGCCCCCGGGAGAGCTTCACCATCATGCGGCTAGTCGCCTTGGCGGCCGACAGGGTCATGTTAAGGGCGGTACTCGCCAGGAGCTTCGGGCTGGTCTGAATCGCACTCGCATGTTCCCAGAGGGAACTATAGCAAAGCCTCGGGTACGTGGTTGAACTACACGATCTTCTTATGAACTCGGTGGATTGTGGAACTGTAAGAAGGGTTCTAGCAGCTGAGTTGAAGCTTACATGTAAGAGAATAGCCATAAGAGCTACAAGAAACCTTGGACCTGCCATTTCTCTAAGAGAAGTAAAAACTTGTGTGTTTGGCTGATGAAATGGGAAGGGAATTGCTCTCAATTTATTGTGAAAGAAGATCGGTTGGCGGGGATAAGTACACCATTTTGGGGTCCACATCTTCCACTACCGGCGAAATTTAAAATGGGTCCGGTTCACACACATGGGCGAGCAAGTGGGAGGCCGACGAGTACGGACTGGATCATATCTTGTCGTGAAAGTGGAAATTATCTACTACGGTAAGAACAATTAGCCGACATTTAGACATGGGATACATCAGAAATACGGGACTAAAGAAGAAAAGTGAAATATAGTTATAAACTATGTTGCATCGATTACTACTGTATCATTATTCGGACTGACGGATTGTTATCTGAAACATTTTTTAAGAAAACTTGAAATGAGAATTCCAAAAATGACCTTAGATTAAAAAGATATAAGATGTCCAGATTTTAACTCCAAATATCCTGAACAAAATGAAGGAGATATTAACGGATAGCTACGACATCGCTGCATCATAAACAGTCCTTTCTTCTTGTTTTCTTCATGGGAAGGGAGGTCGGCTGTGTCGGGGCCCCTTCTTTTTTTTATAGAGAAAATTATTGCAATATATTAATAAAACTCTTAGGTGGGAATATCAGTATACAATAACATATCTAAATCCAAAAGATGTAAAAAAAGCCAATCGCAGGGGAGCCATCCTAATCTAGCTTATTTACAAAACTAATTCGCAATTTGGTTATGTAAACGAGAGATTAAGACGAGCTTGCAAAGGGATAGACGCTTCACAGATAAACGTATCTTCATAAACCATGCCTCAAGCTTCCACTGAACTTGTGGTTAGGATCAGTAATAAACAAGAAAGCTAGGCGACAATATGTTTCGATGGAGGTTGTCCTCAGGTAAAAATTATGATGTATCAGAGAAATTGTGAATTCAATAGCAAGTAGCTCCGCTTCCAAAGGCGAGCTAGCAAGAGTAACATTATGCTGACCAGAAATGATCTGGCCTTGGTAGTTCTGTGCAATTGCGGCAATTCCTATTAGAGAAGTGGTCTCCAACCAAGAAATCTCACAATTGAATTTCAGGACTCCATCATCTGGAGTCGTTCATGAAATTTGTGCCTGCTGATCCCCAACTAGGTGGTTCTGAGGTAAACATGAGATCTGAAAAAATAGGTTGCAGAAATGAGTAGCTTTCGCAGTAGTCAAGAGAGGATCAATACAGGTCCCCTCATGGATAAAATTATTCCTAGCTAATCACAAACTCTAACACAATTGCATGGCAAAAGAGAAAATGTAAGTCAATAACATTCGTAAAAGATTTTCTAGTCTAACCGATTGGCTAATTTATTAGGTTTTAACTCTATCTGGAATTACACTTGTGGCACCCAATTAGATTTTTCATCCCCCGGAACTTGTTTCACTCTTGTTTGGTGACTTTCCTATATACTATAAAGTGGCAGACTCAATATTTTCCTTTAAAAAAAGATTGGCTCATCTATCGGATTGAAATTCTCTTAAAATATTATATTTAATATTAAAATATCAATTATTACTAAATATTTTAATTTCCAAATTTATAGAATAAAAAAATAATTCTTTTAAAAAATAAGTTATTAACATTTTTATCTGGATCGATCAGTTCAATTGAATGAACCGATCAGTCCAATCAATTAACGACCGGTTCAACTATTCTCCAATTTTTTTCTGTAAAAATGACTCTCTCTCGTAGTCAAGTCGTGGTCCCAACCGATCAAATCACTTTTTTTTATACATTGGGTTACATGCAGAATGCATGTGAAAGGGCTTTTGCTTTTGCTTTTGCTGGCGTGGATCAGTAAGCTACCCGAGATATTTTAGGAGCTGCGGATAAATATCGCAAATACGAAGGGCCCAGATCGACATGACAAATAATTGGTACGTTCCTCGCCCTTGGGCTCCCAAGCCACCATCAACGGTACTAGGGGAGTGGGACTGAATATTATTCAGTGCCAAAGATTTTGGGACGACTACAATAATATCGAATGTGTAATATCCGAGATATTCCATTATAAATTTATCATATCCTAAATCCTAATCTTACTTTAGATTCATACTACTAAACTCGTCAGAAAAATTATGTCCCTGTTCTCTCTCCTCCCTCCTCTTCTCAGGCACCATGGTTATAATTTACCTAAAGTCTATCACGGGAATTAAGAAAATAGATTAAGCCACTAAATCATTTTCCTCAACTATTGTTATCTAAGCACTACAGAATATTGCATCAAATAAGTATAAAAAACACATCCAAATTATTTGGTAGCCAAATCGTCTGCTAAGAAAATTATTCCTGGGCTTTAGTGACAGAATTTTGGAAAAAAAGACTTAGGATAATTCTCAGGTAACATGATCAACGATAACGTTCATATACCTATTGATAGCACATTCATTTGATTTCTTCCAAACCATTTTGTATTCATTTGATTAATTAATCTAAATTTCAGTCCGATATAATTTTATAGAATATAAGCCAACAAGCATTTGGTCTAGTGGCATAGGCGTTGCTTAACTTCAAGGAGGTCAATGGTCTAATCCTTGACATTATAACTAGGTGTAATATTTATCTTTCAAATTTTTTATATATAATATAAGAAAGTTCTCTCCTAAATTTTAACTCCACTTGTCAAATCTCGAACGATGTATCGTTTAAAATAATTGAGGCATTTATCGTAGCATCGATAGCATTGGTTATTTTCTAACTAGTTTAATAATGCTCCGCATAATTAATTATGTTGGGAAGACGTTAAACTTAACTTGCGATACTAAATGCGGAGCATTAATTATGTTGATTTCTACGGACACGCATTTAATGTTTAGCATTAATTGGAAATATATCCGTTGGAGCGTGTGTCTCCTCTCCATCAAAAGACGTCGACCGCTGGAGAAATTGAAGCGGAGAGACGACGAACTGGAGACGGTGAAGGAAGTCGGAGTGAAGGTTGTATCAAAGCCGTCTCGCCTGAGGGCGTGTCGGAGTCGGAGTTGGAGTGAACTGAAGGTTTTATCAAAGCCATCTTACATTTTCTGAAGCATTTGCGAAATATGCTTGCTCATGGCTATAACATTATAGATTAGATGTATTTATGAATTTTCTCTTTTGCTCTTAATTGTGATTTTTTAGGGTCAAGATGTTCTGATGAAACCCATGCAAATCAGCATGTGAGAAGCATTCCAAAGGTCATTTACTTTTACCACTCGATCGCGTGGTTTGTGTGTATTAAATATTCAAATAGTAATGACTTCTGTTAGGAATTCAGCAACTAGAGAACAAGATCGCACAAAGAACACGGAACAAGAGAATTACGTGGTTCGGCCTAATGCCTACATCCACGGGGAGAAAGGAGAACTTTTATTGATAAGTTTCCGAGCCACAAAGCCATACAAAACCTTAGGGTAACATGCCTTTATATAGAGGCAAACCCTTGTTGTACAAGTAACCTATCTAGGTATAATTAGGAGTCCAAAACCTAGTCAGAATAGGAATAGGAATAGGAAATAAGTCTTTCCTATTTCTCGCCATCCCAACAATCTCCACCTTGGCGAGAAATCATCTCGTGGAAGAACCATAAAGCTCCACCCGAACTTCAACAAACTCCACCTTGACAAAACACTGCCCCATGAAGAACCATGAGATCTTGCAAAACTAATCCGACTCCACCGACTCCATCTCGGACCATAGATAACTGCATCAATAAGACCATCTCAACTTTCTCTTCACCTTTTGTTCAATCACTTGGAGCCAGCCCCCAAACTCGAGCTTCTGAGCTTGCTTGGCCTATTCCCTCCAACCTCCATCGAACCCCAACTAGTAAGTCCACCTGCTGAAGCAACCTTGCGACCAATAGACACGCCCTCTATATTTCGGTCAGCCCCATGCTCCGCAACCTCGAACTGCTTTTCCGCTGGACCTTTTTGCCTCAAACCAATGCTACTTGCTATAGCATACAAAGGGCAACCTTTTGTTCTACTAAGTAGAACCCTCGACATGCCTCGAACTCTACTGTTCGGCCTTGAGTGAGATACCCGATTCACCCGTGGTCTCACCAATGGCTTCGCATGCCCAATGCAATCCAACACCTTTGACGTGCACGTCCCTTTAGACAACCATAGCAGGGCCCAGTTAACAATGCTTCTCTGAGACAACCATGGTTTCTTGCCAACCATGCCTCCACGAAATAACCATAGCTTGCTATCCATGTCTTTGTGAATCCCAACTACACTCAAACCATCCATGTCAAGCCTTTGCTCCCTCATACGAATCAACCTCATATGACCTGAGCTTTTTTCCACTTCATCAGACCCATTGATGTGACTCCACCTACAATAATGTTCCTCACTAACCTGTAGGTATTTTCTTTCACCCTTCATCCCTACCATCGCATCCTTATCCATCTTTTTTAGCCTACCTTTATAACTATCATTGTTATAATCCAAGGTCACTAACGAAAAAAGAGATTACCAGGATGCATTGGACTTGATGAGACAGAGAGCCAATCACCATCTAACCCGTCTGAACATGTGGTCATGGTTGTGGATGCTGATCCCTCCTCGTTGTCTTGATCCTCAGTTCGTCCTGGAAAGTCCCTTTCATATGCCCTTCTCCGCACTTGAAACCACTTCCATTGAACTTCTTTAACTCTGACCTAGATCATTTTTCACAACCCAGCTGGTGACTCCTCATCATCCGCCAAGAACAAGCGAATCTTCGCTTCCGTCTTGGCCTCCAACTCTTCCCACTCTTGCTCCTCCATCTTCTCAGGCTTCTTCCCTGAAAGCGCGATGACCATCCCTTGTTGCATGAGGAGATCCTTGACACGCCTTTGCCATAACCTGAAATTCGATGAACCATCGAACTTCACAAGAGCAAACTTTGCGCTGTCCGACATCCTCCAACCTTAGCTCTGATACCAATTGTTAGGAATTCAGCAACTAGAGAACAAGATCGCACAAAGAACACGGAACAAGAGAATTACGTGGTTCGGCCTAATGCCTACATCCACTGGGAGAAAGGAGAACTTTTATTGATGAGTTTCCGAGCCACAAAGCCATACAAAACCTTAGGGTAACATGCTTTTATATAGAGGCAAACCCTTGTTGTACAAGTAACCTATCTAGGTGTAATTAAGAGTCCAAAACCTAGTCAGAATAGGAATAGGAATAGGAAATAAGTCTTTCCTATTTCTCGCCATCCCAACAACTTCTATGTTATTTTGTTCACATTCGAGTTCGGTTTTTGTTCTGAATTATTGTAGCTTGAAGCTGACCACGATTAAGTACGCCTCAATTTTTTTTTTCAATCTCTTGGCATTGTTTTCATACTTGTTATGCTAATCTTAATGTTCATTTTCCCCACTTGGCTTGCGAGATTATTGTTGGGTTTGAGAAGTTGAGGTTGGAGATGCAGAAAGAGGAGAGCCTTATGAAGAGGTGGGATTGCTGGGCTTGTGGGCCGTAGATCACAAAACCACTTGGCTTTCTTTTGTTGGTGTAGGAGCTCAGCTACAAAATTTTGGTAGAGAGAAAAATAGAGATAGAGAGAGCTCCAACAGATTTAATGCCTAAGATTGATACTGCAACCAAAATTACTTTTGGGCTTTAGGAAGGACCACCGGGCCAAACGTCGGATCTGCTCAAGGCCCTACTAGCTTAGGTAAGTATCTAATGTGTTCTTCATAGGAGAAGTTATTTTTGGAGGCGAACAAGATAATGATTGTTGTACTTTTTTAAGAAAATATATATTTTTTTACTCATAAAGATTCGAACCACAGACTCGAATCCAATTCTCGATCTCGATTTTTATCACTTGAGCTTGGTCCCGAAGGTGACTGATTGTCGCTCTTGGCAATACTTTTAATTCTTTCTATACTGATATTACATTCTCCTCATTCAAAACAGACATTTATTCTTCAAAATATATACACACATGCATATGCTTGAGTACAAAGATCTGCACATTGCTCACACTCTACCATCACATACTCTAGTGCTAGTAATGGTTGATACAATGCAAGCTTAGCACAAACTAGCATCGAGAGTACTTCTCAATGTCTCTTATTCGCTGGCGCTAAATACGCACGGCTAGCACGCTAACCAGTAGCAGCAGTGGCATATTGGTTGATGAAAGCCAAGGCATTGCTAGTTAACTGAGCAATCTTCACAATCCTTCCCCTAACAACAGTCTTCAATTTCCCATCCATCATCTCACCATCAAAACCGTCGCAGCAAGTACTGTCGTCGGTCAACGCAGCGCTGACCCACGTCTGTACGTTGCTCATGATGAACCGGAAGTTCGGTTGTCTAGCGCTAGCCATTTCGTCGATCGACCTTCTGATCTCATCCACCGAGTCTCCCAGCTCCTCGACGCAATCCTTCATCGCGCCTACTTCGAGGGGTGTCATATCCTGTCCCCGGGAGAGCTTTACCATCATGTGGCTAGTCGACCTGGTGGCCGACAGGGTCACGTTAAGGGCGGTACATGCAAGGAGCTTCGGGCTGGTCTGAATCACACTCGCATATTCCGAGAGGGAACTATAGCAGAGCCTCGGGTACATGGTTGAGTTACACGATCTTCTTACGAAATCGGTGGATTGTGGAACGGTAAGAAGGCTTCTAGCAGCTGAGTTGAAGCTTACATGTAAGAGAATAGCCATAAGAGCTACAAGAAACCTTGGACCTGCCATTTCTCGAAGAGAACTAAACTTGTGTGTTTGGCTGATGAAATGGGAAGGGAATTGCTCTCAATTTATTCTGAAAGAAGATCGGTTGGCGGGGATAAATACACCATTTTTGGGTCCACATCTTGGACTACCGGCGAAATTTAAAATGGGTCCGGTTCACACACATGAGCGAGCAAGTGGGAGGTCGACGAGTACGGACTGGATCATATCTTGTCCTGAAATTGGGAATATTATGTACCATGGTAAGAACAATTAGCCGACATTTATACATGGGATACATCAGAAATAACCACTAAGTTATGGAAATTAAGTATTTTCTTCAGAAATACGGGACTAAAGAAGAAAAATGAAATATAGTAATAAACTATGTTGCATCGATTACCGAGCGTTAGAGAATTATTATGCGGGCTGACGGACCATTATTCGAAATGTTTTTTAAGAAACTTTGAAATGAGAATTCCAAAAATGCCCTTGTGCGGTTATGACCTTGGATTAAAAAGATGTCAAATGTCCAGATTTTAACTCCAAAAATCCTGAACAAAATGAAGGAGATTTCAACGGATAGCTACGACGTCGATGCATCATAAACAATCCTTTCTTCTAGTTTTCTTCATGGGAAGGGAGGTCGGCTGTGGGCATGTTGGGGCCCCTTCTTATGTTTTAGAGAAAATTACTACAATATATTAATAAAACTCTTAGGTGGGCAAATCAGTATACAATAACACATCCAAATACAAAGGATGTAAAAAAAGCCAATCACAGGAGAAGCATCTTAATCTAGCTTATTTACAAAATCAATCCGCAACTTGATTATGTAAACGAGAGATTAAGACGAGCTTGCAAAGGGATACACGCTTTAAAGTTAAGCGTATCTTCATGACCCATGACTCAAACTTCCACTGAACTTGTGAATTAGGATCAGTAATAAACAAGAAAGCTAGGTGGCAATTTGTTTCGATGCAGGTTATCCTCAGGGCAAAATTCTGATATATCAGAGAAATTGTCAATCTGATAGCAAGTAGCTCCGCTTCTAAAGGCGAGCTAGCAGGAGTAACATCTTGCTGACTAGAAACGATCGGGCCTTGGTAGTTCTTAGCAATTGCAGCAATTCCTGTTGGAGAAGTGGTCTCCAACCAAGAAGTGTCACAATTGAATTTTAGGAGTCCATCATCTGGAGTCATCCATGAAATTTGTGTTTGCTGATCCCGACCAGTAGCTCTGAGATAAACTTGAGATCTGCAAAAATTCGTTGCAGAAATGAGTAGCTTTCGCAGTAGTCAAGAGAGAATCAATACAAGTCTCCTCGTGGATAAAATTATTGCTAGCTAACAACAAACTCCAACACAATTACATGGCTCATCTATTTGGTTAACACTATCTCGAGTTACACTAGTGGCACCAATTGAATTTCCGATCCACCCCCGGAAGGCCGGAACTTGTTTCGCTCTTGTTTGGTGACTTTTCTATATAATATAAAGTGGTAGACTCAATATTTTCCTAAAAAAAGAAGATCGATTGTCTATCGGATTGAAATTATTTTAAAATATTATATTTATCATTAAAATATCAAATATTACTAAATATTTTAATTTCCAAATTTATAGATTACAATTTAATTTTTCAAAAAAAAATAATTGACATTTTTATGTGGATCGATCTGTTCAATAAGTTAACCGATCAGTCCAATCAATAAACCACAAGTTTAACCATCCGCCACTTTTTTCCTGTAAAAATGACTCACCCTCATAGTCAAGTATTGGTCCCAACCGATCGTATCACATTTTTTTATACATTGGATTACGTGCAGAATGCATGTGAAAAGACGCTCTTGCTTTTGCTGGCGTGGATCTGTAAGCTACCCGATATATTTTAGGAGCTGCGGGTAAATATTTCAAATACGAAGGGCCCAGATCTTTTTTTTCAGGAAAAAGGGCCCAGATCGACATCCACTAATAATTCAAGTGGCCCATTCGCCCTATTCATCTCGTGCAATCCAAGTGTAGATGCGATTTGGAATGATCGATCGTATAAACCAACACATGATAAGACATATGATGCTTCATGTCTAGCTTCAAAACGCATCTCAAAGAAAAGGCTGCTACCTAACTGTTATCGTGGTTGATAGTTTCCAAATGCTTCTATTCCTGAGCAATGTTTGGCGGGTAAAATAACAACGGATCATATCTCGTTTTTTAAAAGTTGGTAGATCTTTTTCATCTCTTAGAAAAAAGGAAAAAAATTATTTAAGAGGGGAACAAAACTCACTTTAGGTCAACCCCTAAATTTAAAATACACAAAAAAATTACTTTTTTTGAAAAGTAAATATTTACACCAAGTTACATATGTTAGGAATCGAACCCTGAACCTCCGTCAAGTTATCTACTCCTTGGGTCGTTAGATCAAAAAAATTACTTTTAGTCGTAGCATAATCGAGAGCTTACGATTACAGTCACCATTTATAACTTTAAGCATGGTCACGATTTATAATTGATGATTTTACGTTTAAAATCGAACCGTGGTCAATGGTGGATGAGTCTGATATGATAGAAGTCGCAAGCTAGTTGCAATGAAGTTGCATGGAGCTCGTGGCCATGCCGAATAAATAAGAATTCTTGGAGTCTTGTTTAATTTGATGGACCGATTAGGTTATGTGTACCAGGACAAATAATTGGTACGTTCCTCGCCCTTGGGCTCCCAAGCCACCATCAACGGTACTAGGGGAGTGGGACTGAATATTATTCAGTGCCAAAGATTTTGGGACGACTACAATAATATCGAATGTGTAATATCGGAGATATTCCATTATAAATTTATCATATCCTAAATCCTAATCTTACTTTAGATTCATACTACTAAACTCCTCAGAAAAATTATGTCCCTGTTCTCTCTCCTCCCTCCTCTTCTTCTCAGGCACCATGGTTATAATTTACCTAAAGTCTATCACGGGAATTAAGAAAATAGATTAAGCCACTAAATCATTTTCCTCAACTATTGTTATCTAAGCACTATAGAATATTGCATCAAATAAGTATAAAAAACACATCCAAATTATTTGGTAGCCAAATCGTCTGCTAAGAAAATTATTCCTGAGCTTTAGTGACAGAATTTTGGAAAAAAAGACTTAGGATAATTCTCAGGTAACATGATCAACGATAACGTTCATATACCTATTGATAGCACATTCATTTGATTTCTTCCAAACCATTTTGTATTCATTTGATTAATTAATTTAAGTTTCAGTCCGATATAATTTTATAAAAGATAAGAAAGTTCTCTCCTAAATTTGAACTCCACTTATCAAATCTCGAACGATGTATCTTTTAAAATAATTGAGGCATTTATCGTAGCATCGATAGCATTGATTATTTTCTAATTAGTTTAATAATGCTCCGCATAATTAATTATGTTGGGAAGACGTTAAACTTAACTTGTGATACTAAATGCGTAGCACTAATTATGTTGACTTCTACGGAGCTCATGCATTAAATGTAACTAAAATCTATTTACAAGACTCATAAATAGTAATATTAATTATTAGTTAAACTTAACCTGCGATACTAAATGCGGAGCATTAATTATGTTGATTTCTACGGACACGCATTTAATGTATAGCATTAATTGGAAATATATCCGTTGGAGCGTCTGTCTCCTCCCCATCAAAAGACGTCGACCGCCGGAGAAATTGAAGCGGAGAGACGACGAGCCAGAGACGGTGAAAGAAGTCGGAGTGAAGGTTGTATCAAATCCACAATAATTATTGATTGGATGTATTTTTTTTATTTTCTCTTTTGCTTTTAATTGTTACTTTTTAGCGTCGACATGTTCTGATGAAACACATGAAGACTTTCCCTATGCAAATCAGCACGTGGGAAGCATTCCTAAGGTCACGTTTACTTTTACCACTCGACCGCTTGGTTTGTGTGTATTAAATTTTAGAATATTAATGACTTCTTTGTTATTTTGTTCACATTCGAGTTCGATTTTTGTTCTGAATTATTGTAGACGTTATAGCTAATTAAGCTTGAAGCTGACCACTTGGCAATACCTTTAGAACCTTCTATACTGATATTACATTCTCCTCATTCAAAACATACACCTATTCTTCAAAATATACACAAATGCATATGCTTTAGTACAAAGATCTGCCAATTGCTCACACTCTACCATCACAAACTCTAGTGCTAACAATGGTCGACACAATGCAAGCGTAGCACAAACTAGCATCGAGAGTACTTCTCGATGCCTTTTATTCGCTGGCGCTAAATGCGCACGACTAGCACGCTAGCTAACCAGTAGCAGCAGTGGCATATTGGTTGATAAAAGCCAAGGCATTGCTTGTCAACTGAGAAATCTTCACAATCCTTCCCCTAACAGCAGTCTTCAATTTTCCATCCATCATCTCACCAGAAAACCCATCGCTGCAAGTACTCTCGCCGGTCAACGCAGCGCTGACCCACGTCTGTACGTTGCTCATCATGAACCGGAAGTTCGGTTGTCTAGCGCTAGCCATTTCGTCGATCGACCTTCTGATCTCATCCACCGAGTCTCCCAGCTCCTCGACGCAATCCTTCATCGCGCCTACTTCGAGGGGTGTCATGTCCTGTCCCCGGGAGAGCTTTACCATCATGTGGCTAGTCGACTTGGCGGCCGACAGGGTCACGTTAAGGGCGGTACATGCAAGGAGCTTCGGGCTGGTCTGAATCGCACTCGCATATTCCGAGAGGGAACTATAGCAGAGCCTCGGGTACCTGGTTGAGCTACACGATCTTCTTATGAAATCGGTGGATTGTGGAACGGTAAGAAGGCTTCTAGCAGCTGAGTTGAAGCTTACATGTAAGAGAATAGCCATAAGAGCTACAAGAAACCTTGGACCTGCCATTTCTCGAAGAGAACTAAACTTGTGTGTTTGGCTGATGAAATTGGAAATAATTGCTCTCAATTTATCGTGAAAGAAGATTGGTTGGCGGGGATAAGTACACCATTTTTGGGTCCACATCTTGCACTGCCGGCGAAATTTAAAATGGGTCCGGTTCACACACATGGGCAAGCAAATGGGAGGTCGACGAGTACGGACCGGATCATATCTTGTCCTGAAAGTGGGAATATTATGTACCATGGTAAGAACAATTAGCCGACATTTATACATGGGATACATCACAAATAACCAATAACTTATGGAAATTGAGTATTTTCTTCAGAAATACGGGACTAAAGAAGAAAAACGAAATATAGTAATAACTATGTTGCATCGATTATCGAGCGTTACTGTATCATTATTCGGGTTGACAGACCGTTATTCGAAATATTTTTAAAGAAAACTTGAAATGAGAATTCAAAAAATGCCCTTGTGCGGTTATGACCTTGGATTAAAAAGATGTCAAATGTCGAGATTTTAACTCCAAAAATCCTGAACAAAATGAAGGAGATATTAACGGATAGCTACGACGTCGCTGCATCATAAACAATCATTTCTTCTCTTTTTCTTCACGGGAAGGGAGGTTGACTGTGTTGGGGCCCTTTCTTTTTTCAGAGAAAATTACTGCAATATATTAATAAAATCTTTATGTGGGAAAATCAGTATACAATAACACATCCAAATTCAAAATCCAAAGGATGTAAACAAAGCCAATCACAGGGGAGGCATCCTAATCTAGCTTGATTACAAAATCAATCCACAACTTGGTTCTGTAAAATAGAGATTAAGATCAGCTTGCAAAGAGATAGATACTTCACAGATAAGCGTATCTTCATGACCCATGCCTCAAGCTTCCTCTGAACTTGTGAGTTAGGATCAATAATAAATAAGAAAGTTAGGCGGCAATCTGTTTCAATGCAGGTTATCCTCATGGCAAAATCTTGGTATATCAGAGAAATTACCAATTTGATAGCAAGTAGCTCCGCTTCCAAAGGCGAACTAGCAAGAGTAACATCATGTTGTATTCTGGCCTTGGTAGTTCTGTGCAATTGCAACAATTCCTGTTGGAGAAGTGGTCTCCAAACAAGAAGTGTCATAACTAAATTTCAGGAGTTCATCATCTGAAGTCTTCCATGAAATTTGTGTTTACTGATCCTCAACCAAGTGGCTCTGAGATAAACCTAAGATCTGCAAAAATTCGTTGCAGAAATGAGTAGCTTTCACAGTAGTCAAAAGAGGATCAATACACGTCCCCTCATGGATAAAATTATTCCTAGCTAACTACAAACTCCAATAGAATTGCATGGTAAAAGAGAGAGTGTAAGTCAATAGCATTCGTAAAAAGTTTTCTAGTCTGACCGATCGGCTCATCTATTAGGTTTTAACTCTATCTCGAGTAACACTTGTGGCACCCAATTGCATTTTCCATCCGCCCGGGAAATTTGTTTCGCTCGTGTTTGTTGACTTTCCTATATAATATAAAGCGGCATACTCAATATTTTCCTTAAAAAAAGATTGGCTCATCTATCGGATTGAAATTCTCTTAAAATAATATATTTAACATTAAAATATCAAATATTACTAAATATTTTAATTTTCAAATTTATAGAATAAAAAATTAATTTTTCAAAAATAAGTTATTAACATTTTTATTTGGATCCGTCAGTTCAATCGAATGAATCCGTCAGTCCAATCAATTGACCACCAAGTCAACCACCCTCTAATTTTTTTCTGTAAAAATGACTCTCTCTCGTAGTCAAGTGGTGGTCCCAACCGATCGAATCACATTTTTATACATTGGGTTACATGCAGAATGCATGTGAAAGGACGCTCTCTCGTTTCCTGGCGTGGATATGTATGCTACCCGAGATATTTTAGGAGCTGCGGATAAATATCGCAAATACGAAGGGCCCAGATCGACATCCCCTAAATAATTCAAGTGGCCCATTAGCAATGTTCATCTGGTGGCAATCCAAGTGTAGATGCGAGTTGGAATGATTGATCGTATAAACCAACACATGAGAAGACGTATGATGGTGGTTTAAAACGCATCTAAAAGAAAAGGCTGCTACCTAACTGTAATCGTGCTTTTTTTTAAGGATAAACTGTAATCGTGGTCGATAGTTTCTAAATACTTCTACCCGTGACATGTTTGGCGGGTAAAATAAGAATGGCTCTTTTTCTAAAAGTTGGTGGATCTTTTTTCCCTCTTATAAAAATGGAAAAACTTTATTTGAGAGGATATAAAACTCATTGCCGTATAAATTTTTTATGTTTAAGTCGAATCCCTAGATTTAAAATACACCAAAAAAATACTTCTTGTCGTACCATAATCGGAGCTTACAATTACAGTCGCAATATATAACTATAACAATAGTCAAGGATTTTTAACTCACTGTCGGTTAACGTACTTGATAATTTTACGTTTAAAATCGAACCGTGGTTAGTGTTGGATGAGTGATATGATAGAAGTCGCAAGCTAGTTGCAATGAAGTTGCATGGGGCTCATGGGGCAAATAAGGATTCATGGACTTGGAGTCTTGTTTAAATTGATGGAGTGATTAGGTTGTGTACCAGGACAAATAATTGGTTCGTTCCTCACCCTTGGGCTCCCAAGCCACCAACGTTTCTAGGGGAGTGGATCTGAATATTATTATTCAGCGCCAAAGATTTTGGGACCACTACAATAATATCGAATGTGTAATATCCGAGATATTCCATTATAAATTTATTATATCCTAAATCCTAATCTTACTTTAGATTCATATCACCACTAAACTGGTCAGAAAAATTATGTCCCTGTTCTCTCTCCTCCCTATTCCTCTCAGGCACCACGTCTAAACTTGCTGGCCACGGGGTTATTGGTCTAAGCCAAATATAATTTTGCGGTTCTTACAGCACTTTATCGGGAGTTTAGACTATTCGATAAAATGTCGTTTTAACAAGATAGGAATTTCGGGTTCAAACTTTGAGATAAGAGTCTCTGGTTTATTCAACTAGGACTTTAATTAAGCAACTCTTAGGAATCATATGCTCATGGTTATGTGATTTTTTAAGGATGGATTTTAACTTTATAATTTTATTGTGGCGCCGGAAAAGAATTTTGTCTTCGTGGTATTATCGACTGTTGGGATGGCGATAAATAGGAAAGACTTATTTCCTATTCCTATTCCTATTCTGACTAGGTTTTGGACTCCTAATTAGACCTAGATATGTTACTTGTACAACAAGGGTTTGCCTCTATATAAAGGCATGTTACCATAAGGTTTTGTATGGCTTTGTGACTCGGAAACTCATCAATAAAAGTTCTCATTTCTCTCCGTGGATGTAGGCATTAGGCCGAACCACGTAATTCTCTTGTTCCGTGTTCTTTGCGCGATCTTGTTCCCTAGTTGCTAAATTCCTAACAAGTGGTATCAAGAGCTAAGGTTGGAGGATGTCGGACGGCGCGAAGTTTGCTCTTGTGAAGTTCGATGGTTCATCGAATTTTAGGTTATGGCAAAGGCGTGTCAAGGATCTCCTCATGCAACAAGGGATGGTCATCGCGCCCTCAAGGGTAGAAGCCTGAGAAGATGGAGGAGCAAGAGCGGGAAGAGTTGGAGGTCAAGGCGGTAGCGGTAGCGAAGATTTTCTTGTGCTTGGCGGATGATGAGGAGCCACCAGCTGGGTTGTGGAAGAGGATCCAGGTCGGAGTCAAAGAAGTTCAATGGAAGTGGCTTCAAGTGCTGAGAAGGGCGCATGAAGGGGACTATCCAAGACGAACTGGGGATCAAGACAACGAAGAGGGATCTGCATCCACAACCATGGCTACATGTTCAGACGGGTCGGATGGTGACTGGCTTTCTGTCTCATCAAGTCCAATGCATCCTGGTAATCTCTTTTTGTTAGGGACCTTGGATTATAACGGTGATAGTTATAAAGGTAGGCTAATGAAGGTAGAGAAGGATGCGATGGTAGGGATGGAGGGTGAAAGGAAATACCTACAGGTTAGTGGGGAACATTATTGTAGCTGGAGTCACATCAATGGGTCTGATGAAGTTGGAAAAAGCTCAGGTCATATGAGGTTGGTTCGTATGAGAGAGCAAAGGCTTGACATGGATGGTTTGAGTGTAGTTGGGATTCGCGAAGACATGGATAGCAAGCTATGGTTGTTTCGTGGAGGCGTGGTTGGCAAGGAGCCATGGTTGTCTCGGAGAAGCATTGTTAGCTGGGCCCTGCTATGATTGTCTAAAGGGACGTGCACGTCAAAGGTGTTGGGTAGGTTTGGCATTGGGCATGCGAAGCCATTGGTGACACCACGAGCGAATCGGGTATCTCACTCAAGGCCGAACAGTAGAGTTCGAGGCATGTCGAGGGTTCTACTTAGTAGAACAAAAGGTTGCCCTTTGTATGCTATAGCAAGTAGCATTGGTTTGAGGCAAAAAGGTCCAGCGGAAAAGCAGTTCGAGGTTGCGGAGCATGGGGCTGACCAAAAAATAGAGGGCGTGTCTATTGGTCGCAAGGTTGCTTCAGCAGGTGGACTTGCTAGTTGGGGTTCGATAGAGGTTGGAGGAAATAGGCCAAGCAAGCTCAGAAGCTTGAGTTGTGAGTTGAGATGGCTCCAAGTGATTGAACAAAAGGTGAAGAGAAAATTGAGATGGTCTTATTGATGCAGTTATCTATGGTCCGAGATGGAGTCAGTGGAGTCGGATTGGTTTTGCAAGATCTCATGGTTCTTCATGGGGCGGTGTTTTGTCAAGGTGGAGTTTGTTGAAGTTCGGGTGGAGCTTCATAGTTCTTCCACGAGATGATTTCTCGCCAAGGTGGAGATTGTTGGGATGGCGAGAAATAGGAAAGACTTATTTCATATTCCTATTCCTATTCTGACTAGGTTTTGGACTCCTAATTAGACCTAGATATGTTACTTGTACAACAAAGGTTTCCCTCTATATAAAGGCATGTTACCCTAAGGTTTTGTATGGCTTTGTGACTCAGAAACTCATCAATAAAAGTTCTCCTTTCTCTCCGTGGATGTAGGCATTAGGCCGAACCACGTAATTCTCTTGTTCCGTGTTCTTTGCGCGATCTTGTTCCCTAGTTGCTGAATTCCTAACATCGACAGTATTCTTTTTCCTTGTGCGACTTTTTCCATTGAATTTTGCTGTATTAAGTTTAACGAAGTCGACCGCTATGTGTGAATTCTCGTTTTGACTTTTATTATAATTATAAATAAAATTTACTTCTAAAAAAACTCTTAATTATTACATTTAGTACTATTCCTCGAAAAAAATAATGAGCAGGCCTCGTTCGTTCGCTATGACACGTTTTTTAGACCTAGACCATCCACTAATATCTTTATATCTTTGTTCAATTATTGTCTATTTCCCGGCTAAAGGGGGCCACATTGTGGAAAAAATTAGTTATTTCCAAATACATAACCTTGCCATTTTTTCCAAAATCATGCTCAATTAGGTAGGTACCGATGCCAAAAAAAGATATGTAGCGCGCATCGAGAAATTTTATGGTGGACTCTTAATACCAAGTCATATAGTGATTTGGTATAGACCCACCGATCCCTATTTGACATGTGTATTGGTCACTTATTAGTGAAATATTTGACTAGGATAAACAAATATGAAAACTAAATCAAGACAATATTTTGATTTATGCTTAAAAAAATTATTTCCTAAACTAAATTATCTAATTGGGAAGTAGTTCAATTTAATAACAGCTTTCTTAATAACCAATTGGCGGAATAGTAGCAAATAATATCAAAACAGTAAGGAGGAATAACTTCGAAGGCTGCCGACTTTGAAAATAATAAATCTTCGGAATTATCTTGTTGGAAGCTACCGAAAATTTTCAATAAAAAACTCTAAAGTCACGAACTTGAAGGAGCTAGGAAGGAGGAACAACTTGTAAGTAAAATATCTTGATCTTGTCTTTTCTTTTCTTTGATTTTTACTTATTTTATTTTTTTAATATCCAGTGTTCTGTAACTTACAAATTCGTTGTTTCTTTGTAATTGACAAATTGGTTTTTGAAAGCAAAGTATTTCCATGGAGCATAAAGATGAAGGTATATATAATTTTTTTCATTTTTATTGTATCATAGGATTGTTCGCATGATGTATACTTTTTTGAAATATTGTAGATGATGTGAACAACATTGTTGATAATGTTGATAAGGAATTCACTTTTTATATTGGGATGAAATTCAACTCATATGAAAAAGTTTATAAGACATATAACTCGTACGCCATACTGAAGAGTTTCAGTGTCAGAAAGGAGAAAAAGTACTGGAATCGGGCAAATGAGTTGACACGTTGTACATTCCTTTGTTCGTGCGAAGGAATTTCAAGTACTTGTGCACCTCATGAAGAAATCAAAGGAGAAAGGTTGCAATATCGATGTGGATGTAATGCCCGTATAAAATTTAAAGTTTCAGGGGATGAGTTTGAAGTTGTTGAGTTCAACGATAAGCATAATCATTTATTTGTTGAAGAAATCCAGAAGCATTTTATAAGTTCAGCAAGCAACTTAACCAGCAAGGGGAAAATACTTATTAGTTCATTGGTTGACACGGGTATTAAACCAAAACAAGCTTTTAGGTTTCTTGCGAAAGAAGCGGGTGGGATTGAAAATGTCGGCTTTATTGAACAAGATTGTCACAACTACTTACATAAGTGCAAGGCTAATACGTTGGTGCAGGGGATGCACAGACACTCATTATTGAAATATTAGCAGTAGCTTCATTGGCTTATTTTTCTTCTACATATACATTTTAGTTATTATTCACGATATAACAATACACAAATTTTATAATTACACACACCAGTAAAGGGACAAAATTAAAAGATCGTATTGTGGTCCTAAAAAGAATATCGTATAGTGAAGAAACATGTGAATTTTGACGTCGATTGTATATTAGTCGTTAAAAAATTAATTCTTGATACTCACCTATATTTTATTGAAAATATGGAAGCCTTCGAAGTTGTTCCTCCTTAATATTTTTATATATTTGCTACTGTTCCGCTAATTAATTATTAAGATATTAACTCTAGCTTGCTGTTAAAAATATTGTCTTGATTTAGTTTTTATATTTGTTTATCCTAGTTAAATATTTTACTAATAAATTATCAATACACATGTCAAATAGAGATTGGTGGATCTATACAAAATCACTATATGACTTGGTATTAATGGTCCACCATAAAATTTCTCATCATCCATCCCACCACCTACTACAGCTTTTAATTAGGTTCATGCTAAAATTATGAAGTTCAGAAATTCCATCAAGTCATCAATTGCATCTTTATTACGTAATCGTCGCATCGTTCCTTAGGGAGTTTAAAACTGATGCTAGACTGGTCTTCATGTTTATGACCATTAATCTACTTTGGCCATGTCTCATAAATGGACATTCTATGTTCGTGCGAAGGAATTTCAAGTACTTGTGCACCTCATGAAGAAATCAAAGGAGAAAGGTTGCAATATCGATGTGGATGTAATGCCCGTATAAAATTTAAAGTTTCAGGGGATGAGTTTGAAGTTGTTGAGTTCAACGATAAGCATAATCATTTATTTGTTGAAGAAAATCAGAAGCATTTTATAAGTTCAGCAAGCAACTTAACCAGCAAGGAGAAAATACTTATTAGTTCATTGGTTGACACGGGTATTAAACCAAAACAAGCTTTTAGGTTTCTTGCGAAAGAAGCGGGTGGGATTGAAAATGTCGGCTTTATTGAACAAGATTGTCACAACTACTTACATAAGTGCAAGGCTAATACGTTGGTGCAGGGGATGCACAGACACTCATTATTGAAATATTAGCAGTAGCTTCATTGGCTTATTTTTCTTCTACATATACATTTTAGTTATTATTCACGATATAACAATACACAAATTTTATAATTACACACACCAGTAAAGGGACAAAATTAAAAGATCGTATTGTGGTCCTAAAAAGAATATCGTATAGTGAAAAAACATGTGAATTTTGACGTCGATTGTATATTAGTCGTTAAAAAATTAATTCTTGATACTCACCTATATTTTATTGAAAATATGGAAGCCTTCGAAGTTGTTCCTCCTTAATATTTTTATATATTTGCTACTGTTCTGCTAATTAATTATTAAGATATTAACTCTAGCTTGCTGTTAAAAATATTGTCTTGATTTAGTTTTTATATTTGTTTATCCTAGTTAAATATTTTACTAATAAATTATCAATACACATGTCAAATAGAGATTGGTGGATCTATACAAAATCACTATATAACTTGGTATTAATAGTCCACCATAAAATTTCTCATCATCCATCCCACCACCTACTACAGCTTTTAATTAGGTTCATGCTAAAATTATGAAGTTCAGAAATTCCATCAAGTCATCAATTGCATCTTTATTACGTAATCGTCGCATCGTTCCTTAGGGAGTTTAAAACTGATGCTAGACTGGTCTTCATGTTTATGACCATTAATCTACTTTGGCCATGTCTCATAAATGGACATTCTATGTTCGTGCGAAGGAATTTCAAGTACTTGTGCACCTCATGAAGAAATCAAAGGAGAAAGGTTGCAATATCGATGTGGATGTAATGCCCGTATAAAATTTAAAGTTTCAGGGGATGAGTTTGAAGTTGTTGAGTTCAACGATAAGCATAATCATTTATTTGTTGTAGAAAATCAGAAGCATTTTATAAGTTCAGCAAGCAACTTAACCAGCAAGGGGAAAATACTTATTAGTTCATTGGTTGACACGGGTATTAAACCAAAACAAGCTTTTAGGTTTCTTGCGAAAGAAGCGGGTGGGATTGAAAATGTCGGCTTTATTGAACAAGATTGTCACAACTACTTACATAAGTGCAAGGCTAATACGTTGGTGCAGGGGATGCACAGACACTCATTATTGAAATATTAGCAGTAGCTTCATTGGCTTATTTTTCTTCTACATATACATTTTAGTTAGTATTCACGATATAACAATACACAAATTTTATAATTACACACACCAGTAAAGGGACAAAATTAAAAGATCGTATTGTGGTCCTAAAAAGAATATCGTATAGTGAAGAAACATGTGAATTTTGACGTCGATTGTATATTAGTCGTTAAAAAATTAATTCTTGATACTCACCTATATTTTATTGAAAATATGGAAGCCTTCGAAGTTGTTCCTCCTTAATATTTTTATATATTTGCTACTGTTCTGCTAATTAATTATTAAGATATTAACTCTAGCTTGCTGTTAAAAATATTGTCTTGATTTAGTTTTTATATTTGTTTATCCTAGTTAAATATTTTACTAATAAATTATCAATACACATGTCAAATAGAGATTGGTGGATCTATACAAAATCACTATATGACTTGGTATTAATGGTCCACCATAAAATTTCTCATCATCCATCCCACCACCTACTACAGCTTTTAATTAGGTTCATGCTAAAATTATGAAGTTCAAAAATTCCATCAAGTCATCAATTGCATCTTTATTACGTAATCGTCGCATCGTTCCTTAGGGAGTTTAAAACTGATGCTAGACTGGTCTTCATGTTTATGACCATTAATCTACTTTGGCCATGTCTCATAAATGGACATTCTATGTTAGAGTATAGGTTCATCAAGTCCTTTTTAGTTTATCATTACAAATTATTTCACATATTTCGAACAAATTCCTTAGTCGTGTATTTTTTGACAATAATTAATGCTTATAGCACTATAGTGTAGTGCACTCTTATATAATTGACGTACTAGAGGTCTGAAAACAAGGAAAATAAATTTCGGAAGCTAAACCAAACATACATGTTAGGAAATCTTCGCGCATTAAGAATTTTCAATACCGATCATGCAACACTTATTAGAATCGGATGTAATAGTACAATTTTTTTTCTAAGCGACATGTGTTTACAAACACATATAAGTATAAATAGCAAATATAACAACTTGCTAGTCCATTTTTTTCCTGTCTACTTATAAAAGAAAATCCTCCACGCTCTCTTAGCTTCTTCGGCTAGCTCAACTCTCCGATAGCCCCCTAAGCTTCTCCGGCTAGCTTCAAACTCCGATAGATCGTCCCTTCACCCAGCGTTTCGTCTCGACTCGTAACCTCCATGGCCTGAGTATGTGAATTTTATATTTTCAAAACTTGTGATGTAAATGATATGTATTGTCTAAGATACTTAAGTGATTTGACAGTCGGTCGAATCACGGGGCGTTACAAAACTATTACAATCTTCATATTCAATCTAAAATTATTGACAATGAGTATGTGAATTTTACATACTTGTAAACAAGTTCACTATTCTTATGTGGGACTCTCTCCAAGAACCTAAACTCAAGATATTTAACTAAATTAAAATATGTTTTTATCAGCTCGATAATTTGTATCTATGACTCGGTTTTTTTAAAATCAATTTGATCATCGCCTTGTCAACAACATTTACCTTCCAAATTAGCGAACTCTTAGCTGCCCCCGAAAATTAAATTTCACAAAATATGTCTTTCGCAAATCAAAATTCGTTTAAACAGAAAAAGAAAATCTTTTGGGCGTTGGCCCTTGACGTGACTCCATATCTACAAGAAAATTTGACACTGTTTTAATTTTTTGTAAACATTTTACAATTAATGAAACTTGCCTATCAAAAAGATTGACTTCGATCTTTAGGACCACAAGACAAGCTGCAACTCTGCGAACATAATTGTATCTTTCGATTTATTTTTTAGTTGTTATATGTAATTTCAATTTCGATGTTCACATCCAAAACTTTTCGATCCATGTGCATCACTCCCGCCCTATCTCTAACATCCTCGTCAAAACAAGTTGGATTCTTCTGCTGGCAATCAATAATGTTCATCCAAATTCGTTACCTACAAATGTTTTAATTTTTATGGGGAATTGTTGAAACTTCTTAAATTATAATATTTGAAAGAAAATCTATAATGGAGAAATTTTAAATTTTTATATTTATATGTAATTTGTAATATTCCTACTATTAATAAAATCTACCTCTTAAAATAATTGAAAGAGAAACATAACAGAGAAAAATATTTCTCCGGTTTAAAATAATACAAGATGGATATTTGAAAGGTGATGAAACTCTCTCAACAAATATTTAATATTGTTGTATTTCCAACGTTTCGAATTCGATACTTTTGATTAATTTGGACAACTCGATTGTGAATTGATATATCGCTAATGTTAGAACTCTGGTGATTTAGCCTCGAGGTGTAACGCTCGCCTATAACATATGTATTCACATATCTCCGCATATTATAATTATGATCATCTCAATCTCGTAAATATAAGTCTTTCAAACCTCCATGACCTGTTTCGCTGCTGTTCTGGTGTTTTGGTGATCTTTGTTTGGTGGAACTCACCTTTTGGTCTTGGTTGCTACTTTGGTGGCTTGTCAAGGGGATTTGGCGATGTGGTTCTCGGAGACGGTTATATCTTGTAGCTAATTACGTAGATATATTTCTATCTTGCTTCATAGGAGTTGTAATTATCTTGGTCTAATTATCCTTAGATTTTTTTAAAAGTAATAAAATTTACTTATAAAAAAAATCTTTTTTTAAAGGTAAAATAGGTTTTATTGATGATCTCCTTGAAAGTGTACAGAGACGTTGGGGACAATTACAAAGTACAACCACCACCCAACCAACACACACCAGGAGCAACAACAAGTACATCCAGCAACACCAAGAAGTTATAGATACAACCTAGAAATCACAATTAACAGCTCGCCATGCCCAAGTTATTACCCAATGCCAGAAACATGTCTTGCCTTGAAATACTCAAGGAGATTCCCGCCCAAAAGTACCACTCGGAACAGCTCCTCGAGATAGTTATCACCAAACGATCAAATTGAACATCTTGACATCGAAGATGACGTGATTCCGGAAATGCCAAATACTCCAACATATTGTAGTGAACAAAATGTACCACGCCTTAGACTCCACGGAGGAGTCCTAGCCAAGCGTCGAGCAAGCCATTAGAGGATCCACCAATGCACCAAGAAACACCAATATAGCGGGCAAAGAGGTTCCGGACCTTTTAAGCAATGGAACAGTGCATGAAGAGATGATCAGAACTTTCTACATCAGCATTGCATAGCGCACAAAGTTGACCAAGGCTGGAAACAAATCCAATCTGGTGCAAACTGTCCCTGGTCTTCACTTTACCTTGAAGGGTCTCGCACAGAAAGCAACTCACCTTATAAGGAATCAAGGAAGAGTACCACTTGTGCAAAACTCTCGCAGAGAAGATTGAAAAGCCCTAAAAAATAGCACGGTACAACTCCTTGACAGTAAAATCATCAGAGGGTGAAGACTGCCACACCACAGAATCCACTCAAGAGGGAGACAGTACAAGACCGGAAGCCTCAATAATCCTCAGTAGCTTGCCCTCCAAGTCCTCCTCCCAAACGTGCAAAGGTCTCCTCCAAGATAGATGCCAACTCCAGGTTCCCTCACTCCTAACACCACAATCACGAAGCGGAGCTGAATTATTGTTGCTGATCCAGAAAAGCCTAGGAACGAGGACGGAGAGAGGAGTGTCGGAACACCACGGGTCCTTCCAGAAAAGAACCTTGTCACCACTTTGACATCAAATTGAATATTGGAGCACAACATATTGGCAGTATACGCGTCGGAGGCAGCAAGAGACCAAATCGTGTGCCAAGTGCCGAAGAGCCACTTATTACAAGGAATGCGGGATAATCACCATCAATCGCCCCATGGATTCTGGATATAATACGCGTCCAAAATGAATTCGGCTCTTAAAGAAATCTCCATATCCACTTCAAGAGAAGTGAATCATTCTTGATGTTTAAGCCTAGGGATGCCAACGCCACCACACTCAATAGGTAGGCAAATGTGATGCCATGACACAAAAGAGAGGCACCTTTTGGAAGCATCTCTGCCCTACATGAACCTCCGGATTTTGCCCTGGAGAGTACTGATCACAATAGCTGGAGCTTTAAACAACGATATGTAATAGACCGGGAGGTTTGTGAGGACCGATTTCACCATAGTTACCCGATCACCTAAAGAGAGCATGAAACCTTTCCAAGTGGCCACCCTTATGTCAAAGACCGCAAGAACCGGTTCCCAGTGAGACTTTCGCTTTATTGATACCCGGATAGGCAAGCCCAAATATTTAAAAGGGAGCCCCGCCAATCTATATCCCCAACTATTGGCTACTGTTTGTTATGAATATTATAAACATCGTGTTTATGCTTTTGTTAGGAATTCAGCAACTAGAGAACAAGATCGCACAAAGAACACGGAACAAGAGAATTACGTGGTTCGGCCTAATGCCTACGTCCACGGTGAGAAAGGAGAAATTTTATTGATGGATCCGAGTCACAAAGCTATACAAAACCTTAGGGTAACATGTCTTTATATAGAGACAAACCCTTGGTGTACAAGTAACCTATCTAGGTCTAATTAGGAGTCCAGAATCTAGTCAGAATAGGAATAGGAATAGGAATAGGAAATAAGTCTTTCCTATTTCTCGCCATCCCAACAATCTCCACCTTGGCGAGAAATCATCTCGTGGAAGAACCATGAAGCTCCACCCGAACTTCAACAAACTCCACCTTGACAAAACACCGCCCCATAAAGAACCATGAGATCTTGCAAAACTAATCCAACTTCACCGACTCCATCTCGGACCATAGATAACTGCATCAATAAGACCATCTCAACTTTCTCTTCACCTTTTGTTCAATCACTTGGAGCCAGCCCCCAAGCTCGAGCTTCTGAGCTTGCTTGGCCTATTCTCTCCAACCTCCATCGAACTCCAACTAGCAAGTCCATCTGCTGAAGCAAACTTGTGACCAATAGATGCGCTCTCTATTTTTCGGTCAACCCCATGCTCCGCAACCTCGAACTGCTTCTCCGCTGGACCTTCTTGCCTCATACCAATGCTACATGCCATAGCATACAAAGGGCAACCTTTTGTTCCACCAAGTAGAACCCTCGACATGCCACGAACTCCACCGTTCGACCTTGAGTGAGATACCTGATTTGTCCGTGGTGCTACCAACGGCTTTGCATTCCCCATGCAAAACCTACCCAACACCTTTGACGTGCACGTCCTTTTAGACAACCATAGCGGGAACTTGCTAACTTTGTCTTTGCGAATCTCAACTCTACTCAAACCATTCATGTCAAGCTTTTGCTCCATCACACAAGAGCTTTTCTCCCCTCTATCAGAACCCAACGAGGTGACTCTACCTACAACCGTGTTCCCCACTAACCTGTAGGTGTTTCTAGCATTCCTTTCACCCTTCATCACCACCACAGCATCCTTCTCCACCTACATTAGCCCGCCTACAACATTATAGTTATACCCACTATAATCCAAGGCTCCTAACGAGATCAAAATTCCTCTCCAACTTTGGAACATGTCTAACCCCACACAATTTTCTCTCAACACCATCCCACATCTTAATTTGGATATCACCTATGCCAGCAATTCTACAAGTAGAACCATTACCCATAGTCACCATACCTGAATCAACGAACTTGTAGGTGTCGAACCACCCTCTCTTGGGTGTCATGTGGAAAGAGCAAGCGCTATCCAAAATCCAGGAATTAGAATGCTTTGGACTTGACAAAACAGAAAGAAGATCACCATCTGACCCGTCCGAATATGAGGCCACATTCACGGAACCTGATCCTTTTTCCTCGCGATCCCGAGTTCTTTTTGGACAATCTTTCTTCACGTGCCCTTTTTCTCCGGACTCGAAGCAATTTCCCTTGAACCTCCTTGACCATGACTTGGATCTCTTCCTATCTTTTGCCCCACTACGATCACCATGGCTACCCCTCACAACTAGCCCTTCCGCTTGTTCATCGTCAATTTTTCTTCTTTGATGAAACCCTAGCAGAGCACTTGTGATATCTTCCAACACCAGGGACTCCTTCCCCCAAGTTAAAGTTGTAACCAAATTTTCGTAGGAGCCAGGTAAAGAATTCAGCAGCAACAATGCCTTGTCTTCTTCCTCGAACTTCACATCAACCTTTCTCAAGTCGCTCACAAGTTGACTGAAACCATTAATGTGTTGGCTCAAATCCAAGCCCTCCTTCATCTTGAGCCCATACAATCTTTGCTTAAGATAAAGCTTGTTCGACAAAGACTTAGACATATACCTTGCCTCCAATTTCTTCCATACCTCAGCTGGTGACTCCTCATCTATGACGTGATACATCACATCATCCGCCAAGCACAAGCGAATTGTCGCCACCGCCTTGGCCCCCATCTCCTTCCACTCTTGCTCCTCCATCTTCTCGGGCTTCTTCTCCGAGAGCGCGATGACCATCCCTTGTTGCACGAGGAGATCCTTGACACGCCTTTGCCATAACCCAAAATTTGAAGAACCATCGAACTTCACAAGAGCAAACTTCGTGCCGTCCGTCATCCTCCAACCCAAGCTCTTGATACCAATTGTTAGGAATTCAGCAGCTAGAGAACAAGATCGCACAAAGAACACGGAACAAGAGAATTACGTGGTTCGGCCTAATGCCTACGTCCACGGTGAGAAAGGAGAAATTTTATTGATGGATCCGAGTCACAAAGCTATACAAAACCTTAGGGTAACATGTCTTTATATAGAGACAAACCCTTGGTGTACAAGTAACCTATCTAGGTTTAATTAGGAGTCCAGAATCTAGTCAGAATAGGAATAGGAATATGAAATAAGTCTTTCCTATTTCTCGCCATCCCAACAACTTCAGATGCCCTAATAAATAACATGTCACCGGTCATAAAATAGGTACCTAAATAACCATTGACACCTCATCTTAAAACAAAGGTCAAAAGTGATCCCCAGAACAGTTCTCACTTGACAATGGAATCAATTACATGCCTAAACTCGACCAAAAAAAAATTACATGCCTAATTACCATCATTCTTGCCCTCTACTTCGTGGCCGTCACTAGCTCATCGGCAAAAAAAAACGAAGCAACATCATCATATACGAAACTCAACATGAATGCCGACGAATTCATCAAATCGTCGTGCAGGGCTACTCTATACCCCGACTACAAGAAACTGTCGGGATACGCCGGCACCATCAAGACAAGCCACGCTCAGCTGGCCAACGCATCCCTAAACGTAACCCTAGGAGCGGCTCAGAACACGTCGGCCGCGGTGGATAAGATGCTACAATTGCGTAACTTGGAGTCCAAGGAAGCGGGGAGACCCTGGGGTACTCGGTGGACGAGCTCCGACAATCGATGGCGGCCATGAAGTACCTCGAAGCGAGAAAAAATGTCGATTTTTAATTTGATCAAGATGTTATACCAACAAACACTTAAATCAATTGATCAAGATGTTATTTTAATTTAATTATGTTTTAATTTGATCAAAATATTGTAAGTTAGAATTTTTGAAAATGCAACAATTGGAGTAACGAAGAAAATTCTCTGGACAAGCATAGCAAGAATCATACCAATGAACACTTAGATGAATTAATTATTTAATCAAAATATAGGCTTCCATGTGCCATGGTGCATATAGGCAAGTGCTCGGGATAGCAGCGTCCGGCCAGGAGATGGCGGAGGAAGTCACAGTGGAGATGGTCGTGTAGGGTGTCGTTGGAGATGAACTCGAAGACCTAGATGGGTACTTGAGTTTCCAGGCAATATCCATGGAGTCGATGTGCTTGTGGTTGATCACTTGCTTTATTACTACCTGTCCAACCATAAGAGAACTAATTTTGAAAGGAATTTTTTTTCAATTATATTTTTTATATTTAAAATTTTAACTCGAGACTTTGTATATAACTATTAACACTAGATGATAAAGACTATAAATAGAGATCGGTTAGAATATACATATATTACTTACCCACTAAAACAACTTTCAAAATTTATACAATTAAACATACAATTAAATATGAGACACCGTACAACGTTTTCATATAAAAAACCCATAAGAATGAAACACCAAATAACTTATACATCTGAGACATAATAATGTTGGCTCTACGGTCAAAGAACGGATATTGTAATGAATCTGCTGAAATATCTGATTAACACAAAATTGTAAAAGATGTACCTGGTTCAAGAAAAAGTCAACCAGCCAACGAACCCTAAGAAGGCCAAGGGGATAGTCGGTGGCAGGATTTCCAACGAACGATTGTACAGCGACAGTCGGCGATCAACGTGTCCCTTGAAGACGTAATCAACGTGTCCCACTAAGACGTAATCAAAGTGATCAACGAACCCTAAGAAGGGAAAGGGGATAGTCGGGGGTCATTTTCCGCCCGATGATGACATCAATTTTCTCGGTTCTGTAACTCAGAGCTAATCAACAGTTGTGGCTGAACAAATCGATACTCTGGTTTTATACCATATAGAAGTTCAAAAAATTTATCATGTTCTACTCTTTTCTGAAGAGTTACTAAATCAGTAGTAGGTGGCATATACAAGGCTAACTCATTCCTCGTCACTTGTATCTTTCCCAAGTATTCAGTGAAGGACATTTCTCCCAATTTTGCTTTTGAAATACTATTTTTTAACTCAAGATCCTATAAAGGTTGTTTTGCTGCGCAAACATACCTTTAATAGAATTTCACAACTCTCTAGCACTATTAGCCATTGAGAAAATATCATATATTTTATTATCAAGGGAGTTCAAGTTCCTAGTGATTACCAATATTGATCAGATGCCTCTCATTCTTCAAATGTTTCATCCTCAAATTCCGGAGGTTGAATCTTTCCATTGATGTAACCGAACATGCCCTTGATGTTGAGCTTTCTCGATACAACTCTTGCCCAAGATAGGTAATTGTGTGATGACAAGGGCACAAGTGACAGCTTGAGTCCTTTATTGGAATCTAATTCTGGTGTGCTAAACCTTTTTGCTGTTTGAGATGATTGGAATGTTTGTGCTAATGAATCTCCAGGAATGGGTTTATTTCGTTCTTCCATTTTGCAAAGGCTTTGATAACATGAAAATGTGTGTTTATTGAAGATAATCAGCTTAATTACATCCTAACAGGTGACTTTCTTTTATCCAGTAGCAGCAGTTATTGCCTAACTACCAACTAATCACTAATTAAGCCTTTATGAACGGCTAGTTTACAAACTAATGTTGAAATCTTATTACATCATTAATGACTAACGATCACATCTAACAACTACTACTAAAACCAACCAATAACACTTAATGATTTGAGGTTGAGAAGCAGCAGCTACCAGAACGTAAGAACAAATGTGATATTTTCGATATATTCTTTTTAAGAAAGCTTAGGTTGATAATGAGTTGATAAATTTTCATAAAGTACAACAACCACAGCCATATTTTCAACGGTTTGAGAAAGATTAAATTCAATAAAATTCACAACATTTTAAGTGTCGCACCAAAAATTGTAAAACCTCTGTACTTAAGCGTGGCGTTTGGCTCAAGGAATTAGATTATACTCAAACGCGACTTTTGAAATGGAAATTAATTACAAATGAAGGATAATTTAAGGGTCGGCTTGTGAATTCATCTACAGAGCGTTGGATCTCCAATGGCCCTTGTAAGTCTGCGGGGACATCGCCTTCCATTGAGCAGCGTTTTACGGACCGATATCAAAAATCCAGTATGGTCTTAAGCTCCCATGTAACGAGTCCTCGCAACGCCTTCTCGACGGTTTGGTCGCCGTCCCTATTGTATAGGGTAGGCACATTGCCCAATCTACACCTATATTGCTACTCTCATGATTAGTCCAAGTAATAAGAGACGTGTATTATTCAATGTTCTTAGAAGCAGATCGAGAGGCGACCTGAATTCTCTCCATTTTCAGTCCATTTGGTCCGATTGATTAGGCATGGAGATTTTCTTTAATATATTTTAATAATTACAATAAATATTAAAATATAAAATTATTCTAAATTCCGTCTAATTTATTGCAACATTTATCATTTACAAATGTAAAATCATAATTTAGTCAACTTTAATCTAAAAACACAAAAAAGTAATGTTTGGACATTATGGACCGGGCCGATCTAACATGGTGAACCAGCATGCCGAACCAATAGTTACACCAACTTTGGGATTTTGTAAAAAAAATTATCCGTTATTAATGTGGTCGGACCGCGAGCTTTAAAACAAAGATATTATCTTAAATAATATTCTGAGTTCAAACTTTATTATTTAAGAAAATACGAATAATTTTTTTAAATATAAGATCAAAAAATGTTCGACTCTCAAATTAGTAGTTGTTAGGATTTGTACCAAATTCCTAATTAGAATAGAATTATATTTCCTATTGTGGAATATATTGGGCTTGCCCTCTGTATATAGGAGGGTAGGGATTAGAGGTTCTTCGGTCTTGCATAATGCAATGGTAGTATAGCCACGAGAGAGTTAGGCTTGAGGCACCGCCTCAACTATGACTTATGTACCATGTATCTCCACGTATATATAGTGATGATCGTCTCGGCCCCGTGGAGTAGGTCAATTGACCGAACCACGTATATCGTGTGTCCTCTATTCTTCCTATCTCGCTATGATTTGTTATGAATGTTCTACACATTCGTGTTTACGCTTTCGCTGCCCTAACAATAGTTATCTACAATTATAATAACAAATATCAAAAATGTCAAGACATACATATGATAACTTCAATTTGAGCTCCATTTGTGGAAGTTATCATACATATGATAACTTCCATTAGACGTATATTCGTGGCGTCATTTCAACCGCACCGCTGCTTTATTTGGGTAAGGTTGACTTCCTCTTCCGGCGTAACTATTGACAAGGACACAAGTATTTAAGACCAAGTAAAACGGTAGTTAGGGTGGCCAAATCTTGTCTTTTTCTTTAGCTAACTTGCCTTAAATGTTAGGAAATTCAAATTCCCATTCTTAATTGGGTAGGTTTATGTCCCTTCGGGGACATCTGATAAAATTGGGTAGGTTTATTGCTTATAAAGAGAAAGAGGACCATGCACCATATGAATTTTGATTCGTAACGTACACTCCAGTGCGCAAGAAATTTTAAGGTCACAAAACTCATGAACCAAATCACAAGATTTGGACGAATTAATTTTGAATAAAACTTATGAGTCATATTATCGATAATTTTGAATAAAACTATAGCAACAATTTTACCACCATACACCCCTCAAATGGACACGTACGGTTTGAGTTTACACAAGTTTTATTTTTGGTGTACAATAGCCCGATATTTGTCATCATATTACCGACAACAACTTTGAATTATAGACAAGTACTATAGACGAGGACTACTTGTTAGCAAATCAGCAACAGAAAAAAATGCGCAAGGAATACGGACACAAGAGATTACGTGGTTCGGCCTAATGATTACGTCCACAGAGAAAAATGAGAACTTTTATTGATGGATCCGAGTCATAAAGCCATAACTAACCATAGGGTAACACGTCCTTATATAATAGACGAACAACTTGATGTACAAAAAACCTATCTAGGTCAAAAATTAGGAGTCCGAAACAAAACAGGAAAATTCTATCGCTGAACTGGCAACCGCAAATTGCCCGAAACTTACTTCTTCTGTAAGTGGCTACTTGCGATCGCCACAAAACTAGCAGGCACCAATTCAACCAAATCTCCACTTCTGGACAAATCCCAACACTACTCTCTCAAAATATTTTAGAATTTTTATTAATAATAAGCAATATGGCATACAAAATAAATGATTTGACGTTACATGAATGAAAATCCTATTAAAGAACCAGTTACAAATGACATAAAAGCAAACTCGATGACCGACTCCAAATGTGACATCTTCTTATGACCAACAAAAATTGATACCAATAATTGGATTATTTTATCTTAACCAAATTTGAGTTTAATTTTTTTTAAATTTTAACTATATTAAATATTTATTAAAAAATATCAGCGTCTTTTAAAAAATTTATCCTACTCAAATCTTTTTAATGTTGTGCTCGTGGAGTTCACACACTTTATCCATTATACGTGCACTTCATAAATTCCCGCCGTCGCTTCCTCTGTTCCCATTTGCATACAAAAGTTAGTTAATCAATTTCCTCTCTATCAAGTGTCCAAGCTACAAGCACATGTTCTGACAGTGGGATCTCATCTTCTGCTGGCTTATAAACTAGACAAGTTCGTACACCTTTACCGACGTCTAACCCATGAATAATTCCCCATTTAAAATCCAAGCGAAACTAATTTTTTCTGAAATTATTCGGCATCCAAATGTCCACTCGGACAAATAATCTAAGTTTGTATTGGATCAAATGTTGAAATTACTACACTGCTCTACATATAAGGGTGGTAGAGTTAATTATAAATGTTAAAAATCCACGTACCTAATACTTTAAGATTTTGAGTTGAATATGAAAATTAAATATGATATCTAAACGGGTTGATCCTGTGTCTCATTGTTGTTCGCACGACCTCAAGTCATGACATACGCATTTATATTAAAAATTTCAAAACTCTCCCAACATATCGATTTTTATAATGCTACATCAATTCTTAGAAGTCAAAAATTCCAATTAATATATAACAATCCTTCGGAATTAGAAGATATCAACATCGTCATCTCCAACGTCCCAACTGTACATACCCACCTGACACCTCCTATAAATTACAAGAACTCCTCAATTCTTGCACAATCCATCGAAAGAGAGATCAATAGATCAGAGAGCCAAAATAAGGACCAAATTAAACCCGAAGAAGAACTACAATGGAGACCCACTTCATCATCTTCCTCCTCCTCCTATCGACCGTACAAATCTCCACGGCCACTTCAAACTCCACACTCACCACCTACACAAAATACCTAAGATCAGCTTGCAACTCCACCATGTACCCTCCTCTCTGCTACAGCTCCCTCGTCTCCTACGCCTCAAAAATCCGAACCAACGATCTCAAACTCTGCAGCACCGCGCTGGCTATCAGCCTCAAGGCGGCCAACAACGCCTCCTCAGTGGTCAAGAAGCTGTCCAAGCAAAAAGGGAGCCTGACGAAGATCGAATCGGGCGTCATTCAAACGTGCAAGGATGAGATTTCGGATGTTATCGACGAGCTGAAGCAGTCGATCGTGATCTTGCCGACGATCAAGGGTAGCTCGGACGCTGAGTTCCTGCTTGCCAGCATCAAGACCTACGTTAGCGCGGCGGAGACCGACGGGACCACGTGCACCGACGAGCTCGCGGCGAGGAGTGGTGTTGTTAGGGCTTCGATTAGCAGTAAGATCTCTAAGAGCATCACGAAGCTTGTCAGGTTGACGAGCAATGCATTGGCTCTCATCAACAGGATGAATTACTAGCTACAAGTGTTTTATTTAAGGCTCGACTTTATTAATGGTAATGTTATATACATATATATCTAGTGTGAAATTTTCTCGTGCTAAATAAAAGGTTGTAGTCACAAATCTTGTTAAAAATCCGTTGCAGTAAGATTCCGTGGAAAAAATCATGATGGGAAACAAGATTACCCGAAAATATTGCTAGAACAAATTCCTTAAGTGCAAGTGTTAATTATGATATTTCTCATCTGAAGTATAATACGAAAGTCTATCTTAAGTATTCATATACAAGATTAGAATATTTTTTTTGGTAAGTGAATTTTATTAATAATAGATATTTAATTAGTATAGAATCTCATCTTCAGAGTTTACGAATACTGGTACAAGATTAGAACTTGAAACATTTGTTGAATGGTATTGAAGTTTTTTTATCTTTTGTCAAAAGATATTTAATTTAAGCTAACGATACAAGACGTGTACAATTTCAAAAAAATTTATGATAAAACCTAAAATTTTAACTTAAAAAAATAGTTTATTTGTGTTGTGAGAATTTTTTAACTATAGAATTTGACCATAATCGATTCTGAGATATACAATATGGTCAAGGTACTTGAGGCAAGCCGCTATTGTAATCAACTTCCATGTGATTCTAATGATGAACAATGACTTGGCCACCAAGTTCGCCTGCTTTCCACTCCAACCAGTAATTTTCATCAAATTAATACAATCAGCAATATGAATTAATTGTTGAAACAAATATTAGTAAATAATAGTTTAATACGAGTATGCAAATATAAATCGTAAGCATATAAAGAGAAGAGTTTAGAGGTATGCTCACAATCACACTTGTGAGTAAGTGTGTACAACCGTCTTCTTCGAGCTAGGGATTTCGGATGCAATCCTGGACGAGGCCACAGTTTTACCGTGTGCCCTTAAACTCTTATTACCCGCCTATATGCTTCAGGCCTCCGTGGGTAAGAGAGTTCCCAAGGTACAACGCCCAACCTCGTGTACAAAGGAAGCACTTTCGTACACCTTTCGAACCTTTCGTAGCCTTAGAACTCCGACACAAATGAAAGTGAGAAATGCTATGCTATGGAGGGAGAAGTAGAGAGCTCAAGGAAGAGTGTGAGCTGGGATGATTTGGAATGAAGGAGGTGGGCTCCTTTTATAGGCAGCCTTGGAGCTCCAACAGCCAAATTCGGATTTAATAGGGCCATTAACCCACCCATTAAATGGGCTGTTACAAGACCCATAAAACCCCCATATTCATTAGGCTGTTATCCCATTTATTGGCTTGAATTTAAATTCGAAATTTAAATTCAAAGCCACCTGGAAGGTGAAGAAGGTTCCAGAGTGTGGGCTTGTCCAAACGGAAGTCCAAGAAGCCCAGAGGACTTTTTGGGCCTAGGATCGCTACAACAAGTCCGGCCCAGTTCTAAAAAGATAAGGCCCTGGAACCTGGAACAATTCCCACAAACCCACAATCCCGCAACCCGCACCCGCACCCGCACCCGAGCCCGAGCCCGAGCCCGAGCCCGGCCCGGCCCGGCCCGGCCCGGTCCGGGATGGGACGGGGCGGGGCGGGGCGCGCGCGCGTGCGTGCGTGCCGAGCCGAGCCGAGCCGGACGGACGGACGGCGCGAGAAGCCTCTCCCTTCTCCACCAGTTTACCCATGCTAGACTTCTAGTCCCTTATAAACTTGTCTCAGCATGGTGCGCTAACCAATGTGGGATTGTGCTTATTTTAATAACAACCATACCACTTTAAAGCCAATTTTTATTCACCCCGAGAATTGGATTTTCGCAAGTGTTATATATCGTTACGAAGCTCTATCAACGAGCTTCGTATTGACCTCACAAACACCCAAAATCAATTGGTGTGACCTTCAATTAAATTAGCTCAAAGTTGCCTACTAATTACTTAGTTATTATATTTAATTAGGATTCTCCCTCTAATTAAATATTTGGGCCAAAGCCCAATACACTCACTTGTATTGGGCCATCTCTTCCTTGGTTAATAAACCAATTCTCCAACAATCCCCCACATGAATGCAAATTGGCTTATATATAATATGAGCCTACCAATGCTACATGCAACTTGGAGTTCTGCGAGAATTTGTTGCATCAGGAACGGTGGTTGAAAGCCTTGAACCTTCCTTAGTGAAATACCTTCGGATATACTTGCCAACCAGTGGACGCGATGCCTTGAACTGTTCGGCGTTTCATGTATACCAAGACAAAGGTACTCACACAACTCCTTCTCAAACCACTACTTGGTTCTTTCGTTGTTGTCCATTTTGGCCCTGGACTACCTTGGAAACATCATCGAATGCTCTAGAGATTTAGCCCTTAACTCATCTCATAGAAGCGGCCCCTTCACATTCGATATAGGTGATCTCTTATAAGGAGTATCCTGTCATACCCCACTTATATATATACTCGAAGTATAAGGATCATTAAAAGCTTAAAGCTTAACCTTCACATGGACAGGTCTATCACTCTTCCATCACAGGAATGGGCAAGGAACTCAATTTCTCGAGTGCTTTGTTCGACCCTAGCCTCACAATTCGGTTGTCCCTTTGAACCTGCAGATCAGGATTTACGATCCAGGTTGGGTTGCCATCATGGGTTTAGGTCATTTCGTGGGCTTTAATCCCATTCCCCTCGATGATACCTCAACTTGGTCTCTCGTTAGACCCTTAGTTAATGGATCCGCGATGTTCTCTTTTGACTTTACATAGTCTAAAGATATCACACCCGTTCTCAATAACGTTCTCACGGATTTATGTCTACGACGTATGTGTCTAGACTTTCCATTATACACATTATTTTGTGCTCTTCCAATAGCTGATTGACTATCACAGTGCACGCTAATGGGAGGCACTGGTTTTGACCACATCGGAATGTCCTCCAAGAAACTTCGGAGCCAATCCGCCTCTTCAGCTGCAAGATCCAACGCTATGAATTCTGATTCCATAGTTGATCTAGCAATGCAAGTTTGTTTGCATGATCTCCACGAGACCGCTGCTCCTCCAAATGTAAATATGTATCCGCTAGTGGATTTTATATTCTTGGAGTCCGAGATCCAGTTCGCGTCTGAATACCCTTCCAGAACGGCTGGATGTCTCGTATAGTGTAATCCAAAGTTAGCAGTGTACCTTAGATATCTAAGGACTCTAACTATCGCTTTCCAATGTTCATAATCGGGATTACTCGTATATCTCGATAATCTGTTAACCGAGTTTGCAATATCTGGTCTAGTACAGTCCATGAGGTACATTAGACTGCCTATAACTCTAGAATATTCTAGTTGTCTCACACTCTCTCCGCGATTCTTGCAGAGACTCGACACCACTTCCATAGGAGTTCTCGCAATTACATTGCTATCCTTATCGAATTTGTCAAGTATCTTTTCGACATAGTGACCTTGGGAAAGTGCGTAACCTTCTGAAGTCTTAGTGATTTTCATCCCAAGTATTACATCAGCTTGTCCCAAGTCTTTCATATCGAAATTTTGTGACAACATTTTCTTGGTAATTTTGATATTATCATTATTACCCACGATCAACATGTCATCTACGTAGAGACAAACTATCACATAGTCGTTATCATCTCCTTTCACGTAGACACATTTATCACATTGGTTTATCTGAAACCCGTTAGATAGCATTACACTATCAAACTTTTCGTGCCATTGTTTAGGTGCTTGTTTTAGTCCATACAAGGATTTTACAAGTTTACACACCTTATGTTCTTTACCTGAAACCACAAACCCTTCGGGTTGCTCCATGTAAATCTCCTCTTCCAAATCTCCATTAAGGAAGGCCGTCTTCACATCCATTTGATGGATCTCTAGGTTAAACAAAGCCGCCAAGGCTATGACTAACCTAATAGACGTTTTCCTGGAGACAGGAGCATATGTGTCAAAATAATCAACACCCTCAGTTTGCTTGTAGCCTTTAACAACAAGTCTCGCCTTGTACTTATCCACTGTACCATCAGGCTTCATCTTCTTTTTGAAGATCCACTTATGGCCTAGTGGTTTACTACCCGGAGGTAGATCTACTAGTTCCCAAGTGTGATTATGTAAGATAGACTCTATCTCACTATTCACCGCTTCCTTCCAAAGAGCAGAGTCTGTAGAAGACATTGCTTCTTTGTAGGTTACTGGATCCTTTTCTAACAGATATGTTAGGAAATCTGATCCGAAAGACTTTTCTTTTCTAGCTCTTTTCCCACGCCTAGGCTCTTCAACTTCATCTTGAGGTTTCTCTCCCCCCACATTGCTTCCACTTTGGTCAACTTGACGGTCAACACCAGTTCGAGCTTTGTGAGGAAAGGTTTCCTCAAAGAATGAAGCATCCCTAGCTTCTATGATAGTATTTACGTGGATATCAGAGTTATCTGACTTGTGTACCAAGAATCGATATGCAGCACTATCTTGTGCATAACCGATAAACACACAATCCACCGTCTTGGGTCCTATCCTTGTCCTTTTAGGAGGTGGGATCGGAACCTTAGCAAGACATCCCCAAACTCTTAGGAACTTATAGCTAGGCGCATGACCTTTCCATAATTCGTAAGGTGTTTTAGCCAACTTTTTATGTGGTACCCTGTTGAGCACATAGTTGGCCGAAAGCACCGCTTCCCCCCACAAATTCCTTGGTAATCCGGAACTGATAAGCATCGCATTCATCATTTCCTTAAGCGTCCTATTCTTCCTTTCCGCAATTCCATTTTGCTCGGGAGAATAAGGCGCCGTGGTTTGATGAATGATTCCATTCTCGGCACAAACTTGTGCAAATGGAGATTCATATTCACCACCTCGGTCACTTCGAAGATTTTTGATCTTCTTGCCAAGTTGGTTCTCAACTTCATTCTTATAGTGAATGAACATGTCTATTGCTTCGTCTTTACTTCTCATCAAGTAGACATAGCAATACCTCGTACAATCATCGATAAAAGTTATAAAATAATTTTTACCGCCACGCGTTTGTACGTATTTTAAATCACATACATCGGTGTGGATTAAATCCAACGGTTCCGTCCTTCGCTCAATCGAGTGGGAAGATGCTTTGGCGTACTTGGCCTCAACACAAGTCTCGCACTTATGTTTGTGATCGATGTTAAACTTTGGTAGTAGGTTAAGTGATATTAGCCTTTGCAAAGACTTATAGTTCACATGACCCAGTCTACCATGCCACAAATATGACGAATCCCGAGAATAAGCAACCTTCACTTTCTCATTGGCCTTATCGGCAACATTCATTACATTATTGCTCGTGCTAGCCTTATTGGCGGCACCCACATCAATCTTATCACTAGACTTTGCCTTGGGAGCTAAAGTCATTACACTCATCTTAAAAAGATTGTTGGTCAAGTAACCCTTGCCAACGAACATCCCTCCCTTGGACATGATGACCTTGTCGGACTCGAACACAAGCCGAAAGCCCCTCTTGTTGAGCACCACTCCGGAGATAAGATTCTTTCGAATCTCGGGCACATGCAGCACATCAGTCAAGGTCAGCTCCTTGCCCGAGGTCATCTTCAGCATGACCGTCCCCTTGCCTTCAACCTTCGAGACTGCAGAATTTCCCATGTAGCAGTTCTCATCATCGACCGGTTGATAGGTCTTGAACATCCATTTGTTGGCACAAATGTGGCGGGTAGCCCCCGTGTCCACCCACCATTCCTTCGAGTTCCCACCCACGAGGTTCACCTCGGACACAACGGCCGTGAGGTGCATCTCATCGAGGTCGGAGCTCAAGCTAGCCTCCGCAATGTTAGCATTGGCGGGCTTCTTCTTCTTGCCCTTGCTTGGTCCTGCCGTCTTCTTACCCTCCGCGGCTAGACGTTTGTAGCAATCTTTGGCACGATGGCCGGTCTTGTTGCAAACAAAGCAGGCACCAGTAAAGCTCTTGTTCTGAGCATCTCCCTTGGTGTCATTTGAGCGTTTCCGCTTGTTCCCACGGGAGCTCCCCCCGGTCTCGACCACATTGGCCTTAGCAACCATGCCACTTGGTTTCTTATCAACCTTTCGGTTGTCTTGCTCGATGCGCAACCTTCGGATAAGGTTCTCGAGAGTCATCTTCTTCCTCTTGTGCTTGAGGTACATCTTGAAGTCCTTCCAAGATGGTGGTAATTTCTCAATTACCATCGCCACTTGGAGGGCATCATTGATGGCCATTTCCTCCGTTGCAAGATCATGAAAGATCAATTGCAACTCTTCGCATTGTTCCACAACGCTCTTTCCATCGACCATCCGATAGTCGTGGAAGCGCCCGGCCACAAATTTCTTTGCACCGGCGTCGTCAACTTTATATTTGTGCTCCAACGATTCCCAAAGATCCTTAGACGTTTCTTTGGTATAGTAGACGCCGTAAAGCGAATCGTCGAGAGAACCCAATATATAGTTGCGACATAGGTAATCTTCATGTACCCATGCGCTGTGGATCGCAGTTTGATGCGGATCACTCACATTCTCTTTGGGTTTCTCTTCCTTGACATACCGGCTAAAGTTCAAGGCGGTCAAGTAGAACAACATTTTTTGTTGCCATCTCTTGAAATTTCCACTCTTGAACTTTTCCGGTTTCTCAAGATGAGAGTACGGCAGTGGCATTGGGTGTCTATGACCCGGCATTACGGCCTCAGCGCCGCTAGCCCTCACAACAGGAACCTCCTCGTTCAAGTTGTCGTTATCGGTGTTCGTCGCACCGGAGTTGTTGAGTGGGGGAGAGTTGTTATCAGCCATCTAAAAAATATAGAATTTAATAAGAAACCAGTTTCAACAATACCAATTAAACTAGTACTTAATTGGTTCGAACCCCACAATATTCTGCACTTTGAATGATCAGTAACGATCGTAACAGGTAAATACTTACCCCGAGCTACAAGATTATAACCAATTGGTGAAATAAATTATAACGATAACTCTATTAATTATCTTACCAGTGAGCAAATACAATTAAAATTCAAAACTACAACGTGAAAATTATTAATTGCATGAACAACCCAGTAGATAATTAATCGTTCTCGAAAAGATGATTAAAGTACGTAGGCGAATCTTATATATATTTTCTAAATAGTCACCATAATCTACTAATATTTAAGTTCCTAAGAGTTTAAGATTGTTGAAACAAATATTAGTAAATAATGGTTTAATACGAGTATGCAAATATAAATCGTAAGCATATAAAGAGAAGAGTTTAGAGGTATGCTCACAATCACACTTGTGAGTAAGTGTGTACAACCGTCTTCTTCGAGCTAGGGATTTCGGATGCAATCCTGGACGAGGCCACAGTTTTACCGTGTGCCCTTAAACTCTTATTACCCGCCTATATGCTTCAGGCCTCCGTGGGTAAGAGAGTTCCCAAGGTACAACGCCCAACCTCGTGTACAAAGGAAGCACTTTCGTACACCTTTCGAACCTTTCGTAGCCTTAGAACTCCGACACAAATGAAAGTGAGAAATGCTATGCTATGGAGGGAGAAGTAGAGAGCTCAAGGAAGAGTGTGAGCTGGGATGATTTGGAATGAAGGAGGTGGGCTCCTTTTTATTGGCTTGAGCTAGGATGATTTGGAATGAAGGAGGTTCCAGAGTGTGGGCTTGTCCAAACGGAAGTCCAAGAAGCCCAGAGGACTTTTTGGGCCTAGGATCGCTACAACAAGTCCGGCCCAGTTCTAAAAAGATAAGGCCCTAGAACAATTCCCGCAACCCGCACCCGAGCCCGAGCCCGAGCCCGGCCCGGCCCGGGACGGGGCGGGGCGGGGCGGGGCGTGCGCGCGTGCGTGCGTGCGTGCCGAGCCGAGCCGGACGGACGGACGGACGGACGGCGCGAGAAGCCTCTCCCTTCTCCACCAGTTTACCCATGCTAGACTTCTAGTCCCTTATAAACTTGTCTCAGCATGGTGCGCTAACCAATGTGGGATTGTGCTTATTTTAATAACAACCATACCACTTTAAAGCCAATTTTTATTCACCCCGAGAATTGGATTTTCGCAAGTGTTATATATCGTTACGAAGCTCTATCAACGAGCTTCGTATTGACCTCACAAACACCCAAAATCAATTGGTGTGACCTTCAATTAAATTAGCTCAAAGTTGCCTACTAATTACTTAGTTATTATATTTAATTAGGATTCTCCCTCTAATTAAATATTTGGGCCAAAGCCCAATACACTCACTTGTATTGGGCCATCTCTTCCTTGGTTAATAAACCAATTCTCCAACATTAATTACTACCAAGTTGTTTTTGAAATGTGCCGGAAGATCGGGCGGGATTTTAATTATACGTAAGAGTTCAGAACTTTTATCGAGTGATCGATTAAGCCTGCATGATGAAGAACATTGCCAATTAATATTAGTTTTAATTAGCATGGGCATGTGACATTATAGAACATTACTTGTTCAAATGACCTGTTCCATGCTCAATAACCACATGGCTTGATCTTCAGGCACGTCTCCGATATACAACAACCAATAAAATCGAATTTCGCTTCCTTTATTAGTTCGATTTATTTTTCCCTAAACTATGAGTTTTAAATTTTATATGTCCAAAAGCGTCCAAATTAATGGGTGAATAGTCCTTCTATAATTACACAATTAGAATAGTTTAATTAAGACGTTTATAGTTCGAGTTCTTGGAAACGCACAAATGTTGAATACGAATTTTGTCACATTCTAAATATTATACTCAACTCGAATTTAGATTAATCATCCTATTATTTTTTTCAGATATAAACATAAATAAATAAAATTAAACTAGTCCGCCACCGCCTTTTTTCTCTAAAAAAGGGAGAAATGGTACGTGTTAATTGTTCCTACAACTGAATAATTATCTACGGTTGTTATAATATATCAAATAATAAGTCAAAACATATATTTAAACTAATAAAAAGTTCAATTAAATTTGAAGAGCGGAAAATGTGCCGGAAAGTCCACATTAAAAATAGGTCAAATTTGAGTTTATTAGATATACTATTTTAAGAAATGGGATGGGCTACACGTATACTGTTCGATGATGCGTCCACGACTCGTCCTAAATGGGCCGTGGGCTGAACAGCTAAAAGGAGGGGAAATTAGAAAATATTAAATAAGCACAACGACAACAACTCGATATATTTGACAGATGGAATTTTATAAATAATTCAACGACGTGTAGTACAATAATTACTTGTCTTTCTTATTTTTTAAATGAATGGGGGCAATATATTAATAAAAAAACCAAAAAGAGTACAGCAACAAAACGAAAGGGAACAATCTTAGGCGAATCCTACAAACGGTTAGTTCCCTTCTAAAAAAAAGCCTTCTCAAAAAAGTTAGTAAGAAATAAAAACAAAGTCAACAAGAGACTTCATGGAAGTTGCACAAAGTTGTAGTCGCAATTTGATAAAAACCCTAAAATGCTGTAGAAAAATTTACGGCAGAGAAAAAAAGTTTTTGAGGATTAGCACCGCACAACATGATATGATGGACTATCTTGAATTGAACCAACACACATGAAGATGGAGAGAAAGTTGATCACATTTTATTATTTTTACCAGAGATCTCATAACTATGTTTTTTTATGTGTATTTTGATTATATAAAAGGGTTTAGTTTGCGTCGTTGTACGCGTTTCGATTTTTTAGTATTTGATTAGTAAAAATTGGTGAATCTTTTGCCAACCATTATTAAAAAATCTTTGTTGAACCACATATATAGTATCAAATAATTCGAATTTTTTGTAAAGTTGAATTTTAAGTTGCATTAAATTATGTTGGTATCATGGCATATTTATTACATGGTTCATTATCCTAGAACAATCTCGTCTATGGAGATTCCAAACACTATTAAGAGGAAGGCTTTCGTCATGTGACGCTCCAAGAGATGGAAACGGGCGCCCATATCTGGCATTTAAATATATCTTCCTCTTTTGTAAAGATAATTTTTTTATACCAAAAATTATACATTACGAAATTTAAAATTATAAACTATCGTCAAATCGATTTACATTTTATACCGCAAAATATTCTTTTGTAAAAAATATCGTCCTATTCCACAAAGTCCATCCTCTTGTGCTATTTATCCCATGCTTTCCGACGCAGCAAACGAAGACAAAGTTGGCTCTGCACGTGAATACGATGGAGAAAATCATGGCCCTCCAAAAGTCCGGTTTGCCTGCTAGGAATTTGGCCGAACTTTTTCTCTTCGTGTAATTGTATGTATTTTTTATAAGTACAATTTATTATATATATCCAATATCATGTCAATGTAACTTTTGGATCTATACAAAACGCAATGACACCGATTCAAAGAACCGGTGCTAGCCTATAATCGATTGCCTAAGCTTTATTACTGTAGTATAGGAAATTCGTAGGACCCTATCTATATTATAGTTAAGTTCAAAAAAAAATCTATATCATAGTTTAAAAAGTTGGTCTCATACTCTACTCAAGATCTTCGAAAAAATTTATTATTAAATTTGTACCCTTGCCCTCATTCGACTCTTGAATTAAATGCAACACATTGTTGATAATTTTTAAATATAAAATTTTAATTATATATATAATTGAAATAAATCATTATCAATATATAAAGATTAATCATGAAATATTTAGTACATCTATTAAGAAAACTAAAATTATATATACCTCGAATTTTAGAGTCAATATTATGAAGCATATTCTAGAATATTTGACAATTCTATTAAATTTATAAGTAAAAATAAAAATAAAGATAAAAAAATTTAAGTATGGTCTAATTAGGGTATGATCCAAATTATGGTAAAAGGATAAGACTATTATAGGAATTCATAGGATTCATACCTTACCTTGGAGCCCGTCTCTAAAAGTGAAAATTAAGAATGGAAGCCCAACCCTAATTAATCTGGGTTTTTTGGCGACTTTGGGGTTTCTGGGATTTCTGAGACTTCTCAATTATGAAAACTAAGAATGGAAGCACATCCTGGGCTCAGATGAGATGAGATGATTCCAGCTCAGTGGTTGGGTTTTTGTGTCATGTCCAAAGTATGAAGCTTTAGAGACGAACGTGTCACAGAAAAACCAAAGAGAGAGAATCCAGTAACTGTGTATTCAATTTTTTTCTTGTAAAGAACCTTGTGTTCATTCCTTGCTGGCCTCGATTTATTTATGATATTAACATGATAATCATGATTATTATTATTCCCCCAATTAGAATTAGGTCGAGATCACGGTTCGATTTATTAGTTCCTTGTCGGTTCCTTTTTTCCATTCAATTTTTGGGATTGTTGGTGTTTGTCTTCAATGGAGGAGAGGAAAGGGATAGGGATGGCAATGGGCAGGATCTGGGTAGGATCTATAGGATCCAGATCCTTACCCTCTTTTTAAATAGTAGACCTAGATCCTTACTCTTATCTTCTTTAAAAATAAGGATTCGGGCAGGATCTGGGTCCTAAAAAATTGGGCAGGATCAGGGCGACCCGCGGGTCCGTATTTTTTTTAATATATTTAATTTAAAAAAATTAAATTATCTTTTGATAGTTTTCAAATAGCAATGAGACATTTTCATTCATTAAAAATATCAATACAAAGAAACCAAAAAAATAAATCAAAAAAAAAGTTGAAGTTGGGTAAGTTAAAATTGAGAATTTGGTTTGTATTTTTGCTGCTATTACTTGGGGCATGCAACTGCTTCGTAATGGTATTATCTTCAATGAGACGAAGTACGATAATGAGTTTCTCCTGTATTTTGTGCTATTTTATGTCCACGAGTGGATCCTTTGGACGGATACCTTGATCATTCACAATCAATCGCTGCTCACTTTTTTGATTGCCTACAAGAATTTATAGGTCCCTCTTCTTTACCTCTTGAGGTTGAATGAACGTTTTGATCGGGGGTGGGGTTGTAACTGATGTAAATATCGGGTCTCTTTATCTTGTCTTTCTTTTTGCTCTTCCTCTGTCTTGAACTTTTGTTTTAATAAAAAATATTTACCTACCAACAAAATTGAGAATTTTGTATTATGTCTAATAATTAATATACATGTATATTATTTTAAAATTAATTTAAAAAATTCGGGTAGGATCAGGGCAGGATCCTATAGATCCATATCCATGCCCTTATCCTTTTAAAATATCAGGATCCGGGCAGGATTAGGGTCTAGACCCGGTCAAAGTCAACGGGTCTTGGACCCTTCGGGTCTGGATCAGGGTAGACCCTCAGGATAAGGGTCTAATTGCCATCCCTAGAAAGGGAGCAAGGGAGGGGAGGGAAGAAGCGGGGGAGAAGAAGGGAGGAGAGAGGGGACGGGGCGTAAAAGGGGAGATTTTTTTATTATTTTTTTACTAAAAGACAAATGAGTCATTTCGGGTGCCCTTCGCCAGAAAATTTGCACGATTCCGACGGCAGAGGCTTTAGAGCTCAATAAAAAAAATTAGGGGGGCCAAATTTTCGATTTAGAAACAGGAGGAGCTGAAACAGTAATTTAAGCAAACTCCAAGTGGCTGAGGACAATTTGCCCTAAAAATCATTGTACACTAAAACGAAATCCTTTCATAAAAAAAATTCAAAACTAAATCCTTCAAAAAACTTCTTACATATTTGGATTATCTTAGTTATAATACGAATATTTTTAATATACCATCACATAATTGATAAATATGTATATTTTTTTGTAAATGTACAAGTATTATTAAGAATTCTTTGTACATGTACAGTTAACAGTGTACAATCGAGTTGTGTGTTGAATTTTCTAATACGAAAGCTTCATTAAAATACTATAATGATAAATAAGTATGTATTAATCAAATATCTAAATTGACCATTTTATCTTTATATTGATTTGTATCCGAAATATAAAATTTTAAAAGAAATAAATGAGTATACAAATATTGAATATTTCAATTCGAATTGAAAATTTTTGTATATGAGGCCGAAAAATTATATATTAGAGAAAATAATTAATTTTAATTTAGTTAAACTTGGTAAAAATATAAAAAAGAAAAAAGTCTAGAGTAATATGTTAAAATCTAATATAAGGAATCAGATTATCATGAGCCTTTGCATAATCAGCAATATATTAAGAACCGAAGCCGATTCCTTGATTGCTTTGAGGAATTCCAAAACTTCACCCTCCCATAAAAGATAACAACCGCTACATAAACAAACCAAAATAATTGCCGGGTTTTTTTTTAAATAGCCAAAAAAAAGTTAGATATATTTTCTAAATAGGTAAAAATTTAATATATTTTTAAAATATGCAAAATTTAAAAAAAAAATTAAAAAGGTGTCGAATAATTTAATGCATAAAATAATGGAGGCGACCCAATAGTAGGTCGCCTCCCTGAGTTTTTTATGATTATATTAATATAATATAAGAGAGGACCTAATACTAGGTCGACTCTTGTCTAATTTAATTTTTTTGAACTACTTGTCTAATTTAATTTCGGTCGATCGAACTAGATCGACTTTTGACTGCAAACATATTTTCGACATCCTTATATTTTGAATTTAGAAAAGTCATAAACTACAAAGTTGTAGATATACATCTCAGTTTTGCATAGAAATTTGAATCAACTCAATCAGACTCCGGAGTAAAAATTTGTGTCTCTCAACCGAAATCAGTCGATCGAACTCGATTGGCTTTTGACTTCAAACAAATTTTCAACATTGTTACACTCCATATTTGGAAAAGTTATAAACTACAAAGTTGTATATATATATCTCAACTTTGCATAAAAATTTGAATCAACTCAATCGGACTCTGGAGTAAAAATTTGTGTCTCCCAACCGAAATCAGTCGATCGAACTCGATCAGTTTTTTATTTCAAACAAATTTTTGACATCGTTACACTCCATATTTGGAAAAGTTATAAACTATAAAGTTGTAGATATACGTCTCTCCGTTGTACAAAAACTTGAATCACCTCAATTAGACTCCGGAGTAAGAAGTTGTGACTCTCCAATCGAAGTATAAGAGAAAAAAAATAAAGAAACATAAAAAAATTATACAAATTAATTACAAAAAAAATTAATGGTGGAAGGAGGCGGTCTAGTTATAGGTTGACTCCACTATTCAATTTTTTTTTATTGTTAAAGTGACAAGTTATTGCTTGGGTATCCGAATGAGTTTTTTTTTATTCAGCATAATTTGTTGAACTCTATGCGTAGGTCTCAAAAAATTGAGCAAAATCAAATCAAAATTTAAATCATTCGGAAAATCTAACACTAATTTATAATATTTATAAAATAAAAAAAAGTCTCATTAATTAGGGAGGCGACCAATACTTGGGTCGCCTCCATTATTATATTTTTAAATTTTATAAGGTAGAGAAGTGGATGCGACCCGCTGTAGGGTCGTCTTCTTTTTTTATTTTTAATTAAATTTTTACATATTTTAAATATATATTAAATTTTTACCTATTTAAAAAATATATCTATATTTTTTTGTATATTTTGGAAAAAATCCCATAATTGCCTTATGTACCGAACACTGAAGTTTTTGCTGTTTCTTAGTTCCGTACCAGATTTGTATTTGTTTTTCTAATGTATCATATCGACCATTGTAAAAATAATTTTTAGGAATTACTTTTTTATGATATTTATTTTTTTAAATAAATAAAAATCTCATAGAATAGATCGTCACATTGTCGATAAAAAAGTACGTACTTATTTGTTCGTAATTCATGAATGTCACGTGGGAGGAATCATTACGTCTCTTCAAAGTTTCTAGCTTTGATATCTCCCTTCAGAATTCGCTCGGAAAGTAAAATTTTTATAAAATTATCTACCGTAAAAAAATATAATTTTTTTAAATTGATAAAAAGTCACGATTTTGAGTCGGAATCAGTGTGAAAATTTAACAATCTCTTTCACAATAACTAATATTTTTTCAAAAAATTTTAGTGCTAAATTCGAATATCAATTTTTGCATAAAGTGATATATTTGAATAAATACCTATGCTTTTACATAATTTACGAATTTGAATAATATTTTAAGATACTAATTTGTGCTATATTTGCTTCTTTGATAAATTTTACATCATCATTAATCTTTTGAATGGTCTTCGAATTGTCCTTGTGATCAACGTCTTGTTATATATTTATTGCTCAAAAATTCAATTTTTAATATTTTTTGAGAAAAAATGTAAATTCTTTTAAAGTAATATTTTTCTCTGGTCTTAACGATGTTACTTTAGAGAGATTTTAGTGTAATGCTTACGAAATATTTAACCTGACCCGTAGTTAATTAGTTAAAGATTATTTTATCTTGAGTAAAATATATCAAATTTGAACATTTGGAATGTTGTTGCGCTAAAAATCAATAAGAATGATTCGCTCGGAAATCAAATTCGGGTGCAACTATTTACACGAGGAAGTATTTAAATTCGAGTATTGAGAATATTATTGTGTTAAATTTCGTTTGACATCTTTTGTTGTCCCATCTTTTCCAAATTTTGATTCACCGGTCAAGTGAATTTTCAGAAAAAAAGGAAATATTGACAGCTTGCAAATATCATGAGTCATGACGAGATAGATATTCCACAAATACTACAAAATAATTAGGTGAATGAAACAGAAAGAAATGAAAGATCGATTCAGGACATATTGACAACGACCCTCGTCTCGCTAACCAACACATTCCCTGATATTATTTTTTGGTAGAAATTCCCTGATATTATTATTAGTTCATGCGAAAACGAGACGGCCAATAAATTATTTATTAAACAAAAAATCTTAAGATTATTTCCACACAGAAAAATGCATACCTTCAATCACGGTCAAATAAATTATTGGCTTGTGGGTTCAATTTACTTTCAATGAAATATATTCCCTAACAACAATTACGAAACTTAAAACAATTGGCATCAGGAAAATCTCTTCCTCAACTGATACATAGTAAAAAAAATTCAACAAATATTTAATAACGTTACATCTTTCATAGTCTGAATTCAAAATATTTGATTAATCTATGACAATTATCTTACTAATTGATATAAGTAATTGTCGATAATTTTGCTACATGCAAATGAACAACATTTAATGAGTCCTGATTCCTTTTCATACTCCCTTAAAAAAATCTTTCTTAGGCTATCTACATCGCTCATCAGAAAAGGACAAAGCAGAAATAAAATAAAAAAAGTGAGGCTATTTGGGCGATATGCTCGGTCAGTCGAGCGGCGCTCGCGATCAATTTTTTTATTATCGTAATCCAATTCTAATGAGACGTGACACAATCTTATTTGTTAAAATAGATACTGGTGTATATTATTTATTTGGTTATGATAATTAAAATTATCTTTTGATAAAAATATAAAATATAAAAATTTTTAATTTTTAATTATCTATAAATAGAGCCCAATATTGACATATTTTGATACACAATCTAAACTTTTCTCCTTTCTCGCTATATAATTCCTTTATATTGCTTAGTTATATTATTTATATTATGGATCCGAATAATTCTAACTCCGCAAATTTTATATTTATTGTAATTTATATGTGAATATGCACAGGAACGTAGATAGGAATCGTGAATCCGTTGATTCTGAGAATATCCAGAAAATATAATAGAAGTCTCGATCTGATGATTCTACGAATACCGGAAAGCGATAGATAACTCGGAAAAACCCTAGTTTGTATCAATCAATATTCAACCATCCAAAATAACATAGTAGAGTCCTATTTATAAAGAATCAAAATAAACCTATTAACTAGAATACTACTATAAATAAACTACTAATATTAATCTAACTACTGTAGATAATTAAACAAATACTAATACTAATCTATCACATATCTTCATTTTATCTCTATCATTCTCTTCCGGTTGAAAAAATTCGCCCTCAAATTTGGTGTCATTGTCCAGCTTGAAATCTTCGTATATGTACTCTTTAATACTTTCGAGCCACATGGTGACACCTGATATCGTCCATCCCAACATGACAAATACTTGGAAATCATGGACCCATAAATAGTCTCCAGCTAAAAAATCAAGAACTCTTGTCTTCGGATAGATCTCTCGGCATCCGTGAGGGCATTCCACATATTCAACAACGAAGAACCCTCAACATATTCAAACTTATCAGCGCCAAGAAAATCAATGTGCTCGACATACTCAACGTGATAATCTGCATTATCAAAAGGAGCTATCGACTTCTCAGCCATTGGAGCAACATAACTAAGAGCACACTTTCCAAAATAAGATTCTTCATAAAATAACTCCCTCAGTACTTCAAATTCATCAATATATTCTCCATCAAAGCAATCTTTAATAAACTCACCTTCATCAATCTCGTCCTCCTCGTCAGGGTAGGAGTCATAAATTGGCTCACCAAACAAGTCAATGTCAGATTCATCAAATTCTTCGAAAGCCGCTTCAACTGCTTCAGCTTGTGCACTCTGTTGCTTCCTCGAGATCCCTGCCATGTCTTGTCTCAAACCATCCAAATTAGCTTGAAACTCATGCAACTGCTTGACCATTTGACGATTATATTGTTCCCAAAAGGACCAATCTGTGAATTTTAAAATTTTGCCTGACCCAAAGGGTAATGTACTCATTGGCAAATTCTAGATTAATCACTAAACTCTGCACAAATCTTCAATTAAGCATAAAAGGACTAATCTATAACTTCTCAAAAACTGAAGGGATCAATCTATAATTTTACCCTACTGGTAAAATTCCAAACGGTCCACGGGCTGGAAAACTTCAGAATCGTCCTAAGAGTCTGTCAGAATTCACAATCGATTCCAATCTTCTGCACAATTTTGATCAAGTCCAAATTCCCAATTTCAAACCCTAATTTCAGAAATAGGGGAAATTACACAAACCAATCAACTAGGGGCGGTGCCAGACCACTGCAGGGCGCCAGACGATCGGGGTTGAGTGGCCTCGGCTCGGCGAGCGACGAGGGTATTGCTGTCTGGACGGAGTTCGACTGGCAGAACCCCGGTCGCGACGGGAACTTGGGTCGCACGGATGGTCAGGTCTTAGAACTCAGGCCACGAGCAATGGCGGGAGGTCTTCGGCGGTGGCTGGTTCTTGGTCGTCGGTGGTACGTTTGCACTGGGTCGGGCGTTTTGCGACAGCTGGGTGGAAGGTCGATGAGACTTCTCACGAGCCCTAGAAACAAATCTGTCCTTTTTTGTTTTTTGTTTTCGATTTTTATTGTTGTTGGAAAGAACGAACCCGATCAACGGAATCAAACCGAAACTCTGATACCAACTGATGCAGGAGAACGCGGATAGGAATCGTGAATCCATTGATTCTGAAATACCCAGAAAATACAATAGAAGTCTCGATCCGTTGACTCTACGAATACCGAAAAGCGACAGATAACTCGGGAAAACCCTTGTTTGTATCAATCAATATTCAACCATCCAAAATAACATAGTATAGGCCTATTTATAAAGAATCAAAATAAACCTATTAACTAGAAAACTACTATAAATAAACTAATAATATTAATCTAATTACTATAGATAATTAATCAAATACTAATACCAATCTACCACATATCTTCATCCTTATCTCTATCAAAACATAAATTATTAAATTAAATTATAGATAATATATGGATGAAAGAAAAATTATTTATTTATTTGGTGAGCGAATTTGATGAGATCACTAATAAAGATTGTAAAAAATTAGATTAAATTGAATAATAATTAGAAGAGAGAAAAATTAATTATTTATTAAATGACCGGATTTATTCGCTCACCGATAAACGTAGTACCGACGTCGAGGTTCATGCTTCTTCTGTAGCCCAGCAGTACGTTAAGGACAAAAACCCAGGGAACATGCCCAAAATCTTGCGCCTACAAAATCCGGTGTCACCGAAGGAATATAAACTAGAGTTGAAATGAGCTTGGTCTATTTGAATATTGATAGAGTTGAATAGTTTTCCTTGCACGAATTTTTACCAAAATTATACGGTACATGCAAATTTAATAAATCGAATATTTTCAAATTGCAATTGAGATAATAACTGTAATCTGATATTGATTAAACTATTCAATTTCCTAAATCAATATTTGGACAATAAAAAACTGAGAGCCAACTGGGTGAGAATGATTCCATAATTTCTATATATTTCACTTCCGAAAACAAAACAAAAAGGACGACGATCCCTTAAAAGGTTTCATTTACACCAAAACCGAAGAGCTCAAAAGGATGAGATGCACACCCGCCCTATCCACAACCCTTTGATGCTCCAAACCAGAGTCTTTAACTCCGAGTTTAGCCGACACGAACTTAGATTAACCTTAGATTAACCGTCTCGGACACAATTTGGTCCTAAGGCTTAGAAGCGTAATTATTAACCAAGGCCAAAGCGTTACTAGTGACCTGCGCAACATCCACAATCCGGGCCTTAATAGACGACTTCATCCTCCCGTTGAGCGCCCTCCCGGCGAACCCATCGGTGCACGTGTTCTCGTCGGTCAACGCAGCGCTGACCCACGTCTGGACGTTGCTCATGTGCCATTCGAACCCGCGCCGGGTCGACCCGACGGCCCGCATCTCCTTGATGGATTCCGCGAGGCGGTCCACGGTGTCGTCGATCTCCTGGAAGCAGTCGTTAATGGCGGCCATCTCCCTGGGCCTGAGCCCGCGGAACTTGGTGAGCCTGTGGACGAAAGTCCTCGTGGACTGGGCCGAGGAGAGGCTCACGTTAAGGGCGGTCTGGGCCAGCTGGGCCGGGCTTCGACGGATGGCGGGCGCGTAGGATAGGAGAGACTGCACGCACTTTTCGGGGTATGTGGTCGAGGCGCAGGACGATTTGACGAAGTTGGCTGCCGCTAAGGTGGAGTCCGAGGCGGCGGATGTGGTCCTCCTGGGGGTGGCTGCAGCTGCTAGGGTAATGGAGAGGAGGAGGAGGACAAGGGAGAGAATTGTTGGTTTTGTCATTTTTTTCACTCTTGGGGGTGTTTTGGGGATTTCACTTGCTCGAAGGGTGAGGAGAGGGGTTGAGAGAGTGGAGGGAGGAACCTGGAATATATATAGCGTGGAGAGAAGAGGTGCGTGGGACAAGTGGGGTAGCGGCATTTTGGGTATTTAGTTGTCGGCGCTAACTTGCGCTTGGTGGGTTCCAACGGCCGACTAGTGACAGTGTGGGAAAGCTTTTTAGCGGAAAGCCCACAAATTAATAAAGATTAAACATTTGTTAAAATACTTATCGGAAATTGAAATTCTCACGAACGCATTAGTATTAAATATTTATCAAGAGAGTTTTGTGCCATTGTAAATATTTTATTTAATTCGATTATAGATTATTCGACTTTATAAAATGGTTGAAGTCCATTTACGTAATAAGCTTTATTTAGACTAGCAAAGACGCACGCGCGATACGACTGCCATTTTATTTCAAAACTCGCAAGACATATTGTTTATTGATTTTATTTTTTTAAGCTGTACATGAATAAGATATTCTCTTACATATTTAATTACACTATTTTATTTTTTGTTTTATCTAAGACGTCATAATAACTTCTTTGTACACGATGTTTTTTGTAAACATTCCAACTTCGAGCAACATTACCTTTATATTGATTAACATCTTAGTGTTATTACTTGAAATACCTCTTGAAAATGCATCGTACTCCCGCTCATCGCCATGGTTGTCGTTGTGGCGGTGGCCTTCCTACTAGTCACCTACTCCCGCCACCGCATCTGTCAGTTTCACCGGTGGTGGCGCTGGCGACGGCGCCACGGCTTCTAGCTGCCGTCCTACTCTACCACATTCTCCAACTAGGACTCGCCTCCCTTCTTGTTCGACTATTTCTCCCCCGACAGGCCCGCTGGCTTCCACGTATACTCCCCATAAGGGCTTGATGACTCTGTCATCAAGACGATCCCTCTCTTCCTTTACAATTCACCGTCGAACGATGCTGTTCTGCCAGACTGCGCTTTGTGCTTGCTTATTTTTGAAGAGAATGACTACGTGATGACTCTCTCGGCCTGCTCCCACCCCATCCACGTGGACTGCATCGACATCTAGCTTCGATCCCACACCAACTGTCCCCTCTGCCGCGCTGGAATATTCCTCCCACTTCGTCCCCATCATGTCTGCCAGAATCTGCCCATCCCTCGATGACGTCGTTCTCGTTTTTCGAGGAGTGGGCGACGCGGGTGAGGAAGGTGGTGTAGGCGGGTAGTCGGCAAGGACGAAGCGGAGGACGGCGTCGTGGAGGAAGGCACATCTCTCCTTGCACATAGCCACCACCGGCAGGTCCTCCAGCTAAGGTAACAGAGGTTGTAATGGATGCATAGACAATTTTGACATTTTCACGTGTCAGACCAAACCGCCTAAAAAACAATTTTTTATTATAGTAAGATATTCACTTAGCTTTATATGCTTAGCTTTATATATGCACCTATTAATGCTCACTACGTTATTTTATCACTTGATTTTTAATAAAATCAAAAGAAAATATATGTACTAAAATCAAAAGAATAAAAAAAGTTGCAAATGCGATTTGAAAGGATAATCGATATAATAATTCCTTTTATTTTAAAATAAAGGAAGAAACTTTAAAAATATATGAATTTTAATACGTTAGTTTAGTTAGTATTAATTATTTAATGAGATCCAAAACCTACAAATTAAAAAATCTGTAGTAAACCCGTGGGATAAAACCTATCACCTCAAAATAGCGCGTTTAAAATGCTGCGATATAGAGCTTTAATGTTTTGTAAAAGATGAAGAAGATGGAACTTTGGCTTGCTGCCCGTCCTCGTAACTTTATCCCTTCCTCACCTCCACCCCCCAGATACTCTCTCCACCTGACACGTGTCCACTTCCTGCGACCTCTTAGAACAATGAGCTCCTCTCAAGACAACGGCTCCCCGGTTGCCACCCAGCCTCTCTCAGGTTTTAATTAATTAATTAACTAAAATTACTGATTTGCAAAGCCCTAAACCCTAATTCCAGAATTTTCCCTCCCTAAGCACTCCCCGTTTTGACCATTTCAGTTGGAGGTGGGAGGAGCCGAGTGGGGGAAGTGAAGAGGGTGATCAAGGAGACGTACGTCTCCGTTAGGATCGGCTTGGACGGTAACGGCGTGGCCGACTCATGCAGAAGAAGGTAATAGAGGCTGTAATAGGTGTAGGGGATAATTCTGACATTTTCATGTTGTCGGACAAAAAAGGAAATCTCCTTTATTATAGTAGGATTAGATGAGTGAAAATTTTGCGGTTAAAATATTTCATTTAATTTTAAAAATGATTAGTACCAACCATTATTTTTGAGACGGCGGTCCGACCGGTGGTCGGACCAGTCGGACCACGAATCGAAAGGATTAGCGGGTCAAAAAACACGGTCAGAACGTGAACCTTATGAACCGGAGATTTTCTGGTCGGACCAGATGGTTGGACCAGAAAAGTGACCCGGAAAATCCCGGTTTGTTAGGTTTTGTGAAAAAAGTGAAAAATTGAGCCTAAACTTACCAAATTTTGCCATTTTCTTTCTGATTTTCAACACTAAAATTTAAAAAAATTCTCCGAAACATGTATTTGATTCTATTTGTGCATGTATTTCATTAATTTTGGAGGTGTGAGTGTAATTACATATACGACTATACATATATAATTTTTTAAAAATATTTTTTTAAAATGTATGGTCCGATCGGTGGTTCAACCGGTCAGACCAGTTGACTCAGAGTTCGGACAAAAATCCGGGTTGAGCTCCGGATCGTTTTTGAAAACAATGGTACCAACGTGTGAGGTTACTTCCTTCTCTGCCGACACTAGTCACATGAATCCAACCAAAGCTCAAATTTGTGATGAACATTTGATAAATATGCCCATTGGTGGGTCTCACAGATTGCTTATCCAAATGATTGGATGCTCTAGTCCATGGCGGAACTTATTAATTAGATATCTCCAATTTCATTATCGAAAAATATAAATATTTTAAAATAAAGTAAAAAAGAGACTTATCATTTTTCGTAAATAGATAAATATCTGAATATCATGGATCAACAAAAAAATATAAAGCCGTGGCATTAATGAACGATCCCGTCACCAGGCCCGGAGATACCTTGAAATATCAAATTTGTCGTGTCGGTTATCGGTTATCTGTTTATAAGCCGTGTGTGTAAAGGGAATGGGTTCCACTCGCCGGCTAAAATTGGCTGTGTTGGCCCTTTTTTTATTTAACAAACTAATGTTTCAACTTTCAAGTATAATCGGGTCCACGAAGATTATATGAAGGTGCACGAGTAATAAGAATTTGTCTATTTATAAAAAAAAAGGGGTCCGCGAAGCTGAAAGCTAAAAATACTACTTCCGATATGAATCGGAATTGGAAGTTGAGTAATCAGAATTGGGGTTTAAGGACTTTGTCACAAAGTTATAAATTTCTTTAATCTAACAAAATGGACGATTAAACAGTGAAATTAAAATAATTACCTTCCAAATAAAATGCGTCCCGAGCGAAAATATCACAAATATCTCTGTCCTCGCTCATCGCAAGGAAAACTATAAAAACTGTATTATTATTCTTGTTCTCGTCGTGATAAATTTCTCATAGATATTTTTACTGGTATTGATCTAGATTTAGATGCTCAAGTGAAATTTGGAGCATTTCAAAAATTTGGAGATTCAACTACAATTTTTTACGAATTTTGTTATAGCATCTATAACCACCTTTAGTTTTGGTGGACAACCAGACAAATAGATATCTACATAAATTAACTTATCAATTTTCCTGAATATTAAGGAGAAAAAAATATTGGGTAAAAAAAATGCCATTTTAGAAGTTTATCAACAATTTATTTGTGTAGACATTCACATGATAGAATCTGACTATTACGCAGAAGAGTATTACCGGAGTTTAACTCCAAACTTTTATTTAAATTACAACTACTCTTCTAATTAATAACACGGATAGGAATTCGTTGATTGGGAGCCGAAAAGGTTTACCAATGCGTGGCATATGACGAGGAATCCTCATGCTCGTGATCACAGCTTGGTCAGAACATGCGATTTATTGACAATCAAGTCCAAAGTCTACACCAAGTTCAAAATGTGAGTTTTTTTAGATAAGTGAAATTATATTACTTCTATGAAAATCGACAAAGGTTATTTATACTAATTATACCGAAGGATAGCACCAGATGTATTAGATATTATGATATCAGAGTAAAGTAATGATAACCGATATCTAGTACGTATCTCAGGTACCGTTAATAAATAATAATATTACATTTTGAACCATATTTTTGAAAGTTGAAGACGACCAAAATAGATATCGGGGGTTGAGTTATTGTACTTATAATTTGGTATCAACAAGTTGTGGCAGAGCACTTAGACATTTTTTCAAATTTATATTAACTTTTTAAATAATTAAATAAATTTATAACTTCACATGAAAATGAAATTGACCCCATAATTATAAATTGCATCTTGTGTATATAACATATTATATAGTAAAAAAGGTAAGGAAAGGAACATAAACAAGAAGAAAATTTTACATCAGGGTACTCTTTTCTTTCTACAATTTTTTTAGTAGATTTTATCATAATAAAATTTTGACAAGATCATCATAATTTTACAAGAGAGAATAGCACATTAATTAGGATTTTAGAACGAGAAGAAGAAAAATAGTTGACTTTTCTGAAGTCGGTGAGTCACGTCGGCGACGCAACAGTCAACACTTTAATAAAGAGAGGAAAATGGAATTTATAAATGGGCCAGCAGTGAGCCCCAACATAGGAAAAACATAATTCCTTAGGTGGTTGGTACTTTGTACAATTTTGAATAACGAGGCTGGAACTCGAAGTAACCTACGAGTGACTACTAAATTTCAAAAAAAAACCTATGAATACTTGAATTAAATGGTGAGTGCGTTATTTTAGTATAACCAAACAAATTTGTATTTAACCTCTTGAAATGTATCATTGTTAAAAATTGTTAGAAAACCGTTGCCACCTTTAAAACTTCCAGCCGGCTCAATCTAAATTACTCGGGACAGTAAGTGTCTGAATATTAATTGGTTGGGCAGGGTCCGGGCAAATCCGGGCAGATCCGTGAACCTAATTGATTTTAATTAAAATAAGTTTGACTTAAAATAATTTTGATCGGTTTTATACCACAAAATACTAAAATAATTTTGAACGACACCACGTAGTAAAGTGAACTTTTTTCTAGTAAAATATATATGTTGTTAAACCCCGTCTACCCGTTCAGGTCCCTACTCCCACCCGAGTGATGAACCTCTTTACCTTGAGTTGCAGTTAATAACCTCAATTAAAATTCAACTGTCGCAAAACATTCTCTCAATCGGATCATTATTTTTTCATATTATAAAAAACATATAATAAGATACCAAAATCTCAATATAATTTTTTTTTCTCACTTCGAATTATGGACGAATTTGCATCTGTATTTGTCTTCTGCGTGGGCTGCTTGCTATTCGACTGGAACTCAGCCTCATCATATGGGCCCTGGATTAATTGGGTTGGGCCTGTCGTCTCCCAGCGGAAACTGTCATCCGAATTTAAAATACTTCCCAAAAACGACGCCGCACCTCGAACCAAGAAATCCACGCCTCGAGAGAGGCCGCGAAGAGCACCTGGGAAGTTAGGAGTGACGGGAGCAAATGTGGAGGGCGATCCTAAGAGCCCGATGCCGGAACCCGACCGTTCGCGGGTCGACCCGCCACGTCAGCACCACATTCACGCCTCGGCAGGACGGGTCCCCCACCGGCCTCTACGGCTTCGACCACTTGAAAACTCCCGCAGGCTTCCAGCGGTTCGTGGACGACGCCGTCGAGAGGTGAAAAAACTAACCGAACACTTCTCTTTCGCTTTAAATAAAAGGAAATTAATTCTCTGCTTCGGAAATTGATTGCTCGGGGGTATTATCGTAATTATGTTAGGTCAGGGGAGCTGGTGAATTACATCTCTACGATGCCGCCTTCTCCCGAAATTATCCGAGCCATGGATGAGATTTCCGATACGGTGCGTTTCCCTTCCCCCTGTTTCGTTTACGCGTGTTTACACTGTTGAACGATTCGAGTCGATTAAGCAACTGAAGGTTTTGTTGTGTTGTTGATTAGGTCTGCTCCGTTGTGGATTCCGCGGAGCTCTGTCGAAACACCCACCCGAACAAGTACGGACTGAGTTTGTTTTCTCTTTTTTCGTTTGTCGAAACACTTACTCCCGTCATATTTCAGGGAATTTGTTAACGAGGCTAACAAGGCGTCGATGAGGATTAGTGAGTATCTACATGTGAGGTTGACTAGTTGTTTATTATAATTTGGAAGGTGTGCCCTTCGGTGTGCTCGAGTTGGCTACTTGATTGACCAAACACATCCGCGTCGCTTTTTTTATATTTGCAGTTCCTGAATACAAACCTCACATTGTACAATGCGGTGAAAAAGGCAGAGCAGGATGGGCATCTGCTTACGGAAGAGGCACGTAGAGCTGCTCGCCACCTAAGACTTGACTTCGAGAAGGGTGGAATTCATCTTCCTCCTGGTATATCTGTAACTGTGGTAGTTTGTCAGCTCATACAAACCTATAATTTTTTTCTTCTGGAGTTAAATGCGTGCTGGTTTTGCATTGCAGAGAAGTTGGATAGAGTGAACGAGCTTCAACTGGACATTTTTCAGCTGTGTCGGGAGTAAGTGTAATGGTTATCTTATTCTGTTTTCATGGCTTGCATACCTGTGATGCATTTTTGGCAGTATACCTAAATTCATATCCACTGTGTGTAACTGTAACTCGGTCAGGTTTGGTGAAAATATCAGCGCCGATCCAGGTCATGTCGATATATTTCCAGCTTCTCGCATCCCTAGCCACTTACGCCATCTCCTTATCCCCATTCATCATTCTGCTTCTGAGGGTTTACTTGGATCATCTGGATCCAGGAATAAAAAGGAAGGGAAGGGTTTCCGCATAGTGACAGAATCACCCACTCTGGCATCTGTCCTGCAATCCGTATCAGACGAGGAGGTACGGATTCTTCGAGATGCTATATTTTTTCCTTTGTCAATAGTAAATCATGCTGAAGACTGTTGGTCTATAGTAGAAGGAAAATTTCTGAGGGTACCTATACTGACCAACTCTCCGAGCATAGAAGAAACTCGCCATTTAGCATCCATAAGTTACTTTGCGAAAAATGCAGATGAATATATTCCTCACCCTCTCTCCTTGTTTTCAGGTCAGGAAGATGGCATATATCCAAGGAAACTCTGTCCCACGTGCTAACCTAAAAGTTCTTGATAAGCTGATAGCTACACGCCACGAGCTTGCTCAGGTTATACATTAACTCGTACTTGGTTGACCATATGTCTGCACAACGAGCAATGTTCGGGAGATCACAATACATACGTGGTTAAGATAAATACTGGAACCTATCATGTTTTTGCTAATGATACTCTCTAGTTAAGGAATATGTACATAGACTGTTGTCTGGAATGTCACGTGATTGAGATTTTCACCATCATGATTTGCCTTCTTTTTTATGTCTTCCGTATAAACTGTGATTCCATGAACTAATATGTTATACTGACTTGGGGAAAGCAGATGATAGGGCATAGGTCTTATTCTGAATTTATCCTGAAGCAAAACATGGCCTCCTCACCACATATGGTGACGTCATTCCTCCGTGAGATGAGCGAAAAAGTCAGGCCAGTTGCTGATCAGGTATTATCATTTCTTAATAAATTTTTGGGAAAAATAGCTACTTTCCATTTGTGGATGTTGTAGAATTGTTGACACAGTAGTGTGGGCAACTGTTTTACTTTAGGAATTTGAGATGATTAAGGACTTCAAAAGAGAAAAGTGTTGCCAGAGCTGTGTTGATTTAGATCCATGGGATGAAACATACTATACAGCCATGATGAAGTCTTCTTGTTGTAACTTGAATTCATCTGTAAGTTGCCAGAAAATTCTGACCCATTTATTTATGTTGGTGATATTGTTTTTACCAGCACTAAAAAGAAATTCTTGCATGTCTCCGAGATTGTTAACTTGATATCCACTTTATTTTTTCTGAAATTCACATAATTCAGCTGATTTTCAGAAGTGTTATGCCTTCAAGGAAAAACTATTTTTTTCCACTTGTGATTTATGAAGAAACATCTTTCCATTATAACTTTTAAACTTGTAAGCTTCTGCTCCGATGCAGGTAGTGGCATCATTTTTCGCTTTGCCATGTTGTATAGAAGGTCTGAATGTTCTAGTGAAGTCGTTATTTGGTGCAACCTTGCACAATGTGCCTATGGCACCAGGGGAATCATGGCATCCAGATGTGCTTAAAATGTCTCTTAACCATCCTGATGAGGTAGGTGACTGAGAGTGGAAGCATAAAGGCTCTAATCAACTATTTTCTGAAATGATAACGGAAAATGAACTTATTTGGATTATTTGCACAAACCAGGTTATGGATATGATATTTTAATGATGAAGAACCGTTTTATTGACTTATGTATCAATTTAACAACCATCTCCATTCCTATTGGATCTGCAGTAGAATGTTCTTGATTATTGACAAATGAACTTATTTGGATTATTTGCGCACGTCAGGTTATGGACATGATCTTTTAACGATGAAGAACTGTTTTATTGACTGTAAACTATTATGTATTAATTTAACGGCCATCTTCATTCCCATTGGATCTGCAGTAGAATGTTCTTGATTATTGACTCTGACTATAGTCCGCCTTCCATTTAGTAGAATACTTCACGTAAGATTTGTGCAAGTTTACTTCTGAAATAAGCAACCACAAGGACCTTACTGGTATGAAGACAGAGATTTATGCATGGTTGGGTTGAACAGTGTTACTGTCTGGGGAATAGAGGCAATCTTTTCTGGAATAGTTTAGTGATTAGCAGCATATGAATTAACTGACCATTAAGGCCCTCTGTCATAAACAAAAGCTTGGATTCTGGATTGTGTGTGAGGCAGATGTTCTTGGATGATCGCAAATTGGTCTGGTTTCTTGCATTAAAATTTCTTTGTCCGTGAAACTATGGTTCCAAAATGTTTTGACATTTCCATTTTAAATTAAGATTTCTCTCTCATTGTTTAGGGTTATTTGGGATATCTGTACCTAGACTTGTATTCGAGAAAAGGAAAATATCCAGGCTGCGCCAACTTTGCGATCAAAGGAGCTCGCCGGATTTCAGAGACGGAGTATCAGCTTCCGGTATGCTAATCTGCTATAAGCTTAGGGCTGTGGTTGGTTGTATTCCTGTGACATTAACGTTGTAGTCAATTCTTATTTTCCACAATGAATTAGCTGTCACAAATGTAAATTATTGTGTAGTTTTTGGTTGCTGTTTTCTCTTGTCAACTTGTGTTCTTGAATAACACACCTGTTTAGCTGGTGCTGGTCTGATGTTATCTGATTTTGATTGGAATGAAATTCATTGAAGTATGTAGTTACGGTTGTTATTTGCGCTCAACTGCAAATGTCAAACTTCCTTTGAATCCTTGCACACTCTCTCCTTTTCTTTTTAAGTAACCTCGTTGTGTTGACAATTTATGCAACTTAGTGAGAACGTTGATGTTGCCAAGGTCTCATGAGCAGAAATTCTTGCAGGAAAAGGATGCATATTTCCTTCCTTTTAATAAACTTCCAAATGTTTCTCTTGTACCACAGGTCGTGGCCCTTGTTTGCAATTTCTCTGGTTCGCATAGTTCATCTGCAGTAAGACTTAACCACTGGGAGGTAGAAACTTTATTTCATGAGTTCGGGCATGCTCTTCACGCCTTACTTTCTCGGACGGTATGTTCTCGAATATATGCGAATTGTAGAAGTCTTTTGGGTTCAATTTTTATTGTTCTCCATTGTTTTGTAGGATTTTCAACATTTTTCAGGTACTAGAGTGGCACTGGACTTCGCCGAAACTCCCTCCAATCTTTTTGAGTGAGTGCATCTTGCTGACCTTGGTCGTTTCTTTTTTTGTGGTTCCATGGATCATGAGATATCTTCATTGCCAAGTAGTTTGTGCTTCTAGACTGGTTAGACACACATCAAACTCTGTAACAAAAAGTATAATTCTTGTCACTCAAAAGAGTAGCAATTAATGCGCATCTTTTTTCCAGATACTATGCATGGGATTACAGAGTCCTTCGGACGTTTGCCAAGCACTATTCAACTGGTGAAGTAATACCTTACGAGTTGGTGAAATCCATGCAAGATGCAAGAAATATGTTCGCAGCTACCGAACTTCAACGACAGGTACATTTTGCATCTCTTAATAATGACAGTGAGTTTCGAATCAAGTTCTGAACTAAATATAAAAGTTTCCGGCTGCGACCAGATATTTTATGCGTTGGTTGATCAAGAACTTTTTGGAGAACAAGCAACCTCGCCCAGAGACACAAGCTCTATTGTTGCCAATTTTAAAAGGCGGTACACGAGTTGGAAACATGTGGATGGTACACATTGGCAGATCCGATTCAGCCATCTTTTAAACTACGGTGCAGGTACAAGCAGGACTCTTTTGATGCAATGTTAGATTATATTTAAAATTTTGATTGGCTTATTGTGCATGCATGAGTTGATCGGGACAGAGATGTCGAGGTACGTGCTTGTACGCTCTCATAAGGAATTGGGTTTCTGTTTGTAGGCTATTACAGCTACTTGTACGCAAAATGTCTTGCCTCGACGATATGGAAAAACCTCTGCGAAGAAGACCCGCTTTCACTAAGCACGGGAAATGCTCTTAGATCGAAGTTGCTGCGACATGGAGGGGCTAAAGAACCAGCTGATATGTTGAATGATCTAGTCGGGGAAGGTATCCTAAGATGCAGCAATGGTGGCTTGGTCCCCGACGCCACGAGTTTGTTGGACGAAATACACACCACCAGCAACTCGAAGCCTAATTTCAGTAACCCAGCCAAGAAAGAAATGTGTAACTTGTAGGTTGAAATTTTCGCGGACCAGATCTTTATCTTTTTTCTCTTTAAAATAAGAATTCAGATATGATCCGTTTAAAGCACCCACCAAAATGAATCGTCTCAACCACAGCCCATTCAATTTAAAGCACCCATTTGTTTCACTTCCAATAAACTATAAACAAGTAAAAAAATAAGATGACAAGAGACTTTGGAGGTCCCCTCCCCTATTCCCCCTTTCTCCCAATTACTGCCCCATGGCTCCTCTCCTCCTCCAACTCGGTGCATTGCTTTATTTTTTTAAAATTTTTGGTATTCAGGCCCCAACGAATTTCATTGGTCGGGTTGCATTGCTTTATTGATGTCTACTTGACTCTTGCTGCTTAGGAATACTCATTGCAATGTACCATCAATCGCATAGAATTCAAAGGTGATGAACTATATGATGTAGACTTTTCATGGGTTTCCCCTACTTTTCAGTTTTCACCCTTTCATCTTTTCGGTTAAACATTTATTTTCTGACTCAGGATTGGCTTCTTCTTTTATATGTTCCTATCCAGATGTACCCACATCTTGATTACCCGTTGGTATAAAAAAATTCTTGAACAAATTGAGTTCGTATATCAATTTATGAAATTGGGGATCATACGACCGGTTATATATTATGTTAGAAGTGTAGCTATTTCCTTGGCCATAGCATAGGACAAGCACTCGTTTACAAATAAGTTACCTTTCTTCTTTATGTTTGCAAGAGGTTTTATTTTCGGCTTAACCAAAATTCTCATATTCTCCGGTGCTCTTGTAACCCACCAACCGGCAACCACTTTAGGCGCTCTGTACTGTTAGGCACCGTGTGTTTCTTTAGTGAAAGTTCTACAGTTAAAATAGAACATTATTGGGTCATGTTCGGGAACAACTCTTACAATGATATTATTTACGTTCGTAAAGTTTAAATCTAAAAATTTTTTAAGCGAATTTAATTATGTTACCACTTTGTATCAATATGTAGTTTTTTTATTTAAAAAATATCAATATGTAGTTTGATCCTTAAAACTCTCGTGACCTTTTACTTGCAGAGAATCAGTTGCGTAAATTGTTATTAGCTATTAAAAGATTATGTAAAATGTACACGACTACATTACACTAACAGTGTCGTTAACCACTACAGTTTGCCACCTAGGATTCATAGACATTCTTGACCCCACCAATGCACAATAGTTTTGGATCAAACTTGAATTAGTTGACTAGTATGTATTAAATTTGAGAATCAATATTTGTTATAATAAGTGGTTGAATTTAATTTTAGTATGTATTTTATATTGTTAGTATATCATTAGAGACTCTTTTTTTAGGGACATATAATTAGAGACTCGATTCCCTCTTTTTTGTTTAACCGGATATAATTACATATTATATACACTGTCCAATTATGATTCTCGCAAACCATAGTTTGAATAGTTAAGATTAGACGACGCCAGTTCCAAATAAAATGAACTCTGCCCTTCTCTTCCATTCTACTCAAGCTTTCCTGGCAAGTCATTGATATTTAATAGTTTTCTTTTTTGGTCGGAATTGATAATTAATATTAAACATTTAAAAATACTAAAGCATGGAAAGTGATTGGTTTTCCAATTTTTTAACCCAAGCGTCTCAAGGTCAAAGGCCAAAATTCATGCGCCGCTCTTACTTTTCCACCGTTTTTGCCGCTTCACAACAAATGAGTGAACATACCAACCTACATTTAGATTAATTTAACAAAGGTATTTCGTGTTCCAACGATTCAAAATAAAAGTGATAAATACGTATTGTTTGCAATTCAAAAGTCTTAACTTTTACCAAACACAAATCAAGATTAGCCAACTTGGTATACATCTGAATATCTTGTAGTATAAAATAAAAAATAATAATGATTGCATGTTGCCGTATCTCAAGTTTCCGGAATTATATAAATATCAAATTTATGGCAATCAACTATATCATAACTATAATCACATTATCACCCTTTTTAAAAGAAGTAAACATGCTTATATATCAAAACATTACGTCGGAAAGTCCGAATATAATAGAGCCTCAAGTTTCAGCAGCATATGAAGTGACCAATTAGATTCACAAATATCCAAACGAGACATGGTAGCAACTCAGTTGGCCACCTCATTGGGCTAACGCGGGACATAATACAGATTACAAGAGCCCAGTTAGGCAAGATCAAATCTAACCATCAAAGCTAGATTTTCCAAACGCCAGTCACAAAGATCAGAGACCTTGTTGATGAAGTCAACAGCGACAAGGCAGTGAGACTCAATAAGAATCGGAGAGGTGAAATAGTTCTGATGCACCAAGCGAATTGCCAAACGGATGGCTTCAAATTCGGCTTCAAGTGCGGATGAAGCCAATCCCCGGCTGTGATCGCCATCAATGATGATGTGAAGATGATTCCGCGCAACTGCAGCAAGACCGGAACCGAACTGGTTCCAAGAAGCGTCACATTATCTATCACCCATTGGTCATGCCAAATATACAATGTTGCTTCTTTCTTTTTTTTCGGTTTTGCCAAACTTTACCTGCTCCAAAAGGAAAATTCATCTCATCTTGGGGCCACTGGTAGGAACATATCATGGCTTGTAGTTGAATCTAATGAGTCGTGGGTCCAGCCACCTGGTTCCCAATATATAATCTCCCGGGACTTCTGGGTTTTCTAGTCCACATTTAAGGATTAATTATGTGTAGGCCTATGTTTTTGGATGAAATGATAAACACAACTAAAGCTAAAGTTAATCTTAGGTTACCTCACGGGGATCATGGCATATTATATGCGGCTTTATTGTTTTTTGTTTTTTTATATCATATGATATTCGACTTATTTGGTCGGCTTCAAGCCGAATGAGACTTTTGAAAAATGACAAAAATTTTCTAACAAATATATAACATTGTTCTGTTTTCAAAGATTCAAACTCAAGAAATGGTTAAACTAGAAGAGTAACTTATTGCTTTTATTAATGAGTAACTTATGGCACCTTTTGTTATTTTTACATATAATGATTAACCTAGAGTTGAGTACGATCGAATCTGATAAGGGAGATTCACTCTTAGTTGTGTATTCTTTGTTCACATTATTTAAACTTACGGACAGCTTTGTTTCTTAGTTAACGTCTACTTTATTACATTGAACTGATAATTATGTGATATTTGTTAATCTAGTTATTTGAGTATCTAGGAAGTTATGTCATGTAATTAATTTTATTCAAGTGTAACGTCATCGCTAATGTTATTAATTTGTCATTCCGTTGGCCCCTAATCTGGACATTATTTATATTCTCTCGATCCAGATTTGAATCTTAATACTATTGATTTTGTCTACTTTCTCACAAATTAATAAATCAACATCTCATATAAATAAAATTAGTGACGTGGTATGATAAATAAAGTAACTCAAATAATTAAAATTTGCGAGTGTCACTTCATTTGCCATTACCTAGTCAAGAAGAAAATACCCGCGTAAGATCGAGTTTATCGAGCTTCACATAACATCGAGTTCGATGGAGTGTTTTTTTTTTCTTTTCCATCTGTTCTTTTTCCCAAAACATACAGAGTTTCAAAGCCTAGAAATGTTCTCTGGGGGTTCGCGCGAGGAACAAAGTCCTTGCCTGGGGGTTCCCAAACAAGTCCTCTTTTCCCAATTTAATATTTGAGGACCATTTTCTTTCCCAATCGACGACGTATTTATTTGTCTTAACGAAGAGGAAAGATGTCCATATGTACTTATGTATACAAACTTATACATACACGGTTTTTACGAGAAAACCGCACATTGACACAGATAGAAGCTTGTTGCTAAAATTTTATATTCAACATAAAATCTTAATATAATGACCATGTGTGAATATTTTCAAGGCAAAAAGCGTGTGAAAACTTACATATATCAACTAGGGAAAAATTATTTTCAGTTGACCAGTTTCAAGACTCGAGAATATTTTATCCTTTTTATTTATTCATATTCGATTCCAGTTTAAATTTGCCAGTTATCATTTTAGAAAGATACTCTTACCGCTGAGAAAATTGCAATGGGATGATTCGGGGCAAATGAAGTCATTCTGTAGACATTTTAGATCTGTAAGGCACTTGCATCTCCGGTATTAAATTCGAGTCATGGTCAAAATATGGAGTTTGTGAGATAATAGTTCTAGACGAACCTAACTCTTTTCCTTCTTTTCGTTTTACCTTTTTTCAGACTTGTTTCTCCTTGGTCCCTCTCTAATAATTAATGTTTAAAAAATAGAATAGGAAGATAATCCAGATTTTTTGTGTTTTCATACTGTTTGATTGGTCGGACTGTTAGTCGGACCGAATCAGATATCTTTAAAATAATAATATACACTGTTAATTATATTTAGTATTAAAATACCAGATAATTATAAATATGATCAAATTTTATTACAAAATTTATATTATAATTTAATTACTTGAAATTCAATAAAATTCAAAAAATAATATATCTTTTCATAAAAGATTTTTGGAATATTTTGGCTAAACTAGCTCTGACCAATTAAACCATCAACCTATGTTTGGGTGAAAAAAACCCGGATTTGGGGCGACAGATTTTAAAACCTTGCTAATACTAAAAGTTTCGCTATGTTTAGCACTTTTCATCTCTCTTATATTAATGAATTGTTAAAGACGTCATTTCCTTCAAAATTTACTTATTTCCCCATGTCAGAATAGGGTTCGGATTCACTTTTGTTCCCGTTAAAATGAATCAAGTCATTATACTTATAAACATATTTTTTAATAATTTTCAGATCTGTAGATACAATTTTTAATAAAATCTGATGGTCTAAATAAAATCTTTTTCGTAAGAACGACTTTTATACGGGAGAGGGGAAAAGAAGCGCACACCACAGTGACGAGGACGCGAATCCCAGTAAAGCGTGTGAAAACTCAAAAGAGGGGAATAGCGTAAGAAAAAAAAGGGAAAAGTCCACTTTAGTATCCTGTGGTATTGTAAAAAATCAAGTCAGTACCTTGTAGTTTAAAACGTATCAATTGAGTCATACTTATTCTAATTAACATCAATTAGAGGCCCGGGCAGCTGCCCGGACCTGCCCGAACCTACCCGACCCCTGCCTGAACTACGTGGCCAGCCACGTCACCAAATTTTGATGATGTGGCGCCACGTGGACATCCATCTCCTTCTCCCCTCCTCCTCCTCCGCGTCCTCCTCCGCGTCCTCCTCCTCCTCCTCCGCGTCCTCCTCCGCGTCCTCCTCCTCCTCCTCCTCCCCGCATCCTCCTCCTCCCCCCGCGTCCTCCTCCTCCTCCTCCTCCTCCCCGCGTCCTCCTCCTCCTCCTCCCCCTGCGTCCTCCTCCTCCTCCCCCCGCGTCCTCCTCCTCCCCGCATCCTCCTCCTCCTCCTCCCCCCGCGTCCTCCTCCTCCCCGCATCCTCCTCCTCCTCCTCCCCCCGCGTCCTCCTCCTCCTCCTCCTCCCCCCGCGTCCTCCTCCTCCTCCTCCTCCTCCCCGCGTCCTCCTCCTCCTCCCATAACTATTATTTTGGGGCTGAAATGGAACTACTAGAGTCGGGTGGATTTTTTTCCAAAATAGGAAAAAAACTTAGATATATTCCCTAAATAGACAAAAACTTAATATATTCTCAAAATAGATAAAAATTTAATTCAAAAATAAATAAATATAAGGAGACGACCCATGTACAGGTCGACTCCCTCTTTGTGCCTTAAAAAAATAATTAAAATAATGGAGACGACCTGCATATAGGTCGCCTCCATAACACATTTTTTTTTAATTTTGGTCGATCGGCTTTTGACTTCAAATAAAATTTTGACATTATTATACTATGTATTTGGAAAAATTATAAACTACAAAGTTGTAGATATACATTTCAGCTTTGTACAGTAACTCGAATCAACTCAATCGGACTCCGGAGTAAAAAATTGTGTCTCCCAACCGAAATCAGTCGATCAAACTCGATCGGCTTTTGATTTCAAATTTATTTTTGATAACCTTACACTTTGAATTTGAAAAAATTATAAACTACAAAGTTGTAGATATATGTCTCGGCTTTGTATAAAAACTTAAATCACCTCAATCGGACTCCGGAGTAAGAAGCTGCAAAAATTACTTTTTTTCTTCTCTTGTACTTCGATTGAAAAAGTAATTTTTGCAACTTCTTACTCCAGAGTCCGATTGAGGTGATTCAAGTTTTTATGCAAAGCAGAGATATATATCTACAACTTTGTAGTTTATCATTTTTTCAAATTCAAAGTGTAAGGATGTCAAAATTAAATTTGAAATCAAAAGCCGATCGAGTTCGATCAACTAATTTCAGTTGGGAGATACAAATTTTTACTCTAGATTCTGATTGAGTTGATTCAAGTTTCTATGTAAAGCTGAGACGTATATCTACAACTTTATAGTTTATAACTTTTCCAAATACGGAGTGTAACGATGTCAAAAATTTATTTGAAGTCAAAAGTCGATCGAGTTCGATCGACCAAAATTAAAAAGAAACTGTTAGGTCGCCTCCATTATTTTGTAATATAAAATTGGGGTGACGACCCTTACGTTGGTGTCACCCTTTTTTTAAAATTTTAAATTAAATTTTTATCTATTTTGAAAATATATTAAATTTTTACCTATTTAAAAAATATATCTAAATTTTTTGTCTATTTTAGAAAAAAACCCGAGTCACTTTGTTCAAGACAATAGCAACACAGGGAAGTCCTCCTCTGTAGTGAAACTTGCAGTTTTTGCTTGATCGGACTCGGTAGACTGTTGAGACGTCCAGGTTGCTTAACTAATTATTTTTCTTTTGTTAAGAAGAACTAATTATTTTTCTTTTGTTAAGAAGAACTAATTATTTTTCGAAGCTATCCAAAATTCGAACACAAACTAATCTAAATCCTAAATATGATCAAACCACAAAGAGTTAAATTGATTTTATTTTACATACTTATAAACAATGTGTTCAGCCACTTGCAACATGATATATTTTTGGACAAATTACTCTCTGGTATTTGGTCATCCTCTCCATCAGGTCCCTGCATTTTAAAAGATGATTTTATCATCTCCGTGTTTGGTTAAACCTCCTCCTCTAGTCTCTGGCGCACGTTAGTAATTTTTTTTCATTTTTGATCATAAAAATGACCAAAATACCCTTCTGGTCATCTTCTCTGGCGACTCTCCAATGAACTTTTCTGGCAAAAAAAATTAAAACCTAGAAAAAGTACATCGAAAAAAACCAACATCCAGCCGCTCCGGGTCATCTTCGTCAAGCGACGCCTCTGAACAGCCAGTCGACGACGTCAGCGCAGGAGAGGCCGCAGACGACGGCAACTGCAACCCTAGAACTACTTCGACTTCAAGGAATCGAAGGAGCCGATACCCTTTGAGGAAACGGCATCGTCGACCCACTGTTCTCCTCCTCTTCCTCGTCGACCTGCTTCATCGCCTACTTGTCATCCGTCGCAGTGAAGAAGACCCCGCGAGGAGGCGGCACAGCAGCGACGCCCATAGTGTAGGTGGGCCCGAGCAGAACCTCCGTCGCCAACGATTCTCGATCTTTTCGGAAAGAAAATAGGAAAACAAGCCGCCACCATTTTTATCTTAAAAAAAATTGGATGTCTTCATAGATCTTGGTAGAGAACACCTCTCAGATACCTCTAAAAAAAAGAACACCTCTCGGAGGAAGTCGTTGTACCCCTTTTCAATGTTTTATTTATCTAGTCAAATTTTTTTCCTGATTTCCTTCTCTTCTCGTGGAACCCATTAATTTCTGGGTGTCGAAACCTTCGATTGCTTTTTTAGTTTATCAATGGAGGAAAGAAGAGAGGGAAGGAGAGGCGAGAGTGGAGAGGAGAGAGTTTTAATTTTTGGCCAGAAAAAGTCGCCGGAGTTCGCCAGAGAATATGACCGGAAGGTTGGGTTTGCCTGAGAAGATGACCACAGGGGTATAATAGTCATTTTTTTGACCAAAAATGAAAAAAAGCTGATGACGCCAGGCAGGGATCCGAGAGGGAGGTTTAACCAAACACGAAGGACAGTAAAATCATCTTTTAAAATGTAGGAACCCGAGAGAAAAGATGACCAAATACCAAGAATTAAGAAATAATTTGCCCTATATTTAATGGTCGTATAAGCATATTATGTCACTAATGATACAATATTAAACTCTACATATTTAACCCAAAAATTTAAAATAACGAGTTGATATATTTTTCATACTTACGATCAAACAACACATACCAATGTTCTAATCCGGAATCAGTTCCCACTTCCAAAATTCGAAAAAGTAAAAATGAATTACCCGAATAACCAACGCACCATTAAAAGCCAGACCCCCGGAAAGTTATCCAATCCAGTTCGCTCCGAAGGTCATCCATTGCAGATCAGTTATTGTATCAATTGTACCATCAATATCAAATCCAGATACCCACGAGACCATTGCTATTTCCATCAGTAAAACTAATAATTCACCTCCTAGTACAAACATTTACTCCCAAACGGCAATGCAAATTTAGACCCAAATCAGGTTTTTTAATTTACACAAACACAAAATACTGTAGATTGAACGTACTATATTTTAGAATTGAATGCACCTCAAATTAATACACGTGTCAATTTGTCACATGTGACCATGTCAGTTCATCACACATAAAATTAAGGGTGACCATAGTTCGAATTTGGACAAATTTGAATTACTAAAATTATGATTTGTATTTAATTTGTTCAAGAATGAATTTCGAATATAATTTAATTTTTTTGACGCTTCAAATCTGAATACAATTTTTGATGAATCAAATCTTAATCAAATTTAATTCATATTCACCCCATCACAAACATACTATTTTATGCTCCAAACATTTAAAAAGTTATTGCACAACTTTTGTTTTAACAACTTTAACTTCATTCTTAACCCCCCATAAAACCCTTCCCCCAAAACCCCGACAAAGTAGAAATTAATCATTAATTACGAAAAGATTAAACGGCAAAAGAAGGGTAAAAATAGCTAGTAAATGAACAATTAACCAGCTAGGGTTTTTTTTAATAACTTTTCACTGGTCGAGGGCGTTGGGGCCAGTACAGTAACTAACGACGTGGTTCCAGACCCACTGGACCAGGTACCTCCGCCGGATCCCGTTCATATTGTAGGTGGCGCCGTCGCCGTCCCGGAGCATCTGCCCGGTGTAGGACCCACCGCCGCCGGTGCCGTAGATCCCCTCGCAGAGGTCGGCGATCTCGACGGGGGCGACCGGGTCCGGCCCCGCGTACCAGGCGTTGACGAGCGGGTTTGTTGCCAGCTCGGCGATCTCGTGGCCGATGACGCTGACCATCCCGTCGACGCCGACGTCGCCGTTCGGCGACTTCAACGGCTTCAGCCCCGGGATGTAGCTCGGGACCGCGAACGGGTACGCGCACACCCCAGCGCACTGAGTCGCGGAGTTCCCCACCCAGGCGTACGGGAGCGTGTACCCCACGATCGACGGGAACGTGAAGTAGTGGAACCCGCATACCTACGACACTCAAAACTAAATTAGTCAACCCGTCAAATGTTGTAATATAAACTACAGATATGTTTAGCGCGCACCTGCCCGCAGAAGTCTTGCACGCGGACCTCCGATGACGTCAGCAGCAGGTAGAGTCCCGACTTGGGGTTGACGGGGAGGGGATTGGTCCGGGAGGTGACAGCGGACTTGATGACGGACTGGATGGAGAGGCGCGTGAGGGTCTTCCCGTGGGAGTAGAGGCGGTCGTTCTTCTCCCGGCCGAGGACGACGGAGCGGGAGATGTTGGAGCCCGTCTGGTCGGTGTAGAGCTGGACTGTGCGCCACCAGCCGGCGACTGAGGGAGACGAGGAGGGCGGCGCGTGGGAGATGGAGGAGATGAACCCGCGGATGATCTTCTTCTGGGCGCGCGTCCACGCGCCGTACCAGATGGTGTGGACGGTGATGTTGGCGGTGAGGACGGGGCCCATGTGGTACTTCATGTGCACGAACTCGGAGGAGCCCTCGTACTTCTTGTAGCCCCCGAAGACAGGGTCGGCTCCGCCGGCGGCCGCGGTGGTGTTCACCAGATGGGGCCATGGGCGCCAGGGGGTTGCCGGCGAGGGGAGGAGGGCCAAGAGAACGGGGAGGAGGAGGAATGGGCGTTGTAGTTGTACTAGTGGGCCCATTTTGTTTTTTCTCTCTCTGTGTTTCGGAATTGCAGAAGCGGAGGTTCGAGTAGGTGGGGCATATATACGAAATTCAAATGTAAGTGAGCAGTTTTTCGTTCTCAAACGAAATTTATCGAGTCAACATTTTATCTACATTAATATAAGACAAAATAAATTTGTTTAAGAACAATAATCAGCATGATATCAATCGCTTCGCAATTTAAAAATTTGAAGATAATATATAAAAAATTCTACTTTTATAAATAAATCTCCCATATTTATAACGAACAATGCGATAGTGTTAATACGGGAGCGAGACATATGTGATCAAATATTTTTGCATTGTTAACAAAATTTTAAATAATCAGTATGGAACAACTTGGTAAGTTTGACGCTGCTTAGTGAGTAACCTATTTGTGGTATAATAATCTAGTCAATTGAACCAGCTAATTTGCGACCGAAGCTCATTTTCGTAATGGTTATATAAATATTGTCGTTTTTAGTTTTTTTCCCTTTCGATAATGTTTTTGTTTTGTCGTGTAGGGAGGGGAGGACAGTGATTTGAGGGTAATGGAAGACAGGTGGGCCCAGGAAAGTGGGCCTACGGGTGACAGAGATAGGGGGCCATCCAACCAGATTCTCCCGTCGAATTGTTTCCCTTTGCGCGGGAAAGCTTTGTCCGCTAATTAAAATGTCTTACGTTTAAGTTATTGTGAAGTATTAATGTTTAATAATTAATTAATAAGAATATTTAATTATTATCTAGAGATTGTATTCAACTTGAATTTAGTCGGTCCGGTGAGATCGATTCAGGCCTTTGAGCAAGTTAGCTACGGAGTGAATCGCGGGGCTCTTCATTATTGCGTAAAATAGGACATGAGATTACTGTTTTATCCTCTAGGAAAATTTAGAGGAAAGAACAAGAAAACAATTTTTTGTGTTTAATTTTGAATATTGACCAATCAAATTTTAGCATATTTTATCTTGGGTTCATATCCCTTAAATAATACTAGTTTTTCTTTAATCTAAATTTTTTCATATTTTATCTTGGGGTTCATATCCCTTATATAAGTGCGGTGGCCTTTTTCCAATGCATTAACGGTGGGCAAATGTGGCTAATTAGATCGACATTACTGTTTAGATATTATATGTAAAAAATTATAATCTTTCATCTAATGACTGCACACGCTCGAACGCGCGTGAGTAGTTTCGGGTTTTTTTCGTGGGACCAGAGAAATGAGTGGCAACGATTGTGGGATTTGGATTCAGGGAGGACTACATAAAAATCATCCCCATGGTATGGACTAAATATGAGCCTTTAGATTTGATCAAATTCTTTTTTTACAGATCTGATGATCAGAATCTGTTGAGGGTATTTTCGAGTTTTTATCCAAACATACTCATTAGAGTTCCACCATTTTCCTATATAATCCCACAAAAAAAAATTTCCCGCCCCTCTTCCCCGAAGCTCCCCCTCTTCCTTAAATGGGCCTTTAGATTTGATCAAATTCTTTTTTTACAGATCTGATGATCAGAATCTGTTGAAGGTATTTTCGAGTTTTTATCCAAACATACTCATTAGAGTTTTACCATTTTCCTATATAATCCCACAAAAAAAACTTAGCGTCCTTCTTTTTATTCCCAGGTCTCCATTAACTGATTTATCAATAACTTCTTTACGGGCTCCTTAGACTCTCTCGGGTATTTAAAAAGCTGCTTATTTTATAGAGCTAAAAGGAAAAGAGTGGAGAGATTTAGTCTCATAGTGACCTGAAGAAGATTTCCGTTGTCTTTCACATAATCCCAATAGACAACCAACCAGTATTTTCTTGTCACAAAATTTTTGGTAGGTTTGCAATAACGAAATTGAACTTTGTTCTGATTTTGTTTTACAAAATTGAAGTTTGGTTTTGATAATAGACGCCGAATTTTGTTTCAAAATATTTGGTTCCAAAATTATCCGAGAAGAATTTTGTTTCAAAATATTTGGTTTCAAATATTATCCGAGATGAATGATACCAATATTAAAGTAGAATGATACCAATATCCTAGAACGATGATACCAATATTAGAGAAGAATAAAACCAATACATTCAAATGGTATACATTTTTACTTATAATGGGATACCAATATTGGAGAAGATAAAAACAAATATCACGGTGGAATGAAACCAATATCATAGTAGAATGAAACCATTGTCGTAGTAGAATGAAACCAATAACATAGAAGATGGAAACCAATATCATAGTATAACGAAACTAATATTATAGCAGAATGAAACCAATAGCATAGAAGATGGAAACCAATATCCGAGAAAATGGAAACCAATATATCTCATAGTTGTATTTTCATAAATTATAATATTTTGCTGATATTTTTTTTAATTATTTTAATTAGTGTATTTTCCAATATTGCCATTATCCCTTTCAGTGGGGATTACCCATGTCCCCACTGAATTTGAACCCACGATTGTGGGTCCATGCCTCGATGACTAATGAATTTTAACACTCATCCATATTCAATTCAGATGCAAATTTTGAAATTAGTAATTAAAAAATAAAAATATATTTTTTGTTAGATTAAAATAAATTTTTTTACTAGTTTATTCAATTAATTTCAGTACTTGCGATAACTAATCAAACACAAATAAATTATTTATCAACAAATACTTAAATCAACAGGTAACAACGTTGTTCTAACTAAATCAGATCTCTATTTCGAATCCTTAGCAATATAACAGTGTTAATTACTTGTTGAGAATTTTTTTAACCTTTCAAAAGTCAACCAATCTCGAATTTCGTTAGTACTTTAGTAAATTTGAATATCCAATGGTATAAATAACACATTTACTCTGTTAACATTAAAACAGAAGGAGAAACATAAAAGAACAAAACGGTGTGTGAATTGAAGAGGCGCTGCGAGTGGGCCATACATTAGAACGCTCCTCTTCCTTCCTAAATCCTACCTTCTCAATTTTTTTGAGAAATAATCCTACCTGCTCAGTCCCGAGTCCAAATAAGAAAACAGAGATTTCACCAAAAAAATAAAACAAGGACACAGAGCAAGGCCAGTCAAAAAAGTTGGAAGCACCCGCGCTGAGGGTGCTTGAGTTTCCAACTAGGAATATATATTTTTTAAGACCAACGTAAGTGGTTAGAATGATAATAAATTCTGCCTCATTTTTGTGAGATCGGTAGGTCGATTCTAACTCTTGCAGAACTTTTGCTTAGGACTGGAACAAAGCCCAATAACGTCTAGAGCTCCAAGATTTATGCCAACTCACTTAAATTTTCTCGAAAAAAAAAATTTTAGAAGATAAATCCTTAAAAAATGCGCCTAAATTAAAAGGCCACTGTTCAAAGAAAAATAAAATTCCCCAAAAAATCGTTAGAAAACTTTTAATTTTCATAAAAGAATTTATAATCTTTTAATTCAATATAAACTCTAAAATCCTGGATAATTTTAAGTCTAACAAATCATAAATCAAGCTCGATTAGTAATATATTACAACCAGTGTATGGGGATTAATCCATAAATATATATATTTATGGACCAAAGTCCTTCGGATTAAAGTATAGACGCCCAGTTAGTCTGTTGTTAACATGAAAATGGGGCTTCCGTGACAAGAGCGGGTCATTCGATAAACTTGTTAAGATATTAGTAAATATTGAGATTTTTTTATATAGTAAATATTTAGAGTTGGTCTTATTTAATCAAAAATATTTTCAAAATTCTAACATAGCTAAAATTTTATAGTTTAAGTCATTTGAACACAATAATATTAAATCTCATTTGGAGGAAATCTATCGCCATAAAAATATATGTGCAGTTCTAACATGGAACAATTGATCTAGTAAATATTTAAAAAAATTTCGAGAATAATCAAATATTATCGTCGTACGAGTCAATTGTCACTTCTGCTGCCCTCTTTAGGCCTAGAAAAGTGCCACTTTATCTTAGCAATGGTCCCCGCGAGTAAAATGGAAGGAAGTGCACTTGGGATCTAGGACGATGCAAGCAAACAGTTCGTGGTGGTGGAAATTATTATTACTGTGTGTTTCACTTCACAATTATGGGCATGCACCTCTGACGTTTTTCCACCGAATTCATTGAACGAATAAATGAGTACGTAGTGTGTGAAAGTGGCCACCAAAGGAGAAAGAGATCGATAAAAGTTGAACCAAGTAGTATTAAACAGATTTAAATTTGCTTAAGGATGTTTATGATTCAAGACTCGTAAATATAAAAATTATTATTAAAAAATCTGAAGCTCAAATTATTATTAAAAAATCATATCCTAAAATAAGGCCGATAATAGTCGACTTTGATATCATAAGTTAAAAAAAAGGAGGAAGAGATCTAGACCTCGCCGAGTAATTTTCCAAAAGGGAGTTTATTTCCCCGACAATTTCCTGAATGGGTTTGTCAGGGGATGTTTTCCTTGTCTGGGGTCGAGCCAGAAATCGCTCAGCGGGCAGCGTATTTTTTGAAATAAATAATGTATTACATAATTAAGTATTTATGAAATAAATAATGTATTGCATAAATACGCATTTATGAAATAAATAATTTATTGCTTAAATACGCATTTATGAAATAAATAATGTATTGCTTAAATACGCATTTATGAAGTAAATAATGTATTGCATAAATACGTATTTACGAAATAAATAATGTGTAACATAAATACGTATTTACGAAATAAATAATGCATTGCATAAATACGTATTTACGAAATAAATAATGTATTGCATAAATACGTATTTACGAAATAAATAATGTGTAACATAAATACGTATTTACGAAATAAATAATGTGTAATATAAATACGTAATTACGAAATAAATAATGTGTAACATAAATATGTATTCACGAAATAAATAATGTAAAATATAAATACGTATTTACGAAATAAATAATGTGTAACATAAATATGTATTTATAAAGGTTGATTCCGTATTTATATAATATATATTATTTATTACAAAATCATAAGTTAATAAGCTCTCGTAGCTCAATTGGTTAAAGTGCTTTTTAATAAACCTGAGGTCTTTAGTTCGATTCCAAACAAGAGCAAGCTATTTTTTTTTTGATGAAAACGCTGGAACTATAGCATTTTTGGACAAAAACGCTCTATTTTGGAGGTCTTCGGTTCGATTCCGAACAAGAGCCATTGTGTATTTTCATTTGGATTTTCTCCCCCTTGCAGCTAATTTTTTTTTCGGTGACACCAAAAAATGCTCCACTGGGAGCGGTTTTTGGCAAACCAAAAAACGATCCCAGTGGAGCGGTTTTTGGCAAACCAAAAAACGATCCCAGTGGAGCAGTTTTTGGCAAACGAAAAATACGCTGCCCGAGCAGCGGTTTTGTGCGAATAAAAAATGCTCTCCACTGAGCAGTTTCTGGCTCGACCCCAGACAAGGAAAACATCCCCTGACAACCCCATTCAGGGAATTGTCGGAGAAATAAACCCCATTTTAGAAAATTACCCGCTGATGAGCTTGTTGTTTATAAAACGGCAATTTCAGTTAGAAACAAGCATGCGACTCCATGGTTTATGAACCGTAATATAAATAACGGATCGATTATGATTCATAATTTTCACAAATCAACAAATCATCGATTAACTACCGCTACAATTAGGCATTTCACAAATCCGGTTGAATCGTGAATCGTCAATTCATGAACCGTGGCCAGACCTAATCCATGCATTCGATATTTACCGATCCTGAATACCGAATACCGAAATGCTAAAAAAAGTTCTACTGACCCCGATTCCGAAGAGTATTCGATAAATTCGGCATTTACCAAATTAAATTTTGGTAAATTCGGTATTGACCTAATTTACCATTTTTCATATTTATTATAATTTATCATTATATTTAATCCCAAAATGCAAACATCGTTTCAATAAATACAAATTTAATCTAATAAGTACAAGTCCATCAAATCTAATTAGTATAAAGTCTATCTTGAGCATCGACTTTTTGACGAGGCCAAGGAATTTTTCGATAAATTATCTATAATTTGACTTATATATTTATTAATATATTTGGTAAATTACCATTTCGATAAATTCAGTAAAATATCGGTAATTATTGAATACCGATATTTATCAAATTTCTCAAAAACTTCCTACCGAATTGATTACCAAATATCGATTTACCAATCCCGAACTATCGATTACCGAAATTTTACCAAATTTTAATTACCATTTGCTCATCCCTAGACCTAACTGCATTAACAATCATGTTCATTCTTTGTGGTTTGTCATTTTCTCGGTTATTCTCGGTTGATGATGAAGTATCCTCTAACGTAAAAAAATAAAGAAAACTTTGAGTTTTTCTAAAACTTTTTATACGAAATATATCAAAAGCATTGGAGTTCTCCCGTTTGGGTGCAAATTTAAGGTGAAAACAACGGAAAGATTGTTAGTCCTAATTGGCCATGGTTAAAGCTGTGTGTTCCTCCATTCTTACTTATACCATATGCAGTGGAAAAGAGTACTATCCATTAGCAAAAAATGGGAGAAAATTACATGTTCTAAGGCCCAGGGTGGGTTGAGTTTTTGGGATATGGAACTGTTTAATAATGCCTTGTTTGGTAAATAAGCTTGGAGATTGCTAAATAATCCCAACCTGATGTGTGCCAAGATGTTGAAAGGTGTGTATTTTTTTAAAACTGATTTCTTGAGTACTAATAAAGGAAGATTGTCACGCCCCGATAACAAGGCATGTCAACTGCCGCGGGGTAAATATTTCCGCAAGGCATCTTTATTTCTCAACTCATAAAATTCATCCTCAAGTCATAAAATCATTATAAAAAAACAAAGAAAAGTCTTAAATGAAAAGCCGAATGAATGAATGCATGTCCTCGCCTCTAGCTCTCACACCTGATCCGTCCCCGTCACATCTGAAATAAAATACGTATTTTGCTGAGTTTATGCAACTCAGTAAGTCGAACTCACAATTAAAATACATATACATGCATACACAGATTGCACCAAACTGAAACAGAATCAACGACTCAAACACACACGAGAGACTCCGGAGTACGACTATCGAGAATCTGTGGGGCACAGAAGATAAATCCTTAACGCTAGAGGCACAGAAACAAAAAGGACAGTCTCACCACATGGCACAGATATCACCGATGCTCACATAGAGTACGAAAATCTAGAGTGCTCTACGGGCACAGAAGCACCGGGATAATCCTGACCAGAACAGACAGAACTTATATAGATCACATAGCAGAATACACATACACCAATACAGATCGCATGACAAAACTGAAAACGAATTCAGATCATAGGGCAGAGTGCAAAATAAATATGACACATACTCACAATAGTCAAATACGGACAGAATACACCCCAAATACGATCATACAGACAATATACATCCATAACACTGATGAAATACTCAATTAAAAATGATATGCCACTCAAATACGGACAGACTACGTCCCAAATACGTTCATACTTTGCAGATGGAAAAGAGGTTCGACTTACCTCGTTTCCTTCTAACCTAACCTCGTCAATCCGCGTCTCTCCTAATTTCCGGCGTCCTCCTCAAGTCCCTACAGATTTGTGATCAATTAAGCACTACGATTTATCCCCGAACTTCAGCGATTCACAACAGAGACGGACAAGACAGCTTACCCTAGCGTCTCGGAAGGTGTCGTCGTGTTCTCCCTCGTCCCTGGGCTCGCCCGAAAGATCTCCTCTACCTTGAAAGAGAAAAAAAATAGAATTTCAGAAGGGTGAGCTTTAGGGTTTCGTCCATCCTTCTTTTATAGGTGAAGCTAGGGTTAAAATTTGGAAAAAATTCAATTTAGTTCCTAGACAAATTACAATTTACTCTCCCCTAATTTTGAATTATTTATTATGATTTCCTGGTCCTCACATAGATTTTGTTCATAGATGTGGCAGAGCATCCACTTTGTAAAGGAAATTATTAAGCAGGAAACTCAGTGGATGATTGAAAAGGGGAACTCAATCAGGAAACTGAGACATCCTCAGTGGATGCTAAATGATAAATTGGTTTGGAGTAAAGCAAATCATGGAATTTACACTTCAAAATTAGGTTATCTAAACTTGAAAGTCATTATTTCAGCATCTTATATCCCTGGTGGTAAAGGTCAGGAGGTGGATACGTACTAGAAGAAGATTCGGAAGCTTGACATTCCTTCAAAACTCCAAAGTTTCGCATGGAAATTTTCTACTAACAGCATGCCAACTACATTTACAATGATGATTGAATCAGATTGTGAAGTTGAAGTCAAGTTTATCAACGGAGATGCAACCACTTTTGATTGGAGATTGGAAGATTGGCCAATTGGGTCGTCACTAGATCCCGAATGAGACTTTGTGCTCCAATTGGAAGTCTCATCTATCGCCGAAATTTGCAAGCACTATTATTTTTGATTTAACGGTCTTAATATATGGAAGTGTGGTTAATTCTTAAAAAAGGGCGCAATTTTCCAGATGTATAATTGTATATGGCCCATAATGTTATTGATCAAGGATTATATGTTATTGGTCGAGGATCACCGACGAGACTGATTCCTTCTTTAGCCTAATTGTGTGTGTTTGACATTTGATTTGAAGTGGACAAGGCTCATTTGAAATACTGTCGGATACTCTCCGCAAATTAAGAAACATGATTGTAAGTTATTTTATATAGCTTCGTATTCGATATATGTTGAGAATTGTTTAGAGCAAGAGTTCGAAAAATTTATAAGTGTTGAAAATCTCTCAATCCATTGTCTTAGAATTTTGGGTTTGATATGTAGATTCTAACAATATCATCTAGTTGATGGTTGATGGTTGATATCTAATACCAACGAGTATGACATTTGAATCATCATAAAAATTTTCTAATGAATATTTAATAATAATATTTTTTAAGGGTTCCAACTCAAAAATCTTGGTAAAATTTAACAATTTTTTTAACCAATTGAATGTTTGTTTAACGGGACAAAGACAAAGACAAGAAATGTTCTCAACATTTGTCATGGATCCTAAAATTTTGAACGACAAGGTGCTAGCGGCGCTTAAAGATTCTTTTGTTAAAACATGGATTCTGGACCACTTCCTTTTACCAACTAAATTGAGCTTAATTATTGAATTGAACGATATAACAATAATTGAATAAGTTGAGCTGAATTGGGTCCGAGTCCGAGTCCGAGGAGGCGATACTCGTCTTTTGGTGCTTTTTCTGCGTAAATTGATTGAGGAGATCATTATTATGGAAAAGAATTAGAGGGTCAGAGCCGAAAGGGAACAAAAACAATAATGTTTTCCATGGGGATAAAGCAAACGCTAACAGTAAAAATTGATGTTAAGCACCACCTATATATCCAAAATTGACGCCAATAATTAGTTTCTGATTTATGACACTACGCGACTGGAAAACATATTTTTTAAGAACTAAATTATATGTCTGTCCTATGTCTGCTATATGCCAATTTTACGAACAACATTTTGCTAGTTGATTTAAAATAAAATCGGAACTCGTTGAAACAATTGGAGTTTCAAACTTACTATTTTATTCTACTCGAGATTATTTGAAAATAGCCAATCTCAGAGTTGTATTCATTTAATCTTACTACAGTTTTGTTCGCCCAATTTATTATATTGAAATTTTAGTATAATGACAGGACATGCTAATTTTATGAGCTGTTATTCTTAAATAATGTCTAACTTAAGATATTTTGATAAAGTTAAAATTTGTGTAATCTCTCGTGGAACTCGAATAAGACCTATTTTTAGACGAAAAGGCCTAACAAACGAGGGAGATTCCTAGAAGAAAGCCATAGGTTAAGTGGGAATTTAGGTTTTGAGGAAATAATTTTTTTTGGTAAGTATGTTTTGAAGAAATAATTAGTGGACTTATTGTTGGAAAAATGGGAGAAAAAGAATGGCTAAAAGAAAAGAGGAAAACTGTGTTTTCTAAATGAGTCAAAGAATTGTTCACTTGCCCTTCTATTACATTGATAGATTACCGAGAGCTTTTACAAAGTTGTAATTGCCTACCATTAAAATCTGAATTTATCAATGACTTTTATTATCCTACATTTAAATGGGTCACCATGTACTTTAAAAGATATGTAACAACCTATTTAAATTTCGAATTCATATCTTCCCGTTAAATTTCCTTTACATTTTGTTTTTAAAATTTAAAAATTACGGTTACATATTAAATTAGTAAATAAACTTAATTGCCCGGATTTAATTGTCCAACACATATTTCCAGAGATATAAGGACAACACCCATTTTCCTATTCCGAGTTGTTAACATTAACCTTGTTAATAATTCTTCGTTATCTGAGATATTCTTAAAATGATCTATTTAATTTTGGAGAACCATATCATCAATAAAATTGGTTCTTAAAAACAGTTACCTCTACACCACTCAATCCTTCTTTTCAACCAGATTTCCTAACACTTTGTAACACGGCATATCTATTCAGATTTTCATGGTCAATCTCATTTATTTGCACCTGTATACAGCTGGTACATTGGAGGCATTTTTGTTGCCAACGACACCTTGGAGGAAGATAGTTACGTTTATTTCCCAACACCTTGGGGCTGTTAGACTGCACACGCGTGGAGAGAAGGTAGAGTGGTTTCTGAGAGTAGTTATAATATGTTTTCAGATAGGAAATTTCACGATCTATAGCAATTATCACTTTGTCTTAATGATCGAGTTTCGAGAGTAAATTCATAATCGTTTAAAAGTTACGGCCATTTAAAGTTTTTGTAAAAAAATTTAAGTGGTTTTGTGTGAAAATTTTGGTCCGAATTATATTTTCTGTGCTACCTATATGATATAAATCATGTAGAATCGTACTGAGGATGATTTTAAAGTAGTTAAAATTTCCTCCTTGTGTTTTTCTGATATAATTCATGAAAAGTAGTATTCTAATTTGAATAATATGATTCTGATGTGTCATTGAAATGTCGTGATGTGAATAACAGTGTATCGCTACACGACTCAAATTTTCATGGTCAATTTCACGACTGTCATGTTATGGGTGGCAAGCTGTTTAAAAAAAGTTCCGAACCGGAGGTGTGAATTTATCTTACAATGTTGGAAGAGTTATCTCCCATTTATAATAACTAATAACTATTGTGCTCGGCCAGGAGTGAGCATTTGGATAATCCGAATCCGAATTATCCAAAAATTTTATCATCCGAAATATCCGAAAATGCTATTTCTCGATCCGAATCTGAATAGTAAATTATCCAAAATTTAAAATCCAAAATTATTTCGCTTACGGATTCGGATAATCTGAATTATCCAAATTTTTAGAAAATAAACTAAATTTTGATTTAAAAAACTCAAACAAAAACCTCACAAATTTCTCCAACAGAACACAAACATCAGCGATGCAAAGCAAAGTAACAAATATAGTAAAATTGTCGAGAGCTTCCAACTACACTTGATAACACCCAGCAAGCAATTAAGACCCACCACTAACGCCTAACTCCCTACCCATAATCATAGCTCTCACCTTTACGAGAAACTCCACGAACAAATGGAAAATAACACAGCTCAATCTAGTAGGCGACCGGAGAAGGGGCTCAGGAGATGTCGGCTTGCACGGAAAGGGGCTGCTTAAAATATGATAGGGTTTCAATTCTTTTCAGCGATTTGGAGAAGAGGAAGAGGCTGAGGTAGGTCGTTGGGTAATTTGTTTCGAGGGCCTTAAACTTACTAATTTAGTTTCATATGGTAGGCCCAGCCCAGAAAAGCTAAGTATATGGGTTTAAAAATTTGGATATTCGGATAATCCGAATTTATATTTTTTCTATCCGAATCCGAATCCGAAATAAAATTTTCGGATAATCCAAATCTGATGTGAATCTCGTTACGGATCCACGCGAAAGCCGGATCTATCTACGTTCAGATTGATGGAAATCTCGACCCGTTGTTTGCACCTTTGCAAGAACCTCGGTATGAACAACCTCGACCCGCTGCTGTAGGGAAACAAGAACCTTGATTTGATGAGGACGCCACAAACGGTGATGTAGATCCGCTTGATAAGTCGAAGGTGAACGAACGGAATCCCTCCGCTGTGTTCGAACAGTTCCGAAGAACCAAGAGAGCAAAGCCCACGTTTTTTGTACTCAAATTATTCTCCTCATTCTCATTGATAAAGCCTTTATATATAGGCAGATTGTTACAAAGAGATTCCTAATTAAATATAACTTCTAACTAGATAAATATGACTTAAAAAATAGGAAACTGAAAAGGAAAACAAGACTAGTACTCTTATGATTGATAAAAACGTGATTATCACATAATCACCTTCCTAAACTGACTTGAACTCTTAAAGAAACGAAATTCTCACATTATTAACTTCCTGAATAGACTATAATTCTTATAAAACGAAAATAACATATAATTAACTTCCTAAACAGACTCAAAAACCTTAAAAATGAAATTAATCTTCTTGCTGATCAGATTCATATCATTCCCCTCCTCTTGAAATGGATTTGTCCTCAAATCCTTGCATACGTCATGCTTTTTCCAATTCATGATCATGCTTGAACAAGTCTTGGAACGTCTTGGTTGAACTTGATATCTTCCATCCCAACAAAATAGATACTTTGAACATAAGCAATCTGAAGTCCTCTCCAAATTAAAAACCAAAATCTTACTTATTTGCACAAGCCTTTCTTTGAACTTCAAACTATTCTAGAAGTTGATCAACGATGAACCTCCAACATAATTAAACTTGTCCACACCTAAGAAGTCAATATGTTCAACATGTAAATCAGGAGACATGTAAGATATGGGTTGGACATCTTCCTTGTCAACTAAAACAACAAGTTCTTCTTGTTCACCATCAATAGCAGTTAAGCACTTCTTCATATGAACAACATCCTCCAAATCTGATTCATTGAACAAATCCCTCAAGTAAAGAAGTGACATGGCATGGTCATCAAAATATTGTCCATCGAACAAGTCAATAGAATATTCACCAAATTCCTCCCATGTCAAAACCTCTTCTTCAACAATCACTTCAGGTGTAACCTCCAAATCGTCAGAACTACATACCTTCCCCTCAATGTCGTGCTTAGTGTTAATGGTGTTCTCCCTCTTTCCATTGACTTCTCCAACAAAATTAGCTCCTGAATTCTTCTCATCTTTGACCCTCATCCTCCTTTGTTGAATTTGTCTTCCGCTACAGACATTAGGAACATCATGTATCCTCTCTTGTTTGCACACTATCCGGTCCACCTTTTCGCTGAGCTTCTTGACCTCCGTTCTCATTATATGCCTCATCCCACTAAGAAGGGCATCCATAAACGTGTGGGGATCACCAACCAATAGTGCAACACCTTCAAAGGATCTTCTTGAGTAGTTATAATACATTCTTGCAGATTCTCTTTTTTTCTAATTTCAACTTTTCTTTTCTTTTTTTTATTTTTTTTTTCAGCCTTCTTTCTTCTTCTTTTCTTGGCTGCCTTCTTCTCTATCTTTCTTTTTTTCGGAATTTTTTTCCTCTTTTTTTAGTTTTTTTTCTTTCTCCAACTCAGAATAAAATAAGAACAATAATTGAAAACTAATGAAAACAAAAACGAAATTTAAAGATAGATGATCTGAAGTAGAGCCTAAGCTCTGATACCAACTGATGTGAATCTCGTTACGGATCCACGCGAAAGCCGGATCTATCTACGTTCAGATTGATGGAAATCTCGACCCGTTGTTTGCACCTTTGCAAGAACCTCGGTATGAACAACCTTGACCCGCTGCTGTAGGGAAACAATAACCTTGATTTGATGAGGACGCCACAAACGGTGATGTAGATCCGCTTGATAAGTCGAAGGTGAACGAACGGAATCCCTCCGCTGTGTTCGAACAGTTCCGAAGAACCAAGAGAGCAAAGCCCACGTTTTTTGTACTCAAATTATTCTCCTCATTCTCATTGATAAAGCCTTTATATATAGGCAGATTGTTACAAAGAGATTCCTAATTAAATATAACTTCTAACTAGATAAATATGACTTAAAAATAGGAAACTGAAAAGGAAAACAAGACTAGTACTCTTATGATTGCTAAAAATGTGATTATCACATAATCACCTTCCTAAACTGACTTGAACTCTTAAAGAAACGAAATTCTCACATTATTAACTTCCTGAATAGACTATAATTCTTATAAAATAAAAATAACATATAATTAACTTCCTAAACAGACTCAAAAACCTTAAAAACGAAATTAATCTTCTTGCTGATCAGATTCATATCAAAATCCGAATCCGAACAAAAAATTATCCGAATCTGAAAAAAATTTTGGATATCAAATTTGGATATCGAATATCAGATTTTTTGTTCACCCCTATGCTCGGCTCCATATTGTTCTTTGTTCACGAATATAACAACGAAAAACGAGGGTCAATGAAAAAAAATAGTTACAATGGAGAAGATATTGGAAATGGCTCGAAATCATATGGACCTAGAGATCGCTAGTGTCCTAGTGCTCGCTAGGAGAGGCAAATAGAAGCTGCGGGTTTTGGTGGCCTAGTGCTTGCTTGGTGGTGCTGGCAGCCGTTTACCAGTTTGCTCGAATTTTTGTTTTGGACTCATAGGATAACCTAAATAGATTTTTGTGGTGTGCATAAGTTTGTATCAGACATGTTACCTTAGTTGATGTATGACTTTTTGGCTCAAATCTCATCAATAAAAATTTTCTTTCTTTTCATAGACGTAAGCATTAGGCCGAACAACGTAAATTTTTTGTGTCTGTATTCTTATGTGCATTATTGTTCTCTTGAGATGAATTCCTAACAAACGATGACAAATATACAAGTGAATGGAAGTCCTGATTATATGTGGATGATATATTTTTGTTTATTCTCTTGATATTCTTAGAAAAATAAATTTATTCGCCGTCGACAAATTGTTCTGTAATTGCTACGTTTTCCAAACTAACTTGGTCAAAGAGTTGCATATCACCCAGCTGCTTTCCCAAAAAATTTGTACGAGAACATTGAATATATGAAAAGGATATTCCTAAGGATGAGTTTGAGGCAGCGATACGCATCCATTTGAATTTTTTTTTGTTTGAGGTTGAAACAATCTAGTATCAAGACACTGACCGTTGGGCCAGCCTTCGTGGGTCGCGTATAGCTTTTCTGGGCCAGCTTTTTGGAAATCTTCGTGGACCATATCGAGGGCTTTTTGGGCAATTACTGGTCTAATGGCTACTGTATTTTATTACTCTAGTTCTGTTAGTACCAGATCATATTTTCACAAATTACAACACTTTTGTGTTGTTCTTTGGGAAAATTTGAGACTTACTTTGTATCATGGGGACGGAAAGAAATTTGTGCTCTTGTCGACATCGATGGTATTCTTTTCCTGATACGATTTATTCTAACAGATTTTATCATATCAAAGTTTTGAAGAGGTCGACGATTGCGAGAGTACAAATTCTCTTTCTGGCACATATAATATTATTGTGATAAAATTTAACCTATTGAAAAAAAGACACTAACCGTTGTATTTTAACTAAAAATAATAGTTTTAATAGAGCAATCCCACGAGATTAATTTAAGTGCACAGGTATATCCATTTAAATTACTGGATATCATATATACGGATTCTTACTGGGGGCTATCGATATTCGAATTAAATAAGACTTTTAATGATGACAAAAATTATCTAACAAATAACTAACACTACTGCATTTCAAAAATAAATTTTCCGACCCATTTCATGAACTTTTGAAGGCAACATAAAATAGATGGTACAAACATGCACTTAGATAACTGATGATGGAGTTGTTCTAACTTAATTAACTTTCGAGTTCGAATCTTGGAATACATCAATTTTAAATACTTGCTGTGAGAACTTTACCACATTTCAAAGATCTCATCCAGCTCGAATCTAGATTAGTTGGTTCGGTGGATCGAATACTAGGTGGTATAAAAATACATAAAATGGATGGGCTAACTAAAAATATCAAATGAGTCAAAGCACTGAGCCCATTCCCCCGGGCCTTTTATAAGCAAACTAAAACCACAAACCAAAACCCTAACTTCGAAATATATAACCTTCTCCTCCCTCTCCCTCCTCCCGCCGGCAGCAACCTTACCAAACTTTAGGGTTTCCGTTTCCTCAGGGAAGAGAGAGAAACCATGGCGGTCTACGCAGCTATGAAGCCCACAAAGGCGGGTCTAGAGGAGCCCCTGGAGCCTGTTCACAAGATCAGGATCACACTCTCGTCCAAGAACGTTAAGAACCTCGAGAAAGGTAATATTTCTTTTTTTTTTCTCTTAATAGTAAATATCGTACCTTTTTCATGCTTCAATTTTCGTGGACTAAGAATTGAACGAGGAAAATTGTGTTTTTTTTATATTTAGTTTGCGCTGACTTGGTTCGGGGTGCGAAAGAGAAGAGGCTTAGGGTTAAGGGACCCGTGAGGATGCCTACTAAGGTCCTTCATATTACCACCAGGAAGTCCCCCTGCGGTGAAGGTAATTGATTATGTTGCTCCTTTTCGTGTTCGATTTGCTCCGTTGTTTCGAGTTGAGATGATTTTCAAGATGGGACGTTGTTGACCTCATTGCATCAGTGCTTCATTTAACCCCGTTGAGTTGCCGCTGTTTGTTCGGAACTTCTAGGTTACCTTGCCTCGGTGCATCCGAGTTTGATGATTGAACTAAATGCTTATGGTGTTGTTATTGAACTTCCATATCTGCTCTGTTCGGACTCTTCTGTGGGGCACACCGCACACTGGTTGTTCTAATTTTGTTGTTGTTATGATTACTTAGGCACCAACACATGGGATAGGTTTGAGCTCCGGGTGCACAAGCGTGTTATTGACCTATACAGCTCTTCTGAAGTTGTTAAGCAGATTACCTCCATCACAATTGAACCCGGTGTCGAGGTCGAAGTTACAATCGCTGATCAATAGGTATTGTCTGAGAGATATGAAGTAGGCTTTGTGTCTGAGAATAGTTCCGTTTTGTTGACATTTGTGTTTGAAAGTATCTGATTTTGGTTTGCAGAGTGGATGCTTTTTATTCCGTTCATTTTGTTAGACACAATGTACTTTCAAGGTATCTCAGTATTAGTTAATCTTTTGCGTTTAGCGTTCTTCAATCTCTTCCCATGGTGTTCTCGTATCAGTCACCTGAAATTCGCAATTGCTGAAACCGTTGGGCTGCCTATTTGTTTTCATTTTTACAATGGCACGGGTTCACAGTAAGTCTCGTCATTTTGTTGCCCTTTTTGGGGCCTAATTTGTTTGGCGGTTTTTTCATTGATGTCTTTTAATATGTAAGTTTTGAACTCAAAACGAATTGAAGTTTAGATCAATTTTTTTACATGGTGCAAGTTCTTAGATTGGACATATTGATGAATGGAAAATGGAAGAGATACTCTGCGGGGCTTTGGGATATATTAGATTTGCAAACGATATATTATAGATGCCTTTTCTCGACCTGGAGCTGACACGTCAGCCTAACAAAGGCCTCTCCTTGTGAATAACGTGGTAAAATGAAAATAATTAGTTTGTCTAAAATTTTTATTTGGATACTACGATTAATCTAGATTAGAGTTGAATAAAAAGTTTGAAAGTTGGTAAAGTTCATCACTGCATTTTACCACTGCATTTTGAATTTCAGATTTTTGGTTAAGCTATAAAATAACTTATTTATCCAAGTAAGCATGACAATATTTAGTTGTCCATGAGCAAAACGATTCTATGTTTGTGTAATCCCTAGCAATTAATAGGGTACGGACTATGGAGTATGTCTAAATTATTCATACAAGGTAATCAAGATATTAAAACTCGAAAATAAAACGATTGGAAAAATATAATATTATCATTCGTTGGTAAATGGATAAATTTTTTTTTTCCAGTGCTTGGGTCATTAGAGAACTCGACACATTTGGAAACAGAAGTCTACAAGCAATACTTGTGGGATTGAAGCGACGAGGTAAGACCCGGAAGGAACACACACACCAGCATAAAGCTTATTGATGGTCTTCCTCTTTGTCATGTTCCATCTCTTCTGCATCTTCGAAACGCTGATCGTTTATTTGGAGCTGCAAATGCAAATATTTGTCAGCATCACGATAAGGCGGCCATGTATATCACTGCAGAACATTGCAAGAAGTTCATGACGGAAGTTTCTATCTCCACGGAACTGGATATCAAACCACCCGAGCGTACTAAAGTATGAAGAAAGAAAAGAAGAAAATGGCAAGCCAAGCAATGAAGTTCACTTCACAAGATGGGAGATGGTAGACAACCTGCAGTACGTTACGAGCTAGGTCATGGTCCCCGTTAGAATGGCCAATGGAGCTTGTTTGATTCTGTGAAATAAGCCAGTCGGAATCTTCTCCATCTGAAATGGCAGGAAATACACTCGAGAGAAATGGCAAGATATCATCCCAATATTGCTAAGATCGGCAGGTCAATCACGTACCCAAATCTCCGGCATTAATGCCGTTAGCACTGAAAACCCAGTTATGCCCTTCTCCTCCTTGATCCTCTGAAGACAAACAAATGAAACACATTGGATCAGTGCCTAACAGCAGCATGAACTTCGGACAAGGAATACAACAATTTGGCTCAGTATAGAAACGCACCATCAACAGGTTCAGGATTCAGCTCAGCACACTCGCAAAACACTTGGAACAATGTCTCCACTGGAACCATAACAAAAGATATGCGAATAATTAGCTGACAAATAGGAGAAGCAGAATAAGCTCGACTTGGACATCTTCACCAGGCTCATGAAATTCCTTACATTGGTCAGGATCGGAAGGGATGAGTCTCATCTCTGTAACTTTAGATAGATCAAAGGCCTCATTACTTTCTGAATCGGAACCTCCTGATTCATCCTCATCAACTCCGGTCTCGATCTTTGACATCGTAAACAATCAGAGAGGAAATATACGAGAAACATACCAAATCCCACACAAAAAGGCAACAAAATGGCCAATGCAAGATAGGACAAGAGTACCAGTTCGGGAAGACTCTAATTTATCCAAGTTGTTCTCCAATTCTAAGTTTGTAGCCTTTCCTTGTAGCTACATTATTGCAACTGATTAAACAAAAATGCCAGTTCGGGAAGACTTTCTAATTCTCCGGAAAGGGTAAACTTAAACCCTCAAATAATTTTGGCCACGCCGAAAACTTGTACAACAGCTTCCAAGGGGCAATCTCTATGGACAATTCAAGTGGCTCTTCCTCACAGCTCAGTCGCAACGAAACCATGTCCGCATTGGTTCAATGACACAGAAAAGCCGTACAAACCCGAGCCTAGGCGATCCATACTCAAACCGACGCACGCTATTCCTAAGAAACAAAACAGAGACTAATCGAAACGGGTGAGTACCTGAGTGTAAATACAAGGGGAAGGGTAAGCCTCGGGGTCCTTCGAGACGGCGTGAAGAGACATCGACAGGAAATCCACCGCGTAGCCTCTCTCCCTGTCCACGTCACTCAGCCACACCACCTTCCTGCCCCATCAATCTCTTCTAAGCTTCTCTCTCTATCCAGAGAGAGGACAAATTGGAAGATATATTTATATATATACGAGGAAAATGATGGAAGTGTACCTGGTGGAGACGTACAGAGTCCCGGGGGATTCCGGGGAGCGGTCGCCGACGGCGACGGAGACGCCGGGCTGCACGTGCATCAGCTCCTCCCCGTTGTCGGCGTCGAGGACCGGCTCTCCGGCGCCGTCCCCTCTCCTCTCCGCGAACCGTCTAAGCCCTAACACCATCCTCTCTCTCCCTCTCTCTCTCTCTCTCCCTCTCTCTCTCTGTCCAGTTTCGCCACTGGTAGCTTGGGAAGGTTCAATGTCCTCGCGCTAGGGTTTTTCCGAGGTTTTGGGCCTTCCCAGAATTAGAACGGTCTTTTTATAGAATGAATTAGAACGTCTTTAGGTTTTAATTTTTTTTTTTGAAAAATAAGGTGGCGCAAAATCTATATAAAAAATAAATTATAGACATAAGACGAGAAATCAAAGCAAAAATACGAACACAAGATAAGAAATCGAAGCGGAACACGAAAGCCAGTCTGATGACAGCAAAGTGACACGGGGGGAGTGATGGGCGGTCTAATAGAGCACAAAGGCTAACGACTGGGATGGAGTTCTGCCGAAGCAAGCTTCGACTAAAAACCTCAAGACACCGTCAAAAAAGCATCTGAATGCAAAACACTCAGATAAGAGCCAAAATCGAAGTAAATCGACCAAAACAAAGTATTACGAACAATTCAATAAATTGCTCTAAACTAACTGATCCAACTTAGAATTTTTAGGGCCCAATTTTTAATTCGTTGCTTTTCAGAATTTCGTTTACAAATTCACACTTCATGTTTCGTGGACTCAAATAAAAATATATGACTTACCAATTCCGAACTACTTTGGTTGGATGATGAAATTCGTATCCAAAATCCACAACTATAACGCGTCCCTACTAGATTTGGAGATATTCATTAACAAGTTAATTCTCAAAATGCTTTCATTTTGAAAGCGAATTACTAAATAAATTCAATTAGAAATCGATTTGCAAGCTAGACAAATTTCGACTTATTTTTGTCACCAAGAATGGGGTCCGTAAACTATAAAGTTCTTATAATTTACATGAACTATATCAACATTCCAAAGAAAAATATGATTCCATAATGAGCGGTGCCTACAGATATCCAGACATACTCATTTTAATGGGCAACTCTCCAAAATTTATTTTTTACATTTATTAGACATAAAACTCCAAATTTCCTTAGGTGAATCGAATTCCTTACCATTCATTACTTACACCTATGAACTACAATCTGTAGACATTGTGATTTCTTTTCCCAGAGAGCGGACTCCCCTCATTTAGGCAAGTCGTTTCGGAGAAAACGCAATTTTAAAGGGAGAATATACGGGTTACATGTTATTTTAATTCACTACTAGATATTTTAAAGGATATCAAACAGAAGAGACTCGAGACGGTCCGAGAATACTTCAAGGATAGATGCAGATTTCGACAGAAATTGATTTAGAACAATGGTTCAACGACAGAACAAAAACACCCAAACCACATAGTGTGCTTCACAGCAAACAAGTTCAAAATTAAGTTCCACTATGTGTAAGAAGCTACAAATAAGGTCCAACGACAGATGCTATGAACTCAAAATGCATCAACCTCCTCCATTACTTGCCTTAGGCCACGAGGGTACTGGCGGTTGTGGATTCACTGCAACAATCACAGCAAGAGAGTCAGCGAAATGCGTATCGAAACAACTACAGCAGAAAATTCAATAAGCAAAGGTAAAACTAAGATTATAGACATATCACTGCACACATTCTCAAACTTGTTGAAAAGTGGAAGACACAACGAAGAGCAGATCAAATTCCAGAACAAGCTTACTATTTCCAGACGGGAGGAAGCTTCTTTGTCTTCTTGTAGTAGCGGGCGAGCCTGTGGATCCTGCTCTCAACAAGAATCAACCTGAACTTGGAGTCCTTGTCCTTCCTGTTCCTCTCCAAATGCTTCCTGATGGCAACTGCCTTCTTGATGAGGTGGTACAGATCCTCGGGGATCTCCGGGCCAAGGCCTAGCCATCAAGATCAAACATATCACTCGACGCAAACACACACCTCTCCACCCAAAAAAACCAGCTTACAGAATCCCAATCAACAGTTCAGGTCAAATCCAATTGCCAAACAGCTCAACACAATCATAATTACCGTGAGCCTTGAGAATGCGAAGGATCTTGCTCCCGGTGATGCTCTTGACCTGCGCAATACCGTGAGAATCCCTAAGGATAACACCGATCTGAGACGGGTTCAGACCCTTCTTCGCAAGCTTCTGGATCTGCTCCTCCACCTAATAACGCAAACACAAACCCTAAGCATTCGTTCTCCTAACTAATACCCACAAATAATACGATAAAAAAAAAGAAAAAGACTGATCCATCGGGAAGAAGACTAACATCTACAGCGGCGGTCTTGAGCCAGCTGGGTGGGGTCCGCTTGTAAGGAAGCGCCGAGGACGAAATACCCTTTCTGCCCACCCAAACCACGACCAGATAAGACAAAACGACAGCGTTTCACTTGAGAGAGTAGAGGAAAAGAGCGAAAGGTCTTACCCGCCCGAGTGCATACGACCCATGGCTACGACGGAGTTAACTGACTGACGGCGGCGAGAGCGCTTCTTTCTCCGGTTGGGGCTGTTAAACTCGAGATTTTGCAGAGCGAAACCCTAATAGGGTTTGATATATATATAAAAGGAATTGGGTCAGTTTTGAGTTGGAATGGGCTGTGCCTAATGGGCTTTGTCATGTAAGCTGGGTTTTTGCGCTATTTCTACACCATCAATTAATATATGTTCGAGTTGAGATTTTTGAAATGTAGTAAAAAAAATTTCACAATTAATTTACACTCACCTATTGATCTAAGTATTAGCTAAGTTGAATTTGGGGTGGATCTTTTCTGAAATAAGTTCCATTTTATCTTATTTTATAAAAGAATTTTAGGTATTTGGTGCATTTTTATTTGCGACTTTTTCAGTAATAATTAAGTTTCTAATCCAATTATATATATATATATATATATATATATATATATATATATATATATATATATAATTTAAGTCCACGCTCCAAATTGAATAATCCTTAAAAGGCAGTGAGCTTTGAATTGCATTTGAAGTTGTTTGAATAACAATGGGAGTTTCTACGATTAGTAAGGTTTTGATTTGAATTAAGAAAGTATCGGGTTCAAATTTTAATATTTTATAATATTCGATTCTTAATATTTTATATTGAATTTTTTGAATAATTTTTGTATGCTAACATGTGATTAATATAACGGGTTAGTGCCCCTCGAACTTTACCCCAAAAAAACCTAACAACCAATCATTTCATCACAATTGGTCAACAAATCCCATAAAGTTGAGTGCAACATTATTTTCATCAGGCATTGAACTCATAATCCGTCTCAATATCAGAAATGACCTCTTTGAAATTATTAAGAAAAGCATATCACTAGAAATATTTCAAATAGTTTAGTGGAGACTATCTTCCTCACAAGTAGTCTAAGAAAAGGAGTATATATTAATATGTTTGGTTGCTTTCATTTGGTGAAATTTATTTATAAGTCCTAACATGTTAATATATGGTTATGAACGACAATGGGCTTGCGAGTTGGGCTAATATGAGAGAATCATACTTATATTCAGATATTTTTTAAATATATAATCTAAGTTATACATGTAAATGTTTTTTTTTCAATTGAATTATTTAATAAAGACTTAATTGTTTGAAATTTTGTGAAAAAAATGTTTCAGTTATTTTTTAGGGGTATACTATTTGGGTTATTGAAATAAGTATAAATAGTTTGATTCAAGATTTTCTAAAAATAAACATAGTAAAATCTGACATTTTGTAATAAACATAAAAAGAATTGATTTGTTATGATTTCCCAAAAAAATTTAAGTTCTAAAGTAAGAGAAGAATTAGAAAATAATGGTCAATTATGGATATTTCAATTGATTTATTTCATATATAAATAGTAACAAAAAAGTGTGCATGATATTGGGCAAGATCTTGTTAGGATTCATATTACCTACATTTTTTGGGAAAAAGCATATATTCGTTCATTAATCAAGACATAGCTAATAGCAACGTCAACATACAAATGACAGCTTTAGATGCTAAGTAATAAGTAGAATTCACTCTTAATAAGTAAACACTAGAACATTAATAACATGAAATGCGATTAGTTAATATTTCAGTCCCTCAAACAACATCATCAAGCTTCTCTTCAGATTCCTCGCAGCTCCCTTGGTCCTGAACAAAGGTAATAGCATTATCGGCTCTATAGTCAATAGAAGCGGGCAACTGGTCGGCTCTCCACTCATCGAAAGCGGGCAACTGGTGGTCCGCCTTAGAATACTCCTCGCAAATTTGCTCCGCTATGTGCCCGTCGCGCTCCTTCTTATCCTTATCTTTGAACACGACCTACATGCTTACCCTCTAATTTGAAGATTGTCACAAACCCTTATCCTCATCATCTTTAAAAATAAGAATCTCGGTAGGATTCAGATAATAAAATATCGGATAAAATGAAGGCGACCTCTGAGTCTTTATTATTTAAAAGTTATTGAACTTTCTAAAAATTATATCCTACTTAATTGTTTGCAATGGCAAGAAGACACTAAAAAAATATGTACACAATTGATTCGTTAATTAAAACGATTGTCGTCCCTATATATTGTCAGATCTTGGAGTTTATTTGTCATAATTTGTGTGAATTTTATTACAACAAAATTTCACCAAAATAGATAAAATTATCAAAAAAATTTCAAAGACAAATAAACAAAATTCACTTTTTAAAAAATGATACATAAAAATTTTAAGAATTTTATTTATAGATAAAATAAAATTTTGATTCTTTAAGAAACAAATGTAACATAGGTGAATTCTATAAAAAAATTGTAACATAGGTAAGAGAGAGGATTTACAAATTTTTTTTATTGAGCTATGATGTTTTAGGTTGATACAATCATATTGGAACAAATGTAATTCTAATTAATTTTTCTTAGTTAAAAAGACATGTCATAAACAATGTTCAATTAATGTGAAATATATTGCCTTATAGTTTTCAAATGTGTATGCTAAATTTTGTTGAGTTCTAATTTGTAAATGGCTTTAATTTTCTACTTTAATATAATCACTATTTATAATATTATATAATTCTTATTCATTTTTAAAATTATTATTATGTTATGTTGAGAAAAGTATAAGCTCAAGTCTCTATTAATGGTGGAGCCAAGGAAGAAAACAGAGATTGAAGGTGACACCAAAGATAGAATTTGGGAAATATTTGGTATATCCAACTCTTACCAAAAAATGATTACAAGCTCATATTATATACTAAGATACAAGGAATCAAAATCTGTACAAGAATATGCCTAACAATAAAAAAGAATACTGTTGATATAAGAAAATCTCCCTTGAATTTTGTGCCAACTAATCATTTGGTGATAACAATTTTTGTCCTTTATCGAGAAAAAAACCTCCTCGTGCTCCAAGCTGAGAAGCAGACGCGTGGTGAGTCATACTCACGTGAGACGAGGTATATCGTAGCTTGTGTGGGTTGCAACTCATTTTCTTCATGATGAGCCATATACGATGTTTTGTTATTGGGCCCAAAATGCCTTCACAGTTGTAGCAACCAGGTTTCTTTCTTGCTCGTCTACTTCCCCTTGTTCTGGGCTGATTTGATCATTGAATTTCAACATCTCCCCACAAGCTGGACTGTGGATGCTCGACAATCCAAGGTTGGACACATGAGAGTAGAACAAGGCAGGTGACAAGGGCTTGGTGAAGACATTTACAATCTATTGCTCCACAGGTATATGGAACAGCTTAATCAAGCTAGTTGAGATCCTTTCACACATGAGATGATAATCTATCTCGATATGTTTGGTCCTCTCATGAAATATGGGATTCTCAGCTATGTATACGGCTGATTTATTGTCATAAAATACTGAAGCAGTGCAGGATGTTGAATTCTCAAGTCTTGTAGAAGAAAAGTGAGATATTGAATTTCACAACTTACAAATGCAATAGCTCTGTATTCTACTTCAGAGGAACTCTGATAAACCTCGGCTTGCTTATTAGATTTCCAAGATCTATAGAGTTTTCCAAATAGACATTATAGTCAGTCGGTGATCGTCGTGTATCTGGGCAGCATTTCCAGTGTGCATCATAAAACCACATAAATTTAGTTCTGCAGAAACAGAAAAAATCCAAGTCCTGGATGTCTTTTCATGTACCTAAGCACCCGATGAACAACATTATTGAGGACTATCAAGATTAGTTAGGAATTGACCGAGCTTGTGAAATGAGTAGCAAATATTGTGCCTTGTATTGGTTAAATACAATAATTTTCCAATGATCTGTTTGTATGAAGCGAGGTCTGCAACAACTGCAAAATAAGCTTCAACACTAAGCTACAAATTAAGCACCATAGGAGTCTGTATTCCCTTGCAGTTCTCAAATCATGCTCCTACAAGCATATCCACTGCATATTGTCGTTGAAAAATATGTATGCTTTTCATAGATCTTGCCACTTTTAAACCTATGAAGAATTGAGTTTTCCTAAATTATTTATCTCGAGCTTAGCATTTAAGAAGTTTTTGATCTCTTTGATAGATTTCATATCATTTCATGCTAGAATTATGTCATCCACAAACACAAGTAGGCAGGCCATAGAGTTCTTTTTTGGCAAAGTGAACAAGAGAAAAGAGGCCAATTTAGCAAACCATTGTCTGTTGGTTTGTTTACGACCATACAATGACTTCTTCAATCTGCAGACTTGGTTCCTTGCAGCATAAAATCCAGAAGGCAAGATCATATAAACTTCTTCATAGAGATCTTCATGCAAGAAGGTATTATTCACATTCAATTACTTCAAGAACCAGTTCTTGCTAGCTGATATATCCAGGATCATTTGAACTGATGTGAGCTTTACTACAGGTGAGAAAGTGTTTATATCATCAATACCGAAAGCTTGAGTGCATCCTTTAACCACTAACTTTGCCTTGTATCTCTCACACTCCCATATGCATATCTTTTGATCTTGAAAATCCATATGTATCCTATCGGTTGCTTACCAAAAAATGATTACAAACCTACCTTATATACTGAGATAAAAGGAATAAAAAATTGTACAAAAATATGCCTAACAATAAAAAGGAATATTGACGATGTCAGCAAATCTCCCTTGAATTATGTGCCAACTAATCATTTGGTGATAACAAATTTTGTCCTCTATTGGAGAAAAAATCATCTTCGTGCTCCAAGCTGAGAAGCAGACACGTGGTGAGTCATGCTCACGCGAGGAGAGGTGTATGGTAGCTGGTGTGGTCTGTAACTCATTTTCTTCTTGATGGGCCGTATAAGATATTTTGTTTTTGGCCCAAAATGTCTTCACAAGTGCAGCAACCAAGTTTCCTTCTTGCTCATTTTCTTCTCCTTGTTCTGGATTGATTTGATCACTGAATTTCGACAAGTTACTTATTCAATCTTGCTATTTGTGTTTTTACCTATCCTAGTGATACCATTAGTTTGCTTTTACACTACGTGTCGTATAGATTGATGATATTGCAATTTGATTATGTAGGAAAAAGAAAGAAGTTATTACAATTTGGTTTCAAACAACTGAACAAGTATTGGTCTTCATAACCATGTATGCAAACCTCGAAGATACATGTTCGCATTGTTTGCGTGCATTGAATAATATATAGGAGATTCCTCATATCGTCTACATAGTCTAAAATATTGACGTGAGTGAATCTGGATGTAGATTTCAAAATAAATTTTTAAACAAAACGAACTCAATCTGAATACTTCAATGTATATTTAGATCTCTAAATCAAGATTTGGATCCCATGTTTATATTATATTTTATATATAATGATAATCAAATATATATAAGACAACAACATGACATCGTATTAATGAACAGAATAAAAAGCATAGGAGGAAGCAAGCTATGTCTTACCTGTGTATATGACCTATGACTCTGCCACGACGTAGCTAAATAACTACGGAGGGTTGACGATAGGTTTGAGGGTTACCGCTACCACTGTGCATACGACCTATGGCTGCTGCAATGGAGACATGTGACTGTCGAGGGTTCATAAAAGGTTTTGAGAGCTACCACTGACGTCTTGGAATTTTGAAAAAAGAATTATATATATATAATGTGATTTTGGGGTGAGGTTTTTAGGCCTAATGACTTGGGCTTGGGAATTTTTGGATGGGCTTGATAACTGGGCTGCGTGAATCATACCATATGTCTTTACTTCTTCTGATAATCTCTGACTTAAAGGTGAATTGTCGGATCCTATTTTTTATATTCTCTAAAATACAAAATCTAAGTTATGTGTATTATTTTGTTATTCCAATTGAATTATTCAATAAAGACTCATTTTTTTGAAAAAAAAAATTAAGATATGGGGATTTCAATTCATTTACTTCATATATAAATAATAATGAAAAAAATCCATTAGATAGTTTGAAATTCTTTGCACTATTATAGATTTGTGTGTATGTATATAATATAATATGATATACAAATTAAGAAAAAGTTATATGACAAAAGTAAAAAAATAAAGTTATTTGACAATTTTTAAAGACTTTTATTCATTATTTTTCTGCTTTCCTAGGACTACTCCCATGTAACGTGGGCCAGAAAGGTCACCAATAAGACAAAGTACTTTTTTTAAAAAGAAAATGGGAGTCGTTGGTGACCAGGGTCGGTTGGCCGACCCTGACACTAAACAAGTCGGGAGGGCTTAATTACTTTTATTTTTTATTTTTCAATCTAATCTCAATAATACATATCACAATATTATTCGTTAAAATATATATTGATATCCTACTTTGTAGTTTCCACTAGGCTTTATGTATTGAAATAGGCCTCCGCAATTGTGTACCCTTGCTGATGCAAAATTGTATAGGCCATGTAACTACCAGGATAAATTAGAGTCTGAGCGGCGATCCTAAAATTTTGTAGGGAGATTTCTGTCAAAAAGTAAAAGAAATTGAGGTGAATGCGAGTTGAATTCTTTTATTACAAATAAATAGATACACTTATAACAAATTCAATCTAATTTATTTACGACCTTCCAAATACTCTTTAAAATTCTTGTTTATCTCAAATTTTTGAAAGGTAAATGATACACCTATCACAATGCCAGGATTTGAACCTGGACGTCCAAGATATTTACAACGTCTTGTGCTGGTGACCTCCAAGATATTTACAACATCTGATATTTATAAATTCTAACAACAAACCCGAATAAAGAAATTAAGGTTACAAAAAAAGGCAACATAGCCTCCAAAATATTAGCAAATTATAGTGGACATTAGTGTTAATGGTTAATGTGTTATCCTCAGAGGTAGACAAAATCTAAAAAACATATGACAAGCTCATCAAAGGTGTTGCTTCTTCATCCTCTTGTTCGTCCTTGCTGAACCCTCTGAAGTCAGCAATAGTATCAGCTGTGTTCTGCTTCTTCAAACCTTTTCTCCCTCCATACCCGAACTTCAAGTTCCTTGCTTTCCTCTTCTTCTGCGCAGATGGCTCCTTCAGCTTCTCCGCCTGAACCTCCTTCCCGATCCTCTTCGCCTGCCTGGCCTTCCTCCTCTCCTCCAACTCCTCGACCTAAGCCTGCGCTTCACATTCTCCATATGAGCATCCGACTTCACCATCTCCGCGTGGTAATCAGCAGGCCTCAGAAAAGGTTTCCCCGCGGACTCGAGCTTCTCGAACGCCATCCTCGTACCCTCCAACGCCAGGTCATCGTTGACATCCGCCTCTCGCCCCTGATCAACCACTACAGAAAGCGAGTGCCCCCACACTGCATTCTCGAGCCACCGGATTTTTTTTATCTAAGTAATTGTTGGGATATACTAATATTTTTTTAATAATATTGTTAATTTTGATTTTTTTTCCCTTCGTCTTTTCCAGATATCCATCACGAAATTACATCAACCAAAATGAATATTATTTTAAGTCCTATTAAGGATTAGAAAAAGAAAGATTGTAGTATGCCTATAACATGTAATACCAAATTAAGAAAAAATCTTTTACAAATGAATTCCTCAAAGATTTCATTTGTAAGTGAATTACTAAATAAATTTTATTAGAAATTCATTTTGTCACTAATCATGGGGTTAATGTCATTTCTCTTCAAAACGGTTTCCAACAGAAATGGAGCACTAGTTTGACTTAACTATCGGTATGAATCACATTTCTTTCTTCAAAATAAGGTATGCATGTTATATATTCCTAAGATTTAATGATGCTGGTAGTAAATTCGACTTAGTAAATATTCGAATAACATACAAATCACGCAGGTTCTATACACTTCTTCGAAGTGTATCCACTAGAACAAATCAACTGCAAAAATATAACATACTATATACAACTTAGGAATTGCATCTTCCAAGTAGCCAATACATACATATACACTAGCTAGTCTAGATCTTATCTAGTAGATACCCTCCTCCTCTTCTGGCCACCAACAAAAATGGAGGAAAACAGTTCCACAGTGTTCAAGCTTCTATTTGGTTAATACCTCATGGTTTTAACCATGAAGTAACCAAACATGAGGAGCATAGCGGGTTGCTCTCCGGATCGTTTTTAAAAACATTGAGCATGAGGTAACCGGACCCTGAAAACGTGTTCCTCGCCTGTGCATTTATCAACCTTAACAATCCACTGGCTCCTCCGACCAACTTTGTTAGTATTCGGAGGAACTCTTGTCACTAGCAAACCTTCTCCAATTGGCAGCAACTGTGTCTTTAACCCACAAGATGACCGTCCCAATAACGACGACGATGAATTGCTATTGTTTAACGCATTGTACCCAACAACAAGAGCACCACCGTCTCTCCTCCTCGCGGATCTTACCGATCCGAGAACACCTTCGTGGTTTCCGAGGTTGCAATCGACAAGGACGAAGTCGGCTTTGGGGTAGTGTGTTTGTAGCAGGCTTTGCGCATCTCCGGTGACGAACTCGACGTGGTTGGCATTGGAACCTAGGACGGTTTTGGATGATTCTAACTCATCGGGCCCGTGGACGATGCAGACAACTCGGCCCCCCGTCTGGTAGGCGGCCGCCACCAACGCCAAGGTGGTGGAGCTGGCCGCGGAGGCGGCCGCTACCACCATCAGCTGTGCATTGTTGCCTGCTGCCAGTGCCGAGATGAACTCAGCCACGTCTGGCTCTTGCGCATTTTCGCCCTGCAGTTCATATAACAAACAATATTAGAATGTATGTAAAAAGAGATCCCAAATATGTAAAATGGACCAAATTTGACTATCTTTTATGTGCTATACTAATACACGAATGGAAATAATTTGTATGTAGGCAAAAAAAAATGACGCAAACTTTGTAAAATTATTGCTAATTTTCCGCTTTAACGGTACTAACCATTCTCAAAGTTTTGAGGAAGGCATTGGTGGCATTCTCAGCAGACCAAAAAGCCATATTAACCAGCTATTAAGATCTTTTGTGAAATCTTTATTTTCAAAGTCAAGGAGTGTCGGATTGGTGAAAGTAATTGTATGGTGCGATTGGTATATATAATGGCTGGAGGAAGAAGAAGGTTTAGAAAATTGGTGGTGGGATCACTGCCAATCCAACTGGCAAAGGTGTAGAAAATTGGAAGGTGGGCATCGACCAGAATGGGCTTCAATTATGTTGATGTCACTAAATTTTGGGACAAAGTTTCTTCTGCCCGAGGATACGTCGTGGTCGCTAATTGTTTATTTACATTAAGGACTGTATCTATATTTTTGTCTGCTACTAGGCCAATCATTAAATGGGTGAGCAAGAATCTCTAAAAATTGAGCAATAGTGGTAGTTATTTTATATATATATTGAAATTATCGTATTGTTTGCATCAAATGTGGTGAATTTGTATATAAGTGTGTAAAATTTATTTATCCATTGTTCTAAGATTTTGAGTTTGATATAAAGATTTCGATATGATATCAGACAAGGTTGGAACTAGCCTTGTTGTACTCACATATTACACGTCGGAGAAATCAAAATCTCTACAAATTTTGACGTTATGTCCCTATCACACAAGAAAATTTTACGGAATCACAAATCATAAAATAACTCGAGACCAAACTCGCTTCTCATAATATTTAAAAGAAAAGTAAGCCTTCTTAATTAATATCATAATAACTTAATTTCACCCAAGATTCTACATCTACATGTCATCGGCCATCTTTCAAGTGTCACATCTATTATCTTTATATCCTTAATTTTCTTTTGATTAAAGATAATCTCTTTTTTAAGAGGTTCTCTTTATCCCGACGAGATTTTCTCATCTTACGATAGTGTTAGGTCTTTTCGTTTTGGGTACCTTTTGTTCTGGTCTATGTGTTGATTTTTGAAGTGATGCACAATTATTTTTGGATGTATTCGTCTTAATGAGATCATTTCTATTAGGTGAGATCTACTTTGAAAAATCTCAAACCGTTTGGCAAAAAAAAAACAGTCAACGCATTAGTCGTCTCGTGATCAAAGCAGTAACATCCGCAAATAAATTAGTTTTTACAGTTTATATCGTTCTTAAATTCATTTTTTCTTGATTATGTTACAAAGAATAGGTCTACATCAATTTTATGGTGGTTACAAAATACTAACTTTAGATTTCTTGGTGGACTCAACGTGGGAAGCCGAGATATTTTGACCAATTAAGTATCAATAAAACCTAAGAGATAAAATAAAAAGTCCATTATAAATATGAAGAAATGAGGAAATCTTAACAATTGAATATATTGAATCGTATTTAAGTTGAGATCATCGTAAAAACGATCATCCATTTAGAAAATGATAAAATCATAATCACTAACTTTATCAAGTCATATCCATGTATATTCGAAGACTAATTAAATGCTGGATTATGCAACCATTTAATCAATAATTAGCTGCAATGTTCACGGAGGGTGCGACATTAGGAATCTGCTGGAATGTGTTGGGTTGGTTCCTAAGAGTATTGCTCAGAGACAACTTAATCTAGTTAGCCCGTCTTACTCCTTTTAATAACCCACAAAAATGTGATTAGTAAAACATAATCTTTGTTTTTTAGTACAACTGGTGAATAAAACACTGAGCAAGCTATTTGGCCACATTAGTAAGGGTGATCATTAAGATTACGAGTACTTAGATTAACTGGAATTGAATAATTTTAGTTTAATCTAGAAATTTTGAAATCGGGTTATTGGAAACAAGATATTGTTAAATATTTATTTCAAAAAGTTTTGTCACCATTTAAAAATCTTACCAAGCTCAAATATAAATTAATTGATTCAATAAGTGTCTGAATACTATTTGGGGTGATGATTTCGTGAGCTCGGAGATTAGTGTTTATGCTGTATAAGTTTTTTAGGACCCATTAAGTTTAATTATTACAACATTAGCTGGACACCAATGCATTGCTTAAGCAATGTGTTTCCGATAATAATTTGAAGATTAGTAATGTCCCTATGCCATCAAAAGTGGAAAGGGCGGTGTTCGGGAATCTAGCCCAGCATCCATGAACCGATTATTTGATTCGCCCGCTCGAATTTTTATTACATGTTATTTATAATGTTAGTCAATGGAAAAAATTATAAATTATACCAAATTGGTGGAGAAAAGTAATTTGTCGAAAAATATATATCTCCAACAAATCAAGAAAAGTAATGCAAACCCAATTTTTTTACCATTGCTAGATCCTGTGAATCGTATTCTTGTCTTAACATGTGAATCTATGGTCTATTAGGTCTTGGATAAGTTATGAGTCTGGTTCTATCTATACCAATAAGGTTCGGGACAAGATTGATATTAATCAAGTCTCTCAGTCTATCTATAAATCTATTAATTAGATTTTATCTTAATTAGTCCATAGTTATATCCTACCTATTATAATCCTAAAAAATTAGAGTATAGTCCCAAAAAACCTAGCAAAAAAAAACCCTAGTTACCGACTTAAAGAAACCTAGCAACCGAAATCTATAGCCACATTCACATATAAAATAAGAAAACCCTATACGTCTGTGTTCCAGTTTTTATTAGTCCAGTAGTCCATCATGAATTCTTGAAAACGGAAGCAATATCACAGGTAAATCGCACCTTGTTTTTTCTTTTTTTTTTCTCTCGTGCGATTTCAAGTTGTTAGTTTTATTTTAATTTTTTCATGTTTAAAAAAACTAAAACATGACTTTTCAATTGGAATTGAATGGGAATGCATGTTAATGTTATTTACGTGGGGTACTATCAGTCATGCACATAATTTCCGATGTAACGAAGGAACATAGTAAAAAAATTCGGATGATTAGAATTCAATTGATATTGATCGAGTAGAATTATTAATTGGTCATACATGAATGTGGACAAAAATTAATTATGTGGTGCTGTTTATTGTGATAGTGAAAGTTCATTGGGTGAATTATTGTCTTGGTATGATTTTTTTCTTAGGAACAAGAAAGACATTAAAGTGTTCAACGTGAAAATCTGAATTTATATTCACTTACCAAATCATAGGACAACTATCAGGATAAGAAATTGCTTAATTTCCATAAACTCGGAAAAAATATTACTCCAATAATAATGTCTTCTTGCATCTTGGATTCAACACAATAGCTACACTCATAATATCATGGACAAGTAAGTTGAGTAAATTTAACAAATATTGGAGAGTTGTCCATGATGTTATAAGTGTAGCCAAGTGACATTAGTTTATGAAGACAAAGCAACTTCTCATATGACACATAACAAAAGCTGTGCTATGATTTGGTATCTGAATATTAATTCAGATTTGCTCGCTGAACACTTGGATTTCTTCTGGCTCCCCACACATAAATCATATCCAGACAATGATCCACACAGTGAATTTTCACTGTCCTAATCAACAACACTACATAATTCACTTTTCAAATATCTAATTAATCATATGAATTTCTTCTCAATAAGGTATTCACGTATGACCAATTAATAATTCTAATTATTCCACATAAATTGATTTCTAATATCTATTTTTTTTACTACATTCTTTCCTTGAGTTGAACATTCTGTGCATAACTGATAGTATAACATGCATTCACATCCAATACCAAAGTCATGTTTTTGTTTTGAAACTTGAAAAAGAGAGGGATACAATACAAGAATTTACGAAAAGGTCACCCATCGTAGAACTTTTATCTCCCAAGTACATTTAACTTCGGAGTATTGATGAGATTAACGCGTCCGTATAATCACACTCTTTGCAAAGTCCGTATGATCACACTCTTTGCAAATTGATGCAAGTGTTGAGTGATACTTTTTTTCCTGCCATTGGTGGTACATAATATCACATGTTTGATCGATTCGCACATTCAAGACTCCATGTGATTGAGAATATACGCTGCAGCCAAAGAAACGTTCAAGGGGCAGTGTTCTTGCTTTTGCTACAAAAAGATGGAACAAAAGGTCCAACCGGATCGGCCTCTGCTCCCTTCAAAACAAGTCAACAAAAAAATCCAAACCCTGTTTGTCTCCCAGTCGCTTTCTCTCGCCACTGCAAGAGAGGCCCCAGCTGTCTGATATTTTTGTGAATTTCGTGGTTCGAGCACCGTTGATCCTATTTAGAACGGCTCTCACAATAATATCTTTTATATACCAACTCCCATTAGTCAAGCTGTCTGATTCTGATAGGGAGATGGCGCATCAATTGTAGAACATGGTAAGGACATTTCATGGTATGGTCCTGATCAGAATTATGTGCAATACTTGAGTTCTAAATGCGATCGCAAGGACCGGTCTCTATCTGTTGTTTTGGCTGCAATTGGTGCTCCAAGGAAGTAGTAAGATAATGCAGAGAACGTGGAAGTCGTCAGGGGAATTATGAGAATGGGGGAGTGTATGGTACAAACAAGTCGTGGGCGAAAGATTTTGACTTCAATCCGGGTGCCTCCCTTGACAGAGACATGGATGTTGTTGCGGCACTTGAATTGAAATCGGATTAGTTAGCGCGGTTCGAAATCTTAAAAATTTCATGAGTATAAATATATACAGAGCCCAACTTATTAAAAAATATATATATACAGAGCCTACTTCGATCTATCTCATATATAAAATGTATTCGCTTAATTAGCTCTTTATAAACCTAATAAACACACCTTGCGTATAGATCACACAAAGTCCTTTGACACAATTAATGTGGTACAATTATGTCAATGTTTGTGATATTTTTGGGCATTTATGAAAAACTAAGACCCAATGCCAAGAGACAAACCGGCGGTCGCAACATGTAGGAGAGAAATTCACATTGAGTTAGTTGTAAACATTACTATTAATAAATTCTACTTAAAAAACAAAGTGACCAAGTTGTACGTTATGTTACTCAGTGGTCCATTTTGATCAACTAGAAGAATTCGATATTTGTATTTTGGGACGAAGACAGTATTATGTAATTTGTATTTATGAAATTCAACGAAAGTCAAATTTATAATTAGTATTTTTATACCTCTTTATCTAACAATGGCCTTAAACTCAAATGTGAATTCTTTATAAGTGTCGAGGGCGGCATATTGAAAGTTATATTATTTAAATTGACGACGTTGTTACTTATAAAAAGTAGACTTTGTTAGTAAGCTGTCTTGGAAAAAGCAATCTTTCGATATTATTAGTTTTTTACAAGTTAAGTCGACAAAAACAATTTCTCAAATTTTTGATGTTTTGATATTTTTTCCGGGAAAATTTTAATTTAAAACGCCAGTAACACCTAATATCTTAATACTCATCGAGCCGGATAGGATTTTGAAGAGTGGTAAAAAAAATTAACGAATATTAAAGTTGTTTTTCTAAGGTATAAACCCATCTAGCCAGTTGAGCATGTGATCCCTGCGTTTGCACATGCAAGTGATGCGTAACCCCGCATGCTTGTAGGGTTGGTTAGCCGGTACGGAAGGCGTACAATTAGCGTACGATGTCTGATTAGTGGCCGTTAAGTTTGGTTTCTGCCATTTCTACGGCTAGGCGGGCTTCACCAAACGAGGAACCAATGTGCAATTAGAAACGATAATTAAAAGATAATCCATGTGTTAATTCAATATTTTTAAAACCGACCAGGAAGGCGACCCGGATTTTTGAAAATTTTTGGTCCACCCAGTCCGACCGGTCGGACTAAGACTTTTTATTTTTATTATTTATTTTTTATATAAAGTAAAATATATTTATTTTAGAATAAAAATAATATAATAACAAATAAAGTAAAATGTTGGTTTTTATTATTTTAATCACTTGTTATTTTACAATTTGATTACAAATTGTTATGATTTTTTTGATTTGGTCAAGTGTCCGGGTGATTTGGGTCAGCCAAAAATGGGCGGTCGGACCGGATTATGGCCGGTCGAACCACTCATTAGGGTTTTGGTGAAAAATGTGCCAGAATTCCTCTCGAATGGCAGTCCGACCGGTCCAACACCAGTTTAAAACACTGTGTTAATTAATAAAGCCTCATGGACAACAAACTTGTAGCGTCGAGATTCCTTTTGGGTGATTAATTTAATCGCTGTGCTGAATCACACATTAATTTAATCTTTCCCCTTTAGCCGATGGGACATGCGATTAGAGCTGACCGCTTCTTTGGCTCATGACATCTCGTAGATCATTCTTGTTACATTTTGCGAAATAATTTTTGTTTAGAAAATAAAAGAACTCGTAGAAAAAAAATAATGACAGATATAGAGTAGACCAGTTAAAAAAAATAAAAATCTTTTGGGAAACAACAAATTTTATTTGAATCTTGATATAGGCAACTAGATAAAAAAAATAAAAAGATAATTTCTAACAAAAATCCTAGATAATAAATCTAACAAATATTAAACTCTAAAGATAAAGATAAACTTCTAGGAGATATGATTCAGTTCGGATGTAACTTTTACACTCCAAAAGGTAAAAATTAGTACCCGAAACTACTTGATCGACTAATTTATATTCGAAATAATTGTGTACGCGTACCAAACTTCTTTGGGTTTTTCTTCCTCTTTGGGCTTTAAAAGCCCTCTTCCATCTTCCGGCCATATAACAGCAGCCCAAAGCCCGTCACCGGTTGAGAAGACAGACACGTGTCCATCTGCGCCTCCTCGTTTCCGAAACTTTCCACATTTCAACTCACAATTTCTAGAACGGCTAACCTATAAACCCTAAAACCCCCGGCATTAGGGTTTAACAAAATCCCACAACCACCGCACCGGTAAAGGAAAACCGTCGCTCTTACGAAGAAACAAAAGTGATGGGTTTCTGGGGTGAGCTTATTTAAATCTATTAATTAATTACGCGATTAAAAAACCTTTCTTGATCTTTTCTTGTTGTTAACTAATTTCGCCGGTGGTCTCTCAGGCGTCGAAGTGAAACCCGGGAAACCGCAACCCTACGACTCCGACGATGTCCAAGGGAGCCTTTATGTGACTCAGGCGACGCTCGGGTTGGGGTCGGCCACGGAGAGGAGCATTCTCCAATGCGCTGTTGGACACAAGGACCCGGTGTTCTTGTGTTCGTTGCTTCCGGGACAATCGGAATGCTGTTCTCTGAACCTCGAGTTTAAGGATGAAGTAGTGGCCTTCTCGGTTATTGGTTCCCGAAGCATCCATCTTTCCGGTTACTTCGTGTCTGACGAAGGGGATAACCTTCGAGACGAGTACGAGTTGTATCCTTATAATGTGTCCTCTTTAGTTAGCCTGTGTTTGTTTCGTTTCAAGTGGTACGTTTTTTTCTTTAACTTCAGAACAGCGATTCTGAAGAGGACGTTGTTGATACCGAGTCGGATTGTGAGTCCGACTATGATGAAGATTGTAGTGATGACTCCATGGAATATGTTGATGGCGATGATGCTGAGATGTTTGCACCATTGCCCGCCCACAAGAGTGGAGGTACTTATTTCAAGTTTGTTTGTCTGCTAATTTGTGCAGATTATTTTCATTTTTTGATGTTGCTTATTTTTTTGTATAGAATCCTTTGCATCACTTTGTACTAGATCTAGAATATTTGGCAAGCCACATTCTAGAGAGAGATCGTCTCCATTTGTTAGGAGTCGTCGGCCCTCGATCGTTTTCAATTATTTTACATGTGTGATTGCTGATTCCATAATTTCCATTTGTATTAAATTCTGGTGATTTGATCTCTTTTGTAAAGGGACAATACTTAACCTTTGCGAAATTTCTTGGACTTAGTTGTAATCGAGGAGATAGAAGATGAGGACACACCTAAAGCTTCAAATGACCTTTCTAAACGAAAGAAGAGAAAGAAGTCCGAAAATGGAAAAAAAGATGCGGAAAAGAAAAGTAAACCCAAGGCTACACAGGTGCCCGTTCTGGAGAGTGAAGATGAAGATGAAGATGGATTTCCAATTTCTTCCCAACAAACTGCAAAAGCTGCACTTCCCAGTGCTGAAAAGGAAGATGTTTCTGAAGAACTTGCTGATGGCATCCAAGATGTTAAAGGCAAAAAGAGGAAAGAGCAAGACCACCAACAGGAAGTGTAAGACCATCTACTTGTTTCCGTCTTTTAATTGGAATGCTGGTTTTGTGTGTTGATTGTATCTTGGTAGATGCATTGTCTGCGACAAGGTTTCCGTGCTTGATGGTACTTCCACCACCTGTTTTCAGCTGGTCACTCTAAATTTTCATTGCAGGAAAAAGAAGAACAAGAAGAAGCTAAAGGGGAAGGGTGACAATGTGGATAGTGGAAAGATGGAAGATAATACAGTTGATAATTCCACCCAGCCCGAAGATGCTAACGAGCAAGCTTCTCTAGATGAGGGCAAGAGGTAATTGCGATCTGCTAAAAATCAACTTTGCCCTGTGCTTCTTTTTGGAAAGGAATAGTTGAATTAATTGGTCAGCTTAATGATACGTCTCCATGGTGTAGTTGACTGGTACTTGTGGATAAGGGAAAAGATGTTGTTCTACTCATGATGTCTAATCAATGTCTGCCTTACAATTTTATGCATGCACTTGCATGAGTTAGCATGTAAAGATTTACTTGGTTAGGCCTAAGGCTAGTATGCTCGGCGTTTGGGCTCCTCTGACCCATCTGCAGGGACCATAAAACTGATTACGATGCTGTGTCTTGCAGTACTCCTGCTGACAAGAAGTCAAAGAAGAAGAACAACAAGAAGAAGAAGACGGAGCAGAAAGAAGAGTGCAAGAATGACAATCAAGCTTCTTCAGATGCAGGAGATGTAGGCAAAGCCTCTTTGCTCTCAGAAGAAAATCAATCCACATCCAAGTCATCACAAGTTCGGACCTTCTCTAATGGTTTGGTTATAGAAGAATTGAAAATGGGTGTACCAGATGGTAAAAGAGCTTCCGATGGAAGTAAGGTAAAGTTCTTGCTTTCTTTCTTGGTACGCCTTTTCTGCTAGGTGGCAGAGATGTCTTAAAGGAGTTACTCCTTGAGCAGGGTTACTTATCTCAACATAATTGGAGTTTCCAGCAGCTCGCTGCTTACTAAGTTTTTCTTGGTTGGGTTTCAGGTTGGTGTCCGCTACATTGGCAGGCTAAAGAAGAATGGAAAAATATTCGACTCAAACGTCAGCGGAAAGCCTTTCGAGTTCCGGCTAGGTATTACATGTTCTGTTTGGATGGCCAGAATTTGGTTTGTTGCGTGATGATAATTGTACTCTTCCGGTCCTTTCAGGTGTAGGACAAGTTATCAAGGGATGGGATGTCGGGGTCAAAGGTAACCCGCTGTTGATATTGATACACTCTCACAATTAGAACGTATTTCAGTACATTGAAAGGTTTATCTGATTGTAATCCTTCAGGCATGCGTGTTGGAGACAAAAGAAAACTCACAATACCGCCATCAATGGGGTATGGTTTGCTAACACTTTCTCGAACATATGATTTCGCTGTGGTCTTTGCTGCTTTTCTATACCCTATGGATACAATTCAGCTCTTCAAACTCGTTTGCGTTTCTTTTTCCCCGCTTTTGGGGTTGATGGTCCTTGCTAATTGTTCTGCAACTGTGATGCAGCTATGGCGCTAAAGCGGCTGGCCCGATACCGCCAAACGCTTGGCTCGAGTTTGACGTCGAGCTGGTGAACGTTCGTTGAAACCCGGCTTTCCTATCTTCAAAGTTGTGACAGAGTCTATCTCTATCTGCATTCTGATTGTTATCTGTTCGTTGTGGTAATACATATGAGCGGAAGTTTTGATTGGTTCAAGATGCATGTTTCTGTTGTTTTAGCAAGAATTTCGGATACTGGTTTTTGGGGTAACATCAAGAAATTAATTTGAATTGGACCATTTCTGGATTTGAACATTTTTGGCAATTGCTAATTGTTGGTGGCATAATATCCTGAATTTTGTGTTTGGCAACTTCTTTTCAATTATCTACTGATTAAAAAGTTTCAATTAGTTGATTCTGCTCACTTAATATGCATTTTTAATATTATGTCCTCATTTTTGAAAATATTGAATATTTAGGCGTTTTCCTAATGAGTAATTGCCCATTGTTTATATCATTTCTAAACTATTATTACATAATCAATTAATACCTTAATTAGCTATTTGACATGTGTTTACACAATTATATATTAAACCATCATTGACAAATTAAATCACCATATAACTAAAAAATAGTTCGGATCTAAATGTATTCTAAAAGTATACTAATCAGTGTGCTCTCTTATATAATAAACCATACGTCACTTGGCTCTCTGTCACCCAACTCCCACTTTTAGAAGATAGGGTGGCATCGAAGATTGATAATAAGAAGAAAACGATTCTAATAATTTGTCTTTAAAATAAATTTTTTCTCAAAATCACTTGGTATCTCGTATCAAATTTATACTGCTTATTTTTTTTTCTCCTACAACAACTCTGAGCATATACGCCAACTGTATGTTTGGACAAATACAACTTCAACAAAAAAACGTTGAAAGAGTCGTCCCTAAATAGACACCGTGCTCGTGCTCGAGTCTGTATAGATTTCATTGGACAGACAGTAGCCCGTCTTCACTTGTAGCCCATTTGCTGTGAAGATACAAAGCGTTCTATCCCATCCACAGCAATCTGCATCAGGGTCGAACCAATTTCATCAGAAAAGTTCGCGTGCAGCTTCAGATCCGATCACCCTGATCAATGGTATTCCAGTTGAAACAATACGATAATCTTTGACATAGAACCTCTGCACATCTTCTTCGAACTGTCGCCGGATACACGTTTGATGTGCGATTGTTTTGCATTAGAAAGATCACGATCTGCAGTTTCCAAATTCAGCAGAATCCTTCCTTGCTGATTGGAAAGGCACACGGCAGAGTTCCCTCCACAAGCTCTGATAAAATAAGCTTCTTGGTATTGGGGAGATGTGATGCCACAAGTCCCGTCTTTGCGCTCGTCAAATTTTCGAAGCACCAATTGCCCGTCGCAGTCGATGCAGGCCCAGAAAAACATCTGGAATTAGCCTGGAGGAACATAGAGTAAGATGCAGTATACCAGATATACTTTCCCAGGCTAATCCATTGGCATTGCTAGTTGTTCTCGGTAGCTCAAGCCCCTCGATGTTTTCTTGCAACAGAGAGCCACATGGTAATCTCTAGTAGATTACAAAGGCCACATTTAGTAGACAGAAGAATACCATCTCCATAACTGAATAAGATACACAATTAGACCTGAGCGTGTTGTACCGTCTATTATATAACCTGGAGCTCGCTGCTTTTACGGAGCATGATGTTACTTACCACCAATAAAACGAAGAACCGAAACCAAGCTCGTCGCAGATGATAGCTTGTCCATCCTTCTTTTTCGTTACACCCTGAGACCAAGTATGAGAAACCGCTATGTCAAGAAACAATCTTTGGATCATCATTGCAAAAATTGAGCAGAATCAGGATAAATGACCTTCACAGTTTTCTTGACAGGTGAAGCCCTAACAAGGGAAATCACTGCTTTGACACAAGATGCATAAGCTCGGTCAAGGTCTGAGTGGAAAACAAGACCGGTAAGCAGCGAAGTTGGGCACCGTGGGCACAGAACAAAGAACACATTCAAGTAAGCATTACTCTATGGATGCAACCATTACCAGACATCAGGAATATCTGAAATCTTTCACGTCCACTGCGCAATGGGTCTCTCTACTATGTTTAGCCACTAAAATCAGTTTCTATTTGGTCACTGGATCTCCTCGAACGAGAGCGCTTAGCTAACGCTTTAATGATCTTTTCATGTCTGCCCATTATATCCACGAGCACAGAATATTCACGCAAGTTGTTTCCTTGGAGGAGAACAGACGACAACATAGTAATAGTGAATAATTGAGGACAATAGCCATGTCGATCCATTTCTTCTAGTACTTTGAAAGCAGGAATCCCAAAGCCACCAGCACAGAGACAATGAATTACCCTCTGATAAGCTAGCTTTTGAGGAGGAAATCCTCTCTTGTGCATTGCATACAAGAGACACAATGCATCTACTCCTCGACCAGCCCCGCAAAGGCCATTTAGCAAACTGTTGTAAGTAATCCTGTCGGGTGTGCAACCGTATGCACTCATATTGTTAAACAACGCTACAGCGTGATTGATTTTTCCATTTCTGACATGGGCATCAATCAGAATCGTGAACGTAACTTCATTTGTTTGAATACCGTCCTTTAACATAACACCAAACTGACAATATGCATACTGTAACTTATTAGCCCAACAAAATCCCGACATTGAAACATTATAGAGGAATAAGTCATGCTTGTCTTCTTTGATGTCCTCCAAAAGCTTCAGCGCTATTCCTTCCAACCGTTCAAAGGAATATGTCGGTCTTATAGTAGACAAGTCTGTATTCTCACCGAGCAAACACAGCAGTCTTTCTTTAGCACTGCCATAAGGTTTGTTTGGCACGTAACGCCTTTTCTTGGTTCTGCAAATAACTCTGAATAAGCCACTGGAAAGAGCGGCATAAAATTTCCCGTCATACCCAATCTCGTTGGTATCCACCATGTTAACTAGCCTATAAGCATACACAAACTCTTTCTTCCTCAAAAAATGACTAATAAGAGAGGTGAACAGTACAATATTTGGACGAAAATCATCGTGCAACATCCTCTGCAGATACTCGCATGCCTCAACAATCTTCTTGCCCTTCACCAATCCGCTTATTAGTGCAGTGTAAGAATGACAGCTAGGCTGTACGGAATTCTTTGCCATATCCTCAAACAAAAGCTGGGCTTCCTTAGCTTTTCCGATCCCGCAGTATGCATTGATCATGGTTGTATAAACTGTTCCATCAGGCTTAATACCGGAATCAACCATCTCATCGAATAGAGTTTCTGCTTCTGACATTCGACCCATCCTGCCTAGGCATCCGATAATTAGGTCATACATAGCAACAGTAGGTCTCAATCCCCACGTTCCCATTTCTCTCAACAAAGAAAATGCTGCATCTGGATCCATTCTTCTGCAATAACCTCTAATCCTTATCAAGTAAGTTGCAGAGTCAGGAACCATGTTCTCCTCTTGCATAAAGTCAATGAGCAACTGCACAACCTCAAAAAGTCCATTCAAGCAATACCAATTGATCAAGGAATTGAAAGTAAACACCAAGGGCCTGCATCCGACATCTTTCATTTTCAATAGGCATGCCGAAGCAATATCTGTTCTCCCTTCCTCACACAGGGCACTGATATAGATAGCATAACCCACAGAAGCTAAATACAAGTTTCGCCTTGCAATTTCCTCGAGGAGGTGCTCAATTTCTAGTTCCAAATCCTGAGGAGGTGAAGTCGACTGCAACGGGGGATCCAGTGTTCCATTCTCTAGTATAAACCTTAGCAATACCAAACACCCTTCAAGTGGATGCCCTTGCTTGACAATTTTGCGCAAGATAAGGAAGAAGACATGATCTGGAATAACCATGTTGTGCTCCATATGTTTGTGCAGCTCACGAATCTCCGCCATATTATTGGTTTTGTAAAGTGCAGCCATCAAGGTAGTATAGTAGTGTATACCTGGAACCAAATTGTGAATCTTCATTAAATCAAATAGCGGTTTGAACTCCAATTTCCCTTCCTTGCAATCCATGGTCATCTTAAAATGAAAAGCTACATCATCAAGCTCCCCCGCTTCGTTTAACTTATGCAGCAGCTCCCGAGCCTGGTCATACAATCCCATCTTGACATAGCCGTGAATCAACGTCTTGTAAGTGTAATTATCTGGCTCGCACCCTGTCTTTTTCATCCTGGATAGAAACCCCATGGCCATTCCCACATTCCCCTCCCTGCAGTAATTGTTAATCAACGAAGTATACATCACCTTATCACCCGATTTACCAAACTCCTCCATCTGTCCGAAAATCTTCTCGGCCTCAGCAGTCAAACCTTTCTTGCAAAACCCAAAGAACAAACTCTTGAACAGATGCAACGTAGGCATCAACCCGCTCCTCTCACACAAATAAACAAACACCTCTTGGGCCTCGTCCATACGACCCTTGTCACACAGCCCGTCGATCAGGGCATTGTACACCGTCGGAGACAACACCAACCCACTCTCACTAACCCTAACAAAACAATCAAACCCCTCCAAGAACCTCCCTTGCCTACAAAGCTCCAAAACCAATCCTCTACAAGCATTTCCACAAGGAACACACCCCCTAGCGACCAACCCGTCGAGACGCTCCCTCGCCTCCTCGAACTTCCCTAACTTAACCAAACAAACGAAAACGGAATTCTCCGTAACAGAATCCAGCTCACCCCCTCGCCCGGAAACACCACGGACATACACATCATGGGCTAATTCGAACTGACCCGACTCGACCAGCTTCGTTATAAGCCCATTGCACGCGCCGGGTTCGAGCTCCAGCCCGTGGGACCCGGCCAATACGACGGCCGATACCGCGTCGCGGACCGAGGGGCAATTCGCGAGCCTGCTCACGACCATCCGCGCAGCCGAGAACTGGTCCTTGGAGAGGAGATCGGCGGCCAGGTTGAAGCAGAGGGCGTAATGGTCATCCTCCTGCACCAGGGCGGGGACGGCGGTCGTTAACATGGCTCTTCCTCCGGCGGCCCTGTTCGCGTGGCGGTAGAGATGGTAAGAGGAGACGGAGGCCCTCCTTATCATGTCGTCTCCGGGTTGTGGGTTATTGGGCAGACAGGAAAGGGTTCCTCGTAGCTCAACGACATCGTATAGGGAGCATGTGGTTATGGAGTTTGGCGGGAATTGTAATAGAACGAGAAGAGAGGAAGAAGGTGAAGGAAGGGGTTTTAGTTTAGTAGGGTTTTAGAAATTAGAATAATGGATTGGGAGTTGGACACGGGTTTACCCCAAAAATCTTTTTTTGTAACATGCGTGACGGATATAACCGTTAGTGACATAATCTCTGATTGCCGGTCACGACGGATAAAGGTTTAAACAAATTATTTACAAACGACGATAGCAAATTTTTCTTAGCTATGTCTTTTGGTTAGACGTTTTACTTTTGCTATTTATCATACTTTTAAAAAAATTGGTCTCATCGGCAGTCTGATCGGTCGGATCGTAAATCATTCAGAAGATCGGTCTGTTTTTAGGGAAAAAAATGTTTCCGGTCAGACCAGAAAGTTCATACTGGTTTTTAACTCAGAATGTCCGATCTGACCGAATTTTATCAAAATTAGCAAAAAATAAAACAAAAAAATCGTATCATATGCTCAATTTCTTCTAAATCAACAAAGGAAAATAGATTTTATATGTTATAAATTGGTTGATATTTCTAAAATGTGAATTTTGAAACCTATATTTTGACTATTTAGTCTAAATATTATTCAAATAATAGCAAAAAATTAAGATTGCAGGTCGGACCAATCAAACCAAAAAAATGACAAAATCCAACCGGTACCAAAATCCGTATTTTAAAACTATGCTATTTACGAGTCTATCTCCATCATTGTTCATGTAGCTTGAACAACAAAAATAAGTCAAAAACGCATAGTAAATCCAATTTTTGTACTTTTTAATTAGATTCACTTAAAAATATTCTAGATTAAACTTACTAATGTAGAAAATAATATTAAAAAATCATCTCTAAAACATATTCAATTCTAAAAACACAAATTTCACCCAAATAACCCGAGTGAGTTTCTAGTGCAACACGGGAAGCAGACCGCAAGCCCAAATATCATTGGAAATTTATCTTGAGCCCAGAAACTCTGTTTGGGGCTTGGTCCATTTGAGCACGAAAGCAAGCCCTAAACCCGAAATGGGTGGTAGCTAAAGTTATCCCTAAACCCAACCATCCGGTCCGGACCCAATCTCAGTCGGGCTTGTGGTGTCTCAGGCAGACCGAGGGCCCATTTCGCTAAAGGAAACCAAAAGCACAATTAGGCCGAAGATCTCCAAGTTAGGCTTGTGAAACAGCTGGTTTCGGAGCGCGGTTCGAGTGGTAAAGAGTGAAATGTAGATCTAATTATGGTATCCGGACCAATGTTCGAAAATTGAAAGAGTAAAAAATTATCTACTTATTGAAAAAAATAAGGATGTTGCAGCTCGGTTTCCGCTTCATGGTCTACCATCTTGTCTGAGCGTTTATGATATCTTCTCGAATTTATTCCAAGATGTCGAGGCTATGTTGCCTGCTTTGGAAGCTGATTGCACCTCAAATCAATAAATCTGTCATGTTTATTGGACAATCTAGTCGCGTCTATTTCATTCACAAAATTTGGAACATTTAAACCAACTCTTATCGTTGTGAAAACTCGTGTTTGATATTGGTCTGCTTGACAATAACCTATTGGGTTATTCAATTTGTATTCAAATTAATCCTCTGTTTGAAAATTATGTCCAGTTGGTAAGGACATGGAAGAAACAAATGGTAAACGTCCCGATTCATTACTAAGCCTCATTTAATTTATAAATAAAGAAGAATTTATTAAATCATTTAATTTTTGGCTTATATGCATGGTTTTAAAAAATGCAGTCCGACCGGTGGTCCAACTAGTTGGATCGCGAAACGGGCACAAGACCGGGTCGTTTTTAGGCTTTTGACAGAGGTCTGTACTAACCGGATCAAATCTGATCTGACCAGCCGATTTTGAGGTCCATCCTGACGGTCGAACCCGGTTAGTACAAAAATGGGCGAAATTGACTTTTTTGGTAGTTTTCGAAGAAAAAAAATTAATTTGACAAGTTTATAAAGTAATAAATAAATAAATAAGTAGATTTATAGAGTGGAGAGATAAAAAATTAAGTCTACTTTTTTTTATGGAAAATAAGTATATTTTAACCTACATATATATATTATTTAAATTATTTTTGGTCCGACCAGCCGACCCAGAAAACGGTAAGAATTCCAGGTCGTAGCTCCGGGCCGGGTTTTAAAACCATGCTTATATGGTAATATAAACGTAACTTTTTCCTTTTTATTTTGTCACCCGTATTTATAAGCCTCCCCTTACTTTTCCTAATATTACTATACCACTGTCGTCTAAATACGTGCATTTGTCCAATATTCTCTTTGTGTGAACAAAATAAATAAGGAAAAAGAGTAAATTTCACTAACATCGAAAACTAAATATTAAACTCCATGTTCTAGGAGGGGTTGATAAAATGTCAGAGACTCGATTGAAGTTGGTATAATTGATAAAAGGTTTGAATAGTATAATCGAGGTTTGGATTACATCGTTTAAGTTAAGTTTTGGATTAATTAATGGAAAAAACTCTGCATGGAGACCTAATTTTTGTAGTGTATATTAGTACTTAACTCTGAAATTGGTTTGTTTATCATAAATGTGATGACAATATCTATCGGAAGGTCATTGGAAAAAAAAACAAAAATGGAAACATCCAGGTGAAGTACTTTTACCCAATTATGGTAAAAAGCAACCTTCCTGATGGGTTTGCCTCATGGATCTGCACATATTGATGATGGCTCCGAAAGTTTTTATAATGATCCTTCTATAAATACGATTTAGTATAATGTTTTTTACAAGTGGTCATTATAATTATATGGTGCATCGTGTACCGTTCACTTTTTTTCCTAAATTTGAGTTTAAAAAAATGATATTTCAAATATTGCCACGGTATGGAATCAACACAAAAAAAATACTCACGTAGTTGTTAGCTTCCACACCACACTTGACACTAGTATCATTTAATTAACCTGTTCCCTTAAAAAAATTCATATAATTAACTTGAGCCAGACGAAGGCAGAAAGCTTCCACCCCAGACATCACCATCTCCATCTTAGGTTTTATAGATAGCCTTCGTTGACCATTCTCCTACAAATGCAACAACCTCTCTAATCTCTGTACACTTGCCATTTTTTCCTCCAAGTTTACAATCGTTCGAGGACCATGTCGTGCTGCTCAACGTTGGATATGATCGCTCTTGCTACTTCCGACTCTCTTATGATCTTCGTTGTCTTCAACTCTATCGTTCTCCTCACTGTCATATTTGGCTTGAAGCCTCGTTCCGGCATCGATCAAGAACCCGAAAAGCCTCTTCGTGCTGCCACCAACTCATATGCATACACATTTACCAGTTTGAAACCAGCCTCGATGTATCATAGATAGCAGTTTTATGTCGTCTATGAATGCCTGCAAGGATTCGGATATCAAGGAAACGCCAACATACGAGAGCTGCGGCGACTTCAACAGCGACGACGATGACTTGGGTGCGCTAAGTGACAACGACAACAGCAGCGACGACGACGGGAGCGAGGAAGATGACGAGCTCAGGAGGCGAGTCGAAGATTTTATCGAGAGAGTAAATAGGGGATGGAAGACAGAACTGATGACATCCTCTCATAGTTTATGCATAACTTTTCCTAACAAGGCTTGGACTACTAACAGGTTGAAACTTCATAAACAGAGGATCAGGAGACCGGAAAACTCATGTTTCCTTTTGTTGAGACACCAACAACTCATTTTCTCGTTCATTCATTTTCGGGTGTCAGCACGTACTGACGAAAATAAGATTTATTCTCCATTTCACAAGGTGCACTCACTTTCATATGTCAACACGTACCGATAAAAGTAACAATATTGTTCCAGCATTACAGTCTGACCGGCCGGACCACATTCTTTAAAACATTGCACCAGAGTCCAATATTTAGCGTCAAAGAGGCCTAAACACTCATCAACTTCAAAACAACTCGATTACAACAAGAAACTTTAACAGAATTACAAACTTGAGTTTGATTCGTACATGTAACATTCTACAACACCTCGACAACAAAGCACGAGGATAACAACCACAAGAGAAAAATTCCTATCTTGTTGACTTCTGGGGGTTAAAACACAATCTATGTTAAAGCTACTAATTATGATCTAGATAAATAGCCATTGATGCTTTTTAAGTTGCTCTCTAGAGGGTGAAGAAAACCCTTTAATTTCTCTTTTCCAGTCAAAATTAATGAAGGTACAACCAAAGATACAAGCAGCAACCTCAACCTCAGCAAGAAGCGTCACAGTTGGAGTCAGGACCTCTAGAGTCGTCTTCTTCTGCCGAGGAAGTTGCATTGTCAACATTAGGATTCGGGTAAGCGTGCACCGGGTTAAAGGATGACGAATGGTCCCCGTGGAACGATGGAGCGGGTATGAGAACTGGCTTTACGGCACCATAACCTGCCCTCAGATCTTCCGCGGACAGAACAGTGATCGAAGTTGGTGTGATGACAGGTGCAGGTTCGACTCGCTGCTTCTTATGCTTTTGTTCCTGCTGGTGACCAGGCAGAAAACTTCCTACTACTACCTGTTTTACACGAAGTAATCGAAAAGGGAGGTGTTAAGAGTGCATTACACAAAGATTGTATGCCGTCTTCTTCCCTATATCATAAAATCCTATTAAAAGCAGACCCTTCTTTCCTCGGTTTTCCACGATGAGATTAATGCACGATGTAATGGAATGAAATGCTGAATGTCCTTAAATTGTTACTTTTTTTCTCAATAATTCTACCAAGATTACCTGTACAGGGCCAGCAGCTACCAACAGACCAGCAAGTCCTCCCCCAACAACACGACCATCGGGACCGGCTAGAGAAACGCTCATCCCACCTGATCTGCTCTTCGTCCCACCATTCTCAGTTGGCATATAGGAACCGGACAAGGAAAGTATCTCAAACCGCCCCTGAAGTCGAAAGAAGTTATGATTACTACCATCATATGTACATTTTCAAAGATAATACAAAGAATTCCCGACAATAGAATCCTTGTAAAAAAATTCAAGGGCTAGGAACATAAAAATCCTAAACAGGGCCGAACCTCGTATGTTAGAGTGCCACCGCCCGACGTCGATTGACGAAGTGTAACATTCGAGATTGTTCCATTTGCAGAAAGAATGCAGATAGCACGTGCTCCTTGTTGAGCAAAGGACATGATCTTCATTGTGACATCCTGACACCGCAAGAACGACCGTATTTACTTAAAGGTTGATAAAAACCCTGAACACTAAGATGCTAAACAAAAGATAATGAGATAAATCTCCCAGTAAAAAGAGGTGTTATGTTCTTTCTAAACCAGCAACTGCATATTTACAGTGCTACATAAGTAAATGATACCTTCGAAAAACAAATATGCAAATGATTAATCGACCATCGAAAAGAAAATCACATACCTCACCAGCGTTGACCATGAGCACGTGAGGCGTGAAATTTGCACCAATGGAGTACGCAATTTTATCACCTGCAACTGTAATTCCAGCAAAATTAGCATATGACCATTCGTACAGCGCACGCAGAAGTGCAAAAGTTTCATGCTATAAGCTATAGCAGTAAATTAAGTAATAGCCAAAGGTATCGTTCAATTCTTTTGAAAATTTTGCACCAACAAAGTATCCAATTTTACAAAATTTAACACATGGCCATTTATATAGGACAGTCATATGGGTGGAAAGTTTCATTCTAAGAACTCTATCTGTAAATTAAGCAATATCCAAAAGTATAACACTAAAACTTGATGAGAACAAAGTTGGGTGACATTAACCTTTAAGCACACCGGACTTTCAAAATTAATTAAGGCCTCCGGCTTTAACCCAACTCTAGGCTTGGCCATACTAGCTTACTAATCAGAATTAACAGTATGTCATCATCTAAACCGGTCCCTTCTCTCTCTCTTGCCATTAATTCCAGATAGTGGGAGCAGTAGGGGAAAATCAGGAGCCCAATAGGAATAGGAATTTGAATTCATTTGAAGAGGCAATCATCACGAATGTAAAAAATACCATCGGAAAACTCACCTCTAAAATAAGACCCGACGTTACTTGCCTCTCAAAATTAAAGCTTACCCAAAAAATCAGGAGCCCAATGGTCCCACTCCCACCCTCACATCAAAAACCCAACTTGTACGGACGCAAATCAGAACACCCAGATCTATCTATCTCCCCCATGTAACAGAACAGACGCAAATCTAGGAGAACGACATAAATGTAAGCCACCACCCAGTCCAGATGCCTAAAAGGCAATAACTGCGAGTGACCAACCTCAATAATTGGTATAAACAACAGACAGATCTTGTCCAAAAGTCAAAACTGTTCAAAACCCAGATAGAACAGTCAACGGGTTACACAAACAAACAAACAAAACCCAAAAAAATTCAAACTTTTCAATAAAGTTCCAAACTTTACTCACCCGGGGTCTCGAATTCGTACTTCTGCTGCTTCTTAACGGACTCCACGGGCCTCCCTCTCCCCCGTTTCCAAGCGGTGAACTCTCCGGTGAGCGGTATCGAGGCGGATATCGGCATCGGCGACAACAACGTCCTCGCCGGAGCGTTCAACGCTCCGTCCGGCCCGTACTTCTTCGGCCTCCCTCTCTTCTTCTTCAAAATCTCCGTCCCGCTCCCCACCACCGGCACGGCGGGGTTGGGGCTAGGGTTAAAGATATTAGGTGCTAAATTAGGGTTAGGGTGAGAATTATCTGCTCTAGGAGCTACCCTAGAGACATCTGGAGCTTCATCTCCCCTAACCTCCACCCCACCTGAGCTTAATCCTTCATTAACCTCCATAAATCATAAATCAATAGCAACCCCAAAAAAAAAAACCCCAAAAACCCTAGGAGCTTCAAATTTGAACACCAAAATGAGCTAAAAGCAAGCAGCTTCAGCTTCTGGGTAGGTGAAAAAATTGAATCTTTATGCTTCAGCTGGAATCTTCAAGGATCAAGAACAACAACTAGAGCAATTAAAAAAATAATCTGGAAATATAGCTGAGAATAATTACAGTGGTATTAAATAGGAAAATATTTCCAGGAGGGGAAAAAATTGGAGAATTTTAACACCAAAGAGGAGGGATGAATTTTTAGGGTTTTTGCAAGGGAAAAGGAGGAGAAATAAATAAAGTGGGGAGGGGGAAAATATGTAGGAAAATAAATTTGGAAAATAAAAAAGGTAATATGGGAATTTAATAATTTCGGGTTCAATTTGCTATCAATAATTATTTAATTGCTAGTTTCAAAAGTATAAATTTTGGTTAAGGAAAGGGTTGAAGTCCGTCTTGGAAATTTAATAAGGGCTTTGATTTTAATAATAAATGTGCAGGGGTGGGGATTTTCTATCCCTGGATGGTAAAAAATAAAAATATTTTTTTTTGTTTTATTCCTTTTTTAAGGAATTAATTATTCAATTAATTAAGGGGATGTTTGTTATCATGATTTTTTAATTTCGTAGATTATTTTTTGAGGAAAGTTTTTGTAGATTATAGGTAGTTGTATCTTTTCCCCAAGCCTATTAATGATAATTAATGAAAAATTATTGCAATTCCATATTTTTCTCTTCATTCTCTCTATTTTTTTAATTTTAATATTCAGAGCAACCTAAAACGATTTTTTAAATATTTATAAGGTTCAAATTCATTTTTTTAATGATTAAATGTCTCTATTTTTTCACAGTATTCTTCCTTTATTTACAAAATTTCTTTTTTAAATGTTATATATTTTCCTCTGATTTAAAAAATAGTTATTTGTTTATTTAAAGCTGTAAAGCTATTCTTCGATACCATGCCATTTTCCAAGCAACAGCCAACCTCCCCCCCTTGCTCTTTTCCTTGGTTTAAAATTTTAAAATTTTTTTTCTCCCAAGAAACTCAAAAAGTTGACTAAACGAAAATCAGAGGACTTAATGCCCTTCTCGTTTTGAGGAATCTCTTGTAAGTGCCACAAATAAATAACATTTTCCTGAGTGTTGTTTGCTGGTTGATGGTTTTCCAAGAGAGAAAGGACCACATAATCGTCTTAGATTAACTAAAATATTTTGATTTGGAGTTGTTGGGCATGGAGTTTCACTATTATTATAAAATTCTAAAATATTGTGGTGGTTGAAAAAAAAGTTACTAAATTGATAGATTGGATTTGTCAAATTAAATATGCCCTATATCAAATTCAGTACATTTGTAAAGACAGAAAAAAGTGCTAGAGAATCTGCGGAATTTAAAAATCAGTCAATTTAAGCAAAAGCATCAGAAATGTGTGTTCAATTTGTAAAGATTGACCAAACATTACCTCATAAAAACTACAAAGAATCCAAATTCCTTAACAGTTGAACCCGTTTGTGTTAGTATTTCTTAACCCACTTTGTTATCGTATTAGCCAGATTTTAAACAGGGAGAATAACATATATTACGGGATGACAAAAGTAGTGCTTTCTTCTGTAAACTTACAACCATATTAGCTTGAAATCTGATAATTATCGCGGAAAAAAGAGAAAATATCTTAAAAGAAAATAAACTAACTACCCTACTGTGCTACAAATACATTATAGTGGAAATTTTGTTGAGACGGAATCAATATAAACCCTTGCCCGAAACAAAACTCTTCTTGGTGGGCAAGTTAAAGTCATCTCGTGCGCGGGCATGCACACTGCTAGAATTTGCAGACAATCAATCTCATGATGAAGAGCTTCTTCGTCCGTCGAATTCTCTTCTAATGATTTCGAGCACGAGTTCATTCCAGGTATCGACGGGTCCTGGCATGCACCAATGTAAGCAATCCTGCGGTGGAGGCCTTCCGTCCGGACCACGCTTTGTGAGTTTATTTGGGTCCGGGCTTCGGAAAGGACCCGGATGCCCGTCGTGACGGTAACTGAAGACTTCAGTGATGTCCATCAGCTTCAACTTTGATTTGTCCGTGGCCTTCTTAAATGCACGATCAAAACCAGCTACTTGCTTTTGGTGCATTATCTCGGTGAAGTTGTTCTGCACCAATTCTCCTGGCGCAAGAGGCTTTATCTTTCCGGTGCACGATCCTCCAGTGTTCCAAGCCCCATTCTCGTAGTGGTCAGGTGAATAGGAACGCACAATAGTGATCCCAGTGTAATTTGGATGTGTGGCCATAGAAGTAAGCGCTGTCTCAACTGATATTCCAAATGCTTCAATGTTGTTGACCTTCATCTCACGCGACCGGTCGGACCACCAGAGCTGTCCTCCTACAATCTCATTGTTCAAGACATAAGCTGACTGCTTGGCAAACCAGTGACCGGAAGAGATAACGACAACATCGAAAGTTGCAATATGGTCCATGAAAACCTCATGAGGCACATCCAGGTGGATCTTCTCAATACCCTCTGGAGCAAAATCAAGAGCCTCTGATGATTGGTGAACAAGCCAAGAAGACCATATCCGCACAATCATCGTAGAAGTCGAAGGAAAGTAATATCTTTGCATTTTCTTGTTTCCCCTGTTTATTGGAACTTCTACCTGAAGATACAGCAGCAAGTATTCGTAAGAATAACATGACAGGAGAAAAGGACGGTCCGCTTAACGTGCCCTAGGTTAAACCCTCGAGTGTTACCAGAAATACTAATTGCTAGAATAAAATAGTTGAATTAGCGATAATTAAAGGGAAAAGTCCACTTAAGTACCCTGTGGTATACCCGATTATCACTTGAGTACCCTGTGGTTTAAAAACGATAGAACTGGTCCAACTTATTTGAATTTTTCTCACTTAAGTCTACCCAACCCGGTTCACCCATTTTTTGTCAAAACGGCATCGTCTGGGCGCTTACGTGGACTGCCACGTGGTAATGACCGGATTACTCGATGTTGACGTGGTGGTGGGTAAATTACTAATTAGTACCAGATTCATCTTTTATTTTTCAAAAAATCCTTATCCTCCCCTCTTTTTCTCTCTCTTCTTCCATTCATCTTCAACCTCCACCATCTTCAACCTCTACGCAACAAACACAATAGCCAAAATGAGACACCAAAAAATTTAATTCTCCATCTCAACCAATAACCCACCAATCCTCGAAAACCCTAATTGGACCCAATCCCCACCAGAACGACAATGTCAACAAAAAGAAAAGAAACCCGCTCTCCTTCCTTGCTCGCTCTCTCTCTCTTCCCTGTTGTGATCAATGGACGACGCCGCATCAGAGTCCCTCTCGAAGCTCCGGTCCGATTCTCCTGGAGAAGCCGCTCCCAATAACCTCCGGAAGAATCTCCACCTCCTCTCTCCCCAACTCTAATGGCGTAGACATTGGTGGAGATGGGACAACGGAATCTCTTCGAGCACTGGCCCGACCCCGGCGTCGACGACCACGAGCAGATTAATTTACCCTTTTATTAATCCTCTAGGTGTTTGATTTTATTAATTCTTTCTGGGTTTTTGGTATCTTTTTACTTGGGTTCCTATTTTTTGGATCTGATTGGTTTTTTATGGAGGATTATGGATTTAAGATTTCAGTCTTTTTACTTGAGTTTACTGGGTGTACTTGGGTTTTTGGATCTGATCTGATTGGGTTTTTGGTGTCTTTTTAGTTCGGTTGCTGTTATCTTGAGATTCTTGACGGTAGGGAAGGAGATAAATGTTCAACCACGCCTAATAACATAATAATACAAATGTTGTGTTGTGTTTAACAAAACCTCCGATGTAGCTTAGTTGGTCAAGTTGTCATTTCCTCACTTGGATCACCTGGGTTCAAATCCCAGCAATGCAAAATTTTTTTGGGCGCGCTTAAGGACTTATTTTCACATATTTTTATGATTTGATACTAATATGTAATTTACCCATTGTCACGTCAGCATCAACGTGGCATTCCACGTAGGCGTCAAAACTACGTCGTTTGCCCAAAAATGGGTGAACCGGTTTGGGTAGACTTAAGTGAGAAAAATTGGAAAAAGTTGGACCTGTTCTATCGTTTTTAAACCACAGGGTACTCAAGTGATAATTGGGTATACCACAGGGTACTTAAGTGGACTTTTCCCATAATTAAATGCAACAAAACCAACTCTCAAGTGTTATCAGAAAAGATGTACTTAAATGCAGAACCAATCTCTATGGACCAACAAGACTATAAGAAAATTAAACACTTGCCTGCCAGAGGAGGCACAACATTGATTCCATCTGATTTCGAGCAACAGAATCACCAACAAAAGCTAGAGTCTTCCCTCTCATCAATTCCAGAAACTTCTTAGCGTCGAATCGGGGAAGTTCGCATTGAGAGGGTTTCCAACGCCAATATTCATACTCCTTGTCCGGCCTCCCATTGCCCTGGCAGTTCTGCATCTGTGTAATGACAGGGCAGGTGTTGTTCGTGTATGTTGGTCCTAATGGATCATAAAACCAATTTCCATGGTACAGATCACAGTCTACAAGCAAAAAAGACAATTGTAAATATCAAAGATCACGAATCTTGTATGAACCAAAGCAAGAAAAAACAATTACAAGCAGAAAGTTTGACAGCGATCTTCAATGCAGAACTCATTTCCTGGAATTAAATTACCATAGCCATATAAAACTGCTGGTAATTAAGATTACGAATGAGCTAGCAATCAAAGGGGCACCTGCATCATTGGACGCTGTCTTCGTCGTATTGCTGACTGCACCAGATGCATCCAGCTTAGCTTCGGTTTCAGAAGTTAGAGAGGAAGTAAGACTAGTATCATCAGTTCCTTTATTCTCACTGACCAAGTCTCCGGGTTCAAGTGAACCATCTTCAGCTCTGTGCAGGGAATATGCACTCTCATTACCACCACTAGAACTAACTAGCAATCCTAAGTCAGATTTAGGTCGAGAATCCTTTTCGCTCAAACCCACATTACTATCACGCCGACTGTCAATGCTGCTACTGTTTCGACCAACAACAGGCATAACCAACCCATTTGAGACATCGATGTTGGAGAAGTACCCGCGGACAGTGGAACCTATAGGGTAAGAAACGAGCAGCAACGAAGCAAAGATCAAGAACGCCGCCAGTCCTCCCACTGATACTGCAATGCTGGACAGAGACCGCGGGAAGGCTGACACGCGCGGAGATCCCTTCAGGAAACCCGCGGTCATTGCTTTATCCGAACCAACAGCAGATTCTACACCGGGGGAATCCGAAACATGTAGCCACCGAAACAAAAACCTCGACAAAACAGAACATCAACAATGTAATTAGGTTCCCTGTCCGGGTAGGATTGAACCCTTCACAACCCACAATCCTAGCTCGCTGGAGGTTGAATCTTCACTTCAACTAATGAACACCAAAAGCAATCTCTCTCTCTCTCTTTTGCTTGCTACCAATTTAATTTTCCCGAGGAAGAAGACACAAAACACGAAAAAGGATCAATCTTTCGGGACAAAACAAACACGGCATTAAGAAAACCACTCAATTGAAGGAAACCCAGAAAGAAAGTGAACAGCTTTGCAATTAACCAACAGAATCAGAATCCTAACTAGAAAGAAGCAAATCAGGCAAGAACGTTGTTTTTTTACCATTAAGTATAGAGAGTAGGCCCACTAATCCAAATTCGAGTCGGTGTGAATATCGAAAGGTGTCAACGTTCCTATTTAATAGTATTCAAACTCGATACCTCGTTAAGCTAGAAATACGCCATTCAAGAACATTGCGGGAAAAAGTAACATTAGAATACAAACCAGAACAATCCCAGGCTACCCTTTTGAAGAGAAATCCGCAATGCCAGGTAGGGGAGGAGCGCCGACTTGCAACGACGAAGAGGAGAGACGCAGAAAAGAATCGGCAGATGATAATTTGAATCTCTCTCCAAGTGTTTTTCCTTTTCTAAAAACGAGGAAGGGTCTTGGGATCTAAGTGGGAGCTATTAACGGCGAAGAGCAGTGGGACTTTCGGAGAAGTCTATATTAAAATAAACGATTTATAATATATATAAAAAAAGGATAGACGAGAGAATATAAGAGTTTTGGGTGAAGTTTTATTTTTTAGGATTAGTTGCACTTTGAGCTAGGTAGAGCATAATTTTGTTGTGATTTTAAATTCGAGTCGAGTACTACCGAAGTTGTGTAAGTAAATCTAAGATATATATCGAAGACATTATTTTAATATATATTTAATATTTTTTATTGAAAATACTTTTAGATATAATTTAGCCTTTGACAATAGTTGTCAAGGTACATATTTTTTATCGAACATTAATTGTTCAATTAAGATCAACGGTCATTTATGAGAACGAGCAACAACTAACTTCAATCAACATGGTGTCCTAGTCTACGGTGGTTGGTGGTTGCATTGCACGTTAGATTAATATTTTTGCCACCGCGAATATTGCATCCGTCGGAATTTAATTGCTCAACAACTAACTTCAATGCCTTATTACTCATTGGAGTTTGCATAGTAACTAAAAATTCGACAAATGTTAATACGATTCATTCGTTTAATAATACAAGTTGATATAAAGAAATCAAATAAGCTAATTAAAAAAATTCAAAATTAGGTTACTTGGCTGTGGAGGAGGTAGGGCAACTGAAAGAAGCTCCTTGTCTCTCTCTATAATCCTTTCTTTGTAACAAACGTGAGATTGTTTCTAATAATTAGGACATTTTTCGTGTCGGGTTGTACAGATATGTGTGGTGTACTCTCCGCTCTGTACGCAAGAGGTTATTATCTCTTTTGCATAGTTATACATAACACCAATATCGTTATAATTTTACTTCTTCAAAAAAAATTAGGACTGTTTTGATAATTTCAGGAGAAGCTACATCATGGTCATGATCATGAATCAATTATAGCTAAATTCTCCCTTTTTTTTATTCACAAAAAAAACTCCCTTTTTACTCATTGCCAACGGTCACACGGTCCAAAACCTTTGACGCGGTCGATTTCCATTCATGGACTTCGGACTAGTTACATTTTACCTATCAGTGGTGATGACAGCTGTGGTTGTGCGGCCTAGTACCTTTTAAGTTTTTTAAGTTTTATAAGTGTTTCGTATAAGGATTAGCGGAGATTTTTTTTACGAGTTAATTTTTATGTAATTTTTTTTTATATTAATAAATGAGTACTTATTAAAAAAGTTTATTGTGCGATTATGCAATTGCTAATATGTTGGTTTTGCCTCCGTTTTTCAGCTCTATGCATTGTTCCACGTGGCTTCATTTGAAAAGGGGCAGAGAATCATTTGCGAGAGGACCATTAATGAAAAGGCAATCCTCAAGGGAGCTTTGATTACTAGGTTGTTGTAACTGAAGCAACCATGTAATTGGGCCTAATGGGACCAGGAGAAAGAAATTGGGCCAATTCAGATTATCGGATCTCAGGAGAAAACTTTTTTAATAGACACCCAACTGCGGAGAAGTGTCTGGCCCAAAAAAATTAATACCCAAGGCGAAAACAATCATGGAAAATTTTATTAGGATACACGGCCCAAGAGATGAAAAAAAAAGAACTGGAGAAGTTATTTTGTCTATGGGATGAAAAGGTGAAGCAACAAAATTTGGCAATTGGATCATAATTAGGCATAAATATTGTTAATTAGGGGATTTGGAAAATGTGCTTTATATGACCCAATATCTTCACTTTTTAACCATATTGGAGTTATATAAAATTTTACTTATCCAAAAAAAAAACTGAAGAACATCTGTGTATTAAGAGCTAGGAACTCGATGAAACTCGTTGAATATTGTCAGGAAGTAATTTCTTTGACTGAACTTCTCACTGCAACCAAATTTTATATTGGACCAACTGTGCCCTTACATTAAACCATCGAGAAGGTTAATTTTTTTTAAGGTAAATAAATTACAACAAAAATGTACACTTACATCAGGATTTAAACTTTGAACTTCCGTCCAATTTTATTACGCCTATGTCGTTAGGCCAAATATCCTTTGGCCATTTGGCCTTGGAGAGGGTTAATGTTGAAGACTGGATTTACTGCAATGGCTTGGTAACGGTCCGTAGTTCGGAAAATTCTGCAGAGGTTAGAGGCTGCTGGTAACAAGAGTCTCAATCGGACACACATGATGACCCGAACTACGGAATTCCCAGGGATGTATCTTTGAGATTAGGATCTCTGTGGCTTGGCTTGAATGTACAACCACCATCTTTATGGTTTTATTCATTTTGCTGCTAATTAATTTATTGTTCTTTCACTAAATAACAGGGACACTTCGTATGATTTAGAATTTTTATACCGTTTGATATTCGAATATATATTGGGTCGACTAATTGAGTTGAGTCAGGTAAGGTTTTTGAAATATAACAATATTTTTCTAACAAGTATTTAATATATTGTTGTATTTTCAATGGTTCGAATTCAAGACTTATTAGTTAAATTGGAATAACTTTATTTCATTTAATTTAAATGTTTGTTGGTTTCGTTTGATTTAGATTGATTAATCTTGATCTGCATTTCTTCTGTTTGTATGTACTTAACATGGGCCTATTAGGTTGACCTTAAGCACGTGGATGATGGACACTATGATGTGGTCTGCCACGTACCTGATCATTTCACACGTGGGAAGTTTTTTGTTTATTTGATAGGGGGGAAAGGATCTAGATGGAAAATTTTAATGGATACAATGTTCCATTTAAAATTTTATAGTGGATTTTTTTTGTATTGAGATCTATTGAAAGATGATTAGTGTATAATTTATTGATTTTATGTTCTCATCATCATAAAGTTGTTCAATTTTTTTAAAAGTAGAAGGAAAAAAAATTCCAAATTGCATTCAGATTATCATAGTTGCAAGTGTGATAAACTTGTTTATAAGTGTGAAAAATTTATTTATTCATTGTTTTAAGATTGTTGGTTGAATATGAAGATTCTAACGTCATATCAGCGATTTAATTCCGCAATCCGTTGTTGTCCGCACAACTCACCTGTAATAGTACCTAATATACTTGTCCACTAACTTAAGATTTTGGATTGGATAAGAAGAAAAAATTCTCTCAAAACGAGACCATTTTCCTTTCCAAAGAGTGTTTTGGAAAAGTGGGACACAACCAACCCTTTGGAGTGCTGTTCTAGGCCACGCTGTCTCCTTTTCGGTTGACCTCTCATGAGCAACGAGCGTGAAAATGTCCATATTTTCCATTTGTTATCTTAGCCAAAAAACATTCTTCGCACAGTGTGGAGGAGACTAAGGGCTCATCGGTGTCTTAATTTCCTGTATCGCTTGGTTGTGGGATCGTAACCCACTTCCTTCAGATTACTTGTATCAAGTCTTGAATTGATCTTCAGAAAAGAAAATTGTGGGTCTCTAATTTGTGGCCAATCAAACATATGACGGCGAGTGCATGAACGTGGTGGATATACTTCGTCCGCATTAGATACTTGTTTTACAGAGTAGTGCATATCATTATTTTTTATTTAGCTCGAATATAGATTAATTAATCTAATAGATATCCAGATACCAGATGATAAATGGCTGGCGCCGTGGTGATCCAATTCCCCAAAATTTTGACATTGTTATCAGATTCATTTGATCGAAAATTATATGGCATCTATATACTTACTAAATTTACTAATTTAAATATGATTTTAGATATAATCACAAAAACATGACAAAATTTTCTCTACCAAATTTTAATACATATATTTGCAAGCTCTGAGAGCTATAATTAAATTATAATAATTCTGTGAATACTGATCTAAACTTTTTATTATCGGATTCTCGGGTAAAATATTTAGTGATGATGACTATTGGCCATTGGGTGTGAAAATTGCCAAGTCAAAGCTACGACTCCCTTTTTTTGTTTGGTAAATAAATTTGTATTAAATCTACCAAAATGTAATTACATGACAATTATATTAAATTGTACAAAGCACATCTAAGGTTACACACATTTAAGTAAAAAAAAATAAAGATAAGTGATATCTAGTACATTTTTTAAAAGTAACTTCACCAAAAGTACGACGGTCTCATAATCACACCCAAGAAAGGAACATAGCTAGTGAGGATCAAAAGGATCAAACCATCGAGCCACGGCCTTTAGCACGTGGAAAGATGGTTGAGACGTCTTCCTCCCAAAATATATCCATAAGAATCGCCAAACGGCAAACCTCGGCCGTAATCTACCACGACTCCCTTCTTTGTCGGTCCTCTGTTTGTGTTTCTTTCCAACTCTTTCATTACGAAATTATATGTAGGGCGTTAAGGATTGTCGTCAATGTCCTAAAGGCACATTCTACAACAGAGGACACCTTCCTTCCAACGCCTACTAGATTAATTATTTCATGTTGGAATTGAATATGACATGATAACAAAACTCTTTTAACACATCAATTGGATCTAAAATTTTGTTGGTTCATTCCAATAATAAGAAGATTAAATTCTTGGGTTTTTTGTTCATAGAAGTGCGACTAATTCCAACAACAAATTTTTTAAGGGCAAAATAGCCATAAATCCTTGTTGTTTGGATAAATTGATTAATAAGGACAACCTACTAGTATTGATAAGTCCCTCGTATTTGTAAATCAATTGATAAGTCTCTCGACCTATTTTCCGCTCACTTTTTCGGCGAGATATTTTATATAGTGAAAAAAATACCACTGAGCCTAAATTTATTTTTTAAAAATGCTTTTTTACTTTAAAAGCCTCCAATAAAGCCCTAAAAAAATTGCCTTTTCAACTCTCATCTTGAACCTCCTGTCCTTTAGAAACAAATGGTAAAACCCTAAAAAACGAGAAAAGGTTCCTGTGATTTGCCCGTTTCAGAACTTGGCATTCTCTCTTGAAGCTCCTTCCGAAATTCTCCAAGAGCTTCACAACAATCCTTGTACTGTCTTGGAGAATTCCCTTGTAGACTTGTCCGAATTGGCCCGAACCGATGACACTCGACGGACTGAATCCACCGATAGCTTCATTGAGCTGTCGGTATGAGATTTTCAGATACTTCATCTCATTGACGACTTCTTCTTCCTCGTCGTAATTCAAGTCGCTACGATTGGATACCGCAATTTAGTTTGTAGATTTGGATCTGTACAGGAAAGTGTATGCAAGTGCACATAGAACAGGAGTTACTGTCAATGACAATAAGTTGTTCTTGTTTTTTAGGATTTTACTATTTGTTTCTAAGGGACAGTAAGTTCACGATGGGAGTTGAAAAGGCAATTTTTTAGGGTTTTACAATTTGGTTTCTTCCTTGCAATGGGAGGCTTTTAAAATTTTAAAATAAAAAGGGATTTTTAAAATTGTTTTAGGCTCAAGGGTATTTTTGTCACTATAAAAAATATCTCGCCCGAAAAGTGGCCGAAAAATGGGTCCAGAAAATTATCAATTGATTTTACAAATATGAGAGACTTATTAATACTAAATTATCTTTATTAATTAATTTATCCAAATAACAGAAACCTATTAACTATTTTGCCCAATTTTTTAATGTTTCATCGACAACCAAACAGCAGATACTGCTTACCCAATTTATGATTGCGTTTCATGGGTTGACTTGACGAAGATCTTGAAAAAAAATCGAATCTGGTCAACCAGTTTGACACAAAATAAGAAGCGCTGCTCAAAATTATCTTCCCGACATTATAACCAAGTAATGTTATGATGAATTTTACATACAAAATGACAGTTTTAAAATAATTGATTTGTAACAAAATCTAGAAAGGGAAAGTAAACCACGTGGAACTCGTCATAAAATAATGATTCGGTAAAATTATACTTGTGGAAGAATTATTGTAAGAAAAAATCACCACTTAGAGACCAGCTCATGCATTAGCGAAAATTTCATCATTTCTGGAATCTCCAGGAATCAAAATCCTTATTTCTCTATGGTGATTGCACACTAACACTACATGATAGTGGAAAGACTATGATCGCATATCTTTCTTCCAACTTGTGACCTCTCAGATACACATAAAGTGGAGCATTGCATCACCCACCAATAACGTATATGTGCGCCCGAAAGATATTGATTGACGTTGAAAAAAAGTTGAAATACAAATTAGAAAAATTGAGGCGATGATAATATAATAGATTATTAAATTGACGCGGTCTAGTAAAGAAAAAATATTAGAGCTCTCTCAAAAAGTTTTTTTAGAAAAATAAATTTTATTAATACGAGTAATTATAGCCTACTTAGCGTAAAATTCTCTCTTTTAAGGTTGTGATGGCCGGCCTCACGAAAATCCATGACCATAAAACACATCACATATCATGCTATAATTGGACATAAGGCTAAACAAATAGCAAATATGAAAACATATAATTAGACAATATTTAAATAGTTGAGAATACTCACAATCACGGTTTGAGCAAACCGTAGGAATATCACCTCCTTAGAAATCGAGTTCGTCGGATGAAATTATCCTCTTTGATCGTCACGAATTCAGATTTAATCTTGGACGAGGCCACAGCAAGTCGTGTGCCCTTAAGCTCCAAAGTACAACACCCAATCACTCGGTCAGATGTTGCTTCCATCTGACCGACCTGTGAACCCTCAGCGGTTGTAGAACTCCGACTCTATGCAAGAATGTATGTACTAGTCTAAGGGGGAGAGAGGAGAGAAAACTTTAAGTAAATTTTTGGTGTGTGTAAAATGAGAGGAGAAGGTCCCCTTTTATAGGGAGGCTTTGAGACCCCATTAAATGGCGATCATTAAACCTCCCCTATTAATCATGGTCAATAAATGAGCGGTTACAGACATTAATACCCTATTAACCACGGTCAATAAATGAGCGGTTATTGGAGTCATAAATCTTGAATTCATGACGACCGGTAAAATCCACATCACTTCGAAGTCAATTTCCATTCACACCAAGAATTGATTTTTTGCAAGTGTCATTCATAGTTAAGAAATTTTCTCAACATATTTCGCATTGATCATATTGACACCAAAAACTAATTGGTGTGACCTACATTAGCTCAAAGTTCCTAAGAGATTATATTTAATTAGAATTCTCTTTCTAATTAACTTTTTTTTGTGAAAGTGGAGAGGCAAAAACTCCTAGATATATAAATAAAATGACAAATTACATCCTACTAATTACAAGACCCCATCTCGGCCTCTTGTGAGATTGCGACCGCCTCGTCAAAACCCTATCACGAGAAAATCCAGTGGAAAAAATCCGTGATAGGGAAAGAGTACCTTGGGAATGAAAGTGCCCCATTGACGTTTGGTGTATCGCATAACCTGGTCTTGCACCGTCACTAGCTAATACAACTCGGGAAGGAAGATCCCCCCTTGGAACCGTACCATCAACAGCTCTAGACGAATGAATCCATACAAAAACTCTAAGGAGCATAAAAAATAACATACTCACAGGAGGGCTCGAGGGAAATCTTAGATAGGTTACCTTTGCACCAGGTATGCTGAAGATCAGTCTCACAGTCCTTCTCTAGCAGCTCCTTCGCCTTCGATATGAGAGTAGCCAGAGGGTGGGCTCGGTCTACCGGTCATCCAATACAGAGAATGGCAAGAGAAGAGTTCACCTCCACATGAACCCTCCTGAAGCCCCTCTCCCAAGCTAGCTAAAGCCCAAGGATCAGAGCCCAGAGCTCCGCAGCTAAGGAGGTACAGCTACCAATACCTTTTACAAACTCGCATAACCAATTGTCTCCCGAGTCGCAGATGATGCCAGCCGCCCCAGCAGGACCCAGGTTGCCCATCGAAGCTCCATCAGTATTGAGCTTGACGAAGCCCTCCACAGGTCGCTGCCAGGAGACAAGGATCTCCCTCCGGTGGAGTAATGGAGTATTCCGATCTGCCAGGATACGGGCAAACTCCCGTATCGCTCCTCCATCGCCAAAACTACCAGCACGCAGTCGCGAATATCGTAGCCTACGGTGGAACATCCGTAGGGGTGGTGGTATCTGAAATGTTGGCCCAAAGCCATCGGCGGGGATCTGTCTCGGCATAGAAGCCATGTGGCGGCCGTAGAAGAAGGGAAGCCTACACCATTCTCGAAAACCTGCAATCACGAAATATGTGCATCAGTGACTCAGGCGCAGTACCACATCTCAGACACATAACATCCTCTGTGAAGTGCCTCCGTGCCCGCTCTGCATTCGTCATCAGCCTGCAATGACAAAACAACCAAATGAAAAATTGAATCCTCTCGGGAACCCGTAAGGTCCAGATCCATGTCCAGATTGGGTCGGCCGGTGGCATCTCCAAATTCCTGTACAAAACCCTATAAAGAGACTGAGTAGAAAACCGCCCATCATGAGTGAGGCTTTAGGATAATTAGTCCGTCCAAACTGGGGAAACCTGCAAAAGAGTCGAAGTCAGAGATCCAATGATATGCGGGAGAAGGAAGCCCTTAGACGCAAAATATCCCAACCATCCACATGAGACCAATACTCAGCCACCCGCTTTCTGGCCTCCTCTGCAGGGAGACTGCCAATGAAGTGGTTCCGAAAAGGGGAGGGAGAGAGCTACGGGTCATCCCAGAAGGAAGTCCGAAGACCAAGTATTGGCCCAAATCTAAGGTCAGAGGAATATCCATCACATCACTGAACTGGCTAGCAAGCTCCGAGCTGAGGTTCTGGGAGACCATGACTTTGGATTTGGGCAAACTAACTCGCTGCCTCGAGCAACCACAGAGGTCTCCAGAAGGACGCGCACCACCTCTGCCTGGGAAACAGAGGCCTCGCACATGAGGATCAGATCATCAGCGAACATTAGACGGATATGGGCCCATCTACCATCCTGTACCAGTTGCTCAATGGCATGTGAGAGTCTCTCAATGCAAAGAATAAAAAAGTAAGTGGAAATAGGATCACCCTGATGAATCTCACGGGATGGGAAGAAGGCATCCATCTTTCTCCCATTCTAGAGGACCCGTATCGAGGTCGTCGAGACCCACTCCATAATCCAGCCAATAAAGTCCACTGGAAGACCAGTCAGAATCAGCATCTTCTCAAGAAAATCTCAGCTAAGACGATCATAAGTCTTCTTGAGGTTGAGCTTATTAACCATCCAGCCAGTGTCACCCCTTTTCTGAGGCATCGAGTGGACCACCTTCCGAAGGATGACAATGTTGTCCGACATATAGCGGCCCGGGACAAAGCTGGACTGCATCGGACTGACCATAGTATCAAGAAGGGGCTTCAGCCTACCCACCGAAATCTTCGTAATGATCTTTCTAATTAACTTTTTAGGTCCAAGCCTAACATACACTTATATGTTGAGCAAACCTTTTCGACGGATTAAAAATCTAATTCTCCAACAGGAGAGAGGGAAGGAAGGACATAGAGAGGCAAATCGAATTACATTAATAGAAGTTTATGAAGAAAAAAGTGCAACTATTAAAACTAATTGTAATTATTCAATTTATTAAAAGTTTAAAGTTTATATAATTATGAAAATTGAATTGTGTTTGCAGAAAATTGAAGCGCATACAAAATTTTAAAGAATATCACAAAAAATTAAAATATTTTTTTATAAGTAAAATTGGTTATACTTTTAACATTTGAATTTGTCACTCAAGTCTCATTCATTTTTTATACCATTAGATCAAATATTAGTACGTAAGAATTGAAGATTGTCATGTAAAATTACGAAGTTGCACATGGAACTTATGAGTAATTTTATAGTGATACTTTCATATCAAATAATAATATTTGAATAATTAAATTATTAAAAAGATTTAGGAGAGACAAAAATGATTCGTGTAAGAAACACAATAAAATTATCACTCGGTATGGTTTTTAAATTGAGAAGTTACATGCCATCAATCACAACTTATTAGTTTCATGAATTCTTTAAAGGTGAGTTGCTAATCTATTATTTGGGCTCATTTGCACGAGAGACGATGGCCAGCGTGCTTGCCACCCGTGGACGACCCGCATGGTCTAAACCACTTTATCATTACTTATAATAAAAAACCAATTGATCATTGTTCTTGTTTTTCCTAATATATATTTACAATTGTTGAATTTCATTAACCATATACAGTAAAACCTCTGTAAAGTGATCCCCTCTAAAGTGATAATCTCTCTAAACTGATAAAAAGTGTCGGTCCCGAGTTGGGACCAGTGTTAAAATGTGATAACCCCTCTATCGTAATAATTGATACTTTTTCAGAAAATTTTAGTGTAAAATTTCGGTTCTAATTTTTGCATAAACTGATATTTTTGAATAAATACATATATTTTTACGTACTTTGCGAATTTGAAAATTATTTTAAGATGTTAATTTGTATTAGATTTTCTTGTTTGATAACTTTTACGTCATCATTCATCTTTTGAATTATCTTTAAATAGTCTTTGTGATCGTCGTCTTGTTGTAAAAAAAATTTCAATCGAGTGTAGCATTTGAATAACGCTTTAAGCCGAGATTTAAGGTATCTCGTGACTTTTATTTATACTTTTATTTGATTGATTCAAAATTGCATCAACAATATCTTGTTCGGTCGGAGTGTAACAGATAGAGAGGTCTTGGTCAAATGAGAATTACACAATAATTTTTTTATAGTAAAAAAATGTAAACTCCTCTTATATGATAATCTCTCTAAAGTGATAATTTTTTTAATAATATCACTTTAGAGAGATTTTACTTTAATAGTTTAATTATTTCCTCAAAGATCTTAGTGTAATAAAAAGAATGCATTGCCGGGCACATGCCTGTAGAATGTAGTAGGTGTGTATGTTGAATTATCTTTAAATGGTCTTTATGATCGTCTTCTTGTTGTAAAAAAAATTTTAATCGAGTGTAGCATTTGAATAACGCTTTAAGCTGAGATTTAAGGTATCTCGTGACTTTTATTTGTACTTTTATTTGATTGATTCAAAATTGCATCAACAATATCTTGTTCGGTCGGAGTGTAACAGATAGATAGGTCTTGGTCAAATGAGAATTACACAATAATTTTTTTATAGTAAAAAAATGTAAACCCCTCTTATATGATAATCTCTCTAAAGTGATAATTTTCTCTGGTTCTAATAATATCACTTTAGAGAGGTTTTACTTTAATAGTTTAATTATTTCCTCAAAGATCTTAGTGTAATAAAAAGAATGCATTGCCGGGCACATGCCTGGAGAATGTAGTAGGTGTGTATGTTGAATTTTTATTTGTTAGAGAAAATACATTCTACATGTAGATATAGGAAGGATTAATCAATAGGTCTCGAGTTTGAGTCTTTAGAATCACATGAATGTTAAAAATTTGCTGAAAGAGTTTTCTTACATTTTAAAAGTCAAACTCAGCTCGATCGTGAATTAATCGACTGGTGGTGATATCAACCAAAAATATAGATATAGCAAGAAATGTAAAATACTAGAATATGAGTTATAAGTTCTGTAATTTAATTGGGAAAAATTGGTGCAACAACAATGGCATAATTTGTATCATTCAAATTAATGATATTTTTTTAAAAAGTAAAAAATTAATGATATATTGGAGATTCTAATATAGTAATAGAGCTTATTGTTGTAGTGATTGATTGTACCCATGTAATTCATCTTTTATTGCACGTGAGACAAAGTTAATTTTGTATAAATTTTGACTTTATGACACTCTTATGAGAGAGGTGTTGAAATTACTAAATTAATTGTGGTTTGTTATTAGATTCATTTTTATAAATAAATATGTTGTTGATTACTCCAAAACTTACAATAGAAATTATACCAAATTGCAAATTGTTAAAGAAGAGCAACTGTAGAAGGCCTAGGGCTAAAGGGCATCTAAAGCAAAAAAGATATTCTATGGTCTAATCTCAATTGTTCAACTCATCCATTCATCAATCCTAAGAAAAATTTGGCAACCACTGACGGATAATAAAGACCGTATAATTATTAAGTTGGGCTCGATTATAAGCGTAAAATATTCATATAATTATATTAAGATTTTGATTTAAATACGCTGTAACATTATTTTTATTGTCTCACTCTTCAATTTCTGGATCGGTAATTTTAAAATAATAAGACATTGCTACACTTTGACCGCTAATAATTTACTCCTAAAGAGAATCTTACGATCTCCTTGGGGTTTGCTTAGAATGGCTGGTGCATTGCACCCGTAGAAGAAGACATACATCACCGTCTTCTTCTTCTTGTCTTCTCCTAAACACAGATCTTTGGTGCCTTAATTTTAGAGCTTCAACGTCTTAGTTACTGGGATGAAGCACATGCAACCAAGTCCAAATTTTTCGTTTCACACTCTCTACTAAGTCGATTAATCCATGTTCAGTATAATAGAACCTATAAATAATGACAAGGCTCTCCAGATAAATATCTAACATTATTACATTTCAAATGGCTCAATTTCGAATTTTTATTTTTTTAATCTAAAATAATTCTCTATTAAAACTAAGTGTTAAGTGTCTATTCGTGCAACGAAGTCCCAATTATAATAAATTCATTGATATTTACGTCCACGCAAATGTTTGTAATATTTTGAACTTCGCACATTTCGCATCGGACCACTTACAATCCGACAAGTGGCAATTCCAACTAGATCGTGGTCAAATATTTCAATAATACAATAAAGGGAGGCTTCTTTTACCAAAAGTTTCTTGAAGGACTCTACTTTGTGAGATCCCCTTGGAACGAGCAACATCTACATATTTTCTCCTTCACAGGCTGCAAATCCCTGTGCCTCCGCCCTCACGTAGAAAATCGTTTCATATTGAGTCAATCGCGGTCCTCGTTATGCCAGATCCTGATAATATCCTCTTTGATTAGGTTGAGTCAAGTTGCAAGAGTGTGGAATTGTTCTAGCAACATTTGATGCCGACATTTTTTTGGAGCAATTTTTTCCAACAGATTTTATCGCTCAGATTTTGACGAGGCTCACTAGTTGCAACTTCGTATTTGCACGAAAGATTTTTACACGGATGTAAATATCTACGATTATCAATAAAACTTTACTTATCAAAAGATATATTAGTTAGTATCAACATTATGATAGAGAATCCCATTTTTATTCGTATATTCATCAAAGAGAAGTGGATCTACCGATGTCAAACTAGTCACGCAGAATAATTAATCTAAGTGATAACAAATTTAATTTTTCTAAATAAATTATTAAGTTTTTAGAAAATGAAACAAATATTATTAAATCGTGCTCGAGTCCAAATTAATAGTTGAAGCAAAAAGATGGTTAAAAGAGGAGGCACATTAATCAAGATATGGAGAGGAAGCATGGCTGCATGTCCATGGTCCGACAATTAAACAAAGGTATCGAAGGAATGCCCTTCAATCAGTAGGCAAAAATGACAGCAGGATAGGTAAAAAAAAAAAAGGAAGAAACAACTTTTTGGAGACCAATTTAAAAGGGTAAAAGTTAATCTTCCTATTCAATTCACATGTCTTATTCTCACTTCTTGGGACTGGTAAATTACGGTTACACCCCAAAATTGACCGACCCAACACCGTACAAACTCACCATGTGGTGTACGTGGATAAATGTTTTTTCTTCATGCTCCCATAATCCACAACAATTCCGAAAATTTTGTTATTATATTCGTAGTCTTAAAACTTAGTCCACTTTATCCGTTATCTTGAAAATCATAGCACAAGCCCTAACGTGCAACGTCGTCTAAAACAAACAATGAGTATGTGATAACTCCACGGTATCATGCAATAATTTTTATATCTAGCACACAAAAAATAACGTGTCATAGATTTTTAATACCTATAAATAAATTCATCATCAAAATTCACAATTAGCGAGGTGGTATGCACGAGACTGATAATATATTATTTGATCTGCTTTAGTATATAATCATCCTAGTACAAAAAAATACTTCGATCAACTGATGAGGGCGTTATTCTAGTTTAACGAGTACTCGGATTTGAGTCTTTGTGAACGCAACATTAGTTATTGAGAGAACTTTGTCATTTCTCAAAGAACTCACACTATTTGAATATGAATTGATGATAGATACTAGATGATTTAAACCAAAAAATAATCATCCGTCAATAAAAACATATTAATCTTTTTTACGGGAAATAAAAACATATTAATCGAAATCAACAACATTTCAAAATATAAATTCCATTGACAAAAGAAATGAACCAACTAATTATGATGTACATGGCCCCTCCAAATTTGGAGGAGAGCATTTAAGAAAAAAAGCAATTTTCTGGCGTCCAAAACATGAACATCTAATCAAATTGCTTGCACTCTTCTCTTTCCCGCTACATAAACAAATCTTCACGGGCCTTTCCCTCCCAAACAAAGTAGAATTAAAGTTTTAAAATTTTTGTAAAGCAGACCGACCAACAATTAGAAAACCAACCTTTTGAAATTGAACCGATGATTATTCTCGTAATTATTTTATTTTAATCAAATATCTCAACTTTAATTTTGATTACGATAAAAAAATTGTAACAACTTGGTATATTAAGTCGATCAAATAATAATACCGAATTATTTCAATTCAACAGAAAAAATCGAACCAAGGTTAAGACCACCAAAGGACGAAACCAGAACGGACAAAGGAGCCTTCAATCAATAGCACCCAACACGCACTGTCACCGCATGTGGGACGTCTATTAACTATCTTATCATCCTGTCTCCCCATACATTACTATATATCTATTTATTATATAGGAAAAATTACTCTCAAGTCCTTCGAATTTCTTAAATATACTAAAAAATTCTCTCTGTTTGTAAAATACACGCCGACGTCTCTCTAGTTTGCTTTTACTATGCTTTCGGGTCCCTAGTACACGTTAACAGTTATTTTTTTATTTTTGTCAATAAAATGAGAAAAATGCCCTTAGAGAAAAAATTGGTCATCTTCTTCCTCTAGATTGCTGACGCCATCATCTCCACCAAATTATGAACTTATGACCTAATCGACTCCACCAAATTAAGACCCAATAGACTCCACCAAATTAAGAACTTATGAACTCCCGACACCAAATCAAAACCTCAAAATCTTTGAAGAACACAAAACTCCCTTTTACAAAACTCTCTCCTTTCTCTCTGTGGAAAATCAATTAACTCGAGGATGACGGGAATGAGCTTGCCACCGGAGGAATCCGACCTGAATCAGTTGCACCCTCGATAATGACCAGCGTCACACAGACGTCGCCGATGTCCTCGTCTCCAGAAATTTCGTGCATCAGCCAGGAGGTCGCTGCGCTCAGGCTCGTATACGTCTTGGACTCTGTCGGGATCGACCTTGTTCCATTGCCGCCGCTCGTCGTCCTGGGGGACTTCCACGTGCAGCCCTTCCCGAATGCGTCCTTCGACTTCAAGTTCTCCAACGTGTTCGACCACGCGCTCTACCCCAATAGCTTTGTTGCCGAGATCTAGCGCACGCTCCGCCCCAGCGTCGTCTCCCACCGAGCCGATAAGTACTCTGCCAACGATCTCTTCAGCGTCTACCCCCCTCCGATGACTCTTCCGAAACTCTGGCCGAGTCGATTGAGTCACCGCCGGCCATCAGTAGCTGTGAGTCGATTGAGTCGCTGCCGGCCATCAGCAGCTCTGAGTCTCCCCCACCCCCTCCCTTCTCTCGCTCTCCCTCTTAGGGCTTCATTTTCTAGTTCGACCTATCTTCAGGTCTCCCTCCCGTTGGCTGCTTTAAGAACATGGATTTGGACTTTGTTTTGCTTATGTAGTTCCATGCTTGGGATTAATTGAAATGATGGATGTGAGCTTTGCTGAAAACGTTTGATTTTTGGCCTGATTTGTTCAACAATTTTTGTCGGACTATGTGGTAGAAGGAGAGACGATGTCAGCATTTTTTTTGTTTTTGTTTTTGTTTTAAGGGTATTCTCGTCATTTCATTGACAAAAAAAGGAATAACTCATTGGGGGACCCAAAAGTATAATAAAAGCAAACTAGAGGGACGTCGACGTGTATTTTACAAACAGAGAAGACTTTTGAGTATACTTAAGCAAATCTGATAGACTTGAGAGTAATTTTCTCTATTATATATCATCCCTCATTTATTAAATGTTAACCCCCTTCTCTTTTCTCCTTTCCCTTTCCCAAATTGCACACAAAAACAATCCTAACAACTAATTAACTAACATCCTTTTAAAAGAACTAACTAATAAACACAAACTATTTCTAGTTTCTCTTAAAACTTTTTAAAGGTAATTTTTACATTGTTATTACACATGTTAAGGATTTAAATCATGAATCTCTATCATTCTATCAACTTCTGTGCCATCAGACCAAATACACTTTCACAACTTCTCCAATTTATATATAATACTAACAAGCATATAGATTAACTTGATTACGATATGAAATTAATCTAACTAAATCAAGAGGTGTGAAGTTACTTAATAAAAATTGTTTTAATATAACCAAGATGTTTTGTGTTTGTGTCATTGAAAATGTAATAATGTCACATCTTGTTTGGAAACTTTGACACCTCTTAATAGTCATACTCAACTTGAACCTAAATTAATCAATATATTAAGTATTTTTTTACCTAAACAAATGTGCAAACTATAATTGCGGAGATACAGTATTCCACTTTCAGATTCTCTCTCGCTCCCAATTGTTCAACGCCGACAAATACACAACAACAACTCATGATCCTCCCACTCCACACCACCTTCACTTCATCTTATTTCTCTCTCTCTCTCTCTCTCTCTTTCCTCTCTTATATGATCCCCATCTCCATCTCTAACCTCTCCCAATTATCTCCTCTCTTCCCTTCCAATCCCTCCCATTGAAGAAGAAGAACCATAACCATGGCTCTTGAGACCTGGCTCATCAAGGTGAAAACCGCAATAACCCACAAGTTAGAATCATCAAACAAGAGCACCACAGCCATTAAAACATCTAGAAGCAACGGCATCCCTAGAACCACTTCCAAGAGGAACAAACACTCTCAAGAACTTGGAGTCCTGGCCTTCGAAATCTCGGGGCTCATGTCGAAGCTCCTTAACCTATGGCAGTCCCTCTCCGACAAGAACATAGCCCAGCTCCGGACCGGGTCCATCTCCCTCGAAGGCGTCCGGAAGATCGTCTCCAACGACGAGTCCTTCCTCCTCGGGCTGGCATGCGCGGAGGTGGTCGAGAACCTCCGCCACGTGGCCCAGTCCGTGTCCAGGCTTGGCCACCGCTGCGACGACGCGGGGCTCCGCCGTTTCGCCAGGCTGTTCGAGGAGTTCGCCGACTCCGGGCGGGACCCGCACGGGTGGGCCCTCAACTGTAAGGAGGTGGAAGCGAGGGTCAACGGGAAGATGGACAAGTACGTGTCGTTGACTTCACTTCTTCACAAGGAGATGGAGGAGCTCGTCTCGTTGGAGACCGGGGTGAGGAAGTTGAACCCAAACGACACCGGATCGGCGAAGGATCAACAAAGGGTCATCGAGCTGCAGCAGAAAGTGGTCGTCCAAAGACAGGAAGTGAAGTGTCTTAAAGAGAAGTCCCTTTGGAGTAGAAGCTACGATACCGCGGTTTCGTTGCTCGTGAGGTCGATCTTCACTGTCCTAGCGCGGATCAAGCTCGTCTTCGGGCTTGGCCCGGGCGGGTCGGTCCACTTCTACCCTAGCTACCTAACAAGAAGCCTCTCCGCCTCGGCTGCCGTGCATCCAACTGATCAAAACCCTAATAGTGGTTTCGTCTTGGGTCTACTGAAGACACCCTCCAAGGTTGAAGGTTTCTTGGAGGCGCATTCCAAGCTATTGAAGCCGCCGGAGACTACGCTAGGCGCAGCGGGTTTGGGGCTACATTACGCCAACCTGATCATAGTAATGGAGAAGATGATAAGGTCACCACAGCTCGTAGGGATAGACGCACGTGACGATCTTTATTCCATGCTTCCGGCCAGTGTCAGGTCTTCCCTTAGGGCCAGGCTAAAAGGTGTCGGGTTCACGGCGACCGACCCACGGCTGGCCGGAGAGTGGAAGGAGGCGCTAGGGAGGATACTAGGATGGCTGTCGCCTTTGGCTCATAATATGATCAAGTGGCAAAGCGAGAGGAGCTTCGAGCAGCAACAGAGTCTCAATTTGGTTGGAAACAATAATAAGGGGGGTCTAAGTGGGAATAACGAAAATATTGTGCTTCTTTTGCAAACTTTGTTTTTTGCAAACAAGGACAAGGTCGAGGCTGCAATAACGGAGCTCCTTGTCGGGTTGAATTATATTTGGAGGTTCGAGCGGGAGATGACCGCCAAGGCGTTGTTTGACTGCGCAAATTTCAGTGTGCTCCCGAACAATTCTGAAAGTTGCAGATGAGGACATTTCGACCAATTTGATTTTCTCTTTTTATTCAATTAGGTACATTTTGTTTAATTTTCAGTTTTGCAATTTTAGTGGGGTTTAAATTTTTTTTCCTTGGATTTTGATGTGGTCGTTGTAGAGAAGGATTCATGAATATTTTTCGTGATGGACTGGTTTCTTGGCTAATTCGACTAATTCTCTGTACTCGAATTTGTATATGACAAATGGCAACACATGAGCTGCCTGTATGTAAATACATTTTTAGTGATTTTCCCACAATTATATAATGGTTTGGATCTTGATATGGTTTTCTCGTGGTTGTATCTTGTATGTATTAGGTTGTTTGTTAGCTGATCATTTGGTTAGTAATTTTTCGATTTTGGTGCAGTTTTTCAGTAAGGGCTGTAAAGTTTTAAATTCTTGAAAATGATATTATGGCCAAGAAATCGTTCTCGGAGCGCAATTTCATTGTAAAAACAAGTTATGCTACGATTTTTATGATTAGAGTCGTTACATTAACACACCAGAAATTGATTGAATTTCTCAAGCATCGTCTTTCCCTTGATCGGATATCTGAAACCTCTTTTTTTTTCATTGAGCCAACACTCACTCATTTATTTTAGCCAAAGGATATTTGGCCTAACAGTACGATGCGTGTACGATTTAAGAAAGTCCAGAGTTCAAACCCAATATAATCATGATGTAAAATCTTTCAAAAAATACTCACTTATTTATGTCTTATAATCTTATTCGTTAACGAAAGATCAATAAGCCATATCTACCCAAAATTCTAAACTTTTTTTAAATAATGAACCTTTATTAATAAGAAAAGAAAAAAATTATAGAATGGATATGAGAAAGAGAGAAAAAAAAGAATAAAATAAAATAAAAGCAAAACTAAGGCCTAACGAGTAACCATAGTGGCAAATCCGCTGCCATATCTAGTAACTCACCTAAGCAAACCCACAAAGCGGGTAGTTAAGGGTGATATCAATCAGCCGGGACGCATCAAAAGTCCATATCATACCCGAAATTCTAACTTGGTACCAACGTACTTATGCTATCTATGTGTTTGGTTTTAAATTTTAAATCAAGTGACTAAATTAAGAATGGCATACATCAACAAAATAAAACAAGAGACTGACATAACTCGCATGTTTTAACTCGGAAATTCTATCAATTTATTTACGGTGTGTATAATCTTTGTGAATCATCTACGTGTAATCCGAACAAGTGCCCTTTCGGAATTAAACCCAACTTGTGGATTTTCAAATGTTGCTTTACGTGCTTGCTTATGGACCCTAGAATAGCGTAGTTTCTTTAGTTATTTTTTGTGGGCCCTCCAGCATGATGCCTTAGATCTGTGATCTCAATACATAGATCTACCGATACCATTTATTTGTTAAATCGTCATGGTTAGGAATCTTTCAACTCATGATCATCAGGATTTAATCCTGTTTCTTTTTTCAAAAAATTAACATTATAAATGATCTTTCATGACCAAGAAATCATTTACTATATATTCTCTCCGGAACAAGCCCAATAACAAAAGGACAAATAATTAGATCGATCTACCGCGCGAAGAGACTGGATGCCTCAAATATTAGTGTATGACAATTAGTTTAGTAGTACGAGATTACGGATTTTGATTTTTTTACATAAGATATCGAATTCAAATTTTATAAATAAAAAATATTATCAAAACAATTATCTCTATATAGATCAATGAGTGACATTGTTTGGTAGACCAGAACAGTTATGCCTTCTCTGCTTTCGGTTAAATTGATTTCGGATGCGATGTGCCTGTTGCTTGGGATACAAAAAAGATGACCAGAAAATTCGATTTATGATTTCGATTTAGGGACCACTTGAAAGTAACTATTAGGATATTGTCACCTTCATGTCAAATAGACCAGCATGGCTACTTTGTACTATGGAGGATGACACATTTAAATTATTGGAAACTATACTAATCCCTTACCTAACATGCCCATGTGTTTGATCTATTCTTTTACCCAAAACTATGTTTTTTTTCTTGCACCGGAGAAGTCGTTGAACAAACGAGTGGAGAGAAAAAAACCACCTAATATTCGAACACACCTGCTAAATCGACTATTCTCTAGTGACAAATATGAATCGATCATCTCCTGCCATTTTTAGGTGAAATCTATGTCTATATAATCGAACATTATTGGGTCTTATTTAATAACACCTCTCTCAATAGAATTTGTCATGTTCATAAGATTTCAGCAGAAAATTTTCTCAAGTGAAACTAATTCTTTTATGCAATTGGGCCATGGGTAATGTGAGCTTTATGAAGACAAAAAGAATGGTATTGACTGTGTATATTCTTACCGGTTCTGGTGCTACGTGTGCTTTAAGTAATAGATCGAATCATATAGATATCTCTTCACACGATATAAATAATCAAAGGATTCCATAGACTTACGAAAGCACGAAAGCCAAAATTTTTCAGGAAAAAAAATAATTTTTATTCAAAGAATGCATACCACATAAATAAAGTCACACTAATCCGTCAAATTGCGACCCAATTTGGTTGTGAGGCCCACACCAACATAGACCGGATAACACACAATCAGACCAACGATAATTTCCGGCTCATAAATACTTTCGCATAGGTCTGAACGGCCCAACATCGTTCTTGTTTCAAAACGAATCTATAAACTCGAAAACAAAAGAGACAACTATTTCATGTGCTACTGAATTTTCACCACAAATATAAAGTCCACTGAGATCTTCGCGTTGTAGTCTCGGATATCATTCCTTTAGTTTAGGTTCGATTTAGAATAATTTCTAAATAATGATATTGTAAAATATTTAACATCTTGAACTTAAACTAAAAAAACTCATAGATCTTCGAGACCTATGTAACAAGAATAAATATGTGGTTAGCGACTGGAACTAAAGTAGATAGAGGAATGCACATGCTTCGATGAGGTAAGTTGTTCTTATTTTTAATTCGAGGTACTTTTGATTTAAACCTTAGTTCAAGTCGCTAACGACAAATTACAAGTTCCCGCTTCACGTCCTTAAACCGCATTGTAATCTCTAAAATATGAAACCGGTTTGGCTTTAGTAGGGATGGCAATTTTACCCGGATACTGAGGGTCTACCCGGAACCAAACCCGAAGGATCTAAGACCCATTGACTTTGACCGGATCTAAACCCGAATTCTACCCGAATCCTTATTTTTTTTTAAGGATAATGGTATGGATATGGATCTATAGGATCCAACCCGAAATTTTAATATATATATATATATATATATATATATATATATATATATATATATATATATATAGAGCACGGGGCACCCAAATCCCAATAATACACACTTTCTGAGTCTTTTAGTCTCCCTCTTCACCAACCCTAAATTAAAAATATCTTCCGGCTGCTTGCTCAATCCAGGAGCTTCTTGAACTATCTTGGTCATTAACAAGTAAGCAATTTTATCTGTACACTACTATATTTGTTTCGAGAATTTTCTGCAGGGGTTCAAAAATTTATTGTAGGGGCTTAGTTTCTTGATGACTATAACAGAAGTGTATGCTTCAGTGGTTTGGAAACATCAGCACACCTGTTTCTTTTATGTCCTATATGGAATGTTGGGACCTCAAGCTCATATCTGATTTTCGTGTACTTTGACTATTAGTGATACTCAGATATTGACTTTGATTCGGATATGAGCTACGATATTTTTTTCTCTCTATTTTCATTACATATAAACTTAGATTATGTAATTTTAATTTTTTTAAGTTAAACAATTTTTAAATACTACGGACCCGCGGTCGATCCTGATCTTACCCGGTATTTTAGGATACATATCCTGCCCGAATCCTTTTTTAAAAGAGGATAAGGGTAAGGATCTGGATCTACCTTCTAAAAAGAAGGTAAGGATCTGGATCCTATAGATCCTACCCGGATTCTGCCCATTACCATCTATAGAATTTAGGAATTGTTTACCTACTCTATGAAACTGCAGTAATTTTACTTATTTAGTACAAAAAACAAAATCAAGGAAAGACCAAAGAACACAACACAAAAGCACAGGATTACAATACCCCGAATTAAAAAAATAACTAAAAGTCAACTCAATTGGTCTTCTTGTTCATGTTTCTAACAAGCTGCCTCATCTGGAACCTCCATATCATGAAATATGCCAAGCCCAGCCCAACCAACACATAAACCCAAACGACGTCGTCCTCGCTCTCTTTCGCGGACCGGACTTCCTCTATCTCGAACCAATCCCTCCCGGAATTCCCCAAAATACCCTCCATCGCTCTTCCATATATCACATACACCCTCCCTTCCCTCCCCACCGCAACCGACGTCGCGAACCGCTCCCCCTCGAGGTCAGTTTCGTCATACACCACGCCCTGCCCCCAGCTGTCGTCGCTCTTTAAAAACCACATCCTATTAATCGAGACGACCGCTACGGACCCGTCCTTTCTGATGGCCAGCCCGTCGGCCCCGCCCAGATCCTTGTTTAGTAGGACCTCCCTCGCCGTCCCTTGCTCGGAATCCACCTTGAAGAGCTTCCCCGTGTTGGTTTGGGCCACGAGGAAGTACCCCTTGCTGACGTAAGCGATCCCGTTGAGGCCGCAGTAGTTGTACGATTCGTTTTGGTGGACGGGGAAGCGCGAGAACAGCGGGGAGGTTGACCAGATCGAGGCCTCCCCGGCCGCGTTGACTTTCCAGATGAAGCTCCAGGCGGAGTTGGTGACGTAGGCGTCAACCGTTGGGAAGGGGAGCTCGGCGAGGAAGATCCGGCGGCGGGAGTCGAGGTCGTAGGCGGCGAGTGCGGAGAACGGCGGGAGCGGGGGGACGGATTGTACGGCGGCGAGGAGGCGGCGGCGCTTGGAGTCGACGGCGAGGCCGAGGAAGGAGGCGTTCTCGGGGAGGGAGGTGTCGTGGATTAGGGTTTCGACGACGCCGGCGTCGGAGACGGCGAGGAGACTGCGGTGGTGGATCGCTCCGACGATGAAGTGCTCGGCGTCGGGGTCGTAGGCGAGGCCCTCCGGGTACAGGTCTGGGGATCGGAAGCTGATGACGTGGGGCCTGCTCCCCGTTGATGGGGTGGGGCCCAGGGCGACGAGGGCAAGGAGAATCAGGTAGACGGTTACGCGGGGCATTTTCGGAAACAACGAATATTGTATTTGTGCTTCGTTTGGAAGCTGGGGCTTTGTTTCAAGTACTGGCTTTCTGGCTTGAGCATGAGGTTTTCGAGTAATTTCTGGTTTGGTCAACGTTGACTCGTTTGGAAATTCGGGAGCACTCGTTTAATTATCGAAACTACTCGTTATCTGAATTTCTATTTGGTAGATTTATTTGAATCGAGTAAAAAATAACAAAATTCTCGTCATAATTTAGCTAAAACAATCTTACTTATCTTTATGTAAGTAGTCGTAACATCGTTTATAGACTAATTAAAGGACTCTTCAGAACCTTCTTCGCCATCATCAGAGTCCGATAGCAGCATCTGCAGTTGTGCAACAGGGATCTCAAGCTTCAATGGAGCTGCTTTCTTATCGGATTCCGCATTTCTCGGAACATCAATACCCGCGATTAAGGGCGATCTCGAGATCTCAGCACTTGGTTTCAACCAATTCAGGAATGAAATTGATTGCAGCAGCACCAGGGACCGGAAGCCGAACAACACTTGAAGCACTCATAGTGCTGAGCAGGAAAAAGATGGTTAGCAGGCTATAGCATTGTCATGAACTCGAATCCCTAATAGCTACTTATCAGCGGAATTAAGAATTTACACACTTGCCTGATTGCATCTGTTGCAGGAACCTATGATCAAGAAGGCTTACCACCGATGCTTCATCTTCCGAACTGGTGGCAGCGGATTGATCCGAAAGGTAGCAGAGGAAGAGGCAGCAGCTAATGATCACTCTGCTTCCCCAATCAACTCGTTTAATGTAATGTTCTGGTTGTTAAAGGTGTAGATTTTCTTGTTGCCACAACTGCTAAATGTTTGTTTATGCACTCGGTTTATTGTAAAAAGGGTTTTACTCTCAATCAACTCCAGAACAAAAATGGGATTATAGTACATCAACTAGGAGATTTACAACTTTCTGCAACTTTCTTTATCCGGTTCATGACTACAGGAATGTCATCCTCAACTATAGTAGTAAAACAGCAGCGAAACCATCCCGGTTCGATGCAATGGCAGGCCGACCCGGGAGTGACATTGATCTTAGCAATGTTGATCAACTTATCCCACAGCTCAAGCTCACCCTTTTCGCTGTAAGAGGAGATAAGCTCGCTCATGTTAGCCCAGCAGTACATTCCAGCACTACTTTCTATGCATGTGATTCCCAGTTGTTCAAGGCCCTGCACAAACAAGTGATGCATCTCCTGCACCCTCTTTTTACTCGTCTGAAGATATTCCTCGATGAACCTCGTATCGGAAAGCATGGAAATGACGAGGGCCTGGCTCGGGGCAGAGATTGAAGAAAATCTCGCTAATTTCTTGGCAGTAGACAGAACACTTTGGTTGTAGGAATAGATGAGACCGATTCTAAATCCTGGAATAGAGAGGTCTTTCGATAGCCCGTATATAATATGCACCCTGCTCTTGTCCAAGTCCTCTGTCTCCAGAATTTCAGCCATGCTAACAAACTCCTCAGAACCGTACACAGACCCAGCAAATATTTCATCAGAGATGATATGGATATTCTTCTCCCGCGCAAAGTCTAACAGATCATAGAGCATTTCCCGCGGCAATATATTCCCAACAGGATTTGAAGGATTTGTTATCAAAACTCCGCGAACTTTGATACCCCTTTTTCGAGCTTGGTTGTATGCTTGATCGAGCGCAGTAACACTTAATACAAAATTGTCCGTGCTACGGCAGTGGACGGGTATCAATTCAACTCCAGTCCGCCATCTCACATCCCGGTCAAATCTGCCAATCATTGAACAAACAATAACCCATCACTCTCCATCAACACATTCCACAAAACGAACAAAATCAGTCATCAGGATTCCAAGAATTACCCGGGATAATACGGGGTGGGAACAAGAAACGCGTTCCCGTGGTCTGCCAAGCAGAAAGACAGTATCTCAATCGCCGGAATCACGCCCGAGGTCAACACCATCTGAGAAGGCTCAAACGCAACGCCTCCCATGACCCGAGCCATGAACCCTGCCATAGCCTGAGACCATGAAACCGAACCACTTAAATTCAGTACACAACAGATCGTCGAATTCACTTCAAAAGCAACTTTCGCTTCAAAATTACCACTTTCAACTCCGTCAATCCGTCGAACGCCTGGTAGGTAGCGATCCTGTTGATACCCAAACCACCACCGTCGCCTCCCACGAAGAAGGAGTTCCTCGCATTCTCCACCATCCACTTCCCAATCAAATCCAAACACAACTACACAAACAAAAATAAATAAATAATTAGATAAAACTCCATTAAAAAAAAAGAGGATTAAAAAAACAAAAATAAAAACTCACCCTATTTTCGGATAATCCAAGCTGGATGACCCCGTCGGGGTTCTGCGCCCTATCGTACGGGTCCGGGAGGACCCTATCCAACCCTAGGTAGTAACCCGAGTCGTTCGGCCTCACGATGGCGGCGGCCCGGGAAGAAACCCGGGCGGGCCCCAGCGAGCCGCCGCGGGAGAGGAGGTTGGACCGGGACGAGGTCCGCGGGAGGTCGGCGAGGTTAGACGAGGAAGAGGAAGGCGAATTCGGGTTCGAGGAGGGGTCCGGGGGAGGAGGCGTCGGGGGATTAGCGGAACGGTGGCGTTTGAGGTAGAGCTGGAAGAAGTAGAAGAGGGCGCAGGGGATAACGGAGCCAAGGATTAGGCCGCCGCGCCCCTGGACCACGCCCTGGAGAGGGACCACTAGTCTCATCCCGGTGGTGCGCTTCCGGTGCTCGGAGTCGGTGTCCGGCAGCAGTTGGGTTCGGGTCATGGGGCGGCCCGGCGGGAGTTGGTTCTCGGGTTGTCCGCCCCCGGCGTCTAGAGAGAGAGAGTGGAGGGAAGAAGAGAGGGGATATTCTAAATTTGTTTGGGTGGGTTGGAATTTTGGATCCTTCTAAGGGAGCGTTTGGCTGAGTTTCCGATTTACAACCGCGCGGGTCCCACAATTTGCACGCATAATTTCAAATGGTTAACAAAATTTTCTGTATCAAATTACAATAGTGTCATTAAAAAGATTTGGTTTATAAAAAGTTGGTATTCAGATCACTAGACTAGTTAATTTAAGGTTGGAGCCAATTAATATCACAACTGGCTAAAAATAATTTGTGTATCAAATTAAGGCGGAATTTGTGGGTGTTTCCGTTTTAATAAGATTTTCTGCATCAAATTATGATAGTATAATAGTTAGTTACTCGTTCCATGTAGTCATTCAAACATATCAATTCAATTTAAGAACGTAACACTGTCGAATAATTGTTAAAAATAATTTATCACTATTAATTGATCTTATTTAACTTAAATTTAGATTAGTAGATTTAATTATTATTCTTATATCACGTAGTTTCAACGACATTGGCCAGCCGCACTTCGCAACAAATGCGGCCCAGGATTCGAGCAAGTTTCCCGCGGACAAATTGGAAAATACAATAGAATAGTGAATATTGAATAACTAAAGATTAACTATTGTGTTAATTCCCAACGACTACGCTTTGAAGACTAATTACTATGTTAATAACTAGTTGATTACCAAGTCATAGTTTATCAATTATTTCTTTATTCTTAACAATTAGCAATCTACTGTAGTGCAACAGTAAGGCGATTTTTTCCAGATTTGATGCCTTTTTCCGGATGCTTCTCGTTTGCGCCTAGGTTGCTTTCTTCCTGTGCAACCAATGGCCCCATGATGTAAGATTTTCTTTCGGGCAGATTTGGTTAGTCTCGACCCACAGAGATTAAAGAAAATTAATTTGTATGTGTAGTAATATTGAATATTAGTTTGCATGTACAATGATCTTGGTTGAGCGTGATATTAGTTTACATGTATAATGATATTTGTTTGTATGTGTAGTTCCTACGTAGGGACAAATTTTCTTTAGTCTTACTAAATTCAGTCTAGATATCCTGATGCCTATTAATAAAGTTTACCTTTCAAAAAAAACTAATGTAGTGCAATTGTCCTATTGGTCTATTGCGGTAAGATTAGCTGTGGTCTTTGTTTGTAATTATGGTTGGTGTTCGAAAGCAGGGACAGGTTTTGCAACGTACACGTGGCGCTATTTTCTCTATCTCAATAATTTTTCTCACCAAATTTTATAGAGGTAGAATTTTTATCGAGACTATAGTCGTAACCTTCTAGAGGTTCCGTAGCTTTCGGGAGATTGTGGACACATATTGTAAATACTTCTTTGGTATATCAATAAATTTATTTACCAAAAAAAACAACTAGCTATCTAGTATTACACCCTATTACAGAAAAAGCCAGCTAATAGGAACCTTCTTTTGTTGGGGTTTGCTTCTGTGGTTTGTATGGGCTCCGAGGAACTTGGGTCGGGGTAGTTTGTAATGTAATTGACTCTCGGGTTTATTGAAACTAGTAAAGACGCACGTGCTATACGAGTATCATTCTTTACATATTTAGTCACACTATTTTCTTCTTTTATTTATCTAAGATGTTAAAAGAATTTTTTTGTACATGATGTTTTTTGTAAATGTTCCAACTTTATTAACAACATCGCCTCTGTTGACTAACACTTTAACGATCCTGGGGCAATCAAAAGACAGAAACTCGGGGTTGGTTATCTGCTCAAGGTAATTGATGTCAATACTCTCTGCAAAACATCAGCTACATCTTGTGACCCTTTTTTAAATGATGATGCTCGTTCAAGAGAGAGCAATATATACCGCATTAAAGAGAGATTGTTGACAAACACCAAGTTCGGGTCAAGAGTAAATGTTGATATCACACCCTTGAGGTTAATAGACAAGCTATTCATGTGTGACCAAAATTAGATAATTTAACGAGCTTCGCTGGTGTGGTAATGGTTAAAGATTATTGCGTGTTGTTTGACATGACTTCCCGGAACCGACCGAACCACTGAGCATCGGATGAGTTGTTCTACTGAGCTGCTTGCTGCCGCTGTTGTTGCTGATGCTGTTGCTGTCCCTTGTCAATGACGAATTTTGCGTAGTCAACGGGCTTGGCCGCCACTGATGAAGGCTTAGGCTTTACTGGAGGAGCAGGAAGGAAAGAAGCCAATAGCCTCGCAGCCTTGTGCATTGTTGGTCTCTTGGATGGATGTCGCCTTGTACATAGCAGGGCAAGCTGGAAGGTCTTTTTGACATGGTTCAGATTGATGCAGGTGGCGGAGACCTCCGGATCAACTGCATCCATTATCGAGTTAACGTCGGCTATGGACAGTCTCTGCATGGCAATGACAGAAAAACCTTAGCCTAAAGTATCATCAAGGAGAATCCAAATTTTTTTGCACAGAAACAGGTGTCACTGTACATACCAGCTGATGCAAGAAGTTTATCTACCACCAAGATCCGGCCACTGAAAAACTGGATCATAATTAATATCATGTTGAGGAATACGAAAAGTGTACCATGAGCTATGAACTAAATCACATCCTAACTCTAAACCTACATCAGATCAGATCATCCACAAAAGAAAGAAACTGGCAAATGCCGGAAAAGAAAAATCTCACAGTGAAGCATATCCCAGAGGGAGCCATTCTCCATGTAGTCATAGAAGAGCAGGTTTCCATGAGGAGTCGAGGCATATCCATACAAGCTGACAATATTTCCATGTCGTATGCGGCCAGTAGTCTCAATTTCAGTTTCAAACTCTCGCCTATGTCGCAACTGATTGTATGGTCGCTTAATTGCTAGCGGTCGGAATTTTTCAACACACATTTGTACACCGTGCTAGAAGAGCCGGAACCAACAATATACTTCTCAATGTCCAAACATTTCTCAGGGATAGAAATAAAAGCTGGATAGTTTCCGGGCAATTTCACTGGTGGCTTGGAAAACATTGACTTTTTGGTTGCCAATTACGTGATGAAGTTTTTGGTGTAATTTGCCTTTTGGTTCTTGCTTGTTAGCTTACTGGCCTAAGTAACTTTATACATTCACAAACTCGTACACTTGCTATTCCCCAATTATATATAGAAAGTGTTGAATTCTCTCATATTAATACGAGGTTGTTGCAACTATTGATCTTGTCAAAATTCTTTAGCAGTGTTGAGGTACAAAAATAATCTCGGCATTGTCAACATATTTCGAGGTACCTGATGTGGTCTCAAAGTGACCGGGTGACTGGTGACCGATGTGGTCTCAAAGTGACCAGTATGCGGTGTTGTCTCAAAGAGATCACTTCCGGTTTTGAGTTGGAAAGAGATTGTCGATGGTCTCCCCTCCATCGTGTCCGATGACGGTCTTACTTGGTCGAAACCGGTGACGATAGACCGCTTTGTTGTGTTGTCCTTGGTTCACTTCGGCTTGTCCTTGGATGACAACGTCCTTCCGTGGTAAATTGGCCATTACTTTGGACTCGTAGGTTTGAATGAGGATATTCTTGCCTAATTTGTTTTCAAGAGCCTCGCCTAATTCCGATCAGAAGCGGAGACTAAACAAAGCGCCAAATCTCATTGTTAGCTTGCTCAGTGAGTTCTGACAGACTTTGGTAGATCAACAGTAGATTTTGACTCGGACATCGGATTGAGCTGATTCTTTCAGCTGTGGCACGGTAAGACCAGGATATAAAACTTTTTAGTTTATGACTTTTTTTGATTCAAAGCAGAATGTGTTCAGAAATCTACTTCAAGATGTGCCCACTTCGAGCCGGTTCGGGCGGTTTTCCGCTTTCAAGAAGACAAAAGCGCCCAGTTTGGTCCGCTTCCCGCTTCCAAGACCAAAGCACCTGGTTTGGTCTGCTTCCCGCTTCCAAGACTAAAGCGCCCGGTTCGGTCCGCTTCCAACTCGTCTGTGTAATGCTCTTTGGTAAAATACTCATAACTTTCTATTTGGAGATTAGTTTGGGATGATTCAAGTTGCTAAGTAAAGATAAGACATAAATCTACGATTTTGTAGTTTGCGGTGTCTTCGGATTTAGATCGGAAGCAGGCCAAAAATGTAGGTCAAGGTGAGAGAACGCTTTGGTCCTCAAGGCGGGAACCCGGATGTACGCTTTGACCTACAAGGCGGGAGCCCGGATGGTCACTTTGACCTTTGAGGTAGGAGCCCGGAGGGCGCTTCGGCATACAAAGTAGGATGTTCGGGTTGGACACCTTTGCCCTTGAAGTGGGTTGTCCGGGTTGGGAATCTTTGCCCTCAAAATGGGAAGTCCAAGTTGGACGCCTTCATCCTCGAAGTGGGATGTCCGGGTTGGACGTCTTCGCCCTCGAAGTGGGATGTCTGGGTTGGGCGTCTCGGACTATGAAGTCGATATGTCCGGGTTGGGCATCTTCGCCCTCGAAGTGGGATGTCCGGGTTTGGCATCTCAGATCGTAAAGTCGATATGTCCGGGTGGGCACTTTGGCTCGTGAAGTCGATATGTCAGGGTGGGCGCTTTGGCTTGTGAAGTCGATATGTCCGGAAAGGTGCCTCAGCCCTTGAAGCGGGAAGTCCGATAGGGCACTTTGGCCTATAAGGTGGGAGCCTGGTAGGGCGCTTTGGGCTTTCTAGGAGGTCGCTGGGATGAATACTTTGGAGTTACCTTGGACAATGACGGGTTCGGGATGAGATTTTGCTAAATTGAGCTGGATCTTCAAGGAACGTTCTAGAGGGTTAAGGCGGCCTAGGAATTTTGGACATTGGAGGCAGTTTAGGGTTTTCCTAAGACTGAGGCCGGGCGAAGTCACTCTCTATATAAGGACGGCATGGCAGAAGGAGAAGACATCACCAACACAACACACAACTTCTTTATTATCATTGTTGCTTTTTCCTTTCCTTAGCCCACAGTTCGTAGTTCATAGCTTAGCTTAGCCTAGCATAATTAGACCGACCTTAGGACGACTACTCCGGATTTGTCTCGGGTTATTTGTTCTCTTTTCTCGCAACAAGTAGTAAAATTCAATGAAATGCAGTGTAGGTCGTATTAATACGAGGTTGTTGTAACTATTGATCTTGTCAAAATACTACAGCAGTAAAATTCAATGAAATGTAGTGAAAGAGTACTAGCAATGTACAAAAAATTTAAACACGTTGAATATTAAGTTTTTATATCTTAGTTGGAATCAGGTTTCACCTTTTTATTTGAAATCAACCAACTTCGAACTTGTTATCTAAATTAAAATATGTAATTTTTAATTACTTGAGGGAGGTTTGTAATAAGACCTCTATTGCTGGGAGGTGTCGTCGGGCGTGCTCCGTTCCCTTTGGAGGGAGCCAATCACGCCAGCAAAGGCTTAAAATGGTGACTCTTGAATTCAAACTCACAAGACATGATCTTTTCCAATTAGTTACCATTGATATCCATTAAAAAGTACTCTTTGGTGATGAAAAAGCATCAAGGGTAGGTGTCAGTCCCTATAAATAGTGGTCACTTGTTTTTCATTCGACGATCACAATAATTTTGGAAAAGCCTCCCTACTTTCCTCGTATAGCATCATCATAAACTTGTAAAAGTGTGTTCTTGGTCAAGTCAAAGAAGTATACTTAAACTTCGATTACGGTGTTAAGAATTTTATTGTATCCTGAAGGCAATAGTTCGTAGATCCGTTGTACTCGCAAATTTCTATTCGGATTGTCAAATTATTTGTCCGAAAGAATAGCAAAAAATTTGGACACCGTGACAAGGATAACCTGGCAAGATTGGTTGCATTGATTTAGGTGTTAGGAATTCAGCAACTAGGGAACAAAATGCGCAAAGAACACGGACGCAATAGTTTACGTGGTTCGGCCTAATGCCTACGTCCACGGAGAGAAAGGAGAACTTTTATTGATGAGTTTCTGAGCCACAAAGCCATACAAAAAACCTAGGGTAACATGTCTTTATATAGAGACAAATCCTTGGTGTACAAGTAACCTATCTAGGTCTAATTAGGAGTCTAAAACCTAGTCAGAATAGGAATAGGAATAGGAAATAAGTCTTTCCTATTTCTCGCCATCCCAACAATCTCCACCTTGGCGAGAAATCATCTCGTGGAAGAACCATGAAGCTCCACCCGAACTTCAACAAATTCCACATTGACAAAACACCGCCCCATGAAGAACCCTGAGATTTTGCAAAACCAATCCGACTCCATCTCAGACCATAGATAACTGCATCAATAAGACCATCTCAACTTTCTCTTCACCTTTTGTTCAATCACTTGGAGCCAGCCCCCAAACTCGAGCTTCTGAGCTTGCTTGGTCTATTCCCTCCAACCTCCATTGAACCCCAACTAGCAAGTCCACCTGCTGAAGCAAACTTGTGACCAATAGATGCGCTCTCTATTTTTTGGTCAACCCCATGCTTCGCAACCTCGAACTGCTTTTTTGCTGGACCTTATTACCTCAAACCAATACTACTTGCCATAGCATATAACGGGAAACTTTTTGTTCCACTAAGTAGAACCCTCGACATGCCTCGAACTGTACTGTTCGGCCTTGAGTGAGATACCCGATTCGCTCGTGGTGTCACCAATGGCTTCACATGCCCAATGCAAAACCTATCCAACACCTTTGACGTGCACGTCCCTTTAGAAAACCATAGCGGGGCCCAACTAACAAAGCTTCTCCGAGACAACCATGGCACCTTGCCAATCATGCCTCCACGAAATAACCTTAGCTTGCTATCCATGTCTCTGCGAATCCCAACTACATTCAAACCATCTATGTCAAGTATTTGCTCCCTCATACGAACCAACCTCATATGTCGTGAGCTTTTGCCAACTCCTTCAGACCCATTGATGTGACTCCACCTACAACAATGTGCCTCACTAACCTGTAGGTATTCTCTTTCACCCTTCATCCCTACCATCACATCCTTCTCCACCTTCATTAGCATACCTTTATAACTATCACTGTTATAATTCAAGGTCCCTAATGAAAAGAGATTACTAGGATGCATTGGACTTGATAAGACAGAAAGCCAGTCACCATCCGACCCGTCTGAATATGTGGCCATGGTTGTGGATGCCGATCCCTCCTCGTTGTCTTGATCCCTAGTTCGTCCTGGATAGTCTCCTTCATATGCCCTTCTCCGCACTTGAAACCACTTACATTGAACTTCTTGGACTCCGACCTAGATCCTCTTCCACAACCCAGCTGGTGGCTCCTCATCATCCGTCAAGCACAAGCGAATCTTCGCTACCGCCTTGGCCTCCAACTCTTCCCACTCTTGCTCCTCCATCTTCTCGGACTTCTTCTCCGAGAGTGCGATAACCATCCCTTGTTGCACGAGGAGATCCTTGACATGCCTTTGCCATAACCTGAAATTCGATGAACCATCGAACTTCACAAGAGCAAACCTCGCACCGTCCGTCATCCTCCAACCCAAGCTCTGATACCACTTGTTAGGAATTCAGCAACTAGGGAACAAAACGCGCAAAGAACACGGACGCAAGAGTTTACGCGGTTCGGCCTAATGCCTACGTCCACGGAGAGGAAGGAGAACTTTTATTGATGAGTTTCTGAGCCACAAAGTCATACAAAAAACCTAGGGTAACATGTCTTTATATAGAGACAAACCTTTGGTGTACAAGTAACCTATCTAGGTCTAATTATGAGTCTAAAACCTAGTCAGAATAGGAATAGGAATAGGAAATAAGTCTTTCTTATTTTTCGCCATCCCAACATTAGGATTAGGAAGAAATTTGGACACCGTGACGTTTCTTAATGATTTTCTAGATGTTATATCCTTTTTTATTTGATATTTTCTATCTAATGGGGTTTAATGTTTACATTTTTTTTGTTTCCGGAAACAATATGTATTTCCAAAACGCTACTGTTCGGAACTCCACGCTGACCGGCCAGGTACCACATCATCTGGATTTTGTAAAAGCTTCAATGGGATTGGAAGTTTGTTTTACTTTTCAAATAATAGAATTCAAAGGAACTATAAATCAAGTACGGTTTACCCACTAGGATAATGACACGTTGCGTGTCACCCAAAAAGTGCCCATAAGGTGTTAATTGACCTGCTTGAAAAAGTATGGGACGTCATTCAGCCGATTTTTTTTGGGGTTGATTCAGCCCATTTTTTTGGGTACAAGGTGTTAATTAAACTTTTCTACAAAGTTCTATTTGATCCTTAATCCAACAATAAATTAAAATATAAAAATTTAAGACTTCGAGACTTAAGTGGCGTCGAACGTTTGAGAATTCAAGAGTTAACTCACAATCAAGTCCCGAAAAAAAGAGTACAATAGATTCAAGGAGGCGAGTTGTACATATAGAATTAAGACTTTAAGACTTCTTGTAGTCAAGAAGAGTTGGTTTCAAGATACTTTCTAAGACTAAAATACGGCCGTGGGTCCCGGATGGGAGGCAGGTAAATTTTTTTCTTCTATATAAGCAAGCATAAAACACGGGAAGGAAGGATCATCAATTAGACACACAAAAAAACCTATGCTTCTATTTTCACTCATCTTTTTTCCCTTCAATAAAATTCTTTCCTACATATATTGTTTAGTCTTTCTCCTCAACTTCGTTTAAATTTATAGCTTATTTTGCTTTTCGGGCAGTCACTCCAAATTTATCGTAAGTTTGTCATTGACATCGTCGTAGATTTTTCCTTCAAAAAAAAAATTACCAACAATCTTTTCGAGCAGTCAATCAAGAACAAACCACAAAAGGCTCTTATTCTGGACTCAACATTGTGACTCACCTTCGTAGATGGCAGGTCTATCGACTTGTGAAATTATATGACTGTATACCACATCAGGGCTTTTTTTCATTTGCACTGTCCTTGAATTAAGAAGTATGGGAGTAGCTTCCTTTTTTTCTTTATGCTACCAGCAAGCAGCTACATTCAGAATCAGTACTCGCCAGAATTGTAGAATGCCTCCCCTCCTCACAATCATTCCCCCAAACATGACCAAATTCTTAGAAGAAGTTGTCGCTCGAACTCACAAACACCCGACAACAGTTGAGAAACAAACCGAACACGGACAATTCATATGAACATAACAAAACCCGTAAGTGGAGAACTTCTCTCACTAAGAACAAGGACCAGACTCATTGGTAGGCCAAGTTGAATGCCTTCTAACCACCGACTTTCCGGAAAATTCAGCGCCTTCTTTACCTTCTTGTCTCAAACGACGTAAGCAATGCAAATGTCATTTTAAATGTCTTCTCCAAGTTGAACATTGTATAAGAACAGGAAAGGTTATGTACAGGGCAAAATATATCAATGAAATCTAAAAGGTTGAACCGAACAAGATTTCTATAGCAATGAACCAAACAATTTGGTCTTCTGCAAATTGACATTGCAACTTTCGTTTCACGCCTTAATGGAGCATTTGCTGATCCAGTCTGCATCGGAGACGGGTGACCAACCTTTGACCGCAGCAGATATCTCATCGGTGTTACTTGATGAGATATCTTTTAAATCCTTGGAAACAAAAGAATACAAATCAAATCACGCTAGAGACTGTTGATTGAGTGGAAAGCGAAAATAAACATCTAACTTCATATTTAATCCATCAAAAAATCAACGATTGACCTATCTAAATACAAGAAAAAATAAGACTAACCAAGCAAATTCTCTCAAAATAATCCATAAAACTATTACGGAAAAATTGGAAGCTTTAAGTACTCACTTGTCTCAGATGCTTTGGCTAAGACTAGCGTGATCTCAATCTCGTTGCTCTATTGGAAGTTGATGGATTCAAGTGGACTACGCAATTTATCAAACACAAAATAGGCACAGATTTGTATATTTACTCTGATCTGGAGTGAAATTTACTCCTTTCGAAAAGAATCGATAAACTCATCACAATCACAGCTAGCAATGTACTAACATCAACAACACCATCGGACACAAACGGAACAAAACTCCATCAGTACTGGAGCACTGTGCCTTGTATTAACATAGGAATGGAAAGTGTTTCCAAATAGGAACGAACACAAGTAAGCATTTATCTCAACACATAAATAGGATAATATCACACACTACAATAATAGTACATCACTTGCATAGAAATAAAAACATATATAAAAAAAGATAGATAATGAGCTAGAGCTCTGTGACCCACAGAAAGACTATTCCACTGTTGTCCGCGATCCAGATTTCCTACAAATGAAATACCCCAAAGCAGAGAGAGACTCACTTGTAAGAATCTAAACTGAGAAACTGAACCAATCAGCAGTTGACATAGAGAGAGAGAGAGAGAGAGAGAGAGAGAGAGAGAGAGACTCACTTGTGAGAATCTAAATTTGTCTTCTGAATCTTACTCGGACGGGCAACACAAACAACTCCCACAGCCTGTCCAGGATGCCTCCTATGGTTCGGAAATACACCAATCTCCAAGAACGGATGTAGAGCAGAGGAGCCACCACTATTCCTAACCCAACAACAAACCCCAGCACTGCGCTCACGTACAGCGCGTTAAATGCAACCCCGTGGTGGTCATGATTAGCCAAGCTACTCCCATTTCTGCTACTGTTGTTGGAGAAACTCAGATTGTTCCCCAGGAAGCTCAATTCGCTGAAGGTGGAGAACTGAGTGCTCGTCGGGATTATACCTGTCAGGTTGTTGTAAGACAAGTTCAAGAAATTCAGTGTGGTCATGGCAGCCATGCTCGTAGGGATTTCTCCCGAAAGCCGGTTGAAGGAGAGATCCAGGGACTCTAGGGATGTCATTTTTCCAATGTTCTTCGGGATCCTTCCACTCAGTATGTTACTTGACAAGTTCAACGACATTAGTGATGCAAGATAGGTGATTTCCTTTGGAATCTGCCCTGACAAACTGTTATTTGAGAGGTCAAGGAAGATCGTGTACTGGAGATTACTGGTATATTCTCGAGAACTCCCTTTGCTTACCAAGTTTGCAGTATCTTTTCTCAAGTTGAACATGCTTGAAAAGGGTCCAATGGTAAACCCAAAAGCAGGCCCAGAATATGGATCTAGCTCTATTTGTTCAGTTTCACCTTCATTTGCCATGCCACTGAGATTGAAGATACACTTTGGTATATAACCTAATAGATTATTGTTTGCAATATCTAAGGTCTGGAGTCTCTGAAGACCATACATCTCGTTTGGAATAATACCTGCAAAGTTGTTAGATCGGAGCCTCATGATCCTTATGTCTACGAAGCTTTCTCCAATCCATTTGGGCAATCTTCCTCTAAACTTGTTTTCCCCAATATCAAGAATTGTCAACGATATGCAGTTCTGCAACGATGAAGGTAGTTCCCCCGACAAGTTATTCCTCTGTAGATGCATCCAGGCAAGAAACTTCATTGATCCAATGGAATCTGGGAGACGGCCAGTGAACTCGTTCTCCTGCAGTTCCAAGCGCCTTAAATTTGGCAAACTCCTCCAGCAGTCGGGAATCTCACCAGAGAGTTGGTTGTTTCCTAGCATCAGCAATTGAATCCATAGAGTAAAGCCATCGCTGAACATATTTTGTAAAACTGGACCGATTAATAAATTATGGGAAAGATCAAGAATTTCCAATGAGCTGCCATTTTGAAGGAATCGAGGCATTACTCCTGACAAGCTATTGTTACTCAACAACAATCGCTTGAGTTTGCTTAAGGATCCTATGGAGCCTGGTATATTGCCTGTAAGGATGTTTTTTCGTAGATCGACCAAAAACAAGTCTTGCCAGCTTGTCCAGCAATCAGGGATTTCTCCCGACAGCTGATTGTTTCCTAGGATCATCACTTGTATCTTCTTCTGCTCATACTTTTCGTGGTACAATAATTGTGATAGTGGACCAGAAAACAAATTGCTAGAAAAGTCCAGAGCAATTACTTTGCTTGATACAGACGGCAATAACCCCTCAAAATTGTTAGAACTTAAATCCATAAACCGAGCAGACAGGATCACTTCAGATATATTCCCATAGAGATTATTACTTGTGAGATTGATATAAAGGAATTGAGAAGATCGATCCCAGAACCAAGCTGGAACCTTGTCCTTGATTCCTGCACCACCTAATTCCAAATACGAGAGGCGATTTTGTGATTGAAGCCATTCAGGGAACTCTGGACCTAACTGCAACGAAGACAGTTCCAGTCTTTTGAGTTGGAAGGGGGGGACCCAATCAGGACTTGCTCTCCAGGAAATATTATTATAAGATGCGGCTAAGACTTGCAATCTTGTTAAATTAGAAAAAAATGCCTGAGATATTATTGTTCCTTGCAAAAAGTTGTGACCCAAATCTAAATATTCCAACTGGAACAATTGTCCAGCACTTGTTGGAATCGTCCCATGTAATTGATTATAAGAAAGGTCCAAGTACTTTAGGGACGATAAATTTCCAATACCATCAGACAAGATTCCTTGTAAAATATTGTTTCCCAACATTAGCTTCTCAAGTTGGCCAAGACTGTATATCCAAACAGGCATAGACGAGTTGAGATAATTCAATGATAAATCAAGATCTCTCAGTGATGTTAGATTTCGCACAACAACAGGAAGAGGCCCACTTATCCCATTCCCACTGATATCCAGGGAGACCAAAGAATTAAACATCTCAAGAAATGAATAACTTGAAATAAAAGGATTTCCAGAAAGTTCAAGAATTTCAAGCCTCGACAAATTCTTGTTGGGCAACTGAGATGCATTTCTGAGGTTACAATTTCCTAGAGGCAACTCCTTGAGAGACGGGAGTGCACTTATTTGTTGAACCCAGTCAGAGGCACGACCAAGATAGGCACCCGTCATATCCAAGTGCTTCAACATAGAGAGTCCAGAAAGCCAGTCTAGATTTTCAACAGACAATTCGTAACCACTTTGGAATCCAATATTTAGGTAGAACAAGTTAGAGAGGTTACCAAGCTGAGGAGGAACCATTCCTCCAAATTCGGAAGAAGAAAGATTGAGAAGCCGTAGACTTTGCATGGAGCCGAGAAACCCAGGAATTTGACTACCTCCGAAGTCATTGTTACTGAGGTCCAAGTAACGCAAGTGTCTTAGATTGAGTAAACAATTACTGATGTTGCCCCCCAGGGATGATCTCTCAAAAGCAGCAAGCTGATCCTCATATTTATAATTATAATGATAATCAACATCTTCAACGGTTGGATAAGCAACATTTCCTCCAAGGTGGAGCTCAAGAACATGGCCAGTCAAATTGTGGCAGACAACTCCAGCCCAATCACAACAGCTTCGGCCACCAATCCAGGATGCAAGCCGGTTGGACGGATCCACGAGACCAGTTTTGAAACTCAGAAGGGATTGTTCCTCTTTCTCATTGCAGAGGTTTTCAGAAGTAGTTGTGCAGTAGCTTATATGAGTCATGGCTAGAGTGGTAATTGTGAGCGCCACCAAGAAAAGGTTCATTTTTTTTGGCTGTTAAGAAACTCACAAATCTGGGGTGGATGGACTTAATTTGTAATCGTCTATTGGGGGCTTTATATGCTTGGTTGAGTTCTTTCTGTTGTGTCCTGTCTTTCTTATTACCATCTTATTCTCGATGGTAACCTATTCAAATTGCAATAGACTTGAGTTCTTCTTGTTTAAATTTCACTAATGTAAATAATATTATTGACTTGTTCCATTGCGTTAAATTTTAAATTAGATCCACCAAAAATCTTTTTAAATAACAAAGATCCACCAAAAAATCTATCTTACCGTTTTTATATTAAAACAAATCTAAAGTACATCTAATTTAATCTATTTAGTGCGCTTTACTTTACGACGTCCAAGTCTACTTTGCAAGTCTTCCACTACTATGTACTCTTTTGCATATTCCTAGGTCTTGTAATGTAATTGCAGGTCATGTTTGTGGAAAGAGCAGGCTAATTACCCTTCCGAATAAACCCAGACTCGGAACTAAGAGCCTTATTGTGTTCAGACTATCCACCTTAATATAAATGCATTAGCTTTTCTCCTCAAAATAAAAAACACTGTGCCTAACCTAGTTTTTTTTTGTGAAAGGTAGAAGTATAATTAATTCTCCAATGAAAATTGCATAATAGTGTTGAATTTCTTCAAACAATATTGCAACCACGTTTTTTTTATTAAAAAAATTCCGAAATAAAATCTAGTTAAAAGAAAAGAGTACCAGTGAGTTGCAAAAGCACCATTACAACACTTTTAGTTGTTACCCACCCGAAGCATTACACAGAACGATCACAATACAACTCCAACATGTCTTAAAGAAAAAAACAACCCCACTACACTTTGTCGTTTGCCCAGGAAGCAAAGAAAGTAACCACAAAAAAGGACTAAGCCCACTACGGTGCATCTTTGTCATGAATATTTCTAGACTGCCCTGACGTAGGATCACTCGGAAAAGTTCAATTTTTTTTTTACCAAAACTTATTTTTTTGAAAGGTAAAATTTACTCCACTAATTATACCTTACAGAATTTGAACATTGGACATCCGTCAAATCATCCATACCTTGTACTACTAAGCCACATATCTTTTAGTTTTATACCAAAAATTGTACTTTATTAAGATCTAAATTTTATACCTCTATCAAATCGTCTTATTACTAGATTAAAATTAGTTGGGTCAAAGCATAACTAATAGTGGACATCGTGCTCTTACATTTCCACTATCCGTTCTTCCGTTAAACTTTCGGCTGACGTTCCACTGAAATTGGCAAGTCAAAGTCTAGTGCTTGCCGTTCTTGATACTTCCAAGTGTCCCATGAGTTGGTATTTGCAAAATTATGAGATATTTTTCTAGCAACATGAATATCATAAATTGAATAAAACATCTGAACCAAAAATTAGCAGAAAAAGCTCGGTCATTCGCGAGGACGGGTGGTCAACCTTTGACCATAGCCTTTTCAGATCCTTTGAAACATGAGAACACATATCAAATCATGCTAGAGACTGTTGATGAATTTTGTTTTAAGTACTTAGTTGTCTCGGGAGCTTCTTTAAGATCCTTTTGCTATAGGATATTTCGATGCTTCGGCTAAGCAATTTATCAAACAAGTGATAGGCACCAGCACAATATAAGAATCAAACCCTATTTTCTAAAAGGTAGTACCGCATAAAACTACAGATTTGCATCTTCACTCCGACCCAGGTGACATTTTCTCTGTTAGAAACGGAGTTGGTAATTTTTCACAAATATAAATAAGCTCACAATGGATGCAACTAGCTATGTGTTAAACCTATAAAAAAATTTAGCAATGTGTTAATGTCAATAATCCAGAAACAAATAGACCTAAACTCCATGAGTACTAGAACAATGAGCATTGTATTAACCCTCGTATCCACGACTCAGGCACAACCCAAAGGAAAAAAACACGAACTACTTTCCAAACAGTACACATAATAAGATACAATAGCACACACTACAATAACTGTATGTCACTTTCATTGAAAAATAATATATGAAAAGACAGAGAATGACCTGCAAGAGCCTGAGTGCCGCACATATAACTTGCGTGGAAAAGTTTAATCGTAATATGCAGCTGCATGATCCACAGAAGACTGTAACTGCATTATCCGCGATCCAGATGTCCTACAAAGGAACAAGCCAAATAAACAAAAATGAATGGTTCCAAATTGAGCAATAGAATTAAGCAGCAAGACTTTAGTCATCAGGAGTTGGTGTGGATCACAACTTGCTAGTGAACAATCTCTCTCGCTCTATTGGTCCAATAATAGATTTAAAGTCTAGAATTTAAACCTTACAAAAGCAAAAAAAATATTATTCCCATAAAAAATAAACATATAACAAATTAATTTCCATATCGGATCACTCTTGGACGACAAAACTCTGTTTCGAAATAGTTCACTACTGATTTACCGATAACTAGACTTACAAAGCCACGTAAAATCAGTACATGATTAAATCCAACAAGACTTTGATCCAAACTGACAACAGGCATACACAACAGCGTAGTTAATGGATTGGAGTTGGGTATTTAACCTTCAAGCTGGCCATTGACTCTTCCTCAACAATTTGGTCTTCTGCAAATTGACATTGCGACTTCCCTTTCATGCCTTAATGCAGGATTTCCTGACCCACTCTGTCTCAGGACGGGTGACCAACTTTTGACCGCAGTAGATATTTTGTCATTTTTACTCTACCAGATATCAAATATGCTAAAGAATTGAGAGGAAAGAAAGATGAATTCAGTTTTAGTATTTAAAGTAGAGTCATCATAATTTGTTTCCTTTACCTCTTTCTTTCCATCCTATCAAATAGACCAATAATACATTTCCAATTGCCTATTGTCCTTTTCAAGATTGGAAAGTACTCACTTATTTTAGGACCTTAGTTGAGATCCTCTAGCTTTAGGTTGTTTACTCAGGTAAGCTAAGGAAGCCAAAAACCAACGGGACCCTCTAGCTAGACAATTTATCGAGCAGGTGATGTACAACTCACCCTGTTCTCACGTAACCAATTTTCTCAACAATAATAATCAAAATAACGCATACAACAATTTTTATTTATTAAAAAGAACGAGTTGCAATTACTATAACTTGTGTTGATTGCCATTGCTATCAAACAAGGAGAACTTTAGAGCAAAAATAAACATCTGACTTAAGTCTTAATCCATCAACAATCAACGATTGGCCTATCCAAAGACAAGAAGAAATAAGACTAACTAAACAAAATTTCTCAAAGTAATCCATCATACTATTTAATTACGAAAAGATAGGAAGTTGTAAAGTACTGACTTGTCTCAGGAGCTTCGCTAAGATCCTCTTGATATAGGATATTCCTATGTAATTTATCAAACACGTCGTAGGCGCCTATACAAAGGAAAGTGCACCCACAACTTTCCAAATAGCAACACACGTAAACAAGCATTTATCTCAATGCATAAATAAGATACAACATCGCATGCTATAATAACAGTATGTCACTTTTACAGATAACAACATACATAAAAGATAGATAATAAGCTACATGAGACCGAGTATGTCAGAAAGTTTGTCTGTGGCATACATCTCCATGTAAAGATTGTTCATGGGTTGTCCTCGATCCAAATTTCCTGCAAATGAACAAGCCAAAGACACAAAAATGAACAATTCCAGATTGACCAACAGAACCAAGTAGCTGCCACAAAGAGAGACACTCACTTGTTAAGAATCTAAATTTGTCTTCTCAGTCTTACTCGGATGGGCAACACAACCAACTCCCAGAGCATGTCCAGGATGCTGCCTATGGTTCGAAAATAGGCTAATCTCCAAGAACGGCTGTAGAGTAGAGGAACCACCAATATTCCAAACCCAAAACACAAACCCCAGCACTGCGCTCACGTACAACTCGTTGAATTCGAACCCATGGTGGTCATGATTAGCCAGGCTACTCCCATTTCTGCTGCCGTTGTTGTTGGAGACACTCAGATTGTTTTCCAGGAAGCTTGATGGGCCGAAAGTGGAGAACTGAGTGCTCCTTGGGATTATTCTTGTCAGGTTGTTGTAGGACAAGTTTAAGACACTTAGTTTGGTCATGGCAGCCATGCTCCGAGGGATTTCTCTAGAAAGTTGGTTGAAGGAGAGATCCAGGGATGTCATGTTTCCCATGTTCTTTGGGATCCTTCCACTCAACATGTTATGTGACAAGTTCAACGATATCATAGCTCCAAGATTGGCGATCTCCTCTGGAATCTGTCCTGACAAGCTGTTGTTCGAGAGGTCAAGGAAGACAGTGTACCAGGGATTACTGGTATATTCTTGTGCACTTCCTTTAATTACCAAGTTCGCACTATCTTTTCCAAAATCGAACAAAATTGGAAAAGCGTTATTTAAAATATCTTTAACTCCATACGTCAGTACACCAAATCCACTCCCATTTGCCATGCCACTGAAATTGAAGATACACTTTGGTATATAACCTGATAGATTATTGTTTGCAATATCCCAGGTGCGGAGGCTCTGAAGACCGCACAACTCGTTTGTAATAATACCTATGAAGTTGTTAGATCGGAGACTCATGACCCTTATGAATAAGAAGCTTTCTCCAATCCATTTGGGCAAGGTTCCTTCGAACTGATTTTCCCCAATGTCAAGAATCTGCAACGATGTGCAGTTTTGCAGCGATGAAGGCAGTTCCCCCGACAAGTTATTGTTTTGTAGATGCAACGTGGTAAGCCACTTCAATGATCCAATGGAATGTGGCAGACGTCCAGTAAACCCGTTCTCTTATAGTTCTAAGCGCCATAAATTTGGAAAACTCCTCCAGCAGTCGGGAATGTCACTAGAGAGGTTCTTGTTTCCTAGCATCCGCACAATTATCCTCTGATTATCGCTGCACAGAGATTGCAAAACTGGACCAGATAATAAATTATGGGAAAGGTCAACAGTTATCAAGTTGCTGCAATTTTGTAGGAATCGAGGCACCACTTCTGACAAGTTCAAGATCAATACTTTGAGTTCCCTTAAAGATCCTATGGAGCCTGGTGTATTGCCAGTTGTTGAGAAATAAGATCGAACCGAGTAAAACACGAGACACAAGAATTACGTATAAACTCTAAGACGGGGAGAAAACCACGGGCAAAGGAGAGTCGTCTACTATGTGAGTCCAATCGGTTACAAGGCCTCCGTGAGGGTTCTCTCTACCTCACAACTCTCAACTACTACACAAAAGACCTAGGCATAGGCCAATATATATAGGAGATTGTATCCCTACTCTAAATAGGAATAGAGTACTAATTTGCTAGAATTTGAGACAAACCCTAACAAATCTCCACCTTGGACTAAATTCCATGACTCCAACATCAACGCTGCTCCACCTTCACCATCAGCCCCTAAGGGCAATCATCATCAAGCACGAACACTTATTATGTCCAAACAACGCTCGAACTTAGTACCAGAAAGCGGCTTCGTCAACATGTCTGCAGGGTTGTCCTTTGTACCCACCTTGCTCACAACAATGTCACCTTGAGCAACATGCTCCCGAATGAAATGGTACCTCACATTAATGTGCTTTATCCTCTCATGATACATAGCATCCCTCATGAGATGGATAGCACTTTGACTATCACAGTACACTGTACTGACCTGCAGCTTCTCACAAATTTTACTGAAGAAACCTTTCAACCAGATAGCCTCCTTCACACCTTCAGTTATAGCCATGTGCTCCGCCTCAGTGGTAGACAACGCCATTGTGGCTTGTAGACAAGCTCTCCAACTGATAGCACATCCTCCAAGAATGAAAACATATCCAGACAAGGATCTGAACTTATCAAGATCTCCAGCATAATCTGAATCCACGAAACCAACAACTCCATCACTGGTGCGTCCAAACTGTAGACACACGCCCTTTGTACCCTTCAAGTACCTCATAATCTACTCCACTGTTCTACAATGACCTTCTCCAGGATTTGCTATAAAATTGCTAACAACACTCACAGCATAGGCCAAATCCGGGCGTGTGCAAACCATAGCATACATCAGAGAACCAACAGCATTGGAGTATGGAACACCAGACATGTAATCGACCTCAGCAGCTGACTGTGGAGATAAGGCAGACGAAAGCTGAAAATGTGTACCAAGAGGAGTACTCACAGGATTACCAGTCACATCAAACCTGTCAAGTACCTTTTCAATGTAACTCTCCTGACTCAGAAATAACTTCCTTGCTCCTCTATCTCTGGCAATCTCCATACCAAGAATCTTCTTAGTAGAACCCAAATCTTTCATCTCAAACTCACTACTCAACAGAGCTTTGAGCTTTCTCACCTCTCCTTTGTCACTGGCAGCAATTAACATGTCATCCACATACAGGAGCAAATACACTTGGGAACCATCGCGTAGCCTTTTCAGGTAAACACAACTATCATACTTGCTCCTCTCATAACCATGAGAAATCATAAAGGAATCAAACCTTTTATACCACTGCCTCGGAGACTGCTTAAGGCCATACATGAGAAATCATAAAGGAATCAAACCTTTTATACCACTGTCTCAGAGACTGCTTAAGGCCATACATGGACTTCTTCAACAAGCACACAGGGTCTTCTTTGCCTTCAACATGAAAATTCTCAGGTTGTGCCATATAAATCTGCTCCTCAAGCTCTCCATTCAAGAAAGCTGTCTTCACATCAAGCTGTTCAAGCTCCAAATCCTACATAGCAACAATACCAAGAAGAGAACGAATCGAGGTATGCTTCACAACTGGTGAAAATACCTCATTAAAGTCCACACCAGGAATCTGACTATATCCTATAGCCACTAGCCTAGCCTTGTATCTAGTCTCTTCAACTTCAGGTATACCATCCTTCTTCTTGAATACCCACTTGCAGCTGACAACCTTCTTATCCTTAGGCAGCTTAGTAATCTCCCAAGTCTTGTTCTTGTGAAGAGATTCCATCTCTTCCTCCATAGCAACCAATCATCTAGCAGAGTCTTTCGACTTCACAGCATCTGAGTAACTAGACGGTTCTTCACAGCTATCAACTTCTTCTACCACATTCAGGGCAAAAGCAACAATATCAGCCTCACCCAACTTTTGTGGAGGCCTGATAATTCTTCGGGGCCTGTCTCTAGCAATAGAATACGATGGCTCCCTCTCAACTGTGCCGACATTCTCAGCTTCATCAGACAACCCACCATGAGTAGGACCATGGCAATCAACATCATGGAAGGAACTCGCTTCTGGATCAGCATCAAACTCCACCTGCACTTTTGACTTTTGCAAGTCCACACTTGGAGCACTCGGAACACCAGGTGAAGAAACATCCTCCCTCTTACTCAGCATGTCTGTCTCTTTAAAAATAACATTCCTACTCAATAAGACCTTAGACAGCTCGGGACACCACAACTTGTATCCCTTCACTCCAGAAGCATAGCCAAGGAAGATACACTTCACAGATCTTGGCTCTAACTTACCATTATTCACATGAGCATAGGTAGGACACCCAAATATCTTCAAAATAGCATAATTAGGAGGATTTCCAGACCATAATTCTTCAGGTACCTTGCCATCAAGTGATGTATGAGGTGAACGATTGACAAGGTGACAGGCAGTGGAAGCAGCTTCAGCCCAAAATGACTTAGGCAAACCAGCATTTGACAGCATACAACAAACTTTCTCCAACAAAGTTCTGTTCATTCTTTCAGCGACTCCATTCTGTTGAGGTGTACCAGGGATTGTCTTATGCCTGACAATACCCTCATTCTTGCAGAACTTATCAAACCAACTAGAGCAAAACTCCAATCCATTGTCTGTGCGGAGATGCTTGACATCTCTCCCAGTCTGCTTCTCAATCATAGTCTTCCACTGCTTGAAAGTGACAAAGATATGATCCTTGCTCTTCAAGAAGAACGCCCACACCTTCTTCGAATAATCATCAATAACAGTCAGCATATACTTGGAACTATTCTTTGTTGCAACCTGAGACGGTCCCCAAAGATCAGAATGAACATAGTCAAGTTTTTCCTTTGTAGTGTGCACACCTTTCTGAAAACTGACTTTCTTCTGCTTGCCAAACACACAGTGCTCACAAAATTCCAGCTTCCCAATACTCTGTCCACATAATAATCCTCTCCTATTCAGCTCGGTCATGCCTTTCTCACTCATGTGACCAAGTCGCATATGCCACAATGAGGTATTCTCAGAATCTGTCAACGAGCCAGAAGCAGCAGTAGCAGTCCTTGTAACTGTAGAACCCTGCAAAACGTACAGATTTCCAATCTCTTTCTTGGCCTTCATATGCACTAATGAGTTCTTACTCACACGAAGAACTCCACCTTCTCCGGTATACTTGTACCCCAATGTATCAAGAGTACTCAGCGAAATTAAGTTTCGCTTCAAATCAGGGATATGCCTCACATTCGTCAAGGTTCGAATGACACCATCATGCATCTTGATCTTCACTATGCCAATACCAACAACCTTGCAGACAAAATTATTTTCCATGAGAACATTATCCTCCGCACATTCATATGTTAAAAACCAGTCCCGGATGGAACACATATGAAACGTACAAGCAGAATCAAGGACCTAAGCAGACAAAAGGTCTCCATCAGATTCTTCTTTCTGAGTGGTGGTGGCAACACTAGCACTGCCGCTATCAGAACTTTCTCCTTTCGGAGCACTGGACTATCGCCCTTCTTCTTGTTCTTCAACTCCCGACATAACTATTTAATATGCCCAACCTTATGAAAATTGAAACAAGTCTTATCCTTGTGCCTTGACCTTGATTTGTTTCTGCTCTTCTTCCTTGAACCATACTTAGCATTCCTCTCCTCAGACCTCCCTCTCACGACCAAGCCAGTCCCTTGGCTATTTTCAGAGGAACTCACAGTGTGCTTATCAATTCTCTTTTTCTCCAAGAGCGAATCATGAACATTATCCCAATTCAGAGTATCATGGCTGAACAACAGAGTATCTCTGAATTGCTGATAAGAAGCAGGCAACGAGCACAATAACAATAAAGCAAGATCTTCATCATCATATTTCACATCCAGAGTTCTAAGATCAGCCACTATATCCTTAAATTCATTAAGGTGGTCGTGAGCAGACTTATCTTCTTGCATCCGGATAGAAAACAATCGTTGCTTCAAGCACAGTTTGTTGGTCAAACTCTTGGTCATGTACAACTTTTCAAGCTTTGCCCATAATGAGGAAGCTATTGTCTCCTTCAACACGTCCCGCAAGATATCATCTGACAGATGCAACTGGATCTGACTCACAGCCTTACAGTTCTTTGATGCTTTCATCGCAGCATCCCAACTCGAAGGCATCGACTTCTCATCAAGTAGAGTCTCATCCAGCTCTGAATGTGTCAGAATAGCGCGCATCTTCACCTGCCACAGAGAAAAATTAGTTTTTCTCGTCAATTGAGGGATTTCGTACTTCATCGAAGTCATTCTGAAACCACTCGAACCAAGAAATCCGCTCAAAACAGGTTAGAAAAACCAAAATCAGCCAAAACAATTGACTTTTGGTCAACCAGTCAAACTGTTGACTAGTCAAAATGTTGACCAGTCAAACCGTTGACCAAGTCAACTCGGGAATATGGTTTTTTTTAAAACCCAAAACTCCCTCTTTCTCTCTCCCCATTTTTTTTCTCTCTCCTTCCGCCATCGGTCTCCTCTCTCTCCCCAGAATCGGTGAGCGGCAGAAAAAGCTCCAGGCGATGGCAAGCTCTCCTCTCCTTCCTCGGCGGCGCGGGTTCGTGGGCTCTCTCCCCGAGCTCTCTCTCTCCTCGAGCTCTCTCGCTCCTCGCGATTCCTTCTTCTTCCCTCTCTCCGCGACGAACGAACGGAGCTCCGCCCCGGCGCGACGACGGTGTGGGGGGTGGTCGCCTCCTCTAGGCGACGTCGAGGACGGCGGGCGGAGGGCTGGACGGGGCGGCGGACTGCGGTAGTGGCTGGCGGCTTAAGAGTGTAAAAAAAAAACCCTAAATCCCGATTTTTCCCCAAATCGGTTACTGTTCACAATTTTTTTTTGTCAATACTCGAAACTCAGATCTAGCTCTGATACCAATTGTTGAGAAATAAGATCGAAACGAGTAAAATACGAGACACAAGAATTACGTGGAAACCCCAAGACGGGGAGAAAACTACGGGCAAAGGAGAGTCAGATCTAGCTCACGATTTTTTTTTTTGTCAATACTCGAATACTCGAAACTCAAATCTAGCTATGATACCAATTGTTGAGAAATAAGATCGAAACGAGTAAAATACGAGACACAAGAATTACGTGAAAATCCTAAGACGGGGAGAAAACCACGGGCAAAGGAGAGTCGTCCACTATGTGAGTCCAATCGATTACAAGACCTCCGTGAGCCTCACAACTCTCAACTACTACACAAAAGACCTAGGCATAGGCCAATATATATAGGAGATTGTATCCCTACTCTAAATAGGAATAGAGTACTAATTTGCTAGAATTTGAGACAAACCCTAACACCAGTAAAGAAATTTTTATGCAAATCGACCCAAAACAAGATTTCCCAGCTTGTCCGGCAATCAGGGATTGCTCCTGACAGTTGATTGTTTCCTAGGATCATCACTCGTAGGTTCTTTAGTTCATCCTTCTTGTGGCACAATAATTGTGATGTTGAACCAGAAAACGAATTGTTAGATAAGTCGAGAGCAAATGCATTGCTAGATGGAGACGGCAATAATCCCTCAAAGTTGTTAGATCTGAAATCCATGTACCGAGCAGACAAAATCACCTTAGATATATATCCCCATGGAGATTATTACTAGAGAGATTGATGTAACGGAATTGAGAAGATCGATCCCACAACCAAGTTGGAACATTGTCCTTGATTCCTGTTCCAGCTAAGTCCAAATTTGTGAGAGAAGCCATCACTAGGCCTAATTGCCAGGCAGACAGGCCCAGTGTTATGAGTTGGAAGGGGGGGACCCAATCAGGACTTTCTCTCCAAGAAAATTGATTCCAAGACGCCCCTAAGCCTTCCAATCTTGTCAAATTAGAAAAGATGGCCTCACACACTGTTCCTTGCAAAGAGTTGTTATGCAAATCTAGATATTCCAACTGGAATAATTGTCCCACACTTGCTGGAATCGTCCCATTCAATTGATTATGAGAAATGTCTTAAGTGATTTAGGGATGTTAATGACCCAATAAACTTAGGGATCGGGCCTGAAATTCCGCAGTCAGACAATGACAAGTTGAGATCATTCCCTGATAAATCAACATCTCTCAGTGATGTTAGATTTTGCACAGCAACGGGAAGAGGCCCACTTATGTTACTAAAACTAATATCCAGGGATACCAAACATCTCTCAGGAAATCAATAATTCGAAATAGTTGGGTTTTGAGAAAGATCAAGAATCTCAAGCCTCGGCAAATTCATGTTGGGCAACTGAGGAGCATTTCCTAGCTCACACCATCCCTAGATGTAACTCCTTGAGAGATGAGAGTGCACTTATTTGTTGAACCCAGTCAGAGGCAATAACCAAGATAGGCCAAGTGCTTCAACATAAAAGCCAGTCAAGATTTTCAACAAAGATATTAGCTCCATCTCCAATATTGAGATATAACAAGTTAGAGAGGTTACCAAATTGAGGAGGAACCATTCCTCCTAATCCAGAAGAATGAAGATCGAGAAGTCTTAGACTTTGCATGGAACCGAAAAACTCAGGAATTCGCCTACGTCCAAAGTCGTCGTTGTCTCCGAGTATGAGGCCTAGAGTTTCCCAGCAGCCTCATACTCGGAGACAACGACAGAGTGAGTACGATTTCTTCCAAGGTTGAGCTCAAGAACATGACTAGTGAAGTTGTCCACCAGCCCAATTGCAACAGTTTTCGCCACCAATCCACGACGCAAGCCGGTTGGACGGATCTACAAGAAAGCTTTTGAAATGGAGGAGGGAATGTTTCTCTATCTCGTTGCAGAGTGTTTCAGAAGTAGCTGTGTTGTGGCATACGTGAGTAATGGCTAGTGTGGTAAATGTGAGGGGCACCCAGAAAAGGTTCATGGTTTTAGTTGCTAAGAGAAATTCCAACTCACGAATATAATGGAACCTCGAAGTCTTGGGTGGATGGATGGACACAAAATTTTAATCGTCTATTGGGGGCTTTAGAGTGGTTGGGATGCTTGTAAATCGTTTCCAACGTCTTCTTGGCGGCCCACGGTTACTTAGCTTGGTTTTATTTTTCCAGGATTTTCATTGGCCGAGTAGCCTCTCTCGATATCAAGATTTCCGAGTTATTCCAGACCAATGGAGAGATGGTTCATTATTTCTAAGCGTAATTGGAACGGCCCTTGACGTTATTCGTGTCTTTTAGAATTTACTTAAGAAAATTTTGAGTGTAAAAAAATATTATTGAGATTCGAGAGTCACCTATAAATAGATCCCTAAAGTTCTGTTATCATTTTTTTATCAAAGATTTCTAAAGAGCATCTAATCTAATCTAACGTACATTATTATTGAATTCCCGGAGTAATGCAATTTACCATTTTACCTCTCAAAAAACTACCGTTGAATTCTTTAAAATTATAAAAATTAAGTGATAGATTTCAAGTCGTCCACAGTCCACCTTCGGTCATGCCCCGCCTTAGATTCGAAGTCGCTTCAAGGAAGAGAAATAGATTGGAGGGGGAAAAGGTGGAGTGTGTTATTTTGTAAATTATAAATGAGGCATTAAAAAGTACGTTAGAAAATTACATTTTTTTTCCCAAAAAAAGTGTAGGTATATTTTTATAAAAAATTACAAAGTTATTATGAAAAATTCCTCAAAAAAATGTGAAAGGACTTATCAATTAATTTCAAAAATTTTAGGGACTACAATAGGCCAGCTCCCAAAAATACAATATGCAAAAACTACAGGTCTTATTATCTTCGCTTGTGATCTATGATACTTACAAGTCTCCCAAGACTTCGTGTTTGCAGGAGAAGATAGATATTTTACTAGCTGATGTTACATGCAATAACAACCCAGTTTGCTCAAAGCCATTGACTTACTTTTCTCGAGGACAAATATTATCATTTGAAACAAAACGGTTTCTTGTAAAAAAAAAAATTTTAAAACATTTCCTTCCTTAGGCAAAGGTAAAATATTTTGATTTTGCAATCCTTTTTCCTTAAAGAAGCTGTAATGTAATGTATTTTTCTAGTCTTTTCTTTTCGTTTTTACTATATACTCCTTTGTGACTTCAATATATATATATCATAGATTTATCACTTTTGCATCTTACCTTTACAGGGCAGCTGACATATTTATCAACTCCGACTAAAAAAGTAGAACCTCAAATAGATTCGGAGTAGTGTAATAATAGGACTTGAAGGTCCATTTTGGTTACGTGATTTAATTGAACATGAAAGATTTTCTTAAAAATATAATTTTTACACCATGATTATACTTTATTTAAACTATGGGCTTCTGTCAATTTGTTAATGTCTTGTGCGATCATGTCAAATATAATATTGTTCCTAAAAAAAAGTCAAATATAATATTCTAGTGTCATGACTTGGTAGTTTATGAGAAATATCTAGGAGTCACAAATCAGAATGTCGTGGTTGGGCCTTCCGAGCTGCTGTTCAAATGTCAATTATCTCTTTCGAGCAATTATGTCTCGCGTTAATTGACATTGTAACTTGCAATTCACGTCTAACAAAATAATGGATGAGTGGAGATTTAGTTTGGATTTACCGGATTTCAAGTTCCAATTATCAAAACATATAGTGGGAAGTATTTTTTTTTAATATAAGTTATAGAGGGAAGTATTAAATAAAATTCACAAAGAGTCGTTCGATAAAAGTAGTTGAAGAGGCAGTAATTTTTGGCAGATTGATCGAATAACTGAAAACAAAGAGTAAATGACCGATGGCAATCAAACAAATTAAGATCTGCTTATTACAATTTCCATGTATTGTGGACAATATTTAAACAAAAAACTAAAAAGTATGATCATAAATGTGTTGGTTGCTTTTGTAACATGATGAAATTGAGCTTTACTGCCGGGTAGCTATCATACTCTATGCCTTTTCTCCTACGACCTCCAAGTCTAAGTCGCTATTAATTGACACTTCCAAATCAAGAAAAAGAATCTTTCAGAAAATAAAATCTCCCAAGACTTTGTGTTTGTACAGAAATATTAACTAGCACGGGTTTCTAACCTAATCAAAGTTTCATTTTGAAATTATTAGGAAGTCTAGGACTATTAAATTATTAGGAATTGAATCGCGCTTAATCAATCGAACATGGATTTGGTACACGAACGGGATTCTTGTACCGTCCGGAAAAGGACAAACTAGGGGCAAAAGGAGAATTGCGCCGTGCGCGTGGAAAACATAAAAAGCTAATTTGCGCGTGGAAAATGGTGGTGGGAATAATCCCACGCATCTAGGAAGGTGACCTCTTTATTTTATTTTATTTTGAATGGAAAGGAAGGTGGCCTCCTAATGATTTTTTATATTATTTATTATTTATTATTATATTTTTAAATATTATTATAACCAAAAATGCTATTTTATTATAATTGCGCATGCCATTTGACATAACCGGATATACTATTTGACATAACCGAGCATGCCAGTTGACAAACACTTTCCAACCGCTTGTAATTTGGTTGACTATTGATTTCAAAAGTAATTTTGACATTATTACACTCCAAATTTGGAGAAGTCATAAACTACAAAGTTGTTGATATATGTCTCAGCTTCATACAGTAATTTAAATCAACTCAATCGAGCTTTGGAATAAGAAGTTATGGCTCTCCAACCCAAACTTGTCCTTGTAACTCAGTCAACTCTTGATTTCAAACGTATTTTAGTCATTCTTACACTCTTACTTAAGAGAAGTCATAAACTATAAAATTGTAGATATACGACTCAGCTTCACCTAACAACTTGAACCATCTCAATCGAACTTTAGAGTAAGAAGTTATGGCTCTCCAACCAAAACCTATTGACCGTCGTCGTTGGGTATGCCATTGACATAACTGGGCATGCCATTTGACATAATTGGACATGCCAATTTATCGAACCTGTGCATGCCATTTGGCATAATCTAGCATGAAAATTTATCGAACTTGAACATTCCATTTGACATAAGACATCAAATGAGACGAAGACCCAGAACATTCGGTTCATATTTGACAAAATCAAAAACCACTGAAATCAACAGCCAAAATGCCGTTGGGTTGAGGCGGGGTTTTGGTTTCTGGGATTTAGAGGAGTTGAACGGCAGAGGAGAGTAGGCCATAAGGGTGACGACTCGGTGGAATTTGAAGTGGGACTAGATTTAAACATCAAACCCAGCCCCTGATTAACTGGATTTGGAACTGGGACTCAAGTGGAACTCGAACTCAACGGAACTAGAATTGATTAACTCAGAGGAGAACTGGAATTGATTAACTCGATGGAACCGGAACTCAAGCGGCATCGTCGACCGATGCCGATATCAAGATAGGTTGGGAAGATGAAACAGAGGGGAGAGAGAGGGTTTTTGTTTTTGTTTTTGTTTTTTTGCGAGGGCATAATTGTTATTTTTAAAATAAATTAAAGGGAAAAACTCATAAATCGTAAGTTTTGTCATAATGTACTAGAAAGTGCAGGCCATAGATAATTAGTCCCTAAGTTTTAAAAATTGAACTTATTAGTCCTCTAGATTAATTTACATCTCAAATAAAATATCGCATTACCAAAATACCCTTACTTGCTTTAAAACTCTCAAATCACCCTAAAACACACAAACCTAGATTCCACGATAAAAAAAACCAAACACCTCATAAAAAATAAAATGAAATTAGGAACTCGCTCTCTCGCAATTGTCGGCCTCTTCAAAATCATGATGTGGCAAAATCCAATGAGAAAAATCTACTCTAGGAATAGAGTACCGTCGGTAGCATCGCATGTACTATATTCATTTTCGACCTCATAATACAATAGATTATGCCAGAAACCCAAATTTCAGCACATAAGAGCCAAAATTTGAACAAATACGGGGAGGCAAAACATTACAGTAAGAGGAAAATAAGCAGAGTCTAAGAAACAGAACCCACCAATCCCACAAAATGCAACCGCAAGCCCAAAAAAATAGCAGATCAAAGCCTAGTCATCACCCAAAATCAAGCAGCTCCGATCAAAGCAGAAGACCAAGGGTCATATTTCATCGACCTCGCGGCAATGAGACGAAAAACAGAACCAGAGTTGAAGCAGAGTCGAAAAACAGATCAAAGCACAAAAGGTCTCATCTTTGTTCATAAATCCAAACAATAAGTTTTTCATGTTTTTTATATGGTGGGTCTTTTTTTATTGTGAAGGTTATTTTGGTAATCTCATGTAGCATTTGAGATGAAAATTGATTTAATGAGTTCGATTTCTCAAAACTCAGGGACTAATTAACTAATAACAGGACTTTTGAGTACATTATGTCAAAATGTAGGGACTTCTTAGTATTTTTCTCGAAATTAAATGTTGATGTTAATGAGAGACCCGAGAGTTCAATAAAGCAAACTAAAGGAACTAAAATTTTAATTTCGAAACAACATGAACTAAAATACTAATTTAAGCAAGCTCCAAGGACTGGAACAATTTCCCATAAACTTATTTACCAAAAAACAATTAGCTATCTACTATTACACTCGATTACAGAAAAAGCTAGCTAATAGGAATCTTCTTTTGTTGGGGTTTGCTTTTGGGATTTTTTGGATAAGAGGAACTTGGGTCGGGGTGGTTTGTAATGTAATTGACCCTCGGGTTTATCGCAATACGAATTTTCTTTTGTTCACGATATTCTGGGGTGTTCTTTTTCTTCTTACTTTTTTCATAGGATTTTATAGTAACAGAGTTTTTTTACTGAGGTCTATATACATCTATCTTTTATATATATATGAATATGAGATTATAACAAAATTTTACTTATAAAAAAGCTAGCTAATATTACACTGTCATAGTGTCCTAGTTAGGAATCATTTAGAAAAAAGTCATAGTTACCGAAACCCACGAAATTAGTTTTCTTGGTAAATATTGCTTCATCAACAAGATGTTAATAGACATTTAGTATAGCGGCACAAAAATTGTACTAATTCAAAAAAATTCAGGATTCAAAAACTAACATTTTTACTTTAGAAAAACCTACTTTTGACTTGTAAAAAAAGTGATGGCATTGAAGGAATTAGTGGCAATGAGATTGTATTTCGACCTATCTCTCCTAAATTCCCTGTTGGACTGGCCCATTAGTCACCCATTATTGGGCAAAAATGGGTCCAAGCCCATTAGGCCCAAAAGTCATTGGGCTTTGGGGCCGACACATGGATGCCACGTGGCACGACACGCAGTCGACACGTGGACGCCACATGGCGTGACACGCGGCCGACACGCGAACGACACGTGGCAAAGCTAGTGAGTAGCTCCGCCACGTGGCAAAGCTAGTTGATAACTTCACCACGTGGCGCCACGTGGATGACACGTGGCGCACATGTGTGAGCCGGATCTCTCTGTAAAAGGGAAAAATCACTGGTGATTAATTGGTACTTTTCCCATTCTGAGATATACACTTTATAGAGGTGTTTTCAGTTTAGTCCCTGTAGTTCTCAGATTTTGCAAAGCAAGAAAACTCGTAGAAATCGTTTACGTATCCGATCTGTTTGTGATCGTAAACCACCAGTGACAATATCTCGTTATCCGATCCTGTTTGAAGCACGCTACAACAAGTAAGTCTTGTTATTTATTAAAAAAAAATTTCATTAATTAAGAGGTAATTAACTCATGATTATTCGTTAATTATGGGCCGAATTCCCTTCAATTGGTATCAGAGCTTGCTTATATATTGTTCTGGTTGTTAAATGATTTTTGAAATCAAGTTTAATTGTTTATATTTGGTTCAAAAATCGAGTTTAATTGTGATTTTTAATGAAAATTACAATCTGGTGTACTTTATTGCAATCAATTTAAAACCAATGGAATTAAATTGAAATTTGTCCTACAACGCGGGCAAAATTCGCGCACGCGCAAAACCTTAAGGTACTAATCTAAAATTTGAACGCCGACGTGGCACCTGCGTGTCATGGACAATGGTGCTATTGTTGGAAACCTTCGGGACTAAATTGAAATTTTCCATTTCAATTCAATCCCGAGGAACCCTAATCGGGCGATTTTACCCCCAAATCGAATTCCGTCTATTTCGTTTGAAATCCGACGATTCCAACGCCAGAGATCGACGATAGTTGATTCTCCGGCGTGCCCTCGTCGTTCCGATACCAGTTTCGTAGAACGACGTCACCGGAATTGTTCGATCGAAGCTCAGAACTTCGCCGGCGACCGAAAGAGAGAAGACAACGGCGAAGGAGAACGGCGGCACGACGGACTGTGCGACCGGTACGGTCGTGACCGGGAGGCCACGGCGAGTTAAACACGACCGGTGGCAGACGCTAACTCGCCGCCGTGAGTGCGCTGTCGTTGGAGGCATTTTTTTGTCTCGTCGTCGGGGAGAGAGAAAGTGAAGGTAAAAATCTGCGAGGGGCAAAATCGTAATTTTATGATTTTTTTCTGAAATATTTATACCCCGGTTCGATTCAATTGTAACCGGATGAATTGGTTTGGTTCTTGGTTGGACCGAATTCGATTTTGGTCAACTTTGACTTAAGTCAAAATTGGGCAGAATTTTATTTTTGTTGAATTTAATTAGATAAATTATTTTTAATTCAATAAAAATTCATTAAAATTAAAAAAAATATAAGTTATTTTTTAGTTAAGTTTTTAAGATTATTAGATTCGGGATGCTCTGAAAGAAAGATTCGGGAGGCTTTCAATCTCGAAGCTACGTGCTTTGACATTAAGATTTGATACTTATAAGAAACGCCCTGATCATTCTATGCAAAAGCATCTCAGGGAAATGTCAAACATAATTGGTGAGCTGGTTGAGGCTGGTCACAGGCTAAGTAATGAGCAGCAAATCCAGGCTGTCATTCGTTCCCTACCTGTGAGCTGGGAACACATGAAAATGACACTTACCCATGCCGATAATGTTACGACATTTGACGACATGGCCCGACACCTTGAGCTAGAAGAGGATCGTCTCCTAGCTATTATAGTACACCCTGAAGCCCACATGACTCAGTCTAGTGGTACAGGGAGTAAGAGAATAAGAAGTAAAAAGGGCAAGGGTAAGAAAAATAGAAACAAGAGCAAGGCTGAAAATTCTGGAACTAGTGAGAAAAGTTCCGGGAGAAAGAAAAAAAGAAAGTTTAACATCAAGAAAGTCAGATGTTACAACTTTCAAAGAAAAAGTCATTTCGCTAAAGATTGCATGGAAGAAAAGAAGGTACATCAAATTCACTCTCATGTGAGTAAATTATATGTATCTAGTACTGTTCTTCTATCTGAAACTCATCCTATGTGGGTGATTGATTCAGGAGCGACCGACCATGTAACAAAAGATCGTGAAGCTTTTGTTGATTTCCGACGGTTGCCGGTAGGAGCAAAATACATTTTTGTTGGTAACAACACACGAGTGGATGTTAAGGGTATGGGTACATGTAAATTGAACCTACGTCAAGGACGTGCCCTATTTCTACATGATGTGCTGTTTGCTCCAGAAATTTTTCGGAACTTAATTTCTGTTTCAGCCTCGATGGCTCTTGGCTTTCGATTGCTGTTTGAGAATAGTTATGTACAGTTGTTTTTAGAACATATTTTTTATGGATCTGGTTTTAAATTAGGTGGTTTCTTAATTATGGATGTTGATCAGTTATCAAAATCTTATTTTTCCTTAGTCACTAATGTTCAAATGTCTCGAGAAGACGTTATTTTGTGGCATTCTAGATTGGGCCATATTGGTCAAGATCGCATGAATCGTCTAGCTAAGGCAGGACTATTAGGTAATTTAGATAAAGCTATTTTACCCACATGCGAACGATGTCTAGAAGGAAAATTGATAAGAAAATCATTTGGTAAAGGAACTAGAGCCACTTTTCCACTGCAGTTAATTCATTCTGATGTTTGTGGTCCAATGAATGTGAGGGCTAGACATGGAGCATATTACTTCATCACATTTATAGACGACTATAGTAAGTATGGTCAAGTCTATTTGATTTCTCACAAATCTGAAGCATTTAGTTGTTTCAAGATTTTTATAAATTTTGCGAAGAATCAACATGATCGAAAGATTAAGGCCTTACGAACAGATCGTGGCCGTGAGTATCTTTCTGATGAATTTAATACTCTGTGCCAAGAAAAAGGAATTGAACATCAGTTGTCCATTCCTTATACACCTCAACAAAATGGGGTAGCAGAAAGAAGGAACAGAACCCTTCTTGACATGGTTAGATCTATGATGGCTGAGAAAAATTTGCCTATATTATTTTATGGAGATGCGCTCCTTACCGCCGCTTATGTTCTCAACCAAGTCCCCTCTAAATCTGTCGCTACCACCCCTTACGAAATGTGGACAGGTCGAAAACCCGATCTAAGCTACTTAAGACCGTGGGGGTGTGCGTCTTATGTCCATTCTACCTCTAGTTCTTTCGGTAAATTAGGACTGAGAGGTAGAAAGAGTGTCTTTATAAGATATTCTGATGTATCAAAGGGATACATTTTCGTAGGTGAACTCAAAAATGGACAAGTAACAGAATTTGAATCACGAGATGTCACATTTTTGGAAAATATTTTTCTGAAATTGGGAGACGTAAGTAGTGATCTTACGTTATACGAAATTGACGAGGCAGAATCATCTGGATCGCTCCAACCGAGTGGGAGAATTGTGGAGAAAAATCAAGTTTTTCCATCTCAAATCGATCCGGTAGTTCACAATCCTAGTGTCAATACATTTCCAAATTCCAGTGGGAGTATGGATTATCCCTTTAGTGGGAGTACTATTCCTGGTTATGATGAATATATTAGAGATGTTTATCAAAATCGTGAACTTCGTAGAACCAAAAGAACTAGCATTCCACGCAAACGATTTGAGGTTGAATGTGCTGCTAATACTTTCTTGGCATCATTGAAAGATAACAATGGTCCAAGTGAGATTCTTTTGGCAATCCTACAAGATGAGAATGAACCCAAGAATGTTTCTGCTGCTCTATCATCTCCTGATAAAAATGAATGGATTAAAGCAATGGAAGAAGAGATGGCTTCGATGAAGAAAAACTATGTTTGGGAATTGGTTGATCTGCTTAGTGGACGTAGGGCAATTGGGAACAAGTGGGTTCTCAAGATTAAGCGTAAAGCAGATGGCTGTATCGAAAGGTATAAAGCTCGCTTAGTTGCCCAAGGATTCAAACAACAGGAAGGAATAGACTATGAGGAAACTTTCGCACCTGTTGTGAAATTTACATCCATTAGGATAATTCTGGCTATAGTGGCAAATTTAGACCTTGAACTACATCAAATGGATGTTAAGACTACTTTTCTCAATGGAGAATTGGATGAAGAAATCTATATGATTCAGCCAGAGGGCTACATCCAAAAAGGCTGCGAACGTAAAGTTTGCAAATTGATGAAATCAATTTATGGCCTTAAACAGTCTTCTAGACAATGGTACATTCGCTTTCATATCCATAAAGTAGTAGAGCGGTTTAATTATAATAATAGTAATCTCAAGTTTGTCTCGATTGCCAAAGGCCATCATCTCAATAAAAATATGTGTTCTATAACAGCTCAACAGAAAAGAGATATGATAAAAATCCCTTATGCTAATGCAGTTGGTTGTCTGATGTACGTAATATTGTGTACAAGACCAGACATTTGCTATGCTGTCGGTATAGCTAGTAGATATCAGTCTAATCCAGGTCAAGCACATTGGAAAGCAGTTAAGGGAATTATGAAATACTTGAATACGACTGCAGAATACTCACTGGTTTATCAAGGTCAAGACCTGATATTGAGAGGTTACTCCGATGCTGATTGGGGTGGTGATGTGGATGAGAATAAATCTACATCCGGATATATCTTCATTCTTGACGAAGGTGCTATATCATGGAGTAGCAAGAAACAAAAGTGTGTTTCTCTGTCAACTATGGAAGCTGAGTACGTTGCTTCTGCCGCAGCTGTACAAGAAGCAGTATGGTTGAAGAGATTTCTAAACCATTTATCCCTAACCAACTCAAAAGGACCAGTGAGCTTATTTTGTGATAATCAAGCGTCAATAACTTTTGCTAAGGATCCTAGATACCATAGCAGAGCAAAGCATATTGGCATTAAGTATCACTTCGTTAGGGATATGATTGTACATAAGGAGGTCATCATAAAATATATGCCTACGCAAGATATGATAGCAGATCCTATGACTAAGGTTATATCCAGAGATGTGTTCGAAAAATACGTCAGATCCCTAGGTTTACGTAGACATTGATATTTTTTGTTCATGTTATAAGAAATCAGTTGTTCAATATAACATGGTTGTTCTAATAATACGAATGTGTGAATGTTGTTTTGGGAAACATTTACCTGAGCATGTGAGACAGAAAAGTAACCCACTCACACGGGTGTTTACCTCAGTGGGAGTCAACGAGTTGATTCCTTGTTGAGATGAGGCAGTTTTATGAACATCATTACATCGAGTGCCTGTTCTAAAATTTTAATGATGTCTTGCTTAACTACAAGAGATGTTCTTGTTAAAGTGCGAGATTTTTGATAATACATGCATCTGTTGCTGCATTGGATTTTTTTGTAAATCCAAATGATAAGGAATAAGTAGAACTTATCATTAATCTGTCTATATAGCCTAGAGCAGTTTTTAGTAAACTAAAGTCGTTGTTCAGTAAAACATCGAGACTGATGCTCTAGTATGATGTTTAATTATGAATTACATGCGCTCATTTTTTTTTAAATGAATGAACATCATAGGACGTGGACTGTACCATGTTTGCTTTGTCGACCAATGGATGGAAAATCATTAAGTGATTTCTGTTTTCCTTGTGTGAGACCAATTCCGAAAAATATATTTTTTCAATACTCTATCCTCATGATCCTTAACGTATTTTAAAAATATGATTCTGTGCTGCTAGCTTGGAAAGTCTATAAAAAGGTCATGATTCATTATTCGACCTGGCAAGACTGACTAGAAAAGCAGGCTTTATCATGATGGAAGAAATACTTATAAAGGAAAAGGTTCTTCATCGATCACATTCCTAAGTTTCGTTGTTCAATGGTGCGCACCTATTGTGTTGAAAGCAATACAATATTGAACACGATTAAATTATTTGAAATCACATATGCAAACAATGGAATATGAGATGAGACCTAGGATAAGACATACCTTACGTAATGAAAATGTCGAGATGCTATCATTCAAGTAGCCCGTGTGTGTGTGCGCTCTTGAGTTTAGCTACTTGTACTCGATGTATGCTGGTCGCACGAAATTTTTGCTAAACATAATCTGAGATATTGTTGATTATGATCAATAATGTGTGAGTGGGAGATGTTGGACTGGCCCATTAGTCACCCATTATTGGGCAAAAATGGGTCCAAGCCCATTAGGCCCAAAAGCCCAATGCTTTTGGGCCGACACGTGGATGCCATGTGGCACGACACGCGGACGCCACATGGCAAAGCTAGTGAGTAGCTCCGCCACGTGGCAAAGCTAGTTGATAGCTTCACCACGTGGCGCCACGTGGATGACACGTGGCGCACATGTGTGAGCCGAATCTCCCTATAAAAGGGAAAAATCACTGGTGATTAATTGGTACTTTTCCCATTCTGAGATATACACTTCAGAGAGGTTTTTTCAGTTTAGTCCATGTAGTTCTCAGATTTTGCAAAGCAAGAAAACTCGTGGAAATTATTTACGTATCCGATCTGTTTGTGATCGTAAACCACCAGTGACAATATCTTGTTATCTGATCCTGTTTGAAGCACGCTACAACAAGTAAGTCTTGTTATTTATTAATGAATTTATTTCATTAATTAAGAAGTAATTAACTCATGATTATTCGTTAATTATGGCCGAATTCCCTTCATTCCCAACCTAATCACCTTCGTTATTTCGACCAAATTCTCATATATAGTTTTTGCCGTAAAAACCAATAATTTTTTTTGAAAGGTAAAATCAACAATGTTTTATTAGCTTAATTAAAATCTGATTTGTTTGAATCATTATCAAGGAACAACGTTCGAACAGCTTTATAAGTCATATCCAACACGGATCACCGGCTTTCTTATTTTTCCTCTATAGTTCCCCCCCTCCCAAAAATACCCCTCTCTCTCTCTCTCCCTACAATTTCTGAAATGTCGAGAGAGAAGCATGTTAAGGACAGGGAGAGAGAGAGAGAAGCTGTCGTGTTTCTAACGTTATTCCCAAAGAATACGACGTCGTCATGTACCGGGATATAACGGGGGAGGAGGAATACGACGTCGGAGGCGAGACGGGGATCGACCTGGACTACGAGTTCGACGCGCCCAGGTTCTACGATTTCACGCACGACGAGACGGTCGCCGAGGCTCATGACACCGAGGCTTGGTTCGGTACCGCCCCGGGGCACCCTCCTTCGCGTAAGCAACATATGTTGTTTTTTAGTTTGTCGAAAAGATAGAATCCTGTGTTCCTTGTTACACAGGACTTATAACGTGAAAATTCATATGTTGATTGCCGTAATATTTTTTTTTATAGATGTCGAGAAATTAAAGAGGAAACGATTGTGGGCTTATTTTCTATTCTATTCGGACTAACTTTTGGACTCCTAATTTGACCTAGATAGCTTACTTGATGTACAAGGGTTTGTCTCTATATAAAGGCATGTTACCCTAAGGTTTTGTATGGCTTTGTGACTCGAAAACTCATCAATAAAAGTTCTCCTTTCTCCCCGTGGATGTAGGCATTATGCCGAACCACGTAAACTCTTACGTCCGTGTTCTTTGCGTGTTTTGTTCTCTAGTTGCTGAATTCATAACAATTGGTATCAGAGCTTGGGTTGGAGGATGACGGACGGCGCGAAGTTTGCTCTTGTGAAGTTCGATGGTTCTTCGAATTTTGGGTTATGGCAAAGGCATGTCAAGGATCTCCTCATGCAACAAGGGATGGTCATCGCGCTCTCAGAGAAGAAGCCCGAGAAGATTGAGGAGCAAGAGTGGAAGGAGATGGGGGCCAAGGCGGTGGCGATAATTCGCTTGTGCTTGGTGGATGATGTGAAGTATCACGTCATGGATGAGGAGTCACCAGCTAAGGTATGGAAGAAATTAGAGGCAAGGTATATGTCTAAGTCTTTATCGAACAAGCTTTATCTTAAGCAAAGATTGTACGGGCTCAAGATGAAGGAGGGCTCAGATTTGAGCCAACACATTAACAGTTTCAGTCAACTTGTGAGCGACTTGAGAAAGGTTGATGTGAAGTTCGAGGAAGAAGATAAGGCATTGTTGTTGCTGAATTCTTTACCTGGCTCCTACGAAAATTTGGTTACAACTCTAACTTGGGGGAAGGAGTCCCTGGTGTTAGAAGATATCACAAGTGCTCTGCTAGGATTTCATCAAAGAAAGAAAACTGGCGATGAACAAGCGGAAGGGCTGGTTGTGAGGGGTAGCCATAGTGATCGTAGTGGAGTAAAAGACGGGAAGGGATCCAAGTCGTAGTCAAGGAGGTTCAAAGGAAATTGCTTCGAGTGCGGAGAAAAAGGGCACGTGAAGAAGGATTATCCAAAAAGAACTCGGGATCACGAGAAAAAAGTATCAGGTTCTGTGAATGTGGCCTCACATTCGGACGGGTCGGATGGTGATCTTCTTTCTGTTCTGTCAAGTCCAAAGCATTCTGATTCCTGGATTTTGGATAGCGCTTACTCTTTCCACATGACGCCCAAGAGAGGGTGGTTCGACACCTACAAGTTCGTTGATTCAGGTATGGTGACTATGGGTGATGGTTCTACTTGCAGAATTGCTGGCATAGGTGATATCCAAATCAAGATGTGGGATGGTGTTGAGAGAAAATTGTGTGGGGTTAGGCATGTTCCAAAGTTGGAGAGGAATTTGATCTCGTTAGGAGCCTTGAATTATAGTGGGTACAAGTATAATATTGTAGGCGGGCTAATGGAGGTGGAGAAGGATGATGTGGTGGTGATGAAGGGTGAAAGGAATGCGAGGAACACCTATAGGTTAGTGGAGAATACGGTTGTAGGTGGAGTCACATCGTTGGGTTCTGATAGAGGGGAGAAAAGCTCTTGTGTGATGGAACGAAAGCTTGACATGAATGGTTTGAGTGGAGTTGGGATTCGCGGAGATAAAGTTAGCAAGTTCCCGCTATGGTTGTCTAAAGAGACGTGCACGTCAAAGGTGTTAGGTAGGTTTTGCATGGGGAATGTGAAGCCGTTGGTAGCACCACGGGCGAATCGGGTATCTCACTCAACGCCAAACGGTAGAGTTCGTGGCATGTCGAGGGTTCTACTTGGTAGAACAAAAGGTTGCCCTTTGTATGCTATGGCATGTAGCATTGGTATGAGGCAAGAAGTTCCAGCAGAGAAGTAGTTCGAGGTTGTGGAGCATGAGGCTGGCCGAAAAATAGAGGACGCGTCTATTGGTCGTAAGGTTGCTTCAGCAAGTGGACTTACTAGTTGGAGCTCAATGGAGATTGGAGGAAATAGGCCAAGCAAGCTCGGAAGCTCGAGCTTGAGGGCTGACTCCATGTGATTGAACGGAAAAAGGTGGTGAGAAAGTTGAAATGGTATTATTGATGGCGGTGTATCTATGGTCAAGGTGGAGCTGGTAGAGTCGGTTTGGTTTCTCAGGTTCTCGTGGTTCTTCATGTGGCGGTATTTTATCAAGATGGAGTTTGTTGAAGTTCGGATGGAGCTTCATGGTTCATCCACAGGATGATTTCTCGCCAAGGTAGAGATTGTTAGAGATGTCGAGAAATTAAAGAAGAAACGATTGTGGGCTTGTTTTCTATTCTATTCAGACTAGTTTTTGGACTCCTAATTTGACCTATATAGCTTACTTGATGTACAAGGGTTTGCCTCTATATAAAGGCATGTTACCCTAAGGTTTTGTATGGTTTTGTGACTCGAAAACTCATCAATAAAAGTTTTCCTTTCTCCCTGTGGATGTAGGCATTAGGCCGAACCACGTAAACTCTTACGTCCGTGTTCTTTTGCCCTGAATGTGGCAGAAGAAGTTGATAGCTGTGAAGAACCATCTAGTTACTCAGATGCTGGGAAGTCGAAAGACTCTGCTAGATGGTTGGTTGCTATGGAGGTTGAGATGAAATCTCTTCACAAGAACAAGACTTGAGAGATTACTTAGCTGCCTAAGGATAAGAAGGTTGTCAGTTGCAAGTGGGTATTCAAGAAGAAGGATGGTATACCTAGAGTTGAAGAGCCTAGATACAAGGCTAGGCTAGTGGCTAGATGATATAGTCAGATTCCCGGTGTAGACTTTAATGAGGTATTTTCACCAGTTGTGAAGCATACCTCGATTCGTTCTCTTCTTGGTATTGTTGCTATGCAGGATTTGGAGCTTGAACAGCTTGATGTGAAGACAGCTTTCTTGAATGGAGAGCTTGAGGAGCGGATTTATATGGCACAGCCTGAGGGTTTTCATGTTGAAGGCAAAGAAGACCATGTGTGCTTGTTGAAGAAGTCCTTGTATGGCCTTAAGCAGTCTCCGAGGCAGTGGTATAAAAGGTTTGATTCTTTATAATTTCTCATGGTTATGAGAGGAGCAAGTATGATAGTTGTGTTTACCTGAAAAGGCTACACGACGGTTCCCAAATGTATTTGCTCCTGTATGTGGATGACATGTTAATTGCTGCAAGTGACAAAGGAGAGGTGAGGAAGCTCAAAGCTCTGTTGAGTAGCGAGTTTGAGATGAAAGATTTGGCTCCTGCTAAGAAGATTCTTGGTATAGAGATTGCCAGAGATAGAGGAGCAAAGAAATTATTTCTGAGTCAGGAGAGTTACATTGAAAAGGTAATTGACAGGTTTGATGTGACTGGTCATCATGTGAGTACTCCTCTTGGTACATATTTTCAACTTTCGTCTGCTTTATCTCCACAGTCAGCTGATGAGGTCGATTACATGTCTGGTGTTCCATACTCCAATGCTGTTGGCTTTCTGATGTATGCTATGGTTTGCACACGCCCGGATTTGGCCTATGCTGTGAGTGTCCTTAGTAGGTTTATGGAAAATCCTGGAGAAGGTCATTGGAGAGCAGTGGAGTAGATTATGAGGTACTTGAAAGGTACCAAGGGCGTGTGTCTACAGTTTGGAAGTACCAATGATGGAGTTGTTGGTTTCGTTGATTCAGATTATGTTGGAGACCTTGATAAGTCTAGGTCCTTGTCTGGATATGTCTTCACTCTTGGAGGATGTGCTATCAGTTGGAGAGCTTGTCTACAAGCCACAGTGGCGTTGTCTACCACTGAGGCGGAGTACATGGCTATAACTGAAGGTGTGAAGAAGGCTATCTGGTTGAAAGGTTTCTTCAGTGAAATCTGCGAGAAGCTGCAGGTCAGTACAGTGTACTGTGATAGTCAAAGTGCTATACATCTCACAAGGGATGCTATGTATCATGAGAGGACAAAGCGCATTAATGTGAGGTACCACTTCATTCGGGAGCACGTTGCTCAAGGTGACATTGTTGTGAGCAAGGTGGGTACAAAGGACAACCCTGCAGACATGTTGACGAAGCCACTTTCTGGCACTAAGTTCGAGCATTGCTTGGACTTGGTAAGTGTTCGTGCTTGATGATGATTGCCCTTAGGGGCTGGTGGTGAAGGTGGAGCAGCGTTGATGTTGGAGTCATAGAATTTGGTCCAAGGTGGAGATTTATTAGGGTTTGTCTCAAATTCTAGACAAATTAGTACTCTATTCCTATTTAGAGTAGAGATACAATCTCCTATATATATTGGCCTATGCCTAGGTCTTTTGTGTAGTAGTCGAGAGTTGTGAGGTAGAGAGAACCCTCACGGAAGCCTTGTAACCGATTGGACTCGCATAGTGGACGACTCTCCTTTGCCTATGGTTTTCTCCCCGCTTTGGGGTTTCCACGTAATTCTCGTGTGTCTCGTATTTCTCATTTCGATCTTATTTCTCAACATTTTTTTTAGGAATATTAGAATGGATTAATGTCGTAGTCAACAACAAGTAGCATATGTTCTTTGATAATGTAAATTTGAAGGTATAATGTATTTATCTAGTTATTATTCGGTACCGCCCCGGGGCACCCTCCTTCGCGTAAGCAACATATGTTGTTTTTTAGTTTGTCGGAAAGACAGAATCCTGTGTTCCTTGTTACACTGGATTTATAACGTGAAAATTCATATGTTGATTGGCTTAATAATTCTTTTTAGGAATATTAAAATGGATTAATGTCGTAGTCAACAACATGTAGCATTATCTTTGATAATGTAAATTTGAAGGTATAATGTATTTATCTAGTAATTATTCGAGAACATTTCAATGCTAGGATGGAATATGATTGTGTATTTACATTTTGACGTTATGGTTATTGAATGCTTACGTTACGTTTAATTTTAGCTGTTGTCATAAAGTGGAAATAGAACCCGAGCGTCCATTTGGAAGCGGCAAACGGTCAATATGCATATGGAGAGGACTTGGATTCCTCGAGAACTGGTCAATGTAAAGACTCGGCAAAAGTTCAAATATAAACGAATATTAACGGATTTGAATCTGAATTAATTGGTTCGAAAAGTATTTGGATACTAGATAGTATTAATTTCGAATTTTCCAACAATATATTAATGGATAAGTTGGCAGGTTTAATTTGTAATTAGACGTTAAAGCTATGGCGTATCATCTCTTTATCTGTAACAAAATTGGATAATTTTGCAGGAGATGAGACTTGGAATGTGGGACCCAGTTCCCCAATGAGAGGGTCTCCCAGGTTCATGAATCCCACTGCCGCCCATTTGGACAAGCAATGTAATTCTCCAGACATCCTCCTCTGTTACCGTTTACTAAGGATGTGGGTTCTATTTATTTCTACCTTTGTTATATGGCTTTATAAGTTTTTCAGAGGATTGTCATAGTAGAGAGGAAAATTTAACCCGCTTAGTATGATTTGGTATATTCAATTTCGCAACGAAATTAATTAGGATGTAACCATTTGGCTATATTATGGCCTTCTGAATAGGAATGACAATTAGACCCTTACCCTGAGGGTCTACCCTGATCCAGACTCGAAGGGTCCAAGTCCCGTTGACTTTGACTGGGCCTAGACCCAACGGGACTTGGACCCTGATCCTGCCCAAATCCTGATATTTTAAAAGGATAAGGGCATGGGTATGGATCTATAAGATCCTGCCCTGATCCTACCCGAATTTTTTTAATTAATTTTAAAATAATATACATGTATATTAATTATTAGACATAATACAAAATTCTCAATTTTGTTGGTAGGTAAAGGAGAAGCGCAAAAAGAAAGACAAGATAAAGAGGCCCGATATTTACATCAGTTACAACCCCACCCCCGACCAAAATGTTCCCTCAACCTCAAGAGGTAAAAAAGATGGACCTATAAATTCTTGTAGGCAATCAAGAAAGTGAGCAGCGATTGATTATGAATAGGAGTGAGTTCGGTGCGGTTTTGCGGTTTCGGTGTGAAATGTGACACCGAACCGCAGTTTTTTATTTCGTATAATTCACACCGTGCAGTTTGCGGTTTGGGATAAAACTGCAGTTTTCGGTGCGGTGCGGTTTTTGTTGCGGTGCGGTTCGGTGCGGTTTTTTCCGCAATATTACTTGGCCCATTTCAGTAGGCCCAATTTGAGAAAAAATCATTTTTTTGATCAAAAATTCCGGCAACAATTAAAAATTCAGCCCACTATATCCATTTCAGTAGGCATTCAACCTGATTTAATCAACAACAAACCCACGAAATTGTTCAACAAATCCAACACATGTTCAACACATGTTGAAGCGGTTCGGTGTGCGGTTTTGCGGTGCGGTACGAAAAAAAAACCGCAACCGAACCGCAATATGCGGTTTCACACCGAAACCGCACACCGAACCGCTTCAACTTTGCGGTTTGGTTTTTTCTCGGTTTACAAAGTGCGGTTTGGTCCGGTTTGCGGTTTATATCAGTTTTTGGCTCACTCCTAATTATGAATGATCAAGGCATCCGTCCAAAGGATCTACTCTTGGACATGAAAGAGCACAAAATACAGGAGAAGCTCATTATCGTACCTCGCCTCATTGAAGATAATACCATTATGAAGCAGCCACATGCCCCAAGTAATAGCAGCAAAAATTACAAACCAAATTCTCAATTTTAACTTACCCAATTTCAACTTTTTTTGATTTATTTTTTTGATTTTTTTATATTAATATTTTTAATGAATGAAAATGTCTCATTGCTATTTAAAAACTATCAAAAGATAATTTAATTTTTAAAAATTAAATATATTTAAAAAAATACGGACCCGCGGGTCGCCCTGATCCTGCCCGATTTTTTAGGACTCAGATCCTGTCCGAATCCTTATTTTTAAAGAGGATAAGGATAAAGATCTGGGTCTAAGAATCTGGGTCCTATAGATCCTACCCGGATCCTGCCCATTGTCATCCCTACTTCTGAAGAGTGTTTTTACTCTCTTTCTGACTGGACGTTGTAGGTTTGAGCGGTTGTCATTTAGAGCAGAGAAGAAGAAGAAGAGGAGCTTCAGACCATCTCTTAACGATCCTCGGGCAACCAAAAGGCAGAAACTCGAGGTTGGTTATCTGCTCAAGGTAATCCAAAAAGCCGGCTTGCTTGCATTAGTGATTAACCTTTTGTTTGATCATGTCATAATTGAGCAATATTGAGGCATAGCAATCAGACATTCGGTTCGTTATCGAATGTTCTTTGTCTGCAATATGCGTGTTTCGATGATGAAAAGATGATCAGTCCCTCTGATCCTCATGTTGTTTCTTGTTGTTTCAACATTTATGAAGGGTGCACTGCTGGATTCCAAGTCTGCAGTTTCAAAACTTAAATGTCACAGTGCCAAGAGAACCGAATTTGGTTACAGCTCACAGGGCAGACAGGCGTCGGTGAGTTCGAGTTCGTGTCGTATGGCTGTTCGCTTCTGGTTTCAACCGTCCTCTCCTTTGCTTACGAGCTTTGGATTTCTTCTGTGAAGTGCTTCACAGTCCAAGATGAATCGTTGGTTTGAACACTCGAGAAGGTAACCATCCAGAAGTGTGATCTCTTCCACTGTTAAATATAAGAACTTCAATGCCAAGCTGTTATCAACCAAGTACGAATCCCATCGTTCGCGCAGAGTAACTCTAACTCCTGCTGCTGATTTTGACGAAATCTGAAGGGTTGAACAAAGTTCGATCTCGTTGTCTCGGTAAGAAGGTGAGATCAATGCCTTGTCCGGTAAACTTTGGTAAGTGTCATGAGGCCAATGCAGTAGCTTAAGAGACTTTCATTAATTCTGAATAGGAAAATGGCTGTTGCGCGGATAAGTTTCATGGCGCGCGTCTCCCTGGGAGTCATAGAGCAAGGTTAGAATCATTGATCACTAGTCGCAAAAATTCGTAGGACTGACGGATCGGCACCTGATCAATATGCGGTATTATTTAGCTATGCTTGGCACCTGAGACTTCTGTTGCAAAACACTTGACAAAGATCAAAGAGAAGTCAAAGGGTACAATTTAGCTATCCTTGCCATCTGAGGCTTCCATTTTGTTCTAATCATCTGGTAACTCGAAATCGTCTTCTTTCTGGACTGAAGGGTTTAAAGGAGGATGCTCGATCTAATCATGGCTATGTTCTCAATTACGAAAGCTGATAGCTTTCCCAAAGAGAAGAGTCAAACCAAACCAATGTTGACAATAGTGGCAGCTGACGCAAGCAATGCCACACCAAAAATGCAATAATGCAATAAGACCTTCGTTACACCTCAGGCGTACTCGAAGAAAGGCCGGACGAATCCAACCAAGATAGTGATAACCATGAGCCTGAAAATTATAGACACTAAGATCTAGATAAAGCATAAAGCTAAAATAAAAAATACAGACATAACAAGAAAAATAAAGTGAAACTGGAAATAACCACATAAAATAGGAATAGATATAAGAAAATAACAGTAAATAACACAAACGATTGGAGGGGAGATCTACAAAGATCCGCCCATTCGGCCGCCGTGTAAGGGTTCCTTTGGCTTTAGAGTTGGGCCAAGACCCGAGATGTGACAACGAGGCCTAATCCAGAGGCGGAGAGTGATGACAGACCAGAGCACACGCCGGTGAACTACAGACCACGGCCGGTGAGAGAGACGGCTAAGAGCGGGACTGACCTAGTTCGACCAAATATGGGAGAGATCCGATCTTTCCCTGAAAAAACTTTAGGCCCGCAGCGTGGAGGCTAGAAAAGGAACGATGGAGGCGGGATCTAGGATATGAGGCCTCTACTAAACCCAAAACCAGAGCCAAAGAGGTTGAGGAGGGCTGATATATGATGGCAAAAGTTTGGGGTGGTCGGCCGGCTGAACTTCTGAGCAGATCCGCACTCCAGGGCAGCCGGAGCGCAAAGGACAGTGAAAAAGGACTGGGGATGTAGGCCGTGCAGGAGGAGAAGGCTATGGAAGTTAGGGGTAGAGGAGGGTTGGGAGGTAGATGTGACTGTTGGGGAAGGTTGTGGAGGGAGGGGCTGCGGCGGTGGAAAGGTTTTTTATAAAAAGGTTAAGAAAACTCTAGATACTCCTATAGAGGGAGGGTTTTAGAAAGATGACACTCAATAAACCATGAGCCGATTGAGCAAGCGGCCAATCAATGAAAAATTTACCTAACGCTTGATGGGTAGGATGACAATGATTCATACCTATTTTTTAGGAATCGGTTGGTCAATTTTTACCTCTTGTGAAAATGAAAAATTATGTTTGAGAGAGAAATAAAGCCTAATACCTTCAAAAGCACCAGACTTTTGATCAACCTCTCTAAATTTTTGTTACTAAAAGAAAAAAATCAATGAAAAATTTAAAAGAGCTTCCCCGACGACTTTGCCGGCGGTCGAGGCTGTCAGGCTGGACACTCCTGAAGTGACCCTAAGTGGACCCCACCAATTTTTGGTTTGGAGCCTACGCCGATTATGGGGTATAAATACTCATCGAGTCGAATATATTGATCATAATTGGGTCAAATTAGAAAACATGACAAAACCTATTACATAATTTTAATTTTTAAATATTATTGTATCTTTACAACTCAAACTCAACCATCTGATTAAATAATAGAAATGAGAGCACAGGTTAGTTAATCAATGGGTGAATAGCAAATAGCAAAAAAATTGTACAAAAAGTTCGCTTCGGACTTTGAGTTTTAAAATGTAAAAATATGTTACTACTTTTTGACGTTTTGACATTTTACTAACATGAAGAAACTCTATATATCTGCTCGGCCACCTGGAGTGACACATCATCTCATATCTTCAATGTGGATGTGCAGTTGATGATGTCGCATATATCAAAAATGAATTTTTATTTTATTTTCAAACCCATTAGTTTGATCATTTTACTTTTATACCTCATGGTCTAAAATGCATAAAAATTAATAATTGATATTAGCATTTTGAACCATAATCTATACAAATAAATGTGATTCCGGTATTAAACTGCTTATCAAAAAAGGTATTAATTTAAATTTTCTTTTCGAGTTTATAACACAATTTGCAACTTTTTTTACACTGTAAGATGTCATTTCTTCCTTGCATGTGTAACCGTGAGAGTTACATTTAAAGCGGTCAATATCCAGTTTGGTGGCAATTTAACATATATCATGTCAAAAGAACGAGGCCAGCGCAATCAGTTATTAACTTACAGATTTGAAATGAATATTGTGTCATAAAACATAGAAGGTATATGGAAACCTAGAAAGAAAAAAAGATGGTTCAAACAAAATGGACTAGTTAAAATTCGAACATGGACAAATATCCAAGAATAAATTATCCTCAGATCTTTGGTTTATAGTTTTATTACTCGCAAGTCCCTAGCTTTCGAAAATAGTGAATGAGGTCCTTGCTTTTTAAGAAAATATTGGTCTGAGATTGCTATTCACCGGATCGATCTTCTTAAAAATTCCAGAGAAAATCTTTGATCCGGAGAAAATCTAGCTTTTGGTGTACAGAATGCCTCGGATGATGACGGTGGTGAAGAGTATGAAAGTGGCAAGTTGTTATTATATCTTGGTATGAAGTTCAAGACGATTGACATCTTTAGGAAAGCTTTGCGGGAATGGACTATCAACAATGGGGCAAATTTTGTGTACAAAAAAGAATACAAAAGAGAGAGTGACAGTTTGAGTGCAAAGATAAGTGTGGGTTTAAGGTGCATGCCTCACTATACAATGATGAAGGTGTTTTTCAAATCAAGACATTGTACCCGAAGTACATTTGTCCAAGAAAGTGGGAAAACCACTTAGTAACTTCTAAATATGGATCTCTCACTTTTGTATTTCAATAGCTTTTGTGGATGATTCAGGTTTTTTGCTGACTTTTGGAGTGTGTGTGCTGGTTTTCAGGTACATTGCTGAAAAATACCTCGAGAATTTTAGAGACAATCCGGATTGGGGTGTTAGTGCAATGCAGAAGACTTTGCAAAAGAAGTTAGGAGCAAATGTGTCAATTCGGCAGTGTTATAGAGCGAAAAACGCAAGACAAAAAAGTTAAATGAAGGAGATGCAAAAAAGATAACAGAGAGATATATCAAGAGTAACTCAATCGTAGTTTGGCATATCAGAGTAACTCCATTGGAACGAAGTTGTTTTGGTCTGGTCTCTGATATTTTTGGATGTTTATGAAACTACATCAACGTTTATGGATGTTCGATTGACACATCAAGTGACACCAAGAGGTTGATGATGAGCAGAATCATTTTTACTGCTAAAAGTCTAGATTGGTTTCAAAAATTTCAATCAAGTGACAGTAATTTGTTAAATTGACTCACCACTTTTTTAATAATATATAGACTAAATTACTCACAAGTATAATTAAAGAAAATTTTAAAGAAAAATATTACAATAACATGAGAATAATTTTCTAATAGATTTTTTCTTATTTGTTTTGATGGATAATTTATAACTATTTTTTCTAATTATACATGAAGGTATTTCATTCCATAAACTTTATTCAAATAGTGGAACGCCACGAAAAAAAGTTTTCCGAAAACATTTTGAAAATATTGTAGTATAGTTTCAAATCAGAAAACCACCAATGCTAAAATTGATTTTTAGCTTTTTATTTTGATAAGTAGAGTAATTTGATTGAGAAATTTCTAAAGGTTAACAAATCACGAAATTCACACACATACTGATATTTTTTTGGTGAAAATGTTAATTGGCATTTTATGGTCTAACCATACTAAAAATCTTCATTTCACTACTGATCAAAATTTACGACACATGATTAAAAAAAAATTAAACTTGCATGCTTCCTTCGTATCCCCACTTTGATTATATGGTCCAAATATTTATTTATCTTGTCAATTATTGTTGTTCAAGGCGTCTTAACAAAATAACTATTATAACCAAGTCACATGAAACTTACCCAACTAAATTATTTTCAGTAGCACTTCTAGAGATTTGTGGTTTCGTAATTGATAGTCTTGTTTACCCCATTAGCACAAACAAAAAACACATATTATTTCACGAACATTTCTAGAGATTTGTGGTTTCCGATGTGATATTCTTGTTTACCCCCATTAGCATGGTTGCAAGAGTAAGGCCGAATACGAAACTTTGTTGGCCGTCAAATATACCAGCTACAAATAAGAAGTTTTAGCCAAATATACCAATGCAAAAGTAAGGCCCAATTTTGGTATCAAATATGATAAACTTAATTCGATTTCTAACACCAACATGAGTGGCCCAAGGATTAGTGAGGCGCAAGGATGGGTTTATTAATAATAACAACAATAAGGCAATGGATTAAGGCCTGACTCATAAGCCCGGTCTGAACCGTTGTGGACAGAAGCGGGGCAGTTGGATCAGGCTTAATTTATCTCAAACGTATCTGACGACTAATATTAAGGCGGAGGTAGTTTTGTACTTTTAACATAAACTTGAATATCAAGCAACGGGAGGAAAGAGAAAGTGAGGAGAAAGAGAAATCGGAGGGAAGAGAAAGCACGGCGAAAGAGAAACCGTCTCCGAGATTTTCTCCTGGATCTTCGTCCTCCCTTTTGATTTGATTTTCAAATCACTCGCCAAAAACTTTTCCAAATCTTCCTTTATTCCGTTTCTTCATTCTCCTTCAGATTTTCAATTTTTTCAAATATTTTTGTTCTAGGGTCTCTTATCTTTGTAGTCATAGTCTGCCCGAGCTGTCGTATGCCTTCTTTCATCAAATGGGTTGTTAAAATATGCAAAGAATTGTATGAGGTTGTAGTCAGATTGCAAGTACGCCTTATAATACTGTGGAATGATTCAACCAGTTGCGTCGTGACCATTCCAGCAGAGAAATGTTTCTTAACCCACGCCGACGACTATTGTGTTCGAAAATCGAGTATCCAATTAAGCCATTTGTGTCAGATAGGTTGAAAACACTCTAAAGTCTTGCTCATCATCAACCTCCTTTATCATATAATTAAATGATTCTGCAACCTTAGTTGTGTATAGACGACTGAGCCTCTTCTTTACATTCTCTAATATATGCCACGTACATAGACCATGGTATGTACTTGGTATCTACCCTTACCCTAGTTAGATCATACTTTAGTTAGACCTAACTCATAATATATATAATATATAGTTAGAACTTTATGGTTAAATTTTACATATTTATTATGTTAATATAAAACCAGTTTAAAGATATCGTGAAGTATGAATCACTAGAAGTCGACCTTTCTAATTTTTTTTGAATTGTTTATGTAAATTATTTTGTGGGAAAATTGTTTGTGTAATTAAAAAGAAGAACTTTGTACTATTTAAATTAAAATACAAAATTTGATGTTTCTTTAATTTTCTATTGAATGTTGATGTATACCACATTGAATATTTTGAATTTATTTAAATTTTTTGTGTACAAATTATGAAAAAGTTGAATGTTAAAGGGTTGGACCCTATAGACCCTGGATTTTCTTGAGGATACGAATATGGATCTAACAATAAAAAAAGAGATAATTACTGTCAGTCCCCTGGTGTTTGGCATATTCGCCTCTCACTCCCTCGTCGTTTGGAAATCGATTAAAAACTCCTCATAGTTTGGCAAAATTATACTCTGGGGCCCCTCGCTGACATCAGCAACTATTTTTCTTGTTAAATGACTAATATACTCTTACAGAAATTAATTAAAAAATAATAACAAAAAAAATATTCCGGCGTCGTTCCCGACTACCAAATTGGGAGGAAAGCTCGTCGCGGTCGAGGACCAAATCGAGGGCCGACGAGGCTGGACAGGGAGGTTGGTCCATCGTCTCCGACCTTCTTGGCCTCCAGCTCCTCCCTGGCGGGCCCACTGCGGGCTGTCATTGTAGACGATAACCCTAACCTCGGGGTCTTCGCCTGTGTTCTCATCGGAGATGCAGGGGATCTCGAGGTCGTCGTCAACGCGAACGGATTCTTGTTCGCCGTGCCAGGGGAGGGAGACGGCGATGGAGCGAGTCGATCTGCCGGGGCGGTTGGGCTTCGAGGAAGTGGAAGAGCGGATCCCGATGGAGATGTGTGGTGGATCCAACCCACTGCCGTTGAACCAACGGGAATTCCTCTCCGACTATCGATTTGAAAGGAATTGAGGTCGACGCGAGCTTGTCGAGGGTCTGGAGGATGACCGAGTCTGGCTTGAACTGATGACGAGGTCCTCGGCAAGGTCGACGGTGGGCTGTCGGGGCCAAGGTCAACGATGGGTTTTGGGCTTGGTGTTGGAGACGAGTGAAGGAGAGAGAACGGGGACGAAGAACGAGGAGTATAATGGTCATTTCAGTAATAAAATAATAATATTTTGACTGCTAACATCAGCAAGGGGCCTAATAGTATAATAAAACCAAACCTCGGAGAATTTTTAATTTATTTTCAAACAACAGAGGATGAGAGGCGAATATACCAAACACCAAGGACCTGACAATAACTATCCCCAAAAAAATTGTAAGGCCATGGGTAGGGTATGAATCTATGCAACTTGTTTGTATTGCGAACCAAATATTCCTATGGAACCAACTCATAGAAAGAACCAACAGTTCTAACGAATTCGATAATTGAGTCTGAGTCTTGCAATAACATTTAACCAGTCTAGTTGATGTCCAAATACCGTGCGAATTGTCGGATGTGTACCCTGATCAATTTGATAGCTCATTCTAATGGAGATCAAGGGTACCTCCATTTACCATACAGCTCCTATTCTCAGGCCTGCATTGCATTGTAGCCATGTACAGAATCAAGAACAAAACTGATTTTTCACTTGCACATGCTCAATGAGCTCCTGATCGGATCCTATTGAACAGCTGCCTCTTTCTTTAGGAGAGATGGCAGCAAATTACATAATATTAGCAGGCCCTTCTCATAAAGATCGACTCGGACAAGAGAGGAGCACCGGAGACTAAACCTATGTACACAACTATCTGAAGATACGTAAGGCCGCCTCTGCGGAGATGAGGAGTCCACGATTAAGAACCTGTGCAACTGGGACTTTGGCGTGTAAAAAATGACGTGACAACAACGAAGAAGGCGACTGGAGTTGAGTGACCTTTATATTCATAAGCGGTAGCTGACATGGGCTTTTCTTTTCTAGCCAATCTCATTGCCGATAGTAGATGGTCACACTGCTCGGTTTCTGTTATGTGCTTCTACAATTGGAACTCTTTCCTGTAAGAAGTACCACATAATTGACGAGTGAAAACCAAAGTGCAGTTGATGCATCAGAAATGCTATATGATTTAAGTCCTGAAATATTTCGACACACGAGCTAAAGGAAACTGCCTGCTGACATTTCAAGTTGATCCTTGGACTCCAAGGTATTGACAGACGATACGAGAAGCACGAGAACATTGATGATGTTCCTAACATAAAAATTGAGTTCTTCTGTTGCTATGTACCATAGTACTAATTGCATGCAAATTCAAAATGTGCAAGCATGCTAGAGAGGGAATGAGAGAAAGGATGGGACCTCATTCTGTATGTTGCTCTCCTTGGGAAACCATTGCAAGAGAACTCCGAGATTCATGACGCTCGGTATTAACTTGAATAGTAGAGGAGTTGTTACCTAAAACAAGGGTTGTTAAAGCGATGGGCGAGCATAAAAGGATAACATTCTGATGAGTTTTCCGGTAACTTGGCTACTTACCAGGCTGAGAGCTGTTGTGCCGAGGAGGAGCAGATACATCTTCGCCTGCAAAACCATCAGAAGGGCTTACATATCAACCGAGGAATAACAGAATCCAGGGGAGAGAAGCAGCGGTTTATCACCTCAACAAGATGAAGATTAGAGGCACGGCTAAGAAGCACAAAAGCAAATTCTCCAATTTGAGCCAACATAATTCCAACCTATACCGCAGATGGATAGAGAATAGCAGCAGATCAATTGACCAGAATAAATCTTCTCTTTCTTTGAAACGCTTAGAAAAGAACTCACCTGGAATGACGTTCTAATGCTATACCCAAAAGCTTTAACGACAACAGCAGCAACGGCTGTCTTGACAACAATGACTAGAATCACAGAAGCCAGCAGTATATCCACATGGTTCCATAGAAAGTGTACGTGTATAAGCATGCCAATGCTAGAAAGAAAGAGAGCAGCAAACAGATTTCGGATTGGTTCGACCTACAAAGAATAACAGCACAAAAAAGAAAGTAATTTACACCAGGCCAACTTAAATGTTATCATGAAAAGATGTCCTCGCAATTTCGGTACACATCAAATAAGCCATCTATGTCCTGAAATTTAAGCAATGATGATCAAACGTTGTATACAATCAGTATCCAGAAGAATACCTGATCTAAAGTATGCTGTGCAAAGTCAGTGGTTGATATCATTACTCCAGCAACAAAAGAACCCAACTCCAGACTAAGGCCCAGCTTGTCGCTGCACTGAAATGATACAGAGATACAGGCATATTCAGAAGAGAACAAGTGAACAAACTCCCAGCCATCAGTATAATGCTTATAAAGATCCTGTGCCGAGCATCTTATAGTCAGCGGCAACCTTAAGACCATGGTAATAGAGACTATTCTTGCCACGTCTGATTTCCAGTTCACAGCATGTCAAAGGCAACAAAATAAGTCTTTAAATTCTTTCTTCAAATTAATAACAAGCCTAGCGTGTTTACCAAATAGCAAGAAAACATTGAACAAATTTTATATCAAGCAGGTAAGGATACAAACTCACCCAAGCAGAAAGTAGACAGAAGGCCACAGCTGCAAGCTGATAAAGTTCGTTTGTCTGGATCACATAATGTATTGTGAGCAAACTGACCAAATAACTTTTGCCGAACTTTGAATCTAGCTGAAAATTTTCGGAAGCCCTTTGGATTGGGATGAAATCTTACCTGAGCTGATATTTGTACCATCAACTTAAGAAAGCGAGGAACAAATGACCAAGACAGTATTGATGCCACTGTAAGATACATGGACAGCACTAACAGCCTGAAGTTAATTGATAATCATGTTAGTTTCAATCACAACATTCTCAACGACCTCAATAGCAAAGAGAAACTTTGAACTTAAAGAAGAAATTGTGATTCAAAACGGAATCAAGAAAAATGAAACAGTAGAAAGAAAGAAAGAGAGAGGCAAGCCAAAAAAAAAACTTACAGCTTTCCCATTTGCATCATTCCTTGTAGTAGGCCACTGTTTCCACCCAAAACTGGGAGTAGCGCAAATAATAACCCGACAGCACAATCCTAAGGGAGAAAAGTTTCCAGTTAAGCATTAAAACATACATCAAATGTACTAGAGGCATTAATAAAAAGCCTGAGTTCATTCATTATTTCAGTATTGTGCATGTTTAGACCATTTGGAAGTACATGAACCTGAAGAATAAGAGTTCCGATCGTCACTTGACCATGAAGAGAATTGCTGCTATTTTTTTCCATTAAAAACTTCACCACCTAGAGAAAGAAAAACAGATTAAGACAGCGCATCATCAATAAAGGACCCAATGTAATCAGGCATTAGAACCTAAGAAACAAGTTCCGAATGTAGTTTAGAAAAGTACCACTGCAGTTGATGACATTGAAAGGAAGGAACCCACAAATACTCCCTCAGACAACTTTGCTCCACACAACTGCAATGTTGACACTTTTAGCTTAGAATTACGACAGAGACAACAGTAAAGATGAACTCAACCAAGAAAGATATAATCAAACTTTGTACCATAGCAGTTAAGCCAGACAAGAGCATAAATATGAGAATCTGAAGGAGCCCTCCGAAAACCGCCACCGCCCCAACAACTTTCAACTACAATAAGGATGGCAAAAAAGGAAATAATGTCATGCAACATCCTCCATATAGATATTTCGTAGCACAATGCATGCATAAAATATCCCACACAGATATCCATTACCTTTGTCAAGGAGAACTCCAGGCCTAAAGCAAAAAGAAGAAACACAACTCCAAACTGAGCGAAAGTCTCAACCTGGGAAAAGCAAAAGGGAGAACACCAGAACAGTCAGGCTGGCTGCTCATCCTAATTTCTTACCTGTGCTGTTAGTCATTAAGGAAAGACATCTAAAAGTTCACCCTGAAGATCATTCTCTTTAATGGAAAGGTACAGTTCTTAATTGCAAAACTAGCAACCACTATTTGCTACAGGAATCCCACTCCTATTGGAAGTACCAGCAGAAAGTGTCATGTGGGGCAAGAAGTACTTCGGCAAGAGGCCACCACCACGTTTGAGTCAGGAGTAGTGTTCTAGTAGGAGACTTCATTAGTCATAGCTGTTTTTCCCTTTCAGTTATTTCCCTTTCAATAGTTTTTTCCTATTAGGAGATTAATCCTAATTAGGTTAGAGTTCGTATTTCCTATTCCGTTGTAAGCTATTGGCTATATAATGCCATGGCCCTAGGTTTATTTTCTTCAAGCAATCAATAAGAAGTCTCTTTAGTTTATTACTATCTTTCAAAGCGGCGCGAGGACAAAAGGGCAACAAGCTTTCAAATCCCACCGCGCACTCGTACAACTTTGTAGCATCACTGATCATACCAGAAAGATTGCGACAGCATTTCCTATAAGTTAACAACAAAAATGTCATTTAACATACCTGCACCAACTCACTAATGAACTTGAAGCCCCCTGGTCCAATAATTGATCCCGCCAGAAGATAGCCAACAATAACCTACACATTCATCCATGTTTTATGGAAAAGAACCTTAGGTTTCAGAAAAGAAGTAAAAAGATGTTAACCTTCAATCACAATTGTCTAGTTAGTGCAATTAAAACAAGCAAATACTTACTGGTTGTCCTAAACAAGAAAATAAAATTCCTCCAATGGCAGCAGAAACTATGACAACCACCAGATCTGAAATTAATCTGTAGGAATGAGAATTGATGCATTAAAGCATAACGCAAAGAAGAATATAAGGAAAAAACTTCTTGTCAGAAGTAAACTAAGGTAAAAAGACCAATCGTGCAGAGTATCACATCAACTGCCTAACGAATGAAGAACTCGAAAGGTAAATAATAGTATCCAACACTTCAGGATTTTAACCTCAGATCAACTTGAAGCACTGGGTATTTGGATTTCTTGTTGGACATGACAAATATGTTGTCCTACAATTAGCACGACAAGGAGGTCAGGACGAACAAGAAAAGAGGCAGAACTGAAGGAACTCTCCAAACCTTATGCATACAAAGAAAAAGTATATTTTCTCAGCCCACCTTTTTGTCAATCAGGGTAGTCGTATCCTCCGATTCCTCGTTGTTTTCGAGGGAAAATACGTCTTGAAGCTGAAATGGTCTTGTCCCACTAAATAATGGAATACAGAAGAAGAAGACACATGTTATACTTTTACAGCAGGGTACAGCTTTAAGGGGATGCACACACCGGTCATTTTCTAAATGTTTCCTTACTTTGACGCACTAGTATCATTTTTCTTCCCCTTCTCATGTGTGATTTTGGCTACAGTTTCCAGTACGGCCTGTAAGAGGGAATGACAGAATCAAACTAGACAGCCACAAAGCAGACACCGAAAAGAAGTAACAGACATCTGAGAAGCCGCTCGGATTTCAAGTTATGAAGATGGCAAACGCATAATGGAACTGGATATGGATATAACTCTGTCGTTCATGCTAACAATATCAAGTTGCATTCCTGAGTAACGAAAAGATTGCTTCCGATCAAGATAAACAATGCAGTTTACTTGGTGATTATAAGCTTCAACACCAAAACAAATCTTCGGAAACTGCTTATAACCGTCATTCCAAAGTTGAATACAATCACAGGCATAAGCAATGTGATCGGATAGGAAACTGAAGGAAAAACCTACCTGCTGGTCAGCCACGCTGTTGTTGAAGCTGCTGCTGTCGGCGGCTGTCAAAATTTAGAAATTAAAAAGACGCAAAAGATACTTCCACGTTAAAAGATACCACACCAACATAGTTTAACATTGTGTTTAGATAACAAATTTTACGGGGAAAGACGTGGTGAGATAAAGTTAAAACATACATAATGGTGCAAGATTTATACTACTTACTCTTATTCATACCTTGTAGATAAAGTAATAAAGATAACAACAAGAACTTTTATAGCTTAACCGCATCTCGAGTTTTAACCTTGTCAAGGCATTAGTAGTTGGGAGAGCTTTGCCTACTCGACTAAAACCTGGATTAGTCGGCCCGGGAGTTTTCAACCAAAAAAAAAATAGAGACAAACTTTCCCTATCTAAACCAAAGTTAGATATGCACACAACTTCTATAATTCAATTACTTTCATCGCCGAGCATTTAATTAAGAAAATACAACTCGGAATTAAAACCAGCAGATGCTAGGTCACTAAATAAGGAGCAGCGCTCCGGCGAAGCGACGCCGTATCGGAAAACTGGGAGGTTATAATAGGAAACGGTTTATACCTTCGGGGGACTCGCGGAACTCGTTCTCGAGGACGCGATCGAACATCTTGGCGATGCTTCCCTCGCCGCTGTCGGGGGCTGAGGAGTTCAAGAGGCTCCCGTAGAACCTCTCCCTGATCTCCTTGTCGGATCTCGCCGCCTCGCTCCTCCCCGCCGCCGCGAACGCCAGAAGCGCCGCCGCCAACCACGGCCAGAGCCGCGGTCCCCCTCCTCCACGTGGCCTCTTCCTGTGGACAGCCGGCATTGGGATGTCGGATCGGAGAGCGGGAGGGGGAGGGGGAGGGAGAGAAGGCGTATTTGTGTCGTTCTGGTTCTGTTCGTATCGGATCGGTTCCCGGGCGGAGACTGGGAATTGGAATTTTTCGAGGATGTGTGGCGGGAGGGTCTTTTCGTTTGGTTAGTATTTATTTTAAGAGGTTAGCAACTTAAAATTTTTTTTAATAAAATTATAAATTATAAATAAGCGAGGCTCAAAAATAATATGGCAAAAGTTCATTTTAGTAGTATATAGTTCCGTCTATTAGCAAAGTACTGTAATGTGGTTTTAAAATGTTCGATTAGTTTATCAAATTGACCCTATCATTTGGTTTGGCCTATCTCCGGTTGCTGTTTATAAAGGTCAGTAATCGTAAAACTATTTCAATTCAAGCTCATTTAATTATTAATATGAATAATATTATCAAATCATTACAAACTAAAAAATTACTCGCAGCAAATTGTTATTGCTAATGTAAACACGGTATGATTGTTAGAGCAAAAAATTTATCCATGGATTACCAAAACGACAACTCGAAACGCATCCTAAGTTCGTTTTCGACTTTCAATTGTTCATGCAACAATGACTAGTAGATCAAAAATTGCTATGACAAATTACACTTCCTGCCATTGAAAAATTATATTGCAGTCTTTGCTCTCTGATTTAATATTGGTCTCGGGTCCCTCGCTGACGCTAGCACTCATTTTTTTAAATTTTGTCATAAAAATAATTAATATACTTTTTAAAAAATACAAAAAACTATCTTCTTCAACCTGGAACAACATAAACACTAAGAACATTCAATTAAAACACAAGAACAATTAATTAACATATCAATAACACCCAAATAAATACAAGAACAACACTATGATGGACATCAAGAACATTCAACTAAAATACAAAAACACTTGGTTAAATCACTCATGGACGAATTAGCGGTCACACAATTGCAGCGTTCCTATGGTTCCTCTTACACCCAATGACCCAAAAGTTCAAATCTGGTAAAAAAAAACCCAATTCACGAACACCCAATTAACATCCACACGCCTCTCCACCGACCTTTTCTTTTCCTACCAATTTTGATTCATCGGGGCTGCTCTCTCTAAACCCTAAAATGACAACGGTACCGGTAAACCCTAAACCCATCCTGAACAACTTGACTGGGAAGAAAGTCAGTGTCAAGCTCAAGTTGGGTATGGAATACAAAGGTTTTCTTGCTCTACGGCGAAGACGCCCTGAAATCCGGCCACTTCCCTAACCCTAGCCCTAGACGGAGGGGGAGAGGGCCTGGCGGGAGGACTCCGAAAGTTCAGAATCGCACGACTCCTCACGGGGAGCTTTGTCCTCGCCGTGACCTCCATCCCCGACGACTGTGACTTCTTCACGGAGAGCTAGGGATCGAGTTCCCCTTGCAATCGGGGCTTGATTTTGGTTTAAAACTTCAATTGGAGCAGATGAAAGCTTTAATTGGGTTGGCGATTTCATGTTAATAAAAGCTTGAATTAGGGCTTCAGGCGTGTTCTCCAACGGCGAGATCCCGATAGGTTGAACACGGTGGAAGAGGGAGTTGATAGGTTCATCTGTGAAGTTCGATCAGTTTAATCGATGCTTAGATTTGAAGAGGATGAAAATTTTTAGATTTTGGTTGATTTCTGGCTTGTGTTCTTTGGTGGATGAAAATTTTTGTTTTTTGTCTAAGCATATTTCGTTCATTTTTATGAAAAAAAAAAATATTGATGACGTCATTCAAAAATTCGAGACCAACATTAATTCAAAGAATAGGGACCGCAAAATAATTTTTCAAATGGCAGGGACGGTACTAGTAATTAAGCTATAGACTAAGAACCTGAGGGTAATTTTCCCAAATTGCTATTATACGTGGATTTTTTTGGGAAAGGATTATATATTTAATCAATAGGCGTGTGAAGGTTAAACATTGACATTATGGCGCTTCCCATTAGGCCCACTGCTTCCGGAGCTTGTGAGGAGCTTTGGGTTGTTGCTAATTGCTATCATTAGGAGGTTTAGATTTGGAAGGACGCGTCACTAGGACCTCTCCACTTTATTCAATTAGGGAAATTTCTTAGGTTTTCAAATTTCTTTTAGGAGTTATCTTTGATTTTTTATCTTAATTAGTTTCGATTATCTTTTATATTGTTTTTTTAATCTTGTTCGATAGTTAGACGCGTTTATGAAAACTCTAGGTGGATTCTTAGTGACATTCGCAAAAAAAAAACTTATATTTCTTAGTGCATTGAATTCGAGAAATTTGTTTAGGCTATGTTCGGACTTATACTCTAACAAATAACTAAATATGTAAGATGTAAATATCTTTATTAAAATTACGTTTACTTACCAAAAAAACTCCCATGTCCTGCAATTGTGTCGATCATGGCGGTGATGGGCTTCCTCTCCGATCAAAGGCCCTGCTTTTCTCGTCTCTCATGGGCCAAGGCCCGTTTGCCTTCCCAATAATTATAAAGCAATTCCTTTTGAGCACAAACTTATAACGCACTATTGCTTTGGTCCCCCCACCCCACAACCAAGCTACATGATAAATGAATATCTTCAGATTAATTAACCTAAATTTAAATTGGATAGAATTTATGAGTACTCGTATTGTAGTTATTGGACGGTAACCAAGAAAAGGGAAACTAACAATGATTAAAGCCAGCGTCAAGTTTTGGAAGAGCTTAAGAAAGAAGACAGCTTAAGTTTATCTTCGGGCCACCTACACGATTTAAAAGATTGAAGCATAATTAACAAGGACATAATGGCTAACCCCACGCTAATAAAGAGTTCCGAGTTTTTTGGTCAAAAGCCCCACATTACTTATGACTTTAACGGCTAATTATTTGTGACAAATATCGTGATTTACTGTGAAAAAGATCTTTCCCGTTTCTTTGACGATGATTATTCCACTAAATTTCAAATTTAGAGCGAGCCTTTTTAGGGTAAATGCACTATTTGGATTAGGTCTCAAATATAAATAAATATTTAACAGTGTGATATTTTTAATAAGTCAAACAAAAAATAATTGATAAATCTAAAACAATTCTCTTTGTCAATTAACCTAATTACTTGTTGTTTTTTTTCGTGCTCAGCATATTATCCTAATTAAATATTATATTTATTTATATATTGTTTTTTTTCTCCTTATCCCATGGGGAACGTATTTGGTGGTGGCAACATAAATTATGCAGCACAAAGTTGCTGAAATCTAGATCGTTGATTTAAAGATGTGGACAGCTGAAAACACACGCATGTAATCCTCCTTTTCACATGGTTTCCAATTCTTCCCTCCCTCTTCTTCCTTTATTATCTTCTTATTCCTCTTACAAAACTCACTAACCAAGAAAGCCAAAATACACTTTATATGTCCTTCTTTCAATTTTACAAACAAAACAATCCAATTAAACAATACCTAGATTTACTCAGTAATTTTTACGTAAAAATATATAGATTGACCCAATGGTAAGGAAGGAGATATCGAGTTGGAAATATAAATTTAATAAAAATTAATAACTTGGGACCTTGTATAAGAGGAGAACAGGTTTAGTCGTCTTCTTCCGGGAAAAGTTCCAAGTTTTAATTACGACTATTGTTGCAATTTTGTATTTTTTTTCTTTGAAAACTAATGTGCCTCTGTGTTTTTTCCTTTGAAAACTGATGTACCCTTGTGTTTTTGCCTTTGAAAACGGATGTGCCCTTGTATTTTTTGCCTTTGAAAATTGATGAGCTATTGATCTTGTCTGATATGCCGTTAATCTTGCCTGATGTATCGTTGTAATTTGTTTGATGTTGCCCTTTAGATACAACATCACATCCAACAAGATCAATGTCACATCAGATTCTTGCCTTTGAAATTGATGTGCTGTTGTATTTATGCCTTTGGAACATATGTATGAGCATGTTTTTGCCTTTGAAACTGATGAGCCATTGTGTTTTTGCCTTTGAAATTGATGTGCACTTGTGTTTTTGTCTTTGAAAATATTTAAAAGACAATATCTTGGTGCTTGGGTATCTGAATGGAGTTTTTTTTATATTTCGCATAATTTTTCGAGCTCTACACGGTGGCAAACGGCTAAAGGTGATTTGTCCACTTTTCGAACCCAAAAATGCTTTATTTATGGAGAAAATTAACTTTTTAAGATCGAAAAAAAATTGTTAAGGATTTTTGGTGTTCTACTTTATAGATTTTGGTATTCTACTTCACTGGAGCAGAAGCTACTAGAATGAGTGAAACAATGAAATTGACCCAATATTCGTGTGTCATTTTTTAACTAATTTTCATAATTATACTATGTTTATCTGATATTATAAATTTGTCATTTATATTCCCCTATTCCTTTGATGCCGGTGGGAGTCCAGCAGCACCTAATCCGTCTCATATCATTTGTTATCCCGATACCTACTAATTGAAAAAATTATATTAGAGTTAGATTGACTTTTTGAATGATAGTAAAACTCTTCTGATAATTATTTAATGTTATTGAGTGCCCAATAATTCTAACTCAAGACTTATTAATATTACTATAAAAAATTTGGTTGATCAAACTGATCCTGGATTCCTTTGTATATTATCTTCCATCAACACTGTTCTAAATGTTACAATTCGATGAGTAACCGTCCAGACTCGGCACAAAAATATCAAAAGAGTGAGTGACTCGGTGGAAGTAGTGGCGGACCTCTCCCTTGTCTATTCTCCTTCCACAAAATCACTAATAAAAGATGTGTCGATGCCTCCGTAATTTACGACCCAACGAAATATTACTAATAATTAGAAGTCAGAACATGGATCTTGTTCCATGAAGTCAACCCATTTCCCAACAGAGAATCTAACAGGTGCCACCGCTAAACTTTTAGTACATGGGACTGACTATTTATCTCTCTTAGGGTTAATTGTTTTATAATATGCTTAGTGTCTCGGCGCCTAATTCCTCAAAAAAAACTCAACCAAATGCGGCTTCTTCGATTTCCCACCGATTCTTCAATCGAAGTTTCCTGTGACCGATTGTTTTTTGGAGATCATACGGGATCCGGAGACTTGCGAAATCCGTAAACTATAACGACTCTATGATAATTAATCCAAATATTTGGTGTTGAGTTCGACAGTCACAACCCCGTAAAAAGATATACATAAGAAGGATATAAATATTGTAACAAATAAAATCAAATTTACCCTTCAAATAAAAGATATACAGAAAGCTAAATCGGACATATCTCACATTCTACATGTTTAAAGAAAAAGACTCATATATTTATTGAGCTCACTTATTAATTCAAATTAGAGTCAAGTATAATTATACAGTAATGACGAAATTTTTTCAACAAATAATTAACAATACATCTATTTACTTGAACTTAAGAATTTTTAATAAATACAAAACAATTCATTTTCCGAGTTGATTTTAGCGGTCGTTAGTTTACATGACCAGGTATTTTCTAGAACCGATAGCAAATAGCAAGCACGTGTTAGCTAGGCCCATGTGTCTCCAATTACTGGTAAGTAGCCGGCTGGCTGGTTTGAATGTCCACTCCGCGGCAACTGGCAATAGCGTATTTGAAGATCTAGACAACAAATTTTGTCGTCTTCGTGTTTACTCGCTTTCTTAATAATCGTTTGGTACAAATAAAGAAAAGGAAGACCACTTTTTGATTTATATTTCTTTACAAAATTAAATTTAGAATGTGGTACAATAAATTGGTTTGTTTGGTCAATTATGTATCCATGAGCCAGTAAAGAGAGAGTGAAGCTCCCATCTTCAAATATTAATTGTCAAAATAGTATAATAAAATTGACTTCACTAACCAAAGTTTTTGGTTCCGCTGATAAAGATAATAATATAAAATTTTGATCAAAATAGAATTTATCATTTTTTTAGTCCTCGTATTAAGTCAAAGTTTCGATAAAATATTTATGTTGTGGTGTGTTCACATTTCCACCGAACAATTATCGTATTGCCTTCCAGGACATGGTCAATTGCAAATCGAGTAACATTACAAAGTAAATGTTATTGAAGGAGCTTTTATCCGCTTTGAATTGGATTTTTTTCCTTGGGGGTGTTTAATTTTCCGACAAATCCCGAAAGGGGTTGTCAGAAAAAGTTTTCCCTGTCTGGGGTTTTGTCTGAAACCGCACAAATTCGTGCGGTTTCATTTGCACAAAACCGCACAAAATCATGCGGTTTTTGTCAAAAAACGCACAAAATCTTGCGGTTTTGTGCAAAAAAAAATTTTTTTGCTTCTAGTTGGAGCCGAGCCGTGAAAGTAAAATCAGGGAAAAAATCTAAGAAAAACATAGTACTTTTGGTGAGATTCGAACTCCACACCTCCATTTAGTAAAGTGATACTCTAACCAACTAAACTACGAGACCTTATTGATTGCACCTTTAAAATAAATTATATGATATATAAATACGGACTAATACTTTTTTTTTGTCGAGAAGGAGCACGAATACCGGAGATTTAAAAAAAATATGGGAGCAAATAATTGACGTTCCATCCTGAATTAAAAGGTAATAATTTTTTATCATACCATGGACAATTTAATTATTGAAAAAGCAAGCACGTACTTATTTGATATATAAATACGGACTAATGCGTTTATACTTATTACAATGAGTGAATTCTATATTAATGTAATATATAATTTAATAGATGAGAATAATGCTCTCAAATTTTTGGTATATTATTTATGCTCTTAAATTTAATACATAAGTTAATCTAATTTTATACAATGAGTGGTATATTACAATGTAGAACAAATTTAATAGAGCATTGTTCTCATCTATTAAATTATATTAACTTGATATAGAATATACCACTCATTGTAATAATAATGATGTTCGGATTCCATAGCTAAGTAGAGAATTACATAAATTTATATTTGGTTAATTAGTTTTTTTTTAATGGTTGGTTAGTTTTGTTGATGTCATTTTGTAAAAGTATAAAGGCATTAGTCCGTATTGATATATTATATAATTTATTTTAAAAGGGTAGCCAATAAGTTCTCGTAGCTTAGTTGGTTAGAGTATCACTTTACTAAGTGGAGGTGTAGAGTTCGAATCTCACCAAAAATACTTTATTTTTCTTGGATTTTTCCCCCGGCTCGGCTGCAACTAGAAGCAAAAAAAAAATTGCACAAAACCGCAAGATTCTGTGCGTTTTTTGACAAAAACCGCATGATTTTGTGCGGTTTTGTGCAAATGAAACCGCACGAATTTGTGCGGTTTCAGACAAAACCCCAGACAGGGAAAATTTTTTCTGACAACCCCCTTTCGGGATTTGTCGGAAAATTAAACACCTCCCAGGAAAAAAACCCCTTTGAATTTGATGAATATCGGCGATCAAGTCCCGCGATCGGTTTTTTTTTTCTTTTAAATTTTAATTATATAAAAATACTAAGATTTGAACCCTGGACTTCCTAAATATTTACAACGACTTATGTCGCTGGACTATAAGTCCTTTGGCTCGCGATCGGTTTTCTTCGAATTTTTTAATATTCAAAATCAGCACTATTTTTTGTTTAAGAATTCTTCTATCTCCCTCTAATTCACCGTATTCTTCACCTACTTTCCGCGGCTTCAACGTTTAATCCCAACGGGACGCATGTTTCCACCCCTTGGCTGTTTTTTTTTCCATAACCGCGTAATCTTTTTCTCTTTTTCCAGTTTTTTCGTCAGATGTACTCCTCAAAGTAATATACATCATCAGATACAATTAGGGTTTTTAATGAGATAAAAACTAAATTTTCTTTGTTGTAGTCTAAAATTTTGAGTTTTTATCTATAGTGTCACCTTTTTTTTTGGATGTTTATGTACAAAAATTATCTGATTATTTTCCAAAAATAAAATTTAGTGTCCGAACAAAATGCAATTTATTGTCTGGAATATAAACTCTGTCTAATCTCTGACCAAAAAAAAGGGACAGACCTCCAAAACGCAGTGTCGGTCGCCCCAAGCAGCCGGTAGCCCTTCTCCGCCACGTGTCCCTCCCTCGTCTCTGTAGAGAAAATGATTCTCAGCTTCCCTCCCCTATAACCATCCAACACCAACACCGAAAGGAGAAGAAGAAAGCAGCCACCCGAAAGGAGAGGAGAGGAGAGAATCCAACCCATCGACCACCCATTAAACGCAACGTACCGAATAAACACCACCGCTTGGAATTTGAATTAGTTGGCCAGTGAATCCGAATAATAGGCAATATCAACTAGCAAGTAGCAACGAGTCTCTCTCTCTCTACAGCAAGCTTCCAAATGCTTCCGACGACACCCGAGCCGCAGCTTCGGAAGCCCAAAACGCCGCCGGATCATCATGATCATGATCACGAGCAGCAGCAGCACCCCGAGAGGACTCTATTGGAGGAGCACAAGCGGAGCTCCTTCAACTCTCTCTCCTCGTTCCTCTTGTCCCCAAAATCGAACCCTATCCAGAACCAGACCCGAACATGTCTCATCTTCTCAGTTATATTCTTTCAGCTCCTCCTCCTCTTAACCGTCCCCCTCTACCGCCTCCGCGCTCCCCCCACCGCGGCCTCTCCCCTCCCCTCCGTATGTCCCCTCGGGAGGCTCTACGTGTACGACCTCCCGGCGGCGTTGAACACCGACCACCTCACCGCCGCCGTTTCCAACTCCGGCCTCGGTCCCAACGTCGGAGACTCATTCTCCGGCGTGGTCCCCCAGGAGCTCGCCTCCAGCTGGTACCACACCGACCAGTTCTCCCTCGAGGTCATCTTCCACACCCGCCTCCTCGCCCACCCATGCCGGACCCTCTCCCCGGAGAACGCCACCGCGTTCTACGTCCCGTTCTACGCGGGCCTCGCGGTGGGGCCCGCTCTCTTCGCCGACGGCTCCTCCGCTGCCGACCGCGACCGCCACTGCAACGACATGCTGGCGTGGCTAGCCGATCAGCCCTACTTCGCGAGGTCCGGCGGGTGGGACCACTTCCTCGCGATGGGGCGGATCACGTGGGACTTCCGGAGGACGAAGGACGACCACTGGGGATCCGGCTGTATATATCAATCCGGGATGAGAAATATCACGCGGTTGCTTATAGAGAGAAACCCTTGGGACTATTTCGACGTCGGTGTGCCCTACCCCACCGGATTCCACCCCGGGTCCCACTCCGACGTCGTTTCGTGGCAGGAGTTCGTCCGATCGAAGCCGAGGGAGGCGCTGTTCGCGTTCGCGGGGGCGCCGAGGAGGGGGATCAGGAACGACTTCCGCGGGAAACTTCTCCGGCAGTGCATGGACGCCGCCGGATGCCGGGCGGTGGACTGCTCCGGCGGGAGGTGTAACAACGGATCGTCGGCGATCGTGGAGGCGTTCCTCGGGGCGGAGTTCTGCCTCCAGCCGCGGGGGGACAGCTTCACGCGGCGGTCGGTGTTCGACTGCATGGTGGCCGGAGCGGTGCCGGTGCTGTTCTGGAAGCGGAGCGTGTACTACCAGTACGAGTGGTTCCTCCCCGGCGGCGAGGGCGGGGGGTTCTCGGTGTTCGTCGACAGGGAGGGGGTGAGGAACGGGACGGTGAATGTGGCGGAGGTGCTGGGGCGGATCGGGGCGGAGGAGAGGCGGCGGATGAGGGAGCGGGTGGTGGAGCTCATCCCGAGGATCGTCTACGCTCGGGATGGCGCGGAGGAGGGTGTGAGGGATGCTTTGGATGTGGCGGTTGACGGAGTGTTTAGGCGGATCAAGGAGCAGGGGGAGTGGGACTACAAGTGGTAACTAACTAAATATCTCGGGATCGGAGCCGAGTCTCGTCCAAGCGGTAAAAGACACGAACGGTAAACCGATTATCATGGCCGTAGAGTAGTTGTGTTTTACTCTTACTTGTATTATTTCTTCTATTCTTTTTTCCATGGGGAGGGTTGGGACCATTAACCCCACGGGAGCGGTAGGGTTTCAAGGGGTAGGCGGGGAGATGGATAGCTAGCTATTCGTTTTGGGACCATGCCCATGTGATGCATTCCAAAAACTAGGAGACAAGGGGGAGGGGATAAGAGAGAGATTGTATAAATGTATACCACCGAATAAAATTGTTAAAGTTTAAATATTAAAAGTTTTACTACCAGCCATTTTTAGGTTGACACACTACCACTATTTACCGGTTCTAAAATATCAGATTAGATAATTAAGAATTTTAATCTGGGTGACAATCTAATAACATACGTTAATTTCAGCTGCTTAGATAACTTTGTATGTCGTCACCTCATTACTTTTTTTAATGGTCTGTCTGGTTCAATTTGCTTACCGTTGTTCCCTTTTGGATTCTACTATCGTCATTGCGTCATGGGTAAATTGGTGGTTGGCTTTACGTGATAGATGTGGATAAGAATTTGGGAATTGGTTAACTCTGATCCAAATATTGCCTCCTCCTTCAGTAACAGCGTGGGCCTCTCCGTGGGTAATGGAAGCACCCGTCTTTAAAACTTCTCTTTCCAAGGTTGTTCAGTCTGTCCAGTCAACTTTGGCCGTTGGGAGGGTAGCAGCTGGTGTTTGGCGAAGACGATTGTGGGCCTGGGAGGAGGAATGTGTTGCTGACCCCCTCCGCCGCATGAACCATTTGTCAATTTGTGCGTGTCATCCTTGCGCTGGGGCCATGATCTCGCCCGCCCCTTTACCTGGGGTCTCTCGAGTAGGGCAGACATAGTAACCTGGCGCCCAAAGCGCCCGGATGGTTTTTCAGTGTCGAGCCTATACAACCTGTTGATTGAGGGGTTCTCTCTCTCGCATTCGGGCATCATCTAGGCCAAACTGATCCCTTCCAAAGTCGCTTACTTTCTCTGGCTGGCATTGCAAGAGCGCAATAAAACTAAAGGACAATCACTCCTTTTTTCCACCATAGTTGCTGGATGTTTCTTGGAGATCTGGAGTCCCGAGGTTGCGATCAATGTACGAGGCTTAGATCTTTTGGGGGGGTCTTATTTGTATGCTAGGGGACCTTTCGCTATTTTGTTGCTCTCTCAACAACTGGGTGGTTGAAAGTTGTCTCTCTCATCAGTCGAGAGGTTTGAGAAATTACCAGAGAAACGACTACACACAGATTCTAACTTTAGGAACAGATCCAATAGGCATAACAATGTCAGACTAGGAAACTGTCAACTTCCTAATTGCTCAAGGTTCTTAGCTAAGCATAGGAATATATACAAAATAGGTTTAGACACATTCATGTTTTACCTGGATACAACATCGACATTACGTCACATCTGCAGTGCATCTCCTCGATCGTTGCGGGTTAACCTACGGAACCATGAAAGCCACTAGATGGACAACAAAATGGACAAATTACTCATGTATGGAAGAAGTCGAGCGTGGACAAGAAGCACAAACCTTAATCTGCATTCGTGGACTGGTCATGCTCGATAAAATCTAGTGCAGCATCCTCCTTGATAATCCTGACGTTCCTCACCCTGTTTCTGTGTATTACACCATAGATCTGGTCGGCAATTTTCACAAGTTCTGGTCGAAAGGTCGTGGTAATGAATTGTGTATTTGCCATATCAGCCAAGCGGCGAATCATATCTTCACATGGATTAAGGATAACGTGCTGTAATCTTGTCAGGTAAACATAAAAATATTGACTAAGCATATCAAATTGAAAGAATAACAAAGACCATCCAGTACTACTTCTGCAGCAGTCAACCAAAGTGCGATGACAAACAGCAAATCGGGATGTGGAGCAATAGAATGCAACTCAAAAAAATGCACAACCACATGCATGTACTTTATAGAAAGAGCGGCCACATCATGCATATAAAACAAGATGAAGAAAACCCAGTGTGAGCCCATCAAGGCATCATTTGTTCGTTAAAAAAACATAAGGGAAGTTTTCTGTTTCAGATCATTCAACATGATTGCTGAGTTTTTACAACCTACCAGCTCTAAGGACATCTCAGCATTCCTGCTAGAAGACCGCCGTGCGAACTTAATCAGAATTAGAAAAATCAGACCATGCAAAGGGGGAGAAGATAAAATATAACAAAAGGATACTTCTGTTCTATACTAAGGATCCAGTGCGGCATCTATCTCATCGAAAAGATAAAAAAGGAGCTGGTTCACAACGCTGATCTAGAACAGATATCAATTCCTTGATTTTCTACAAGATTGCAGCGTAGGGGTGACATTTAGAACTTTCTATTGCTGATGCAATAAGTTCCAAATAATGGTCTAATCAAAGACATTTTCATGTACCTCATCACCTGCGTCGAGTTCAGCTTGCCTGCCTTTTCTCAAGCTCTTCACGTTGCTCCATAAAATTAACATACTGATCTAAAGCTTTCTCATTCACATGGCTGAACTGTTTTAATTCCTCAGTGCACTTGTGCAGCATCTTGAGCAAATCTTTCATGTTCTTTCGCCTGTACCTAACTCAATGCAAAGAGAAACATGTCAAATTGTAAAGAAAAAAGAAAAGTAAATCACATGATTAGAAACATGCAAACTATATTCCATGGAAACATAAGTGGACAAATGTTTAATTCTGACGTCAAGATGAGACCATGATGGAAGTATAAACTGTAAAGGGTCCTCATACCATATACATTGACTTCAAAAGTAAAAATATGTCGGAAGAGGCATCATTCAATCCGATAATATTAAAAAAAACTCGACAATGAAGAGCAGAGTACAAACAAATGCATCAGATGATAATGGGCACAACTCTCTGATTTTATTTGAGAACTCCTCCTGCCTGGCAAGAAGACTGTTTCGCTTACTCAAAAGTTGTTCTAGTTCTTTGGCCTCATCCTGAAGCGTCCTTTCGCAGTCGTCTTCATTCTGAGATTCCAGCATCAAGGGCATTACCATTGTGAACAAAGTGAATAATAAAGGTAAGTCAGCATACAAGACCAACCTTTAATGTGAACTTTTTCTCTTTAATCCTCTTGAGTTCTTTTGTAAGTTCATCAAGCTTGTCAGACAATCCTGATGAGAAACACATACATCATAATATGTAATACAAAATAAAGCAGCAAAGCTGATGTAAAATGGCCATTTAGTCCTTACCTTTGAGCTCCTTCGAAGTACTTGCAACCGATGATTGGGCGTTCTTCAGCTGCTGAATTTCAAATCAATTTCTTCATCTACAGCATCACGCTCAGCAGACAAGATTGTAGCTTCCAACTCTTGTTTTCGCCTTTTCAGGTTAGTAGTAAGATTAGTCTCTAGCTCCACTTTTCTGGATTCAGTCTGCATTTAAAGAGCAAAGAAATCCTCAGAACCAACAAACACAAATGAACTCTTCTTCAATTAACCATGCATAGTTCTTGGACCTCGTAACGATCTGTCCTACAGGCAATCAGCTTCTCTTTTAGATCTGCTATTTCCGGGTTCAGTCGTGATAGTTGTTCTTTTTCCTCCGTTGTAAGGTGATCGATCAGTTCTGTTCCCATCTCAGCCTCTTTCATATCCATACTTGATATAAGCTGATCTATTTGAGTCCTTACTTCGGTAAGTGATTTTTCCTACGAAAAGAACAATAAAAACCATGTAGCAAAGCATTTGTACTCCCATCTGTACAAGAAGGCTAATCTCACACTTATAGAACAGAACGAGGTTAGTCTTACATATTTTAATCTTACACCTAGCTCTGCTTGAGATCAACAACAATCACACTGATGTTGTCGCAACTGCTGCGACCGATAGCAAGTCGATCAAAATTGCAGCTGCCACCGTGCTACGGGACAGGTTCACTGCCTCCGGGGCTCCTCCGCCTTCTATCTTTCTATCTCGGGGTCGCTACCGAAAACCAGAGGAGCCACCGCATGCATCGTGGATGCACTCGTGCGTGATCTGACAGGCGATTTTGCCAGTCACCACATCCCACAAGACATCAGTTGCAAGTATTAAGCAGTCGTCGTCCGCGACCCATCTCGTGAAGGTGACGTTTAGTTCTGGTATTACTTATGGCTTCAGGTACCCGTCACCTAGTAGGATGTCAACAAGTAGGAAAATTGATGATCAATACGAGATACCCAACTGGCTAACAAAAGAATATGTATATTACTAATTGCTCGTGACATTGCGAGAGTGCCAGCAACTCGAGGTCCTCCATTCACATGGACCGCATGCCCCCCGGCAGCCAATGGGTCCATCGCCAGCGAACCCGTTCTCTCTCTTTCCTGGCGACCCTTCTTCTCCAACGGGTCCGCTGCCAGAGAATCCGACGACCCGATGAACTCATACGGGTTGACCTGGTTATGAGAATGATACGGGTCAGGCTGCGGTGCCCTCTCATCGGAGCAATTGTTAGAAAAAGCTGGGGTTTTAGGATAACAAGTGATTAAAGGTTGAAGCTTTTTCTGGAAATTTAGCTTTGAGCTTGAGTTGGTTGCGCACTTGACGGCAGGGAAGGAGATGAATATCCAAGCATGCCTAATAAAATAATAATATATATTTTATGCTGTATGTTAGAGATGTCGAGAAATTAAAGAGGAAACAATTTGTGGGCTTGTTTCCTATTCTATTCGGACTAGCTTTTGGACTCCTAATTTGACCTAGATAGCTTACTTGATGCACAAGGGTTTGCCTCTATATAAAGGCATGTTACCCTAAGGTTTTGTATAGCTTTGTGACTCGGATTCATCAATAAAATTTCTCCTTTCTCACCGTGGACGTAGGCATTAGGCCGAACCACGTAAACTCTTGTGTCCGTGTTCTTTGTGCGATCTTGTTCTCTAGTTGCTGAATTCATAACAATTGGTATCAAGAGCTTGGGTTGGAGGATGACGGACGGCGCGAAGTTTGCTCTTGTGAAGTTCGATGGTTCTTCGAAATTTGGGTTATGGCAAAGGCGTGTCAAGGATCTCCTCGTGCAACAAGGGATGGTCATCGCGCTCTCGGAGAAGAAGCCCGAGAAGATGGAGGAGCAAGAGTGGAAGGAGATGGGGGCCAAGGCGGTGGCGACAATTCGCTTGTGCTTGGCGGATGATATGATGTATCACGTCATGGATGAGGAGTCACCAGCTGAGGTATGGAAGAAATTGGAGGCAAGGTATATGTCTAAGTCTTTGTCGAACAAGTTTTATCTTAAGCAAAGATTGTACGGGCTCAAGATGAAAGAGGGCTCGGATTTGAGCCAACACATTAATGGTTTCAGTCAACTTGTGAGCGACTTGAGAAAGGTTGATGTGAAGTTCGAGGAAGAAGACAAGGCATTGTTACTACTGAATTCTTTACCTGGCTCCCATGAAAATTTGGTTACAACTCTAACTTGGGGGAAGGAGTCCCTGGTGTTGGAAGATATCACAAGTGCTCTGCTAGGGTTTCATCAAAGAAGAAAAATTGGCGATGAACAAGCGGAAGGGCTAGTTGTGAGGGGGTAGCCATGGTGATCGTAGTGGGGCAAAAGACAGGAAGGGATCCAAGTCGTGCTCAATGAGGTTCAAGGGAAATTGCTTCGAGTGCTGAGAAAAAGGGCACGTGAAGAAGGATTGTCCAAAAAGAACTCGGGATCACGAGAAAAAAGGATCAGGTTCGGTGAATGTGGCCTCACATTCGGACGGGTCAGATGGTGATCTTCTTTCTGTTTTGTCAAGTCCAAAGTATTCTGATTCCTGGATTTTGGATAGCGCTTGCTCTTTCCACATGACGCCCAAGAGAGGGTGGTTCGACACCTACAAGTTCGTTGATTCATGTATGGTGACTATGGGTGATGGTTCTACTTGCAGAATTGCTGGCATAGGTGATATCCAAATCAAGATGTGGGTGGTGTTGAGAGAAAATTGTGTGGGGTTAGGCATGTTCCGAAGTTGGAGAGGAATTTAATCTCATTAGGAGCCTTGGATTATAGTGGGTACAACTATAATGTTGTAGGCGGGCTAATGGAGGTGGAGAAGGATGCTGTGGTGGTGATGAAGGGTGAAAGGAATGCTAGGAACACCTATAGGTTAGTGGGGAACACGGTTGTAAGTGGAGTCACATCGTTGGGTTCCGATAGAGGGGAGAAAAGCTCTTATGTGATGGAGCGAAAGCTTGACATGAATGGTTTGAGTGGAGTTGGGATTCGCGGAGACAAAGTTAGCAAGTTCCCGCTATAGTTGTCTAAAGAGACGTGCACGTCAAAGGTGTTGGGTAGGTTTTGCATGGGGAATGCGAAGCCGTTGGTAGCACCACGGGCGAATCGGGTATCTCACTCAAGGCCGAACGGTGGAGTTCGTGGCATGTCGAGGGTTTTACTTGGTAGAACAAAAGGTTGCCATTTGTATGCTGTGGCATGTAGCATTGGTATGAGGCAAGAAGGTCCAGCGGAGAAGCAGTTCGAGGTTGTGGAGCATGGGGCTGACCGAAAAATAGAGGACGTGTCTATTGGTCGCAAGGTTGCTTCAGCAAGTGGACTTGCTAGTTGGGGTTCAATAGAGATTGGAGGGAATAGGCCAAGCAAGCTCGGAAGCTCGAGCTTGAGGGCTGACTCTATGTGATTGAACGAAAAAAGGTGGTGAGAAAGTTGAGATGGTATTATTGATGGCGGTGTATCTATGGTCAAGGTGGAGCTGGTAGAGTTGGTTTGGTTTCTCAGGTTCTCATGGTTCTTCATGTGGCGGTGTATCCAGCGGAGAAGCAGTTCGAGGTTGTGGAGCATGGGGCTGACCGAAAAATAGAGGACGTGTCTATTGGTCGCAAGGTTGCTTCAGCAAGTGGACTTGCTAGTTGGGGTTCAATAGAGATTGGAGAGAATAGGCCAAGCAAGCTCGGAAGCTCGAGCTTGAGGGCTGACTCTATGTGATTGAACGAAAAAAGGTGGTGAGAAAGTTGAGATGGTATTATTGATGGCGGTGTATCTATGGTCAAGGTGGAGCTGGTAGAGTTGGTTTGGTTTCTCAGGTTCTCATGGTTCTTCATGTGGCGGTATTTCATCAAGATGGAGTTTATTGAAGTTCGGATAGAGCTTCATGGTTCGTCCATAGGATGATTTCTCGCCAAGGTGGAGATTGTTAGAGATGTCGAGAAATTAAAGAGGAAACGATTTGTGGGCTTGTTTCCTATTCTATGCGGACTAGCTTTTGGACTCCTAATTTGACCTAGATAACTTACTTGATGTACAAGGGTTTGCCTCTATATAAAGGCATGTTACCCTAAGGTTTTGTATAGCTTTGTGACTCGGATCCATCAATAAAATTTCTCCTTTCTCACCATGGACGTAGGCATTAGGCCGAACCACGTAAACTCTTGCGTCTGTGTTCTTTGTGCGATCTTGTTCTCTAGTTGCTGAATTCATAACACTGTATTTAATCACCACCTCTGTTGCAGTCTAGTGGTCAAGATGTCGCCTTCCACGTAGGCGCACAGATGACGCCGTTTTGACAAAAAATGGTTGAACCGGGTTAGGTAGACTTAAGTGAGAAAAATTAGACTGATTATATCATTTTTGAACCACATGGTACTCAAGTGAGAATCGGGGACATCACAGAGTACATAAGTAGACTTTTCCCTTTCTTTAAAGTGCGCCTTGGCCCGCCGACCCAAACAAAAACTTGTCGAGAGCCCAATGTTCCAACTGGCGGGCGTGCGCCAAACACACACACGTACCGACAAAATGGTCCGACCGAGAGGAACAGAAAAATCTGACCTTGTGATCTTCGGAGAGGGGGATGGCGGTGCCGTCACGACAAAGAACGGCTCGTGAGTCGCCGCAGTTGGCCACTATAATCCACTCCTGAGTCAGGACCGCCACGACCGCGGTGGACCCCCCGATGGCCACCTCCAGGGGGTGGCACCCGCAGACCTGCTGGCTCACGTCGAGCCCGCGACCGACGCAATCTCGTCCATCCGCTGGAACGCGCTCTTCAGCGCCCGGGTCCACCTCGACTCCCCGGCCACCGTGGGGTCCACGCGCATCAGCTCCTCCTCGAGCAGCGCGTGCATCCTCTCCCTGCATAATGCCGCCACCTGCGCGCAGATGTAGTTGCGTGAAATGACGAGATTGCCCTTGAAAGTAACTCAAGATGGAAAAACGGTTCCGTTGAAGAAGTGCACAGGCCGGCTCCGTTGATCTCCGGGCTGCAGAGGCTCGTCCTCACGGCGATGGCATCCTCCATCCCCCGCGTCTTCCCGGACACCGACATGGTCCCAAACACCGGCTCGGGGTAAGCCGCAAGGCCATCGGCGGAGCGAGGGCAGCTCCGGCAGCCGGGGATCCGAACGGGGGAGTCATCTGCAGGGTAGAGCTTCCGGCTCCCTGCTCCGTCCAGACTCCCTTCCCCTCCCCCGTCGCGGAGCTCTGCCCCAGACCGCACCCCTGGGCCGGGTCTCCTCTTCCATCGACGGTGTGGCTCGTAAGCGTCGAGGCGCAAGTACTCTCCCCCCTCGTCTTCCATCTCGATCTCCATCGACGTTGACTTAAGTAGAATGTTTCTCCGTGTTTACGAGCGTGGTCAACGTGTTTATAATATTTCGGGTCGGGTCAACGAGTCCAACCAGTATCCCCCAGGTAGCCAGCCCACTGCTTCCTTGCTTAGGTAAGTGACTCTTGTAACCTGTTTGCCTGGCTCCTCTTGTGCCACGTGTCGACGTCTCTTCGTTTCGGCTTCTACTAGGTGTTGGAATTGGATGGGACGTGACACGTGTCGTCGCCTTCTGCTAAATGGAGTGCCTGTGTGGCAATCTTGACTTCTTTGAGAACGGTCGGGCCCCACCGGATGTCTTCTTGGAGAAATCTGATGTTATTGTCATTTGATTATTACATATTATAAATTCTGAAAAGTGTGGAAAATTATGAACGTAGTTAGCTAGCTTCTCGTAAGTCCTATATTACAAGTTAGATTATGTCAAATTTGACTGGATTAAGAGTCGATGTTTAAAGATTAAGGAGTATGTTGATTTAATATTTGACTGAATTTATACGAATCCATGTTTAAAAATTAAACATATTGTAGAATATGACTGTTATGGGCTTGTATCTATGTTTTTACATTCTTTTTTTTACGATAGGTCATTCAACTAGTTCTCGCATTGTTCAATATTAATTTAAACTCAAAAAATATGTTCTAGCAAATCAAGCAGAATGTAAGGCGTCCAGTCTCCGGAAATCCCACCTGGCCTTCAAGTTGCTTGAACACTAATGGGTTATCCAAGGGATGGACAATAATTTAGTTGCATTGATTCGGGGAAAAATTATTATCAGATTCCAGGTATTTGGCATATTCGTCTCTTATTTCTATGTATTTCAAAAATTGATTAAAAAACTTTCTAGTTCCGAAAAATTATACTTTGAGGTCCATGATGTCAGTAATTTTTTTCATTTTGTGTCATAGAAATGACAAAAATACCCTTGAGAAAAAAAAAAACCCAAAAACCAAATCCAAAATTAACGTAAAGAACTAAATGGAGGTGAAACAAGAACAAAAAATCGACGCCCAGAAAAATCAACCCCAATTACCGCCTCGAAGCACAAAAATCAACCGTCGTCGAGATGAACCAAGAACTAAATGGAGCTTCTATACGGCCTTCTCCATGGCCGCCGTCGTGACAACCTCGGGGTCCTTCGAGCCTGCCGCCAGCGATCTATCGAAGGACGAGGGGGTGAGGAGGACGACAGAGAGATCCCGCTGCTTCTCGACGAGCTTCTCTACGGCCTTCTCCATGGCCGCCGTCGTGACAATCTCGGGGTCCTTCTCGAACTCCCCAGTCGTGGTGGTCCTCGTCGATCGTGGTGGTCCTCGTCCTTGTTCGAAGCCGAGGCCTCCTTCTCCCGCTGCCTCGACGAGCCCAGGGGAAACCCTCTCTCATTGCCTCCATCGTTGGTGATTGCTGGCGGTTGGCCCTCGAGCGCCTGGCCCTCCCTGTCCCCGACCCTGAGCACTTCTCCGCCGCCTCCGCTCGTGGTTGGCCCTCCCCTGATTTCTTCATCCACGGTGATTGCTCCCTTCGAATTCTTAATTTCTGCCCAATTTTGATGCTTCTTTTAATTAGGGTTTCCTTTAATTGCTATTAAAAATTCAATTGAAGGTGAGTTCGGATGAAATGGAAGAAGGGATATGTTCCAGTAAATTTTTGGGCTGGAGTTGCTGTGTATGTCAAGTGCTCGTTTTAATTCATGGTGCATTTTGTTCTCGGTGTTCTTGATTTAGGTTTGAAGTTAGTTCATGGTATTCATGGTGAAATCTAAAGGTTGAAGAAGATAGCCCTTTTTTGTGTTCGAAGAGGATGAATTTTCTGGGCTAGTGTTATTAGAGTGTATATTTTTTTTAAGAGTATTTTTGTCATTTCTATGACAAAAAAAGAAAAAAAAATTGCTGACATCAGCGAGTAACCTCAAAGTATAAATTTTCCAAACTAGGAAGTTTTAATCAATTTTTGAAATATAGGGATGAGAGGTGAATATGTCAAACACTAGTAACCTGACAGTAATTTTCTATTGATTCTTTAATCTCAAAATTTTAAATACAGTAGGCTATTCAAATATGCACTTGATAAATTAATGTATATTCGAATTAGACTTTTTTTGAAAGGGATAAACCTTTTCCAAGAGGCATTTGAGAATGCTTAATCTCAATTTTCTTGCTACTTATACTGCCTCGGGAGAAGATGTTGTTGGGATTGGATTCAGTAGGGACTAAAGAAAATTTGTCTCCAGGTGGTGATTATACATGCAAATTAATATTACTTCACAGCCAAATCAATATCAATACACATGCAAACTAATATCATAGCAAACTAATATCATGACACATGCAAACCAATATTCAATATCACTACACATGCAAAACAATATCTTTTTAGTCCTCATGGGTGGGGACTTAACGTAGTCCCGACCAAATCCGCTCCCTCTCATTACATTCTTGAAAAGATAAAGAAGTTACATATATTCCTAAATTAATAAAAGGAAAAAGTTCACTTTAGTATTCTGTAGTATCACAGATTTTCACTTAGGTACTCTATGATTTAAAATGCATAGAATGGGTCCAACTTATTTTAATTTTCATCAAAAAAAGTTCCGGGCAGCTCGAGTAGTTGCCTGATTTTTTTTAGAAACGACTTCATTTTAACGATGACGTGGGCCGCCATATCAACATTTTAGCATCTAAATAGTAAATGATTTGGCAAGTAGGAAATTTTTAAATGGTCCTAATTAGTCCCCATTTTGAAATTATCACTTGTCGTCCACCTCCTCTCTCTCTCTCTCTCTCCCCCCCACCTTTGAAACCTCTCCCAGCCCAAGAAGCAAAACGAAGTGGCCTTGAGGAGATTCTTGTACTCTCGTTCGCAATTACAATCCTACCCCTAGCCTTGTTCTACCTCCTTCGAATTGTCTGGGAATGTTCCCCCAGGGTGTTTGTGTTGAGAATCCAGAAGGACAGGCGGCGCTTGCTTCATGTTAACGGTGTCGGCGATGGTATCAGAGGGAGGTGGAGAGCGGTGCCGTTTGTTAACCCCTCCACGTTCGAGACGGTTACTATAGAGGCGGATTTGAAGTGCAAGATTAAATCCGATTTGGAGAGCTTCCTCAAGGGGGAGCAGTACTACCACCGCCTCGGTCGCACCTAGAAGCGGAGCTACCTCCTCTACGGCCCATCCGACACCGAAAAGTTTGCGTTCGTCGCCGCCATGGCCAACTTCCTCCGGTACGACATCTACGAGGTCGAACTCACATGCGTCGGCGACGATGCCGACCTCAAGCTCCTCCTCTTCGAGACCAGGTCTCGGGCGGTTATCTCATCGAGGACCTCGACCGGTTTATCTCCGACACTCCTCCCTCTCTGCACGGCGGTGGAAATAAAGAAAGTTGCAAGTTCAACGACGGTCGATCCACTCATATTTTGTGCCCAGAAGCGATGTGAAGCTGCACTTGCCAAAAGTTCAGGAAGAAGTGCAAAAGAAGTAGCAGCATAAGGGACAGTAGCAAACAAAATTGCAGAAGGAACAGCTGCATAAGGAATTGCAGAAGACAAAGAAGCTTTCCAAGCAGCAGGTACTCCTTCCGTGTTAGCTGTTTCCATGCTAAAATAACTCAGCTCTTTAACATTTGCCTCACCACCACGATGTCCCTTCAAAACCACTTCTTTACCATTGTTTTTTATCCGAGCTTCAGCCTTAGTAAAATCGAAAGTGATTGGCTCATTCTCCTGCATCCAATCCGTCCCCAAAACGATGTCATAGGTACCCAAATCCAGCACTCGACAATCAAATGTAAATGAAGTCCCACATAAATTCCAACTTATGCCAGGACATGTGCGGTTACACAACACTTTTGAGCCATCCCCTAGCGTAATCATTGATCCTGATATTTCTGTAACCTCTAACTTCAACTCGTCAACCAACTTACTGTTAACAAACGTCACCGTACTCCCGGAATCAAGTAACATAAGAATGGGTTTGCCCCCAAGTTGTCCTCGTAACTTCAAGGTGCCACACCCCAAACTGCCGTTTATGGCATGCATAGAAATCTCAACCAGGTCCCTCTCATCGTCAACCAAGGAACTCGTTTCCACCATTCCCTCGTACACAGACACATCTCCCTCCAAATAACCCAAACTTCCTAAATTCTTGGCCTTACAAACATGTCCTTTGTACCACCAATCACCACATTTCCAACAACTCGGCTCCTTTCGTGGAGGAACCCCATTAGCAACTCTACTTGCGCCACCAGTTGTTGGTGCCTTAACCACAGCAGAGCTAAGACTTTCCCCACCAAACCTCGAAGCCTGACCCTTTTGCACCACCTCCAGAGCTGCCTCGTGCAGCTGTGCCTTCTCGAAAGTATCCTCCAATGTCAGAGGCGCGTGAGTGCGAACGAGAGACTTAATCGCGTCACTCAAGCCTCCCACAAAGCTGTAAACAAAATACCTCTCCGTCAAATAGGGATTGGTATGCAACATCATCCCCTTCAGTTCTTCGAAACGACACACATATTCAAGCACACTTCCCCCCTGTTGCAAGTGATTGAACTCCTCCACGATGTCACATGTACCTCGCTTACCAAAACATTGGCAAATATTCTCAACAAATTGTGTCCAACTAGGCTGCCTATGTGTCAACAACCAAGAATCAAGTCAAACCTCTGCCTCTTCGTCAAGATACAAGCTCGCCAACTTCACTCGTCTCCAATCGTCAACGTTGTTCAATCCAAAGTACCTCTCACAACGACGAACCCAATGACATGGGTTCTCCTTATGGAAAGCGGGAAAGTCAAGTCGCCATACCTGACCACCTCCAAGATTGGTGTCACCGTACCTTCTTGAACTCGTGAAATGGCCAAACGTCATGTTCTCAACAGCGGTGGTCGGTGTTGCGTCACGTATGCCTCTGTCTTCGACCCCTCGCCGTGCGATTCCCGGCGCCCTATCTTCGCTTCCGCGTCGGGCGAAAGCCTGCGTGCCCCTATCATCGTCCCCGCGCCTTGCAATTTCCGGCGTAGGTCCTAGCACACCACGATCATCGTTGCCCGTCGTGGTAAGGGAAGCCAAAAATTGTTCCAGCTTCGCGTTCGAAGCCAAAACCTGGTCCAATTTGGCGTTCGTTTCAGCCTGTGACTGCTTCAATTCGTCGATCGCCTGTGAGTTGCTCAAGATCCGTTCCGTGAGTGAAGTCTCGAGCTTCTTTTGTGCGTCTTCCATGGACTTCCATCTCGTGTCCATCTCGTAGCTCTGATACCACCTTGTCACGTTCTCGATAGGAAATCAAGAAATGGGATTAGGGTTCTAAAGAATTAGGAAAGAATTGAGAGATAGAGGGAGAGATAGGAGAAAAAGATTAGAAGTAAAGATCGTATATTGACAAATGATAATATTCTGATACCTTTGCAATTGGACTAGTATGCTATTTATATCCAATTAAGTACATTTACTAATTTGTCCCTGTCGTCTACTGTTAACCCAATCACCTGTCATCCACCTCTTAGAGTACGTGACATTTCCTTACTAATACTTGAATACTAACAAAACCCTAAATTATTGATTTTATTAATTAATCCACCTCGTAAACCATCCTCTTGCTAAGAACGAAGAACCACCGACGAAAGGCAACGGCCGGAGATAGCTCCTGGGTATTCCCCGACGAGAAGAATTCACTACGAGTACCGCCGCCGCCGCCCTCAAGACCATCTGCAAGCCCTCCTTGTGTTACAATATGTGATAGAAAAGAGTATGAGATGAGGGTAGAATTTGGGAGAGAATAGAAGAAAAGAGTTGGGGAAGGTCAGAATTGAGATAAAAATGGAAGAAATGAGTTAAAAGGAGGAAGAAGAATAAAAGAGAGATAATTGAGATAATAATCAATTCCTTTGATGGTCACCACAGTACCCAGTACGCAAATATATATTACAGGGAGCAATTTTCCCACCAACTACAACTACTAACTTCTTGCAAGAACATAGAACGTGCACAACTACTATACTACCACTAACTAAGACATGATTAAGAACTAACAATAGCATAATAGATATTTGAACTACTGCATAAACCTAGTACATAACCACCAAACTGAGTTCATGACAATAACTAACAGGTATCTATTATGATCGTGACATCATCGGGATCGAGTCTTCCCAAGATTTCCACTTCAAGCCTCCCGCCTCCTGTTGAAATGGGTTCTTGGGTTTAATGGGTTCTTGAGTTCTTCTTGTTGTTGTTTTCGTTACAAAGGGAACAGAGGGTTCTTGGGTTCTTTTTTTGAGATGAGTTTTGGTTCCTTTGTTGTTAAAATTGGTAGATTTGGTTTTGTTAGAAAGGGAAGATAGGAGGGTTGTTGTTAAAGCTTGGTTCGAGATTTGTTTTCCTATTTTCTTGAATTAATGTTGATTTTTTTTTTGGAGGGGCATGTGTTGATGTTGTTTAGGCTGTTTTTGTTTGGGATAGAAAGGGATTGTTTTGGTGGAGAAGATGAGGGGTTAAGACATGTATCTAAGGAAAAAGAAAGATATGCTATCTCCGACTTATGCATACCGTTGAGTATTTTTTCTTCATCTGGTATTTGACTCACCTACCATTTTAGGGCTGATTTGTTCAAGATATTTAAATTATATGCACTAGTTCAAGATGCTGATTTATTCTATTTGATTTAATTAGTGAATAGTGGCTACGCTGAGTTAAGGAACAGTTTTTAGTGTCGGAAAGGAGGAGCCCAAGGCCCTAATATTTTTATTCGATATTAAAACTTCTCCGTGGAAAAAGATATGAGATAATTACATATAGGCTCCAAGGGTATAGTCAAATAGACTCTGAGGACCCTGTAGTTTTCCTATTAATTGCTGAGCCCCTGTAGTTTGGCAACTATTATAAATTCCGGTCCCTATAGTCGGAATCGCAATTTTTTTGGCAAACTCCCCACCTGAAATATCTAAAATGCCCTTAGGCCCCTTTAGTTTGACCTCGACATGGCCGCCGCGTCGCTTTTATGCCACCTCTACTACCTCGACCTCCTCATCACGTCCGGCGTCCCCCACCACTCCTCTGCCATTGTCCTCTCCAATCCAGCCCCCGACTCTGACCCCAACCACCTCGTGTTCTTCCTCAAGGACCTCTTCACCCGACTCGAGATCGGCGGCCTTGAGTTCAAGCGGAAGGTGTTCGAGTCCAACCCCGGATACCTAGTCTCCCTCCTCGACTATAGCAACACCGTCGTTCGCGACTTCGTTGTCGCCACCATCTCCTTGCTCGCCTGCGCCAGCGACGAGTCCTGTTGGGTTATCTTCGAGGAGGGACGACTCGGCCCGCTCCTCTGTGTCCTGATTCTGACTCGACGTTGCTCAAGGAGAAGGCCGCCACTACCGTGGAGGCCATGTCGGTCAGGGTCCCACCCAATCCAGGCCGCCTTGAGTGGAGCTATCCAAAACGTTGCCGTCGTGGAGGATGTGAAGATGTCTCTGGCGGAAGAAGACCCATAGGGGTATTTTAGACATTTTAAGTGAGAAATTCGCCAGAAAAATTGCCGATTCTGGCTACAGGGACTTGAATGTATAATAGTAGCCAAATTACAGTGGCTCAGCAATTAGTAGGGAAATTATAGAGTTCTCAGAGTTTATTTGACTATACTCTGGGTCCTCTCAGTAATTTTTTCAAAAGATATTGCTCAAATCTCTAGATGATAAGGATCTTTTCTCAAAAAAAGATGATAAGGATCTTACAAAGGTTACAAAAGTTGGATTAAGGGAGCTACGGGCTCGACCCTGTGGGCTTATTTCGGGCTAAATTTGTTTTTATCGGGAGTTGTTTCAGATTTACAATGCAACAAGTGCAACAGGAATTTATCACGGACTGGGGTTTCATCAATTCTCTGAAGTGCATGAGTATGAGTTTTTTATAAGTAAAGGAGCTATTTTACCTTATTCCGAATTTAATAAATTTAATAACTCTTTTATAACTGTTTGTTTTGACCCGATCTCTAACTACCCTCAATACTTTGTGTGATCATAATTCCTATTTTGTTTTAACTGAACTTTGTCAATTGAACTTTGCTGGCTTTGTATGATTTTATACTCCTCAAAAAATATCTAAAGATAATTACAGGGTAATCACACTAATTGTATATTGAGTATATTACCAATCACTTAAATTACTAGATAGACAAGTTGCATAAATTCTATATATTACAATTTTCAAAATAATAAGCACCAAACACCCCAAAATCCAATCAAAAGAAATACCAAAGCATCTTAATCACGAAGGCTTGAATATTTTCGATGGATGGTTTTTCCCTGTAGCATCCCTAATACCTTGTAGAATGGACGACATTTCCTCCACCCAAGTGCAACACATTGTTTCATCAAACCCCAAAGTCTCAATTGCACGTTTCGCAACCCCTGCTTCAACCCGCACATCAGATTCAAATGGCTCGAGGGGCACGTCCATGGGAAGCCTATTCAGAGCTTTTATTATTAATTTTTGAACCGGGACCATTCCATGTGCTGATGCTTTACTCGTTAATTTCCTTGCCGGGTTTTGTATTGCCTTGCCTTTATCAGGCAAGGGACACAAATCATCCATGATGCTAAAAGCTTGCTCCTCGTCAACCTGCACCTCAGCATCAAGAAGCTGCGTGTGAAACAAACTGCAGTGCACCATTTGTAGAGATAGATGCAGAATCTCATGATTATGTATACACAACATAATCTCATAAGCTTTTTTTTTCCTTATCTCGATTTTTTCCACAAGATTTTAATAAAGTTATAATTTTACAGTGTCAGTGACCGAAGCTTTTTAGGAAGGAAATTTACATTTGGGGTCAGAAATGTAAATATTGGTGCATAAATAAAATTCATATATAAAAAAAATTGGATTAAGATACATCGAAATAAAATAGGCGGAGACACCACTTATTTTTACAAAAGGAACATAGAAATATAATAGGCTAGACATCAATTATTCATTACAATCTAATATAGAGATCGTTGCAAAATTAATCCGCAATGGAAGCAATATGTTGTGCAGTCGGGGGAAGGAAGGAAGCGGCAGCAGCCCCAAGAGCATACAAGAGTTTTTTTTAATAAGTAAAATTATATTACTCCTATCAAATGTACACAAAGAATAACACCAACAGTAAGAGATAAACATATCATAGCAATACTATGATAGGGACTATCTAAGTACCTATTCCAAAAGAATATCCAAGAGGAACAATAAAGTGTCCTTTTTAGCTGCCAAGAGGAACAATAGAGTACACACGAATTGTCACATGATTATGTTCCTAGCGGTCAACAGTGACTGTATAAATTCTCATATCCTTGACATCTTCAGCACTACCAAATGCACGATAATGAATTTCAAAATAATCTTCTTTTTTTCAGCTTCAATTATCTTCAGGAGAATTATTGTCTCTAAACCATATGACACTTGATGGCAATAATCAAGAGAGTAGTTAAATTCGGGATCTTTATTTTGAGTTTGAAGCTTCGTTATGAAACTAACAGTTACCGTTGTGATCCCAAAACTTGTTCTGACTTCACCATTATAAACAATTTTGAATTTCTATTGGAGTTAAGAGCATCTGAAACGACAACCATGGCATTGCATTCTATTGAGTCCATCCCTTTCCAGCGACTTGGGTCGTGTTGATACTAACAACATCCAAATCGGCGACATGTGGGTCCCGATCAATAATATAATGATTCCTTCTCTCATTCAAGTAAGGAGAACATCTGGGTCCCACTTCATACGCATGGCCACGCATAATCCTGGCATTTCTGACGTCAAGATATGAAGTTTAACAATTGAAACATTTCCACCATTTCCTTGTTCTCTCACTACATTTGAAAGATTTTTGTTTTAGTATCAGAGCGATTCACCTGACATGTGAGATTTATTCATTATTTTGCTAACTACTTGTAATTAACTGGGATTAAAATAAAGGAATGGTTAAGCCTATCCTCCCAAGTCCTAAATAGATTTTGACAATTTACTAAATATTATTTGTTATGTTAATTAGACAACTAAGTGAATGATAAAAACTAAAATATAAGAGGGCCTCGACCATGTGCAAAAATCAGTTTTGAAGTTGAATAAAAATTGTAGAGCAAACTGCTTACTTATCATGAATTTATTGTTGATTTTCTTCCGATAAATTGAAAAACATTGTTCGACATACTGGAAAATCAACACATTTTTTATTATAACAGAAGCCAATCCCATCATAAGGAATGTGTTACTGTTGGGTTGCGCAGATTTATTCTTTAGAGGGCACAACCGAGCTTTAATTTCCATCATTATTTAAGTCCCTAGATGCTTTAGTCGTATTATGAGGAAGATTTTTTTGTTCGAATCGACGCATTGAAATAAATTAGAATCATTCCGATATAAGTGGATAATAAAATCACGTCCCTTAAAAAATTAAGGGGCAAAACCATTCCATTTCATTAAATCAAATGATCTTTTCAGTACAGTTAGTAAATATCATTCACTATACATGACTTTCTACACCTAAAGTTCTATACGTACGATAGTACGTAAAGAACACTACTACCTACCTAGTCCTACCACTCTCCACCTGGCCTTACCACTATAAACTATTCTATCTACCCGTCCTAAGGTCCAATTGCACAACAGCGCAAGGACATTATCCACCTATATGCTATCCTTCAATACGTAAGAATCCTCTCACACAAGTGTAAGGTTAAAGCCGCGGTCAACAGTAACGATAAATACGTTACCAAAATTACGATGATTAATTTCATAATAATCTCCTCTTTTCAGCTTCAATTCCTTTATGAGAGAACTGTTTTGCTCGAATTTCTTGCTCTAAATATCAAATTAAAAAAAAACTAAATCAGATCCCGTATTTTTCTCTACAAAAATATCAGATTTCACGTGGTTATAATCACAAGATCTGACATAATTGAAGAATCCAAAGGACTAAGTATCCAAAGGACATATAATTAAAGGTTTAGCTAAAATTTCATATGAAACTATGGAAGGTATAAATATATATATATATATATATATATAATTCTACCAAAAATCTATCATACAAACCATGTTATTTGGACTAATATATCACATCAAGAACATTCGGACGTTGTCCGTACACTTGAAAGGGCCCAAGTCATCGGAAAGCTTCACAGGCCCACGCAAAATAAAACTCTCTACGGCCCAGTTGTTATTTTCACATCCAGAACTCATGAATGCGAGTTGTAGCACCAACCCATTATAGCGAGGCAGACTACGGCCCAATTCTTCCCCACTTTCTCTTCCTTTAAGCCACTATGTGTCATTAGGTGAAATGCCATTCGAAGAAACGTCTAAAAATTGACGAGAATCTATAATTCAATACCATAATTCTTGGTGCAGTAATTTACCTTTAAAGAAAACTAAAAAGCTCTCACGTTCCATCTTGTGTATTTCTGGAGCTACTCCAAATCCATTTGAAGTTCTTGATAAAACTATGAATATATTAAAGGTGGGTTCTAGGGCTAATTCAAGTTGTTTTATGTGGATTTTCCCTTGATTCATCGTTTGTTTTGATTTATTTTTTTAAAGATAAATTTTACACTAAGAATTACACTGTCTTATTAGGCCAAATGAACTTTGGCTTAATTTTTTGTAGTTAATTTTTCATAATGTTTATTATGATACAGTATAAAGAATGTAATTGTTTAGAAAATTATTCCCAAACAACACCAAAGAATGTAATTTATTTGTTTTTAGTAATGTGATTCATGGTGATAATAATTTAGTATTTCTACACTTCTTAATAATTTCAAAATGAAATCATAATAAGGTTAGAAATCCGTGCTAATTAATATTCCAGTACAAACACAAAAGTCCTGGAAGACTTTCTCCTCATTGGTGTCTGGCTATTGGGATTAACACGGACAACAGGTTCTTGATGACTGAGGCGGGTTGGCTTCCTTTCACTTATCTTGGTCTGCCTATTGGATCTTCAGAACCAAGCTTTATTACTAAATTTGGGATATGGCGATATTTGTGTTGAGCCCGACGGTCTCTAGACCAAGGTTATTAAGGGGATTCACGGTCTCTCGTGGAGGAGAAGGCTTCTCGCCTGGGAGGAGGATTGCGTGCTGCAGCTTAATGACACACTTAATGTTGGAGAATTGGTTTATTAACCAAGGAAGAGATGGCCCAATACAAGTGAGTGTATTGGGCTTTGGCCCAAATATTTAATTAGAGGGAGAATCCTAATTAAATATAATAACTAAGTAATTAGTGGGCAACTTTGAGCTAATTTAATCGAAGGTCACTCCAATTGATTTTGGGTGTTTGTGAGATCAATACGAAGCTCGTTGATAGAGCTTCGTAACGATATATAATACTTGCGAAAATCCAATTCTCGGGGTGAATGAAAAATTGGCTTTAAAGTGGTATGTTTGTTATTAAAATATGCATAATCCCACATTGGTTAGCGCATCATGCTGAGACAAGTTTATAAGGAACTAGAAGTCTAGCATGGGCAAACTGGTGGAGAAGGGAGAGGCCCCTCGCGCCGTCCGTCCGGCTCGGCTCGGCACGCACGCACGCGCGCGCCCCGCCCCGTCCTTGGCCGGGCCGGGCCGGGCTGGGACCAGGCCCGGGCTCGGGTGCGGGTTGCGGGTTGCGGGGTCTGTTGGGCTTAAGCTTGGACAAGCCCATCTTCTGGATCCTTCTTCTCCTTCCAGAAAGTGTCTCTTTGAATTCAAAAATGTGGGATTTGAATTCAGAGGTAACAGCCAATATAAATGAGGGGTAATCATGGCTCTTGTAACAGCAAAGTTATGAGGGGTATTCATGGCTGCCATTGATTTCGGATTTGGAGGTAGGAGGTCCTTGGCTACCTATAAAAGGAGCCCTCCTCCCTCATTCCAAATCATCCCAGCTCTCACTCTTCCTTGAGCTCTCTACTTCTCCCTCTATAGCATAGCATTTCTCACTCTCATTGTGTCGGAGTTCTAAGGCTACGAAAAGTTCGAAAGGTATACGAAAGTGCTTCCTTTTGTATACGAGGTTGGGCGTTGTACCTTGGGAGCTCTCTTACCCACGGAGGCCTGAAGCATATAGGCGGGTAATAAGAGTTTAAGAGCACACGGCTTGCTGTGGCCTCGTCCAGGATTGCATCCGAAAAACCCTACCTTGAAGAAGACGGTATTCACACTTAGTTCGAAGTGTGATCGTGAGCATTCTCTAAACTCCTCTCTTTTATTTGGCTTACCGATTACATACGATTATATACTTTATATATTCGTAGTTTACTGATATTTGACCAACAATCTTAAACTCTTATTATGTGCTTTCAAATATTAGTATATTGATTTGTTAAACGTATATATATTATCCACTTGCTACTGTTGAGTATTCATGCAATTAAAAAGATAGAATTTAGGTTTCAACTTTAGTTGTTTGACGTTGTAACGTCATCCTATTGAACTTGGGATATTGAATATTTAAACCGTTTCATTTTTTAGCCGAATATTTAAACCGATTCTTGACACCACGGTTCCGTTGAAATTAAATAGTAAACTACAAGAAAGATTGGAACCGCAAACTATTAAAGTCTGAAATTTTAGTAAACTTTTTCGAAGAGTATTATGTAATACGAATCCTGGTCTCCAAGTGCTTACGAGCAGTTTTATCTGGAAATTATATTCGAATTATTTAGGTTGTGGCCAAATAAATCACTGTGATCAATTACTTGCAAGTATCAACGATTATAGTATGAGTTATTGGATTCTAATATCTATTCCTTACAAAACTTTGTTGTGGTGATATAGATCATGGCTGATAACAACTCTCCCCCACACGAGATCAACAACTCCGGTGCGACGAACACCACGAATGACAACTTGAACGAGGAGGTTCCTGTTGTGAGGGCTAGCGGCGCTGAGGCCGTGATGCCGGGTCATAGACACCCAATGCCACTGCTGTACTCTCATCTTGAGAAACCGGAAAAGTTCAAGAGTGGAAATTTTAAGAGATGGCAACAAAAAATATTGTTCTACTTGACCGCCTTGAACTTTAGCCGGTATGTCAAGGAAGAGAAACCCAAAGAGAATGTGAGTGATCCGCATCAAACCGCGATCCACAGCGCATGGGTACATGAAGATTACCTATGTCGCAACTATATATTGGGTTCTCTCGACGATTCGCTTTACGGCGTCTACTATACCAAAGAAACGTTTAAGAATCTTTGGGAATCGTTGGAGCACAAATATAAAGTTGACGACGCCGGTGCAAAGAAATTTGTGGTCGGGCGCTTCTACGACTATCGGATGGTCGATGGAAAGAGCGTTGTGGAACAATGTAAAGAGTTGCAATTGATCTTTCATGATCTTGCAATAGAGGAAATGGCCATCAATGATGCCCTCCAAGTGGCGATGGTAATTGAGAAATTACCACCAACTTGGAAGGACTTCAAGATGTACCTCAAGCACAAGAGGAAGAAGATGACTCTCGAGGACCTTATCCGAAAGTTGCGCATCGAGCAAGACAACCGAAAGGTTGATAAGAAACCAAGTGGCATGGTTGCTAAGGCCAATGTGGTAGAGACCGGGGGGAGCTCCCGTGGGAACAAGCGGAAATGCTCAAATGATTCCAAGGGAGATGCTCAGAACAAGAGCTTTACTGGTGCCTGCTTTGTTTGCAACAAGACCGGCCATCGTGCCAAAGATTGCTACAAACGTCTAGCAGCAGAGGGTAAGAAGACGGCAGGACCAAGCAAGGGCAAGAAGAAGAAGCCCGCCAATGCTAACATTGTGCACCTTACGGCCGTTGTGTCCGAGGTGAACCTCGTGGGTGGGAACTTGAAGGAATGGTGGGTGGACACGGGGGCTACCCGCCACATTTGTGCCAACAAATGGATGTTCAAGACCTATCAACCGGTCGATGATGAAAACTGCTACATGGGAAATTCTGCAGTCTCAAAGGTTGAAGGCAAAGGGACGGTCATGCTGAAGATGACCTCGGGCAAGGAGCTCACCTTGGCCGATGTGCTGCATGTGCCCGAGATACGGAAGAATCTCATCTCCGGAGTGGTGCTCAATAAGAGGGGCTTTCGGCTCGTGTTTGAGTCTGACAAGGTCATCATGTCCAAGGGAAGGATGTTCGTTGGCAAGGGCTACTTGACCAACAATCTTTTTAAGATGAGTGTAATGACTTTAGCTCCGAAGGCAAAGTCTAGTGATAAGATTGATGTGGGTGCCGCCAATAAGGCTAGCACGAGCAATAATCTAATGAATGTTGCCGATAAGGCCAATGAGAAAGTGAAGATTGCTTATTCTCGGGATTCGTTATATTTATGGCATGGTAGACTAGGTCATGTGAACTATAAGTCTTTACAAAGGCTAATATCACTTAACCTACTACCAAAGTTTAACATCGATCACAAACATAAGTGCGAGACTTGTGTTGAGGCCAAGTACGCCAAAGCATCTTCCCACTCGATTGAGCGAAGCACGGAACTGTTGGGTTTAATCCACACCGACGTATGTGATTTAAAATATGTACAAACGCGTGGCGGTAAAAATTATTTTATAATTTTTATCGACGATTGTACGAGGTATGCTATGTCTACTTAATGAGAAGTAAAGACGAAGCAATAGACATGTTCATTCATTATAAGAATGAAGTTGAGAACCAACTTAGCAAGAAGATCAAAAATCTTCGAAGTGACCGAGGTGGTGAATATGAATCTCCATTTGCACAAGTTTGTGCCGAGAATAGAATCGTTCATCAAACCACGGTGCCTTATTCTCCCGAGCAAAATGGAATTGCGGAAAGGAAGAATAGGATGCTTAAGGAAATGATGAATGCGATGCTTATTAGTTCCAGATTACCAAGAAATTTGTGGGGGGAAGCGGTGCTCTCGGCCAACTATGTGCTCAACAGGGTACCACATAAAAAGTTGGCTAAAACACCTTACGAATTATGGAAAGGTCATGCGCCTAGCTATAAGTTCCTAAGGGTTTGGGGATGTCTTGCTAAGGTTCCGATCCCACCTCCTAAAAGGACAAGGATAGGACCCAAGACGGTGGATTATGTGTTTATCGGTTATGCATAAGATAGTGCTGCATATCGATTCTTGGTACACAAGTCAGATAACTCTGATATCCACGTAAATACTATCATAGAAGCTAGGGATGCTTCATTCTTTGAGGAAACCTTTCCTCACAAAGCTTGAACTGGTGTTGACCGTCAAGTTGACCAAAGTGGAAGCAATGTGGGGGGAGAGGAACCTCAAGATAAAGTTGAAGAGGCTAGGCGTGGGAAAAGGGCTAGAAAAGAAAAGTCTTTCGGATCAGATTTCTTAACATATCTGTTAGAAAAGGATCCAGTAACCTACAAAGAAGCAATGTCTTCTACAGACTCTGCTCTTTGGAAGGAAGCGGTGAATAGTGAGATAGAGTCTATCTTACATAATCACACTTGGAAACTAGTAGATCTACCTCTGGGTAGTAAACCACTGGGCCACAAGTGGATCTTCAAAAAGAAGATGAAGCCTGATGGTACAGTGGATAAGTACAAGGCGAGACTTGTTGTTAAAGGCTACAAGCAAACTGAGGGTGGTGATTATTTTGACACATATGCTCCTGTCTCCAGGAAAATATCTATTAGGTTAGTCATAGCCTTGGCGGCTTTGTTTAACCTAGAGATCTATCAAATGGATGTGAAGACGGCCTTCCTTAATGGAGATTTGGAAGAGGAGATTTACATGGAGCAACCCGAAGGGTTTGTGGTTCCAGGTAAAGAACATAAGGTGTGTAAACTTGTAAAATCCTTGTATGGACTAAAACAAGCACCTAAACAATAACACGAAAAGTTTGATAGTGTAATGCTATCTAACGGGTTTCAGATAAACCAATGTGATAAATGTGTCTACGTGAAAGGAGATGATAACGACTATGTGATAGTTTGTCTCTACGTAGATGACATGTTGATCGTGGGTAATAATGATAATATCAAAATTACCAAGAAAATGTTGTCACAAAATTTTGACATGAAAGACTTGGGACAAGCTGATGTAATACTTGGGATGAAAATCACCAAGACTTCAGAAGGTTACGCGCTTTCCCAAGGTCACTATGTCGAAAAGATACTTGACAAATTCGATAAGGATAGCAATGTAATTGCGAGAACTCCTATGGAAGTGGTGTCGAGTCTCTGCAAGAATCGCGGAGAGAGTGTGAGACAACTAGAATATTCTAGAGTTATAGGCAGTCTAATGTACCTCATGGACTGTACTAGACCAGATATTGCAAACTCGGTTAACAGATTATCGAGATATACGAGTAATCCCAATTATGAACATTGGAAAGTGATAGTTAGAGTCCTTAGATATCTAAGGTACACTGCTAACTATGGATTACACTATACGAGACATCCAGCCGTTCTGGAAGGGTATTCAAACGCGAACTGGATCTCGGACTCCAAGAATATAAAATCCACTAGCGGATACATATTTACATTTGGAGGAGCAGCGGTCTCGTGGAGATCATGCAAACAAACTTGCATTGCTAGATCAACTATGGAATCAGAATTCATAGCGTTGGATCTAGCAGCTGAAGAGGCGGATTGGCTCCGAAGTTTCTTGGAGGACATCACGATGTGGTCAAAACCAGTGCCTCCCATTAGCGTGCACTGTGATAGTCAATCAGCTATTGGAAGAGCACAAAATAATGTGTATAATGGAAAGTCTAGACACATACGTCGTAGACATAAATCCGTGAGAACGTTATTGAGAACGGGTGTGATATCTTTAGACTATGTAAAGTCAAAAGAGAACATCGCGGATCCATTAACTAAGGGTCTAACGAGAGACCAAGTTGAGGTATCATCGAGGGGAATGGGATTAAAGCCCACGAAATGACCTAAACCCATGCTGGCAACCCAACCTGGATCGTAAATCCTGGTCTGCAGGTTCAAAGGGACAACCAAATTGTGAGGCTAGGGTCGAACAAAGCACTCGAGAAATTGAGTTCCTTGCCTATTCCTATGATGGAAGAGTGATAGACCTGTCCATGTGAAGGTTAAGCTTTAAACTTTTAATGATCCTTATACTTTGAGCATATATATAAGTGGGGTATGGCAGGATACTCCTTATAAGAGATCACCTATATCGAATGTGAAGGGGCTGCTTCTATGAGATGAGTTAAGGGCTAAATCTCTAGAGCATTCGATGAAGTTTCCAAGGTAGTCCAGGGCCAAAATGGACAACAACGAAAGAACCAAGTAGTGGTTTGAGAAGGAGTTGTGTGAGTACCTTTGTCTTGGTATACATGAAACGCCGAACAGTTCAAGGCATCGCGTCCACTGGTTGGCAAGTATATCCATTTCACTAAGGAAGGTTCAAGGCTTTCAACCACCTTTCCTGATGCAATAAATTCTCGCAGAACTCCAAGTTGCATGTAGCATTGGTAGGCTCATATCATATATATAAGCCAATTTGCATTCATGTGGGGGATTGTTGGAGAATTGATTTATTAACCAAGGAAGAGATGGCCCAATACAAGTGAGTGTATTGGGCTTTGGCCCAAATATTTAATTAGAGGGAGAATCCTAATTAAATATAATAACTAAGTAATTAGTGGGTAACTTTGAGCTAATTTAATCGAAGGTCACTCCAATTGATTTTGGGTGTTTGTGAGATCAATACGAAGCTCGTTGATAGAGCTTCGTAACGATATATAATACTTGCAAAAATCCAATTCTCGGGGTGAATGAAAAATTGGCTTTAAAGTGGTATGGTTGTTATTAAAATAAGCACAATCCCACATTGGTTAGCGCACCATGCTGAGACAAGTTTATAAGGGACTAGAAGTCTAACATGGGCAAACTGGTGGAGAAGGGAGAGGCCCCTCGCGTCGTCCGTCCGTCCGTCCGTCCGTCCGTCCAGCCCGGCTCGGCTCGGCACGCACGCGCGCGCGTGCGCGCGCCCCGCCCCATCCCGGGCCGGGCCTGGCCGGGCCGGGCCCGGGCTCGGGCTTGGGCTCGGGCTCGGGTGCGGGTGCGGGTTGCGGGGTGCGGGTTGCAGGACAAGCCCATCTTCTGGATCCTTCTTCTCTTTCCAGAAAGTGTCTCTTTGAATTCAAAAACGTGGGATTTGAATTCAGAGGTAACAGCCAATATAAATGAGGGGTAATCATGGCTCTTGTAACAGCAAAGTTATGAGGGGTATTCATGGCTGCCATTGATTTCGGATTTGGAGGTAGGAAGTCCTTGGCTACCTATAAAAGGAGCCCTCCTCTCTCATTCCAAATCATCCCAGCTCTCACTCTTCCTTGAGCTCTCTACTTCTCCCTCTATAGCATAGCATTTCTCACTCTCATTGTGTCAGAGTTCTAAGGCTACGAAAAGTTTGAAAGGTGTACGAAAGTGCTTCCTTTTGTACATGAGGTTGGGCGTTGTACCTTGGGAGCTCTCTTACCCACGGAGGCCTGAAGCATATAGGCGGGTAATAAGAGTTTAAGGGCACACGGCTTGCTGTGGCCTCGTCCAGGATTGCATCCGAAAAACACTACCTTGAAGAAGACGGTATTCACACTTAGTTCGAAGTGTGATCGTGAGCATTCTCTAAACTCCTCTCTTTTATTTGGCTTACCGATTACATACGATTATATGCTTTATATATTTGTAGTTTACTAATATTTGACCTAACACTTAAGAGGGTTGTCTCCTCTCCCTCAAGCCCTTGACAACTTTACTTGGCTTCCGGACCGAAGCAATGGTTTCTTTGTGCAGTCTTTAGTATCAATTAATTCGAGTAGTACTAGTAAGTAAAATATAGGTCTCTTCACAAGTAGAATAGTTGACCATGTCCGTAACTGTAAATACGTTACCAAAAATACGATGATTTATTTCATAATAATATCCTTCTTTTCAGCTTCAATTCCTTTTTGAGAGAATTATCGTGCCTAATTTTTTTTGCTCTAAACATCAAATTTTACAAAATAATAAATCAGATTCAGGATTTTTCTCTACAAAAGTATCAGATTTCACATAATTATCATCACAAGAACTGACATTATTGAAGAATCCAGAGGAATAAATATCCAAAGGACATATAATTAAAGGTTTAACTTATATGTCATATGAAATTATAGAAGGTACAAATATATATATGATCAAACCTCTAAAAAAATTTCCTAAAAATCTATCATAAAAAACATAAGATCCAGGTTTCAATTCTTATTTTCACATCCAGAACTCATTAATTCGAGTAGTACTAGTAAGTAACACCAACACATGTTGTCTGGTCGTCGGCCAGGCGTAGCTTCTTTCGCCGCTGGAAGTGGCGCACCTCCTCCAAGCCATAAAATCCGGCGGAGTGAGCCCTCAAAGACACGGCTCCCATAGAGCAACTACCGGAGAGATCTATCGTGGGGAGGGAGGAGTGATCGGAGAGGGTTCTCCCGTTGACCCAAGAGCTGCTTCCCTGATCAACCAAACTAATAAAAGTTTTCCAAATGGCAAGGAGGTTAGATTCTCTAGAACGAAATATCGAGTTGAGGATCATAAATAAAAACATTTCGCATCTTCCAAAAAGAAAAAGAAAAAGAATCAACTTGTAGTTAACTTCAACAGGAGGGTTGCAGTGACGAGCCTAGCTATATCAACGTAGTTTAAATTATACAGAATGTCTCCTAGATACTGGAGCATTAACAACTATCAGTTATTCTGATATCGAATCTTTAATTCTGATATCGCAAAATTAGGGCTCCGGTGACGACCGCCGGAGAGAGAATCTGATGCGGTCCGGAGGAGAAGGAGAGGGGGCTGTTTCGTTTTATTGGATTTTCAATTTTTTTAAATAATTTCTGAGCGGGAAACCGAACGCCTTCGAAATTACTTTTCGTAGATTTTTATTTTTCTTCTACTGAGCAAATTACCAAAAAGACCTTCAGGTTTGGTGAAATGCACTCTAAAAGTAATAAAAATATTTTAGGTAAAAATTCATTTTTGTATTTTTTGGCTTTGATCGACTGGTAACTGGTATACCATGTTCTGTGGTTTAAATGTCTGACTAATGACCATTTGAATAATCTTTTTCAAGAAAGATATCCAAAAGTAAAATAAGAAAAAAATTGGTTTAAACTTAATGATAGTTAGGAATATTTTTGTTCCAAATATTTATTCAAATTACTAGGGTGTCAACTAGAAAAATCTATGTGAGTGAGTCAGAAAATTTTAAATCTGACAGAAACCGCAGTACTATTTTTTTTGAGAAACCACAGTACTAAAATATATCTTTACCGATAAAATTTTAAATTCCAATTCCCAGGTTCTAAACAGGCTGTAGAATCCCAGACCCATAAAAATGACATTTTGGAATCTTTTTGAAAGGAAGGCTAAGACCATTAAAAAGTGAGGCCAAGTCTCAGATAATTTTTCCTCAAAAAAAAGTCTCAGATAATTTATGAAATTATTTTATGTTCCAAAATATTCAGAATTAGAGATCACATTGGTATTTTCGAATGTTCTCTATTCTTTTTGTTTTGTAATCTGTTTTTGCATGCATGTAAATTATAATGCTCGGACTTTAGAATTTTCCAACGATGTGGGCTGTGGCCCAGGCCCACTTCTCTCCAAGGTAATATCTTTAGGACATTTGTTGGAAAATTTTAATATCCAACGGAATCTTTTGTTAGATAATAACATTTTATATATAAAAAAATAAGTTGAGTAATTTTGAAAATTTAAAGTTGAGTCAGATCTTCGAAGAGCTAGGAGGTTGTATTTCCTCTTGTAATTTTTCAAAACAACGTAATAGATCATAAAAACTTCATAGCATTAAGAGAAAAATAAAATGTATATATTGCTCCTTGAAATCTTAAAAAGGACATAAATGTCATCGCAATTCAAACTTAAATAACTGTATGCTTTTGTTTCCAATAATACAAATACAGAAATATTAATTTCGTCAAACTTTGATCTGCCCTCTTGGTGGAGCAATTCATTTGGCTTTGAAACTTTCTATTTATGCCTCAGTCCGCATCTTGTGAAACATGTTTATTTTTTTTTCATTTTAAGGCATTTCACCCAACAGCAACAGAAAGCCCCATAAAAAAGATAATGGCAAGTCAACTCTTCATGGACGGTTATGAATCAGTACCGTGCTTTCGCAAGATTCTGTGTACACATAAAAGATAATGGCAAATCAGGATTAAATAAAGTTCGATTTAATTTTTTTCTCTGGGACTGTCCCATTTTCCAATTAATTAATGCAACACTAGAAAGGAACGTGGCAACATAAAAAAGAACAACATTAAAAAACTGGAGCATAATGCCGATTGGTCGATTTAATTTCTCTTTCTTAGCAATGTAGCTTTTTTGAGACGGTCTTAGCAATGTAGCTGGACGGGTCTTATTGGAAGATCCCAAAAAATATGTCGAATCCAATGTGCTCATCTGTCATGCACATTGTTAATTAAGATCGATCTCGGAAGAATAAAATAAAATAATAGTTTTTATGGTTCAAACTAGTATTACTCACTAAATAAACTAATTCAAATTAGGTATGATTTTTGAACGATAACAAAATTGTATCAACAAGTATTAAACACGCTATATTTCTAGTTTAACCTCTCTTTGTTAAATTAGAAAACTTATAGTTGATATAAGTACTAGTTGGAAAAAATTAATAGCTACTGATTAATTGATACGCAGGTTACAAGGAAAGGGTTTTTTTTTTACCAATATGGTACTATGGTGTTACTATTGAAAATATTCCGAGAATGTTATCTTTTTTCAAGATTGAAAAAAATTTCGACCTAGGGACCCTAGATCAAAAAATGTTTAACTTGGGACCAAAATCGAAATTTTTTTTGACCTGGGACCAAAATAAAAAAATTGACCTGGGACCAAATGGATTTTTTACTAATATGGTGCTACAGTACCAATTTATTACCGAAAATAGTGTTACTATTGAAAATATTTCGAAAATGATATCCCTTTTCAAGATCGAAAAAAATTTCGACCTGGGACCAAAATCGAAAAAAGTTTTTGACTTCCGTGATCGAACATTTATTTTCGATTTGGTCCCAGGTCAAAATTTTAACAGGTAGGTGCCTGACACGAAGGAGGAAATGGTGGGAGAGAGAGAGATGGAGGGTGCCTGACATAATATTTTAAACACGTAGGTGTTGTGTAGACGAGACCGGATTGAGTAGGGACTAAAGAAAATTTGTCCATAGGTGGGGACTACATTTTGGGCTGCCATATTTGATTATCTTTAAATCTCATGGTCAATAACCTATCATGTGATATTAGTTTGCATGTGAAATGATATTGGTTTGCATGTGAAGTGATATTGGTTTGCAAGACGCTGGTTTACATATGAAGTGATATTGGTTTGCATGTGAAGTGATATTGATTTGCATGTGTAGTGATATTGGTTTGAGTTAGTCTCCATATTTGGGGACTACCCCAGTCCCCACCAAATCTGTCCCCTGTGTAGACCGGGCCTTTGGACGAACATAAAAAGCACAGTAGGTCCACAACTCCAGAAGACTTCTTTAGTTCTGCTGAACTGATATCTCTACAAATTCATATTTTCTCTACCAAATTTTAATATTATTATTTTTACTTGATTCGAATCCAGATATTTAGTTAAGGATTAATACAAATCTTACTATTAGTTAATTTAAGTGTTCAGTTTGTTTAGTTCGTTATATGGAAGAAAAAAATATTTAGTTGTTTAAATATTATGTCTGACTGAGGTGGAAAAGTCTTGTCTTTTTTATTTAGTTTTATAGTTCTCAATTTTTAATTGTCTAATGTTTTTAGAAGGTTAATTTAATTTTTTAGATGATGTGTATATATATATATAAAATAAAAATTCCTCACCTTTAACTATTTTCCTTTTTATTTAACTTTTCCCCTATCCATTTGTGGTTTCATTGTATGTGCCAATAGACACTGAATGGAAAATAATACGTTCCAGACTCTGAAAGAACCAACGGTATTGTTTATTTATTTTTACTAATCAGATTATTTGAACGACATTAATAATTTCAATTTTCTATTTGTTCGTGAAATTTTGTCGATGAATGAATCAAGGTAATATTAACAACAACAAATTTCATTTCCTAAATAAGATCAGTCGATATCTTTTTTTTAATAAGATCCATCGATATCTAATTGAATAAACATTCCTATTATATTTCTCTTTCTTTCCCTTCTTCGGTTTCTCCGTTTTGGCAGGCACAGCGAATTCCCACCAACAGAGAAGTCCCTAAAAAAAAAAAGAATTACTGACCCTCCATCCCTCGGTTTTTTTTCTTAAGAGGGGTTTATTTCCCTGACAAACTCCTGAATGGAGTTCTCGGGGAATGTTATTCATGTCTGAGGTTGAGCACAAAAATGCTGTGCGAAAGAAAATGCTTGAAATTGAGCGTTTTCAGTGAAAAGTCGACGAAAATCCGACACGCTCTGTCACAAGAGAATTTTTGCCTCGGCTCGGCTTCTTCCAAAAACCGCTCAGATTTCAGCATTTTTGTGCTAATTTATTCACTCAGATATTATACGTGACTCCACAGGTACTATCGCCGATGGTTGTGTGTTGGTTCTAAAAAATGTAAAATATTTTATCATTATCATATGATACCATATGTTTGGATTTTTTTTGACTTACTAATGTGTTATTTTATTAGGTTGAAGTGGATGATACTGGGGATGGCGAAAAATTTCTTAAGGCTACTAATGAGAATATGGTCAAAGTGTTCAAGAAAAATGGCAAAACTTCGTCAACTTGACAATATAATCTCTATATGTATTCAAATGTGTGATTTGATATTGTTTACATGTAATGCATTGCTTTAATGTTCCTTGAGATTGTTGTAATATATTGTGTTGTGTTATCTGAGACTAAAGTTTTTAAAATTCTGCGACCATTTTAATTGTTATCATTTTTTGCCAAAAAAACTTATGCCAAATGAGTTTTTAATATATCGTGTTGTGTTATTTTAATTCTCGCCAAAATGTGGCCCAAAATACTATACAATAAGGCATTTTTCTTTAACCCACAATAAACAAAATTTTTTAAAGTTTCTGCAGTAGGTTCTCAATTTTTTGCCAAGCTGGACCCATTATTATAGATTTTAATTGCTCAATAACACATATTACCTATATACTATATATGTAAAAGTTAAAAAATTAATAAAATCTGAGATTTAATGAGTCAAAAATTTGAGATTAAAATTTAGGATGTAAAAAATTATTTAAAAAACTATTATTACAAATTAAATTAGGAAGTATCGTTTGGCCTCAAATTTAATTAGAATGTAAAAAAAAGTAAGTAAGTCAGTTAAAAAAAAGGCAGAGTTATTACCTAAATAAATTAGCACAAAAATGCTGAAATCCGAGCGGTTTTTGGAAGAAGCCAAGCCGAGGGACGAGCCGAGGCGAAAATTCTCTTGCGACAGAGCGTGTCGGATTTTTGTCGGCTTTTCACTAAAAATGCTCAGTTTCAAGCGTTTTCTTGCGCACAAAAATGCTCAAAATTGAGCGTTTTTGTACTCAACCCCAGACAGGGATAACATTCCCCGAGAACCCCATTCAGGAGTTTGTCAGGGAAATAAACCCCTCTTAGGAAAAAAACCCCATCCCTCTCTCCCACCATTTCCTCCCATGTCAGGCACCTGTCCTCGATGTTCCCTAGGTCGAAAGTTACTTTCGATCTGGGTTTCTCTCTCTTTCAATAGTAACACCATTTTGATAATAAATTAGTACTGTTGCACCATATTGATAAAAAAATTTGGGTCACTTTTTGCACTCGCCCCCCGATCTCCTCACTTTCCCTCTATCTCACTTCTATTTTTTTTATTACTAAAAAGTCAATTCTATTTAGCCTTATCTATCTTAAATTCTCCAATTCTAAATCAATTCTTAATTTATTTTTAAAAAATATCAAATATTTATTTGTTCATAAAATTTATTTAAATAACTTGTCTACTATAAATGATACTTGTTCTACTTGAACAACATTTCAACTTAAAAAGATAAATTTTATATATAATATGAATAAATTATTTCATCCAGCAATATTCACTATCACAAATCAAATATTTAAAATTGTATTGCAAACAAGAAGGATTATTTTTTCAAATTAATTATTTTATTGTCCAATTTAAAATGGCTATCTACAATATTGAATCCAAATTTATATCATTTTTGATATATACAATTTAGAATCCGGACTCACTCGACCGAATAATTTAGATTCGATGTACGTAAAATTTTAAAATATGGTAACATCATTTAAATAAATTTTATGAATAAATAAACATGTAATATTTTTTAAAATAAATTAAGAATTGATTAAAATTGTAGAATTTAAGAAAGACAAGGTAAATGGAATTAACTTTTTAATAAATACACAAAAAATAATAAAGTGGGGGTAGAAGAGAGAAGGGGGGAAGTGAGGAGAGAGAGCGCGTGAGGGTGGGGAATTATCAAGAAACTATGCGAGTCAATCTGGTTACAAGACTTCCGTGAGGTTCTCTCTATCTCTCAACTCTCGACTAAACACAAAAGACCTAGGCATAGATCGTTATATATAGGAGATTACTACTCTATTCTAAATAGAAATAGTAGTACTAATTTGTCTAATAGACAAAATTTAGACAAACCCTAACCCTTTTGTAAGGTATTGAGATATTGCGCCCAATAAAAAAATCACTCTTGGCAATATTTCGCAAATGACCCAATGTCACGTAACTGTTGCTAATTTTGAATTATATTTGTTCCTAGAATTGTTCCCTCCACGGCCGTCATATTGTCGTCTCACGATTGTTCTGATTGTGGTCTCGACCTCTCCATTCCATTATATTCCTAAGCATTTTTCCAAATCATATGAAGAAAATTGTCCGAGTCGAAGAAATAATGCTTGAATGTCCACCTTCACACAAAATTTAACAAAGAAAAACCTTGCATTCTGTTTTGTGAGTTTCTCATGGACGAAAGAATCGCCACGATGGCCTTCGTGAAGAAATATGTTCGTAGGTCCTGGTTGCTCCAGTGCTGAGAAGGATAGGCACCGGTGGCGGAACCGATTGAGAAGTGGAGGTTGAGGTTGAAGTGGAAATAACTTTAGTAGAGAGAGTATTTTTTGTTGAAAAATAAATTATTACACGACATTGTCAATGTTTGAACCTTAAAACTCTTATATATTTATAAGGTCTAGTGCCATTGGACTACAAGCCTTTTTGCAGCTGAGAGAAAATCTGCACATCCTAATCCGAGATCAGTGTATAATTAAATGTTATACTAGCTCCTCCCAATTTTTGTGTGTGGAAAAGCTCCTCCCAATTAGAGCTTATTTTAATATTAATTAATCACTTTTTTTGAGAGATTAATATTAAGTAATGACGGATGCCCCGTTTTGTCAATATTCCGTTTCCTCTCCTCCCAATTACAACTTTCTCCGGAAGAAATAGGAGAAACACAACTCTCCAAGATGAGATTTTAAGTGTGGTGTCTTGTCCTTGTTGGAGAATTGGTTTATTAACCAAGGAAAAGATGGGCCAATACAAATGAGTGTATTGGGCTTTGGCCCAAGTATTTAATTAGAGGGAGAATTCTAATTAAATATAATAACTAAGTTATTAGTGGGCAACTTTGAGCTAATTTAATTGGAGGTCACACCAATTGATTTTGGGTGTTTGTGAGATCAATACGAAGCTCGCTGATAGAGCTTCGTAACGATATATAACACTTGCGAAAATCCAATTCTCGAGGTAAATGTAAATTGGCTTTAAAGTGGTATGGTTGTTATTAAAATAAGCACAATCCCACATTGGTTAGCGCATCATGCTGAGACAAGTTTATAAGGGATTAGAAGTCTAGCATGGGTAAACTGGTGGAGAAGGGAGAGGCTTCTTGCACCGTACATCCGTCCGTCCGGCTCGGCTCGGCACGCACGCACGCGCACGCGCGCCCCGCCCCGCCCCGTCTCAGACAGGGCTCAGGCTCGGGTGCGGGTGCGGGTGCGGGTGCGGGGTGCGGGAATTGTTCCAGGTTCCAGGGCCTTTTTTAGAACTAGGCCGGACTTGTTGTAGCGATCCTATGCCCAAAAAGTCCTCTGGGCTTCTTGGACTTCTGTTTGGACAAGCCCACACTCTGGAACCTTCTTCTCCTTCCAGGTGGCTTTGAATTTAAATCTCGAATTTAAAATTCATGCCAATAAATGGGATATCAGCCTAATGAATATGGGGGTTTTATGGGTCTTGTAACAGCCCGTTTAATGGGTGGGTTAATGGCCCTATTAAATCCGAATTTGGCTGTTGGAGGTCCAAGGCTGCCTATAAAAGGAGCCCACCTCTTCATTCCAAATCACCCCAGCTCTTCATCTCTTCAGAGCTCTCTACTTCTCCCTCCTTAGCATAGCATTTCTCACTTTCATTGTGTCAAAGTTCTAAGGCTACGAAAGGTTCGAAAGGTGTGCTATAGTGCTTCCTATAGTACTCGTGGTTGGGCGTTGTACCTTGGGAGCTCTATTACCCACGGAGGCCTGAAGCATATAGGCGGGTAATAAGAGTTTAAGGACACACGGTTAAACTGTGGCCTCGTCCAGGATTCAATCCGGAGTCCTAACTTGAAGACGAAGGTGTTACACACTTACCTACAAGTGTGATCGTGAGCATCCTCTAAACTCCTCTCTTTATATGCTTACGACTTATATTTACATGCTCATACCATAATTTACTAATATTTGTTCCAACAATCTTAAACTCTTATTTCCACGTGATATTAGTAAATTATATTTTTCAAGCATATTTGTTGTCGAGGACTATCTAAAGTATGGAAAATTAAACTCGCAATTTTTATTGGGTTGTTCTAATCGTACTACTTAGGTTGTAAACGTGGGCTTGGCCCATTATTGCATACTAATTTTTCAACGCGTTGGATTTTTTGTTGAACCCAAACCGATTACTCACTAAAGGTTATTTGGTGATCTATAGATCATGGCTGATAACAACTCTCCCCCACACGAGATCAACAACTCCGGTGCGACGAACACCACGAATGACAACTTGAACGAGGAGGTTCCTGTTGTGAAGTCTAGCGGCGCTGAGGCCGTGATGCCGGGTCATAGACACCCAATGCCACTGCCGTACTCTTATCTTGAGAAACTGGAAAAGTTCAAGAGTGGAAATTTCAAGAGATGGCAACAAAAAATATTGTTCTACTTGACCGCCTTGAACTTTAGCCGGTATGTCAAGAAGGAGAAACCCAAAGAGAATGTGAGTGATTCGCATCAAACCGCGATCCACAACGCATGGATACATGAAGATTACTTATGTCGCAACTATATATTGGGTTCTCTCGACGATTCGCTTTACGGCGTGTACTATACCAAAGAAATGTCTAAGGATCTTTGGGAATCGTTGGAGCACAAATATAAAGTTGACGACGCCTGTGCAAAGAAATTTGTGGCCGGGCACTTCCACGACTATCGGATGGTCGATGGAAAGAGTGTTGTGGAACAATGCGAAGAGTTGCAATTGATCTTTCATGATCTTACAACGGAGGAAATGGCCATCAATGATGCCCTCCAAGTGGCGATGGTAATTGAGAAATTACCACCATCTTGGAAGGACTTCAAGATGTACCTCAATCACAAGAGGAAGAAGATGACTCTCGAGGACCTTATCCGAAGGTTGCGCATCGAGCAAGACAACCGAAAGGTTGATAAGAAACCAAGTGGCATGGTTGCTAAGGCCAATGTGGTCGAGACCGGGGGGAGCTCCCGTGGGAATAAGCGGAAACGCTCAAATGATTCCAAGGGAGATGCTCAGAACAAGAGCTTTACTGGCGCCTGCTTTATTTGTAACAAGACCGGCCATCATGCCAAAGATTACTACAAACGTCTAGCCGCGGAAGGCAAGAAGACGGCAGGACCAAGCAAGAGCAAGAAGAAGAAGCCCGCCAATGCTAACATTGCAGAGGCTAGCTTGAGCTCCGACCTCGATGAGATGCACCTCACGGCCGTTGTGTCCGAGGTGAACCTCGTGGGTGGGAACTCGAAGGAATGGTGGGTGGACACAGGGGTTACCCGCCATATTTGTGCCAACAAATGGATGTTCAAGACCTATCAACCGGTCGATGATGAGAACTGCTACATGGGAAATTCCGCAGTCTCGAAGGTTGAAGGCAAAGGGACGTTCATGCTGAAGATGACCTCAGGCAAGGAGCTCACCTTGACCGATGTGCTGCATGTGCCTGAGATCCGGAAGAATCTCATCTCCGGAGTGGTGCTCAATAAGAGGGGCTTTCGGCTCGTGTTTGAGTCTGACAAGGTCATCATGTCCAAGGGAGGGATGTTCGTTGGCAAGGGCTACTTGACCAACAATCTTTTTAAGATGAGTGTAATGACTTTAGCTCCCAAGGCAAAGTCTAATGATAAGATTGATGTGGGTGCCGCCAATAAGGCTAGCACGAGCAATGATGTAATGAATATTTCCGAGAAGGCTAATAAGAAAGTAAAGGTTGCTTATTCTCGCGCGTCGTTATATTTATGGCATGGTAGACTAGGTCATGTGAATTATAAGTCTTTGCAAAGGCTAATATCACTTAACCTACTACCGAAATTCAACATCGATCAGAAACATAAGTGCGAGACTTGTGTTGAGGCCAAATACGCCAAAACATCTTCCCACTCGATTGAACGAAGTACGAAACCATTGGATTTAATCCACACCGATGTATGTGATTTAAAATACGTACAAACGCATGGCGGTAAAAATTATTTTATAACTTTTATCGACGATTGTACAAGGTATTACTATGTCTACTTGATGAGAAGTAAAGACGAAGCAATAGACATGTTCATTCACTATAAGAATGAAGTTGAGAACCAACTTGGCAAGAAGATTAAAAATCTTCGAAGTGACCGAGGTGGTGAATATGAATCTCCATTTGCACAAGTTTGTGCCGAGAATGGAATCGTTCATCAGACCACGGCGCCTTATTCTCCCGAGCAAAATGGAATTGCGGAAAGGAAGAATAGGACGCTTAAGGAAATGATGAATGCGATGCTTATTAGTTCTGGATTACCAAGGAATCTGTGGGGGGGGGGGGGGGGAAGCTGTGCTTTCAGTCAACTATGTGCTCAACAGGGTACCACACAAAAAGTTGGATAAAACACCATACGAATTATGAAAAGGTCATGCGCCTAGCTATAAATTCCTAAGGTTTTGGGGATGTCTTGCTAAGGTTCCGATCCCACCTCCTAAAAGGACAAGGATAGGACCCAAGACGGTGGATTGTGTGTTTATCGGTTATGCACAAGATAGTGTTGCATATCGATTTTTGGTACACAAGTCAGATAACTCTGATGTCCACGTAAATACTATCATTGAAGATAGGGATGCTTCATTCTTCGAAAAAATCTTTCCTCACAAAGCTCAAACTGGAGTTGACCGTCAAGTTGGCCATAGTGGAAGCAATGTGGGGGGAGAGGAACCTGAAGATGAAGTTGAAGAGCCTAGACGTGGGAAACGGGCTAGAAAAGAAAAGTCCTTCGGATCAGATTTCCTAACATATCTGTTAGAAAAGGATCCTGTAACCTACAAAGAAGCAATGTCTTCTACAGACTCTGCTCTTTGGAAGGAAGCGGTGAATAGTGAGATAGAGTCTATCTTACATAATCACACTTGGGAACTAGTAGATCTACCTCCGGGTAGTAAACCACTAGGCCATAAGTGGATCTTCAAAAAGAAGATGAAGCCTGATGGTACAGTGGATAAGTACAAGGCAAGACTTGTTGTTAAAGGCTACAAGCAAACTGAGGGTGTTGATTATTTTAACACATATGCTCCTGTCTCCAGAAAAATGTCTATTAGGTTAGTCATAGCCTTGGCGGCTTTGTTTAACCTAGAGATCCATCAAATGGATGTGAAGACGGCCTTCCTTAATGGAGATTTGGAAGAGGAGATTTACATGGAACAACCCGAAGGGTTTGTGGTTCCAGGCAAGGAACATAAGGTGTGTAAACTTGTAAAATCCTTGTATGGACTAAAACAAGCACCTAAACAATGGCACGAAAAATTTGATAGTGTAATGCTATCTAACGGATTTCAGATAAACCAATGTGATAAATGTGTCTACGTGAAAGGAGATGATAACGACTATGTGATAGTTTGTCTCTACGTAGATGACATGTTGATCGTGGGTAATAATGATAATATCAAAATTACCAAGAGAATGTTGTCGCAAAATTTTGACATGAAAGACTTGGGACAAGCTGATGTAATACTTGGAATAAAAATTACCAAGACTTCAGAAGGTTACGCGCTTTCCCAAGGTCACTATGTCGAAAAGATACTTGACAAATTCGATAAGGATAGCAATGTAATTGCAAGAACTCCTATGGAAGTGGTGTCAAGTCTCTGCAAGAATCGTGGAGAGAGTGTGAGACAACTAGATTATTCTAGAGTTATAGACAGTCTAATGTATCTCATGGACTGTACTAGATCAGATATTGCAAACTCGGTAAACAGATTATCGAGATATACGAGTAATCCCAATCATGAATATTGAAAAGCGATAGTTAGAGTCCTTAGATACCTAAGGTACACTACTAACTATGGATTACACTATACGAGACATCCCGCCGTTCTAGAAGGGTATTCAGATGCGAACAGGATCTCGGACTCCAAGAATATAAAATCCACAAGCGGATACGTATTTACAATTGGAGGAGCAGCGGTCTCGTGGAGATCATACAAACAAACTTGCATTGCTAGATCAACTATGGAATCAAAATTCATAGCGTTGGATCTAGCAGCTGAAGAGGCGGATTGGCTCCGAAGTTTCCTGGAGGACATCCCGATGTGGTCAAAACCAATGCCTCCCATTAGCGTGCACTGTGATAGTCAATCAGCTATTTGAAGAGCACAAAACAATGTGTATAATGGAAAGTCTTGACACATACGTCATAGACATAAATCTGTGAGAACGTTATTGAGAACGGGTGTGATATCTTTAGACTTTATAAAGTCAAAAGAGAATATCGCAGATCCATTAACTAAGGGTTTAACGAGAGACCTAGTTGAGGTATCATCGAGGGGAATGGGATTAAACCCCACGAAATGACCTAAACTCATGATGGCAACCCAACCTGGATCGTAAATCCCGATCTGCAGGTTCAAAGGGACAACCAAATTGTGAAGCTAGGGTCGAACAAAGCACTCAGGATATTGAGTTCCTTACCTATTCCTATGATGAAAGAGTGATAGACCTGTCCATGTGAAGGTTAAGCTTTAAGCTTTTAATGATCCTTATACTTCAAGTATATATAAGTGGGGTATGGCAGGATACTCCTTATAAGAGATCACCTATGTCGAATGTGAAGGGGCCACTTCTATGAGATGAGTTAAGGGCTAAATCTCTAGAGCATTCGATGAAGTTTCTAAGGCAGTCCAGGGCCAAAATGGACAACAATGAAAGAACCAAGTAGTGGTGTGAGAAGGAGTTGTGTGAGTACCTTTGTCTTGGTATACATAAAATGCCGAACAGTTCAAGGCATCGCATCCACTGGTTGGCAAGTATATCCGAAGGTATTTCACCAAGGAAGGTTCAAGGCTTTCAACCACCTTTCCTGATGCAACAAATTCTCACAGAACTCCATGTTGCATGTAGCATTGGTAGGCTCATGTCATATATGCCATTTTGCATTCATGTGGGGGATTGTTGGAGAATTGGTTTATTAACCAAGGAAGAGATGGCCCAATACAAGTGAGTGTATTGGGCTTTGGCCCAAGTATTTAATTAGAGGGAGAATTCTAATTAAATATAATAACTAAGTTATTAGTGGGCAACTTTGAGCTAATTTAATTAGAGGTCACACCAATTGATTTTGGGTGTTTGTGAGATCAATACGAAGCTCGTTGATAGAGCTTCGTAACGATATATAACACTTGTGAAAATCCAATTCTCGGGGTGAATGTAAATTGGCTTTAAAGTGGTATGGTTGTTATTAAAATAAGCACAATCCCACATTGGTTATACATTGGTTAGCGCACCATGCTGAGACAAGTTTATAAGGGATTAGAAGTCTAGCATGGGTAAACTGGTGGAGAAGGGAGAGACTTCTCGTGCCGTCCGTCTGTCCGTCCGTCCGGCTCGGCTCGGCTCGGCACGCACGCACGCGCACGCGCACCCTGCCCCGGACCGGACCGGGCCGAGCTCGGGCTCGGGCTCGGGCTCGGGCTCGGGCTCGGGCTCGGGCTCGGGCTCGGGCTCGGGCTCGGGCTCGGGTGCGGGTGCGGGTTGCGGGTTTGTGGGAATTATTCCAGGTTCCAGGGCCTTATCTTTTTAGAACTGGGCCGGACTTGTTGTAGCGATCCTAGGCCCAAAAAGTCCTCTGGGCTTCTTGGACTTCTGTTTGGACAAGTCCACACTCTGGAACCTTCTTCTCCTTCCAGGTGGCTTTGAATTTAAATCTCGAATTTAAAATTCATGCCAATAAATGGGATAACAGCCTAATGAATATGAGGGTTTTATGGGTCTTGTAACAGCCCGTTTAATGGGTGGGTTAATGGCCCTATTAAATCCGAATTTGGCTGTTGGAGGTCCAAGGCTGCCTATAAAAGGAGCCCACCTCCTTCATTCCAAATCACCCTAGCTCTTCATCTCTTCAGAGCTCTCTACTTCTCCCTCCTTAGTATAGCATTTCTCATTTTCATTGTGTCGGAGTTCTAAGGCTACGAAAGGTTCGAAAGGTGTGCTATAGTGCTTCCTATAGTACTCGTGGTTGGGCGTTGTACCTTGGGAGCTCTATTAACCACGGAGGCCTGAAGCATATAGCGGGTAATAAGAGTTTAAGGGCACACGGTTAAATTATGGCCTCGTCCAGGATTCAATCCGAAGTCCTAACTTGAAGACGAAGGTGTTACACACTTACCTACAAGTGTGATCGTGAGCATCCTCTAAACTCCTCTCTTTATATGCTTACGACTTATATTTACATGCTCATACCATAATTTACTAATATTTGTTCCAACAGTCCTATGTTCAGGATCTTGAATTTTTATTGAGGAGTTGTCCGAAGATATGATTTTTTTGTCTTATTTAATCGTTTTAGCTGCTTCACTTTCGAGTCATGAAGAACAAGAACCACCAATGTCCAAATTGGTGTCCAGCTCCAACATGTGCAGAAATCTGCAGTGAAACTGTATCAGCATGATGATCATCATGCTAAAATTACTATTCTATTTTTCAAATAGAATATTTGGCCCATCTGTTATTGAAATCCGTGGCAGTTGTCCTTAGTCATCTGGTTAAGCCATTATAGATGATTAAAAACTTGCACTTGTTGTAATGGTCGTTTTTTTAGTTTTTGATAAGTAGAATTTTTACACTCTGAGCCCGGCATGCACTCGGTATTCAGTATCGGTATGGGATTGTTGTAATTTGGTATTACATGAATCTCGATCCCGAATTTAGTTCGATATTCAGTATAATACCGAATTGTATTAGGGATCGGGATCGGTACACAATTTTTTTTGAATTTTGGTATAAGAGATATTGGATATTCGGGATTGGAATAAGAGACATCACAAAAGTAAGATTTGGTCCTCACTTTTTAAGGTCAACAGCGAGTACTTCTTTCTCAAAATAAGCAAGTACTCGTGTGAAAGGTCGATGTGTCCGAACAGCAAGTACATCACTTTCCCTATGGAAAAAAGGAAGAACAGAAAGTACTTTTTGTTTCAGAATATCTGGTTTAGTTGGAGTATTGGACCTCTTCCAAAAAGTTGTAATAATAGACTAGCGAGATATTCCAACCTTATCTACCTCTGTTAAATTTTGAAACATGCTACACGACAAATACGATTATTTTATAGCTCTTATTTGAACTATTGCAATTGGAAAATTAATATATAGCCTCTGTTCCACATCACAACATTTAATTTCAGCATGGTGACCTTTTCTTCGGAAGTAAAATTTTATTATTAAAACTCCCTGCATACAGGATGGCACCAGTAAGCAACTAATCGATGACCGAAGAAGCTCTCTAAATTTTGCAATAATTGGGCAAATTTTTAACTTATATGTTCCAGGAAAAAAAAATCAGACATTGAACCCACACAACCAAAAATGAAAACAATTTAATTAAATTGACCAACTAACTAAAATTCTTAGCTCTAAAGAAAGAGAGAGAATTTTGTTAACTCTCATCAATCAAAACCAGGCTCTCCACATGAGCAACGACCCTCAACCAACGTGATTTTCTTCTTCCTGTCGCAAGCTCTTTGGTTCTCCCAGTCTCAGGATCGTAAGACACCAATCTCTTGAAGCGGTTCACCACAAGTATATCCTCGTTCTTCCTGGACCCAACTATCCTGCTCATTGTCTACCCATCTCGATATTAAACTTGTTCGACCATGAACATGCATCTCCGGCATCTCCGTACTCTTCCATTATCCAAATTCGATGCACATTTCCAGGGTTCCAATCAACCATAGCCAAACAACCATTGTACACAAATCCGGTACGTATGCCAAAAAAATCGACAGGTATTACCTTGACATCCACAAAATCATGTCTAGGATCAAACTAAACCATAATCGTCCTCAACCAGAAGGGCTGGCCTTCCCATTCTTCGCTGATGGTGCAATCCGCGAAGCAGTGAACGATGTCGTTGTAAACGCACTGCGTAAATCTGTTATTCATGCAACAGATATTGAACTGAATTCTCCGCTAACATTAACGCTCTTCCATGAGCTTCTCTTAAAGAGAATAAACTCTGCTCCCTTAACATCCATCCTAAGAAGTGTGAAGTCTTTAGCAGTGGAGTCAAACCCGAATCCGAGTGCGAACCAGGTCTCCTTGTCATCGTATTGGGAAGTCATACTAATCTCCCGGCACTTGCTAAGGCACGGGTTCCACAAAACAATATTTCTTGCAAGGAGGAGAGGGGCCCTGAACAAACATACCAATCCATTGCAAGACGCGAGCACCTCAAGATTATTGAACCGGGTCTTGTAGGGTGGTGGTTTCAGGGTTCGGTACTCGGACAACGCCTCGTCATCAACGTGTAGAGCGGCGGTTCAACCACGAGTAAAAGAATCGTCTCTTTCAATCTGGAGGATGAGGTTCGGTTCGGCCTGCGAGGGATTGAACCAGGGATCGGTGATGAGGGCGTTGCATGATCTCGACAAGCATCTGAACCGGATCAGGTATTTGGTTGGCAGGAGACTTAGGGTTTGGATCACCAAGTCCCACGGGATATAACTATTATACGGGGGCATTCTTTTACTTTTAGTAATTCCTTCTATTGCTTCTTAACGGATCAGAAGTAAAATAATATATACACGCACACACGTTTTGAAGAGGGCAAAACTAGGGCTGAAAAAAGCGAATGAGAAAATTTAGGAGATCAAATGTTTTTATGTTTCCTCCAGCTTACTTCTTCGCGGAATCGGGAATTAAAACAGGGATTTGTATTCGGAGATCGCCCTGTTGTTATACGGAGGTGTAACTGACACCAGTTAAAAAAATGGGGAAAATATTTGGAAATCAATAATGTTTAACGTAATGTACTAGCATTTCTAGACTTCATTAAATTAATATCTCAATTTTAAAAAATCAAATTTATTAATTAATGTAATCAATTTTCTTCTCAAATGCCAAATAGAATAACCAAATATTTGTCCCTCGTTTTTAAATTCCAAAATCACCATAAGATATGCTAACTTTATGCGCATTTAAAAAAATCCCACCGGCCCAATCAAATAACAAAAAAAATATATATATATATATATATAAGTCTACTCTATTAGAAAAGATTAACACAATAAATTTTTTGATAATTAATTGGCCAATGTTCTAAATGGACATCAAAATCCAGTAACTGCTGAGCCAAACAAGTATTGATTCTTTACACAGAAGGTAGAGAAGGAAAGGTTTACAAATAAAAAGACTTCAATAATCAAATAACAATCAACTTTTATAGACCTAAAGTATGAACGATGAATGCAAAAAAGACAAGCTCAAGGATAGTGCCATCTTAATATTCTCTAAGAACAGGAAATGTAAACGAACTCTAGTAAATGGGTTTTATCTCAAAGCTGATTAATAAAGTTACTTGAGAAGAAAATTCCAACCTTAACAAGCAACCTTTAAGGATTCTGAAAAGCTGGCTTCTTCGCCCATTCACCATTTCCATTCGGAGCTTTTGAAATATTTGCTTGTAGATTTTCAAGACATACTTGGGCCTGACATCAGCATGTATCAAATGTTACTGTAAAAATACAGCATCAAGGAATTGTAAAAATAGTGAAGATAAAACTCAGATATCACCTGAACCTCTCCAACATTATCTGGAATTTCTTTGAGAAACCGCGACGGTTGAAGCATCTGATGAATTAATTATATTTATAAACTGACACGGATGGAATAAACAGTTGCAAGAGACTTTTGAGAATTAAACCTGCCAACTTAGACATAACTAGAGGCAGCTCAAAGTGATTATATTGAGATAGAACCTGATGGATAGTGGTCAAAGTTACAGAATTTTCATTGTCATGTCTCCGAGAACGGAAATTTTCTCTCTCTCGTTCTGTTATGTAATCGACAAAATCTTTTAGCAACTTTTTGCAGCCTTTTTCTTCTTCGGCATAACCTGTTTGTCCTCTGTCAGGAGATTGACTGGACAAAAAGTCGGATACATCATCCAGCAAGCATTGAAGAACCTGCAAGGTTGCCACCAACATAATCACAAATAAGAAAGAGAATTAAGTTAACACAAAAATAAAAACAGATAGAATGCAAAGCGTTTTATGATTTCGAATACCAGAAGGTTGACTACACGGACTACTATCCCGACTAATATAACTACAGGTTTTATACGAGAATACAGTATGTCAGTATTAAGAAACATTCACTTCATTCTTACAAGTAATTTCTACCATCTTGTTTACTTGTACAAATTGAATCATTTTTCGCAGATGCCATAAAACATTGCTCAATATGCATGAAGTAAATGCATTTAACAAGACTGACAAAAAAGCCAAGTTACCACGAAATCAAGTAGTTGCAGATCTATGTCATTGTGTTCAAGCTGCTATAAGCTACTTACAGATCTCATGTCATTATCTTCATTCGGGTTTTTGCTATTTCTGAAATTTAATTATGCAAGTAGATGTCAGAAGCAAAAGAGTACGAACAAAAGGAACAAGGCCTCTCAGTGACTGTAAGTGAAAATTCCCTCCCAACATTAGCTTCTCAAGTTGGCAAAGATTGTATATCCAATCATGAAGAGACGAGTTCAAATAATTGTGCGATGAGTCAAGATCTCTCAGTGATGTTAGATTTTGCACGAAAACAGGAAGGGGCCCACTTACCCCATTATCACTGACTAATATTCAAGGAGACCAAAGAGTGAAAGATGTCAAGAAATGAATTTAAAAAAATTGAAATACCTTTGTTATGAGAAATGTCAAGAATCTGACGAATTCACGCCCTTCTATATGCAACTCCTTGAGAGATGAGGAGAGAGTGCACTTATTTATTGAGCCCAGTTAGAAGTCTCATCATTCGTATCTAAGTGCTTCAACATAGAAAGTCCAGAAAGCCAGTGTAGATTTTCATGGCCAGTGAAGTTGTGACAGATAACTCCAGCCCAATCGCAACAATTTTCCCCACCAACCCAGGATGCGAGTCCGTTGTTTTTGGTTGCTAAGAAAAACCACAACTAAGGAATATAATGGAACCTCAGAAATCTGGTGTGGATGGACTAAATTTGTAATGGTCTACTGCCTGATTTATATGGGGATGGGGTGCTTGTAAATCGTTTCCAACATCTACTTGGTGACTTAGCTTGGTTGATTCTTCCACGATTTTAATTGGTCGAGTTGGCTCTCGTCATCAAGATTTCCAGACCGATGAAGAAGAGATGGTTCATGATCTCTAAGCGTAGTTGGAATGGTCGTTGATGTTGATTGGTGACCTTTCTTATCTATCGCTATATAAAATATTTGAATTCAAATTTTACGAATACCTCTAAATAGGATCTGACATCACTTACTCTAAAGTATGTAATCATACTAATGGGAGTTGGTTCTAACCATAATAGTTAATGAAATATTTGCAAATTAATTTTTTCCCCAAAATCACTCCATGGGTGAATTTTTGTAAAAAAAAAATAACATTATTATTTTTACTCTCTCTCTCACGTTTTCCAATAGTATTGATTTCGTTAATGAATCTTGAACACAAAATTTCATTAAAGTGAAACAAAAGCTTGCTTCACTTATATATCAATTCTCTATCGAAACGTAAACCATATTTTTTTTAAAAGGAAACCCTTAGGCCGGTGTTTTTGTCTTTCTTTCTCATGTTTCTATGCGTTGGCAGAGGGAAACTTCCATTTTTTCCATGGACCGCGCAGATATTTCCTCGACTGACTTAGCTTGATTGATTTTTTTTTTGGGTTTTCATTAGTGAATTAATTCATGCAACAGATAATAGAGAGCTACTAACCACCATGCAAAGCACAGCGAAGGGCAAGAAGAAACCTCTCAAATTTAAGATTTTGTAGTAAATTTAAGTAGACTATTTGAACAAAGCTCTATGTGGCATGCCCTGCCAATGGACTGAATAGTTGCACTGGCACAGGATCAGCAAGAAATTTGGACACCCTGATGTTTCTTAATGATTTTTCGTGGAGTGTGAAAAATCAGAAAATTTTATGTACTATGTAATTCAAGATAAAGCAATAAATTTTGATTACATGTTCCCACCCTTAGAATCGACCAATATAATTACTCGTCAATTGAATTAGGTTTCTAATCAAACTCCTTCTTAAAAAAAAGAATTAACCTATTCCGTGGAGGCCAGTTCGAACTCCCCGTATCTACTTCCAAATAAGTCAATAAGCACATGAATATGAAATAAAAATTGATACAAACAAAAAATTACTCAAGGAAAAGAACAACCGACATTGAGTTACTACTCTATGTTGGAGGAGGAGAAAGCTGTCTACATTGACGAGGACAAATGTTCAAGCATAACATTGCATGACGATAAAAACAACCATGAAAACAATGTTCAATACAGTTATCTAAAGAAGTAAAAGCATCACTACTTGGAAGAGCCAACCAGATGAACAGCAATATCATCGCAGCAACCATAAGAAATCTTCTTTTTTCCATCGCCATCTTCAGTTATTTCCTTCGGTGATATTGAAATTTACGTATCAGTTATTATTTTGGTGATTCTTGAAATTTACGTATTTATGTGGAATACTACGTTTTAGGTTTTTCAGATTCTCGAGTCTGATTTTTTTAGTCCTAATTTATTTTCCTATTGTGGCCACCCATAGATTATTTCAATGCTTTTAAATTCTGATTTCGAACAGAAAAACTTCCTCAAATATGGCTTATATATGGGATTTCTAATATATGGATAGTCCGTTTTAGGGTTTTTTTTAATCAATTGTACTTCCAAATGAAGGGACGTAATTTTGTTATCTACTAATATAGGAATGATTCTAATTTGTTTCCTATTATGACCGCCCGCGATTATTTCAATCCCTTGCGTCGGACAAAAAATCTTCCTCAAAATATGGCTAAACCATATGGGGATTTAGTTAATGATGGAAATAAAAGCTCATACTTGGTGGTGCCCTCTAAAGAATAAATTTGTGCAACCCAACAATAACACATTCCCATGGTCAACCCTAAACCCTAGACGCTCACCGGATCGCCGGTCGGAGGCGAGGAAGGGCGAGGTGGTGGACGAAGTGACGACGGGGCGAACCAAGCGAAGCGAAGCGCTGGGCGAGGCGGTTGAGGAGAGAGTTTCCTGAGAGCCAGCGAGGCGGCCATTTCCTTTAATCGAAGCGGAGTCGAGGAAAAGGGTTTTCGACTTTCCCCCGTCCTTATGGACTCTCTGTTGTTTTTAGGAAAATTTCAGTTTAGTCCAGGTGGTTTCACAAATATGTATTTATTAGTTATTAACGTTAATTATTTCGTGCGACGTTATAGTTGCAAGTCTGGTAAAATTCTAGCAATAAAATTTAATATAAAAAATTAAGGCAAAAAAGAAATTCTGAGTTGAGAGGCTAATCACATTTTTATGAACTAAAACAAGGTTGGCTCCATATGTATTGTACTCATCTTAAAAAAAATTATATTTACCATTTTTTTAAACTTCATTTGAATAGGTATTCCATTACAGAATATGTTTTTCTATATTTCGATTTTTTTAGCTATAAAATATGCAATTAATATGAAAATTAATCTAATATTTTTTCTCCTCTTGAGAGGCTAATCATATTTTTCATTTTATTTAGGTTATCATTATTTTGATTGGCCTCCCAAAGGTTGTATTTCTGTATGGTTGATGACTCAAGTCAGTTTGTTGAAAATGTCCTCGTAGACACATCCGATGAGAAAGTTTTTTCCTTTTTTCAATCTTACTAATTATATTCGAAATAATTAACATCGGGTTAAAACTCCATTGTCTTCAGCGATAATCCTAACAGCAATACGTACACCTATCATCACAGATCAATCGACGGTGACTTGGAACACATTAGCCCTCTCCTCTTCCTTAATCTTAGGCAAAACCAGCTTCAACACCCCGTTCTTCATCTCGGCCTTGATGGCGTCCATCTTAAATTTCTTCTCCGGCAGCTCAACCCGGTTAATGTACCTCCTCCTGCCCTCCTCATCTTCCTCCTCGCCGTCCTCCGCCTCTACAACCAGCGTGTTGTGCTGCACCGACACCTTCACGTCCTCCTTCCCCAGCCCCGGCAAGTCCACCCGCAAATGCAGACCGTCCTCCGTCTCCTTCCCGCCCCAGCTGCGGCGGTAGTCCCTGCCGCCCCCGGGGACTTGGCTGGATTTGTCCATCAGCTCGAACACTTGGCTCAGGCTCCTTGCTGGCCCGAAAAGAGATGGACCGCCTGGATTAAATTGCAAGGGATCGAAAGCTTAGGTACCGAATCGGCATAAAACCCCAAACAAAATCAGCATTAACACTTGCCTATTCTTCTGATGAAAATAAATTATTAGTAAATTAAATTTCATATGTAATTAAACAATTTCATTTCCCTGAAAAAAAAAACAATTTCATGCTGGTAATTTTTTTTCCAAATAAGTGGACAGCCGACGACAAATTATTCCTACACCAATTCCCAAAGTTTCGAGGAAAAGTCAACAAGTATTTTATTTTATAAGATCAATTTCCAGAGCTAATTTTTGCTATAAATTATTAACCGTGGATTAATTTTCAAAGTGCGGAGGGAGACGATCTAGATGAATACCTGAAAAGAGATCGTCGCGGCGGTAGAAGCGATCACCGACATCGTCGTCGAGGTCGTCGCCGTCAAAGTAGCAGCGGACGGCGTTGGTGTTGAAGAGACGGCGAGGGATTGACGGCGTGGAAGTAGCGCGGATGGGGCCGAGGGAGCTGGGGGCGACGAGGGACTTGGAGAGTAGCTTCTTGAGAGCCAGCGAGGCGGAGGCGGCGGCGGCGGCCATCGTCTCGATCCCTAGGAGAGTGGTTGACACGTAAGCAAGCTGAAAGAATTTTGTTGCTTTTTTTTGGCGGTGCGTAAGGTGGCGACGCGTGTAGCGGTTTTATATGGGAGAGTGGAAGGTGCCAGAAGCGGAATTTAGGGTTGGAATGTTCTAGAGAATCGTTACCGGGAGATATTTTAATATTTTTATTTGCCTTGGAAGATGGAAAAAAACTGGGGAGGTGTGGATTGGTAAAGCTACGTGGGCTCCTAGGCAAATATTCCAATGGACATTCTTAAAGGGAAAACTTTACTTTTAGCACCTGTAGCTTTGCAGATTTTTCAATGTGATCATGAGGTCTGGAAACGATTTTTTTGGTACCTGTGGTTTCACTTTTTTTTGTGTCAGAGGCTCCGGAAGGGTCCCGATCAAAAAATGCACCTAAAAACGGTGTCGTTTCAGTTCTGAGTTGGCATACAACGTCGACGTTGATAAGCTGAGTTGGCACGTACTAAAATATCCATTCCAATCACTTATTTGTTTGTAATTTTACTTGGGAAAAAAGTGCTTCTGAGCACTAAATGGTGTAACAAATGTAAGTTTAACTATTTACTATTTTAGGAGATTTATTTTTGAATAAATAAAATTTTACATGTTAAAAAAAAGAGTCGAGCATTGTCTAGCTTTATTTTATATTTGACTATCTTAGTAACATTTATTTGTTTCATGAGACTTGAACTCAATATTTTCACAAATGAATCAACGCTCTCAGAGTCTGATTTAACTCTCATTAATAAGATCTCTTATTATGGAGAACTTGAACCCGTAAAATATACTTCTTTAATCTTTACTATTTAGAACCACAAGCTGGGATTAATACTCACCTAAAAGTATCTAAGACCTAACTCCGTTCAATTGGACCCATAAAAAAATATATTACTCAGTTGGAACACAATAAACCCAGGTACTTGGGCCGATTCTATAGGGACCTACGAAAATCACATATCTCAAGTTCAGGTCCTTATCCCTCCAAATTTTTTCAAACACACCCAACAAGTTATTAAATTTGCGGAAACAACCCCATATTCAACCAAATCGAAGGAAGGACCAGAATCAGCGGGAAGAAGTTAGTAGAATAACCGCCAGTACACACCTAAAACGAAGAAGAGAACAAACTAAAACAATGAGAGAGAGAGAGAGTGTGAAAACTGAACAAACGCGTCACCGGAAGCTTCGAGCAGCGTCCGCCGGCGAGTTGGAAACTCGGAACTCGACGGAGAAGAAGAGAGACCAAAACCCGAGATCGAGAGAAGAACTAATTTTATTTAGAGAGCTTGGTGTTCTTTTTCCAGATTCTAATCTTTTCTAACCGTCTACTAAAGATAACTGTTTTCTATTTATACAAAGCTTGTAATCGGAAACCTGTAGAAACTTTAGGAGCCATCCTTTCTTCATGCCACGTGCATCATCTTTGATCACATATAATCTCCTCTTCTTGTTTTTAACTCCCACGTCCAGGCTGTGGTCCACTCGGTAACCAATACGAGGCTGACAGCACATTAAAAACTGCCAGCGTGTACGCCGAGTAGAAGCTCTACTTGTCATCCGAGAAAATAGGTCGTCTGGTGATGACAGCTTCTCATCTTGATCACCTGTCGTCCCCAGTTCATTTCCACTCTTCATAGCAGCACCTGCAACATCTTCCAAGCTGTAACATTGAACACCAACATCTGATAACTTGGAACAATAATTAACCAATCGAGGAGCCTCACTCAACACCCCCCCGCAAGCTGGAAGGTGGATATCCCACATTGCCAGCTTGGAAACAAGAAACTGATGTCGAGGAGCAAGCAATGGCTTAGTAAACACATCCGCAACCTGCAACTCTGTGGGGACATGAAACAAGCGTAGGAGGCCAGATTGCACCCGCTCACGAACAAAGTGACAATCGATCTCTATATGCTTCGTGCGCTCGTGAAAGACGGGGTTCTCGGCGATGTATATAGCCGATTGGTTGTCACAATACACAAGTCCAGGTCCAAGATCAGGAACTCGCAGATCAGTGAGCAAATAACTCAACCACTGCATTTCCTGAGCAAGTAGCGCGAGAGCTCTGTACTCAGCCTCAGAGGAAGACCGTGAGACAGTACTCTGCTTCTTTGAGCGCCAGGAAACCAAAGAATCCCCAAAGAAGACGGCAAACCCTGTAATCGATCGACGAGTATCAGAACACGTTGCCCAATCACTATCACAAAAGGCCTTGACCTGAAACGGAGAACGAGCAGAATAGAAAAGACCATGGCCAGACGTGCCCTTAAGGTACCGGAGAACCCGATATGCGGAACGTAAATGAACATCTGTGGGAGCACTCATGAACTGACTCAGTTGCTGGACAGCAAAACTGATGTCAGGTCTAGTGGTGGTAAGATATAACAAGCGTCCCACAAGATGTCTATAAGTGGAAGAAGTAATCGGGTTATTGGGATCCAGTTCATAGTCATCATCAATATCAATAGGAGCTCCTGAATCCAGGAAGGTACCAGCTGCAGCTGTAAGCCGACATGTAGTTTCCATGGGCGAGTCAACAGGTTTGCAGCCAAGGTAGCCAGCATCTTTCAACAGCTCAAGAACATACTTCTTTTGGGAAAGATGCAAACCATCATCACGACGGGCAACTTCAATGCCCAGAAAATATTTTAGGATACCCAAATCCTTTAACTTAAAATGTGTATGCAGAAAGCACTTTACCTGATGAAGAAGAGACAAATCAGCTCCCGCCAGCACAATGTCGTCGACATAAACTAAAACAACAACACATGAGGAGCCAATTTGCTTAGTAAACAAGGAGTAGTCTGATTTGGATTGATGGAAACCAGCCTCCAAAAGGGCAAAGGTCAGCTTAGCGAACCACTGACGACTGGCTTGTTTAAGCCCATACAAGGACTTGCGCAATCTGCATACTTTGTGTTGATCTGCTGGTGGAACTGGCAACCCCGGAGGAAGCTCCATATACACCTCCTCGAGCAAGTCTCCATTCAAAAACGCATTGTTGACATCGAGCTGTAACAAATGCCAATTCGCGGTAGTAGCAAGGGCCAACAATAGTCTCACAGTTGTAAGTTTAGCCACGGGTGAAAATGTGTCAAGAAAATCAATACCCCATGCCTGTGTGTAGCCTTTGGCTACAAGTCTTGCTTTGTGGCGCTCTAGGCTACCATCTGCCTTCAATTTCACCTTGTACACCCACTTACAACCTATAGTGCTTTTGTCTTGGGGAAGATGAACAAGGTCCCATGTACGATTGTCTGCAAGAGCAGCCAGTTCAACCTGCATAGCTTTGATCCAACACTCATGTTTGACAGCTTCAGTGTACTTAGTGGGCTCTATGATGTGGAGGAGTTGTGCACTATAAGCTCTATGATTAGGAGACAAAGAATTTAAGGAAAGGTAAGATGACAATGGATACAGGGACATGGAAGAAACAAGATTCACAGAATGACAGATGTAATCATCCAAATATCGTGGTGGATTTCGTGTCCTCTGTGGTCTCGGCAGATCACCAGCAACTGGGATAGGAGAATGTGATGTGGGAGACTGAGGAGAAGTGGGTACAGAGGCTGGTGCAGGGTCAGATTGATGTGCTAAAGGGAAATATGGGTTAAGAACATAGTCAGTAAGTGGGGTGGATAAGGGTAGAACCAGGTCTGTAGGTGAATATGCTTGGTATTGAGTAGGATGATATACATGGGAATTCCTAAAGGGGAATATATCTTCATAAAACACAATGTCTCTAGAGAGAAAAGCTTGATGTGTATGAAGGTCATACACCTTGTATCCTTTAACACCAAAAGGAAGACCAAGAAACACACAAGGTCTTGCTCTAGGATCAAACTTGGTTCTACCTTGTGCTATAGTAGCAACATAGCAAAGGCAACCAAATATCCGTAAATGCTGAAGTTTTGGAAAATGACCATGTAAAATTTCATATGGAGTTTTGTTATGCAAAACAACAGACGGAGTTCTATTTATAAGAAATGCAGCATGTGCTAAACAATCTGACCAAAATACCAATGGAACATGTGATTGAATGAGTAATGCACGAGCTACGTTCAATAAGTGTTGATGTTTCCTTTCAACTCTACCATTTTGTTGAGGAGTGTGAATGCATGATCTTTCATGAATAATACCTTGATCTTTATAAAACTGATGCATGACAAATTCTTGACCTTGGTCAGTGCGAATTGTTTTAACAGAAGAATCAAATTGAGTTTTGACAAAATGACAGAAATCAACTAGAATAGAAGCTGTTTCTCCTTTAGATTTCATCAAGAAAACCCAAGTGTACCTAGTATGATCATCTACAATGGTTAAAAAGTATTGAAAACCAGAATATGAAGGCATATTATATTTACCCCAAATATCCACATGTATGGTACTAAATTTGGTAGCTGCAATGTTATTACTCAAGGGAAAAGGTAACTTCTTGAAGTTGGACATATGACATACATCACAATGGTTATGCTTATCAAAGCTTATTGAAGGGAGAAGAGTTTGGTAATATGGTAACTTGCTAATAGGTACATGGCCTAATCGATTGTGCCATAGGTCTAGGTGAGTACAAGACAGATATGTATTATTGATGACAGGTAAGGAAAGCTGAGGTTGATGTTGTAGTGGTGTGGGTGAGTCAAGTGGGGATAGTTGCTGCTGGTGATCCGCCTGCAGTACATAAAGTCCTTGCTGCAAAGTGGCACTACCAATCATTCTCGAAGTGAGAAGATCCTGAATAGAGCAAGCATTCTTCTCAAAACTCAGAATGCAAGGAGATTGACTAAGAAGTTTACTGACAGAGATAAGGTTGACTGAGAAACTAGGGACATATAGAACGTCAAACAATAATATACCAGGTTTGAGCTGCACAACACCACTATGGGTAGCAGAGGCTTGACCACCATTAGGAAGACCGAGGGTTATACTAGAGATAGGGACATAGCTAACAAATAGATCTAAAGAACAGGCAACATGATCTGTTGCTCCAGAATCAAGAACCCAATGAAGACTAGAACGATTTTTGACAAAAGAAAAGGATAAGTGAGGATTACCATCAACTGATGTGGGATCTAGACCAGAGGAGTGGAAGACCAGATTAGCTGAAGCATATGATGAACCTGCAGACAAGGAAGGAAGACCTGCAGAGATGGATGGGCCTGCAGAAGAAGAAGAAACAGAGCCTGTATGCTGATGGTAAACAGGAGAAGAAGGAATCTCAGGTAAAACTTGTTGAAACAAAGTACGCAGGCTGTTGTACTGCTCTGTAGACAGAGATAGCTTATTTAGCTCACTCTCCAGATGCTGAGGTTCAATTCTACCAAGTTGATTAATCACACGTCCTCCAGCATCATAACCAGAAGTCTGTTTGGATGGTCCAGAAGATCCAAACGGAATAGATTGACCAGCAGATCCATATGGTCTAGTTCCTCCCCTATCATCCTGGTTTCGAAACTTCCAATTTGGTGGATAACCATGTTTCTTAAAACACTTCTCAACCGTGTGCCCAAGTGCATTACAGAAAGTACATTGAGGTCTCCTCCCATTGTTCCAAGGCCTACTTCCTCGACCAGAATTATATCCTTGAGTTGCAAAAGCATATGAACTAGCCTCTGCATTCATGTTACTTCCTCCTCCAGCATAACCAGTAACATTAGAAATCATATGAGAAGCACCAGGTTGGCCAGAAAACTGTCGTTCTTGCTGCATTGCTAAAAATAACACCCTGCTTATTGGAGGGAGAGGATCCATAAGCAGGATCTGTGACCTAGTGTTCTCAAAGTTCTCATTTAACCCCTTTAGAAACAAGGTGACTTTATCACTCTCCCTGTACTGCTTAACAAGCTTAAACAGTTCACATTGATCACCAGCAGCTCCAGGAACACATTTGCAATGAGGAATAGGCCTAAATTGTACGAATTGATCCCATAGATTCCTGAAATTAGTGAAATAATCACTAATACTCAAAGCTCCTTGTCTTAGAGAATATATTTCCCCTTGCAAATTAGTCACTCTCACTGCATCACCTCTTCCATACCTCTCTTTAAGATCATTCCATAACTCATGAGCCGTTTCAAACCAGAGCAACGTCTGAGCTATTGGAATCTCTACAGCGTTCATGATCCAATTGAGAACTGTAGTATTACACCTCTCCCAGTTTACGTACAAAGCATCATCTGAGGAAGGAGCACTAATTGATCCATCTATAAACCCTAACTTGTTCTTCGATCTGAGAATCAAGAACATCGATCTACTCCAGGCTTGGTAATTGTTCCCATTCAACAACGGTTTCACAAGAACTAGTGCTGGATTTTCACTCGCATGCAAATGATAAGGACTCGATTGTTCTCCATGATTCACTTCCGCTACTTCTCCAGCAATCTCCATTATAAGAGGAACTAGACTTGATTCAAGAGAAAAGAACTTACAGGATGCTCAACTTGAGCTCTGATACCATGTGAAAACTGAACAAACGCGTCACCGGAAGCTTCGAGCAGCGTCCGCCGGCGAGTTGGAAACTCGGAACTCGACGGAGAAGAAGAGAGACCAAAACCCGAGATCGAGAGAAGAACTAATTTTATTTAGAGAGCTTGGTGTTCTTTTTCCAGATTCTAATCTTTTCTAACCGTCTACTAAAGATAACTGTTTTCTATTTATACAAAGCTTGTAATCAGAAACCTGTAGAAACTTTAGGAGCCATCCTTTCTTCATGCCACGTGCATCATCTTTGATCACATATAATCTCCTCTTCTTGTTTTTAACTCCCACGTCCAGGCTGTGGTCCACTCGGTAACCAATACGAGGCTGACAGCACATTAAAAACTGCCAGCGTGTACGCCGAGTAGAAGCTCTACTTGTCATCCGAGAAAATAGGTCGTCTGGTGATGACAGCTTCTCATCTTGATCACCTGTCGTCCCCAGTTCATTTCCACTCTTCATAGCAGCACCTGCAACATCTTCCAAGCTGTAACATTGAACACCAACATCTGATAACTTGGAACAATAATTAACCAATCGAGGAGCCTCACTCAACAGAGAGAGAGAAGCTGGGAGATTTAAGTCTCTTGAGATGCACTACACAAAAGTTGTCATGGAGGTCTTTAAGCAGCTCTGGGATGATTATGACTCCAGACAACCTGTTAGCTAGGCGGCTAGCGAGAAGAATGATATGGAAATGCGACCTGCAAACAATGACTCCCTGGAAATTTCATTCTCCAGTCAGCTTCCCAACTTCTATGATGAGTTGCTGTTCTATCTTGAACAAGAGCGGAAAAGGTAATTTCGTTTGTCTTAAGGTCTAACGATCAAGCAATAGTGGTGATTGTATTCCTGAAAAAAGTTGTATAGATTTATGGTCATAGCCGTGGAAGAGTCTGTTCCTCATGTTGCAATATATTTCTTTGCTTCAAGAAACCCTCGTATCATTAGGAGAACCATCACATAAATATGGCTCAACATTTTGGATGCATATTTAATGATGTAAAAATTATTATTAGAAGAACTGTCTCATAAATATAGCTCAACATTATTTCACTCGAATAAGAGATATACCTAAAGAAATTCGGTAGTCATCAATTTTTGTGGGCTTGTGGCTACTCCGGAAGTCTAAACAACAGAATGGGCTCAATAAGCCCACTTGGAAACTGCTCCGGCAGTGCAGGGATGCCAGGCGGTGGACTGCTCCGGCGGGAAGTGTAACAACAGATCGTCGGCGATCATGGAGGCGTTCCTCAGGGCGGAGTTCTGCCTCCAGTAGCGGGGGATAGCTTCACACGGCGGTCGGTGTTCGACTGCATGGTGGCCGGAGCGGTGCCGGTGCTGTTCTGGAAGCGGAGCGTGAACTACCAGTATGAGTGGTTCCTCCCCGGCGGGGAGGGCGGGGGGTACTCGGTGTTCGTCGAAAGGGAGGGGGTGAGGAACAGGACGGTGAATGTGGCGGAGTTGCTGGGGCGTGTTTAGATTGGTATAGTTTAGATGTTAAAAGTTTTACTACCAGCCATTTTTACGTTGACACACTACCACTAGTTACCTGTTCTAAATTTTCAGACTAGATAATTAAGAATTTTAATCTAAGTGACAATCTAATAACATACATTAATATTTCAGCTACTTTAGATAACTTGTATGTCGTCACCTCATTAAGAATGATAGGTGAGTATAAACACCGCCTTAGAATTTGGACGCGTTGGCCTTATTCGCTCTACGTGATGTTTGTTTTGGTAGGTTAGTCTTGATAGGAGTTGTTTGGATCATTTGCAGTTGAAAATCGAAGCGATAGAGGAAGGATAGAAAAAATTGGGAAGTTTTTAGAAATTCCGAAAATGTCAAATTATCCCCCCATTAAATCACAACCATTGATTAAAAGATGTTAAAAAAGATTCTTATCCTATGACCCATAATTTTGTTAAGATGGTCTTTCCATCTTCGTTCTCGTGGTAATCGTCTTCAAGAGTCTTGTCACAAGCTATTTCAACTTCTTCTTTTTCCCTCTAAATAGTTGGAATTCGGCTGTAATTGGGGAATGGCCGATATAGCGCATCAAACGATTGATGGATAGGCAGATAGCTATTGGGTAGTGACCACAAATGAAAATGTGGAATCATATCATCTATTACTCCAACTTCCAATCACACGTCACAGACATATTGTCTTCCAAGTTACCAGCCATCCCTCAAATATGAACATTCTCGTCTTTCCTATTTAATAAGAATATATGAAGCTTTAATTGTCATTTAAAAAAATTATCGAATATATGGTGAGGGGTTCTCTCTCGCATTCGGGCATCGTCTAGGCCAAACTCACCAAACCGGTCCGGACAATCTTCGTCGTATTGGTGGTGCTATAGATCAAAGTGCCCATCTTTGCCCCTTGTGTGAGAAAGAAGCGGAGTCCTCCGTTCATTTGGTGCGTGGGTGTTTCATTTCGAGGATTCTTGGAGAGAGCTGGCTGGGCTTTGTTCGTGGCGGTGCCTTGAAGAAGGCATGGTTTACCCTCTTTGCACCTAGGTGTTGGACAATTTGGAAAGCTCGTAACAAGGTTCGACAGATCCGAGGTTACGCGGGGTCACATTCTACACTTGGCCTAGTTCCGAACTGGGAAATTTGTGCTTTCCATATTTAACGAAAGTTTTATATTTAATTTTTTTTATAAAAAAAATTCCCAGTTCGGGGAGAATGCTCATCAGTCGAGAGGAAAATCTATTTTGAGAAATTACCAGAGAAACGACTACACGAAGATTCTAACTTAGGAACATATGTAATAGGCGTTACAAGGTCAGAGTCCAATAACCAGATAACTGAATTAGGTCCTTTTCCAAGGTTAAAACTAGCACCATACTCGGATAAAGATCAACAAACATTAATAGGAATCTGTCAACTTCCTAATTGCTCAAGGTTCTTAGCTACGCATAGGAATATATACAAAATAGGTTTAGACATTCGTATTTTACCTGGATACAACATCGATATTACGTCACATCTGCCGTGCAACTCCTCAATCGTTGCGGGTTAACCTACAGAACCATGAAAGCCATTGGATGGACAATAAAATGGACAAATTACTCGTGTACGGAAGAAGTCGAGCATGGATAGGAAGCACAAACCTTAATCTGCATTCGTGGACTGGTCGTGCTCGATAAAATCTAGCGCAGCATCCTCCTTGATAATCCTGACGTTGCTCACCCTGTTTTTGTGTATCACACCATAGATCTGGTCGGCAACTTTCACAAGTTCTGGTCGAAAGGTCGTGGTAATGAATTGTGTATTTGCCATATCAGCCAAGCGGCGAATCATATCTTCACACGGATTAAGGATAACGTGCTGTAATCTTGTCAGCGTACACAAAACAGGTAAAATGATCCCTAACATAAAAAGATTGACATAAAGAAGCATATCAAATTAAAAGAAGAACAAAGACCATCCAGTAAAATTTCTGAAGCAGTCAACCAAAGTGCGATGACAAACAGCAAACCGGAATGTGGAGCAATGGACGCAACTCAAAAAAGATGTGTAATTAACGACACAACCACATGCATGTACTTTATAGAAAGAGCTGCTACATCATGCATATAAAAGAGCCTCTTGTTCATTTAGCAAAACAAGAAGAAAACTCACAGTGAGCTGACATCAAGGCATCAATTTTTTGCAAAAAACATAAGGGAAGTTTTTCTGTTTCGGATCATCCAACACGATTGCTGCGTTTTCACAATCTACCAGCTCTAAGATCGCCCTGCAAACTTCACCTTACTTAATCAGAATTAGAAAAATAAGACCACTGCAAAGGGGGAGGAGATAAAATATAACAAAAGGATACTTCCAACTGCAGTTCTATACTGAGGATCCAGAGCGGCATCTATCTCATCAAAAAGATAAAAAGGAGCCGGATCACAACGCTGAATGGCAAAGATCAATGTCAGGGCCACAACGGTTTTTTGACCTCCAGACAACTGCTTCATTGACTGTGTTTCCCCTTGTCCAGTAAAAGACACCTGGAACCCATGTAAACATAAAAGGCAGCAAAAATAAGTTCCACGTTGTCTTCTCATGAAGTCTGGAGTAGTGTAAAATGACGAACACTGGTATAAAAGCTGTAGATGTACAAAATGCCACGGTGATATAGTAGCATACAGCAACATTCAATATATATGTGTTCCCATTTTTCGACTCACAAAATTTTATCCAGAGGCAATTAATCTTTAGATGAAGTCATGAACTATTCTATACCTTCACTTTTACACCAATATATTTCTCAACTCGTCCCTCCAAGTCCGCTTCACGAGGGGCATCATCATCATTGTCTTCATCATCATGATCACCATCCTGCAAAAATGTAGAACCATACTCCTCCAATTATTCTGCTCGAGATAGAATTTCAAGCATTTGTAAATCTGTTCAAAAACGGAAAGACATCTTAAAAAGGACTAAGAAAGAAGCCTCAAGCATAAGTCAGCACCAAGTGAGGATAATTCAAGGGGAGAATTCTGAAATTCAGCGTGCCAGAATCCAAAAATAGCTAGTTCAACCAGAAGAACACAGCGCAATCAGAAAATCAACCCACCCAGTAAAAGATTCACTGATATGGCACAGGCAATGGTAAAAAAATTATCCAAAGGACAAACTATCACTATGAAGCAATTGAGCCAAATGATAAAAATATGCTGCACATCTGACCACAATACAGATTATTGGTAATGGATGCAGTAAAATTAGAGGGTTTTACAGAATGTGAATGAGGTATTTCCCCTGCTGATTCTCTGCAGAATTCCTTTCAGGTATGTAGCTTGATCTCTGTCTAGTCTATACAGGAGAACCCAACATCGGAAATGGAATGTTGTTGGGCCCAAATTATCATTGTGGAAAATCCATCTACCTACTGCCTTAAGGTTTTGGATTGGATATGGAGATATTCTAACATAGACAACGACAGTTTCATCACCAAAGGACTATGAGTGCGATTTTATCATAAATGATCATGTCAAAAATGTTATTTGACTAGACAATGATTTGGAAGCCAAGGTAGCAGACGTGAAAATTGATATTCTCCACATGAAATTGCATCTATTTGTAGAGTTTATGCTTCCCTCAAAATCCTACTCCCAAAATCGGATGCCATTGAGAAGATAAATTCAAAAGGGGAAACAGAAGACAATGCAAGAGAGTTGTTCACTACAAAAAAGAACCAATACACAAGAAACATCTCTCATCACCAACCTTTTTCTTCATCATAACAAGATGGCCATGACCACCCTGTACAAGCTCTGAGAAGACTTCACGAAAGTGGCGAGCTACACCTTTGAAAGTCCGTTCAATCGATTCATCTTTGCGCTGATCTAGAACAGATATCAATTCCTTGATTTTCTACAAGATTGCAGCATAGGGATGACATTTAGAACTTTCTATTACTGATGCAATAAGTTCAAAATAATGGTCTAATCAAAGACATTGTCATGTACCTCATCACCTGCGTCGAGTTCAGCTTGCCTTTTCTCAAGCTCTTCACGTTGCTCCATAAAATTAACATATTGATCTAAAGCTTTCTTATTCACATGGCTGAACTGTTTTAGTTCCTCAGTGCACTTGTGCAACATCTTGACCAAATCTTTCATGTTCTTTCGCTTGTACCTAAATGCAAAGAGAAACACGTCAAATTGTAAAACAAAAAAGCAAATCACATACCCAGACACATGCAAACGATATTCCATGGAAACATAAGTGGACAAATGTGTAACTCTGACGTCAAGATGAGACCATGACGGAAGTAAAAACTGTTAAGGGTCCTCATACCATATACATTGACTTCAAAAGTGCAAATATATCGGAAGAGGGCATCATTCAATCCCATAATATTAGAAAGAAAAAAAAAACTCGACAATGAAGAGCAGAGTACAAACGTTTCAAATGCATCGGATGATAATGGGCCCAACTCTCTGATTTTATTTGAGAACTCCTCCTGCTTGGCAAGAAGACTGTTTCGTTTACTCAAAAGTTGTTCTAGTTCTTTGGCCTCATCCTGAAGCGTCCTTTCACAGTCGTCCTCTTCATTCTGAAATTCCAGTATCAAGGGCATTACCAGTGTGAACAAAGTGAATAATAAAGGTAAGTCGGCATACAGGACCAACCTTTAATGTGATCTTTTTCTCTTTAATTCTCTTGAGTTCTTTTGTAAGTTCATCAAGCTTGTCAGACAATCCTGATGAGAAACACGTTCAACATAATATGTAATACAAAATAAAGCAGCAAAGCTGATGTAAAAATGGCCATTTAGTCCTTACCTTTGAGCTCCTTAGAAGTACTTGCAACCGATGATTGGGCATTCTTCAGCTGCTGAATTTTCAAATCAATTTCTTCATCTACAGCATCAGGCTCAGCAGATAAGATTGTAGCTTCCAACTCTTGTTTTCGCCTTTTCAGGTTAGTAGTAAGATTAGTCTCTAGCTCTGCTTTTCTGGATTCAGTCTGCATTTAAGAGCAAAGAAATCCTCAGAACCAACAAACACAAAACAGGTGAACTTCTTCAATTAACCATGCATAGTTCTCGGACCTCGATACGATCTGTCCTACAGGCAATCAGCTTCTCTTTTAGATCTGCTATTTCAGGGTTCAGTCGTGATAGTTGTTCTTTTTCCTCCGTTGTAAGGTGATCGATCAGTTCTGTTCCCATCTCAGCCTCTTTCACAGCCATACTTGATTTAAGCTGATCTATTTGAGTCCTTACTTCGGTAAGTGATTTTTCCTATGAAAAGAACAACAAAAACCATGTAGCAAAGCATGACAATGCGAAGGCCCACAAGCAAGGATTATGCTAAATGAGCCAGGAAAATTTGATATAAAAACCTCAGGATCACCTTGCTTTCGAGGGACTTCAAAATGAATTGCTTTTGTCTTTCTGTATTTGCGATGTCCTGCTTGAATTGCTCAAGCTCTGACCTGTCATGACCCCGCTTGGCATCTACTTTTTGTTCCTCGGTGACAAGATCAGTGATTTTCTGGTCTATATGTGATACCCAATTAAGGACACCAAGGAATAGGAATAGATGGCAAAGAACACAACAAGAAACTGCACTCCAAGTGCGTGAAGAAACCGTTGAGATTGAAAAACAACCTGTGTGGATTTCAATGTCTTTCATAGTTGAAGAAACAAAAAATTAAAAAAATGAAGCACATTTTATGGCCCATCCAAAGAAAAAGGATATCTTGCAACCCAGATCTGACTTTTTCCAGTTCCTCCTCCTTGAGACTGATCAACTTTGTACTTTGCATAATCGCATTCATAAACTTTAATTTTGAACGCCTGTGGTCATAGAAGCCCCCTGTCATGCCACCTTTCTTGCTTACTTGATCACCTGTTCAGTCAACGGCTTTTCGCAGTGAGCAAAATGCAACACAACAACAGCCAGTAATAACCTCAAAGAACAAACCTTCTAGGGTAATGCAGTCCAAACCATCATTTCTGGCAACTCTTGTAGCCACGTCCAAGTCTCGACAAATCACAGTTCTAGCAAAAACCTGGAATTTTAAAATGTCATTGTTTCCTATGTAAGCAGATCTCTTGCATATCTGACAAATCAAACCATTCAATGTAGTAGTCTTGGCAAGTTAATTATGAAAGTTAAGGGTCTGAGAAGCATTCAGTCCCATACGAGAATACTGGGTAACTGCAAATTTAGCCTTGGCATCAACTAATTATAGTCCAACAGCACAATAAGATCTTAGAAATATCCAGATATAAAAACTTTTTGTTTGCCACTTCTGTTTCCTTTTCAAAGAGTCCTTAGTACTGAAGCTAACCTGAGCAAACGCAGAAGCATGTTTGGGAGGGAACTTCAACTTCTTTAACAAAGGTATCACATCAGAGCCCTCGGGGTATCTTACATGAGGAGCCTTAACTCTGTTGAGAGGTATAAAGGTAACTCGCCCACCTTTCATTGCATTAAGGTGTCTGATTATCTGGGTTGATACTTCGTCATTCTCAACCACCACATGAAACAAACTGATCAGAAAAAAAACATGTTTAGGAGACCACGTAGCATTTAAGACCAAAAAGATTAAAGAAGATCAACATAGATCGTCTCCCTCCAAGTGGGTGAAATAAAATCTAATAGCATGGCTCCAAGCCAGAAAGACCCTGCATACCTGTTCCCTGCAGTAACTTCAACAGCTGTGAAAAACTTTTCTTCGCAATCAAGCAACTCTATAATGGGGCCAAAAACTCCACTGATTTTGTATTCTCGGCAAATCCGTCGAATGGAATTTAGCCCCCTTCTGACATCCTGCCAATATAAGCTGAAGCGCATCAGGTTGGAAGGACATGTGAATAAAATTATCTTCATGCATCAAACCAACACATCAACAGCCTTTATATCATTCCAAAGGGTCCTTGCGACACACCAATCCTTAGCAGAAATGGAAATGTCCACAAGGCTACCAGGTCAGATTCTAAAAGCTTAACATAAAGGATGCTAACAAGCTTACACTAGTCATCCCAGCAGTCTTTCCCACATAGAGAGCCTGATTCTGTTTGCTTGACAGTAACTTACTATGACCAGTGAACAAGATATTTTGCACTTCTTAAATAGTTGAAACCTTATTTCACCCAACTGTTATTTAGTGGTGCTTGAATGATCTTCTTGTCTAAGACTGAAGCATTATGTGATCAGGCAATTATCTACAGATTCTTTTGTTTCCGATGTCATCTCCCAACTATAATTTGAATACCTGCAGCATTTTGAGATTGCTAACTACTTTATCGAGATCCTAATTTCATATGCATGTCTTTGGATAGTGATAAATTGAACTTAGTTTATTTTATGCCGCCAGATGGATGATTCTCTTCCTCGTCAACCTCGTGTGAGATTTCTGTCCTTTTCTTACTTCCCACCCATACCCAGGTATCAAATTCCCACCATCACATATCGTCCAAACTAGCCTCATAAATCAGGCATATGACAGGCCCTGATGAACTGTCCATAATGCGAAAACAAGAGTCCAGAGAAAGGATTATGATGTACTTACATAAACAATACACTAAAGCTACAATCCAGGGAAACCTCAAATGAAAAGCTCAGGACATTTATAGAACGTCCCCTATTACTGGCATGAGTAGTGAGAAACTAAATGCATTAATATACTTGAATAAATGAAAATAAATTATCAGAATAGAATTGAAGAAATCAAATACTCACACCAGGGGTTGCATGATCAAGGTTTTTTTCTGCTTTCTCAACTTCTGCTTTTAGCTGATCTATTTCAGCAGTCAACGTATTTTCTTTCTCCCACAATGACCTGCACATGAAGATGTTAGCCATACTAGAAGCAACACAATGACAAGCCAGGATTCAAAACAGAAGAAAGTTTACTTTCGGTCATTCTGCATCTTGTTTCGTTCTACTTTATGTTTGCTGACACCATCACGAGATTTAGAAATGAAAGATTCCAAGGTTGTAATTTCAGATTTACGGCTCTCAATGTATCGATCACGCTCCTCCAAATCCAACTTAAGCCTATGGATTTCACCCTGTAGTTTTTGCTCCTGGAACACGAGATCAAGGTGAAGCACAGTGAGTATGTTATACTTGGAAGATAAAAGGAAGAGGATGAGCATAATTCAATAATGAGTTATATTGATGAGCATAATTCAATAATAAGTTATATTAACACAATTTGGGGGAGAATCCACGAGAACAATTTAAATTTGCACGCACTTCCAAAGACAACAAGGACAAAAATAAAAACAAGAACAGTCTCATATCATGATGTCCAGGAGTCTGAAAACAAAGGAATTTGGAAATCATGTTCTCTGAAAAGTAATTAGATTATTGTCATAAATATATTCCAGTCGTGCCCTTTTAGAAAAATTATGAAAAAAGGACCCCCTTCTTTTATTTATTATGGTTTACCATAATTATTTGCTGGCAATCATGAACAATGCGAATGACAACTTTCAAACCCAGAACTTCATGAACAAGTCAGAGAATGAAGTCCGAGGACGTGATATAACAAGCATCAAGCATCACCAGGTAAAATTTAGGAGCAGAAAGATCTAGCATTACCTGACCCGAGTTCAAAGCCAGAACTCGTTGTAGATCATCAATTTCCTTCTGCAGCCATCTGTCACGGGCAGCTTTACTGGCAAACTGTGTGGCACGACCCTGTTTTTGATAAAGAATACTGAGTTGTTTTTCCCGCTCCATTATCCTGCAATAAGCAGAAAATGCCACTAGATTGTTAGCAAGACAAGAAATTGGTAGACCAGGAATGCGCCTTAGGCACTGTGAAAGGTGTGCATACACCCAGAATCAAAGTGTTCTACAGACATTGCCTAAAAAGAAAAGTTTAATGTCTGCAAAAGTAGGTGACCATGTAGCAGCCAATCTTCTCCTCCAATTAGAAAAACAAGGTGCTCTTAATAGTCTTTTTTTTACTACAAAAAACAACAGAAAGCCAATAGAATTGGTCAACTGAAACATGGACAGAAGGTCACGCGTCGCGTAAGGAGGATAACTAGAAATTATGACAAACAGCTATTTCACATTGTAGATATTTGGATACTTAAAACGGAGTCCAAATCACACAGGCCCCTTGAAATAACATTCTGTTAGGAGACCCAGACAACAGTGACTAAAGAGATGGTATCTCCAAGTCCACACGTAACATGCAAAAAAAAAATGCAGAAAGTTACCCTTTGGTGATCTCCTTTTCCTTAGTAACTTGGTTCTCATACAAAGGGCTGATTTTGTCGAGCTCCATCGACGAGTCTTGTATTTCTCTCAATAGAATGTCAAGCTGTCTCTCAGCGTCCTCCTAAAAACGAGAAATCATTGAATAATGACAAGGCTATTGTTTATGCACAAAGATTATACACAACACAAAGCGTACATCACCTTGGCTTGCTTATTGCCAGACACCCTTTCTTCCAGATCCTTCACATCAAGCTCAAGCTCCGTCTGCTTCTTTATTTCATCAGTTAATTGCTTTTCTATCACCTCTTTCTCTTTACTCAAGGCTTGAACTTGTTTTGTTTTCTCTTTTCCCTGCTTGTCTAGCTCCTTGGACTCTTCATGCAAATCCAAAACACGATTGTGCATCGCAGCTGATTTCTCAGAAACTTTATTGCGATCGGTTTCCAACTACAGAATAGGGAGAAGGAGATTTGAAATAGTTTAGCAGAGAACACGTCATACAATCAGCATAAGCTATCACTGATTCTGAAAGCAAAGGCATTTTCTCTCCAGAACAACAATCTATTGCCATCAGGCGTGATTTCGATCCAAAAAATAAAGAATTCTGGAAAGTGTGACTTGATCTTTAGTTAAATGAAAAGCCGCTACACAGGTTGACTTGTATGTTCATAACGGGCACGAAGCAGCCAATTTGTTGGCCCCTTATCTTAATCACACAGAGGACAATGCTCCAATTTAAGAGATAAGTATAGCAACATAGAAAAAGTATTGAGGAATTACTTCTGCCAATTTTTGCCGAGCGTCGGTGAGTTCTTTATCATAAATGGTATATTCAAGAGATTTACGCTGCTTATCAAGCTGCTGATACTTTCTAAGCTCGTCTTTCTCTTGATCAAGCTCTCTGAGTCTCTCATCCAAGTACTGAACAACTTGGATTATCTGCTTTCTTTTGTTTCCTGAGAGCAAACAACCCAATGGCAACCACCAATAAAATTAAATTAAAAAGGGAAAGGATAAAATAAACCATGAAATTCAGTGAGCTGCATGGACGAACAGTATAGACTATTGAGTAACCCATACAACTAAAACAGGACAGATTAACATAGAGTAAGAAGTAAATAAAGGATTTGCCTGTCTCTTGCATAATTTTCAAGCTTTCACGACGTCTCTCCTCGTACACTCTGGTACCACCAATTTCTTTCAGAAGATCCAGTCGCTCGGAGTCTTTCATTAGTGTCAATGATGCAATCTATGAGAATTGGGAAGAATGGAGTAAGCAGACACATTTACAGAATGAAATTATTAGTTCAAACATAAGCAAAGTAACCATTTCTAACTGTCATACTTTTCCCTGCTGCACCACATAATACGGGTTTGAGCGAGAGAACCCAGCACTTTCCAGCAAATTCATAACTTCAGTTTTCCTGCGAAGTATCAGCTTCATTCATTAAGCTACAAGCTCTAACAGTAAGGTGGTTGCAACGATATCATGGGATTATACTCCACTCAACACTCACGTAATGTGCTTCCCATCCAAGTAATATTCATCCTTTTTCAAACTAATTGTCCTTCGCAGGTGAACTTCATCTTTATCAACCTATCAAGAGTTCAGCATGACAATTACGATGTGATTAAAAAATGAACAAAGGTTGTTAGATAAGGAGTAAGAAAAAAATAAAACTTCAGTGGAAGATGAAAGGGTCATCCAACGTGGGAAAATATATTGCAAAATTGTCATTCTGGGATGAAACTTTCTGCTTCATCGATATGACTAACCAAAATAGCAGCCTAAAGCTCAAGATACTTGTATGCACGCATATGCTCATCTTAAAGCAAAAAACTTAAAAATGATTAAGCGGTACAACATACCGGTATGCGATTATCTGAATTGTCAAAAACAATCTCCACATAAGCAGTTAAAACTTGGTGCCCTGCACCTTCCTGTACAGAATCAAATGTTAAGAAGATAAATATGGATGATAGGAAAGCATTTTCAATCATATGGCCAAGAAATGAGCAAAAAACATCACATACATGAAGCAGGGCATGCCTATCCTCGCTCCGCAGATTTTGGAAGAGATCACTCAGTACAAAACGTATAGCTGCAAGAAGATATTCTCAAGAGGCATATCATAAACATCTTATATTGGCTATACCAAGAGAGAGCCTGAGGATATGAGAAATGTTTCTTACCATAGAAAAAGTTTGTCTTCCCAGAACCATTAGCACCAACTGCAAACCCCATTAAGGAAAATGGATTAATTTAAATGTTGATCAAAGAGCACCAATTATGCAGATGAGACGAAATTTTAAACGGAAATTGAGGAGACCCAATGTAGAATCAACAACCAAAAACAACCATCAATTGCAGCAATTAAGTAACATCATTTGATCGCAGAGCATCAATTATGCAGATGGGACGAAATTTAAATGGAACTTGAGGAGACCCGACGTAGAATCAACAACCATCAACTGCAGCAATTAAGTAGCATTGTGGGACATGCTGGTTTAAAATTCATGATAAAGATACATATAAAGCAACAACTTCATATTAGAATGAATTATGCTTGTCCACATACTTGATTCCCGAATTCTACATAATTCTCAACATCTACATGAGCAAGCAAATAACAAGTCGCTTATCACTTCTGCCTACATTTTTCCTTATCAATTCTACACAACTCCCAGCATGCGTGGTAGAGCATACATATACTTGTGTAGAATACGGAGATTAAATACCATCCACGTGAAATAACAGTGCACCGAAGAACATTCTTTCAAATAAACGACACTAAAAACCTCCTGACAGTTGAACAGCAAGAAAACGAGATCACATAGACAGGAGGACGGGGTAAGAACTCACCAACGCAATTAACTTTCGGACTAAAGGGCTCCGTAACAACCTGCTCCCTGTAGCTCTTAAAACCTTCTATTATCAGCTATTTTCCCCAAGACGCAGATCGACATAATACAGTTAGTTAGTTATCCAGTCAAACACATGAAAATTCACACAAAAAAAGGGAACAAGTTTTTCAAGACCTTACCTGCTTAATAAACATCCTGAACTCACTGAATCTCTATCCACTGCAAGAAAAACAGAAAGAAAAAAAAGAGGTTAAAACAATTTAAATAATGTCAGTATGAACTTCTCAAGGTTAAACGACTTCCGAGTTGACTTCGCGAGAAATACACAGCTCCGAAACCCTAACTCCGCGAAAGTAAAACCTCGAGAAGTTTCTTCAACCACGCAATATAGAGAAATGACCTCCGAGGGACAACCCTAGGGTTCGCGAACCGAATCGGAAACCGATGAAGAAGAGACCGAGCTGAAAATCACTTACCGGGAGGGGAGGAATATCTTTCTCTCACTTCGTAGCGAGGAATTTTAACCGGCGGTAGAGAAGAAGAACATGAGGCGGTTGGGGGAAAGGAGAGCGAGCAGAGGTAAATATAAATTGCCGCGGTTAATTTTGTGGGGGTAAATTAATTTCGAGGCTCTCTCGGGCGCGGGGTTGTTAGGCGGCAAATGGAAATTTTCATTTAATGGAACAAGCCAGGGGGAGAGAAAATAAAACGGGGAGTGTGATAATTGAAGTGGAGAAGAGAAGAATCTTCTTATGGAAGGCAGCGGATTTGGTGGTGCGATTGTAAATTTATCAATACTATGCTGTAGAGGGCTGATTTTAAAATCTGAACGTCTGAAAATACATTTTTTTTTTTCACGTTGAATTTTGCTCCTCATCTTTTTAATTTTTTTATCTTTTTCTTCTCATGAAATTCAGTAATGAAGAAAGCCAAAAAAAAAAATTTCTTCTTCCAATTTTACTAACAAAACAACTCAATTAAACAATACCTAGAATTATTCAGCGATTTTTACACAAACAATGCTTAGATTTGCCTAATAATTTTTTCTATGGTTTTCTAAGGTGATGAGAAGTTTAGGGACATTTTTATGCAAGCAAGATCAACCAGAAAGACTACATCACATACTTCCAAATAGACGCAAGCAAGATCCTCTAGCTCAAGCTCGCTCCTGCTTCATTTTTTTTTTTATCAATGACAAAAAAATTACAACGTCACACCAGACAAGATTAACGACACATCACATTTTCTTTATTTTGTTGTTTTCAAACAGTGAAGATTAACAACACATCAGATATTTGCCTTTAAAACTAAATTGTGTTTTTGCCTTTGAAATTGTTACACCCGTGTGTTTTTTTTGTCTTTGAAACTGATGTATTTTTCTTTTCTTTTTTGCCTCATGTGCTCTTATTCATTTTGTAAAAAAGAAAGCGTACCTATTTAAAAGAGAGAGGGAGGAGATAAAGCATTGAAGTTGCTGTGTGTACTAGAGCCTCTCTTTAGAAGAAGCAGTGGGAGTCGCTAAAATTGGGCAAAGTTTCTTTCTATTCGTTGGAGAGTACTCTTTGGTAGGATATCCAAAATTAACCTTATATTTATCTAATATTACAAATTTACCATTTAATATCTCTTGTCCCCTTGATGGAATCCCCAGCAGAATTCAATCCGGTCCTCTTACATAAGATGATTTGTTTTAGAAGTCGTGTTTCTTTGGTGGGTTATTGCTTTTCTTGGTTTCGGTTGGGTTGATGGTATCTCGTTCGTCGGCCGTCATGACGGGCTTGAATACCCAATACAAGGCACCAGACTTTCTGATCAAGTAATAGATATTTTAACAGACTGACAACCAACACTTAAATACTTTGGGCAGAAGACTAATGCCTAATAGCACTATAGGAAATTGATGCTTTATTGCACACTTGGTATAACTTATTTGGAGTGACACATTCTATCTTATTAAGATAGATAAATAACTAGCCTATATGTAGTGAACAATATATGTCAATGAAAATTCATCTACTCTATGAATCCAACAAATTCGACCTCTTTCAAGAACTGTGGCGGGCAAAAACCCAGAATCCCAAACACCAGCGCCAAATGGATATATAATCACTGGGAAAACTTTGGTTCCCAACAAAAAAAGCACACCTAATTAAACAACTTTACAAAATATTCCAAAAAATGATAATGTTACACCCTTATAATTTGTCCAGATCAAAAATAAAGATACAATAACAAATATAAAAAAATACAAATTCAAACAAATTCGTTGAATCATGTATGAGACATATTATTACCTCAAAGACATCTTCTTAAAGTGGGGATTCCGTTGTATCCGCTGCGTACGTTGGCCGTGAAACCTGTTTTCCTTTTTTGGTGCCGCCTCCGTTCCTGGGCACTCCTGGCGGCTACGCGATGGCCCCAGCGGCCTCTGGACCTCCTATGACAGTGGACTCTTACCGAAGTCCTTCATGCCACGACGGTAAGTCCGTGTTTCCTGACTTGGCGGTATCTAACACCTTACCTTTGGATTAGCAGGTTCGGCGGAGTTGTCCTCCTCACAGGTGGCTTCCTCCACTGTCATGATTACGCCAGCCTCAAGTCGTCCCCTTCAGACAGCGCGGTGACGGGTGTCTCATCGCATGAAGCAGCTTAGCAGCCCAAAATTGCCCACCGCATCAGACAGGTAAGGCTATCGTGACGCCTCATGCGAGTCCTAATACGGGTCCTCTTTTTGCAGGTTCCGCAACGCTGCTACCTCCCCCGGCGGGAACAATGTGCACAATGTCTCCATACCTACTTCGGGGAGAATACTCGTCAGTCGCGAGGAAAATCTATTTTGATAAATTACCAGAGAAACGACTACGTGACGATTCCATCTTAGAAACAGATACAATAGGCATTACAATGTCAGACGCAACTCTTTTTCCAATGTTCAGATAAGTGAACTAGCTCTTTTTCACCATACTTGATAAAGATCAACATTAAAAGGAAACCTTGAACTTCCTAATTGGTCAAGGTTATTAGCTAAACATAGTAATAATATATATACAATATAGGTTTAGACATTCATATTTTACCTGGATTCAACAGCGATATTACGTCACCATCTGCAGTGCATCTCTTCCATCTTTGAGAGTTAACCTATGGAACCATGAACGTCACTGAATGGATGACAATAAAATGAACAAATTACTCGTGTGTGGAAAAGTCGAGATTGGAAAAGAAGCACAAACCTTAATCTGCATTCGTGGACTGGTCATGCTCGATAAAATCAAGTGCAGCATCCTCCTTGATAATCCTGACGTTGCTCACCCTGTTTTTGTGCATCACCCCATAGATCTGGTCAGCAACTTTCACAAATTCTGGTCGAAAGGTCGTGGTAATGAATTGTGTATTTGCCATATCAGCCAAGCGGCGAATCATATCTTCACATGGATTAAGAATAATGTGCTGTAATCTTGTCAGCATACACAACACAGGCAAAATGATCCCCAACATAAAAATATATGGCATAAAGAAGCATATCAAATTGAAAGAACAACAAAGACCATCCAGTAGTACTTCTGAAGCAGTCAACCAAAGTGCGATGACAAACAGCAAATCGGGACGTGGAGCTATGGAATGCCACAAAAAAAGTGTAGTTAACGGCACAACAACGTGCATGTGCTTTATAGAAAGAGCAAAGAGCCTCTGGTTCATTTAGGAAAAAAAAAAGAAGAAAACAAAGAGTGAGAAGATCGTCGTGCAAACTTTACCTTGCTTAATCAAAATTAGAAAAATCAGACCATGCAAAGTGGGAGGAGATAAAATATAAGAAAAGGATACTTCCAACTGCTGCTCTATACTGAGGATCCAGTGCGGCATCTATCTCATCAAAAAGATAAAAAGGAGCCGGATCACAACGCTGTATGGCAAAGATCAATGTCAGGGCCACAACGGTTTTTTGACCTCCTGATAACTGCTTCATTGACTGCGTCTCCCCTTGTCCAGTAAAAGACACCTGGAACCCACGGGAAAACAATCAGAGCATGTAAACATATAAGGCAGCAAAATAAGTTCCACATCGTCTTTTCACGAACTCTGAAATACAGTGTAAAATGATGAACACTGGTGTAAAAGCTGCAGATGTACAAAATGCCACAGTGATATAGTAGTATACAGCAACATTCAATATATCTGTGTTCCCATTTTTGAATCACAAAATTTTATACAGAGGCAATTAATCTTTAGATAAAGTCATGAACTATACCTTCACTTTTACACCAATATATTTCTCAACCCGTCCCTCCATATCCGCTTCACGAGGGGCATCATCATCGTGGTCTTCATCATCATGATCACCATCCTGCAAAAAATGTAGAACCATACTCTTCCAATTATTCTGTCTCTCTAACCAAATTCTGCTTGAAAGGGAGAAAGAGAATATCAAGCACTTGTAAATCTCTTCAAAAACGGAAAGACATCTTAAAAATGATTAAGAAAGAAGCCACAAGCATAACTCAGCACCAAGTGAGGAGAATTCAAGGGGAGAATTCTGGAATTCAGCGTGCCAGAATCCAAAAATAGCTAGTTCAACCAGAAGAACATAGCGCGATCAGAAAATCAACCAACCCAGTAAAAGATTCACTGATATGCCACAGGCAATGGTAAAAAATATCCAAAGGACAAACTATTACTATGAAGCAATCGAGCCAGAATGACAAAAATATGCCGCACATCTGACCACAATACAGATTATTGGTAATGGATGCAGTAAAATTAGAGGGTTTTTCAGAATGTGAATGAAGTATGTCCCCGGCCAATTCTGTGCAGAATTCCTTTCAGGCATGTAGCTTGATCTCTGTCTAGACTGGAGAATCCCACATCGGAAATGGAAGGTTGTTGGGCCCAATTTTTAAGTGTGAAAAATCCACCTACCTACTGCCTTAAGATTTTTGGTTGGATATAGAGATTCTAACATAGACAAGGACAGTTTCAGCAATGAAGAACTATGAGCGCAATTTTACCATAAATGATCATGTCCAGAATGTGATTAACTAGACAATGATTTAGAAGCCAAGGTAGCAGACATGAAAATTGCTGAAGAAAATTTTCAGGGAATTCTGCGCACAAAATTGCATCTATTTGAAGGGTTTATACTTCCCTCAAAAATCCTACTCCCAAAATCGGATGCCATTGAGAAGATAAATTTAAAAGGGAAAACAGAAGACAACGCAAGAAAGTTTCAGTACAAAAAAGAACCAATACGCAAGAAAGGGTGAAGGTTTGCATCTCTCATCACCAACCTTTTTCTTCATCATAACAAGATGGCCATGACCACCCTGAACAAGCTCTGAGAAGACTTCACGAAAGTGGCGAGCAACACCTTTGAAAGTCCGTTCAATCGATTCATCCTTGCGCTGATCTAGAACAGATATCAATTCCTTGATTTTCTACAAGATTGCAGCGTAGGGGTGAAATTTAGAACTTTCTGCTACTGATGCAATAAGTTCCAAATAATGGTCTAATCAAAGACATTGTCAAGTACCTCATCACCTGCGTCGAGTTCAGCTTGCTTTTTCTTAAGCTCTTCTCGTTGCTCCATGAAATTAACATACTGATCTAAAGCTTTCTTATTCACATGGCTGAACTGTTTTAATTCCTCAGTGCACTTGTGCAGCATCTTGACCAAATCCTTCATGTTCTTTTGCTTGTACCTAACTCAATGCAAAGAGAAACATGTCAAATTGTAAAATAAAAAAGTAAATCACATGCCTAGACTCATGCAAATTATATTTCGTGGAAACATAAGTGGACAACTGTGTAATTCTGACGTCAATATGAGACCATGACGGAAGTATAAACTGTAAAGGGTCTTCATACCATATACATTGACTTCAAAGTGCAAATATGTCAGAAGAGGGCATCATTCAATCCCATAACATTAAAAAAAACTCGACAATGAAGTGCAGAGTACAAACATTTCAAATGAATCGGATGATAGTGGGCCCAACTCTCTGATTTGATTTGAGAACTCCTCCTGCTTGGCAAGAAGACTATTTCGCTTACTCAAAAGCTGTTCTAGTTCTTTGGCTTCATCCTGGAGCGTCCTTTCGCAGTCGTCTTCTTCATTCTGAAATTCCAGTATCAAGGGCATTACCAGCGTGAACAAAGTGAATAATAAAGATAAGTCCGCATACAAGACCTACCTTTAATGTGATCTTTTTCTCTTTAATCCTCTTGAGTTCTTTTGTAAGCTCATCAAGCTTGTCAGACAATCCTGATGAGAAACGCATGCATCATAACATGTAATACAAAATAAAGTTGCAAAAGCTGATGCAAAAATGGCCATTTAGTCCTCACCTTTGAGCTCCTTAGAAGTACTTCCGACCGATGATTGGGCATTATTCAGCTGCTGAGTTTTTAAATCAATTTCTTCATCTACAGCATCAGGCTCAGCAGCCAAAATTGTAGCCTCCAACTCTTGTTTTTGCCTTTTCAGGTTAGTGGTAAGATTCGTCTCCAGCTCCGCTTTTCTGGATTCAGTCTATGCATTTAAAAAGTATGGAAATCCTCAGAACCAACAAACAACACAAAAACAAGTGAACTCTTCTTCATTTAGCCATGAATAGTTCTCGAACCTCGATACGATCTGTCCTACAGGCAATCAGCTTCTCTTTTAGATCTGCTATTTCAGGGTTCAATTGTGATAGTTGTTCTTTTTCCTCCACTGTAAGGTGATTGATCAGTTCTGTTCCCCTCTCAGCCTTTTTCGTAGCCATACTTGATTTAAGCTGATCTATTTGAGTCCTTACTTCGGTAAGTGATTTTTCCTATGATAAGACAAGAGAAACCACGTAACAAAGCATGACAATGTGAAGGCCAACAAGCAATGATTATGCTCAATGAGCCAGGAAAAAAATTGATATAAAAAATAGGGTTACCTTGCTTTCGATGGACTTCAAAATGAATTGCTTTTGCCTTTCCGTATTTGTGACGTCCTGCATGAGTTGCTCAAGCTCTGACCTGTAATGGCCCTGCTTGGCATCTACTTTTTGTTCCTCGGTGACTTTTTCAGTGATCTTCTTGTCTATATGTGATACCCAATTAAGGACACCAAGGAATAGGAATAGATGGCACAGAAGTCAGAACAGAACAAGAAACTGTGCCCTGAGGACGTGAAGAAACCGTGCAGGTTGAAAAAACAACTGATGTGGATTTCAATTTTCTTTCGTGGTTGAAGAAACAAAAAAATGAAGCACATTTTATGGCCCAACCAAAGAAAAAGGATATCTTGCAATCCAGATCTGACTTTTTCCAGTTCCTTCTCCTTGTGATCGATCAACTTTGTACTTAGCATAATTGCATTCATAAACTTTAATTTTGAACGCCTATGGTCATAGAAGCCCCCTGTCATGCCACCTTTCTTGCTTACTTGATCACCTGTTCGGTCAATGGCTTTTCTCAGTCAGCAAAATGCAACAAGATAACAGCCAGTAATAACCTCAAAGAACAAACCTTCTAGGGTAATGCAGTCCAAACCATCATTTCTAGAAACTCTTGTAGCCACGTCCAAGTCTCTACAAATCACAGTTCTAGCAAAAACCTGGAATTTAAAAGGTCATTGTTTCCTATGTAAGCTGATCTCTTGTATTTCTGACAAATCAAACCATTCAATTTAGTCTTGACAAGTTAACAATGAAAGTTAAGGGTCTGAAAAGCATATAGCCCTACACGAGAATACTGGGTAGCCGCAAATTTAGCCTTGGAATCAATCAACTAATTATAGTCCAATAGAACAAGAAGATATATCCGGATATAAAAACTATTTGTTTGCCTCTTTTGTTCCCTTTTCAAAGAGCACTTCCTTAGAACTGAAACTAACCTGAGCAAATGCAGCAGCATGTTCAGGAGGGAACTTCAACTTCTTTAACAAAGGTATCACATCAGAGCCCTCGGGGTATCTTACATGAGGAGCCTTAACTCTATTGAGAGGTATAAAGGTAACTCTTCCACCTTTCATTGCATTAAGGTGTCTGATTATCTGGGTTGATACTTCGTCATTCTCGACCACCACATTAAACAAACTGATCAGAAAAAACATGTTTAGGAGATCGCGTAGCATTTAAGACCAAAAAGATTAAAGATTAACATAGATTGTCTCCCTCCAAGCGGGTGACATAAAATCTGATAGCATAGCTCTAAGCCAGAAAGACCCTGCACACCTGTTCCCTGCAGTAACTTCAACAGCTGTGAAAAACTTTTCTTCGCAATCAAGCAACTCTATAATGGGAAAAACTCCGCTGATTTTTAAGTCTCGGCAAATCCGTCGAACGGAATTTAACCCCCTTCTGACATCCTGCCAATAAAAGCTGAAATGCATCAGGCTGGAAGGACGGGGGAACAAAACTATCTTCAGGAGTCAAACCAACACATCAACAGCCGTTATATCATTCCAAAGGGTCCTTGCGACAAACCAATCCTTAGTAGAAATGGAACATCTGCAAGGCTACCTGGTCAGATTCTAAAAGGTTTAACATTAAGGACGCTAACAAACTTACACTAGTCATCCCACCAATCTTTCCCACACAGAGCCTGATTCTGTTTGCTTGACAACAACAGCCTTATAGTTTTATTCTTTTACTTCTTTTGCGGTTTATCCGGGTACAATAGCATAATATGACCAGCGACCAAGATATTTTGCACTTCTTAAAACGTTGAAACCTTATTTCACCCAACAACTGTTATTTTATGGTGCATGAATGATCTTCTTGTCGCATACTGAAGCATTATGTGATCAGGCAATTATCTACTGATTCTTTTGTATCTGATTTCATCTCCAAGCTATACTCTGAATATCTGCAGGTTTTTTATGCTGACTACTTTATCGAGATCCTAATTTCATATGCACGCCTTTGGACAGTCATAAATTGAACTGTGTATTTTATGCAACCAGATGATGATTCTCTTCCTCGTCAGCCTCACATGAGATTTCTGTCCTTCTGCTTTTCTTACTTCCCACCCATACTCAGGGTATCCAATTCCCACCATCACATATCGTCCAAACTCCAAATTAGCCCCATCAAATCAGGCTTAAGACTGGCCCTAATGAACTGTCCATAATGCAAGAACAAGAGTCCAGGGAAAGGATTATGATGTACTTACATAAACAATACACTATAGCTACAATTCAGGGCAATCTCAAATGATTAATAGAACGCCCCCTACTCCCCTAGTACTGGCATGAGCAGCGAGGAACAAAATGCATAAATATGCTTGAATCAATGACCTGAAATAATCAGAATCAAGTTAAAGAAATCAGATACTCACACCAGGGATTGCATGATCAAGGTTTTTTTCTGCTTTCTCAACTTCTGCTTTTAGCTGATCTATTTCAGCAATCAATGTGTTTTCTTTCTCCCACAATGACCTGCAAAAGAAGATGTCAGCCATACAAGAAGCAACGTAATGACAATCCAGGATTCAAAACAAAAGAAAGTTTACTTTCGGTCATTCTGCATCTTGTTTCGTTCTACTTTATGTTTGCTGACACCATCACGAGATTTGGAAATGAAAGATTCCAAAGTTGTAATTTCAGATTTACGGCTCTCAATATATCGATCACGCTCCTCCAAATCCAACTTAAGCCTATGGATTTCACCCTGAAGTTTTTGCTCCTGGAACACGAGATCAAGGGGAAGCTCAGTGACTATGCTATACTTGGAAGATAAAAGGAAGAGGATGGGCATAATTCAATAGTAAGTTATATTAGCAAGCTAGGGGGAGAATCTGCTGACTAGTTAAAGAAACAGTACAAGAACAATTTAAACTTGCACGCACTTCCAATGACAAAATGGACACAACTAAAAACAAAAACAGTCTCATATAATGGTGTCCGGAAGTCTGAGAACAAAGAAACCTGGAAATCATGCTCTCTCAAAAGTAATTAGCTTCTTGCCATTAATATGGTCCAGTCGTGCCCTTTCAGATAAATTATGAAGAAGGACCCCCTTCTTTTATTAGTTTTGGTAAACCAAAACTAATTGCTGGTGATCTTGAACAATGCGAATGACAACTTTCAAAGCCATACCAATAGCAAATAATCTGTTAAAAGCTCCCTGTGTTTCCATGTGTGACTAACATACTCTATATTATGTTACTTATTCTGGTTCAATTCTCCTGCAACTTTCCGTTACCCTCATTGTATAATTCCTTTTTTTGGGCTAAATAATCAGGTTAATTAAAAGGCACGAGTACATCAAGAAGACCTATTACAATTCTCTACTCATTGCATAATTCTTTTCCCAACTTCATAACAAGTCAGAGAATGAAGTGTGAGGACGTGATATAACAAGCATCAAGCATCACCAGGTAAAATTTAGGAGCAGAAAGATCAAGCATTACCTGACCGGAGTTCAAAGCCAAAACTCGTTTTAGATCATCAAATTCTTTCTGCAGCCATTCGTCACGGGCAGCTTTACTGGCAAAGTGTGTGGCACGTCCCTGTTTTTGATAAAGAATACTGAGGTGTTTTTCCCGCTCCATTATCCTGCAATTAGCAGAACATGCCACTAGATTGTTGGTAAGACAAGAAATTGGCAGATACACCAGGAATGCGCCTTAGGCACTGCCAAAGGTGTGCATACACCCAGAATCAAAGTGTTCTACAGACATTGCCTAAAAAGAAAAGAAAAATGTCAGCAAAAGTAGGTAACCATGTCGCAGCCAATCTTCTCCTCCAATTAGAAAAACAAGGTGCTCTTAATAGACTTTTTTTACTAAAAAAACAACAGAAAGCCGGTAGAATTGGTCTACCGAAACATGGACAGAAAGTCACTCGTCTCGCAAGGAGGGTAACTGGAAATTATGACAAACTGCTATTTAACATTGTAGATGCTTGGATACTTAAAAATGGAGGTCCTGATCACACATGCCCCTTGAGATAACAGCCTGTTAGGAAACCCAAGACTACTGTGACTAAAAAGATGGTATTCCAAGTCCACACGCAACATGTAAAAAAACAGAAAGTTACCCTTTGGTGATTTCCTTTTCCTTAGTAACTTGGTTCTCATACAAAGGGCTGATTTTGTCGAGCTCCTTTGATGAGTCTTGTATTTCTCTCAGTAGAATGTCAAGCTGTCTCTCAGCATCCTCCTAAAAACGAGCAAATCATTAAATAATGAAAGGCGATCGTTTATCCACAAAGATTATATACAACACAAAGCGTACATCACCTTGGCTTGCTTATTGCCAGACACCTTTTCTTCCAGATCCTTCACATCAAGCTCAAGCTCTGTCTGCTTCTTTATTTCATCAGTTAATTGCTTTTCTATCACCTCTTTCTCTTTAGTCAATGCTTGAACTTGTTTTGTTTTCTCTTTTCCCTGCTTGTCTAGCTCCTTGGATTCTTTGTGCAAATCCAAAACGCGATTGTGCATTGCAGCTGATTTCTCAGAAACTTTATTGCGATCTGTTTCCAACTACAGAACAGGGAGAAGGAGATTTGAAATAGTTTAGCATAGAAATGTCATACAATCTGCATAAGCTATCACTGATTCTGAAAGCAAATGCATTTACTCTCCAGAGCAACAATCTATTGCAATCAGGAGTGATTTCGATCCAAAAAATAAAGGATGCTGGAAAGTGACTTGATCTTTAGTTAAATGAAAAGCCACAATACAGGTTGACCTGTATGTTCATAATGGGTTCGAAGCAGCCAATTTGTTGGCCCCTTAACTTAATCACACTCAGAGGACAATGCTCCAATTTAAGAGATATGTGTATAGACCACGTAGAACAAGTATCGAGGAATTACTTCTGCCAATTTTTGCCGAGCGTCATTGAGGTCTTTATCGTAAATGGTATATTCAAGAGATTTACGCTGCTTATCAAGCTTCTGGTACTTTCCAAGCTCCTCTTTCTCTTGATCAAGCTCTCTGAGTTTCTCATCCAAGTACTGAACAACTTGGATTATCTGCTTTCTTTTGTTTCCTGAGAACAAACAACCCAATGGCACCCACCAATAAAAAATTTAAAAAGGAAAGGAAAAAGTAAACCATGAAATTCAGTGAGCTGCATGGACGAACAGTATAGACTATGAGTAACATACAACCAAAACAGGAAACAGATTAACATAGAATAAGAAACAAATAATGATTTGCCTGTCTCTTGCATAATTTTCAAGCTTTCACAGCGTCTCTCCTCGTACACTCTGGTGCCACCAATTTCTTTCAAAAGATCCAGGCGCTCAGAGTCTTTCATTAGTGTCAATGATGCGATCTATGAGAATTGGGGAGAATAGAGTAAGCAGATACAGTTACCGAATGAAATTTGTAAATACAAGAGGTCTTAGTTCCAACAAAAGCAAAGTAACCATTTCCAAGTGTCATACTTTTCCCTGCTGCACTACATAATACGGGTTTGAGCGAGAGAACCCAGCACTTTCCAGCAAATTCATAACTTCAGTTTTCCTGCAAAAAAGCAGCTTCGTTCATTAAGCTACAAGCTCTAACAGTAAGGTGGTTGCAACGATATCATGGGATTATACTCCACTCAACACCCACGTAATGTGCTTCCCATCCAAGTAATATTCATCCTTTTTCAAACTAATTGTCCTTCGCAGGTGAACTTCATCTTTATCAACCTATTAAGAGTTCAGCAAGACAATTACGATGTGATTAAAAAAGGAAAGATAAGGCACACATATGAACAAAAGGCATTAAATAAGGAGTCACAAAAGAAAAAAACTTTGGTGGAAGATGAAGTTTAGATTCATCCCACACGTTAAAATATATTGCAAATCCTGCTTCATCAATACGAGTAACCAATATAGCAGCTTGAAACTCAAGCTACTTATATGCATACATATGCTCATCTTAAAGCAAAACCTTAAAAAATGATCAAGCAGTACAACATACCGGTATGCGATTATCAGAATTGTCAAAAACAATCTCCACATAAGCAGTTAAAACTTGGTGCCCTGCGCCTTCCTGTACAGAAGCAAATGTTAAGAAGATAAATATGGATGATAGGAAAGCATTCTCAATCATATGACCAAGAAATGAGCAAAAAAAAGCACACATACATGAAGCAGGGCATGCCTGTCCTCGCTCTGCAGATTTTGGAAGAGATCACTCAGTACAAAACGTATAGCTGCATGAAGATACCCTCAGAAGGCATATCATAACAATCTTACATTGGCTATACCAAGAGAAAGCCTGAGGATATGAGAAATGTTTCTTACCGTAGAAAAAGTTCGTCTTCCCAGAACCATTGGCACCAACTGCAAACCCCATGAAGGAAAATGGATTAATTTAAAGGTTGATCAAAGAGCACCAAGTATGCAGATGAGGTGAAATTTAAAACGCAACTTGAAGAGACCCAATGTAGAACCGACAACCAAAAACAACCATCAACTGCAGCAATTAAGTAGCATCGTGGGACATCCTTGTTTAAAATTCATGATAGTGATACATATAAAGCGAAAACTTCATATTCGAAGGGATTATGTTTGTTCTACATAGCTTAGCCTGAGTTTAACAAGCTAAGCTTGGACAAAGTAATTGCCAAATTCTACATAATTCTCAGCTTCTACATGACCAAGCAAAGAACAAGTTGCTTATCACTTCTGCCTACATTTTTTTCTTATCAATACAGCGATAGAGTTCCATCCACATGAAACAACAGTGCACCGGAGAACATTATTTCAAAAAACGACATAAAAAACCTCCCGACAGTTGAACAACAAGAAAACGAGATCACATAGACAGGACAACGGGGTAAGAACTCACCAACACAGTTAACTTTCGGACTAAAGGGCTCGGTAACAACCTGCTCCCTGTAGCTCTTAAAACCTTCTATTATCAGCTATATTTTCCCCGAAAGCCGCAAATCGACATAAACACGGTTAGTTATCCAGTCAAACACATGAAAATTAATAATGCAGAAAGAAAATTCACAAAAAAAGGACTACCTGCTTTATAAACATATTGAACTCACACTGTATCTCTATCCACTGCAATAAAAAAAATGAAACGGTTAAACTAATGTCAGTATGAACTTCGCGGAGTTGAGCGACTTCCGAGTTTTAAAATAATCAACATAAAGACTACGCGAAACCCTAACTCCGCGGAAAAAAATCAAAATTAAAACCTCGAAAAGTTTCTGCAACGCGCGATATAGAGAAATGGCCTCCGAGGGACAACCCTAGCTAGCGAATCGGAAACCGTTGAAGAAATGACCTGGTTAGAAATCACTTACCGGCAGTTACGAGGATCTTTAACCGGAGGCAGAGAAGAACATGAGAAGGTTGGGGGAAAGGAGAGCGAGCAGACGTAAATTCCGGCGGTTAATTTCGCGGGGTAATTAATTTTTAGGCTCTCTCGGGCGCGGGGTTGTTGGGCGGCAAATGGAAATTTGCATTTAATGGAAAATGGGGAGAGCATTTAATTTAAGATCTTCATTATATAGTTAGAGAATTTAAAACCTAGTAAAAGTACTAATTTAAAGTAAAAGCATCCACCCCCTAAATAAGCAATAAAAATCTGTAGCACATTTGGTTTTTTAATTAAAAATATTTGTTCTTTCAAGGAATAAATAATAATTTTTTTTGCGTATTTACAAAAGTTCAATTAACACTCTTTATTAAAAATTGGTCCACTTAGCACCATGTATTTATCAAAATGGGCAATTAATGCCTCAAAGAACAATTTTTCGGACATTAATAATGTGTTGCGTGATGTCCAACTTAAAAAATTATGCCACATAAGCATTAATGAAGTGGGGTCCTCTTCTTTCAACCTTCTATCTTGCAGCATACAGATTAATTAACTTTTTATAATATAGTCCAACTCAAAACGCATGATTTCCCCAGTTTTTTCCTCAGATTTCCATTTACATGTTTGATAAAACTTTTCTTTTTAAACTTTCTTCTGCATTAAGTTGATGCGAATAAAATAGAAAAAGTACAATTTTGTACCCCTGTGGTATCGCATTACAAAATCTTGTAGTTTAAAAATCATCAATCATGTACAAGATATTTCAAAATTCATCAATGTATGGTTCCGCTCAAGCCCAGAAAACTTCCGAACCTAACTGGATGGCTAGGTCATCAAAACGACCCGTTTTAGTCTGACGTGGCTCAATAAATGGGCAATTTGATGGATGAGTTGTCTTAAAGGTAAATTTCAAAAAATTCCCAAATTTATTCAATTTTTTTTCGAAAACCCCTCTTCTCCCTCCACCCATCTTCTTCCTCCTCTAACCAAAAACACCAGGAGGCATCGTTGCAATATCCCACAAAAAAAACCCTCCTCCTCCCTCGCTCTCTATCTGCTTATAAAGCACAAAGAGAAACGAGCGAGAGTCTGCCTGCCCAATACCAAATACCCAAACCAAAGAAGAAGGACAAATAAGACATGTAAATTCATCAGAAGAAATCAGAATCCTAAATCGAACTGAAAGTGTCAGCGTCCCCTTCTCCTCTTCGCCTTCCCCTTTCTCTACCTCGTCGTTTCCCACCTGTCCCAATCCTTTCTCGTCTTCCTCTCCACCGCCGTCGTGCTCCTCCTCTCCCTCAACCTCGCCCTTGCGCGTCTCCCTTCTATCCGCCTTTTTCTCGCCCGCTCCTATCCGACCAAGCCCCCCGCGGCTTTCCCCACTGCGCTAGTCGTTTGGTCCATCGGATCCCGCCCTCGCCTGCCTGATCGGAGCCTTCTGTCTGGTCCTGGGTCCAGGTCTCCTCCATCACCAACCCACATAGCTAAACACTTCTTCCTCCTCAAAAATTAAACAGAAAGGAGATGAAGGTTTTTCGTGAAGACTTTGAAGGGGACGACCTTTGAGATTGAAGTGCAACCCTAAGAAACGGTGTCGATTTCGCTCTCTCCCTCTTCCTCGCTTGTTATATACTGCAGTAATCACGATTTTCTTATAATTAGGGTTTATTTTGGGCTTTTAATCTGTCTAAGCCAATTGAGCTTGTGGTTGCCTCATTCTGGAATTTGGATTGAATTGGAAGGTTATTTGGTTGTGAGGTTTGTGGGCTTCGAGTTCAAGGTGGATTGGAAGCTTAAACACTTCTTCCTTCTCAAACCCACCACCACAACAAAAACCTCCTCCTTCGAGCCACGTAAGACTAAACAGGTCATTTTGATAACATGGCTGTCCAACTAGGTCTGGAAGTCGTCCGAGCTTGAGCGGGATCGTCGGTTAATAAATTTTGAAATAACTTGGATCGATTCATGATTTTTAAATCACATGGTCTTATCGCGAAAATAACGATACCACATAGTACAAAATTGTACTTTTCTCAATAAAATATTCACCTGTTTACGCATTTCGTAAGGAAAATCAATTTGTCATTCGTCGCGTGTTTTGAGCTAATTAAATGTTCAACTCCTTAAAAATGCAAAAGTAATTACAACTTTGTTGAAAAAAACTTTGTTATCATGATTCACGGGAACCCGAACTTGATTAATTATTTCCTGAAAATCTTGAACACATTAAACTATTCCACCCAATATAATTTTATATACTAACTAATATTCAAATGTCGAATGAACTAAGTAATTCAAATTCAAATCAAGTAGTGCATTTGAAATACCAACAAAAAAGAGAGGAAAAAGTATATTTTAGTACATTGTGGTTTGACCATTTGACACCTTTAAGTCTGTGGTTTGGAACCGATCAAACAGGTCCCTGTGGTATCAAAACACCTCACCCGTAGATGGGCAAGCTTGACCAACTTCCACGTAGGTTAAAAATATCCACGTGGCACGCCAGCTGGACTTTTTTCGAACATATTTTTGCTGAGTTGGCTTCCCGAAAATATAACATACCTTTAAAATATAACCTACAATTCAAGCACAATCACGGCTGCCCAACCAGCAACTGAAACATCAGTCGCAACCAGCCCATTCACGATACCACTTGCCACAGCAACATCAGCCTACAGACCAGCCACACACTCGTCATCAGGAAGACCACAGAATCTAAAGCCATCCAAATGATGCAAAGCCCAGGCAGAATCCGGTTGTTCCTCCACCTCGTTAGAGGCTTTACCATCGATCCTAATCACATATTGTTCATCTCCAATCTTGAGGTTGAATTTGCGGCTGACCCAATCCAAATTAGTAAAGGAGATAAGAACAAAGGCAACATCTAAACGCTGCCGGCTAGACGTAAGCTTATGCACAACCTTGGCGAGGACACTAACTACTCCAGGAAAGGGCTCGACCAGATTTGAAGAGGAACCCCGCGGATTTGAAGCCATAAGCTTTGACTAAAGGCACGGAAGCTCGGAGTTCATGGAGCAGGATCCTTTAAGTAAAGGGTTAATTTGATGCCCCATATTGAAAATCCTCGAGCGTTCACAGAAGGAAATTAAGACCACATACCCCGTCGAGCACCCTAATTTGAAAGCCCTTCACCCCGTAGTTGAATAGATCTCGCAAAATATACTGTGATTGACTGACATCGTGAGCAGTGCCACCAAACTACGCCCGAGCCACTCGTCCTACAAATCATCTGTCAGCAATACTCGAGTTCTTCAATTCTATCTACCTTCTAGTTGTTTCGATTGGTCTTAGGAGGTTGTATTTGATTAGGTGGGAAGAGAGGAGATTTTTAACGGGAGACCAACTGACGGATTCGACGCGTAATTAATGAGTAATTACGTATTAAATCTGTTTAATTAATAAACTAATTCGTTAATAATAAATCACTTACTTGTTGAAGCAAGAGGTCCACAGGCTCGGGTCCACAATTTTTTCGTGCTAGTCGAATTACGATCACATTTTAACGGATTCGTAATTGATTTTCACGAGATTTCCTCTATAGAAAATCTGATCAAAATTCAGGAACTAATCCGGAATTTTTTCTTTCTTATTGAGTGTTTGATGGCAAAGTTTCTCAATTGGTCCAGATAGGGAAATCCAGATAACCAAAATGCGCCACGTGGCACTTTTAGGCCACACGTCCGCCACGTGGCACTTTGGACCGCATGTCCACCACGTGGCAAGGCACCCATAGCTTTGCCACGTGGACTGCCACATATGACATCAGCACCACGTCACGCTGACGCGGCGCTTGCGTGGCTTTGGGCCGGTCAACGCGGGTTGACCGGCCCATCCAACCCAACTTATGGGTCCTGATGGACCCGGGCCCAATTAGGCACAATAATAATTGCCTAATGGGCCCAAGGTCCAACATCTCCCACTCAATTATTATTGACCTTGATCAACAGTTATCAGATTTCTTTAAAGAATTTCGTGCGACCAACACACGTCGAGTATGTTAAGCCAAATTCAAGAGCACAGACACTCAGGCTACTTGAATAGTAGCATCTCGACTACCTTCTTGTATAATGTATGCTATTACCACAGGACTCATGTCATATTCCATTGTTCACATCAGTGATTTCAAACAATTATATTCGGGTTCACTATTGTACTTTTCAATACAATTGGTGCATCTGAACCACGAAACTCAGAATGTGATGAACAGAGTTCCTTCTCCCTTAACTATATTCTTTTCGTAATGATACAGCCTGCTTTTCTGGTCAGCCCTGCCAGGTCGAATCGCTATGCCATAACCTTTTCATGAACTTTCCAAGCTAGCAGCACTAGATCATACTTCCATAATACATTTAGGATCTTAAGGGTAGGTTTTGGAAATCACAGTTCTCGAAAATTGGTCTCACACCAGGGATTGTGAAATCACTCAACATTTTTATCCCATCCAGTAGTCGAATAGCACACATGATACTGATCACGTGTTATGGTGTATTTTCCTTTTTAAAGGAACACATGTCATTTAACACCATATCAGTCTTAGCTTAACTCTAGGCTAATAGGACAGACAGTATGATAAGTTCTACTTATATCTTATCATATGGATTGTAGAAAATCCAAATGCAGCAACTTATTCCTGCATCCCATGAGAAAACTTGCTCTTGAGCAAGACGACATTCTGTTATAGGACATGCACTTATGAATGTCCAATAACTGCCTCATCTCATATAGGAATCAACTTCTTGACTCCCACTGAGGTAAACACCCGTGTGAGTGGGCTACTTCTCTGTCCGACATATTTCGCATTTAACTCATATTGCCAAACAAAATTCTTTTATTCTAACTAATTGGATTACAAATAAAACTATCGTAAACTCAGTGACTTAACATGTCTCTCGAACACTTCTCGAGGTAATGCTTTAGTCATTGGATCTGCGGCCATATCTCGTGTAGACATGTATTTCATACACAATTTTTTATATTTTATTAAATTTCTGACAAAGTGAAATTTAATATCTATATGCTTAGCCCTACTATAGAATCTAGGATCTTTAGCATATGCTATAGCCGCCTGGTTGTCGCAGAATAGACTCACGGGCTCCGTCGAGTTGATTAGGGAGAGATGGCTTAAGAATCTCTTCAATCATACCACTTCTTGTGCAGCATGAGCTGAAGCTACATATTCTGCTTTCATTGTTGACAGGGATACACATGTTAGCTTCTTACTGCTCCATGAGATAGCACCCCCGTTTAACAAGAAAATGAATCCAGATGTAGACTTTTTCTTATCCACATCACCTCCCCAATCAATATCAGTATAGCCACTCAATATCAGGTCGCGGCTTTGATAGCAAAGGAGTATTCTGCAGTAGTGTTCAAATATTTCAAAATTCCTTTGACAGCCTTCCAGTGAGCACTGCCTGGATCAGACTGATATCTGCTTGCTATTCCTACAGCATAGTAAATATCAGGTCTAGTACACAACATTGCGTACATCAGGCATCCAACTGCATTGGCATAAGGAATCTTCTCCATGGCCCTACGTTGTTTAGCTGTTTTTGGGCACATGTCCTTACACAAATTATGGCCTTTAACCAATGGGACATACTTTGGGTTACTGTGATCACAATTGAAATATTCTACTACTTTACGAATATATATCTCTTATGAAAGAGACACTATTCTCTTCGAACGATTCCTCGAAATCTTAACTCCGAGTATGTAATCCGCTTCACCCATGTCTTTCATTTCAAAGTTAGAAGATAACCAATTTTTGATTTCGACAAGAAATCCCATGTCATTTCCAGCTAAAAGTATGTCATCAACATATAAAGTGATGATAACAAACTTCTTCCCTGATCGCTTAACATACACGCAGTGATCTTCGTCTATCATTATAAAATCAGCTGCATGATCGTATTATGAAAGCGAATATACTACTGTCTAGACGACTGCTTAAGGCCATAAATTGATCTATTCAATTTGCAAACTTTGTGTTCGCAGCCTTTTTGAATGTAGTCCTCAGGCTGAATCATATAGATTTCTTCATCCAATTCTCCATGGAGAAAAACAGTCTTTACATCCATTTGATGTAATTCTAGATTCATGTTAGCAACCATAGCAAAAATGACCCTAATTTACGTAAATCTAACAACAGGTGCAAAAGTCTCCTCATAGTCTATCCCAGCCTGTTGTTTAAATCATTGGGCAACCAAACGCGCTTTGTATCTTTCGATACTGCCATCTGCATTACGCTTGATTTTGAGAATTCACTTATTCTCAATTGCCCTACGCCCCTTAGGTAGGTCAACCAGATCCCAAACCTGGTTTTTGATCATAGAAGACATTTCTTCTTCCATTGCATTCATCCATTCATCACGTTTTGGAGATGACAATGCTCCAGATACATTTTTAGGTTCATCTTCATCCTGCAGGATGGCCAGTAGAATTTCACTTGGACCACCAAATTTCTTTAGTGATACCAAGAACGCATTAGCCTCACCTTCGATGTCAAATCATCGGCGTGATATGCTAGTTCTGCTAGACCTACGGTATTCCCGATTTTGATAAACATCTCTCATATATTCATCATATCCAGGAATCGTACTCCCACTGAGTGGAAATACCGTACTCCCACTGGAATAGAGAATAACCTCCCTTTCAGAACTCAGATCACGACCTTCCGGATCATTTTGAGTTGAAAAATCTCTATCTTCCTCCTCAATTCTCCCACTCGGAAGAAGTGATCCAGATGATTCTGGTTCATTTATCTCATAAAGGGTAAGGTCACTACTAACCTCCCCCAACTTTGGAAATTTATTTTCCAAAAATGTGACATCGCGCGATTCAAATTCTGTTACATGTCCATTGTCCAGTTCACCCACGAACACGTATCCTTTAGATACCTCTGGGTATCTTATAAAGATACTTTTTCTACCTCTCGGTCCTAATTTACCGAAAGTACTTGAGGTAGAATGGACATATGACACACACCCCCATGGCTTAAAATAGGATAAATCGGATTTCCGATCTGTCCACATTTCGTAAGCAGTAGCTGTAACAGACTTAGAGGGAACACGGTTTAGAACGTATGCGGCAGTCAGGAGCGCATCTCCATAGAATGATATAGGCAAACTTGCCTCTGCCATCATCGATCTAACCATATCAAGAAGGGTTTTATTCCTTCTTTCAGCAACTCTATTTTGCTGGGGTGTATAGGGAATGGACAACTGATGTTCAATCCCTTTTTCAATGCATAGAGCTTTGAACTCATCAGAAATATATTCACGGCCACGATCAGTTCGTAAGGCCTTTATCTTTCTGTCCTTCTGATTCTCAACAAAACTCATGTATGTCATGAAGCAGTTTAAGGCTTCAGACTTGTGAGAAATCAGGTATATCAGACCATATCTAGTATAGTCGTCAATAAAGGTGATGAAGTAATATGCTCCAAGCCTTGCCCTCACGTTCATTGGACCACATATGTCAGAATGGACTAATTGTAGTGGAAATTTGGCTCTAGCCCCAGTACCGAAAGATTTCGTAGTGCTTTTCCCTTCTAGACAGGATACGCAACTAGGTAATATAGATTTCTCTATATTGCCCAACAGTCCTGCCTTAGCTAGATAGTTTAAACGATCCTGAGGGCACCGGGTGCGAGGACGATCCGGCGAGAAGTTCCAGGGTACTTGCCGGAACTGGAATTGAATCCATAATCCAGATGATCAGGAGCGGAGAAAAACTGTAATGGTATTCCTTAGCGAGGTAGCGGTTCAAGATCAAACCGCTTCGCAGCTCCAGAACAGGAGAAGGTATCATTTCTCTTAGAAGACCCCTCTCCTCGAGATAGTGAATCAAACTATAAAGAGCATCTCTATGGGTATTGAACTCAGGTGCCGAGAAGATACTCATATCTTCTTGGATTTTTAGCGTGACCAGGAGGTCTCGAAACATAGAGGGCCAGTCCTCTCCAAGATCGTAACCTCCGGCCCAGATGCATTCTTGCATCTCCCGGTGAACAGCCTCAATAACATACATGTCATCATGAGGCACACGCAGCGGTAAACGACGCTTCAGAATCTTTTGTCGAAGTTCTGTTGCACAGAAGTTCAGATACCTTTCTCCAGTAGCCATCAAATCTTGCAACAATTACAATTCAATTTCGGGTTAATTCTCATATTCTCCCAAAATAGGATTGAAAAACTCATTTTTCAATCTTTTGATGATCATATTATGGATAAATTTATGTGATTTTAGTTTAACTTTAGCATATCTCGGAACTCGTTCCAAAATATTTTTAAGTTTATTAAAATATCGTCATAATTTTAATAAACCTAATTGACAAAAATTTCTCAAAATTTTTATCAATTTATTGGATTTTAATTGAATAAAAACTGATTTTATCCAATTAAAAGAGAAAAAAAAACAATATTTAAGTCCAATTTTGACTTAAATATTGACCGTAAATCGGGTTGGTTCGAACCAAGAAACCAGGCCAATCCGTCCGGTTTTTTGATTTTTTTGACCCGGGTATAAATATTTTCGGGAAAATCGTGAAATTACGATTTTGCCCCTCGCATATTTTCCCATTCTGATTTCTCTCTCTTCTCCCGCGCGACAAAAAAACTCGGCCGCCGCGTAACAGCGGCGAACCAACGGCCGAGACCGGTCGCGTTCGACTCGTCTCGGCCTCGCGAGCATGTCTGTAGCGACCTCGCGGGCTGTCATCCAGCCGTTCTCCGTCACGAACGTCTTCTCCGTTCCGTGCCTCTCCGCCATCGTCGTCTTCGATCTCGCGATTCCGGTGACGTCGATTCACTAACGTGGTATCGGGACGTCGGGGAGAAGCCAGAGAATCGACTATCGTCGATCTACGGCGTCGAAATCATCGGATTTCTGACGAAATCGACGGAATTTGATTTGGGGCAAAATCGCCCAAATCGCCCGATTTGGGTTTTTGACGATTTGGGGATTTTTGGACAAATTTTTAATTAATCCCCAAGTTTTCAAATTTCAAATTGGTACCTTAAGGTTTCGCGCGTGCACGAATTTGTCCGCGCGGTTAGGCAAAATTTAATTTAGTCCCGCTGGTTCTAAATTAATTATTTTAAAGTCTAACAGATTATAATTTTCAATAAAATCACAATTAATACGATTTTAACCCAAAAAATTACATAATTATTTGAATTAAAACATATATTATCATCAAAAGATGGTTTCAACCATGCTCTGATACCAATTGACAGATTCGACGCGTAATTAACGAGTAATTACGTATTAAATCCGTTTAATTAACAAACTAATTCGTTAATAATAAATCACTTACTTGTTGAAGCAAGAGGTCCACAGGCTCGGGTCCACAATTTCTTCGTGTTAGTCGAATTACGATCACGTTTTAACGGATTCGTAATTGATTTTCACGAGATTTCCTCTATAGAAAATCTGATCAAAATTCAGGAACTAATCCGGAATTTTTTCTTTCTTATTGAGTGTTTGATGGCAAAGTTTCTCAATTGGTCCAGCCCGATTTCCCTTTTTATAGGGAAATCGGGATAACCAAAATGCACCACGTGGTATGCCGTGTGTCGCGCATGGCTGCCACGTGGCACTTTTAGGCCACACGTCCGCCACGTGGCACACTGCGTGGCACTTTGGACCGCATGTCCGCCATGTGGCAAGGCTACCCCTAGCTTTGTCACGTGGGCGCGCCACGTGGCACTTTGGACTGCACATCCGCCACGTGGCAAGGCTACCCCTAGCTTTGCCACGTGGACTGCCACATACGACGTCAGCGCCACATCGCGCTGACGTGGCGCTTGCGTGGCTTCGTTGACCGGCCCATCTAACCCAACTTATGGGCCTGGTGGGCCCGGGCTCAATTAGGCACAAAAATAATTGTCTAATGGGCCTAAAGTCCAACACCAACAATGAGAATTGCCACTTGAGAGGGGTTTCATAATTCAAAATTCGTTATTGATTCTCTCAAGGTTTTGTTTAGAAGAAATTTAGAACACAAGGAGCCTGATATTTTGTTGAGAATGTAACGAGGTTAAATTTTACTTCAAAATTTTTGACAACTTTTAGAAATCTTACCGGCTCAAACCTGATTATTCCTCGTAGGCCGGCACTCAATCAAAACGCAACGTATCGACGGACGAATCTACAGATTCCACTTGCCAAGACACCGACATATCATCACTCCAACTTGACCACGTGCAAAAATCTTAGGGTTTTACACAATCCAACGGCCCAGAACCCCTCCTTCCCTAAAAATCAAAAAAACCCCGCCCCAATAAAGATCCCAAGCAAACCCTAGTTCTCCTTCCCTTCCTCCTCCCTCCCCCCTCCCTGCTTCTGCGCCTCCCTTCCGCAACCTTCGATAGCGGGAGAGAGAGAGAGAGAGAGAGAGAGAGAGAGAGAGAGATTTAATTCTCATATATCGACCGCAAAAAGCTTATTGTATTTTTGTGGGATTATTATTTATAATTTTAATTACGATTATTATGCCTTCGATAGCTCTGGCTAATAACGATTCCAAGGAGAAGAAAGAGAAGAGGATGAAGAAGAAGGTAGTCCTCGAGGAGGAGGAGGTGCCGGTCTCTTCGATTAAGAAGGAGAAGAAGCAGAAGAGGAAAGCCGAGGTGATGGCGGAGGAGGAGGACGAGGAGAGGAGCGAGACGAGCTCCGAGCTCGGGGAGCCCGTGAACTCGATGAAGACGAAGAAGGCGAAGGTCGTCGAAGAGGAGGCAGAAAAGGCGGACATGGAGGAAGAGAAGGAGGATGATCCTAACGCGATCACCAATTTTCGAATATCGGCGCCCTTGAGGGAGAAGCTCAAGGCTAATGGGATCGAGTCTCTGTTCCCTATCCAGGCGATGACATTCGAGGGTATTCTCGATGGATCTGACTTGGTCGGTCGGGCCCGCACTGGGCAGGTACCAATTGAAAGAGCTAATTGATTAGTGATGGGATTTTGATTTTGTGAACGGTGATTAGGGTAATGACGTTTGGATTCTGTTGTGTTTTGGTATATCAGGGTAAGACGCTGGCGTTTGTGTTGCCGATCCTGGAATCACTGACTAATGGGCCAGCGAAGGGTTCTAGGAAGACGGGTTATGGCAGGCCGCCTAGTGTTTTGGTGCTTTTGCCTACTAGGGAGCTGGCCTCACAGGTATAGTTGCAGGGATCAAGTGCTTGGCTTAGTGAACTGTGTATTTGTAGGTGTTTAATTAGTTTATTTTTGGTTGCTAAGGTTTTTGACGACTTCAAAGTTTATGGCGGGTCGCTGGGATTATCTTCTTGCTGTGTTTATGGAGGAGCATCATACACTGTGCAAGAAAATCACTTGAGGAGAGGGATGGATGTTGTTGTTGGGACACCAGGCCGTGTCAAGGTTATTTGCAGTTGTTCACTCTTTACTCAATTATACACAACTTTAAGGCCCTTCCCTAAATATTGTTTCTCCATGTGTAGGATTTACTTGAGAAGGGCACCCTTGACCTAAGTTCATTGAAGTTTCGGGTCCTTGACGAGGCTGATGAAATGCTAAAGATGGGTTTTGTCGATGATGTGGAGCTTATTCTTGGTATGGATCTCTCTCAGTAGACAACTAATGTAAAAATGACTCTTTGCATCAATGAGTCCATGGCCCTCTTTTGGACTTTGTCATTCAATCTTTTCTTATTGAATGCCAGGGAGAAAAGTTAGGTTTATGTTAGTGTATGATAGATAGAGTAATTAGGGACTATCCTCTTTCCTTGGAAACAGCCTACCATTGTTTACCTAAAATTTGCCCAAGGCTTGGATGTTATTGCAGTTAAAACCAGGTGGATTTGGTTTTCATGTTTTGGAAGCTAGCTTTATACTCTATTTGTTAATCTGTTAATTAGTTTCCACTGAACATTCCTGGGTATCTGATGCCAGGCATAAAATACGTTTTCTGGGTTATTTGTGCAACATTGATATTTTTCATGGTTGTTTTCAGATCTTTTATAGTTTTGCTTATCAATATGTTCGGTGTAACAGGAAAAGTTGATGACGTGAGCAAGGTTCAGACACTTCTTTTTAGTGCAACCTTGCCAGACTGGGTGAAAAAGGTGCATTTCAATCTAGTCCTCTTCTGTTTTTTTCCACACTGAAAGTTTTTATTGGAAGCTACTGTTTCTTACCTCAACCATATGAAAATTTGTCCTAAACTAGTGCTTGTGGTTGCTTCATCCAAGTTAACTATGATCTGTAATTTGGTTTCTCAGCTTTCACTTAAGTTTCTCAAATCATCAAAGATGACCATAGATCTAGTTGGCAATGAGAAGATGAAGGCCAGTACCAGTGTAAGGCACATTGTCATGCCCTGCTCTGCCTCCGCGATATCACAGGTCATTCCTGATATCATTCGCTGCTATGCTAGGTTGGTTTTCTATACAGCAGTTCTGTTATTGTCATGCCTTTATTTTTTGGCATTGTTTCTGTTGCTCAACCGCTTTCGCTGCTGTGTAATTGTTGGTGCAGTGGAGGCCGTACGATAATCTTTACCGAGAAGAAGGAATCTGCCAATGAACTTTCTAATCTGTTACCTGGAGCAAGGCCATTGCATGGGGATATACAGCAATCTCAGCGTGAGGTAAGTCTTACCATTTCTTAGTCTCACTTGTGTTTCAATATTATGTCCCAAACATGTATGCAAATCACATGGTACTCACCTCTTATGATTTCTGCAAATAATCTTCATACCAATACTCTTATGATACGACTAGAAATGCAGTACAAGTAATGGTGAACGTCTGATGAAAGAATAGAGTCAAAAGAAATACATCCACCATTTTTTAAACCGCTGAATTGGCAACATAAATGTTGTTCCGTGGAGTTCAGTTTTTGATTTTTGGAAGGCCTTAGTTTCAGAAGTTAGTGCTTCATCGTTCTTTTGCCTGCTATGCTCTGAAGTTGAGACACTTAACTGAATCTGTGTTATCCTTGTGGAAATTTGCTGGGGGGGGGGGGGGGGGTTATGTTAGTTCATTTCAGAAACGGGGGTGGATGAAAGTTTACCTTGTTAGCTGTTTAGAGTTTTTTCACCATCCTTTACATTTAACACGCATTGTTCCTGCAGGTAACACTTTCAGGGTTCAGATCAGGGAAATTCATGACATTGGTGGCCACAAACGTTGCTGCACGTGGTCTAGATATCAACGATGTGCAGCTAATCATCCAAGTATGTGATTTTTCCCTTGTTTTTCTTTATGCTGTTACAAGGCTAAGTTGAGTTTGCATAACGGGGCATTGTTTCATTTTGATCGTATGAGGTAGTTAGTCGCACAGTGCAGACTCTAGGTTCCTAGCTCATGTGCTACAAGAGTACATTTAGTATTTTCATCTTGCCAGTTGCATTGACAACAATGTGTAATTTGTAGTGTGAACCTCCTCGAGAGGTAGAAGCTTATATTCATCGATCTGGTCGTACAGGAAGAGCAGGTGAATACCCATCTATTTTCATCAGTCATTTAGGCATCTGAAGTTATAATATTGTACTTTACTGAAATGGCTATGACGCTATGTATTTTAGGTCATTCTGGAGTGGCTGTAATGCTCTATGACCCTAGGAGGGCAAATATATCCAAGATAGAAAAGTTATCGGGTGTCAAATTCGAGCACATAAGTGCCCCTAAGGCTTCTGATATTGCTAAAGCTGTCGGTGAAGAAGCTGCGCAAGCAATAATTAATGTGTCGGACAGGTATGCTTGCTTTTACTCTTGTTTGGGTGCTGGTTGTGCTTTTGGCGTTGGATGCTTACTTTGGAAAATATTGCAGTGTCGTTTCTGCATTCAAGTCTGCAGCAGAAGATCTATTGAGCACATCTGGATTGTCAGCCGTGGAACTGCTTGCGAAAGCACTTGCCAAAGCTTCTGTGAGTCTCATCTGGGTTATCAGAAAAATAAAATTTCCGCTAAATCAGAAAACAAATTATGCGTTTTTGGAAATTCTTCAAGTTATACGTAATATGCATGCAGGGTTACACTGATATCAAGAGTAGATCACTGCTTACATCAATGGAAGACCATGTAACCGTAATTCTGGAAGCTGGAAGGCCCTTCTACTCCCAATCGTTAGTCATTCCACCCTTTTACTCTGGTGCAATCACTTGAGTTCTCTCTTGTTTTATAGCTTATATCCAATTTTTGTCCTCTCCGTTTTATCAATTCCCTTCCCTCCTAGACCGAAGACCATTTCCCAGTACTAATTCATTCATTGTGAACGACTGGCCAGATTTGCGTATAGTGTGTTGAGAAGATTCTTACCCGAGGAGAAGGTTGAATCTGTGAAGGGTATGAGCCTAACAGCAGATGGAAAAGGTGCAGTTTTTGATGTGGCGGCGGCAGATCTGGACACTTTTCTTAGTGGTAATACTCTTGCTTGTATTGGCTTTGGTTAGAAGTCCCCTACTGATTTACTGGTTTGGCATGAGTTTAATTTAATGACCAGTAATTATTCTGCAATATGCGACTTGGTGATATTGCACGACTGTTGAGAGTAGTTCTGTTCCTCATGTTGCTGCAGGTCAGGAAAACGCGGCTAATGTCAGCTTAGAAGTGTTGAAAGCATTACCTCCCCTGCAAGAGAAGGAGCAGCAGTCAAGGGGAAGATTTGGAGGTGGCAGTGGTGGTTGGGGTGGCAGGTTCTCTGGCGGCGGTAGAGGTGGCAGGGGCGGCGGATACGGTTCCTCTGATAGGAGGTTCTCTGGTGGCGGCTTCAAAGGTCGCGGGAACAAGTGGTGAGGGTCCGATTAGTCTGCATATGACCCCTTTGATGATGAAGAAAAGATGCAGCTGTCTGCCAGTTCAGCGGGTTAATGTCGCAGCGAAGGTACCGCTCTAACAAAGTGCTAAGCTACCTTTCACCTAGGAACGAAGAACTTTCGCTGTTTGGGGTTCAATGTATGCGTGGCCTTAGATTCTATTATTACTTAATAATATTGGTCCTATTCTTTAGATGGGGAATTTTCCACTCTCCCCGAATTATTAAAACTTTTGTGTACTATCGTGTAAGGAGCGACAGTATTAATCTTATATTGAGTTGATGCTCATGGTCTTGTCTGTGTATGATCGATCCGGGGATGGCTCCTCATGTGCTCGAGAAATTAAAAAAGCTCACCTAGACTTCGGGATTCTAAATAATATTGGACTTTGTTCTCTTTTTAAATTAAGATTTTTCATTTACGCAAGGAGGAACCATGGACTGTACCCTCCTACCTTTTACCCTACTACAAGACACAGTTTTGTCATTACCGTTGGAGATCATTGACTATCCAATAGAAAAGCTTGATTAATTGAGAAAAATTCCTCCACTTTTCAAGAGCAACGTAGGTGAACGAAGGAAGGTGTTCAAATTGATTGGGGAAATTTTTTTCTGAAGTCAAATTGAATAGGTGATAGTCCTTATTCTACATTGACGAGAAATTAATTTTGGAAGATAAGGGCATAGGCTTGAGTTTGGAAAAGACACCCATTAACGAAAGACACCCAAATCCCACCCAAAACAAAAGAGAGTCCCTCGACGACCGTACCAGTTGACGGACGACAACTCTCCCTCCTTTGACCACTCCCCTGGTCAACGTTCCACACATTTCTTCTTCCTTCTCCCTCTTTCTCCCGCTCCAAGTCTCCCACCAACCGTTTCCAACAAAAATGAAAGGAAATTAGTCCTCATGTCTCGAGAAACATAAATTTAGTAGAACATCGTGAAAGTAATTGAGACGGGATTTTCTGATCCGGAGCCACATGGCAGCCTACAAGAGAGCGAAGCTCGCCTTCGACGCCGTAAGAAGCTTCGCTGGTAAAATTACACCCAGGTCCCCAACTTCCCAATCCATTTCCAATTACACCCTCCCCGGGCTAGGGTTTCGCCCGTTCCCCTTCCGCGGTGGGCCCGGGAGGTCATACTACACGGACAGGCACAACGTGGTGCACTTCGCGCCTCGGGGCCCGCGGCGGTGGTTCGAAAACCCTAGGACGGTATTCATCGTGGTGGCGACGGGTGGCGGACTCGTAGTAACCGTTTACCTCGGAAACCTCGAAACGGTGCCGTACACGAAGCGGAGGCACCTCGTGCTCTTGTCCAAGGACCTGGAGAGGCGGATCGGGGAGGCGCAATTCGATCAGATGAAGGAGGCGTTCAAGGGGAAGATCCTCCCGGCCATCCACCCGAGCAGCGTCCGTGTCCGCCTCATCGCGCAGGACATTGTCGACTCCCTGAAGCGCGGGCTAAGCCAGGAGGAGGACCGCGTTTGGAGCGATTTAGGGTACGCGAATTCGAGCCCTGAGAGGGAGCACGGGGATCGCGCGGGGGAGACGCTGAGGGCTTTGACTGAGGAAGGGGCGCACCACGGCCACGAGGAGGGTAAAGAGAGTTGGTTCAGGGAGGAGGAGGTTATGGATGACAATTGGGTGCAGAAGAGCAGGAAGAAGGGGAGCGAGAAGGGCGCCAAGCCGGAGACTTCCCACCTGGAGGCGTTCAAGTGGGAGGTGCTGGTGGTGGACGAGCCGGTTGTGAATGCTTTCTGCTTGCCTGGTGGGAAGATAGTCGTGTTCACGGGCTTGTTGAAGCATTTTCGGAGTGATCCCGAGGTTGCTACCATTATCGGGCATGAGGTATATAGTGTGAGGACTGATTGAATGTGTGGTCTGTGAGATTGGATTGGATTGACATTGGTGCTTAATGTGTATGGTTTTGCTCTGTTTCTTGGTGTTGCAAGGTCGGGCACGCTGTGGCTAGGCACGTGGCAGAAGGGATCACTAGGAACTTCTGGTTCGCGATCTTGCAGCTTGTTCTTTATCAGTTCATCATGCCTGATATTGCCAACGCTATGTCGACTCTCTTCCTGAGGCTGCCTTTCTCCCGAAAGTGAGCGATCTTGTCACTCTGTGCTGTGCCGATTAGTGGTTGAGCATTGTGCAGTCAGTTTTGCCTTGAAGTGCAAGTTACCTTTCTGCTGTTTTGAGATTTGCAAATAGATGTGTGCTTTCTTCGAAAATTGCTAAGATGTCCTTGCTAATTCCACTCGAGCCTTCCATCTTTATCAATGTTGGGACTTTATGTAGTAATCGTTGCGCTGCATAATACTTCGAGGATGCCAATGAGGCATTAGCTTATCAGTGTATGCTGAGGTCCGAGAGCTGTCCTAAGGAAGTTGATGGCGTGAGGGAACGGGGGCGATAAAATAGCTAGCATCGGTAACAAAGGGAAAGAAATCCAAGGATGTGGGAATGAAGGCAGGTCATAACTTGGATGAAATTTACATGTAAAAAGAGAATGAAATTTACATGTGGCGCTTCTGAGTGTTGTTATCTGGCTGATTTCCTTTAGGAACATTGTCTGCATTGTCTTCGATCTACCCATGTCGATAGGCATGTTCTTCATTCACTTCAAGTCAATGGAATTAGCTTAGACTTATTAGTTGCTAGACTTATTATTTGTCGAGACTATTCCATCTGATACGACTTGATGATTCTGACGTTGTTTTATTCCTTTAGCATGGAGATAGAAGCAGATTACATTGGGGTCTTATTGATGGCCTCAGCTGGATATGATCCTCGCGTGGCGCCTCAGGTGTTCGAGAAATTAGGGAAGCTGACAGGCGATTCTACTCTTAGGGACTATCTTTCTACACATCCATCTGGGAAGAAGAGAGCACAGTTACTAGCTCGAGCTCAAGTCATGGAGGAAGCTCTTTCCATCTACAGGGAGTCCATAGCAGGAAGAGGGATTGAAGGTTTCCTGTAGGAGAAGTCGGGTGTCGCGGCCGAGTTGCCGGGTGCTTCAACCGCAGCAACGGACCACTTCCAGGTGAATTTCATCTGTGTACAGTTCTTGGTTTTTCACATTCCGGAGTATAGCAGAACAAAACTATAAACCGTCAGTAGAAGGAGAAAGTGTAAACAACAACTTGAGCCTTGTTGAAGAACAACCAATTAGAACTTGTTATTGGCAATTCGTTTTCCTCCTGCTGGATTCCATCTGGAATCACTTTTGGTGCAATTGTCTTCTTTGGAGAAATGTACGATATAGTGAAACTATTGATATGCTTTTCTTCCGATACAAAGAGCAAGTTTCCTCAATTTATTCAAACACTAAACTTCCTGAACGATTTAAGGCGCATTCGATGACACGTCTTTCCTTCAAAAGTACTATATCCCGAAGTAGAGGAACATTATGATCTCTCTCTCCTGCCATTTCAATTGGGAGAATGTTGGGAGTGGCAGGATTGGTAATGGTGGAGTTGGCACCTATTTTGATAGTTGGAGACATGGTGTTTTGACAATGCTCAAAATGGTCCATAATTTGGACATCATAATCGAAATCGGCTACTGAATCAAGGGACGGTCATGAAGGAGAATTTCTAAGGGGAACTAAGTACGCGATTCTAAGGAGAATTTCTACCGAATTGAAATCGTCTTACCACTTGGATCCGAAACCCGAAAAGAAGGGAATAGGGAAGATGGTCCATGGAGACCCCATAAGTTTAGTGTGGGATTTGTATTGGTTTTGGACATTCTACTACATCTTTCTTTCCGGACAGAGAACAATCGTAAATTGGAAGGGGCCAACAAGAAGAAAGCAACCCAGCCAGAATCGGTGGCTATTGGCTACACCAGTACCCACCACCCCTGGTAATCACATTATGGACCTCAAATATTAGGCATCTTCTACCTCCCAAATAGGAACTCCTTTATCTCCTTCCAAGCATCTTTCCTTTACACCATTCTAAGTGCTCAGAAGTGACAAACATTGCCCTTCCAAGCATCCGACCAACCGGAAGCTATAGCATGATTACAACGTTTGCTCGTCGACGGATCGATGTCCCCAGCATTTCCATAAGAAGAATAGAGAAATAGTCTAGTTAACAAGAGGGGAAAAGCGGAAGCCAGTACGTAGCAGCTTAAGATGATCCACTATCCATACACAGTGTTGAAGTGTGATATCAGATATAAAACTATAATGCACAAGAGTAAGAGGGAGTACCTTGGTTCTACAATAGCAAGGTTACTAAGGCACGACACTATCTACAGTCACAGCAGTGAAACGTATTGGGCTCCAAGTACTTCAAAGTCTGCACCTACCAGAACCACGCATGTCTCGAGTCTACCGCTTTCGCGTTGGTTGGTATGAGAGGCGCGAATCCATACAAGGAAATCAGATCGTTTAAGCAATCATTCCTCCATTGGCTGTACCCTCTGATACTGCTTATGGCTTGGGATCCAATCCCATGCACCTTTCCTGGAAGACCACCCAGATGGCGTTTGAACAATTAAATGAAGCAAATCCGAAAACCATAAGGCCATATATTGACAGCACTGAAACAAAATCTTTGGCAGACTTGTCGATGAATGTTTTCCATAACAACTGAAAGAGACAGCCTATCAAGAGTCTGAAAGATATATTTTCAGGAGAAGCATTGCCTAGGGTATTCCAGAGGCTGATGGTCTACCACAGTATGATGCAATGAGTCCGCTACAGTGCCGGTGGCAAGCCCACATAGGTTAAAGGGGAGCCAGCATCAAGGAACTACTAACTAGAAGTGAATGTCTGTTTTAGGGTCGTCAAGGGACACAATCACAGCAATTTCACCAAGTCGTCAGTCCTTTCGATGTCTTGATTAAGTCACTGGGTCAACAATCCTAATAAATTTTGCGATTGAGATGCACTACCAGAGGCTCGGGCCAGAAAAAATCAAAGAAATGCCTCGCTACGAATTTAGCATCCACCACTCATCGGAACCAATGAACCAACAACCGGAACCTTGCAGTTCCTGCAACATCAAGATTGGGCTAGAGAAAGGGACCTGCTGACACAGAGTCGAAACTGACTGAACCTGGTACCGAGCTACTACATTGTTGGCAACTACGACGACTCCAACAGCATCAATCAATTACCAAGCAAAGCTTAAACCAAATCAGAAAGACATGAATCGAAACCTTACCGCTCACCCAAATCGGGGGAGCTCCCAAGGCATTGGCAACAAGCATAGACATCGCAATGTCCTCACAGTTCCTGTCCAAAACAAACCAATGCAATAATCACTAGGAGATCGCACGAAACCAAAACAACAGAAGAGCAAATCAGGATCAACAGGCTTGCCTCTCCCTGGCAATGTAATCCTTAACCGACGCAGGCATCAAATTGGCATACAAGTCCAAGTACTCGCTGTGGAAGAAGGCGGCTTTCGTGAGGACCATGCTAAATGTCCCTCTCCACCAAACCGACCACCACCCTCCGTACTTGTAATACGCCTTCCCATTCCCATCCCCATCCTAACAAGCTAGAGCAATTAAGGTTCCGTTTGTTTCGCCCGAAAAAATACACTTTCCTTACTGAAAAACTGCCTAATTAGGATGCAAAACACCTCTCATTTTCAGCATATCAGCAAAACAAACAGAGCCTAACCGAACCTGGTGATCGAGCCAGTGCATGCGGGGCACGAATCCGACCATGGTCCTACCTCGAGATAAACCCTAAGGTCCGACTCGGGCTATTTATTATTATTATTATTATTATTATTTAAGGGAAGGATGACTCCTCCTACCCTTACCAAAAATGCCCCGGTTATCAATAGGGACAGTGAACTGAGATGCTTCTTGGTACGACCAAGATCAAAATGTCGGGATAATCGTGGTTGATAGAAATCATCAAGGCAACAATGTTAGTGGCCACTCTGTATTCTCAACTGCAAGGTCAGCACATGCTGCTGAATTGCATGCTCTAGATGCAGCTATCGAGTTGATCTAACGAAGATTCCCAAATGTCTGTGTGCAAATCCAATCAGATTGCAAAGGATTGGTGGATTTCGTGGATGGATTATCCTCAGTTCTTGAATGGCAAGAGGAGAGATTATGTGCATCTGATTGGTTATATTATCCACCCGAGAAACTTAGAACTTTGTTATATAACAACTATCCTAATCCTAATTAATATAAGAAGTAAGAAGGTTTAAATGTCAAAAAAGAATCAATAGGGATATTTCGTTAATACCATCTGCAATCCCACGGAAATTTTTTTATAAATAATAACTTATTATTATTATATTTTTTCAATGACTCAAATTCGAAAATTCTTATATGTTGCGTTTATATGTGTGAATAATGCCATGCCTATATCTTGTCGTAATGTTTCCTGCATGGAGGAAGGCATTTAAATGCTGTATAGAGACAGCACTTCGTCTTCTTCCAAATATTAATCTTTACGGCTTCCCATCGCACTTGATCCTTGGCTTCACCTTTGCCAAAATATGGGTGCGTTAATCAATATTTTAATACTTTCAAAATGTTTTTCTTTTGATCTTCGTTTTCCGGATCATGTAATAGATTTCGATATATTTTTCTACTGTTTAATGTTAATAAGTATGGGATAAAGACATTTCATTATCTTGTATTATAAGATATAGACTTTTATTTTTTTTAAATCGGTATGATATATTCATTCGGCTGAAAACTTGCGCACAAAGTACCAAGTTGTACCCGTTACAGAGACAGAAACGGGACAACAGAAATTGCTACCCAGCCTAACCACGCGGAAGACTGGGAGAACTCTACAAATCCTTCTCCTAGCAACAAGTTCTCCAAGAACTAATTACAAGCAACAAATTTTGCCCCTGGGTTACACCACGTAAACCGGCCCAAACAACCCATTTCTCAATGAGCTTAAACACTGATCTCATTAGACTACCAAAGTCGCCTTGTTTTTCCTAAAAAATGCAATTGTTTTGCAAACGCCATAGGTACCAACAGACCGCTGTGAAAATAATATACCAAATCTTCTTATAACCACCATTCAGCGCCAAACTCAACCAATCCTCCATTAGTCCCCAAGTTGTTTCCCGAATACACCAACCATCCCCTGCACGACAGAGGAACAGATTCCACCTTCGCATTGCGAACTTGCAATGCATAAAAAGGTGATTCGAGGTCTCCAATTCTGCGATATCCCTTAAATGATATGTACTGTCTGAAACACTTAAGTGATTTGATTTGGCTATCCATATCAATAAGGTGCACCTTCTTTTCTGGCACACACATCCTGAGAGAACTCCAAGATTAAACGCGTTTGGCCGGGAGTAGGATCAGGATGGGTGACCCCCTGGAAATTTTTTCGGGATGCGTGCGAGTGAGGACAAAACACACTAGAAAAGGCCTGTGTTGGTCTGTGTAGATAGTCGGTCGAATCACGGGGCATTACAAATTTAGCTCCACAGAGAGGGCATCCCGCATGCTCACTATCAATGAGGCCAATACGTAACAAGTTGTCTCTCGTCTTGATCTTTCCTTGTAAAGCCATCCAAAGGAAACAATTTATTTTGAAAGGGATGAGCTTTGAGAATTCAGACCTGAGCACAACCGGAGAAGAAAAAGAGAAGCCCTCAAACATCTTTCGGTACAAACTTTGAACCGAGAATCCGTTGGAAGGGTCAGGCAGCCATTTGAACCTGTCAGTCTGGCTTGGAGTCAAACAGAACAAATTCAGCAGCCCGAGCAATTCGCCTTCAGCCTCCTCTTCCCACACAAATTTCCTCCTCCTCCACCTAATATTCCAGGTCCATATGCTGTCAACCCAAGACCCGGACTCACCTATACTAGCACATTGGCTCGCAGCTACAGTGAAAATCAGAGGAAAGCTGCGTCGAATAGAAACTGAGTGAAATCAGGGGTCTTCCCAAAATGACAATTGGTTCCCCATCCCCACCGAGACCTCAATGCAACTTCTCCACCTCACAGCGATAGGGTCATCGAAAACTGCCAGCCTCCATACAGTGTACCATATTCCTTTGCATCGTAAACTATATGGGATATGAGAAAGAGGAAATGGGGAAACCAAAGATGGGAACCCATGAATCCCTTTAATGATTTTTACCCATAGGCTAATTCGCTCATTCAAAAATCTCCACAGCCATTTCATGAGGAGGGCATCATTCTTTAAATCCATTCTAATGATCCCCAGTCCACCACATTCAAATGGGGAACATATTTGATGCCAAGACACGAACATCAACTTCTTCTCTTGCTCGCCCGACCATATAAACCTCCTTATTCTTGTCTCCATAGCAGCTATTACCTCTTTTGGAGGTTTAAATAGATAGAGGTAGAATATGGGGATGCAAGATAACACCGACTTGACAAGAGTGACTCTTCCCCCGAGAGAGAGCATATTTCCTTCCCAATAAGCTAGTCTCCTGTCCAAGCACTCCAAAACCGCCTCCCAATGTGCCAGCCTTCGCATCAAAAACCCAACAAGTAAGCCGAGAAACTTGAACGACATATTTTGAATCTTACAACCCCAATACCCAACCGACTCAGCTACTCTATCATTGTTGGCATTAACTCAAATCATACTACACTTCTCAAAGTTCAACACCAATCCTGATGCAATGGAGAACAGTAATAAAATATGCTTCAAATTGCAAACACTCTCCTCCGAAGCCTTGGAGAACAATAACGTGTCATCAGCAAACTGGAGAAGGTTTAACTTTTCAGTCAAATCTGGGATGCTCCATCCATGGACCAGCCCCATAGAGTCAGCCCTTCTTATTAACAACCTTAATCCCATAGATATAGACATTTTGTATCCCTATTATCAAAATACTCAAAAAACTACCATGTATTTAAGTAAATCTAACTTTTTATTTACTGATATGACACGCTCGCTCACGTGGATAATAAATAATTCAAAATAATAATAAAATCATGTTAATCCCGGTTGAACGAGAACCTATACTTCTCCATCCCCAATCGAACGCCTCCTCGGACCCTCCCGTCTCCGGTAAGTCCTCTGATCTAGACCGCTCCTCCCGCGACAGGGACAAGGATAGGGAGCGGGAGAGGGCGTCACGGGACCGTGAGTCGGAGAGGAGGAGGGAGCGGGACCGGGAAAGGGAAAGGGAGCGCGAGGCGGAGTAGAGACGACGCTGCCTGGTGGTGAATTTCGTCGCCGGTGGACTAAGACCCAAATTTTCGTCTTCTCGTTCGTTTTGCAGATCTGAACCGTGCTGCAACCGCCGGTGATCGGTACGGCGTCGCGACTGCTCGAAACCAAATCCTTCGTCTTCTCCTTCGAGCAACAACAGAAACCGCCAGGTATCAAGACGGCGTCGTCGCCGTCGCAGTGGCCTCCTCCACCCTAGTTCAAACCCAGTTCCATCGTTAAATTTTTTCCTTCACGATTGTCGTCGTCTCTGTGTTGGGCCAGTTCGAATTCGATTTGGTGGCCAGAGCAGGATGATGGTGGTCGGAGATGGAACGTTTTGTATTCTGTAAGACAAAACCTTTCTCGGAAGGAAAAAATTTAAATGATTTTTTAATTTATTTCAAAAAAGTCAAAAAAAATTTTACTTATGAAGTTTATCTGAATCTTTTTAACTTATTTTGACCAACTTATCCATGACATCATGTTATCGTCACGTGTCAGCGTTGTCATCTCAGTTCAAGTCACTAAAAAGTTAGATTCATCTAAATAAGGAGTATTTTATTGAATATTTTTAAAATAGAGAGTGCAAAGTATTTATTTTTTATAATATAAGATATTGAAGTATTTTTATTTCTAAAAATATTATTCGTTGATAAAAAAATATATTTAATGCTTCGGTTCCCTGTTATCCCCGCACATTGTCTTGTAAAATACCTAGGTTCCGGGGTAATATCAAAATTGAAGAAAGTAATATGATTTCGAATTCAAAATGCTAGTTGTAATGGGTTTGGATTTTTTTCAAGTAGATGGGTTTGACGATTATTAGACTATTGGATTTTGGTTGTTTGCTTGATTCACTCAGGAGTTACCACTTACCAGTTATACGTAAAACCTATTTCAGAGAAATTGATTAATATATTTCATTATAAGAAAAAGAATCCTTATCATAGCGGATAAGGCATACAAGGTTTTGGGATACATATATTAACATAAAAAAAAATCGAGTACCATCAAGCAATTAAATCAAGTGTGAGAAAGTGAGTTCTTTAATAGTTTGAATCTTTGAAATATAACATTGTTAAAAAATTGTAAATTTTTTTTGTCATATTTCAAATATTATGTTCAATTTAAACCTGAATTATTCTAGCCGTGAGTGTAAATTAGTTCCACCAGGCAACCTAATTGATCGTTTTTTGTCGTCTTTGTATCTTTTTGGGTGTTCAACCAGCTTATATAGTCACGTAGGGAAAGCCAAAAAAATATATTATAAGACATTAAATGTGCATATGAATGAATATTCGGATACTCCAAATTTAAATTATCCAAATTACAAACTATCTGAATTATTTAAATTGGATATTTTACTATTCAAGTTCGAATCTGAAAAATAAACTATCCGAATCATAATCACCAAACTTTTTTAAAATTCGGATTCGGATAATCCAAATTATTCAAATTACTAGGTCATCCACGATTTCATTCACCAAATAACTTAAAAATCATTCAAACTTCCGGTCTATGTGTCTCCGTCCGGGTCTGGGTTCCAACAATCAGGAGGCTGCTATTCTTTTAGGGTTTTCTGAATTGAGTTGAGAGTGTGAGGACAAGGGAAAGAGAAAGAATCATTTAATTTTTTTACCCAAGCCTAGTAGTTATTTCTCTAAAAGATATTCTCAACAAAAGCCCATCAGTAGTTTGGATATTCGAACTTGATTTTTTAATCCGAGTTCGAACTAAGAAATTCAGATAATTCGAATCCGAATTCAAAAATAATTCGGATTCAAATTCGAACATCAAATTTCGAATTTAATGCTCACCCCTAACTGTGCATGTCCGATTTGATTAATTAAACGCATAACATTAAAATACCCGTGCTAACTAAATAGTACAATTTTTGTATGCGAATTTTCGCTTACAGAGATTTTGTAACCGCTGGTCTAGAGTTTGGACCTTTGAGATACCGTTTGAATTTTTATATCTAACAACCTACCATGGTCCAATTACAACAATAATCAATTCGATTTGATATCAAGTTATAATTTTATGTATAAAATAATAAATAAGTAGATTTTCAATCCACGCAAACAATAATTACATAAATTGATGAGCAAATTGCCCTCAGGTCTCTGGTGTTTACTTAAATCACTATTTTTATCCTTGATGTTTCGAAATCAAAATTTTGATCCTCCTAGTTTGCTTTTATTATACTCTCAAGTCCCTCCCGGACCCACCGCTGATGTCATCAATTTTTTAATCAAGGAAATAACTATTATACCCTTACGTTTAAATAAAAAAATAGAGCAAATATATCTCTCTCCTTCCTCCACCTTCTCCGGCAAGAAAGCCACCCTCTGATCATCTTCTTTGGCACTCCAGTCATCTTTTTCGGTTATAAAATTTCTCTGCTCAAACTAAAAAATTCTAGAAAATCTTTGCTCTCACTTACCGATTACACCCACTTTCAATTACACAAACAACAAGTTCAGAAACTAATCCAGCGAATCAAACGCAAACCAAAAAAATTAAGTAGAACTAAATTAGAAAAAAGCTCCGATCAACAACTTCTAGAAAAATCTCTGCTCTCCCAGACGAAGGTGGAACAGAGACCGCTACGCAGCAGTTGTTGTCCAGATCTAACATCCAAAAAAGAGACTGATTTAAGCAGCGGGTGAAGCCGAGGACGGACCCGTCGGTGTGGCTGGGGGAGAGATCTGGCTGGCAGAGAGGAGCTCTAGAAACTGCAAAGTCGGGAGGACAAGGCGCCGCCGTCGTCGTCGCTCCCCGGTGCTATCCCTCCTGCCATCGAGGCCTTCTGTCGTAAGCAAACACCAGGGATTTGAGGACAATTTGCTCTAAATTGATTCTTAATCTTTTAAACCTTTAAAGTTACTTGTGGTTCCGAGTAATATTCCTGAAATCTCCATATCGATTATACTGATATACAGTATATCGAAATCTCATTATACATTTTTAAAATTTTAAATACTTAGATTTGAGCACTATTAAATTATAGGAAAAAATTTATTTTAGTATCATGTGGTATTGCCAAAAATTATTTTAGTACACTGTGATAAAAAACTCATCAATCGAGTTAAATCTCACCCAATTTACATCACTTAGTTCCACGAGCAGCTGTCTAGACCAAGCCCGTCCTACCCGAACCCTGCCCGGCCACATGAACGAACCACATCTAAAGAGCCATTATCTGATCGATGATAGCGGTAACAAATTTTCATATTTTTTTTGTATTTCAAAAACATGACAGTGGAACTTTTGAATGTAATTTGATGGAGGAGCAGAAAAATGATCCCTTATATGCATGTTCGAAAATTATTTCATTCTCTGACAAACTAAAAATCAAAAAGGAGAATAGTATTATGAATTATCTATAATCTAAGCATATGAATATAGAGAATAATATGGAGGAGAGTAGAGAATGAAGTTCTCATTAATAGATCAAGAATTGTGTGTAAAATGGTAATGGCATAAGTCCTATTTATAGGCCAATATTCCACCTACTACTTACCTACTATTCCACTAAACTTGTTAATGGAGAATTAGGTGAAGTGGAGAAGTAGGTGATGGCATCCATTAATACATAATACTCCCCCTTGGATGCCATTTGAATAATATGCCTCATTAAGACCTTATTAGGAAAAACCCTATGGGAAAAAACCTAATCAAAGGAAAAAGAGTACATCATCATAAAAATTACTGCCTCATTAAAACCTTACCCGGAAAACCCATTGGGACAAAACCGTGGCTAAGGAAAAAGAGTACAGTGTAAAATGATATCTCCCCCTCATGTCTACATCATTTGAGATCTCTGAGTCGTTTCAGACCAATATTACGAACATGCTTCTCAAAAACTGCAGTGGTCAGGAATTTCGTGAACAAATCTGCCAAATTGTCACTTGAACGAATTTGTTGAACACTTATCTCCCCATCCTTTTGAAGATCATGTGTGAAAAAGAACTTAGGTGATATATGTTTTGTCCGATCACCTTTAATATATCCTTCTTTTAATTGTGCGATGCATGCAGCATTATCCTCATATAAGGTCGTAGGTATTCTCTTTTGAAAAGGTAATCCACAAGATTCTCGAATGTGTTTGACAATAGATCTTAACCAAACACATTCTCGACTTGCTTCATGAATAGCCAAAATCTCAGAATGATTAGATGAGGTGGCTGCTATAGTTTGTTTCATGGAGCGCCATGAAATGGCAGTACCTCCATATGTAAATAAGTATCCAGTTTGCGATCGACCATTGTGAGGATCAGATAAATATCCTGCATCTGCATATCCAATTACTTCTGCCTCTGAGGTACTAGGGTAATACAAACCCATATCCATTGTACCTCGAAGGTAACACAATATTTGTTTTACTCCAGTCCAATGTCTTCTTGTAGGTGAAGAACTGTATCTTGCTAGTAAATTAACAGAAAATGATATATCAGGTCGTGTATGACTAGCGAGATACATTAGTGCACCTATTGCACTAAGATATGGTACTTCAGGACCAAGAAATTCTTCACCATTTTTTCGAGGTCTAAAAGGGTCTTTTTTCACATCAAGTGACCTTACAACCATTGGAATGTTCAACGGATGCGCTTTATCCATATTGAAACGCTTCAGCACCTTTGCTATATAGGAAGATTGATGCATAAAAATTCCTTCTCCAAAATGTTCAATTTGCAATCCGAGACATAATTTGGTCTTTCCCAAATCTTTCATTTCAAATTCATTTTTCAAACAATCAACTGCCTTTTGGAGCTCTTCAGGAGTTCCAATGATATTGAGATCATCAACATAAACTGCAATTATAACGAACTCATGTTCAGATCTCCTTATAAAAACACATGGGCAGATTGGATCATTCTTATAGCCTTCCTTTAATAAGTAGTCACTAAGGCGATTATACCACATACGCCCTGATTGTTTCAATCCATATAACGATCGACATAATTTGATCGAGTATAGTCCCTTTTGACTAGAATCACGTACTTCTGGTACGTTGAATCCTTCTGGGATTCTCATATAAATGTCACTATCCAGTGAACCATATAAATAGGCTGTAACAATATCCATAAGACGCATATTCAACTTTTCATGTACTGCCAGACTTATCAAATATCGAAACGTGGTTGCATCCACCACAGGAGAATATGTCTCTTCATAATCAATACCAGGTCTTTGAGAAAAACCTTGTGCGATAAGTCGTGCTTTATATCTCACGACTTCATTTTTCTCATTTCGTTTACGCACAAATACCCATTTGTATCCTACGGGTTTCACCCCTTTGGGTGTGCGGACTACAGGTCCGAAAACTTCACGTTTCGCAAGTGAATCTAATTCAGATTTCATTGCGTCTTTCCAATTTGGCCAATCTTTTCTATGCATGCATTCCTTGATAGATTTTGGCTCTAGATCCTCTTCATCTTCCATAATATTTAGCGCTACATGGTAGGCAAAAATATCGTCGATGATAACTTTATTTCGGTTCCATTTTTCTCCAGTCATAACATAATTTATTGAGATCTCATGATTATCACAATGTTCAGGTACCTGATCTTTCATTGGAAGCGACTCATCTAGAGTCTGCCCTTCCTTGATATTAATATTGACTGGGGACTCTTCAGGAGTCACGATATCCTCGATTTGACCATCTTGATATTTTTCTCCTTTTCTTTTACGAGGATTTTTATCTTTGGAACCAATAGGTCTACCACGTTTAATTTGTGCCTTATTTTCATTGGCAATAATTGATCGTCCTTCGGGGACATCAATTCTAAAAGGAGCATTAGCAGCCGGAATATGTGACTTAGTCACTCTCTTTGGGTCAGCAAAAGCGTCCGGCAACTGATTAGCTAAATTCTGCAGATGAATTATCTTTTGAACATCAAGTTCACTTTGCTTTGTGCGAGGATCTAAATAACACAATGATAATTCATTCCAGCTAATATCCTTTTCAGGCTGCTTAGTTTCTCCCCCTAATGTTGGAAATATTGATTCATCGAAATGACAATCGGCAAAACGTGCCGTAAATATATCTCCAGTACGTGGCTCAATGTACTTTATTATCGATGGAGATTCAAACCCAACATATATTCCCAACCTTCTTTGGGGTCCCATTTTAGTGCGTTGTGGTGGAGCAATTGGAATATAAACCGCACATCCGAAAATTCTTAGATGGGAAATATTTGGTTCCTGACCATGAACCAATTGTAATGGGGAGAATTCATGATAACTTGTTGGCCTGATGCGAATTAACATTGCTGCATGTAAAACAGCATGTCCCCAAGCAGAAATAGGGAGTTTCGCTCTCATTAGTAATGGTCTTGCAATTAATTGAATCCGTTTAATAAATGATTTGGCAAGACCATTTTGAGTGTGAACATGAGCTACAGGATGTTCAACGTTTATACCAATGGCCATACAATAATCATTGAATGTTTGAGAAGTGAATTCACCAGCATTATCAAGACGAATGGTCTTAATGGGATTTTCTGGAAAATGAGCTCGTAATCGAATTAACTGAGCTAGTAATCTCGCAAACGCCAGGTTGCGAGTTGATAATAAAGATACATGTGACCATCTAGTTGATGCATCAATTAATACCATAAAGTATCTAAATGGTCCACATGGTGGATGAATAGGTCCACATATATCACCATGTATACGTTCCAAAAATCCGAGGGATGCAGTCCCAATTTTAGCTGGTGATGGCCTGGTTATTAATTTTCCTTGAGAGCATGCAACGCATGACAATTCATTGGATAGGAAAATCTTCTGGTTCCTTAAAAATGTCCACATGAATTGTTAATAACTCTTCGCATCATTATTGACCCGGGATGGCCCAACCGGTCATGCCAAATTGCAAAATCAGTAAACTTCAGGTTTACTGTTGCATGTGCCTCCATTGCACTAATATACGTATAATATAAACCACATGAATAAGCGGGTAGCTTTTCCAACACGCACTTTTTACCCGAAATAATATTTGTAATAGACAAATATTCTTTGTTTCCTTCATTTGTTGTCTCAACATGATACCCATTTTGGCGTATATCTTTGAAACTTAATAAGTTTCTTTGAGACTTAGGAGAATATAATGCATTATTTATGCAAAAATTTGTACCTCCAGGTAATAATAAATTAGCTCTTCCGGAGCCTTCAATTAAATTCGTAGTACCTGATATAGTACTAACATTTGCCTCTTGCATTTGTAAATGAAGGAAATATTTATCATCCTTAAGTATGGTGTGCGTTGTGGCACTATCTGCTAAACACAGATCTCTTTCTCGAGTAGATAAGCCAACTCGTGCCAATTTCATACTCTTCATAATGAAAGAAATATTTATATTAAATGCGAGCAACGAAAACATGATTAATAGAAAAAGGCAGGAAATATACTTAAGAAATGAACAAGAACATGGATATTAAACTTCTATTCAATAAGGAAATCAGCAACATCCAAATTCGTGAAGTCATTTAGGCCAAATTCAGGGTTACCATCCATATTCATAATGCCAGAGCCATCATCTTGATAAAGCTCAACTAGATACTTTGGTGTACAACAGGTGCGAGCTCAATGGCCTTTGCATCCACAACGATGACATGAATTTTCCATTTTTATTCCACTATCACCATCTCTTCGTGGTTTCTTTCTTTGTTCTCCCACTTCAGGTGGCGAGACGTGTTCTTAAAATTACCACCACGGTAACCATATCCTCCACGATCATTATCATGTTCACGACCGCGACCCCGGCCTATTAAATTTTGTCACATTCACTTCAGGGAATGGAGCATAACCAGTTGGACGGGCCTTTATAATTAAAATTTGTCACATTCACTTCAGGGAATGGAGCATAACTATTAAATTTTAGTCCAGAGACCCAATTGCAATATTAAAAATTAATCCTGTGACCATAATGTAGTTTGCCAAAAAAAAAATTCAGAAACATCCGAGGACTAAATAGTATATTTTGGGGAAGTCCGAGGATCACATTGCAATCTCATAAATAATCGGGGATCAAATTGCAATTAACTATTAAATCCAGAAGTCACAGAAAAGTCAAAGTACCAATCTGTAATTCTGTACTTAATTGAATATACGAGAAAATATAAAGTACTAATCTGTAATTTTGTCCCCTTTCCTTCCCTTTTTGTTCGGCGCGGATAATATCATTTTAGTGCCTATTAGTTTGACGCGTGTGCAAGTAAGGACAGATTCGATGCTCAATATGTAAAAGTACAGTTCAGTCCCTGAGAGTTTCTCGCGTGTGCGAATAAGGACATAATCCATATCCGCTTGCACAGGACAATATCACATAGCTCCTCAGAGGTTTCTAATCATTTTATAAAAGGACAACAGAAGGTTTTTTCATAAAAAAAACTTTACCAAATAAATCCGATTTTTGCAAAGAAAATTTTACAAAATTATTTTCTTTGAGAAAATTATTTATAAGCCAGAACTAAACTTCATATGTTTCAATAACATTGAGAATCCAACAACAATGAATAATTATAAATTGTAAGAATACTTACAAAATTAAGCTCAATTCTTCTCAAGAAAATATTGAGAACTTGGTAGAGACTCGTGCTGATAACGTGTTATGAATTATCTATAATCTAAGCATATGAATATAGAGAATAATATGGAGGAGAGTAGAGAATAAAGTTCTCATTAATAGATCAAGAATTGTGTGTAAAATGATAATGGCATAAGTCCTATTTATAGGCCAATATTCCACCTACTACTTACCTACTATTCCACTAAACTTGTTAATGGAGAATTAGGTGAAGTGGAGAAGTAGGTGATGGCATCCATTAATACATAATAAATAGAAGCCGGTCAACACGGCTTTTTCATAGTACCGTCATCCTCAAAGACATGGCACAAACAGAGAATTCGCAGACAGAGATTCCATGTTTGCTGATTTAAGAAGAACAGTTCCAAACCGGCGACGATTTCTCCCGTAATCAAATTATATTTGATTAGAACAATTAAATATAACATGAACAATTAGAATTCAAATCTAACCATATTTAATTTTTGGGAAAAAAGTAACACTATGTCCATATTTTACTTAATTATCCTAATTATATTTGTAATATTAATAATTTACGATGTTTATTAGCTTATATCAGAATATTACTAATAAAAAATATTTTATCAGTTTGTCAAAATCACCAAATTAGTTCAGACAATATTAATTTTAATTTATTATTAAATTTTCAAGTATTTATTTAATGAGATATTTTTATACCAAAAGATATCAATAATTTTTCAAGTATTTACTAATGAATGCCGTGATTTCTTCACGCCTTCTGCTCCGCACTCGCCGGCGAGCTCCACGCCGCCGTGGTGTCCGTGGACTACCGCCTCGCTCCGGAACACCGACTCCCGGCCGCCTATGAGGACGCCGTTGACGCACTCCGTTGGTTTAGGGACGACGAGGGGGTCGCCGCCTGGTTTAAGGGTCGCATTGACTTCGGCCAGTGCTTCCTCATGGGGCCAAGTGCCGGCGCGAACATCGTGCACCACGCGAGTCGACGCGTGGCAGGGTCGGTCAAAGTTTTCCTGCCTCTTAAAGTCAACAGCCTGATCGTGCACCAACCGTTCTTCGGCGGGACCCAGGAGAAGGGTGTCCGGGTAGTGACCCGGTTTGTTGGAGGAGGGTATCAGGGGAATGAGATTATGGATCCATCTAAGGCCCACTTCTCTGCTTTCAAAGAGTTTGTTGGGAATGTTTAGATCTGATTGGCGTCTCTGGCCTGCTAGTGGACTGTCGTTTATTTTTGATCAATCGTTGTCGTCCCTGTGATTAATAGCTATAATTTCATTTGCCGTCAATAACAAATATAAGTCATCCATTTTTTTTCGGAATATGAAATTTTATCACCAAATAAAAGAAAAGTTACAGAATGGTGGTGAGAGCGGGGATAAAAAAAAGGAAAAAAATAATACTAAAAATAGAGCCAAGGCCTAAACGGGAGACCAAAGTGAAAAACTCGCCGCCATATCTAGTAACTCGCCCAAACAACCCACAAATTGGGTAGTCAAGGATGATATAAAATAGAAGTCATCCATTATTTACGAGTGTGTGCAACAAGGTAGCAGATTGATTGTCGAGCGCTAAACTTTCTGAAATGTTTCCGTGTTTTACCCTCTTCCCCTCTTGAGTGTGTGCTCAAGACTCTTTCGACTTATTTATTTAAATAAATGAGTGCATGATCAACTTGTTGTTGCATCTATATTATGAGAATCTATTCCAATCTTAGATGAGGTCTTCGTTGAAAAATGTATTATTGTTATTGACATCTTCTCGTTTAATTGTTAAAGCATATTTGATAAGGCGTATAGATGAATTTACAGTAATACATGATAAGTAATACATGATAATAAAGATGTGGACCACTTGTGCATATTCTTCTTAGGCCTGAGATCGAGTTCGGAAATATAACACAACAATACTTTTGAGAAGAGTTTTAGGATTATTCAAATGTAATATTTGGTAGGGCAACATTGGGATGTAATATGTGGTGTTGCCTTTCACTTGCTCCCCTTACGCAAGTTGGGCCGCGTTGTACCGTCGTTAGGAGTAATATATATATGGAAAAAGTACCATTTGAATCCTGTGGTTTACACAGATTATGCGATATGATTCTGAGGTTTATAAACGACTTTTTTGGTAGTTGTGGTTTCACCTTTTTTGCGTTAGAGGCCTTCCCGAGCCAAAAATTAGCTCTGAACCTAGAAACGACTCTGTTTCAAGTGTGATGTGGCACGCCACTTTAGAATTTTTTTACCGGTTGGCAACGTGAGTTGGCACGACTTAAATATCCTTTTTAATCCCTTATCTTTTTATAAAATTTTAAATTCCCCCTTTCTTCTTCTTCTTCTTCTTCTTCTTCTTCTTCTTCTTCTTTCCCTCCTCCCTTCTCTCTCCTCTTCGACTTCGACTTCTTCTTCTTCTTCTTCCCCTCCTCCCCTCTCTCTCCAATTCACCTTCTCCATCTTCAAACCAGCAATGTCGTCCCCCTCGTCAAATCCCTAGGCGCAACCCGCAGATTAATAGACAGGATCTAATGGTCCGTAAAACGTTGTCGTTCTCGCTGCTGTATGTCTTCTTCCTTGGGTCCACGTGTTACTTTTAAAGTCCTAGCTCTCCACGTCCGCCATTGGATCCCAGGTTTTTGACTGATGAATGGATCCCTGAGCGCCCTGCTCTGTGTACTCAGGGAGTGCAAATACCATCCGAGCACATTGACAGACTAGTAAGCTGTTATTGGTCAAGTGAGGAGGGGTGGAAGTGGTCAGAAATAGGTCCCATACTTCCATCGGATTGGAGGCCTATCATGAGGCAATTTTTGTTGATGAAGTGGGTGCTTCTCCTGACTCCCTAGCATGTAAATTCGCCCACAGTGGTGAGTTCTCAACCAAGTCTGCTTACTTGGTAGCTATTGGTAACCTCTCATCGACTATAAGTGGTAACGAAGATTGGAACCTCATCTGGTCGCTAAAGGTCCATGAGAAGATCAAAACATTCATATGGACATGCAAGAAAGGAAGGATAATGACTAACAGAGAATGATGCAGGAGGAAGTTTGTTACAAACCCATATTACCACTCTTGTAAGGACAGGCCCGAGTCAATCTTTCACGTAGTTAGAGATTGCCTAAGGACCAGGGGATTATGGAGAGCCCTCGTTCCGCCAGCCCACCATAGACGCTTTTTTGGGATGGAGCTACACCTTTGGCTCGATACGAATCTCAGAACATCTCATTGCCTGCCTGTCCACCATCCCTGAAACACCATCTTTGCCACTACTGTTTGGTGGGTTTGGAGATGGCACAACATTGAGGTCTTTGGTAGGGACCAATTTCATGGAGATAAGGTAGCTTTTGTTCTAACGCAAGCCCAAGAATTCCTAGAAGCCTGGAGACACATCCCCTCCGAACTCGGACTCTAGAAGGCACAGGTGGATCGAAGTACCAAGTGGAGACCTCCCCCCACGGGTTGGATCAAACAAAATATTGATGGCTCATCGAGCTGCAATCCGGTTCCAGCGGTGGGTGGAGGAGTGTTCAGGGACTCCCGGGGCAACTGGTGCTAAGGATTTCTACAGAGAACGGGCCATTATAATGCAATTACATCAAAAGTATGGGCGATTTGGAGGGGCCTCCAGGTGGCGAGGAAGAACGAGTACCCTCAGCTGGTGGTGGAAACTGACTCTCTACTAGCTGTTCGTTACTTAACCCAGGGTGTAGTAAGGGACAATCCCTTATCCCCTCGTGAATAGATGTAAAGACCTTATTCGTTGTATACATCAATTTTCTTATCATCAAAAATCCTAGGAAAAATTATTCTCAAGTCCCTCGGGGTTGCTTAAATATACCCAAAAGTCTCTCCTGTTCACAAAATACATTCTGAAGTCCCTTTAGTTTGTTTTATTATACTTTTGGGTCCCTGGCGCCTATTAGCAGCTCTTTTTTTCATTTTTGTCAATGAAATGATCAAAATACCCTTAGAACAAAAAAATAAAAAATCGATGACATCATCTCTTCTTCCTCCTCCGTTCCTCCTTCCTCCACATCGTCTTCTTCCTGTTCCCCCTCCTATTCCATATTGCCGGCAACTGAAAAAAAACCCAAACCCTGTGCAAATTAAAACTAAACAAAGAAATAGATCTGAATTTAATTCCAGAGATAAGTAATCAAGCCGACCAATTAATGAAAGAGACGGAATTGCATCCAATTAATGAAGGAGCAAAATAGTGGAGTTCCAAGAGCATGCAGACGGCAACGAGGCGATGCGTGATTGGTTCAGCGGGGGAAGCCAAGATCGACGACGACGGTGAACTTGAACGTCGCCGTATCGCCCTTGCTCGCCATCCTGTGGACCCCTAGATCGGCGACAACGATGGCGGACCGGTCTTAAACGTGATGTGGATGCTCCATAAAATGGCTCCCCCACGCGTCGACAAGCATCTCTGTTAATTGAAGGTGACAGCAGTTGGTTCGGCTACGGTGCTGACGTTACCGCCTCGGGTTCAGCAAGGGGATCTATTTCAGATCCGTCGAATCTGCTAGGCTTTAATTTTGGATCTTTCCAGATCTGAGGACAGCGTTTAATCGATGCAAAACCGTCGAAGATGGTGGCGAGGTGGACTGAGTCGATGTCGGAGGCTACCCATCGAAGCTAGATGGAACTATAGCTCATTCCGTCGGAGGTTACCCATGATGATGTCATCACTTTTTTTTGTTTTAAGGGTATTTCGCCATTTCAATGACAAAAAAAGAAAAAAACTCATTTAGGGACCCGAAAGTATAATAAAAGCAAACTAGAGGGACTTCAGAATGTATTTTATGAACATGAGAAATTTTTTAATATATTTAAGCAAACCCGAGGTACTTGAAAGTAATTTTCCCAAAATCCTATTAACCCTAAAATATATCTCACATCTTTGCACCCAGGCTCTAGGGTTAATTCCATGGAAGAAAGGGATATCAATCTTAGTATTTCCATGACTTACCTGATAATTTTCTTGTCGCTCTATCATACGGTGTCGTTGATTCACCTCTTGAATACCCTCGAACCTCTGCCGAGGCACGGAATGAACAACCCCTTCCTCACGACGAGGAGCAGGGTTCTCAAAGGCCTCGCCACAATGAAGAAATGCCATACCCATTCTAGAGCCATTACCCATCTCGCCTCTACTCAGGTTTTGGCGAGCTCCAACCGAAGAAGGCACCAGAGAGGGAACCAGAGTGGGAAGCAAAGATAAACGTCGTACTTCTTCCAAAAATTTCCCCACCGCTTGACCAATCCTCCTCAAAGTCTCCATCGTCTCGCGATGGTGAGCTTCCAATCGTGTCTTCCACGCTGGCAACCCTTCCGCTGTTCCTTTGCAAGAATTCTCATGTTGCTTCTGCTGATTTTCATTTTTCCAACACCAATCCGGGTAGTACTGAACGGGATAAAATTCTAGCTGTCCAGCGTATTGAAATTTTGGCAAGGAAGATCCAACGGCTAAGATTCACGAGGATATTTATGTCATTTTACTCTTTCCACCCTCCCTCTCTCTCTTCCGCCCCTTCTCCTCCATCTCTCCTCTCTCTGTCTCTATCTCCCTATCTCCCAACTGATGTCGACGAGCCCAACCTCGACCAGGTAAGGCGACACAGGCCAGGATCTCTCTCTCTCTCTCTCTCGATGTATTCAGCCTTCATCTCGTCTGTGCGAGGGCGATGAACCCGACCGAGGGGTTTCCCGAGACCGACGCCGCCCATTTTGGCCTCCAGCAACTGCCGCGATGACACAAGTGGAGCACGACGTACTCCCGCCGCCCCTCCGCCGTCGGCGGTAACCGCCTCACGTGCCTGGTGGGAGAAGCAACTGGCGGTGGTGTTCAAGTCGTTTAAGCTTCCTTTTTTCAATTCAGGAAGAGAAAAACGGATAGGAATAGCTCGGTAAGTAAGGGAGGAGGAAGATGTTGTGGTGGATATAGATTTTACTGATGATAATCTTCCTGTTAATGGAGACGATGCAATGGAAGACGAGGCAGAAACAATGAAAAGAATCAACTGATTTGAAATGTTCTGGTGATTTGGTCAATTTGTGGGATGATTTGGTTCATTTTTTAACCTTAATTAAGTAGTTTTAGTTAATTACGGGAAATGGTTTAAGCTTCTTTTTATGGGATTTTTGCCCAATATGGTGTTACAGTACCAATTTATCCCCAAAATGGTGTTACTGTTGAAAAAATTTCGAAAATGGTGTTGCTTTTCAAAATCGAAAATATTTTTCGACCTAGGAACCTCAGGTCGAAATTTTTTTTTGACTTGGGACCAAAATCGAAATTTTTTTTGACTTCCGTGGTAGAAAAAATATTTCGATTTGGCCCAGGTCGAAAAAACTATTCGACTTAGGGACCCAGATCGAAAAAAGTTTTCGACCTAGGATCCAGATCGAAAATAATTTTCGATTTAGGATGGCCTTATCCAAACGCAATCCAAGCAGATTGCGGAAGTTCAAGATTGGTCCCAGATAGAACAAATGTTTCGACTGAGGTCCAACTACAAATACCACCCAACACCTACTTACCCACAAAATTTTTGACCCCCGCCGTTCAAGTTCTTCCCGTTCCAGTCCATCTCCGCCATTCGTCCTCCCCGCTTCCTCGCCGTCCCCGCCTCGCCATCATCACCGTCTCGCTTCCTCGTCGTTCCCGCCTCGCCGTCTCCGCCGGCTCCCCGCCTCGTCGTCTCCGTCGCGTCCCTGCCCCGTTGCTGTACGGTATGTATTTGAATTAAATTAGAACGTGAATTTAATTGGAACGTGAATAACGTTAATTGAACGGTTATTTTTTTGATTTAATTAATTGAAATGTTAATTAATTGGATCGTTGGCTCGTCCTTGCTGTTAGTTAATTGTTTGATTTAATTGAAGCATTAATTGATTGGATTGTTGGCTCGTCATCATCGTCAGTTAATAGTTTGATTTAATTGAAGCGTTAATTGAACGGTTAATTTTTTGATTTAATTAATTGGACCGTTAATTAACCTAGTCTGACCACCATGTCTGACGACCCGGTCTGACCACTAGGTCTGACCACCTGGTCTGACCACTAGGTCTGATCACTCGGTCTGATAGACCGGTCTGACCACTTAGGTCGGACCCAAATCATTATATATTTTTGATTTAAAATGGGATTTAAAAATGGGATTTTTAAATTTTTTGATTTGGGTTGGGCAAAATCTGATCTGACCACCCGGACCGAGCCAGAAAAAGTGACCGACCTACCCCGTCCTAGTGATTCTACAATTATAATGATGGCTTCACCATTCATATTTTTACAGTACCATTTGGTAAATATTTAATTAATTTATTGATTTGAAATTTTTATTTAATTTTGTTACGTTACGATTTTAGATATGGCTTCATAATCAGAATTATCTCAATATTTGGGGAATGGAGGACCCATAGATGACACTCTGTTACGTTACCAGAATGTGCACCGTTCTCAGGAAATTTGTAATTGTGAGGTACGTAATTGTGAGGTAGTAAATTTTTTTAAAATAATATATAAATATATTTTTATTATTGGTTATTTTGTGTAGGTTGAGAACCAAAGTCCAAACAATGAGCCGTTGAGCTTTCGTCGTCGCACCCTGAGAACAGGAGGCGTGAGAAACCAGAAATTCATTTAGTACATGAAGGATGCCGGATTTTGGGATGTATGGCGCATTGGCAATGTCGTTGTCGATACTGCACTAGTTACCGCCCTGGTGGAGAGATGGAGGCCAGAAACACACACGTTTCACATGCCTGAGGGGGAGATGACCATTACTCTCCAAGATGTGTCTGTGTTGCTCAGTCTTCCTATCGATGGAAAACCAGCAACGGGATCACAGACACCTTCCCAGTGGAAGAAAATGTGTTATGGCCTATTTGGCATAAGCCCACAGGATACTCTAGGAGCTTTCACAGGCAATAGAATTGCAATAGAGTGGTTTGACACCAATTTTTTTCCTTCTGCTCTTCCAGATGATGCTGATGATGAGCTAGTGCAGCGATATGTTCGAGCAAACATAATGCAACTTATTGGATGCACGCTTTTTCCTGAGTCCTCAGACCGATTGGTCCATGTCTGCTGGTCGCCATTGCTTGTTGATGTTGCAGAAATTGGCACATATAGTTGGGGTAGTGCATGTTTGGCACACGTGTACCACCAGTTATGCAAAGCCACAAGTCCAAAAGAAATATTAGTTTACGGGGCTATGCAACTGGTTTGTATGTGGGCTTACGAAAGGATAATCTCGACTTGCCCCATTTACCGTGAGCCTCGAAGGCAAGCTGATGATGAGCCATTGGGCATCAGGTACTCGTTTTACTATTTATTTTCAAATAATGGGTTGATGTATTAGTATCCAATGCATAATTACTAAGTTTCGCAGGTGGACAGGCCCTATAGATCGATGTAAGACCAGGAAAATTACCAACGTCTCCTACTACCGCCGCCTGTTCGACGAGTTAAAAGATTCAGATGTAAGTAAGTTTTGCAAATTTGTTTTTTCTAATTCTGTGTATCTAGACATATTATTATAAAAGTTTTTTTCATCTTGTTGGCGTGCCTAAATCGTAGGTGGTTTGGATGCTGTATACTGAAGATATCATTGCTAAGTTGCCCCCTGTATGCCACCGGGATCAGGCTTTGTGGTTGGCACGAGTCCCGTTGATAAGCTTTCTTCATGTGGAGTGGCATTATCCCGACCGGGTGTTGCGACAATTTGGAATGATGCAGTATATTCCGGTAGAACCTGAAAACGATGAGGGGACACATGGTAGTTCAGACCGTCGTAACCAAACTGCTCAAGATTGGGCAGAATTTTATAGCAGCCACGTGGCAGTATGGCAGGATCACTTATGCTACGTGCTTCCAACAGTTCCTGCACTGCCAGACTTGCATTATCATGATGGCTATATGGATTGGTTCAGGAGAAGTACCCGGCGTTTCATTACCCCTTCTGGCGCTAGGCTTTATATGACTGTAAGTATTGTACAAGATTATACGAATTATATTTTATATTAAATGTCTAATGATCTTTAATAATTGTAATGGTATAATATTGTTTTGCAGGCTGATGTTGTTGAGCGTATATACCACTCATCTGACAATTCTTATATTAGATCATTGTCTGAGGTGGCACTGGGACGTGCTGGAGAGAGGAGACGGTATCTTGATTTACCGGACTCCCAACCAACTATGATTGAGATGATGCATCATTTAGCTGTGCGACCTATGGAATGGGGAGATTATCATTCCACGGCCGAGATCTAAGCCGAAGGGTCGAGCTCGTCATCGCAAGTACCTATGCCATCAACCCAAGTTACAAACTAGATGTCGGCCAACCCATACGAGATTGCACCCCCTGCCTGGGAGCATCATATGAGGCTAAGGATGCCTTCTGCCGAGGATGTCATCTACCGTCCACAAATGGACTACTCCTTTGAACATCAGAACCCCTATCAGACTCTGTCTCCCTACGGTTCCCAGACTCCGATGGGTGCCAGTGGAAACCCAAACTATTACCAATACCGGACTCCGGTATCTGATGTTCGAGTGAGTGGTTCATCGGCAACAATTCACGTATCGTATGAAGATAGGCCAGACTTGCGATCAGACGAAGGGCAACCTCAGCCTCCTCCGCCCCGCCAACATTTAGATCGTGCAGCAAGACATGCGATCAGACGATGTCTGAATGGAAGTACTTTAGATGTTCGTGGCCGGCATTATAGACAGAACTAGTTTATGTCCATGGACATTTTTCTTGTACCGAAAATTATGTTTTTATATTGACTCCGGTTTCTTTACTTTTGTTATCACGGTTGTTCAATTTTTTCACAGCTATCATCTGAATTAAAAAATCTCGCAATCGTCTTAAACAATACGACATAGTTAATGACAATAACCTCCAATAAGATAACAACACGTTTACCACACACAGATTTTAAATAATTCAAGGAACAATCTCTATATTCTTTCAAGTTGACGAAGTTTCGCCCTTGTTGCTGAAGATTTTGACCACGTTCTCTTCAGTAATCATTAAGATTTTGTTGTTCGGGTACGGATTCGACGAGTCTTCTGCTACCTGATAAATAACCATTGAAATCAGTGAACAAGTATTTGATACTATTGTGTTGAAAATGGTAATAAGCTATGCTCACATTATTTAGTAGCAACACACTTCCAGCGATAACAATACCGGTCATTATGCTACCATAAATCTAACCAGTGTGATCCTTCAATATGTAACAGATTAATTAAGATGGAAACCACAAATACTTCATAATTATTAAAAATTATTTGAATTCTACCTGAAATGTGGCAGTTGTACTTTCACCGATACGTTTCAGACGGGTCACGTACACAACCATCTACAAGGAAAAACAAATTACCGCTAATTAAATTAACTATATGATATTAACTAAATTAAAAAAGAAAATTTAGGAACTCTTACCGGCAATACTGTAGTACCACTATGGGTATCTTTGAAGTTTTGAATGCTTGACCCTTGAAAACAGTTTTCAATCATCATACCTATAAAAAATAATTAAAACCTACTAAAAAATATTAGGTTATTGAAGTTACAAACATAGAATACCTTCAGTTCTTAAAAAATCTATGGCTCTCTTCCACGGTTCTGAAACTCTTTTGAAAATGTCTTCATCACAGATGCTTTTAATAAATTTTTTAGGAGGGACTTCCGATCTATCATTGGTTGGTCTCTTTAATTTTTTGAAAATATACCCATATTCAGAGCCACATAACGCATCCCAATCAATGTGAGAATCATCAGGATATGGTGCTGGAGGTGGTGCTGGAAAAGTGTGTTCTTCATCGTGCGAGATGTGCTCTTTGCTGCTTCTCCTCATCGTTGTACACCTGAAAATGTTGACAGTAGACGAAAAATACACAATTACAAAATTTGGATAATTAGCAACACAAGTTTGATGCGCACGACAATCGAGCAATATTATTACAGCGCGTATACTTGAGTTTCAACGTCAGCGACCTCGTCTTCTAGCATTAGCCACTTCAGCACCTCTTATATTAATACAATTGTGCCGAGTGTGGCCCACTGTATTACACGATGTACAACGAACGCTAGTAGCCTCATCCATTTCGTTCCGTATGCGATGTTGTGGGCGTAGCAACGTAGCGTAGTTTTCAGATGATAATGCTCATCAACAAACATCTTATATTCGAGGCCCCCAAGTTCAGTACAAACTGCAATTGCATGTGAACAAGGGAAGTGGAAAGCTTGGAATTTACCGCAGGTGCATGTTCCCCCCCACAAATTGACTACGTGTTTTTGACGCCCCTTTCTTCTTGCATGAATGTATCCAGTTTCTACTTCCCCAGTCCCAACTTCATCAGCATACATTTTTACTTTATGTCGTCCGGCCTTCTTCGCCCACTTATCTAACTGTTTTTCTAGCTTCGTTGCTAAAACAATTTGGCCACCACCACTCTCTTGAATGCACTTACTTGACCTCTCGTTAAAGTAGGTGGCTAGCTTTTTAAATGTCTCGGCCACAATGGCAGCTACCGACAAACGATGAACTTTCTTGAAGACCTTATTAACGCACTCTGCAACATTCGCCGTCATGTGACCATAGCGCCACCCACCATCGTAAGCTAAGGTCAACTTCGATAATGTCGCATCTTTAGCTAAAATCCAATCGTATATCTCTTGTTTGGCACTCCTCATTTTCTGCAGATTATCATGTAATTTCTTCGGTTGTGCTTGCATGCCTACAACAAAAAAGTCATACAAATATAAACTGGTTGTATATTAGTTTTTTGACTTGACAAGTTTTTAATGTTACCTGCAATCATCATCACATTCTTAATAGCGTCGTTCTTGAAGCGCCTGTTGAGATTGCTTGCAATGTGTCTAAGACAATATCGATGGACTGTCCCCGTACTTTCTCCCCAACCATTGTTATCCACCATTGCTCTTAATATGCCATTGTGTCGATCAGAAATAACACAAATGTCACGTCGGTTATGAGCCACATGCAGCCTGATTTGTCTTATAAACCAGGGCCAACTACTGATGTTCTCGCTCTCAACGAGGGCAAATGCAATTGAAATTATAGAATTATTTCTGTCAACAACAGTGGCGATCAAAAGGGCATGCTTGTACTTTCCGTACAGGAATGTCCAATCAATCTCCAATACAGGGATGCAATGTTGGAAAGCTATAATGCAGGGCTTGAAACACCAGAAAACTCGCCTGAAGATTTTTGTCCCTAATTCAAGAGGAACCACATTGTCTATGCTTGGGTAACAGTGATAATATTCCCATTTTACAACCGTTCCAGGATTCTTAGCCTTGCATGCCGCAAATCATTGTGGAAGGCGATTGTATGATTCATCCCAATCCCCCCATAAATGCTGTAATGCCCTCTCTCTTCCCCACCAAGCTTTCTTGTAAGAGGGTTGGAATCCAATTCGGTCTTGTATCTCAGTAATTATAAACCCGATTGTAATGTCTGGTTGTTCAACAACTATATTCATAATAACTTCTGCAATGTGAGCAGAACAGAGTTGTCGATGATCTTTTGAAGGTCGTTCTGCGCTACAGGTATGCGGGTAGGTGTATTTCATTATTCATCACGTAGGAAGTATTAGTCCTTTTGCTGTCACACGGATCTTCCATTTACATCCTTCTTCCCATTTTTTACACTTCACAGCGTAAGTGCGGGGTCTTGTTTCCTTAAGCTTCAACTCACGCCGCACTTTTATTGAGAATCTCTCGATCTCCCTCTTTGCATCTTCTTTGGTATTCCAAATCGTACCCTCCTTCAATTCACCGTCATAACTTCCATCCATTTCGGTCTGAGGTCCCCAATCTTCATCATAAATGCTCATCGATGCTTGTTCACCATGCTCAGTTGCAGGAAGTTCATAGTGACCTACAAACTGTGGATCTCCGTATTGTTCTTATTCTTGTTCTTCTTCTCCTTCTCCGTATAGTTCTTCTTCTTCTTCTCTGTGTTGTTCTTCTTCTTCTTCTTCGGTATGGAAATTTGTAGTTGCATACGGATGTACTTCTGTAGGATCATATTCAAACCAATCTCTTAGGACTTCATAATCATCAACATCAGGATCCTTTATGAAAGGAACAACAAAAGACGTCACCCTGGACGGCCCAGCTCCATGACCATCCCTTATGGAAGGAACTACTAGTGGCATCACTCTTGACGGACCAGCTCGATGACCATCCCTTGTGGAAGGAACTACAAGTGGAGTCACTCTTGACGGACCAGCTCCATTACTACTAAGTAACTAGCTTTCAAGAACATCCAACATTTGGTAATTACTCGACACCGTCTTCTCCACAATTATTTCTAAATAAATCACACTCTTATACGGTCCTACAAAGCTGATCATTGTGTGAACCATATTCCTAACATCTCTATCATTGTCAATAGGCATTTGATAAAATTTCTCTCTGTCAATAGGATATCTAAATAGCAGCCTACGAACTTCTTCACCAGGACCAACAGTCTTTTCATATACTTTTGTCAATAACAAATCATAGGAGAAATCTTCATAACACTTGAACTTTTTTTCTAACCCACCCATGTAATAAAAACCGATTTCACTGTTGTAGTACATTTCTCCACCATATTTGAAAGTTATTCGTACATTCCGTAAAGCCATTTTTAACACTATAACAAAAGAAGTTGACACATAATTAGAGTGGCTTAATTCATAAGTTCACAAAATAAAGTTGCATAAAATTATCTACTAAAGTAAAATTTTTGGCAAATATAAATTATTTTAATTAGAGTGGCATAGTCCATAAAATTTTATTGACATATTGGCGAATGAATTCAATAGACAACCAAACAAGACATATGTTCTTTTCAAATGAAAGCACAAAATTTTATAGTATCTAGTGAATTTATTATTACTAATAAAATTCCCTTGGATTTTTTTCTTATGAACTAATAATAATATTTCATGATGACATAATCCATCGTCATAAGTTCACTAATTGAATAGCAAAATAATCTACACTGAATTGAATTTATAACAAAGTATTAGTGTAAAATACGTACCTGAGGAAGGAAGGGGCGGCTTCAAATCTTCGCAGTTTGGGACTTCTGAGAAGAATTTTCTGAGGGATTATATAGGACCCAGATCGAAATTTTCCTTTGATCTGGGTCAACCCAGGTCTAAATAATTTTTCGATCTGGGCCTTTTCCGGACACAAATCCCGCTTTAAGCCAGAATTGGTGGGGATGACCCCAGATCGAAATTTTCCTTCGATTTGGGTCGACCCAGGTCGAAATAATTTTTTGATCTGGGCCTTTTCCGGACACAAATCCCGCTTTAAGCCGGAATTGGTGGGGATGACCCCAGATCGAAATTTTCCTTCGATCTGGGTCGACCCAAGTCTTCGACCTGGGATTTAAACCGGACAAGATCCAAACAAAGCGGAGTGTGTAGGGGATGACCCCAGGTCGAAAAATTTTTTCGATCTGGGTCCCCAAGTCGAATAGTTTTTTCGGCCTGGGGCCAAATCGAAATATTTTTTCAATCACGGAAGTCGAAAATTTTTTCGATTTTGGTTCCAAGTCGAAAAAAAATTTCGACCTCAGGTTCCTAGGTCGGAAAATATTTTCGATTTTGAAAAGCAACACCATTTTCAGAATTTTTTCAACAATAACACCATTTTGGGGATAAATTGGTACTGTAACACCATTTTGGGCAAAAACCCCTTTTTACGTTCCTGTAAATAAATAAAAAATCAATTGAGTTGAATTGTTCGTAGTGATTTCATGATTTGGTCAATTTCTGTGGTGACTTGGTCGATTTGCTTCCTTTATATTTCATATTATTTGATTGACTAATTTGTATTCGAGCTATAACCTTTGATATAAATGAAGGCATTTTAGTATGTCTGGTTATGATTAAATGGCAGGCCGATCACGATAAAATAGCATGTCGGTTATAATAAAATGACATGTCCGGTTATGATAAAATAGTATGTCCGGTTATGACCAAACGGCAGACCCTATTATGATAAAATGACATACCCGGTTACAATAAAATGACAGCCTGGTTATGACCAAATGACAGGCATGGTTTCGTTAAAGTAGCATGTTTGGTTATGACTAAATGACATGTCTGATTATGATAAAATGCATATCCGATTATGATAAAATTATTTGTCCGGTTATGAACAAATGACAGGTTCGGTTACGATAAAATGACATATCCAATTACGATAAAATGACATACCCGATTACAATAAAATGATAACCCAGTTATGACAAAATGACATACCTGATTACGATAAAATAGTATGCCGGTTACCTAAAATGACATGTCCAATTATTATAAAACAGTAGGCCAGATTAGGATTATATTTAATGATATTTAAAAAAACTAAAAATTAATTAATTAATTTAATAATAAATGAAAACCACAAGGGGGCCCCTTCCCTGGCGCGTGGGGTAATTCCCCCCACTTCCACGCGCAAGTCACAACTTGCAGCCTCCTACGTGCATGAGCATTATTTACCCTTTTGCCCTTTTCGAACCGGTACAGAATTGTGCTTCCCATGTCCAATCCGGGCCCCATTTTTTGATATGTCTGTATTGAAGATGGACATTTGTTGAAATCTATGGCTAAATCAAGAAGCGTTACAATTAAAGAGCCGTATGATATTTTTATTCAATGATTATCGTAATTATTTATATAGATATGCAATTTGAATGAAATGCATTATTTAAAAAATATATGAATTAGAGATTGAACCTTGACATATCCCACATAATCAAATCCTCATTAAAAACTAAATCCTAAATGTACCAAATATTTGTAGATAACCTATCCAATCGAGTTTGCATTGTGTTACGTTATGTTATTTAGCAACCATTAAAAAAATACAAGCGCAGTAAATACATTGGTAGGTGAAATGTAAGTTCCTTTCTCCTTATATATGTAATTATAGATACCCATCTTACCAAAAAAAAATGTAATTATAGATTTGTACAAAAAATATACGTATTTATCGATACCAAGAAAAAGTAGATTCTTGTTCAGGAAAGAGAGACACAATACACATGGTGATAGGAAATCGAGTACTTGATGTCCTGCCGAAATATGGGCTGATCATAGGTGATGAGTATGTCTTGTCGAGTAGTCCTTTTTTTATTTATTTATTAGATGTATAGGTTGATGATTTGAAGGAGATTGATTTGTCTCAGTAGTACTTACTGTGTGAGCAGGTGATTAATAAGAAATAGTGGGCTAATTGAACCTAAAATTCTACCAAAGATACCACGAAAATGTTTTATAGCGTAATAAATGTTGGCTTCAACGAACCAAATCCGATCGAAAGAACAACTTCCGGTGGTATTTATTTCGTACGAATTCTACAAGGAAACGGGAATCATCTCCGATCTCTCTTTTTTTTTAGCCCATTGCCTCATTCGCATTCTTCATGGGGTAAAATAGCTCGGAGATAATTAAAATTAATTAGATCAACTATTGAATAGTTTGTTCCAATTATCACGAGTTTAATTTTTTAATAATATATCATCATTAAATATTTGTTTGAAAATATTTGTCATATTTTAAAAATTATACCAATCATAATATAAATTATTCAGCTCTGAATGTCTGGATAGTATGCAGTATAAAATAATAGCTCGGAAAAATAATGTTTTAAAACGGCTCCGTCCATGTGCTCATTTTTTGGGATCTGATCTCATCTGTCAGATTGCAAATTGGAGTTAAAAAACTATAATTTTATTTGTACATGACAAAATTCACCATTTACAAACTCTAAAATATTAATTTAATTATTTTCAATATCAAAAGTTTTATATACCATTTAAAAAAAGTTATTGGATGTGGAGCAATGAGTTCAATTACGTTGAGTGACTATACTGGCAAAATATTATAATGGCAGTGACTTTTGGTGTTTTTAATCCATAGGGAACGTAGGGAAAGGTTTTGTCAACAAAAAAAAATAGGGAAAGGCGGTGGAGCACTCGAACGTGCGTAGAGAAACCACACGCCAGTACTGGTTATTAATTACTATTGCGGAGAAAGTGGGTACAAGAACGTCAAGACTACCCGAGACGGATCCGGAGTGGTCGTCCCAAGGTCGGCCTAACGGAGAGGGTGAAAAAAGAGTGAACCTTAGACGTTCAATCTAAGGGAGAGGGAGAAAAAAGAACTACGGGCTACGAGCTAAGCTAAGATAAAAAGTAAAGATAGTTGTTGTTTGATGTGTTGGTGATGCTTGTTCTCTCGCCCGAGCCCTCCTTATATAGAGTGCCTTGACCTAACCTCCACGCCTTCATAATAGGAAATCCTAAACCACCTCCAAGACCTTCGGCTCCAAGTCTCAATCCCAAGAGATCCGCTTCAAATTATTTGTTCCTAACATGACGGGATCCTCTCGGCTCAATACAAGCCGTCTTCCTTAAATGAGCAAATTTCATCCTCGGATAGGAAGCTTTCAGAACGTGACGACCAAGCGATCGCGGCCTAAAGAGGAATCTACCAAGTCTTGCCAAATATTGAGAATCTCGGCTCAAGTTAGGAAAATATAGATCGCTTTGACCTTCTCGAATCTCCCACGCAAAATCTTAACTCAAGTCCGTCATCGCCCAAGACGGACATCTCGTCAGGCCCAAAGTGAATCTCAAAATGGGCTCAAGCTAACGACCTCCTCAACCAAAGTGGACCTATTCCCGAAATCACCTTCCCGCCTACGAAGGTCAAATGAGCTTCCCGCTTGGGTCCAAGTTGGCTTCTCACCTTCGGCTTCTTGCCTTAGGCTCCTCGCTCGTCTTCTCGCCTTAGGCTTTCGGCCTTAAGTTTCTCGCCCGGCTTCCCACCTTAGGCTTCTCGCTCGGCCTCTCGCCGTAGGCCTCTTGCTCGGCCTCTCGCCGTAGGCCTCTCACTCAGCCTTTTGCCACTCGACCTCTTGCTGTAGGCCTCTCACTCGGCTCCTCGCTTGATCTCGCCTATGCGGGCGAGAGGGGCCTCTCTCCCGGGCTCCCCGTGAGCGCTCGGTCTCGCCTACGCGGGCGAGAGGGGCCTCTCGCCCGGGCTCCCCGTGAGCGCTCGGTCTCGCCTACGCGGGCGAGAGGGGCCTCTCGCCCGGGCTTCCAGTGAGCGCTCGGCCTCGCCTATGCGGGCGAGAGGGGCCTCTCGCCCGGGCTCCTCGTTCCGACGAGCTCGAGCCGATTTCCGCACATCCGGAGATAGATCGTCATCACTCCGAGACATTAATTTCGTGCTCCAACAATGCCCCCCGCACGTCGATAGTTCGAGGCATCCATTCTGAGAAATGTTGACATGTTTCCCTCCGAATTTTCAAGCTAGGGTCAAACTTAACTCCTTTGAATTCCTTCTTTGACTTGGTGGGCCCCAAAGATGCCATTGACTTAGCCTAAAGAGAACAAAGCCTCCCATTCTCTTCACATTCTCACCACTCTTCAATTCCCAACATCCACCATGGAAATCAAAGCTTGGCCTCCATTTTTCCTCTCTTAACAACTCCAACTAGAATTTGAATCACTCCTCCATTTCCAAAGTTGCCAAGGTGTGTTTAATCTTCAAAGTAAGTCTCCCTCCGTTCTCCATTATGATTGTAAAGAAGAATATGAAAGTAGCTCACTTCTTGGTCAAATCTTACAACTTGTAGGAGGGCTTATTTACCTTGGGCTAGAGTTTCCCTCCACCTTTTGGAGGCTTGCAAATCCCTTGTATTCCTTTTGGCTCGCTTCTAACTCCCCTTCAAGGTATGTTTCCAAGCTCTAACACTTGCACACCAAATGTTTGTGAAAATGCCAAACCCATCATTTTACACTTCTTCCTCTTGGCTTTTGAACTTGGGGTAATTCCATAGCTTAGACCTTGATCGAAGAGAATGCACCACACGAGCCTTACTTTCCATCGCGAACCAACGTTGGTTCACCAATTCCTCTACGCACTTCGGATAAGAGCTTGACATATCTCGCCTAGGTAGATTCGGCCTTAGTGACCTAAGTTGTGCTCGACCGAAAGGCCCACGAGGAGCTTGGTCTCCCTTGCTCGACTCGAGGCTGAAAAACACTCACACCGGTAGGCCTCGCCCCCTAGGTCCGAGGCAAGAAAGTACTCTCGCCGGTAAGCTTCGCCCGCTAAGTTCGAGGCGAGAAAGCACTCTCCCCGGTAGGCTTCGCCCGCTAGGTCTGAGGCGAGAAAGTACTCTCGCCTGTAGGCTTCGCCCGCTAGGTCCGAGGCGAGAAATCATCCGCGTCGGCCCAATAATCCAAAGCGATCAAACGGGTGTTCCTACCGTCCTTTTAACACCGTCTTTGCTAACCCTTGTTTGTTTAATGATGCTAGGATGGTCATGTCGATACCTCCTGATATCGAGAAGGAAGAACTACGCTCCTCCAACGTCCTCATCACATCCACACTTGGAGAAAGCTACCCGATCGATGATACCTCTCAAGACAAAGAAAATCAAGTACTTGGACTCACGATTACCAACGTTGAGACCTTTGAAGATTTCCTTCCGGTCCATTACCATGACGTGCCTCTCTTTCAAGGCGCTCCCTTCAACTTATACTTTTGGAACAATTGTAACGGGTACCGCGGATGGCCTACACCATTCCAAGAGTTCGAGAGTTGGCATGCCGTTCTGAAATAATTCCACCAACCACAATGGGACCAAACCGGCATCGGCTCACTCTTGTCCCTCTGCGCACAACGCATTGAGCCATGTCATCCACTACTCGGCACATTGCTTCTTTATTGGTGTCCTAGTGCCAACATGTTTCTTTTTCGCTCTGGTAAGCTACCCTTAACATAGATGATTCTTCTTCGCCCTCATCAAGCTTCTTATCCATCTTATCTCCCCTTGTAGGAATGAAGACTATCACACTATACGATATGGCTGTCCTTTTTGGCCTTCATCCCGATGGTGAACCGATCCTCCCATCTACCCTAGTGTCTGACGCCAATGGCCGGGTACGGCATGAGGCCAATAGGCCAGTAGCAAATGGTTTTCCCGCCTATGTCAAAGCCTATCGACTACGGGATGACGATCCTCGAAGAGAACCCAACCCCGTCATCACTGCGAACGCAAGCGCCCCAAATTATGCACCCGGCGATGAGCTTTGCCATAGAGACGAGCACACATCCTTCTTACTCCTTTGGCTTACCTGCTACATCACCTGCCCGTCTTCCAAACGTGTGTCAAATGAATACTTTAACTTAGCTGCTGCACTAGCCGAGGGATGGAAAATGGCAATGGGGCAATTCGTCCTCTCTCATATCTACGACCAGATGGCCATCTTTATCAATACTTATCGATTGAAGAGGACTTTCACCGCCAATGGTCCCTTATGGATGGTCGCCATATGGTGCCTAGCTTACTTCCCCGAGTTGACACCTTCACTCCCTACATATGACGGGTCATTACCTAGCTACGGCCACCATCTTCTTCAGGCTCGGGTAAAGAAACCCACGAAAGATCTTCGTCCCTACTTCCGGGCCTTCAACAAGGATCGTAGCGGTAATCAAACTTCTCCACTTCTTCATGCGACTTGCCGCCCTAACTTTCTCAATTTCTCTAACGTGACTCATAGCGCCGATGCTTGGAAGAGCATACTCACTGCCCGAGACCTTATTAGTGGAAGTTGTCCCGGGAGGATGGTCGTAGCACCCTACAATCCTCACTTTACCGCTGAGCAGCTAGGTCTCATCCAAGGGATTCCGTTCCCCACCAACTACCTTCTCCATGGATACCGAGCCGACCGAGGCTCACATCAATGGGAAAAGGTGGAACTTTCCCTCGCGGCAAACAGTTACCTTTTACACCAAAGCACAATCAGCTGCTTCAACTTCTCTTCCGGTCGTTCTCCCGCCTTCGCGGCTTGGTGGACGACACTCACATGTTGGAAGGCCAATGACAAGCAACTAGCCGAGACCTTTACCTTCTTCAAAGATACACCCCCCACGGCAGACACTGGTCTAAGGCGAGGAAAAGCCCCTCCGAGGAAGAAGCAAAGGGTTGACCACTCGGTAACCAATGACCAGGCGGGTGCCTCGGCGTCTCCTTCCCAAACGAATGACTCCGGCCTCCCAGACGATGGTAAGTCCCCTTACTCGTATACCCACCATGTTCTTCACTTGGCAATAACTGCCTTCTTATTATTGCACAGACGTTGACCTTCGAGCTTCCTCTTCTTCGGTCAGACTCGTGGGATACCCTTTGTCTTCATCTGAAAAGGTAAAAACTAACTTCAGGTACTTACCTGGTACCAATAAGCTTTCCGCCTAATTCATATCACTTCAGGACTCATCACCCGAAGCATCTCCCGTACGAGTCAGCCCCAGTACTGACCCTGAGTCTACCTGTGTCGTCTCTCCTTCAAGGCTCAGAAGAAATCCTCCACGTCTAAGTCGCCCTACCAGCATCATGATTTCCGAGCCTCTAGACGATAAAGCCGAGTTCCAGGCGATGCTTGATCCTGTTTACTCCCCTGGTTATACACCTTCACCTCCGGCAGCACCTTCTTCGGCCACTGGTACCTTCAACACCAGGATGACCGAGAGCGAGGAGGTCATCTCAGATATCGTACATCCTCCGACGCCTTCGACCATTGCTCCGCCTCCTACGTCCGGACCATCACTAACACCTATCGTTGCTCCAGCCCCTCCTATACCTCTGATCGACGCCTCCGAGCTGGTAGGTGTCTTTTCCAGCTTTGTTTTTCCGTATGTCTCATCACTCTATTGGGTCACACTTGTTATTCCATGCTAGGCATTCTATGAGAGCATAGGATTCACCATAGACGAGTCGATCAACCCCCCGATCACTCTGGCTTTGCTACCTGAAATTCTGACATTCGCATGTGCCGACACAGAAAAAGACAAGCAAAGAGCCAACTTGATCTGTTACCTTTATGACCTCAAGAGCCAGACGGTAAGCACTATGTTTTTAGAACCTCCAGCCTATGCATACGCGGCTCTCGAGTACTTGATAAACCACGGGCCATCCACCGGCAACCAACCTGCTCCTATTCGCAAGCTACACGCCGACTTTGCCCGTGTTGTCCACTGGTAGGCTCTTTTATGTTCGATTTTCTCCCCACCACCTTAATTGAACCCATTCTTAACACTTGTTTCTTTATAGGTATCAAAGGGGCGAAAGGTACGTTGACTCCATCCATTGCATAGAGCAGAATGCGAAAGCTCATACTAGGACCTTTGCAGAGATCCAGAACAACATGGCGTCAGACTGGTTAAGGCTGAAGAATTTGAAGCTGCACAGATGGTTACTGCTCGGGCTGAGACATCGAACCATATCCGAGCTGAGATTGCCCGCCTTCAAGAGAGCTTGATCCAGGCTGACTCCGAGTACCGGGGGTCACAAGACGAACTTGCCCGTGTGAGAGAGAGAAGGATAGCCTATCATCAGGCTAACATGAAGTACGGGATGACCGTCTTCAAGAGTGCTAAAGACGAATCCGAGCTTGCTGATGCACTACTAGGACAAGAGAAGAACGCCTACGCTGATGATCGAGTATTTATTGACGCCGCTCGAGAACTAGTAGACGAAGCGATCTCTTGCCTTCCTGAACCCGATGTTGGCACCGCCCCATCAGAGAGTAATGGACGGGCATGAGTTCGACCTCCTGGAGCTCTTCAATCCCGCTGGCTTGACTAGCTTTTTGTATTAGGGATCTTTTGGACTATCGTATTTATTATTTACCTAGCTTTGACGTACATACACTCGGTCCTATCGAGACCGTATGCTAGGCTTGATCGCAAAACATGATTTTGGTGGCCTTTGAAGAGGCCGACGAAGTAACTTATCCTTTATTGATCTTCACCAACCAGACACATCATTAAGTTATATGTATGACCGGTTCCATCAGAAAACCGAAAGAACTGTCGTCATAGTCTATACTGACTAAGCGCGATTCTACTGCAAACCCATCACCGGCTAGGTTACATCTCTCGATTATAAGTCCGTGCATAATCTTCAAATAGACGATCATCCACACCCTCCCACATGCTAGGCCAATACTTCTTCAGGTAAAGTCCGTTTATCGGGCGCTCATGAACTTCACCGTTGACGTCTGCAAGTCGATAGGATCCATTCCATAGCACATCGTGCACCTCGAATGGTCCTTCCCAGTTTGGCGACCACTTTCCAAGCTCAGGGTCTTTGCGTCCCAGTGGGAGTATAACCTTCCACACCAGATCCCCTCTCTCGAAATGCTTTTCTCGGACCCGCTTGTTGTAGGCTTTCTCTACAGTCCTCTTCTGCTGGACGATCGCGTCCAATGCCCTTAGCCTTTCTTCTAGAAGCTCTTCAAGCTCAGCCAACATGGCCGAGTCATAATCAAGTCGGGAGAGGTTTGCCTACTCGGCCCTCCTCAAGGATCGGACCATCATTTCCAATGGTATCATAGCATCGTGTCCATAAGTAAGAGCGAACGGTGTTGTTCCAGTGGCACCCTTCTTTGTAGTGCGGAATGCCCACAACACCTCTGATAGAGCGAGATGCCACATTCTGGGTCGCTCTCTCACCATCTTCTCTATGCATGCTTTCAATACCTTATTGATAGCTTCCGCTTGACCATTGCCTTGAGCATAATAAGGCGTCGAGTGGGTGATTCAGAAGCCCATGTCTCTAGCAAACTTTTGGATTTCATCTCCGGTGAACATAGTAGCTTGGTCGGTCGTGATCGTCCCCGGTAACCCAAACCTATGGATGATGTGTTCTTTAAAGAACTGGATCACCGTCTCTTGGTTCACAACCTTCATTGGGACTGCCTCCACCCACTTTGTAAAATAATCAGTGGCCACTATGATGAAGGCGTGTCCCTTGGTAGAAGCGGGATGAATCTTCCCGATAACATCAACTGCCCAACCCCGAAATGGCCAAGGCTTCACTACGGGATGAAAAGTGTCTGCCGGCGAGTGTTGAACTTGTCCATGCCTTTGGCATTCTTGACACCCCTTCGCATAATTGATGCAGTCATTTGCCATACCAGGCCAAAAGTAGCCGTGACGATGCATCAACCATCTCATCTTGATACCTGACTGGTGTCCTCCACATATGCCTTCATGGACCTCTGTCATGGCTAGCATAGCTTCTTGTGGACTTAGGCAAACCAGAAGTAACCCGTCGATGGTCCTTCGATAGAGGGTGTCGTTGATGAGCTCGAAACGAAGAGCCCTTATCTTCAAAGCCTTGTCGGAGCAGGAGCTTGGATCCTTGAGGTAGTCGATGTATTCCTGTCGCCAGTCTCGGTCGAGTTGTAACAAAGCAATCTCGACCATCGGGTTAAGCTCCTCTAATGCAGAGGTCGACCTGACCTTCACCGGTACGGAGTTGAATTTGGTGAACGCACGGAAATCGGATCCGGTCTGTGCTAACTTGTTGGCCTCCATGTTCTTGGTGCGATCCACGAATCCAATGATCGCATCTTCGAAACTCTGTAGTAGCAATCGAGCAGCATCACAATAGGCTTGGAAGCCTTCTCGCTCGCACTTGAATTCGCCCGCCACTTGTTTGACCACCAACATCGAATCACCAAGTACCCGGACGGTTTCGGCGCCCAGGTCCTTCAAAATAAATAACCCCAGTATCAAAGCCTCGTACTCGGCTCGATTGTTGGTGCAAGGAAAATCAAGTAGGAAGGATGCCTTTGTCTTGATACCAGTCGGAGATTTTATCACGATTCCAGCCCCGGCGGACTTGTTGGTGCGGGAGCCGTCAAACCAAAGCGTCCATGGTTTCTTTGCTACCAACCCAAAATCTACCGACGTATCAACAGTCACGTCAATACACGGGTGGTCAGCCAAGAAGTCAACCAATGCTTGCCCTTTCACTGCTCGCTGAGGCACGAACGTTAAGTTGAACTCCACCAAGGCCAATGCCCACTTGCCAAGCCTTTCTCTCATGATAGGTCCGGCGAGCAAGTGCTTGATGACGTCGGTCTGGGCAACCACCTTCACCTCCGTGGGCAAGAGATAATACCTCAATTTTCTACAAGCAAAGAAAAGACAAAGGCACAACTTCTCAATGGCTGAATACCTCGTCTCCGCTCCCAAGAGCGACCTACTCAGGTAGTACACAGCCTGGTCTTTTCCTTCGTCATTCTCCTGAGCAAGTAGGCATCCAATTGAGTCTTGGGCGGCCGATACATAAAGCAACAACGATCGATTCGGGGATGGCGGAGTAACAACCAGAGGTGTGGATAGGTACATTTTAAGCTCGTCAAAGGCCTGTTGGTGCTTGGCTTCCCATTGGAACTCGCCTCCCTTTAGTTTGAGCAAGTTGGCAAATGACTGTGTCCGGCCCGCCGTGTTGGATATGAACCGACGCAAGAAGTTTACTTGGCCGAGGAAACATTGCAGCTCCTTCTTGTTTCAAGGAGGTTGGGATGCCTCGCTTATGGACAAGAAATCCCAAGAAGTTCCCCGCGGACACTCCGAACGTACACTTTAACGGGTTCATCTTGAGCTGGTGTTTCCGCATCCTCTCAAACGATGCCCGCAAGTGCTTCAAGTGTTGGGCGCGATCATGGGACTTGACCACCACATCATCGATGTATACTTCCATAAATTTACAGATGAAATCCGGAAAGATCAGGTGCATCCCCTTTTGGTAAGTAGCTCCGGTGTTCTTGAGTCCAAAGGGCATAACTACCCATTCAAAAATTCCGATAGACCCTGGACATCTGAACACCGTCTTATGAATGTCCTCCTCAGTAAGATAAATTTGATTGTAACCCGAATGACCGTCCATGAAGTTCAGTACTTCATGCCCGGCTGCCGCGTCAACCAACATATCGGCGATGGGCATTTGATATTCATCTTTTGGAGTAGCAGAGTTTAAATCTCTAAAGTCAATGCAAACCCGAATTTTTCCATTCTTCTTGACAACGGGTACGATATTGGATAGCCACTCCACATAATCGGCTTTTCGTATGAAGCCGGCTTCTAAGAGTCTATCTATCTCTAGCTTGACTTTCTCTACTACTTCCGGCATCATCCTCCTCATCGGCTGCTGGTACGGCCGAAAACCCGGCCTTATAGGGAGTCGATGCTCTATGAAAGATCTATCCAGGCCTGGCATCTTGTCATAGTCCCAAGCAAAACAGTCTTGATACTCCGTCAATAGCTCGACCAAGTCTTTCTCGAAGTCTTTGGAAAGCCGCTCGCTGATGAACACGGGCCGGCCTCCTTTCTCCGATTGGAGAATTATCTCCTTTAAGGGATCCTTCACCTCCGCCTTAGTATCGTCGAGCTTGCTTGGTGCCGGGTGAAGATCACTCATCCTTAATAGTTCCAGGGGGTCTTGGCCATCATCCTCGAAGACGTACTCTCGGAAGGTAAGCCTAAACGGTTGCCCCCCGAGTGCAGCTGTAACTGGTCATTGGGTAGAAAGAACCTCCCTTTCGACCGAGCATGCGATCCCGGCAATGCGGCCATCTTCGTTGCTCCATGCCATTGATGTTGGTATCATGGAGCGATCGTAAAAGGCCGCTTCCACATTATTGGTATTCAAGGCGAAGGGATTGGTGTCGGCAGCCACCAACTCTACCTTGCCATCCAGCTTCCATTGGATGAGGAACTGATGAAGGGAAGACGGGGTGACTTGAGCCGAGTGAATCCAATCTCGCCCCAATAAGCAGTTATAGGAAGTCTTCGCGTCTATGATAAAGAACGCGACCTCCCTACTCACAGAACCGACACTAACTTTGGCTGCGAGCATTCTAGTGGATGTGTACCCTTTCCCGCGAAGTCCATCATGACCATGTCAGTCGGAATCAACCGCTCTCTCTCCTTGTTCAGCTTCCGGAGTAATGACTGGGGAATGATATTGACGGTAGCCCCATTGTCCACCAGAATCCTTCCAACCGGCTTCCCGAAGATATGAGCCGTGATGTACAACGACTTGAGGTGCCTACACATATTGGTGGTGGGTTTCGCAATAGTGATGCTATTGCTGAAGTCTTCAACTATGGGCACCGCCATAGACTTCTCTCCGATCTCATACCCTCCGAGATCTCCTTCAATCACATCCCCTTCCAGGTAACTGGGCTGATTCTCCTTTGGTCCGAACATGGCCGGGAGGGTGAAGACCATATTGACTTGTAAGTCTTGGTTATCTTTATTAAGGTCATCCTCACTCGCGCTATCCTCCAGTTCTACCTTCTCGCCCATCTCATCTTCACGAACAAGTCGCCTCATCTGCCATGCCAGGTACTCTCTCTCGTTACTAGGACATGGTGGTTCGTCGTCTTCGCCATCCAGCATGAGATCATCCCCATTCCCAATAAGGTCATATAAATCTAGTAACTCTTCTTCGTTATGGTCGGGGAGACCGTGTAGTCTCAACTTCTCATAATTCTCGATCATAATGCAGGCTGGATGTACTGCCTTTTTCTCCTTGAGAGGGTTGCTGACCTTCTTGTCCTCGCTAGTGCTATCATCCTGACTTCATCCCTCATTCCGGCTCGAGGTGTCGTTGAGACTCAACTTCTCGAAGGATCTGAACCTCGCTACTCCCGCGTCTAGGTCGACCATTACTTTCTTGTGTGGAGTGGTTCGCCCTCTTTGTAAGAAGTTATCTTTGGAGCGGACCTCACACTCCGTCTTCGGTACCCACACCTTATTTAGCTCTCGTTCTCCCCTGAAGTCGATGTGCCTCTTTGCCTTGATGAGTGTTGCCGACATCCTCGATCCACTAAATTCCTTCATTGGAGCTTTCCCCTTGTCGGATCTTTGTGATGATAACTTTGTTTCATCACCAAAGTCTTTCATAGGCGTCTGATCCTTGCCATTGACCTCTCTCATCGGTGCATTCCTTTGTCGGGCCTTGGGGCGTCGATCTCCATGGACCGGCTTTGTCCAGAAGCCGCACGGTGTGGAACTTCGGGAAGAGCTAGGAGAGATTCTCGCTCCTTGAGTCGAGCCTTGCGCTCGGCTAACATTTTCTCTAGATCTCGAGTAACTTGCTTCTCGACCTGAATCTTCCTTTCAAGGCGACGCCTTTGAGTATGAGTAAGGGGTTCAGGTGTAAGTGGTCTTGGTGCACGCCTCTTCTCTCCCAATCGGTGGAACACACCTCCCTGACGCTTAGTGCCATCTCGGAGGTCTATTTTGATGTGAGGGTGGCGAAGCTGCCCGCCTTGCCCCCCGAGTCTCTCTTTTACTTCTCTTGGCTGTTTTCGCCTCTCGGGACTCTCCTCCGGGCCTCTTGGAAGTCCTTTCCCTTCAAGTGTCTCCTTGAGCTCCTGCAGCAGTTGTTGTGCCCTAAGTTATCTCATGGACTCATTCGGCTGCTGTCGCCTTTCGTGTTTAGGAGATCCTTGCTGTCTGTATCTCCCGAGTCCATCCCTCTGGTCCCGGTGGTATTCTCGTCATTCATTTCTCCCGTGTCTATCCCTCAGATCTCGAGAAGATTCTTGGCGCCCATGCCCCCCGAGTTTCTCTCTCAGGTCTCGGGCAGGTTCTTGACGTTCATGCCCCCCGAGTTTCTCCCTCAGATCACGAGAAGGTTCTCGGCATCCATGTCCTTCGAGTATCTCTCTCAGGTCTTGGGAAGGTTCTTGGCGTCCATGTCCCCCGAGCTTCTCCCTTAGGTCATTGAGGGGTGACCGTCGGGCATGCTTAGGATCTTCCTCCTCATTCTGATACCTTGCCATACTCACCATATTGATGGATACGGCAAAGGGTGCCGAGGGTTGTTTTTTGGGGAACCTCAGCCGCCCGTCCTTGATCGCTTGTTGCACTTGGTTGCGGAACACCACACAATTGGCCGTGTTGTGTGACTTACTTGCATGCCACTTGCTGTACTTCATCCCCTTCAGCTCCTTCTCATCGGGGATCTTGTGTTCGGGTGGTAACACGATCTGGGTGTTCTTGAGGAGATTATCAAAAATCTCATCGGCCTTTGTGACATCGAACGAGTACTCTCGGCCGACCTCGTTAAAGCTCTTGCTCTGTTGAGGCGAGTTCCCGGGATGGGTGAACTCGTTGGAGATCATCATCGTCTTGTGGACCAAGCTTTCGCACTCATATGGCTTGCCCTTCTTGAACTCGGCCACCATCTCCTCCATTGTCTGTCCTTCTTCGAGACCCCATTCATCACTAAATTGGTCAATCTCAAGCGTAGGGTCATAGCGATGGTAGGTACCTTTTGAAGAAGAAGTCCTTCTGTCCTTCTCGTAGACCAGCTGCTGTGCCATGGCGGCCTTTTGCGCCAACTCGGATAGGTCTCGGAACCTCCCGACTCTGAGCTTCTTCCGAAGGCGAAAGGTAAGCCCTTGCATGGCCAAAGCTGCTAAGTCAGACTCTGATAAGTTGGTCAGGCACCTGTTCTTCGCCTTTCGAAAGTGAATTATGAACTTTTCCACGGATTCGCCTTCGAGCTGTTGCATATGAGCGAAGTCTGATATGGTTATGGTCGGCTCTGCCCTGTAGAATTGGTCGTGAAACTTCTGTTCCATGTCAGGCCAATCTCGCACCGAACCCGGCGGTAGGCTAATGTACCAAGCGAAGGCTATCTTGGTCAGAGTCATAGGGAACTGGCGTAGAAGCCATGCTCCATAGATTGAGGTTTCTCCGCATTGAATGACGAAGCGAGCAACGTGCTCCACCATCGATTGGCTCTCTTCGCCCGAAAACTTGGTGAACTCCGGGACTCGATATCCCTGTGGGTAGTGGACTCGATCAACATCCGCCGGGTAAGGCTTAACGAACCTTGGACGCGGGATATTCCTTGGTTCGAACCCCAGGTTCCTAAGCATCTCGGCCAATCCCTCCCTCTGGTAGACCTCTTGGTTGAGGTTAGGTATCGGCCGTCCCTCGAAAGGTGGTCGCTGGTTCAGCTCCTCTTCTTCAGGTCTAGGTTGTCGTTGGCCTGGCCTTGCTTGATTTCCATCATATATCAGCTGCCGAATGATGGGGTTATGGACGTCCTCCTCATCCAACTCGGTTTGCCTTGGTCGAGTGGTCATAGTGATCGGGGTGAAGTTTGGAATCGTTGGCTCATACAGGGCATTCGTCCGGATGCTCCCCCTCTCGAAGGAACCTTGATCGGCCTCAACCCTGGGAGGGCATGACCTCTCCTGAGCGCCGAGTGGTTGGGTGTATCCCATTCCTGAATCATCCATCCCTTGGGTCCCCTTGCTTGAGGATGCTTGGAATGGCACGTACGTAGGCGTCCCTGCTGGTGGCTTTCGGCTGAGCACATAAGGTGTTTCTGGCACTTTGTCGAACGATATGGTGCCAACCTTGGAGTGATCAAACGGTGCGGACACACCCTTCCCCTTGCTTTGAGCCTCCAATGCCTTGGCAGTTTCATTCACTATAGCAGGCTTCACGATCTGGGTTGAAGTAGTCCACGGTGTGCTGGTTGCTCTCCATAGCCGCTCTCTGGATCGATTCGTCCGCGTGGTTACAGACTCCTTTGATCTGACTGGAGATCTGATTAGAGAACCGCTTGTAGGATTCCTCGGTTTGTCGAGTCATCCCTGAGATCTCCTCCGAATGCTTGATGACCTGTTCGAGGTCCTGTTGTAGTCCTTCGTTCCTCCGCTCTATGATGGAGCATCGATCCTTGATATCCTCGATCGACCCGGTCATGGTATCAAGCTTCTCAACCGCCGAGGTGAGTTGGTCGGCTAGCGCTATGAGTAAGGCCGGGTCGATAGTATTCGACTCCTTGAAGGGAACCGGGTTGGTATTGCTCCTTCCGATCCCCGTCTGGACAACAGGGAGAGCCGGCTCCTTGTTGCGAGCCGAGTTGGTAAAGTTCTTCCCGACATTTTGCTGAGAAGATATGGGTGGTGCCGCCTCCTTGTCGGAAACCACGTCGGATGAACTCCTCCCAACGAGTTGCTGGGAAGAGGGTGCCGCCTCCTTGGGGTTGGAATTGGCTTGAGCAGCATGGTTCTTGGTCATCTTGATCGAACGAAGCTAGATCGCCTTCTCAGACGCCCTCCTTAGTCCCACCGAGCGTGCCAAAAATATGTTGCGGAGAAAGTGGGTACAAGAACGTCAAGACTGCCCGAGACAGATCCGGAGTGGTCGTCCCAAGGTCGGCCTAGCGGAGAGGGTGAAAAAAGAGTGAACTTTAGACGTTCAATCTAAGGGAGAGGGAGAAAAAAGAACTACGGGCTACGAGCTAAGCTAAGATAAAAAGTAAAGATAGTTGTTGTTTGATGTGTTGGTGATGCTTGTTCTCTCGCCCGAGCCCTCCTTATATAGAATGCATTGACCTAACCTCCACGCCTTCATAATAGGAAATCCTAAACCGCCTCCAAGACCTTCGGCTCCAAGTCTCAATCCCGAGAGATCCGCTTCAAATTATTTGTTCCTAACATGACGGGATCCTCTCGGCTCAATACAAGCCATCTTCCTTAAATGAGCAAATTCCATCCTCGGATAGAAAGCTTTCAGAACGTGACGACCAAGCGATCGCGGCCTAAATAGGAATCTACCAAGTCTTGCCAAATATTGAGAATCTCGGCTCAAGTTAGGAAAATATAGATCGCTTTGACCTTCTCGAATCTCCCACGCAAAATCTTGACTCAAGTCCGTCATCGCCCAAGATGGACATCTCGTCAGGCCCAAAGTGAATCTCAAAATGGGCTCAAGCTAACGGCCTCCTCAACCAAAGTGGACCTATTCCCGAAATTGCCTTCCCGTCTACGAAGGTCAAATGAGCTTCCCGCTCGGGTCCAAGTTGGCTTCTCACCTTCGGCTTCTTGCCTTAGGCTCCTCGCTCGTCTTCTCGCCTTAAGCTTCCGGCCTTAAGTTTCTCGCTCGGCCTCTCGCCGTAGGCCTCTCGCTCGGCCTCTCGCCGTAGGCCTCTCACTCAGCCTTTCGCCACTCGACCTCTTGCTGTAGGACTCTCACTCGGCTCCTCGCTTGATCTCACCTATGCGGGCGAGAGGGGCCTCTCTCCCGGGCTCCCCGTGAGCGCTCGGTCTCGCCTACGCGGGCGAGAGGGGCCTCTCGCCCTGGCTCCTCGTTCCGACGAGCTTGAGCCGATTCCTGCACATCCGGAGATAGATCGTCATCACTCTGAGACATTAATTTTGTGCTCCAACAATTACCATGACCATTTCCTCCAGATGTCGCGCCACATGTCAAAGAAACATCCCACAGGTAGAGATCTGTGATCCTGCTGCTGTCGCTGTCGCTGTATTTTCTTAAGTACCTCTGTGATTTGATTGGAAGAAGCAATATAACATTTTATATTTAAGATGGAAGGAAATTGAGCTCAAACATTAATTCTAATTAATTTAATTTTGAGTAGGACAATTTTTTTGTGAAAAAATTTCAGGAATAAAAATTTAACATAAATATTACTTATTTGTATAGACCGCAGTAGTGCCCTTGAAGAGGTCAATAATCTAAAGCTAAGTAGGCTAAAGATAACGATTGGCGTAAAATAAGCAATCACCTAGACATTATATACATAAATTACTCGCAATTAGTAGCATCTCCTGATGGAGACAAGTCAAACCTAAGATAGAACGAGTAGCAATATAATTAATTTTTTTAAATTTCTCCGGTTCAGCAAGAATTACGTATATGCAGTCGAGTCGTGGAGAAAGGGCCTTGGACATTCTTCTACTCCGTGACCGGGTTGACAGAGACTATCTCTGTAAACCAGCCGGATCTCCTCAGCTTTCTGACCATATCCACTGGGTCAATGTCCCCGACCACCGTCACTTCCTTGTCCTCCATGTCGGTGCAAATCGAGAGAACCCCTGATCATATTCATGAGAAAGCAACACTGTTATAGGCCTTTGAAACCTCTGACTCAATTGACAAAGAATGTTGTGAGAATTCGAGATTGTACGACGAACCTAATTCGTCTGATACCGAACGCATGACCTTTCTCAGTCCCTTGTAATCGTTGAAGTCCACCTTCAAGACCACCACTTTCTGGAGGAGAAAATAAAGAAACTTGTCAGAAACAAAGTTTAAAAAAAAGAGAGTAAAGGGAAAACTATTCAAGAAAGGTGAATAGAAATTAAGGTTTCGTTATACTGGATTATCATCAGGAAAACCAAATGGAAACCAATCTTTAATTATGTCATTCTTAGAGTTAGTGGAAGCCAGGTAATACAATATAAGGTGCACAGAAACCAACAGACACACGGTTATAAGACTATGTAAAGAACCAGGAAGAAGGCCTCACCTTCATATTTCTTATGAAGAAGCTCTATGACCTGGACTTGATTTTTAATCCTGTTTGGTCTTTTCGGTAACTAAAAATGAAAGGTCCACTGGTTTGGAAGAGAGGAATATATATGTGTGCGCGTGTATAAATTTGGGAGGAAAAAAACGAGAGTAGAGGTTCCTTCTTGTCCAAGACTTGCACAACAAGTGGCGAGGTGCCTAGGGTCATTCATTTACGGAGAAGTTCCGGTTATATATATGGAAAATTTATTTACATATTATTTTTAAATTTTGGGTAATTATAAATTTATTTGACATGTATCAAACTAAAGCGGAACAAAAGCTAGAGGAAAGTAGCCATGAAAGCTCTAGGAGAGAGAAAGCTCAAAGAGAGAGAAAGCTCTAGAGTTGAGCTCAGGGAGGAGAAGTGTAACCGCTTTCTCTTTCCTCTTAATTCCACACCTTTAGCTAGTGCACTGTTCCAGTTTATATAGCTGACTCAAAAAAAAACAAAACGACACCGTACAAGTAAAATGACTAAGTCCTTCACATGCATCTCACGTGCTAACTAAAAACAAAGGAAGGCAGTGTGTATTAATTCTTGAAATCAGCTGCTCTCACTTCTTCTTCTTCTTCTTCGTATCATGGCAATCTTTTGTCAACATGATATCAATGTATACTCATCTCGTAACAACTAACAAATCAAAATGACCGGTATTTGAAAACCATGATCAAAGTATTTGACTTGGAATTATTAATTAGATAGTTAGATTGAAGATTATAATTTCCTTCGCTGATCTTTCGAGTGGCAACTTGTTCCAAATTGCCGGATATTTATTCAATTTCAGTCCCAACCGAATTAAATTAAATTATTACGCGTGAGGTTACAAATACTATTTGTAGCCGGTCCATGTGATTTTTTTTAATAAATCGATTGTATTTATCAAGAACATTTTTTTTCCAAAATAGTGACGAGTTTGACGCGTAATTAACGAGTAATTACATGTTAAATCTGATTAATTAATAAACTAATTCGTTAATAATAAATTACTTACTTGTTGAAGCAAGAGGTCCACAGGTTCGGGTCCACAATGTCTTCGTGTTAGTCGAATTACGATCACGTTTTAACGGATTCGTAATTGATTTTCACGAGATTTGCTCTATCGAAAATCTGATCAAAACTCAGGGACTAATCCAGAGTTTTTCCTTTCTTATTGAGTGATTGTGGGCAAACTTATAGATTGGTTCAGCTGGATTTTCCTTTTTATAGGGAAATCCGGACAACCAAAACGCACCACGTGGCACTTCCATGCCACATGTCCGCCACGTGGTACTTCAGACCGCATGTCCGCCACGTGGCATGCCACGCGGTACTTCGGGCCGCATGTCTGCCACGTCAACGTGCCACGCGGGCCGCCGCCAACTTTGGCGGCAACTACGTCAGCGCCACGTTATGCTGACGTGGCGCTTGCGTGGCCTTGGGCCGGTCAACTCGGGTTGACTGGTCCATTCCACCCAAACATTGGGCCTGATGGACCTGGGCCCAATCAGGCACAATAATAATTGCATGATTGGGCCTTGAAGGTCCAACATCTCCCACTCAATTATTATTGACCTTGATCAACAGCTATCAGATTTCTTTAAAGGATTTCGTGCGACCAGCATACGTCGAGTATGTTAAGCTAAATTCAAGAGCACGGACACTCAGGCTACTTGAATAGTAGCATCTCGACAACCTTCTTGTATAATGCATGCTATTACCCCAGGACTCATGTCACATTCCATTGTTCTCATTAGTGATTTCAAACAATTATATTCGGGTTCACTATTGTACTTTTCAATACAATTGGTGCACCTGAACTACGAAACTCAGAATGTGATGAACAGAGTTCCTTCTCCTTTAACTATATTCTTTTCATAATGATACAGCCTACTTTTCTGGTCAGGCCTGCCAGATCGAATCGCTATGCCATAACCTTTTCATGAACTTTCCAAGCTAGCAGCACTGGGCCATACTTCCAGAATACGTTTAGGATCTTAAGAGTAGGTTTCGGGAATCACAGTTCTCGAAAATTGGTCTCACACCAAGGATTGTGAAATCACTTAACATTTTCTTCCAATCTAGTGGATCGTAAACCCAGTGACTTAACATGTTTCTCGAACACTTCTCAATGTAATACTTTAGTCATTGGATCAGCGGCCATATCTCGTGTAGATATGTGTTACATACACAGTTCTTTATATTTTACTAAACTTCTAACAAAGTAAAATTTGATATATATATGCTTAGCCCTGCTATGGAATCTAGGATCCTTAGCATAAGCTATAGCTGTCTGATTGTCGCAGAATAGACTCACGGGCTCCGTTGAGTTGATCAGGGAGAGATGGCTTACGAATCTCTTCAACCATACCGCTTCTTGTGCAGCATGAGCTGAAGCTACATATTCCGCTTCCATTGTTGACAGGGATACCCATGTTTGCTTCTTACTGCTCCATGAAATAGCACCCCCGCCCAACAAAAAAATAAATCCAGATGTAGACTTATTCTTGTCAACGTCGCCTCCCCAATCAGGATCAGTATAGCCACTCAATATCAGGTCACGGCCTTGATAGCACAAGGAGTATTCTGCAGTAGTGTTCAAATATTTCATAATCCCTTTGACAGCCTTCCAGTGAGCACTGCCTGGATCAGACTGATATCTGCTTGCTATCCCAACAGAATAGCAAATATCAGGTCTGGTACACAATATTGCGTACATCAGGTATCCAACTGCGTTGGCATAAGGAATTTTCTCCATGTCCCCACGTTGTTTAGCTATTTTGGGTCCCCACGTGACCCTTACCCTGAGGATCTATCCTGATCCTTACCCTGAGGGTCTATCCTGATCCAGACCCGAAGGGTCCAAGACCCGTTGACTTTGACCGGGTCTAGACCCTGATCCTGCCCAGATCCTGATATTTTAAAAGGATAAGGGCATGGGTATGGATCTGTAGGATCCTGCCCTAATCCTACCCGAATTTTTTTAATTAATATTAAAATAATATATATGTATATTAATTATTAGACATAATACCAAATTCTCAATTTTTTTGGTAGGTAAATATTTTTTATTAAAACAAAAGTTCAAAAAAAAGAAGCGCAAAAATAAAGACAAGATACAGGGCCCGATATTTACATCAGTTACTGTTGGATTTGAATGACAATCAAAGCAAAGGAAGCCCAATGTGGGAAGGCCCAAAGAGAGAAAGTCCAAAGTAGAATAGTCCAAAAGTGGGGGTACACTTCTTGTCCCAATCCAAAGTGGAAGGAAGGAAATCTTACTTTATAAGGAGTTGTTTCTTGTTAGATAAGAACTAAATATTCCACCTGGAGTGCTGTCCAAGGCCAATTGTGAGGATGGTGCGAAGCATGCGCATTGGACGCAGATCGCAATGGACGCTTTGTATCGCACTTAGCACTTCGCACTTACGCATCCTCGCAAGGAGCCGGAGGAGCTTTGAGGTTTTGCCAAAATCTGGAGACCACTCGTACACCTTCGGGGACCTGCGTAGGGACACGAGGAGGTGGGAAAGGCTGGACAATTTCGGAAGACTCCAGATTGCTCGAAGGGGTGCCTCACCGAAGAGCCACGAGCAAACTGTCTGGCCGAAGAGGTGCCTGAAGGGCAGCCTGCCTGCTGGACGAAAGGGTGCATCTCCTCAGAATTACCTCGTGCCCTCTCCCATCTAGAGCCTATAATAGGCCTCTTCCCCTCATTTGTAAATCAATTCACTACTCATTGCATAACATATCTCGTTAACAATAGTAGTTTCTCTCTCTCTCTCTCTTGAAAGTTTTGAGTATCCAGCGGTTCACTGAAGCTTCGAGAATTGTTGTGCTATGATCTTGGAAGTAACTAGTTGTTGTATCTTGGGGACGATTGTCGTAGCCCGTGAGCACTGAATACGGGGCATTCTTGTCTTACGGAGAAAGAATAAAACTCTTGCCTTGACTTAAATCATAATCAAGTACACCATCATTCGGACAAACAACAGTTACAACCCCACCCTGACCAAAACGTTCCATCAACTTCAAGAGGTGAAGAAGAGGGACCTATAAATCTTTGTAGGCAATCAAGAAAGTGAGCAGTGATTGATTGTGAATGATCGAGGCACCCGTCCAAAGGATCCACTCTTGTACATTAAAGAGCACATAATGCAGGAGAAGCTCATTATCGCACCTCGCTTCATTGAAGATAGTACAATTACGAAGCAGCCACATGTCTCAAGCAATAGCAGCGAAAATCACAAACCAAATTCTCAATTTTAAATTACCCAACTTCAACTTTTTTTTGGATTTACTTTTTTAGTTTCTTTGTATTGATATGTTTAATGAATGAAAATGTCTCATTGCTATTTAAAAACTATCAAAAGATATTTTAATTTTTAAAAATTAAATATTTTAAAAAAATACGGACCCGCGGGTCACCCTGATCCTGCCCGATTGTTTAGGACCCAGATCCTGCCCAAATTCTTATTTTTAAAGAGGATAAGGATAAGGATTTGGGTCCACCATTTAAAAAGAGGGTAAGGATATGGGTCCTATAGATCTTACCTGGATCCTGCCCATTGCCATCCGTAGGCGGACATGCGGTCTGAAGTGCCACGTGGCGGACGTGTGGCACAGATGTGCCGCGTGGCAGCCATGCACGCCGCGTGGTGTGCCGCGTGGCGCGTTCTGGTTGTCCGGATTTTCCTATAAAAAGGGAAATCCGGATGAACCAATTTGTAACTTTTCCCACAACCACTTAATAAGAAAGAAAAACTCTGGAATAGTCCTTGAGTTTTGATCAGATTTTCAATAGAGGAAATCTCGTGAAAATCAATTACGAATCCGTTGTAACGTGATCGTAATTCGACTGGCACGAACACATTGTGGACCCGAACCTGTGGACCTCTTACTTCAACAAGTAAGTAATTTATTATTAACGAATTAGTTTATTAATTAATCGAATTTAACATGTAATTACTCATTAATTACACGTTAAAATCAGCAACTCTCAAAAGCGGGAATATAGTATACCCCTCAAATAAAAGAGAAGAAGCGGGTATATCTTTTGGGCCCTTAGAATATGTCTTCAATACTCACTACAACAATTTAAATTCTTCTTTACAATGGTAGAATATTAAAAAAAACAATCCAGTTAACTTCTTTGGTGAACAGAGCCATAAGAGCGTGTACTGGTGTGGGAAAATAAACTGTAATCAACACTTGGAACAAAGGAGAAACTCTCTATTATCCTTTGTCTCAGATTATTTTCCGAGCGTGTAGAGGTGATTTGAATCCTCTGTCACCTAGATACCTCGGCGAGGTGAGTCTCTGTCGCCCAGGTGTCTTGTCTTGTCATAGGTTTCATATTCCCATTTATTCCCAAGAAAAGCCCAAGCCACTAGAAAAAGAGTTTGGGAAAAGTTCACTTTAGTACCCTGTGGTATCGACCAAAATCACTTTAGTACCCTGTGGTAAAAAACTGATCAATCGAGTCATACTTATTCTAATTAACATCAAAAAGGGCCTCGGGCAGCTGCCCGGAGCTACCCGAACCCTGCCCGGGCTACGTGGCCAGCCACGTCACCAATTTTTGATGACGTGGCGCCACGTGGAGAGGAGGAGGAGGAGGAGGCGGGGAGGAGGAGGAGGACGCGGGGAGGAGGAGGAGAGGAGGAGGGGGACGCGGGGAGGAGGAGGAGAGGAGGAGGAGGAGGAGGAGGATGCGGAGGAGGAGGAGGAGGAGGAGGAGGGGGATGCGGGGAGGAGGGGGAGAGGAGGAGGAGGACGCGGAGGAGGAGGAGGAGGAGGACGCGGGGAGGAGGAGGAGAGGAGGAGGAGGAGGAGGGGGGGACGCGGAGGAGGAGGAGGCGGAGGAGGAGGAGGAGGAGGAGGAGGAGGACGCGGGGAGGAGAAGGAGAGGAGGAGGGGGACGCGGGGAGGAGGAGGCGAGGAGGAGGAGGAGGAGGACTCGGAGGAGGAGGAGGAGGAGGAGGAGGAGGGGGACGCGGGGAGGAGGAGGAGGAGGACGCGGGGAGGAGGAGGGGGAGGAGGGGAGGAGGAGGAGGAGGAGGAGGAGGAACGCGGACGAGGAGGAGGCGGAGGAGGAGGAAGAGGAGGAGGAGGAGGAGGAGGAGGGGAGGAGGAGGAGGAGGAGGAACGCGGAGGAGGAGGAGGAGAATTGGTGACGTGGTGCCACGTCATCAAAAATTGGTGACGTAGTGCCACGTCATCAAAAATTGGTGACGTGGCTGGCCACGTAGCCCGGGCAGGGTTCGGGTAGGTTCGGGCAGCTCCGGGCAGCTGCCCGAGGCCCTTTTTGATGTTAATTAGAATAAGTATGACTCGATTGATCAGTTTTTTACCACATGGTACTAAAGTGATTTTGGTCGATACCACAGGGTACTAAAGTAGATTTTTCCCAAAGTGTTTTTTTATGAATAGGGTCAAATTTTTGAACAAATCCAAGAAGTGGTTAAGAAGAAGTGGCTCGAAATCAGGCGATCTCATATCTAATTTACAGATATTTTTTCTGTTTAACTAAAAAAATACTATGTAAAATGCTAGAAAATCAGCGTTTTTCACGTTGGGCTGGTGGGGTAGACGAACCAAAACCAGAGCCACGTGCAAAAAAGCACATTTAGTGAACTTGCGAGAGGGTGGGGACGACGGCGGCAGTTTTTGGTGGTTATGGTTAGCGATTTCCTAGAGAATGGTGGTGGCTCCCGTGGAAGCTTTGGCGTCGACTCATGCTACATCCCCGACCTCCCTCTCCTCGTCGACAAAATTTTTGGGGTTGAGTCGGTCTGATTTGGATCATGTGTCAGGGTTGGGTCGGTCCAATTTGGGCCAATTTCTAGAAGTGGAGGAGAGGAGAGAGAAGGGAGGTTGGTTAGGGATACTGGAGTTTCTGAAAAATATTAATAAAATGGGGATTGTTTTGATATTTTCCATAAAAGCAACCAATATGATAGATTGGGTATAGCTGGCGTGACACATAGACAAAGTATATGACATGGCAATCCAACTAGGCCGGGCAACTACCCTGGACCTGCCCGGGAAAAAATGCGTAAACCACAGGGTACTAAATTCCCAATTTAAAACCACATGGCCTTAATTCTGAAAGTCTGAAACTACAGGGTACTTCGTGGGACTTTTCCCTTCTTGTTATCCCGATGGTCAAATCCTAACTTTGACAATATTAATTGTCATTTTGTTTTTGCTACCTAAAAAAGTATTATATAAATAAATAAAATTGTAATAATTTAAATTTTGTAATATTTTTTTTCAGGAGTAAAAATATATATATTACTCCTTAACGACGGTACAACGCGGCCCAACTTGCATAAGGGGAGCAAGTGAAGGCAACACGACATATTACATCCCAATTTTACCCTACCAAATATTAGATTTGAATAATCCTAAAACTTTTCTCAAAAGTATTGTTGTGTTATATCTTTATTATTAAACAAGATCAGGCCTAAGAAGAATATGCATAAGTGGTCCACATCTTTACATGTATTACTGTCAATTCATCTATGCGCCTTATCAAATATGCTTTGACAATTAAACGACAAGATTTCAATAACAATAATACATTTTCAACGAAGACCTCATCTAAGATTGGAATAGATTCTCATAATATAGATGCAACAACAAGTTCATCATGCACTCATTTATTTAAATAAATAAGTCAAAAGTGTCTTGAGCACACACTCGAGAGGAGGAGAGGGTAAAATACGGAAACATATCAGAAAGTTTAGCGTTCGACAATCAATCTGCTACCTTGTTGCACACACTCGTAAACAATGGATGATTTCTATTTTATATCATCTTTAACTATCTAACTTGTGGATTATTTGGGCGAGTTACTATATATGGCAGCGAGTTTTCTATTTTTGTCGTCCGTTTAGGCCTTGGCTCTATTTTTAGTTTTTTTTCTCTTTTTTTATCCCCACTCTCACCACCATTCTGTAACTTTTTTTTATTTGGTGATAAAATTTCATATTCCAAAAAAAAAATGGATGACTTATATTTGTTATTGACGGCAAATGAAATTTTAGCTATTAATCACAGGGACGACAACAATTGATCAACAATAAACGACAATCCACTAGCCAAGGCCAGAGACGCCAATTGATCTAAACATTCCCAACAAACTCTTTCAAAGCAGAGAAGTGGGCCTTAGATGGATCTATAATCTCATTCCCCTGATACCCTCCTCCAACAAACCGGGTCACTACCCGGACACCCTTCTCCTGGGTCCCGCCGAAGAACGGCTGGTGCACGATCAGGCTGTTGACTTTAAGAGGCAGGAAAACTTTTACCGACCCTGCCGCGCGTTGACTCGCGTGGTGCACGATGTTCGCGCCGGCGCTTGGCCCCATGAGGAAGCACTGGCCGAAGTCAACGCGATCCTTAAACCAGGCGGCGACCCCCTCGTCGTCCCTAAACCAACGGAGTGCATCGACGGCGTCCTCATAGGCGGCCGGGAGTCGGTGTTCCGGAGCGAGGCGGTAGTCCACGGACACCACGGCGACGTGGAGCTCGCCGGCGAGTGCGGAGCAGAAGGCGTGAAGAAATCACGGCATTCATTAGTAAATACTTGAAAAATTACTGATATCTTTTGGTATAAAAATATCTTATTAAATAAATACTTGAAAATTTAATAATAAATTCAAAATAATATTGTCTGAACTAATTTGGTAATTTTGATAAACTGATAAAATATTTTGTATTAGTAATATTCTTATATAAGCTAATAAACATCGTAAATTATTAATATTACAAATATAATTAGGATAATTAAGTAAAATATGGACATAGTGTTACTTTTTTCCCAAAAAGTAAATATGGTTAGATTTGAATTCTAATTGTTCATGTTATATTTAATTGTTCTAATTAAATATGGTTTGATTACGGGAGAAATCGTCGCCGGTTTAGGAGCTGTTCTTCTTAAATCAGCAAACATGGAATCTCTGTCTGCGAATGTTCTGCTTGTGCCATGTCTTTGAGGATGATGGTACTATGAAAAAGCCGTGTTGACCGGCTTCTATTCTCCTTTTTTATTTTCAGTTCATCGGAGAATGAAATAATTTTCGAACATGCATATATGAGATCATTTTTTTGCACCTCCATCAAATTACATTCAAAAGTTCCACTGTCGTGCTTTTGAAATACAAAAAAAATATGAAAATTTGTTACTGCTATCATCGATCAGATAATGGCTCTTAAAATGAATGGCACCTCCATTTGACATGAACCTTGACCTTTGAGGCTTCATTCAAGACTGGGGTGGAATTTCATGATCAGATATTCCAGAACCAGAATTCTAATGCTAAAAGAGTTTTAAAAAAAACTCATGCACCTCATTGCTAGTTATTTTAATAATCAACTCATAAGTAGTTATTTTAACAATCGGCTTACAAGTGTCACTAGTTACTAAATAATTTGAAATTTAGTATCGAGGCATGAATTTTTGTGCTTTCTAGTGCCACTCGTAAACTATCCTTGCGATTTATCTAATTCAAGTTTGGATTTATCGTTCAAGTAGGTATCCAGGTACTAGATACTATCAATAAAAAAATCTAGCTATATATAAAATATAGGGTTATTTCCAAAAAAAATAGTACTGAAAAATTAGAGATTATGGACAGCTTTTGAATAGGTAATTTCCAAACTCAGCAATTAATGAATCATCAATTTGCACAATTATTATGGCTTCACTCATTGGACAAAAAAGATAAATCAAGTTGCCCAGCAGGAGGCGCGCTGCTACTCCAACTCGGGGTCAATCCCTGGTCTTTTCTACCCTAGACCCAGTCTTTGGTTCAACCAATAATCGATATATGCTCAACAAGTCGTACAGACCAGTTTGTCTGGTTTGACCGAACGATTCAACCAAAAAATTATTTTTTGAAAAAAATTATATTTAAATCAAAAGTGATTATATTTTATTTAGATACTTATGCATTAAATTCTCTAATAATATTAGATAATATTAATAGCTAGTTAGTATTTTAATACTAAATATAATAATTAGAAACAAATATAGTTTGAACATGATTATAAGATCATAAATTTTACTCTAAACTATTTTAGAAAATTTAATAAATATCCATATACCAATAGATGATTTCACCAAATACAAATTCATCAAAACTTTAAATTTGACTAAAGAAGAATTCAAATTTGAATTATGCCTTGTCAGAGGATTTATTCACCGCATGGTGTTCAAGTTTGTGGGGCTCGACCGTGGACCCCACATTTGGAAGATAAGAGAGAGCCAGTTGCTTGACGATGATAGGACGTGGCCATCAGACGTCAGCAAGCTGGAACTGAGGGGACTTTACGTGCATGGAAAACAGGAGCACGGTGTTCAAATTTCAATGGAGAAATACTTTTACTTTTCAGTTTTCACAAAAAAAAAAGAATGGGTGGACTGGACTAATGCGTGGGAAAATGAAAATGGGTACATAAATATATTAGAAAAGGACATGTATAGCTGCCATGTCCTTGTGAAAGTAAAGGGGGGCTGTTGTATATGAAAAAGACAAAGGCTGGGAAAGGTCAATTTTAAAACTAAGTTTATAAATAATTAAAAACCTCCGGTCCGATCGTTCCTAGTGGGAAAATAAAACCTCTGACAAGGGTACGACGTTCGATCTCGAACATTGCATTTTCCGTATTTTAGATTAGGGTGGTTTTTTTTTGGAGAAGAAAATTAGGGTGGTTAGGTTTCTTTTATCTGTGCGTTTGGTCGGAATGGGTGGGTTGGTTGGTGCTTATAGCTGTGTCATGCGATCTATTCTCGGATTAACAACTTGACCACGCTGATGGTAGCTTTTTCGAATCAGCTTTATATTTTTTTATGTTAACACCGAAGAATTTAACTCGTGAGCGTAGATTCTTGGAGATGTATTTTTTGAAAACTAATCATCCAGATGATAATGGAGTTACCTATGATATATATATATATATATATATATGCTGGGAGCAAAATGGTACTTTTGGAATTCCTTTTTGGTATGATCCTCGAAAAATTTAAAACATTTACAAGGTTTCCTTTTAGTTGAATTTTTTTACAATTTACACATTTGCTTGTCTAGATTTGATAATTAAATTTAATGATACAATTGCATAAGCGTTGTTATTCACTGGTTTTGTGTGTATTGCCAAGTATGGCTTTCGGCGTCTCCAACGGTTTCTCATTTATTTTTTCAATTGTGAGAATATAATCCTTATTATTCAACCTAGTTTCCTTGATTTGTAGATTTCAAGCGGGTATATGACCCTCAAAAGCGGGTATATAGTATACCCCTCAAATAAAAGAGAAGAAGCGGGATATCTTTTGGGCCCTTAGAATATATGTCTTCAATTTAAATTCTTCTTTTCAATGGTAGAATATTAAAAAAACAATCCAGTTAACTTCTTTGGTGAAGAGAGCCATAAGAGCGTGTACTGGTGTGGGCAAATAAACTGTAATCAACACTTGGAACAAAGGAGAAACTCTCTATTATCCTTTGTCTCAGATTATTTTCCGAACTACTTGATATTAATATTTACACTTATGAGTAGATACTCCTTAGGTACGGGAGAAAGATTCGATTAAATTGGAATAAGAGTAACAAGTGCAAAGTAAGATTTACACGAAAGGGAGAGAATAAATTTTATTGTGCCAAATATGAGTATTACACTGCTGGAGGAGTCATCAGACGCTTACATTGCTTAGGACAAATATTCATGCATGCCATTGCATGATGATAAAAGCAATTATGAAAACAGTGCTCAATACAGTTATCGAGAGAAGTGTATGCATTACCACATACAAACGCCAAGAAGATTATAACCACCACCGCAGCACCGAGTCTACAAAAAGCCATTCCTTCTAAGGTTGGAAGAAACAGTAGAGAAAGATAAAAGTTTGAAGGCAAAGTAATGCATACTTTGAAAGGTCGGAAGGACTCGGCCTTTATATGGCCCGAGACTGAGGAGTAACGTTCAATATACCGATGTGGGAATGCATCTATCCCCACCCTTGTCTATTTTGATCCCAATTAATTACGGGAATTACCAAGATGTCCATTTAAGATTCCTAAAAAAATAACATGTCCATTTAAAGATTATCCTTCTAAAGAAAGTTTGTCGCTTTGCTATTTATCTCTAAGTTAATTATAAACAAACTCGACTGATTCTTAGTTCTTTTCGGCTGAGTAGACTAATAAATTAATAATATTGTTACAAATTTAAAGTTCGAACTCAAAATTTTTACAAAACATTACTTCGACCACCGTCTCTATCACAATGCTTTTTTTTAGGGATCTCTATCACCATGCTGCATGCACCCAAATCACTCACAAAATAATTATTTTAGGGGAAAAAAGTGGAACATTTAACTAGGTTTAGGGAATCAAAGTCGTTAGTTGAAGATAACCAAATTTACTGCATACCAGCGTAGATAATCGGGTATGATACACGGTCTAGCACTGCGACCTTTGTTGTATTTTTTTAAATCAATTTTATATTAATAGAAATATTGACAAAATATTTAATGAGTTTCTGTACTTTCAAATTTACATGATTGTCCGCCAATAGGATCCTAAACATCCGATAATGTTCAATTAAAAAAATGGATTAACCTCGATAATTTGTCTATTGTTAAATGTAAACTATTATATATTAATGGAAATGTTCAACTTTAGAGTGGTCACTGTTTTGCCATGAAAACGACCGAAGGTGGCATCGTAAAATTCAGCTTCGATTTTTTTTTTACGAATATTTATTTCGACGATATTGAACTAGAGCACAAAATAATGTAAAAATAATAATTTTAATTATTTATTATTTTGACGATTTATTTTTTAATTAATAAAATTTTATATTTAAACGCAAATCAGAACTAAACTTTCACATCCATAAGTTTTCAACTAATCCTGAAACACAACCGCTTCTTGTCCTTTGTCACAAAATTCCATAACACAAAGAGACCTCGATGCCTCTGCCCGAGGTGATTTGAATCCTCTGTCGCCTAGATACCTCGGCGAGGTGAGTCTCTGTCGCCCAGGTGTCTTGTCTTGTCTTAGGTTTCATATTCCCGTTTATTCCCAAGAAAAGCCCAAGCCGCTAGAAAAAGAGTTTTTTTATGAGTAGGGTCAAAATTTTCAACAAATCCAAGAAGTGGTTAAGAAGAAGTGGCTCGAAATCAGGCAATCTCATATATAATTTACAGATATTTTTCTGTTTAACTAAAAAAATACTATGTAAAATGCTAGAAAACCAGCGTTTTTTACGTTGGGCTGATGGGGTAGACGAACCAAAACCAGAGCCACGTGCAAAAAAGCACAGTTAGTGAACCGCTAGCTTCAGCAAGAAAATGCACAGAATAACGAGTTTTCTTGCAAAAAACACACAATTTTGTGCTTTTTTTTCCAACTGAAAATGCACGTTTTTGTTAGTTTTCAGGTTCAATCCTAAGTAATATTTTTTCTAGTAACTTCATTCTCGAATTTGTCGGAAAATCTGACCCCGGAAAAAGACTCCTAGAAAAATCCAACAAAGCAACGGGTCAAAACGGCCTCTCCATTATAATATCATCATGCTTTGGAAAAGAACAAGCTCGAAAAGGCTCTCAAGGGAAATGTGCAGCAATAGTAAAGTTTCTCATGGGAAGAGATCGTGTCTGCTACCTCATCATTCTCGGAAGAGCTTCGAATTGGATTCGGACCGTATGGAGCGGTCTATAAGTGCAGCTTGCATCACACGACCGCGGCTGTGAAAGTTCTTTCTTCCTCTGATTTCAGATTGAGGTGTTGAGTACAATCCGCCACCCCCACTTGCTGATCCTTCTCGGTGCTTGTACCGATCGAGGAAGAAACATCGGTCTCCAATACAGAGTTGGCACATCTAAGCCACTTCAGCTGCTCAGTTCTTAAGGTAAGCCACCTTGTATTCTGCAGCCAACATTCTTTGTGCGATGAAATGATGGTTGTGTGGGGAATAACAATAGGCCATAGATCTCGATGAGTTCATAAATTTTGAATACTTATAAACAAGTCTACCACACTTGCACTTAGCAACATGGTAATCCGGACGCAATCAACATTCTTAACGGATAACTTTGATGTAACAGGATATTATGCAGGATCCCTGCGTTGCAGCGGACGGATACACATACGACCGGGGGGCGATCACGAGATGGTTAGAAGAGAAAGAGACGTCGCCGATGACGAATCTGCCATTGCCAAACAAGAATCTCTTGCCAAATTACAATCTTTTATCTGCAATTGCACAGTGGAAGTCCAGAAGCCGATGACTTTGTGCTTCTTGGTCGTTTTGGACTGAGAATCCAACCCCCATGCATCACGTAAATATGCTTTTGAAGTAGGTCAATTGTAATATAGGATGATGTAGGTTTAGCACCAAGTTTGAGGCGGTGTACAACCTTTTAAGTTATTCTAGGGATCGAACTTAAGATCTCGTTAAATTAAAACAACACATTTTATACTTGACATTTGGTCCCATTTAAGCTTAAGCTTTATTTTGGCAAGTTGAATTTTATTTGTATATTAGAAACCCTGTGCTATTGGTCACAATTAATCCACCTCATCAAAATCCTGAACGGTAATTAACTACGAGACAACTGCGATTAAAATCTAAAAGGTAGTACTACTTTCGCTGCTCTTCTACTCCCTGGCACTGTTCACCCAGAGATCATATTATAAACATTGACTCCAAATACAAAAGCAAATGCGTCACATTTGAGCCTTGTTCTATGTTTTGTAATCTTCTTCTTTAACAAAAGAATTCTAAGCCATTATCCTCGAGAAAAAAAAGGATTGAATGCTAACATAGAATAAAAGAAGTAAAGACCATATAATATTTCGTAGTTACAATTAACTTCATAAGTTTGAAATTGACCCAGTTAGTACCTTAGACGTTTTAAAATGGAACAATTAATATCCCACTACAATTTAAATTGTCCCATTTTCAAGAACAATTAACTTCGTATAAAGACCATATATGTATACGTTGTACATCATTTGAAAAAAGTAATAATTAAAAATAAATCACTTTCAAGAATCAATTAGGAAAACTAAAATACCATTTGTATTTATAATTAATATGTGTGATACTAATTTAGATTTGAATTCTTGGGCACCATGGGCCGTGGGGGGTCTGTAGGCCTATGTTCCTTCAGTTTTATATTAAAAAAGAGAATATTTTTAGAAAAGGAAAAAGTAAAAGGGCACGAGGTGAGTGAGAGGCGGCGACCGACGCTAATAACGTCAAAAAAAGTCAAAAGGAAGAACAAAACCGGCGCGTAGCAAGAATCGCTCTCGAGGCGATTTTGGTTAGTTTTGTATTTTATTGATCGCGACAGTTTTGTTATTTTTTTTGAAAATGAAAAATAAGACGTAATTGTCAGAGAATTATTTTCTTTAATATTAATATTCGAATATTTATTAGAGCCATCAATTTAGAGTGATCGACAGTCTGTTATGTGGTGAAATCAATTTAGAGTGACCAAGTTTTAGTTGTTGGGTTCTTAATTTGTTTGGGTTGTTCTTTGTTCTCAAATGGGCCGTAAGTTTGATGTGTCAGTTATTTCCTTAGTTAGTTTCTTTGTTATGTATAAAAACTGGTACAACGTGTGGAAAGGATCATTATGTCAATGAATGTAATGGAAAAGGCTTAACCAAGTTGGTTAAGAAAATCTGTCCCACCTCCCCTTCTTTTGGAACCGTCAAGAACCGCTCGTAACTCCTCCTTGAGTGAGAATTCCGGGTTGATCTTGATTGTTATCGTGTTCGAGTATTTTCCACGCTTCACAGTCTCTTATGGCTGCTGCTGCTTCACTACCCCCGGTAATAAATATTGTTACTGAATTCTCCCCCTTTTTCTTGTCATTTATTCCGTTAAAGATCGTTTCTTTTTCACTGGGAAGGGTCAAAGTTTTGATCTGTGCTCTTTGTTCACAAGGGAATTATCGGTGGTTGCAGAGTGAGCGTCTTGATGGTTCAGTGAGGTTGCTGAGAGGGAGAATGGTGGTGGTGGTGGTGGAGTGGGCCCAGGAGGAGGAGAGGAAATGAAGAAGAGGGTGGAATTTGGAGAGGACCATGTACTTGGTAGGGCTTGTGGTGGTCAAGGTTTAGGGGGAATTGGAGCTGGGAGCCATGGATTTGGAAGGGCTTATGATGGTGAAAGTTCAAGTCTTTTGCCTCCTCAAGTTGCATGCTTTAATAGATGTCAGTTTCTTGGTGGTGAATTTAGGAAAAACCCTTTTGTGTTTGGCCAAAATGTGGGTAGCAATGGGAATTCTTTTGGTTTGGGATTAAGTTCTCCTAATGGAGGCATGGTTGGTTTTCTTGGTGGGGATAGGGGGTTTAGGTTTCGGCTCGTATGGGAATGGAGGACTAAGTTTTGGCTCATTTGGTGAGGAGCGGGTTTAGTGGTAGCAGTCAACGTTTGGTTATGGATCCTAGTAATGGGGTGGTAAATGATAATTTCGGTTCAAGTTTCGTGAATGGTGGAGCAGTTAGCTGCTGTTGTGGGGGAAGTAAGTGCATGAATTCTGATCCGCTTGTTCAGAAGCCGTTGGGTGAAAGTCCTGCCGGATTTAAAGTGGAAGATGATAAGACTAGGAATCACGAAAATGGCGGGGGGGGGGGGGGGGGGGGGGGGGGGGGGGTGTGTGGCAGTTGGAAAGATCGAAGGGGTCTGAGTCTGGTGAAACCTATGCAGGGAAGGAGTTGAAGAGGAAACGGGGAAGACCAACGAAGAAGAAGAAGAAGAAGAAAATTGTAGATGGTGAAACCACAGTAGTTGTAGGGTCCGTTGGAGGCCAACAGGGGGACATCGATAATATACTTGGAGGAGCTATGGAAAAGATTATTGATGGTAAATCTGCATAAGGTATGGGGTCGGGTGGAGAAGGAGAGGGGGGCATCAAGAAGAAGCTTGGAGTAGCAAAGAAGAAGAAGGCCGGTGGATTGATAGAGGGAACTCGAGAATTGGGTGAAGGCAAAGATGGGGAAATTGTCACGAGGAAGCGTGGAAGACCAAAGGGATCAAAGAACAAGACCAAAAAAATAAAATTCAAAGGTAAAACCAATTTAGTTACAGAATTGGTAGATGGGAGACCGAAGAATAAAGATGCTGTTGTTGGCGTAACCACAAGCATTCTGCGGCCAGTTGAAGGCCATGAGGGGAACGAGTTCAAGAGGAAGGTGGGAAGACCAAAGGGATCAAAGAAGAAGAAAATTTCTGATGGTGTAGCCATAGTAATTATAGGGTCAGTTGAAGGCAGAGAAGAAAATAGGTCGGAGAAGAAGTTCGGAAGACCAAAGTGATCAAAGAATAAGAAGAAGATTCACGATTGTGAAGTTGGTCTGATTGACACAGGGATTGATGTCAGTGTTCCATTAAAACGAAAGCGAGGGCAATCAATTGGCTCATCATGTAACAAGAATCTTGGCGGTGAAATTGTGCTGGTCTGGGAGCTATTGAGAGTTATCTAAAGCATACACATCGCAAATTGAAGAGATCAAGGAGTAGAGAGGAGGAAGTTTATGTAGGTAATGGTGTCCGTGTTGATGTTGCAAGTAATGGCCAGGAATTGTCTGGCGATGGATTGTGTAGTCGCTCACTAAGGCGATTAACAAAGCCTAAAGGCAGGCGTGGACGACCAAAGGGCTCAAATAACAAGCGGAGGCGGTTATCTACTAACCATGTTCTCACCGATGATAGAATAGATTGCCAAGGCAATGTGGATTCAGGTATCTTATGGTCTCAAAGCATTTGATTCCTTTAGGTGAAGATGATTTGATGGAACCAGAAAAAATCGCGTATTAGGTTAGGTTTAATTGATTTAAAGACTAAAAGAACTGTTCAGTTGGATAAAGTTTACCATAATATATCTGTTCTGGAAAAACATAACCACACTGTTAAAAGATTTCAACTGAAAAATGACGCAGATAACTTTTTGAAGTATAAGGAGAGTTCAAGTGACGGTAAAACTTTGGCGGATGAGTTGAATGATGGTTCTGGCAAGATTTCCAGGCGGGGGAGAAGAAGGGTACTGACGAACAACAACCTATCAGAAGATCCAGCTATGAGTTTTATATATGTGGCAATCTGATCTTGTTTCTGTTAGACTGAGTTAGCTTGCATATAGTAGCATCACATACCAGATCGTATAAATTTGGGAAAGAAAGTGGGAAAAAGAGCCATTTATTACTTATCAAAAAAGAAGCTATTAAGTTATAGCTTTTGAGAGTTCTTGTTATGAATAAGGTTGAAATAAACTGAAGAATGCTTATCAATCACATAAAAAGTCTTATTGTGGTTGTTTGATTGGTTATATTCTTTTGTTTGTTTATTTTTTAATGTGAGATTTTCTGGCGCAAAAAAAACGTTGAAATAGAGATAGGACGTTGGAGAACTGGACCTCTTATCTATGTTCTGATTTTAAATTCTTTTTGTTCATGTATTTTCTTAATGGTGAGTCGTATTTTGTTAATGTTCTAGGCAGGAAAATGCTCAAAAATAGAGCAGAGGAGTTCAATATGCCATCAGTGCTGCAGGACTGACCGGAGGGGGGCATCATCAGTACACAGTATTATCTTCTGTAACCCCAAAAATGGGTCTCTCCTCTCCAACTGCGCTGGCAACTCCTTATCCCCGTTCCCCTCTGGGATGCTCTCCTTGGAACGGCGCCGCTTTGCCTTTTCAATCCCACACCGGCGGCAGGGCAATCTCAAGTGTACGCAAAGTTTAAATCTTTCTCACTTTTCTCGTATTTATTTTTCTGGGTTTGGTGCCATTTGGGTGCTTATTGCTGTTCTTGGTACAAGCAGAGTAGTAGTGCCTTAAGAGTGAGAGCTGAGCTGAAGCAGGTGAAGGTTATGGCTACTGCCTAGAAGAGATGGGATGCTCTGGTACTTGACTTATCTCTCTGTTGATTTATGGGTTTTTGCTGGGCTCCTTGGTACTTCTCTTGTTTCATGATTAAAAGAATGTTTTTTTGTCCATCTTCCAAAAAGGTTGAAAGCTAGCATCTTGAGGTTGTTGTTGACCCCTTTGATTGTGGAATTTCAGGTGCGGGATGCCGGAAAAGTGACTATTGGCATTTAAGTTAGTGAGCTGAACCTGAGTCGGCATCGATAGTTGCTCTAGTGTGGTTACCATAATCTCGTAGAGGTCGGCGCTTGCAGTTTTCTTGGTTCACCTCACTTTGCCGGTCTTACTCTGATAAATAGCTCTTTCAATCATCTTTGCAACTTCTGTGACTCAACTGCTATATCTTCTACTTCAGTACTTGACAAGGCAATGCACACCTAAATTCTAGACTGCCGTGATATATCTATCACCAGTTACAAACTTCATTAGATAACCAGAGTAGACTTGTGAGTGTTGATATCCCTTACAATATCAATGTCAATAAAGCTTTTCGCTGTAGGCTTACTATCCCAAATGATTATTAATATTTGAAAGCTTGCAGTACTCTTGTTGACACTCTTGGAGGCGTAGTTGGGGTGATGATTCCTTCATATAGTCAATCAGGAGAGATTTGTTGCGTTATTCCTCCTTATGGAATCTGACGCCTATCTGGTGTACTTAATTTGGTATTGGAGATGGACGAGTATTTGAGGTTTGTAAGCTGGTTCGATAAACTCACCAAGCTGTGGCATTGTAGTTGATGGTATTTTTCGAACTTCATTTGATGGTCAGTTTGTATCCTTGTGGCTGTACCAAAAACATATTAGAAAGAAAGAAAAAATAATAATAATAAAAGATAGGTGACATGTCATGTTGTGTGTGCTGTAGCAACGACTATTTTACCTTGGTCCGACAGTGAGATTCTATCTGATTCGGTAAACTTGGAGGGCCCTTGGAGATCTCTAAACTCATGCTAAAGGCTGCTGTAGGATGCACAAATTTGTGCAAGGATTTGATGCTCGGCCTCTTTAATCCACTTTCAAGTGAGGAGATCTCGTTCGGTAGTCTGTAACCCAAGGCTGTTCTGGGATGCACAAATTTGGTTAAGGATGTGATGACTGGCCTCTTGTATTTTACTTTTTGATGAAGTTTGTGAGCTTATTGGTTGCTAGAAGATCCAAGAATATGTTCTTGACATTGAGATGATGTTTAAGTGTGTCAGACTGTGATCTTTGATGCAATTGAACTTTGTAACCCAATGTTGATACAATGGTGACAGTCAAAAATATTGATTCAGTGGAAGCTGATTGGCCTACTACTATGTGTTTTTTTCCTCTTGCATCCTTTTGTTTGTTTATTTTTGTTTGTTACTTTGTGCATCTGCTATTGTCTTGAGCACTTGTGTTCGAACTTTGGGGTAATCTTCCCAACCTTGTATATTGTGTATGCAAGTTCTAGGTTACTGCATATTTATTGTTATATGTATTTTAATTTAATCGGTGTAGATCAGGGTTGGAAAAGTAAAGGTCTTAGCACAAAGAGAGGCAGGATATGCATGGATTCCAATGCTCGAAGTTGATAATGGACTTGATCCTGGAACTACTGTCTCAAGAAAGATAACTTCCTTCGCGATGGGTACAATCCAATCCCTTGTACCATGTTTATCCAAAAGCATGTGATATTTTGCAATGGAGCAACTTGCTTCCCCAGATCCTTGAACAAGTAATTTGGGGAATAGTGATGTTGTGGCAGTTTATGTAGCCTTCTTTAGCAACCTGTAGCAAAGTATCAAATCAACCTCGGAGACCAAACGTTATTATGGACTGATTAGTGGCCGTGCATCTGGTTTGGGTTTGATGAGTCCTGCGTGATTTCTTTTGTACTTGGATTGATTCATATGTAGCAAAGTTAAAACTGCATGTTCTATACCAAGTTAAATTTTTTTGTTATCATGTGCACTTCAGAGCAAGAAGAAGGTTATATAAGTTCAGATGACCGTTGAGAATTGAGGTAGGAACATGCTTCCGTTCCGTAATACTGGTCAGATTTGCTTCCGGAACGAACGAACACCTTACACAAGGATATCAATGCATCTTTTTTAATCTTAGCCATCCGGAATGTAGGATTTGATTTTTTTTTACATGTGGAACAAGTGTATCCTCATCTCCAACGATGTGTTCCTTTCTTTCTAACAAGGCTGCCAGTTTAGCCACTCACGGAATATCAATAACAGTGATGCTCTGCTGTTGGACAAGAGACGGCGGCTGCACTCCAGGCATCGATCCAGCTCCCAATGTTCCTCCAAAGACAAACCTGGAAGACTACAAGATTCATATTGCCAAAAACAAAATCATTCAGCAAAAAAGAAATCACTCTGCTATTGAAACTAACAAGCTTTTTGTGTAATCTCATTTACCTTTCATCAACGACGTGACGTGATCACTAGCAAGTAGATGGACTTGCGTCGAAGTCCCCCGATAGCTGAAACACCAATTCAAACAAGAAGTTATATTTGTCGATGAGAGTTTTTTTTTCTTTTTAATAAAAAGAATAAATAAATAAATTCAAAGAAATCATTTGACCGACGATACCTCTTCTCCAATGTCTTCCTCCACCTCCTCAAGGACCTCTACCACCTCTTCCAGCGCTTCACCCTCCTCGGAAGATGACGCTGGATGAGTCTCTGGATGATCGGCGTCGTCGAGGAACTCTTCTCTAGTCTCCCTCATACAGATGCACGCCGTCGGTAGTAAGCATAACATGAAGACTGCATCTACTAGAAACATGCAGTCGGTCGTAAAGTCGAACGACACGCAGAACATCAGGTTCTCGATAAGTCTACCCATCATATGAGCTGCAACACCAACTCCCGATCCCTGTGCTCGCAGCCTGAAATCTGCAGATTCGGGTCCGTGGACCCAACCGATGGGACCCAAGCCAGCAGAAAACATACCCTGGATAACCAAGCAGCATAAAAAGGATGTGGCTCGAACAATAACACTGCCCAAGCTCTCACGGGTAATAGATAACCGCATGATCCCCAATAACAGCTGCACCGCTCCAATCCCTCCTATGGTAGCAGGCATAATGTCCTCCGGCCAACCCGGCTAGATAGCAAACCGACGAGAAACGTAACAATGGTCCTTGACACCAACGTAGCCACAGCTATCCATAGTCCTCTAGAATCTGACGAGTGTCTCGGATAGTCCAGAAGTATGTGGCTAAGGACAGGTAGAAAACTCTCGCCTGAGATCGGCTGCAAGAGAGGCAATATAACGAAAGAGAGAAACAAGAGAGCACCATCTCTCTGAAATATCTCTCTGAAGACGACCCGACCTGGCCGCAAACGACGTGGGATGGTAACCACAGGCATCTCCGAATCCACATCGATACTCTCTGAAAGGCGTCTACGCCAAGTAAGTGTCTCTGCGTAGCCTACCGTACATCTCTGCACAACGTGCCTGGCCTCATCCATCCGACCTCTCCTAACCAGCCAAGATGGAGTCTCGGGTAGAAGTATGAAGGCCACTACGACCGTGATGAAGGATGATAGTGCACTAAATGCAAGATACACCCTCCATAATATGTCGCTAGATCGCCTCATATCTAACATAAATACGAGAATACCCACACCATATCCAGCGTCCATAAACATCTGGAGCATTTCAGATTCAAAATCCACGAAAATATTAGAAACAACAATCAAGCTAAAAGCAAGACAGACAAAGTTTCATAGTTTATATCAATGAAAAATTGCAAAAGATTTTATTAAAAAATCTATTACGGAGAAATCTCCTTGGAAAAATCTCCACCGTAGGAAAAAGAGTACCCATGAATATACCGCAAAATCATAACTTTGGACTAGTAAAAAATTGTGATAATTTTTACAAATTAATAAGATAACAATTTTTATGAAGTCCCTCATGTAATTCTATATTACTATTGTTGCGGGGAAAAGGGAACAAGTAACCCGAGACGGATCCGGAGTGGTCGTCCCAAGGTCGGTCTACACTAAGGCTAAAGCTAAAGCTATGCTACGGGCTACGCTAGGCTAAGGAAAGATAAAATGACAAGATAGTAAAGTAATTGTTGTGTTGTGTTGGTTGATTGATGTCCGTTCTCTCGCCCGAGCCCTCCTTATATAGAGTGCCTTGACCTAACCTCCGCGTCTTCACAATAGGAAATCCTAAACCGCCTCCAAGACCTTCGGCTCCAAGTCTCAATCCCGAGAGATCCGCTTCAAATTATTTGTTCCTAACATAACGGGATCCTCTCAGTTCAATACAAGCCATCTTCCTTAAATGAGCAAATCCCATCCTCGGATAGGAAGCTTTCAAAACGTGACGACCAAGCGATCGCGGCCTAAAGAGGAACTTACCAAGTCTTGCCAAATATTGAGAATCTCGGCTCAAGTTAGGAAACTATAGATCATTTTGACCTTCTCGAATCTCCCACGCAAAATCTTGACTCAAGTCCGTCATCGCCCAAGATGGACATCTCGTCAGGCCCAAAGTGAATCTCAAAATGGGCTCAAGCTAACGACCTCCTCAACCAAAGTGGACCTATTCCCAGAATCGCCTTCCCGCCTACGAAGGTCAAATGAGCTTTCCGCTTGGGTCCAAGTTGGCTTCTCACCTTCGGCTTCTCGCCTTAGGCTCCTCGCTCATCTTCTCGCCCGGCTTCCCGCTTTAGGCTTCTCGTTCGGCCTCTCACCGTAGGCCTCTCCCTCGGCCTCTCGCTCGGCCCTTTGCCACTCGGCCTCTCGCTCGGCCTCTCGCCCGGGCTCCCCGTGAGCGAGAAGAGCCCTCACTTGGTCTCGCCTATGCGGGCGAGAGGGGCCTCTCGCCCGGGCTCCCCGTGAGCGAGAAGAGCCCTCGCTCGGTCTCGCTTATGCGGGCGAGAGGGGCCTCTCGCTCGGGCTCCCCGTGAGCGAGAAAGCCCTCGCTCGGTCTCGCCTATATGGGCGAGAGGGGCCTCTCGCCTGGGCTTCTCGTTCCGACGAGCCCGAGCCGATTCCCGCACATCCGGAGATAGACCGTCATCACTCCGAGACATTAATTTTGTGCTCCAATAATGCCCCCCGCACGTCAATGCTTCGGCACGGCCAGGCGAGAAGCGTTGACGTGGTCCTTTCTAAATGTCCTTGTTTTGACAAACTTGTGGTGCCAAAGGGTTGCTCACCTCCGCCTTGATGGTAGTAAGTTGCTTGGAGAAAGGTGATGGTCATTACTCTTATCTAGGAGGTCTAGGTTGTCGTCCTCACAGATGTACCCGATCGACTTGTATGGTGACAAGGTGTAGACCTCCAATTACCTTGTCACCTTTCGTATCGCCTTACTCCTTGCAAGTAAGACGGACGGCTTGTCCCCTGGGTATGGCACTGACCGGCCATCGGGCTATAAGGACTTCCCATTTGACCGAGCTCATATACCAGGAAAACTGATCATCCATGTTGCTCAAGGCCACCCTTGTCGACACTATGAATGGACAGGCATCGGCCAACACGATCTCCACATTTCCATCTAATTTCCATTGAATTAGACATTGGTGGTTGGAAGATGGGACTACCTGACTAGAGCAGATCGAGTTTTGTCCTTTCTCGCCAAAGTTGGTCATGACCGTGCTGATCGAGGTTAGTATCTCCCTCTCCTCACTCGACCTTTTGGGAAGTGAGTGAGGAGGGACGTTCACCACCCCGTTGTCCACGAGAACTCTCTTGACCGACTCCCTGCTGATGTGAGCCATGATGTAAAGGAGCTTTAAATGCTCGCATCTTCCTCGGGTGGCCTTTGCGATTGTGATGCTGCCATTGAAGTCCCCCACCATAAGTATAGTTGAGTGCATCTTTCCTACTCGAGGGTCAATAAGGTCTCCTTCAGTCACGTCACCCTTGAAGTAGCTTGGTTGGCCAGGTTTCAATCCGAGGATAGCCGGCGTCACGTTGATTTCCAGCTTGCTTGGGAAGTCCCCAAACTCGATGTACCTCATCTCAAGGTCAACTGAGACTTCCTTCTCTTTTTGGTTGGGTACGGCCTCTCGATGTGCGTCCTTCTTGGGATGGACCTTGGGTACCGACTTACAAATCAACTTACCGCGTAGGTCAGTGGGTGCCTTTGGTCGAACTTCCTTGACGTGTTTGGGGTATATTCTCATTGTTGCCTTAGAGGCTTCCAACTCTTTCGCCCTACTCTGAGTCGAGGTCGATTGACACTTCACCCACGGACGAGTTAGAAGCACCTTTTATTTCTCCAGCTCAACCCTTTGCTCCGCGATTTGCCTTTCGAGGTCCTTGATGGCTTGCCTTCTTTTCTGGATCTTCCTTTCAAGGCGACGTCTCTGTGTCTTGGTCAGGACATCTCGTGTTGGTGGATTAGGGATGACCCTTTTATCTCTAAGCCGGTTGAAGGCGTACCGGCATGGGTTGGACCCGTCTTGAAGGTCGACCTTGATACGAGGATGATGAAGCCTCCATATCTTATCCGCTTCCCTTGGATAGTAGAACTTCTGATTTCTTGGGATGCCAATATCGAGTGGTCATTCTTGCCCCCAGAGTCTTGCCTTTTGGGTCTTAAAGTCGGCCTTTTCTTGCTTAGGACTATCGGCTCTCCTCAAATAAAAGGACTTTCAAGTTGTTGGAACGCTGTTGTCGGGCAATCTTCCTTGCCCCCCGAGTCTTGCCCCTCGGGTCTTAAGGTCGGCCTTCCCTCGCTTGCGATGATCGGCTCCTTTTGAACGAAATGACTTTTGAGCGTTTGGTATTTCATTATCAGACGGCCTTCCATGTTTCCCGAGTCTTGCCTCTCGGGACTTAGGATCAATTTGTGCTTTCTTAGGGTCCGGTCGTTCCTGCCCCCCGAGTTTTACCTCCCGGGTCTTAAGGTCGGCCTTCCCTCGCTTAGGACTATCGGTTCCCCTTGGACGAAATAACTTCCAAGCTTTTGGGACGCTGTTATCGGGTGGCCTTTCTTGCCCCCCGAGTCGTGCTTTTCGGGTCCTAGGATTGGCCTTCTCTTGCTTGGGGCTTCTTTTTTTGGCTTCGGTTGAAGCCAACCATGGCGACATGAGCAATACGGTGAGGATCCATCAATGACTGATCCTCTAAGAATTGATGCGGGACGAAGTCCTCGGATTGGGAAGATAAGGGTTGTCCTTCCATCCTTTGTCGTCGGGTAGATCCCAATGTCAGCTGACAGTTGACTTCGTCCTCATCGAGATCTTCATTCTCATAGAGCTCTTTTTGTCGGTTGACGTCGTCCTCATCGAGCTCTTCTTGTCGATTGACATCGTCCTCATCGAGCTCTCGTTGTCGATTGACATCGTTCTCACCGAGATCTCCTTGTCGGTTGACGTCATCCTCATCGAGCTCATCATCCTCATAGAGCTCTTCTTGTTGGTTGACATCGTCGTCATCGAGCTTGTCATCCTCATCAAGCTCTTCTTGTTGGTTGACGTCATCGAGCTCGTCATCCTCATCGAGCTCTTCTTGTCGGTTGATGTCATCATCATCGAGCTCGTCATCCTCATCGAGCTCTTCTTGTTGGTTGACGTCGTCCTTATCGAGCCCTTCTTGTTGGTTGACGTCGTCGTCATCGAGCTCGTCATCCTCATCGAGCTCTTTTTGTTGTTTGACATCGTCCTCATCGAGCTCGTCATCCTCATCAAGCTCTTCTTGTCGATTGATGGGATGGCGGTTATCCTCCTCATCCAGGTCCATCCGTGCTTGATGCATGACTTGGGGGGTTGGGGTAGGATTGGAAACCCTTGAGTCGACCAAAGGATTCGTGCAGACATCCCTCCTTTTGAAAGAGTTTTGGTCGGCCGAGACCCTAGATGGGTATGACCAATCTTGTGTCAGGGCCGGTTGGTACCAGCTCGATTCCTCTTGGAGATTACTAGCCCTCGTCCTTGCAGTCTCGTAGTGTCCCGAGTAGTTCACTCTATGTGTCTCCATGTAAGGAGTTGTTTGGTACGGGGGATACATAGGAGTTCCAGGCATTGGATCATAACCGAACACACCCGACGATGGTCGAGTTGGGGTGAAAGGTATATGACCGGTCCATGATTGCCCAAAGGCCGGTTGGACGGGTACAGCTAATCCGGTGGATACGCTCATCCCTTGGTGTTGATTGATGACCAACTGTGAGGACTCCTCATGGTGCCCAAAAGACTCCTCGTAGAACTTTTGAGCACGAAAAGTGGCATATGTCTCCATCGGGACGACGGGCGTATAGAACTCCATCGGGGCGACATTTGCCTCAGCCGGCTCTTTCGAGAAAGCCGAGGTAGATGAATCCCGCCTCCATGCATACGACTGGGAAACAAAAGGTATTGAATCCTTGTAAGGAACCGGAGCAACAAAGTAATTGGTCATCTTGGCCGACAAAGGTTAGACCGCCTTCTTAGACGCCCTCCCACCGAGCGTGCCAAAAAATATGTTGCGGGGAAAAGGGAACAAGTAACCCGAGACAGATCCGGAGTGGTCGTCCCAATGTCGGTCTACACTAAGGCTAAAGCTAGAACTATGCTACGGGCTACGCTAGGCTAAGGAAAGATAAAATGACAAGATAGTAAAGTAATTGTTGTGTTGTGTTGGTTGATTGATGTCCGTTCTCTCGCCCGAGCCCTCCTTATATAGAGTGCCTTGACCTAACCTCCGCGTCTTCACAATAGGAAATCCTAAACCGCCTCCAAGACCTTCGGCTCCAAGTCTCAATCCCGAGAGATCTGCTTCAAATTATTTATTCCTAACATAACGGGATCCTCTCAGCTCAATACAAGCCATCTTCCTTAAATGAGCAAATCCCATCCTCGGATAGGAAGCTTTCAAAATGTGACGACCAAGCGATCGCGGCCTAAAGAGGAACTTACCAAGTCTTGCCAAATATTGAGAATCTCAGCTCAAGTTAGGAAACTATAGATCGTTTTGACCTTCTCGAATCTCCCACGCAAAATCTTGACTCAACTCCGTCATCGCCCAAGACGGACATCTCGTCAGGCCCAAAGTGAATCTCAAAATGGGCTCAAGCTAACGACCTCCTCAACCAAAGTGGACCTATTCCCGGAATTGCCTTCCCGCCTACGAAGGTCAAATGAGCTTTCCGCTCGGGTCCAAGTTGGCTTCTCACCTTCGGCTTCTCGCCTTAGGCTCCTCGCTCATCTTCTCGCCCGGCTTCCAGCTTTAGGCTTCTCGTTCGGCCTCTTGCCGTAGGCCTCTCCCTCGGCCTCTCGCCACTCGGCCTCTCGCTCGGCCCTTTGCCACTCGGCCTCTCGCTCGGCCTCTCGCCGTAGGCCTCTCACTCGGTCTCTCACCACTCGGCCTCTCGCTCGGCCTTTCGCCACTCGACCTCTTGCCGTAGGCCTCTCACTCGGCTCCTCGCTCGTGCCTCCTACCGGCCTCTCGCCTATTTGAGTCGGATGAGTTTCTCGATAGGACTCGGCCATGTGGGCAAGAAGAGCCCTCGCCCAGTCTCACCTTCGTGGGCGAGAGGAGCCTCTCGCCCGGGCTCCTCGTGAGCGAGAAGAGACCTCGCTCGGTCTCGCCTATGCGGGCGAGAGGGGCCTCTCACCTGGGCTCCCCGTGAGCGAGAAGAGCCCTTGCTCGGTCTCGCCTATGCGGGCGAGAGGGGCCTCTCGCCCGGGCTCCCCGTGAGCGAGAAAGCCCTCGCTCGGTCTCGCCTATCTGGGCGAGAGGGGCCTCTCGCCCGTGCTTCTCGTTCCGACGAGCCCGAGCCGATTCCCGCGCATCCGGAGATAGACCGTCATCACTCCGAGACATTAATTTTGTGCTCCAACAACTATCAACAGTTTTTTAATGTTACAAACATAACTAGTACAATTTAGCGAAACATAATTCTAGTTTTACTTTTTTTTCCCTTGAAACATAAATCTAGTTGGATTTCATCTCTCATTATATATCATTTCATTTTAAAGTCTCTGGTTTCATCTTCTTGATTCGCAACAGAAAGAAAATTGTGAAGAGTTGCTAATGTGATTATTTATTAATTAATAACTTTATAAATTAATAAAATTAAAGTCTGGTTACCTGGGGGAGGGCTGTAGTAAAGCTCCTGCAGCTCGGAGGCGTTATCTCGACGAGATATACGCGCTGAGCTGTCAAGAAAATCCCTGAGCCAACGCTCATCGTGAATCGACCCACCATGAAGCGTGTAAGGCTCCGAGTCATACTCACGTCAACGGCGCCTATGAGGTGGACAATGCCACCCATGATGAAAGCTACTCGACGGCCAAAGTAATCAGAGGCCACCCCTCCGCCAAGAGCTCCAACAATGGAGAACAGAGGTAAGTACACTGAGTAGTCGGCGACTGAATTCCTGCCCTCTGTAAATGCCGTCGAATACAGTGACGCCAAAATGATATCTGGAAGACAAGTATATAACTAATTAATTTTTCGTTTGACTAGTTTTGAGCTAAAGATAATCAAGAATTAATATATAAAAAATACAAGATTGCGCACTAGTTAGTAGGGATAAGTTTCGATATGTGATTTTGGTCGGCTAAATAAAACCGATTCCAACATAATTTTTTCAATTAAAAATAAATAATGACTTGAAATCTTAAGTTTGGTGGTCCCGGTTAAAGTTCGGGACAATTGATTTCACCAATTTAACAATTGCAAAAATTCCACCTTGTATACCTATCTTTTTGGTTTGGTACTCATAGCTACAATTAACAAGATAAATTGGAGAAGTGAAATGTACGTGCCATAGCCGAACAGGAAAAACATGTTACTCGACACCAAGGAGTAGATGAGCAGGTCCCTCGAGACTGAAAAAAAAAACAAAAAGATTAGTCGTAATTAACGAGGGAAATAAACGAATATGACTACCGAAAATTAGGATTTAAATTCTCTACAAAGTCGCGAAGCCTACGCAGTGTCCCTCTTCTGGCCTGAGCGAGCATTAACCATACTAAACCCCTAAAAAAAAAGCATTAACCATACTAAACTTAGAGCAACAAGGCTACTCTATATTTTAGGCCATCGAGTCGAGTGGTGAGGCACTATCGTTTTTGTTATCATATGGGGACTGGTGTGGACGGAACAAGATAAATGTAAAAATCACAATATTATCATATATATATATATTTTTTAAGGGGTTAAAAGTTAGAATTTATATTGATCATCACTAGATAGAGTCAATAGTAAACAAATTGAAGGATCTTTTAGACTTGTGAAATCACATATAATATGAGAGTACAGTATGTGAAAAATATCGAAATACATATCCAAGTCAATAATTCAAATGTGTCAACAAGAAATTGCAAAATTGTAAAGTTGTGGATCGAGCAAGGAAATGTAAATATACCATCATGAAATTTAGCGGCCAACCAGTTGCGGATACAGTGTAGAACCATGGTGATCTGCACTCAGAATATAAGCGCATACGTTAGCAAAAGTAGTATACACTACCAACTCATGTATGATCTGATAAATACGGTGTCAGTCCTTAAGCATGAGGTGGGAGGATCGAATCCCATGACCGTCTAAAATCTAAAATTGTGGAAACAATTTAAATCTCACCAAAAAAAAGGTAGTATACACTTTTTGGTTTATCTATTTTAAGAACAATGTATTTGTAGCAAATTAACGGGAATTTCTATTCAGTAGTATAAAACGAAAAAGAAAAACTAAAAAACAAAAAAAACCACCACATCAGACAGACAGATACCACATGGTTTAAACTTTAAAGCAAACCAAAATTAATTAATTACTGTAACGCATCACAATATGATTGCTCACGTGACATTTCAAAAGGCCTCCATCATACCAACCAAAACACATAAAGCCCATGGACCAAGTCACTTAAAGCCCAACAGACCCAAAAAGCCCATCTATCATCATGGACCAAGTAATGGCTAGTTCTATGGACCAAGTCACTTAAACCCCAACAGACCCAAAAGGCCCATCACCTTCATGATCAACCAAAACACACCTTGTTCGTGGTAGTATTTATTTTGAGAAACCTCTGGTAGTATTTTATTTTCTTTTTTTGAGGAAAAAACCTCGTGGTAGTATTGGACTAAGCAAGCGAACACACACACGCACACCAAGAGAGCCAGTGAGGAAGATTGCTTATCGGAAGGAAGGAAGAAACTATAATGTGGTGCTTACCTAGAATGAGCAGCGTCTCTCCTCGTTCCAAGCCCACCTCCTCGCCCACTACGGCTACCGCTCCCGTTCAAGAACTCTTTTCTTCAGTTCTGAGCTTTGCCCCCTTTTTTTTTTGCCCCTTTTCTTTCAGTTCTGAGGTTTAAGATTCTGTCCCTTTGGCCTTTATTGTTCTTTCTACATAGTCATACCTTTCTTCGATTATGATTGGTGTATACAAATTTTACAAAGAAAATTATTACATCTAAAGACAGATAGGTGCAAGTACAATATTGCCTCCAGGTTCAGGTTTGTAAGTGGCATTAATTTTCTTACTGCAGTTAGACCCGGTTCTAAATCTGTTTCAAAAAAAAGATATGCCATTTTTGTCAATTAAAATTGACCGCATCCTCAGCTCAAACGGTACCCTCCGTCGAATGTCTTATATCTTTTTATCGCTTACACCAAAACCACGCATTTTTGTTCTTATTTATTGAATATTTAACCACGCCGCCATCTTTCTTGGCTTCCATGTTGATGTACTAATTAGTTGATAAATTTTAAATCTTTAGTTTTTTTAGGGCAAAGGATACTTCAGTCGAAACCATATAACATATGAATCTAAACTACACGTATAAGATCAATGACACATATTTACGTATACAACAAAAATTATTTGTTCGATCGCTCAATATCCGGTCGGACTGTCTGGCTGAAACCTCCGGGTGATCCGATCTGCCCGGAACATAACAAAATTAATGTTTATTTTTCTTCTTTTCAATTTAATTTTGAACCAACCCCTCCGCTTCCACGCTCGAAACATGTACATCACATTTGGATCACAATAAACTTATTATTTTTATCATTTATTAATTTTATTCAAAACAAATTTGACTAATATGTCAATTATGAAAAATTATATCATCTCCTTCATGTACTACTAAACTTGTTAAATATATTTCTTAAAGACTTTGTTTAAACAAATTGTATACCAATTTTATCGCCTTCGTGTACTTCTAAACTTGTTAAATATTTTTTTTGAGACTTTGTTTAGATAGATTGTATGCAAAAATTGGTAAATATTTGAACTTATTTAGTATTTTATCATTTTGATGGTGAAGTAAAAAAATCTCTTTATCTAACAATTATTTGTTTCAAAAGAAGACTACCTAATCATCTGACTGGCGACCCGACTAGGTGAATTAGAAATTAACAATTTTCAGATCACCCCCGGTTCGCTTATAAAAATATTGTTTATGACTACCTAATTTTTATATTTAGAATCTCTTATCCCGGTTCGTTTTCTCGTCACAACTCAATTTTAGGTTATAACTTTGTTTAACCTTAATATATCATCAACAGCTTATTATAAAAATCTGGACGAAGCATAACACATCTAGCAAAAACCCTTTCTTTCTCTTCTTCTTGGTATTTCATCGTCGCTACTTAAATTTGTGATCATCCTATTATCCATCTTCACTTTCAATGTAATCTTCATTATGTACGGGTCTCAGTAGGGGTAAAATATGTATATATACATACACACACACAATATGGAGGTCTCAGTAAGTGGAGTATATTGTAAGGACAATATGGAAATAAAAGGCTTAAAGTGCATTCCATATGGAGAAATTTGCATTGGATACTAGGGGGCAAACAAGAAAGATGGAGTAACCAACGAATTAGGAGACCACATCTAAGTAGGAATGAGAATAGGTAGAATTCGGGTAGTATTTATAGAACACGTGTATTTACTTTTTTTTTTAAAGAATGGATCGAGATCTTTATCGTATTTAAAAATTATGATCAGAGTTGTAAAAAAAATGGGAATTATTACGCTGGGCACCTTTCTTGGCTTAACTGACGTGGCTCTTGAATCTGAAAAAATGGGGCAGAGTCAAGGACGTCAGCCTGTAGAAGTAGCCATATTGCGATCTTATGTTGATTAAAGCAAGCGATCTCTTCATTATAGTTCAAGACTGTCAAGAAGCGATCTCATCGCACGTTCGAAGGATTCCAACTTCGTTTTGTTTGACAGGAGACTAATATGATAGGTCATGCCCTCGCTAAATTATATTTTCCTCCACAGAGATTTCTCTTTGACGTTTTTTGACATTATGATATTAAGAATTATTAAAGAAAATATATTGTTATAATATTAATGCACAATCTAAAGTTTTAAAATAATATGATGAGCATATTGATTTTTGACATTTATAAAATAGTTCACACTCTACTAATTGCTCTAACAATAGACATGAGATTGACTTGTTTTAAATGATCCCCTCCAATAAAATCCACTACAATAACAACACAATTATTTTATAATTTTATGGTTCGAGTTTTTCTAATCATCATAATTAAAAAAGTTAGTGATTACTATTTAGTAAAACAAAATTAAAAAAATAACAAGTTCAAGATTTGAACCTATGCTTTTTTAATAAGCTTAGCCTTATTTTAAATAATATCCCTGCGGTAAAAGAAAATAGCAGTTAAAATGGCGGGAGAGCGAGGATTTGAACCATGGTCTATTGGGTAAGCAAACGCGTCCACTACCAGCTGGGCTGTTTGCAATGAGCGTCTTAAAGTACACAATATCCCTTGTTATCTCGTATATTGTGGGAATACTACTTTCAAGACCATAACCAAAATACGACCTCAGCGGTCGTGTTATTTTTAATTTTTTACGACCCCAGCGTCTGACCGACCGGTCCGTGAAGTTCAAGATTTGAACCCATGCTTTTTTATTGGGAAAATTATTTTTGGCTCTTTGAAATTTGTATAAATTATTTTTTTAATCCTTTCTATATGGAAACCCAAATTTTGGTTCCCCTAATTTGCTTTATTAAACTCTAAGGTCCCTTGTTGATATCATCCTGTCAACCTACTTTTAAAATGATAATTATACCCTTTTAATAAAAAAATAAAAAATCCTCCATCTTCAACCTTCAACATTCAAAAAGAAATTGAGAAATTGAAGGACAAGTCCACCGACCACTTGAGAAATTCCGAACTAAACCCAACACAAATCGAGAAAACGAAGGCCCGCCCCCCGTTTTAAAACACGCCTCTTCCCGATGTCAATTTGGAACTTTAATAGTCGGGGCGAGTGCAACAAAATTCCAGCCCAGTCCCGGCCTTGGACAGAGAACCAAATACTTGATTCAGCCTACCCCCTCTCTCTACTTCTCCCTCTTCATCTCATAGGGCGGCAATAGCAGGTCCACCGGAGAAAGAAAAACCCTAATTAAGAGAGAGGGAAAAGGAGGGGAAGATGAAGAGCGGAAAGGGAATAGCGGTATCGGTACCGGAGCCGGGGATCCCCAACACCGACGTCGGAGGCGTACGACACGTGGCAGCCTCCTCTCCCTCCTCGTCTTCATCTTTCCCCGCAGCGAAATTCTCCTCCTGAAACACCTCCTCTCGAAATTCTCCTCCCCCACCCCCGTTTTTAAAAAAATTTTAAATTAGTGATCATAATCTTAATTAGAATGGCGGTTTGCCTGAAGCGGTGTCGTTTTGGGGTGGTGGTGGGGGTTTGATGGAGCACTGTCGGGTTTTTTATGTATTCGAGAGGTTTGAACTCGAGACTTCCTGAGGGGATCACTACTACGTGCTCTCCAGGTTCCTGCTCAGTAGAATGCTCACTGTTACTAAGGTTTTCTTCTTTCCCATTCTTCCTCTGCTTTTTTGGGAACTAATTTTGGTTTAAATTTCCCTTTTTCTCTTTTTAATTCTTTCTAAATTTGCTTTGGGATTTAATTGGGGTTTCAGATTCCAAAGCATGTGTCTGTTAAGATTGCTCTTGAGCTGAAGAAGCTTCTTATTGATAACAGCCTTCTCGACGTGTATGCAAAGTCACCCTCTTTTCTTTCTTTCTTTTTTAATCCTATTATATGGTTTTCGTGCTATACCATCAAGTGCTAAAGTAACATTCTTTTCTTGTGGCGTCCGGGTGTTGCAGGTTGCAGTCTGATTTGGAGGCCAATCTTTTCAAAGTAAGACTAAGCTTTTACTGGAACATGTTCCTCGTTTAGAGAAAAGAGAGTATATTTTACTCGTAACGATACTAGTTTATTCAAATTTCAGAGCTTTTTCCCTTGACCCTACTGCTTGAGCTTGGTTTTCAGAGATCTTTCTGATTGTTATGTAGAGGTTCTTTGTGTTGTGTAGCTCATGCAACAGCGTGGATATGGGGAAGAGTACGTTAATCGCTACAAGATGATGACGAGGTGAATAGACCTCTGTGTGACCTGATGAATTAAAAACATCTTTTATCCTGTTGGACACTCTTTTGCATGATCATTCAGTTACTTTTTTTGTGGTTGCTTTCTTCTTAGGTTTCACCATCAAAGGGTCCCGTGGTAATTCTTGTTTGCGGAACTGCTTGTGTTGGCAAGTCTACACTAGCTACCCAATTGGCACAAACGCTGAACTTACCTAATGTCTTGCAGGTCTTGCCCTTGACTTGGCTCTTAAATTATCTGCCATTCTTGCTTTCTTTAAAACTTTAAAAGGCAACTCGAAATGTTAGGTCTATACTGATTTTCATATTCATCTTTGTTTGACAGACACATATGGTGTATGAATTACTACGAACGTCAACAGAGTATGTTGTAGCTATCTCCTACTCTCTTTTCTTCTTTGATTGAGATTGGACTTCCTTGTCGTGCATCAGTTAAAATTCAATTATCTGCATTGAGCTGTTTAAAGTGATAAATTTCGAATCAACGAATGGTTTGAAAGTTATGGTTTCTTATTTGAAGAATAATATCTGATCCTGGACCAAAAAAATCAGTTAGTGTTGCAGTTTGTTCCTTCAGTGCCCTCTCTAAAGCTTTTCCTGTATAAACATTGAACAAGCACAACCTTTTTTATCCTTTGTCTTTCCATTTAAATTCCCTACATGATCAAGTTATTGATCTTGTTACTTGGATGTGGTACTCCATGGGCTTATGTCCTCTTATTACTGTTCTAGTGCACCATTGACCTCTACTCCTGTATGGGCTTGCGACTTCACCTCTTCAGAAGAGTTGATTACTGAATTTTGCAGGGAATGCAGAATTGTCCGTAAAGGTAACTTGCTATGCATGTGGCTTCGTTTGGTTTCAGTTTATTTTACTTTCTTAAAGCAATTTCTTCTCTTTAAGTATATTTTTAAGTCTGATTAAGTCTGTGTTGGAAGTGTCTGATTATGGTCTCTTTTGAAAGCACAGCTCTTTAACTTTCACTGGCTCCTGTCTGCTAGGTTTGGCTGGGGACTTGAAGAAAGCAATGAAAGATGGAAAGCCCATTATAATTGAGGTGTGATCTAATTGATCTATATGTGACATTTGTGATGGGGCAGTAAACGAGTTCGAGATATGCTACCTGTTATTCCCGTGTCCGGTAGTCCTGTTTCTCAGTAGAGTTGGGTTAATTTGCATTTCATGGACGTTGTGTTTTATGAGAACTTTGGAGGCAAAAATGTTCAGAAAAGACTAGATGGTTAATTGGCACTCATAGATTCATGGCTTTGTTTTGTTATGCTTGCACTAATATTTAGCTCGCCAGAAGCTTTAATCATGCTGCATCATGTCTTTTGGTTGAAGACCGATGAATGATTGGTTTGGTAGTGGTTAATGGTTAAATTTATAAGAAATGATGGCAGGGGATGCATTTGGATCCAAGCATTTATCTTATGGATGACGAAAATAAGTCACCAGTTCGCACACCAACAAGATTAAACAAGAAAATCCTGTATCCTCAACATCTGATGATGGTCCCTTGAGAGAAATAGAAGGTAGTTCTAGAAGTGTTGGCAGAAATACTGAAAACGAAATCAGCAATTCAGGTTTTGAGACTGCTGAAGAAAAGAAGTCCAGCAGCGATCAGATCAAAGAAGACTTGGACCATATGAAATCTGTCAATGCAGCAGGAAGTAAACCCGATAAGAAAGGTATCTCTCATCTGTAGTGTATCATTTTATATAAGCCTTGTCAGATGTACATGAGCTGAATTAGGATGTTCGTGAAAATAGTTGACTTTAAGATGAAGAACATTAGTTGCTGCTTATTGATCATCCAGGTGACGTTTGTCCTGGGGGAAGTAGTAGTGCTGTTGGTGGGAAGGAAAAATCAGGTGTTGAGCCAATAATTGTTCCAATAGTCTTGAAGATGGCAGAGTTTGATCATATGGTTTGTATTTAACTTCTGGCTCAGTTTTCAGATATTATTTATCTTTTCTTTTTCATTAATATGATGTGCATGCTCTCAGTTTTTTCCTAAACTTAATGTTCAGGCATTACTTGAGGAATGGATCTTGACTCGGAGAATTAGTGAATGTCCTGTCCAGGTACGAATTTGGAACCTATTGTTTATTGGTCATATATTAGCTCACGAGTCATGCTGAAGTTGGCTAGTGTAGTGGTAATTAGTTGAGCAATTTCTTTGTATTTTGAAAGGATTTTTTGAATGATTTATGAAACAGTAATTTATGAACAGCAGGGAGCAAGAAATTTTATATCAAAATAAGCTACTTGATTGTTCACTGATGGTACTTGGAAACTGAAATGCTTTCTTAGTTGTGGGTTCTGACAAAAATAGAACCCAAGCATTTGCATTCTGATGAAGAAGACAGATTTTCCATGGATCTATATTATTAACTCTCGTTGTTGCGTTAGTCGTGCTACTGTATTTACTAAAGGGTGTGCTGTTGCTGGCGCATCTGTGTATGCCTTTTCTTTTTGGAGAATGCCTCCGTGTATGTTTGATCGTTTAGTATCCTGTGTTAGCAATTTTCCTTCAAGATTTCTTACTGTCCTGTTCTCTTCTTCAAACTTCTTATGATATTTTTCGCAGGACAAAGATAGACTAATCTCCAATTTGAAAACCATTCAGGAGTATCTTTGCTCGCTTAAGTCTCAGGTTTGCACCCTCATACTTGTGTACGGTTTTAGCAGAACGTTTAGCTGCGTCATACCTTACAATTGAAACAATGCAATTCTCTGAACGTGCCAGATGATCCTTGAAAAATGCAATTTTCCTCAGTTCCTTGTTCGTTAAAAAAAAGTTTATTTACAACTCCCTTTTGTCACCTTGATTGGAGATATAAATGGCTAACTTGCAAGATAACCTATCCTTCTTCCTATTGTTTTCCTTTTTTAGGTAAAATGCATTGTAGTAGGTCACATTGTTCTATTGATCATTGCCAGAAAAGAAATACTAAATACTTAAAGGTGATCTGGGGCACTACTAAAGCTATTCCTTTCTTTACTTGCGAGCAAGGAGCCTTAAATACTGTAACTTGTAAGAATTGGTGGTTCTACTTGGCGTCTGATCTCCTCTTATCTGATTTATCCTGTCAAACAGGGTCTAACAGTTGCTAGCATATCAGCAAACACATTTCCTCAATCACTTGATAGATTGCACGAATATCTTCTTCAGGTAACCATTCTATGTTGAGTTTGGATCAAGCTATCAAGCATATGATGAGTTGCATGTTGCTACGTGGTTCGCTAGTTTTAGAGGTCTTGACTTCTTACAATCTTTTTGGTGCAAGGATATATTAATTAAATATCTGAATTTTTTAAATGAAAATCAGTATTCCTCTCGTCTTAATGAACATGTTTAGTTTGCTATTAACTGTTTTTGTGTTTTATCAAATGAAGATCCTATTAGCTGTGAAGTTCCCGTTTTATTATTTACTATCTATTCTTAATTTCCTTCATGCTGATTGCTTTTGCAGCGTATTGAGCAAGGTATCTCAGAGGTGTCCAATGAAAATGGCAGCCAGCCAGCTGTGAAGTAGATGACCTGCAAGTATGACGTGTAAGAATCAGACCTTGTTATTTATTTGGTCGTGCTTATAGCATTCAAAGGCCACCTATCAATCATAAAAATTTACTTCTTGGAAGCTAAACTCTTGTTAGTGCTGATTAGAAAGTCTCGTTTAAGGGTTACTATCCTTTTCCCTCGTCGTAATGTAACGAATCTTTGAAGCTCAATTCCAACATTTTTCCTGCCCAAAGCTGGACTCCACTTTGCAGTCAGCTTATCCAACTTACGAGTTAGGGTTTTTTTTTTGGGGTGAATCCAACTTATGAATTAGTGCTTTACAAGGTTTCTCTCTTTTCAGGATATTTTACCATTGGCTTCATCTTTGTGCTCATCATGTCTTGACTCTGGCCAATGTGCTGGATTTAGGAAGTCATATGCAGTCACTGAAAGAGACTCACTCCAATCGCATCCATCGATTGACATTGCTCGAACCTGTTTCTGGGAGTTTCATCCGTTAGGTCCCGATATTTGGCCTTCAGACATGCATGCAAAAACAGATTAAAAACATAAAGAATAGAGAACATTCGAAAATACCAATTTGATCTCTAATTCTGAATATTTTGGAACTTACAATAAGTTAAATTATCTTAAATTATTTGAGACTTGGCCTCACTGTTTATTGGTCTTAGCCTTCCTTTCAAAAAGATTCCAAGATGTCATTTTTATGGGTCTGAAGTTCTACAGCCTGTTTAGAACCTGGGAATTGGAATTTAAAAATTTATTGGTAAAAATATATGTTAGTACTGTGGTTTCTATCAGATTTTAAAATATCTGACTTAGTGACATAGATTTTTCTAGTTGACACCTTAATAATTTGAACAAATTATTGGGACAAAAATATTCCTAACTGTCATTAAGTTTAAAATTGAAAAAAAATAGAAAAATATTCATTTGAAAAATATTAAGACTAGGTGAGGAGTTTTTTCATATATCTTCTAAAATGTTTTAAAAAAAGTTTAAACCAACTTTTTTCTTGTTTTACTTTTGGATATCTTTCTTGAAAAAGATTATTCAAATGGAGAGCATATGTCATTAGTCAGACATTAGTCGATCAGAGCAGGAAAAAAAAATGGATAAAATATATTTACTACTTTAGAGTGCATTTCACCGAACCTAGAGGACCTTTTGGTAATTTGGTCAAAAGAATGATGCGACTGCAAAAGTAGAAGAAAAATAACGAAAAGTAATTTGAAAGGAGCTCGGTTTCCCGCTCAGAAATTATTCAAAAAAAAAAATGAAAATCCACAAAAACGAAACAACCCCCTCTCCTTCTCCTCCCGACCGCATCAGATTCTCTCCGGCGGTCGTCACCGGAGCCCTAATTTTGCGACCCCCAACCCTTTAGGGTTTGTGGATTGAGTGGACGAGGAAGAAGAAGTGGCGGTGGTGGAGGAGGAGGAAGTATGTATATAAAGGAGACATGCTTGGAAGGGTTCAAGTCCTACGCGACCCCGACCGTGGTCCAAGGGTTCGACCCGTTCTTCAACGCAATAACCGGCCTAAACGGGTCGGGAAAGTCCAACATTCTGGACTCCATCTGCTTCGTGTTGGGGATAACCAACTTGCAGCATTACTAAGGCCACTGTTTCTGTCGTCTTCGATAATGCTGATCGCTCCCGAAGCCCCCTCAGGTACGAGGACCACACGGAGATCACTGTCACCCGGCAGGTTTTATAAACTTACCAAATTATGCCTTCCATGTGCTCGATACATTGTCTCAGTGGACCGGAAGTGATTTATTTTGTTGCTTATGCAGATTGTGATTGGGGGAAGAAACAAGTATCTGATCAACGGGAAGCTTGCGCAGCCTAGCCAAGTACAGAACCTGTTCCGTTCGGTGCAGCTTAACGTTAACAACCCGCATTTCCTAATCATGCAAGGGCTCATTACCAAGGTGTTGAATATGAAACCCCGGAGATCTTGTCCATGCTCGAGGAGGCTGCTGGGACCAGAATGTACGAGACCAAAAAGGACGTTGCTTTGAAGACGCTCGAAAAGAAGCAGAGTAAGGTCGACGAGATTGACAACCTTCTTGGCAATGAGATACTTCCTGCTCTGGAGAAATTGAGAAAGGAACGGATATGCAATGGGCGAAAGGAAACGCTGAATTAGACAGACTCAAAAGGTTCTGCATTGCTTATGAGTATGTTCAAGCAGAGAATATTAGAGATGCTGCAGTTGGGGAGGTTGAACAGGTGAAGGTCAAGATTTTGGAGATTGATATCGATACAGAGAAGAACAGTGGTGGAAGTGCGGGAAATGGAGGCACAGATATCGAAGCTGACCCCTGAGAAGGAAGCCAGCATGGGTGGTGAAGTTAAAATCTTGTCAAAGAAAGTAGATGTGCTCTCCCAAGATCTTGTTCGTCAGGTATCTGTGTTGAATAATAAAGAGGACACTCTAAAAAGCGAAAAGGAGAATGCCAAAAAGGTAAAATACCAATGCCGGTTTTTCCGTTATTTCTGCCTGTATTTCACCAGGAGCTAGTATTCCTTTTCAGCTGTTCTTTTCCTTGTGCCATTGCTGCTAATTTTTCTTCCAATATTTTCCTCGATCCTATTCAGAATTATATATTAACCATTGTTTGATTTGATGCTTTCATTTTTGGTTTACAATTTGGTTTTCCAGATTGTTCACAGCATTCAGGATTTGAAGCAGTCTATGGAAGAAATACTGCCCCTTAATAAGGTCTGAACAAGGTGCAACTGATCTTAAGCGGAGAGCTGCAGAACTTTCAAAGAACTTGGTAGAGAATGAAAAGGGCTACCAGGTAAAGGGGGATATATTCCTTCACGAATCGATTTGCAGCGTTTGGCTAAAACTATTATAATTTCCGTCTCTAGGGAGTATTGGCTGGGAAGAGCAGTGGAAATGAGGAGAATTGTCTTGAAGACCAACTTGGCGAAGCTAGGGTTGCCATAGGTAATGCCGAATCAGAACTCAAACAGTTGAAAACAAAAATTAACCATTGTGATAAAGAGCTGACGGAGAAATCACAACAGTTGATGTCCAAGAAGAACATTATTGAGGTTTTTAAACAAAATTATAAGCTTTTTTTTTATTACACAATATTTATTTCATGCTTGCTTTATGTTCCCAGAATGATAAGTCCAAAATAAAGAAGGTGATTGAAGAGCTAGACGAGAAGAAAAAAGAAACACTCAAAGTTACCTGGACTAAAGTTAATAGGTAAGTCATTCTCTCTTTTTTGGCTTTCCCTGCGGTTAAAGCTTAAGAAGTTTGATAACAGATGCTCTATTATTGTTCAGTGATTTCGGTTCCATCTTTTTCACCCTGCTACTGGGAACCATGGCAAAGCTAGAACCTCCGGAGGGTGGCAGTTTCCTCGACGGTCTGGAGGTTCGTGTTGCTTTTGGAAGTGTTTGGAAGCAGTCCTTGTCGGAACTAAGTGGGGGTCAAAGATCTCTGCTTGCTCTTTCTCTTATCTTGGCGCTGCTTCTCCTCAAGCCCGCTCCACTTTATAATATTCTGGATGAGGTTTGGCTTCACTATCGCCTCTTTATAGTACTTGAAACTCCATTTCTGACATTGTGAGAGATCCTAAACTGGCGAGATAATTGACAGGTTGATGCAGCTCTTGATTTGAGCCACACAGAGAACATTGGGAGAATGATCAAACTCATTTTCCACATTCCCAGGTTCAATTTGAGATCCTCCACTCGTAATCTCATGTTTAAGCATGTAGAACTTACACATTCTAGCGTGGTTACTTGCACAGTTCATCGTGGTTTCGCTAAAAGAAGGAATGTTCAACAACGCCAACGTTCTTTTTCGGACTAAGTTTGTCGATGGCGTATCGACTGTTCAAAAAACTGTTGCAGTTAAGCCGAACAAGCAATGGTTGTAACAGGTCTAACATGGATACTTGAAGCGCCGCCTTCCTTGCACACCTCACTTTAAATACCTTGTGGTCTAACGAGATAGAGATTAACAGATAAATATAGGTTATGAGTCTGTTATTCTGCAAACAATCTCAGTATATTTTTTAGAGTTACCTGCAAATGGCAAAATCTGATGGTAGCTTGTATAGTGATTTGATTGATCTAAAGGTGGTATATATCATTTACTTGTTTGTAAAATACGAAACAATATTTCAAATTATGGATTACATCCGAAAGAAATCTGGAATAAAATCCAAAAATAGATTTCGAACATTTTCCCATTGTTCGAAGAAAAAAACTATGGGCTCACCACAATTAGAAAGAATCTTTCGAACTTGAGCAGCAATTCGAAATTTTCCTTTGAATTTACAATTCGAAAGAATTCTTTTGAATTGTCGTGAGAGAATTTGGAAAAAAGGTTCGAATTATATTTGAACAACAGATCTAGAATATTTTGAAACTGAACCCCATTTTGAGAAAAAAAAATGGTGACACCTGATACGGAGAAAATCCGCCTATCGAGCTCCTCGTCGAGAATAAAAGAGACTGGGTTGAATAATAAAATAATAAGTAAAAAAAACCAAGAAATTACGATAATTCGACGGGTGAAAATAGAAGAGAGTAAGGGTTGATTATTAAAGGTCCCAAAATATGTAAGTACTACAGATAAATTCGTGTTAAAAATACTTAGTCAACTTATATTATTAAAAATAGATATTTAATATTCTTAATTATAGAAATATTCATAAAAGGCCATATGTTATTCCGAATAATAAAAATATCATATTAAAAGGTCCATAATACTCCTCTCTTTCCTCTCTCTTCACCCGCCATCGATCAATCTTTCCCCTCTCTTTAACAGGTGTCACCATCTTTTTGTATTATGGACATTTCAGCATGATATTTTAAGTGTTTTGAATAACTTGGAATTTTTTGCGGTTATTTCAATAACTTAAGAGACCTAAATAAATGTCTATTTTTTATAACACATGTACTCCAAGTCTCTTTAACCCTATACCCTATAAATTCACTACATACATTAGATAATTAGGGGTTTTGATGATCTCCTCCCCTCTCCACTTCGAGGACGAAACCCATTTCCCGGAGGTCAGATTCTCGTTTAAGGTAAAAATCGCTCTCTATGAGTAATTTTGCTTATTCCTGCTGTTTTATTTTATGATTAGTAGATTGACTTCTGTTGTGTAGATTATTGGAAATTAGCTAGTGGGTTTGATTGTGGCGTTAATTTGGAGAAGGTTGATACCGAGTTTGCATTTTTATAAAAATTGGTTGTGTTTGGAATCAATTTCACTCAAAAATGTGATTCTATTTCCATCACAAACTTTTGATTTGAACTCTTAATTTAGTCTTCTGTTTGCTTCTCCTTAGTTACGATTCTAGCCTCGGCCACTTGACTTGGTCACTGCCACATATGACGTCAGCGCCACGTCACGCTGGCGTGGTGCTTGCATGGCTTCGAGCTGGTCAACGCGGGTTGATCGGCCCATCCAACCCAACTTATGGGCCTGATGGGCCCGGGCCCAATTAGGCACAATAATAATTGCCTGATGGGCCCAAGGTCCAACAGGAGCTAATGAGGTCCGATTGTAAACCGTGTTCCAAGCTCGTGAACCAAACAGCTCGCATATTCACTGTTGGAGGGGGTCTTGCTTTCTGGATTCTCTACCGGCTTCACTACGGTATTTTCTGTACTAATGTTTTAATACCATGTTGTAATAGGGCCCTGTTTTGTTTGTCGTAAATTAGCTCGGATGGGGCATAACGCTTTTTTGCAATTTGGTATAATGAGTGTGGATAATTTGTTTGGTATAATACCACCATCTTCTGCTCTTCTCTTGTATTATAATTCAACCTTTTTTTTGTTCTTGGTATTTTAATAGTTGGTTTTTGGTCCTTCCCAGGTCCTAGAGTCACGGTTCCAAGGAGTCTTCGTTGGGCTGCTTGTGGAGCTATTTCTCTAAGTTCATCCATTGCTCTACTGGTTCGCCTGTTTAGTCCTGAATGTGAATCTCAGAAGTTAGAACATAGCTGCTTATGACAACAGAGGTAAACAACACTACTAGCTTTTCTCGTGTCCGTCGAGATATAGTGATAACTGCTAACCAGGTCAATGTGCCGGTTGAAGCTTATTGTCGTTCCGTCGAGAAAATAGCTTTTCTCGTCTTGTTTTAAAATCCTGAATCGAGCATAAGTTGTAGAAGTCTGATATAACAAAAGGATGGGAACAGAGGGAAGGGAAACTTTTCTATCAAGCTGTCTCCTCTATTTGTGCCTATGTATTTACTATTTATATTTTGAAATCTGGTATGTTAATATAGATTTTGTGCCACACTTATAAAAAATAAATATGGTTTTATCATTTATCGACCTAGATTAGTAGTTAGTAAGTAATTTCGTATAAAAATAAATATGGCTCCCCACAGTTGAAGAATGCCGTTAATTTGTCCAAGTAAAAATAGTCATTTACATTTGTACAGTTGTTTTTTTCGGTAAGTGTGTTAGTTTTATACATATTCCAAATAATTACACCAAAGTAGAGGCTATATTAGTTACGTGTACAAAATTAGTGCTTGGCGGCCTAGATCTGAAACTGATCATCGGTGAGTCGCCCGATTGCAACTCCTATCGCTTTGAAAGATACCTTGATTTCTATTAATTAAGGTTTCAAAGAATAGTCCCGTATAGTACTAGTGTAAGTCGCCATTTTAATCATACGAGACCATACACTTCAAACATTCTACCTTAAAAAGGTAGTTTTCCTGTCCTGACTTCTGTTGCAATAGAACGGCAAGCGTGCTCATTTTGAGAATATTATGTTAGTTGCTAGAAATTATATGTGAAAAAATTGGATGCGTATACTCTATAAGGTAGAATGTCAATGAGGAATGCTTTATTTGAGAAAAAATTTTGTGTAACATATCACGTACCACGTATCAAACACACCATAAAATCTAGGGCAAATTATGCTCAGGTTCCTATAGTTTGATCTCCTTCTCTCTCGGGTCCCTAGGTTTCCAAAATTCATGTTGTCTATCCCCATGTTTGGTTTTAGAAATTCTTGGCCTCTTACTGATGGCATTGGCAACGGACCTGAGAGTTTCTAAAACCAAACTACAAGGACAACAATATAAATTTTAGAAATCTAGGGACTCAAGAGGAAGAGAGATCAAACTACAAAGACCTGAGCTTAATTTACCCTAAAATCTATAGTATAGTATATCATTGTTACGTGGCCGTGGTGATTTATTAAAAAGACCCATGGTAAATTGAGCATGGATTCGGAACAAGAAAAGATTTTCTGGGTAGAATAGTAAAACGGCTGACACATATAGGGAAGTTAAAAGCGACTGACGCGCATAAGGAAGAAAAAAGGCTGACGTATCAGTTGGTTTTGTGGTTGGGAAGGAGTTGTGGGGTGTAGTTGACAACTACCTTTTTTTTCTTGTTCTTATTTTATAATAGAGATTTTTCGAATTAGTATACCATATTGAATTAAATTGATATATTATAATGAAACAAATTAAATTAGTATATTATTCAACAAATTATTTATTATAAGTTTTATTAATAATAATATTTTCATATAATATATTATGTCATTTTATCATAATCTTATATGTCATTTTGTCATAATCGAACATGTCATTTGTCATAATTGAGCATGTCATTAATTCATAATCGAATATGCCATTTAAAAAAAATGTCATTTCATCGTAACCGAACATGTCATTTTATCGTAATCGGACCTGTCATTTATTTATAACCAGATATGACATTTCAACATAACTAGGTATACCTTTAATTAATTAATTAATTAATTAAATTATTATATATTTAATTAAATATTAATCAGACATGACATTTTGACATAGTCTCACATGCATTTCAACAAACTTGGGCATGCCATTTAGACAAAACCTAGGCATGCTATTTTATTGATTTTTGGCATGATATTTTATTGATTATTTAATTTTTAAATCAATTTGTTATATATTTTATTAAATATTAACTGGGCATGCCATTTTCTTGAACCGAACATGCCATTTTATTATAATCGAACATGTCATTTGACATAATCGGACATGCCATTTGACAAGCGAACTGGTCATGCTAATTTATCGAACCAAGTATGCCACTTTTTTATAATCGAATATGACATTACATATAATCGAGCATGCCATTTTAATATAAATGGACATATATCATTTTCTCATGAATAACAAGATGCCGCCAACAATCAATTATTTCTCGAATAGCATATATAATAGTCACTTTTTAATTTCGAGATATCTCTTGGACCAAAAAAATTACAAGATGTTGGCTACTTCTCATCTTCACGGTTCCTCGTCGTTGAAAACACAATCAATTTGACAAAAAATTCCTCCACAAAAATAAAAACAACATCAATTAATATCAAATAATGAGTAATTAAACACACACAAAATTAGTCCACAGTCATCTAGGAACAATCTAAAAAATTAGCCAAAACCAAAACAATTGGAGTCCACGTTCTAGCCAGAGGTCGAGCTGGTTTCAATTCATCGTTGTGTGCTTGGATTAATTTGTTTTTGAAAATAAAGAAAAATAGAGGCGTCTTCTATCTTCCTATCCTTCTACGACCGACAATAGGATGAAGAAGGCCATGGAGTTCGTTGGAAAGTTCTAGGGAACAACGACCTCCTCACCTTCTGGAGAAGCCGTCGACGGTGGGGGTTCTTGCCGGAGAACATTGACTCACCGGCCTCTTCCTCCACCTTGTCTCTGTCCAGATCTCCACCTCTCTCTCTCTCTCTCTCCTCCATATCCCGACAACGGCCCTCCTCGCATTGCCTGAGCGCCAAGTGAAGCAGCATCGTCGATCTGAACCAAGCATGTTCATGTCTTATTATAGTTTCGTTGTTCTAATAAAACTTTTTGTTCTTTTCCTTGAGTAATTATTTGTTTGTATCAATTTTTATATCATATTCATATGCTTATTGACGTATTTGGAAGTAGATACGGGGAGTTCGAACTGGCCTACACGGAATAGAGTAATTCTTTTTTTTTAAGGAGTTTGATTAGAAACCTAATTCAATTGACGAGTAATTATATTGGTTGATTCTAATGGTGGGAACATGTAATCAAAATTTATTACTTTATCTTGAATTACGTAGTACATAAAATTTTCTGATTTTTCACACTCCACGAAAAATCATTAAGAAACATCAGGGTGTTCAAATTTCTTGCTGGTCCTGTGCCAGTGCAACTATTCAGTCCATTGTCAGGGCATGCCACATAGAGTTTTGTTCAATAGGACCCTGCTTTAAAGATGATCGAGTTTCGTGGTGAATAGTCTACTTAAATTTACTACAAAATCTTAAATTTGAGAGGTTTCTTCTTGCCCTTCGCTGTGCTTTGCATGGTGGTTAGTAGCTCTCTATTATCTGTTGCATGAATTAATTCACTAATGAAAATCCAAAAAAAAAAAAATCAAGCTACGTCAGTCGAGGAAATATCTGCGCGGTCCATGGAAAAAATGGAAGTTTCCCTCTGCCAACGCATAGAAACATGAGAAAGAAAGACAAAAACGCCGGCCTAAGGGTTTCCTTTAAAAAAAAATATGGTTTACGTTTCGATAGAGAATTGATATATAAGTGACGCAAGCTTTTGTTTCACTTTAATGAGATTTTGTGTTCAAAATTCACCAACGAAATGAATACTATTGGAAAACGTGAGAGAGAGAGTAAAAATAATAATGTTATTTTTTTTACAAAAATTCACCCATGCAGTGATTTTGGGGAAAAAAATTAATTTGCAAATATTTCATTAACTATTATGGTTAGAACCAACTCCCATTAGTATGATTACATACTTTTTTTTAAACTCTAATATTTAGAGTAAGTGATATCAGATCCTATTTAGAGGTATTCGTAAAATTTGAATTCAAATATTTTATATAGCGATAGATAAGAAAGGTCACCGATCAACATCAACGACCATTCCAACTACGCTTAGAGATCATGAACCATCTCTTCATCATCGGTCTGGAAATCTTGATCACGAGAGCCAACTCGACCAATTAAAATCGTGGAAGAATCAACCAAGCTAAGTCACCAAGTAGATGTTGGAAACGATTTACAAGCATCCCTCGTGGGGCAGAAGCCAATCCCATCATGAGGAATGTTTTATTGTTGGGTTGCACAAATTTATTCTTTAGAGGGCACCACCGAGTATGAGCTTTTATTTCCATCATTAACTAAATCCCTAGATGTTTTAGCCATATTTTGAGGAAGATTTTTTGTTCGAAGCAAGGCATTGAAATAATCGGGGGTGGTCATAATAGGAAACAAATTAGAATCATTCCCATATAAGTAGATAACAAAATTACGTCCCTTAATTTGGAAGTACAATTAATTAAAAAAAATCTAAAATGGACTATCCATATATTAGAAATCCCATATATAAGCCATATTTGAGGACGTTTTTCTGTTCAAAATCAGAATTTAAAAGCATTGAAATAATCTATGGGGGGGTCATAGTAGGAAAATAAATTAGGACTAATAAAATCAGTCTCGAGAATCTGGTAAACCTAAAACGTAGTACCCCAAATAAATACGTAAATGTCAAGAATCACCAAATAATATGTATACCTAAAAGGAATCTCGAGAATTAAATGCGGTTGGGCTATATATATATACAGTATAAACATCCATCGCCCAGTCCACAAGCATTCTCCATCTTCTTCAATATCACCAAAGGAAAAACCGAAGATGGCGATGGAAAAAAGAAGATTTCTTACGGTTGCTGCGATGATATTGCTATTCATCTGGTTGGCTCTTCCAAGTAGTGATGCTTTTACTTCTTTAGCTAATTGTATTGAACATTGTTTTCATCATTGTTTTTATCATCATGCAATGGCATGCACGAACATTTGTGCTCGTCAATGTAGACAGCTTTCTCCTCCTCCAACATCGAGTAGTAACTCAATGTCGGTTGATAATAATGTCGTCTTCCTTACAAGTTTGGCATGTTTATGTCTTATTATAGTTTCGTTATTCTAATAAAACTTTTTGTTCTTTTCCTTGAGTAATTTTTTGTTTGTATCAATTTTTATTTCATATTCATATGCTTATTGACGTATTTGGAAGTAGATATGGGGAGTTCGAACTGGCATCCACGGAATAGAGCAATTCTTTTTTCAAGAAGGGGTTTGATCAGGAACCTAATTCAATTAGCCAATAATTATATTGGTCGATTCTGGAATATGTAACCAAAATTTATTACTTTACCTTGAATTATGTAGTACATAAAATTTTCTGATTTTTCACACTCCACGGCAAATCATTAAAAAATATCAGGGTGTCCAAATTTCTTGCTGATCCTATGCCAGTGCAACTAATCAGTCCATTGTCAGGGTATGCCAAATAGATTTTTGTTCAATCGGACCCTGCTTTAAAAATGATCGAGTTTCGTGGTGAATAGTTTACTTAAATTTACTACAAAATCTTAAATTTGAGAGGTTTCATCTTGCCCTTCGCTTTGCATTGCATGGTGCTTAGTAGCTCTCTATTATCTGTTGCATGAATTAATTCATTAATGAAAATCCAAAAAAAAAAATCAACCAAGCCAAGTCAGTCGAGGAAATATCTTCGCGGTCCATGGAAAAAATGAAATTTTCCATCTGCCAACGCATAGAAACATGAGAAAGAAAGACAAAAGCCCTGGCCTAAGGGTTTCCTCTTACAAAAATATGGTTTACATTTCGATAGAGAATTGGTATATAAGTGAATAGAGCTTTTGATTCACTTTAATGAGATTTTGTGTTCAAGATTCACCAATGTAATTAATACTATTGGAAAACGGGAGAAAGAAAGAGGAAAAAATAATATTGTTCTTTTTTTTTACAGAATGCACCTACACAATTTTTTTGGGAAAAAAAATTTAATTTGCAAAAATTTAATTAACTAAATACAAATCACTTATACTTAGAACCAACTCCTTTTTTTTTAAACTCTAATATTTAGAGTCAAGCGATGTGAGATCCTATTTAGAAGTGCTATTATATTCGTAAAGTTTGAATTCAAATATTTTACACAGCAATAGATAAGAAAGGTCACCAATGAACATGAACGACCGTTCCAACTACGCTTAGAAATCATGAACCGTCTCTTCATTAGTCTGGAAATCTTGGTCACGAGAGCCAACTCAACCAATTAAAATCGTGGAATAATCAACCAATCTAAGTCACGGTGGGCCACCAAGTAGATGTTGGAAACGATTTACAAGCATCCCATCCCCCTATGAATCAGCCAATAGACGATTACAAATTTAGTCCATCCACACCAGATTTCTGAGGTTCCATTATATTCCTTAGTTGTGGTTTTTCTTAGCAACCAAAAGGGCAAATTATTGCAGCATTCCTTTTGTTTGACTTTATCGATAATTTAGTCCCTCGTGTGTCAAAAATTATTTTTCCATCCCACGTGTTTAATTTTATTATATTTTTGGGTTCCGCGCTGACGTCAACAACTATTTTTTTCATTTTTGTCATTGAAATGACCAAAATACTCTTTAAAAAATCAAGAACCTAATTCAATTGGCGAATAATTATATTTGTCGATTCTAACGGTGGGAATATGTAATCAAAATTTATAACTTTATCTTGAATTATTAGTACATAAAATTTTCTGATTTTTTCTATTCCACGGCAAATCATTAAGAAACATCAGGGTGTCCAAATTTCTTGCTGATCATCTAATGGTGATTCACTCGCACATTCAGACAGCGTCACCTAATGGCTTCAGTGACCTTTAAAGAACTGTTACAGTATAAAATTAACCGGCATGAAGAGCTGTACTTTTCTATTGTTCTACGCTGCGAATGTTGCGCTTCTCGTGAAAGTTTGTCCAACTCGTTGAGCACTAACACTGAAATTAAAATTTTTGATCAGAAGCAAAACAAAACAGTAACGAGAAAATTTCTGCATACACAACTTACCAAAGTCAAAACTAAGATTAGGGTTTTCTTGATTATTGTTGGCCCATCTCATAAATTCAATGAACTCCAAATAAATCCAACGTACCACTTATCATAAATTCATACTGAAAACATGATAGTACTCTACTGTCTGGAGCTACCTGTGAAGGTAGATTAACGAAGGTATAAAATTATGATTGTACAGAAAAGCCACAAAGGTATCATCTGATAAAACCTTGCTTGCATCCACAAATGGTGATAGCAAATTAGGCTGACTATAAAAACTCATATTGCAAAAAAGACACCCCATTGAAAGAGATGAGCATGCCATTGAAATTACATAATACGGCACCCAATGGCAAAACCTCATTCTTCAGTTCCTCATCCAATTTCTTCAATAATTCAGAAAGCAACCTCTGGTACAAGATAAGAAATCAACGTCAAAACAAAGAACAGAGCAACAGAGAGTGATCAAGACCATGTAGAGGTGGACGTCTTCACCTTTTGAATAATTTCTGGAGGAATGCAATTTGTAAGTAGCTCATAAAGCTTCCCCATAACTTGAAACAGCCTAAAGCATTTAGAAGAGATTATCATAGTACACCACAAAATGAAAAGAGCCAATGGACCATGGGGTATTCAACTCCCAACACCCAATGAAGCAATAAGCACAGGGTTAACAAGCCACCCACACCTTTTAGGACTCTGTTCTTTCATTATGTCAGATGCTATTTCAGCAACATATTCCTCCCAGTCCATGGGGGTATAGCTTGATTACTTGTGAAAGGATACCTATGACCACAGTATTATAATCAATCAGATGTCATTCCACTGCTATTGCCTTCTGTTCCAAGTATATATTAATATCTCAAACAAAAGTATGGCCCTCCTCAAACTTCGACTCGATTTATCCGCTACACGAGCAGAAATGCCTAAAGACAGTAGACCCATTGATTATTACAGTTAGGCAAACTTCATCCAGGACATGGTAGAAGCAGGAGGTTGGGAGGAGGATGAAGAAGGGGTTGTTTGAAAATGGGGTTTTTTTGAACAAAATTAAAAAAATGGGGGACTATTTTGCATATTTGTTTGCATTGCCACGTCAGCAAGTTTGAGTTAATATTTAATCCTACGTGACATGCCACATAGGTCAAAAAATGACATGGCAAGTATCAAGGGCGCTGATTAGGCTCGAGGAGCTATCCGAGCCTTTAATTGATGAGCCCGTGAAACCACATGACCCTTTTTGATGAGTTTTAAACCACAAACCTATCTTTGATAATCACGCAAACCACAAGGTACTAATGTGGACTTTTCCCAAAAATAAATAACAAAAAGATCAAAAATAAATTCACATCTCACCATTATTAACAAGCACCCATCTGTTCCACAACCATATTACCAAAAAGCTTTTAACTTCAACCATCATCAACAAAGAAAGAATAAATTACGGAGAATCTAAGAGATTTTCTGAGGAAACCATCTGCAGAGAATCTAAGAGATTTCCGAACAAAGTACGACACCATCTCGACGCCGTTTCCCTCGTTGCCGACGACGTTCCAGGAGCCGATCGGGCAGCTCGTGGTGGCTCCACTCCTTCAGTTCCTCCACGAGACGAACTCGTCATTTTTGGTCAACCTTTTCCCCTGCAACATGTACCGGTCAAACGCAGAGATCCCCCTCAGGTTCGCTCTATTCCAGGGCCACCAGTTCAACTTTCGCGACGACGTCGTCACGGGGGTGAGGTATTGGAACCTCTTCGACACGATGTTTGACGCGGTGGTCACCTTGCTGGCGGTTATGGGCCACGAGACCATCCCCATGGTGGTAGCCTAGACCGGGTGGCCGAGCGCAGGGATGCCAGTCTGGCGTACATCTACGAGCTAGTGGATGACACCAGCGCCAACGAGGTAGGGTTCGGAAAGAGGATTTGGGGGATTTTGATTTGAAATTGTCAATTCATCTTCTTGGCTTCGTCTTAGCGAGATCTCTGCTTCTGGGTTCTACGAATTGAAATTGAAATTGACGTCTTCTTACTGGGTTCTATGCTAGAAGCAGAGACCCTGCTACGACGTCGTAGGTGTCGACTACAACTTCGTTGGCTTTTGGCATCAATTGAAATTGTCAATTGAAAATTTTGATTTGAAATTGTCAATTCGTCTTGTTGGCTTTGTCTTACTGGGTTCTAGTTGGGTTAGTTTTAATTAATTTTAGTTCCGGGTTCTTTTAGTTTAAGCTATAATGAAAAGAAGGGGAGAAAGAAGGGGAAGGAAGAAGGTGTAGGGAGAGTAATTTTTTTAAGTGGGAAGAGCATTTTAGTCTTTTCAAGTGGAGGTTGCCGGAAAATATAGAATATTCCGGTACCAGAGACCCGAGAGTCTATTATCATCAAAACTTAGGGACAGGACCTAGGGAGAGAGTGACCAAAGTTCAAGGACGTGAGGGTAATTTGTCCTTCTTTAATTGATTTCGTGAATGTCCTCTTGGTGGTCTTGGTTTGATTTTGTTTAGTTTGGAGGAAATGAATTAATGGAGTGTTCTTCTATTCGAAAGATCTATTTTTTCACTTCGAAAAACCATTTTTAATCGAGAGGAAGGAGATGAAGTTTTGACCAGAGGGGTATTTTTATTTTTCCGGATAGCTCTCCGCCGGAAAAAATCTCAGATCCGGTGACCAGGGACCTCAGAAGCAATATTTCTTAAAAAGCAGGGACCTCACACACTATTTTCAAAAGTCAGGGACCAGCGAGTAATAAAATTATAAACTAGGGACTTGAGAATAATTTGCCCTTTATTGTATCGTAATATATATCTTGCTTGGCAAACTTGTTGGGTGTGGAGCATGAGGATGTTTGGAGGTGTCGATCGGATCGAGTGAATATGCCGCAACATGAAAATGGACGAGCTGCAGAAGATCCTGCGGGCGCTAGATGTCTGGCAGGAGCCAACTACCCGGAGTGCACCTGAAGCTGGCTGGCGCCAGAGGGCTGCTGGACGCTAATCCCCCCTGCAGCAGACTCACACCTAATTGGCTCCAGGAGCCTAACAGGCGCTTGTCGGGTCCTGGAAACCTAGTTTTGTTTCCTGTTTTGCTTATTTCGGATTCTCTAACCCTTTTAGGGTTTGTCCCTATATATACCCATGTAATACATCATTATAGTATTGCAAAAAGTGTGAGTGAAACACAAGAATACCTAGTGAAAAAATCCTGGCATGGCACGCCTCGAGACGTAGTCATTTTTGACGAATTGAGTTACCAAACTATTGTCTCTTTTTCGTGTGAATTCGTTCTTCTTTAGTACTGCAGCCCCTTTGTTTTCCCGACAACTAGTATCATTGCTTTTAGGTTAGGGCTTGGTGGGAACACTCATGATGGCTGAAGGGAAGTTACCTGTCGAGAAGTTCGATGGAGCGGACATTTGGTTTTGGAAGATGCAGATAGATGACTATCTGTATAGCAAGGATTTGCACCTACCGCTTGGTGGGAAGAAGCCCGAAGACATGAAAGAGGAGGATTGGAAGTTGCTGGACAAGAAGGCAATGAGCATGGTGCATTTTTCGTTGTCCATGAATGTAACTCTACAGACAGTGACATCAAAGACTACCAAAGAGATGTTGGAGACTTTGTCTGAGATGTACGAGAAGCCATCAGCTGCAAACAAGGTGCACCTGATGAGTAGGTTGTTTAACCTCTGGATGGCAGAGAGTACTATGGTGTCCAAACATCTCAACGAGTTCAACACAATGATTGTCTAGTTGAGCTCGGTTGGGAAGGTAAAGTTTAAGTTAGAGGTCGCAAGAGGGGGGAGAGAGAGGAGGAGGAGGAGGGGAAAAAGACCAGGAAGGAGAAGAGGGAAGAGAGAAATAGAGGGGAGGATAGGATTTTAGAAAAATTACTTTCAGACCCCTGGTCTATGTCATAATTACTAGTAGAGTTCCTGCCATTTTAAAACTCATTTTCCCGTCCTTATTCTTTAAAGAAATGTTGGTATCGAATCCATGCTGACGTTAGCAGTCTTTTTTTTGTCATATTAAATGACTTTTATATCCTTATACAAAAAAATCATCATCTTCAACCTCAAAACACCGAGAAATACCAAATTAATAGAGAAAAACACTTTGGTGTTTTATGGATTTTGAATACTAAAAGTACACTCGTCCCCTGCCTCCAACACTCACTCACACCGTCTAATCTTCTCTCTCGCTCATCCATCCTCCTGTGCATCCAATCGAACCTACTAGTTCAGATCATGGTTCGAACAAAACCCTAGTCTATCGCCAGCTATTACCCGACCGAAACAGACCTAATAAAAATACAAATCCCTTTTCCCCAAAATGCTCCAACACCAAATCGTGCAATCTCTGACTCTCCGGCAAGGCTCGACCTATCTTCCATCTGTTCCGGTTTCAATTATTTAGCGCCTTGTGTGTTGTTGATTTAGTCCTCTGACTTCCAATTGACGCTTGTGCAAGTACCTCTCCCTCTCGCTGGTTTGGAGCAATTTGACGCTAATGAGAGGTTGTGCAGAAAAGACGCCGGCGAGTCCCAAATTCAAATATGTTTTTTTATAGCAATTTGACGCTAATGGAGGGAAAACCTTACGTATCTTTTTTTTTGTTCTTAAACCCAAAGTCAGATGTGTTTCTTGGAGGAGATTGGCTGGTTTCTTCTGGAATTCGGTTTAGTGGACTTCACAAGAATTTCACACGCAACAATTATATGCATACGTAACTCAAGATTGCTCCAAATTAGCGAGAGGGAGAGGTGGTCAGCGAAGACACCGGCGACGACCGAAAAGGACAACTTGACAGTGGACGGGGGCTGAGGTTCAATTCTCGTTGTGGGTTGTGTATTTGGTCTTCTTGAGTTTGGGTAATGTGGATTTTCAATAGAAGAGTTTGTTGGAATTAATTTGAAGAGGAATCTGCTTTTTTGTTTCAATGTTTAATTTTTGGGTAGCCCAATGAAAACCAGATACTTTTCACGTATAATTTTAATGTTCCTCGGTTTGGTGTTTGAAGGTTGAGGAAGGTAAAATTTTTTAGTTTTTTATTCAAAGGTATAAAGGTCATTTCACATAACAAAAAAATGATAACCGACGTTAGCCAGGGATCCGAAATCAACATTTTTCTAAAGAGCAGGGACGAAAAAATGAGTTATGAAATGGCAGGGATCCAACTAGTAATTATAACATAAACTAAAGACCTGGGGGTAATTTTTCCTAAGATTTTTCATAAAAAGTATGGGGTAAATTATATCTGGAACCCTGGTATTTGGTAAAATAGACATTAGGGACTCTGTAGTTTGCCTTCTAATTTTTTAGTCCATATAGTTTGGTTAAAATTATACTCTTAGGTCTTTTGCTGATGTCATCAACCATTTTTCTTGTTGAAATGACTCTTTTACCCTTAACAAAAAAATAGAACTAATTTCCTCTCGACAACGATGCCGACCACGACCGATTCTGACAACACGCCGACCACGACCGATTCCAACAAAGACGACTACCAAGACTGATTCTGATTCTGGGTACCAAAGGTCGGCGCGCACCTCACCCTTTCCCACCTTTTCTTCAAGTCTTCAACGCGAGAGAGAAGAAAGAGGAGATGGAAGCGGAAGAACTCTAACGCAAGGGAGGTCGGCCTGGGGTCGGGCGAAACCTGCTGGGGCCACCCAACTTCTCCGAGCTCCAAAACGACATGCTTAATCTAAGTTGTCCATTTTTTTTAGTTTGTTATAGTTAAGCCGATTAGAGCTCGAGGACAAACCCCCACCGACCTTCGACCTTCGTTCTTCAAATCCCCCACCGACTTGAAAATGATAGTCTTCGCGGGTGGGCCAGAAAAATCACCATGAGGTTTGGGGATCTTGATAGTTGATTCGTTCCTCAAATCCCCCACCGACCTTCAACCTCGTTCTATAGTTGATTCGTTGATTTTGATTAGTTGATTTTGATTCAACATGAGGTTTGGGGAAAATACCGAGGGAAGAAGATGACTCGAAAGTGGGTTGATTTTGATACTCGCCGAAAAAATCACTGGTGGAGAAGATGATCAGAGTTGGTGGTTGCCGGAAAGATGATCGAAGAAGATGATCATAGATTTTTGATGACTGGACAAAGGGTATAACAGTCATTTCGTTTATAAAATAAAATAAAATTGATCGCTGACGTCAGCGAGGGACCCGAGAGTATAATTTTGACCAAACTACATGGACTAAAAAATCAGAAGGCAAATTACAGGGTCTCTAGTGTCTATTTCAATCAAACATCAGGATTCTAGATGTAATTTATCCAAAAAATAAATTAAAAGGAATTGTTTTGATAATCTACCCATTGCCACATCAGCATCAACTAATCGCAGTCACTACCACGTGGCAATCCACGTAGGTGTCAAAACGATGCCATTTGTCCAAAAAATACCCGAACCAAACCTGTGGACCTCTTAGTGATAAAAATTGGAATAACTTGGACTTGTTTGATAGTTTTACAACCAAAGGGTACCTAAGTGATAATTGATGATTTTACAGAGTACTAAACTGAACTTTAATTCCAACTTAAAACAATCAGGGCCCGTTTTGGTGATTCTACATCCCAGCCCATTAACCAATGACGACCCTATCAGTGGACGGACGACAGGTCTAACTCCTTTGACCACTCCCCCGGTTAACGTTCCACACACTTCCTCCTCCACCTCCTCTCTCTTTGCCCCCCCGCTCCAAGTCTCCCACATCGGTTCCCATAAAAACGAAAGAAATTAGCCCTTGGACCTCGAAAGAAACATCTCTTGTAAAATTAGCCCTTGCATTTTGTAGCAAATTAATTTTTGTAGAAAGTAATTGAGACGGGACTTTCCGCTCCGAAGCCACATGGCAACTCACAAGAGAGCGAAGCTCGCCTTCGACGCCGTAAGAAGCTTCGCTTGTAAAATTACTCCCAGGTCCACAACTTCCCAATCCATTTCCAATTACACCCTCCCCGGGCTAGGGTTCCGCCCGTTCCCTTTCCGCGGTGGGCCCGGGAGGTCATACTACACGGACAGGCACAACGTGGTGCACTTCCGAGAACCCTAGGACGGTATTCATCGTGGTGGCGACGGGGGGCGGATTCGTAATAACCGTTTACCTCGGGCACCTCGAAACGGTGCCGTACACGAAGCGGAGGCACCTCGTACTCTTGTCCAAGGACCTGGAGAGACGCAATTCGATCAGATGAAGGAGGCGTTCAAGGGGAAGATCCTCCCTGCCATCCACCCGAACAGCGTCCGTGTCCGCCTCATCCATCGTCGACTCCCTGAAGCGCGGGCTGAGCAAGGAGGAGGACCGCGTTTGGAACGATTTAGGGTATGCGAATGCGAGCCCTGAGAGGGAGCACGGGGATCGCGCGGGGGAGACGCTGAGGGCTTTGACTGATGAAGGGGCGCTCCACGGCCACGAGGAGGGTAAGGAGAGTTGGTTCAGGGAGGAGGAGGTTATGGATGACAATTGGGTGCAGAAGAGCAGGAAGAAGGGCAGCGAGAAGGGCGCCAAGCCGGAGACTTCCCACCTGGAGGCGTTCAAGTGGGAGGTGCTGGTGGTGGACGAGCCGGTTGTGAATGCTTTCTGCTTGCCTGGTGGGAAGATCGTCGTGTTCACGGGCTTGTTGAAGCATTTTCGGAGTGATCCCGAGGTTGCTACCATTATCAGGCATGAGGTATAATTTGAGGGCTGATTGAATGTGTAGTCTGTGAGCTTGGATTGGATTGGCATTGGTGCTTAATGTGTATGGTTTTGCTCTGTTTCTTGGTGTTGCAAGGTCGGGCACGCTGTGGCTAGGCACGTGGCAGAAGGGATCACTAGGAACTTCTGGTTCGCGATCTTGCAGCTTGTTCTTTATCAGTTCATCATGCCTGATATTGCCAACGCTATGTCGACTCTCTTCCTTAGGCTGCCTTTCTCCCGAAAGTGAGCGATCTTGTCACTCTTTGCTGTGCCGATTAGTGATTGAGCATTGTGTTGTCAGTTTTGCCTTGAAGTGCAAGTTACCTTTCTGCTGTTTTGAGATTAGCTTATCAGTGTATGCTGTGGTCCGAGAGCTGTCCTAAGGAAGTTGATGGCGTGAGGGAATGGGGGCGATAAAATAGCTAGCACTGGTAACAAAGGGAAAGAAATCCGAGGATGTGGGAATGAAGGCGGGTCATAACTTGGGTGAAATGTACATGTAAAAAGAGAGTGAAATTTAATGTGGCGCTTCTGAGTGCTGTTATCTGGCTGGTTTCCTTTAGGAACATTGCCTGCATTGTCTTCGATCCACCCATTTCGATAGGCATGTTCTTCATTCACTTCAAGTCAATGGAATTAGCTTAGACTTATTAGTTGCTAGACTTGTTATTTGTCAAGACTATTCCATCTGATACGACTTGATGATTCTGACGTTGTTTTATTCCTTTAGCATGGAGATAGAAGCAGATTACATTGGGGTCTTATTGATGGCCTCAGCTGGATATGATCCTCGTGTGGCGCCTCAGGTGTTCAAGAAATTAGGGAAGCTGACAGGCGATTCTACTCTTAGGGACTATCTTTCTACACATCCATCTGGGAAGAAGAGAGCACAGTTACTAGCTCGAGCTCAAGTCATGGAGGAAGCTCTTTCCATATACAGGGAGTCCATAGCAGGAAGAGGGATTGAAGGTTTCCTGTAGGAGAAGTTGGGTGTCGCGGTCGAGTTGCCGGGTGCTTCAACCGCAGCAACGGACGGCTTCCAGGTGAATTTCAGCTGTGTACAGTCCTGAATTTTTACATTCCGGAGTATAGCAGAACAAAACTATAAACCGTCAGTAGAAGGAGAAAGTGTAAACAACAACTCGAGCCTTGTTGAAGAACAACCAATTAGAACCTTTTTCTATAGTTTCAGAATAACCAATTAGAACTTGTTATTGGCAATTCGTTTTCCTCCTTTTGGATTCCATTTGGAATCACTTTTGGTGCAATTGTCTTCTTTGAAGAAATGTAAGACTGTGAAATTACGGATGTGCTTTTCTTTCTATACAAAGAGCAAGTTTCCTCAATTTATTCAAACACTAATCTTCCTGAACGATTTAAGGCACATTCAATGACACGTCATTCGTTCAAAATTACCACATCCGGATACCTATTCGGCCGACTATGGGCGAGGCGACCCAGCAATCCCGGCCCGGGACGGCATCTGTTTGGCGCTTTACAAGCGGATGTTATCGAGTGGGTTCGCTCCTGATACGGTTACGATCCCTTTTGTGATGAAGGGGTGCAACTGGGCCAAGTAGTACTCATTGTACTCCAAATCATTCACACATCTCTTATCACGCCGATCCCAAGGCGACGGGTAAAATCCAACGTCAATCCCTCCGTTGGCCCTGGCAGCATCAACAACTCCTTAAGGACATCTCCACGTCCATTCTTCCAAGGGCTACGAACCACAGAATGGTCGGTGTACTTGCTGGGCCACAGGCAGAACCCATCATGGTGCATAGCTGTTAGTATAGGCTGATCCCGGCCTGGGAGGCGGTTTCGACTCGGTCAGGTTGAAGACGGCCGGGTTCTCGTCGCCGGTGAAGGTGTTGATCCCGAAGTGGAGGAACATTATGATCTCTCTCTCCTGCCATTTCAATTGGGAGAATGTTGGGAGTGGCAGGATTGGTAATGGTGGAGTTGGCACCTTAATCTTACTATAATAATATAATCCTCACTTTTTGGTTTCGTCCGACACCCCAGAAATGTCTAAACTACTTTTTCACTTAAAAATACTAAAGCTCACACGAAAACACTGGTGCGGGAGAACTCCAGTGGGTCCGGGACGACGGCGTGGCCGAGTTGTCGAAGAATTCCACTGCCTACCTCTGCCCCGATCCCATCACCGCTTTCCCTTTGTCCATCTTGCCCTCGATCTCCCCTTTTGTCCATCTTGCCCTCGATCTCCCCTTCCGTCTTTGGGATTATAACTTTGATGCTTTGCTCTCGGAACGGAGTAGACCCGGCGGCCGCCGGTTTATTTATAAGAAAATATAGGAGGTTAGTTAGGCGAGGGAAGAAACCGAAGTTATTGTGAGGCGATTCCTTTTTAATCGAACATTTTATTTTAGTGAATTTTCAGTTTTCGACTTAAATATTAATTGTTGTGCTCAATTAATAAAATTCAATCTTTTTACAACTTATCGGGTAAAAAATAATCATGGATATTATATGTTCGTAGAACGTAGAAAATTATGTTGATTCTGATTTTTTTTATTACTAAATGATCGAATTTTACACTTAGAAATGTCAAAACTAGCACTAAACAATAAAATTTTAAACCCAATTACAAACCCCAAAATTCAAATCCCAAACCCCAAAGCTAAAACTCCCAACCTCGAACCCCTGTACCCCCCGGACTCGGAACCCTGGACCTCTGCCCTCGGACCCCAGGCTACTGACCCACAGACCACTGAGCCCGGGCCGCGAGCCCCTGGACCTTCGAGACCCTTGGACTGCCGACCCTGGACCCCCGAACAATGGACCTCGGACAACCGAGACCTCTGGACCCCGAACCCCAGACCCTCGAAAAATTGGACCACCGGGACCATTGAGACCCACGGACCCCCCGGCCCACCGGACCGCCAAACCCCCAACCCTGGACCACCGGATCGCCAAACCCCCGGACTGCCGGACCATGGACCACGGACCGCCAAACCCCAAGACCACGGACTCCCAGACCACGGACCTCTGAATCTCCGGTCCACCAGACCGCCAAACCCCCGAACTGGGACCACCGGACTGCCAAACCCCGAACCCAGACCATCGAACCACAGACAACAGACCATAGACCCGCGGACTGCCAGACCACGGACCCCGGCCCCCGGACCTCAGGACCCCCGATCCCGGACTCCCGGACCGTTGGGCCACGAACCCTGGACCACTTGACCGCGGACCCTCGGATAGCCAGACTCCCGAACCCCCGGACCCAGCGAACCACCGGACCCCCGAACCCCCAGACCACGGACCCCGAACCAACTGACCACGGGACCCCCGAACCCCTGACCTCGGACCATCAGACCTGGACCCCAGGACCACCGGGCCCCGGAACTTGAACCCCTGGACTACTGGACCGCCAGACCCCCGACTCTTGACCCCGGACCACAGGATCCCAGACCCTGGATCCCCCAACTCCGGACCCTCCACCGACCACGAGCCCCGACTCCCGGAACCCCGGACCCTTTTCTTTTTATTTTTTATTTTTGTACAACTTAAAAAAGAAAATCATTGAACGATATGTTTTGCGGGTTTTGAAACAGAACTGCACTCGTATCGCGCGTGCATATTTACTAGTCTCTCATAACGCCGACATTCCCCCCATAATTTGGACATTATAATCGAAATCGGCTACTGAATCAAGGGGCGGTCATGAAGGAGAATTTCTAAGGGGAACTAAGTACGCGATTCTAAGGAGAGTTTCTACCGAATTGAAATCGGCTTACCACTTGGATCAACCGGTGGATATCTGAAACCCGAAAAGAAGGGAATAGGGAAGATGGTCCATGGAGACCCCATAAGTTTAGTGTGGGATTTGTATTGGTTTTGGACATTCTACTACATCTTTCTTTCCGGACAGAGAACAATCGTAAATTGGAAGGGGCCAACAAGAAGAAAGCAACCCAGCCAGAATCGGTGGCTATTGGCTACACCAGTACCCACCACCCCTGGTAATCAGATTATGGACCTCAAATATTAGGCATCTTCTACCTCCCAAATAGGAACTCCTCTATCTCCTTCCAAGCATCTTTCCTTTACAACATTCTAAGTGCTCAGAAGTGACAAACATTGCCCGTCCAAGCATCCGGCCAACCGGAAGCTATAGCATGATTACAACGTTTGCTCGTCGACGGAACGATGTCCCCAGCATTTCCAAAAGAAGAATCGAGAAATAGTCTAGTTAACAAGAGAGGAAAAGCGGAAGCCAGTACGTAGCAGCTTAAGATGATCCACTATCCATACACAGTGTTGAAGTGTGATATCAGATATAAAACTATAATGCACAAGAGTAAGAGGGAGTACCTTGGTTCTACAATAGCAAGGTTACTAAGGCACGAAACTATCTACAGTCACGGTGGTGAATGGTCTTGGGCTTCAAGTACTTCAAAGTCTGCACCTACCAGAACCACGCATGTCTCGAGTCTACCGCTTTCGCGTTGGTTGGTATGAGAGGCGCGAATCCATACAAGGAAATCAGATCGTTTAAGCAATCATTCCTCCATTGGCTGTACCCTCTCAGACTGCTTATGGCTTGGGATCCAATCTCATGCACCTTTCCTGGAAGGCCACCCGGATGGCGTTTGAACAATTAAATGAAGCAAATCCGAAAACCACAAGGCCATATATTGACAGCACTGAAACAAGATCTTTGGCAGACTTGTCGATGAATGTTTACCATAACAACTGAAAGAGACAGCCTATAAAGAGTCCGAAAGATATATTTTCAGGAGAAGCATTGCTAGGGTATTCCAGACGTTGATGGTCTAACAAAGTATGATGCAATGAGTCTGCCGAAGCGACAGTGGCAAGCCCACATAGGATAGGGGAGCGAGCATCAAGGAACTACTAACTAGAAGTGAAGTGAATGTCTGTTTCAGGTTCATAAAGGAACACAATCACAGTAATTTCACCTAGTCGTCAGTCCTTTCGATGTCTTGAGTAAGACATTGGGGCAAATCCAAGTAAATTTTGCGATTGAGATGCACTACTAGAGACTTGACTACAAAAAACAAAAACACACCTCGCTCTAATTTAGCATCCACAACGCATTGGGACCAAAGACCAAGAACCACAACCTTGCAGTTCCTGCAACATCAAGATCGAGCCACAGAAAATGACCCGCTGACACAACGTCGAAGCCGACTGAACCTAGTAAAAAGCTACTACAATGATGGCAATTACAACGACTCCAACAACATTAATCAACTACCAAAGCTTAAACCAAATCAGAAAGACATTATACGAAACCTTACCTTTCACCCAAATTGGGGGAGCTTCTGATGCATTGGCAACAAGCATAGACATCGCAATGTCCTCGCAGTTCCTGTCCAATACAAACCAACACAATCACTACGAGCTCGCACGAAACCAAAACAACATAAGAGCAAATCAGGATCAACAGGCTTGCCTCTCCCTGGCAATGTAATCCTTAACCGACGCAGGCATCAAATTGGCATACAAGTCCAAGTACTCGCTGTGGAAGAAGGCGGCTTTCGTGAGGACCATGCTAAATGTCCCTCTCCACCAAACCGACCACCACCCTCCGTACTTGTAATACGCCTTCCCATTCCCATCCCCATCCTAACAAGCTAGAGCAATTAAGGTTCCGTTTGTTTCGCCCGAAAAATACACTTTCCTTACTGAAAAACTGCCTAATTAGGATGCAAAACACCTCTCATTTTCAGCATATCAGCAAAACAAACAGAGCCTAACCGAACCTGGTGATCGAGCCAGTGCATCCGGGGCACGAATCCGACCATGGTCCGGGGGGCGGACCGCCAGACCTCGAAAGCGAAGCCGAGATCCGAGCACGGGACGATAACCCCGTCGTCCACGGAGAACACGGCGCCGCTCCCGACCCCGGCGATCTCGAACCGGCTGTCGGAGCCGGCGTGGACCACGACGCCGAGCTTCTCGAGATAAATCCCAAGGTCCGACTCGGGCGGGTCGGGACCTGCCCACGCCACGTGGACTCTTTCAGCGCCGGGGCAGGACGCGTAGTGGGAGGCGGTCTGCTTGAGGGGGGATCCCCGCCTCCACGTGTTGATCAGGACGGCGTAGGACTGGGGCGCAGGGGGAGGCGGTGGGGCCCACCCCGCGTGGGAGCCTATCCTTGACGCGGCGATGGCGGCGAGGGCGAGGAGGAGCAGGAAGAGGATGAGCCTGGGCCGGGACGGGGAGAGGAGGAGGAGGCGAGCGCGACGGTAGGAGGCGGCTAGAGAAGAGCCTCCGCGGCTGGCCGCCTTCTGCTTCGCCGGCGAGTAGAGGTCCTCCACGGTGGGCCCGCCGTCGCGGATCGGGATGTTCAGGCTCGATGACATTTCGAAAGAAGCGGCGACTACGTATTGACTCGGTGTTTCGCGAGTCGTTTTTCCGGTTCGTTACCCGCGTTCGATTGCACGGTAAGTTTCAATCTAGTGCCTCGAGTTTCACTGGTTTCTGATCTGGTTCTCAGAATTTGTTTTTGATCGATTTGGTCCTTCTGGATTATTTTCTTTTGGGTAAATTTGAAATACAAGGAAGAAAACTAACACTATAAATTCGCTAACAATGAGGAACGCCATTTTTATGGCAGGTTTTGTTGAATAAAAGTGTGAAGATAAATCGAAAATTAGAAACACCGCTCCCTTAATATGCATTTCCCGAGCAAGTGTCATATGAAATTGGATGGATATTGAAAATTTTCTGAAGTCAATTGACAACTTTAGTACTTGGTCAAAACCCTGGTTTCATGGACCAAGTCAAGGAAGACGTACAAGTTAAGTCCCTAGACTAAGTCTAGAAATCTAAAAACTTAATAGTGAGTGTTGCTTTTAAAATGAGTTGTAATCTCTCATTAAGCATATAGTAAACAACACCAATAAAATTAGAAGTCATTCCACCAAAATAAAATAAAATTAGAAGTCAAATTATCTCACCTCTAATAGCTCATTTGTAGCATAATACAAATGTGTGATTCGAATCTCTCTATGTTTAACCAACCTCTCTTTTCTCATAGTAGGCTCGCATTAACGGCTAGCGCAGATAACAACCCTGTTCGCTATTAGGATAGGATGAGTGGTTGATTTTTGTACAGTTGTGTTATCGAGACAGTTTTTTTTCTATCGCCATTTTTTCTCGCTAAATTACGGTGATAAAATTTTTAGTAAGATCATCAGTTACACGGCAACCTTCGTACGATGTAGGGGGTGGTGGGGGAGAGTTCCATTGGTGTAAATATTACTATATACTAATAAAAAAATTTACTTATAAAAAAATAGCACATAATCACTTGTTAGAATAGACCGGGGAAGAATGAACTGAGATCTAAACATGTTGACAACATCATTTCCTATGTAAAGAACCAAGGCATTGTTCTTGTTCAGTTCAAATAACTAAACCCATTTGTACTCCCATCTGTACAAGAAGGCTAATCTTACACCTATAAAACAGGACGAGGTTTAGTCTTACATATCTTAATCTCACACCTAGCTCTGCTTGAGATCAACAACTATCACACTGATGTTGTCGCAACTGCTGCGACCGATAGCAAGCCGAGTCAAAATCGCAGCAGCCATAGTGCTCCGGGACAGGTTCACTGCCTCCGGTGCTCCTCTGCCTTCTATCTCGGATTCGCTACCGAAAACCAGAGGAGCACCGGTTGCGTCTCGGAGGCACTCGTGCGTGATCTGACAGGCGATTTTGCCGGTCACCACATCCCACAAGCCATCAGTTGCGAGTATTAAGCAGTCGTCGTCCGCGACCCTTCTCGTGAAAGTGATGTCTGGTTCGGATATTACATACGGCTTCAGGTACCCATCGCCTAGTAACATGTCAACAAGTAGGAAAACTGCTGATCAATACGAGATTCCCAACTGGCTAACTAAAGAAGATGTATATTACCTATTGCTCGCGACATTGCGAGAATGCCGGCAACTCGAGGTCCATTCACGTGGACCACACGCCCCCCGGAAGCTTCGATCCTCGCCAATTCGTCGGATCTATCAGGCTGCATACGAAGAGATACCTAAAACAATTCAAGCAAAGCGACAAGAAGAGCATGGAAGAATGCCTCGGTGGACTTTGCCACCCTAAATAACACTAATAAAGCTCTGCATCTGCTTCGCCCTGTTCTTTTAGGAATAGGGAGGCAAAGTGTTTCAGTATTTTCTTAGCTTACTCGAGACAATTTTTGACTCAAATCTTAAATAGTCGGGAATGAAAAACGTATAAATTTCTTTAAACTGAGCCCTGGCTCGCCAACCCAAACAAAAACTTGTCGGGAGCCCAATGTTCCAACTGGCGGGCGTGCGCCAAACACACACACACACGTACCGACAAAATGGCCCGACCGAGAGGAACAGAAGAATCTGACCTTGTGATCTTCGGAGAGGGGGATGGCGGTGCCGTCACGACCAAGAACGGCGCGTGAGTCGCCGCAGTTGGCCACTATAATCCACTCCTGAGTCAGGACCGCCACGACCGCGGTGGACCCCCCGAGGGCCACCTCCAGGGGGTGGCACCCGCAGACCTGCTGGCTCACGTACGAGCCCGCGACCGACGCCATCTCGTCCATCCGCTGGAACGCGCTCTTCAGCGCCCGGGTCCACCTGGACTCCCCGGAGGGCGTGGGGTCCACGCGCATCAGCTCCTCCTCGAGCAACACGTGCATCCTCTCCCTGCACAATGCCGCCACCTGCGCGTAGACATAGTTGCGTGAAATGACGAGATTGCCCTTAAAAATAAGCAAGATGGAAAAAACGGTTATTCACGTGAGCGCCTCCGTGGCCGTCGTAGACGGCAAAGAAGTGCACTGGCCGGCTCCCGTTGATCTCCGGGCTGCAGAGGCTCGTCCTCACGGCAATCGCGTCCTCCATCCCCCTCGTCTTCCCGGACACCGACATGGTCCCAAACACCGGCTCGGGGTACGCCGGCAAGGCCAGCGGCGGAGCGAGGGAGGCTCCGGCAGCGGGGGATCCGAACGGGGGCGTCATCGGCGGGGTAGAGCTTCCGGCTCCCTGCTCCGTCCAGACTCCCTTCCCCTCCCCCGCCGCGGAGCTCTCCCCCGGACCGTGCTCCGGGGCCGGGTCTCCTCCTCCATCGACGGTGTGGCTCGTAAGCGTCGAGGCGGCGGAGATGCGCCTCATGAGGATCCTCCGGTGGCGGCGCTCCTTGCACTCCTGGAGGCGCAAGTACTCTCCCCACTCGTCTTCCACCTCGATCTCCATCGATGTTGACGTAAATAGAATGTTTTTATGTATGTGACGAGTGGTGAACGTGTTTATAACATTTCGGGTCGGGTCAACGAGTCCAACCAGTTTGCCCCAGGTAGCCTACGGCTTTCCTTTGCTTAGGTAATTGACTCCTGTAACCTGTTTGCCTGGCTCCTCTTGTGCCACGTGTCGCCGTCTTCGTTTCGGCTTCTCCTAGGTGTGGGAATTTGGATGGGACGCGACACGTGTCGTCGCCTTCTGCCAAATGGAGTCTTTGCGTGGCAATCTTGACTTCTTTGAAAACGGTTGGGCCCCACCGGATGTCTTCTGTTTTTTTTTTTGAAGATTGATGTCTTCTGTTTTATGTTTTCCTTTTTAAACGCGAGTCCCGTCTGATGGATCATATATTATGATTTAAAATTCATCAAAATAATTTTTGTAATTTTAAGAGGATTTCACAGGTAACAATTCTGTTACCGAAACCAAAACACAGTTGCTTTGTGCCCACGTGGCATGACAATTTAGCCAAAAAATTCTCTCGAAACACAAAAGCCTCGCTACCTGAAGGGAAACATGGCTCGGTCTTATAAAAAGAGACATAAAAGCCTCGCTACCTGAAGGGAAACATGCCGACAACGACCAAATGCCCAAGTTAAATAGATTTGCGACGATATTACAAGCTGGAAAAGGAGGATGGGTGGAGGAGGAGGGTGGGTCGAGGTGGAGGAAAAGAAGAAGAGAGACGGGGAGGAGGAGGGCAGTAGGAGAAGAAGGGGAATTTTGTATTAAAAAAAATTTGGGATTGTTTTGAGAATTACCTTCACAACAACTAAGCAATACCTCTTACAATTTTTGCCAAGTTGGCATGCCAGATGAGCACCAAACAACAATTTTTTGGTTCCGCGTGAAGTCCACCTGAAACTATAAAGATCATTTTGATGATTTTTAAACTATAAATTTATATGTATCAAGTCGTCAAATCATAATATACCAAAATAAAATTTTTCTTTAAAAAAAAAGTTAAAATATGTCAAGTCGAACACCGCCGCAAAGACAAACCTCATTTTAAGAATAACTCTCCTATTGCATTCAATTATTATATCTTAGAAATTTTTATAATTGTGAAAAAATATGAATGTAATTAGCTAGTTTCTTCTACCTGAAATTTAAACCCTACCTTGCCATCTACGTTGATCTTGACAGCATGGTAAAAGTACGAGTCCATATTTTAAAATTAAACATACAGTAGAATATGATTCTATCGACTAGTTTCCTATAAAATTAAACATATAGTTAAGAATCTCACATCCTAAGAATAAGAATGGTGGAAATCTACCTACTCATTATTTTAAGGTCTTCTCCCTAAAAAAAATTATTTAAAGATATTGAATTAAATATAAAAATTTTAAGATATATGAATTCTATCGACTAGTTTCCTATCTTTTTAGATTATTTTTTAAGGTAACTCATTCAACTAAAACCCTGTCATTTTTTCATCTTTTTCACTGTCTACTTCAACTCGAAAAAAAAAAATTCCAGGCAAATCAGGCGAATGTAAAGCAACAAAGTCTCAGAAAATTCGCCCCGGCCTTCAAGTCGGTTACGAGGGATGGACAATTACTCTCGCGTCCTTCATATTTGGTAATTTTACTTATCGCATTCTTTGGTTTTGAAAAATTATTTTGCCATCTCCCGTTTTTAGTTTTATTATACTCTCGGGTCTTTGTCGCTGGAATATGCCATTTTCTCCGGCGAACCTCCCCTTGAAAAGACTAAAATGCCCTCCCACTTAAAATAACAAATAATTCATCTTTCCTTCCTTTCTTCTTCCTTCAATTTCATCTTCTTCCTCCAACCTTCAACCAAAACCAAACTCAAACTCACATTTTTAATGAGAATCAAACGCAAACCCAAATCAATTAGAAATAATTAAAACTTTAAGAACCCTAATTTTAAAAACTCAAATCAATTTGGAAAAATAGCCCTAATTCCACAGAAACTATTTTGCAATATTCTTGAGATAAACTTGTAGGGTTTACAAGGAGGCCAACAAGCAAACCAGAGAGAAGCCGAGGATAGAAGTAAAGTTCCTTGATAATGATCGAGAAAGGTTCATCACGTTTTAACAACGCCGGTCCGGGATTTATAAGAAGGCCAACGAACTTGTCACCATGGGCAGGGGCGAAGTTGCATAGCTATCTATTCCCCGGCAGGTAGGGCCTTCTCCTTCAGCCACCCGTCAATGGAGGCTATCGTAAGCCAGTTTCTGAGCCAGCCAATTCCAGGCAACGAGGTAGAGAAAGACAATGAAGTAAGAATGACCCCCTCTCTCCGAGGAACAAAGAAAGGAGAAGATCGACAAGTTTTCCCTAATTCAAATTAGAAATCAAAATCTAATTTCAAAATTAGGGTTCTTAAATTTTGATTCTCTCTAATTAGTTTTGATTCTTTCTAATTAGTTTTGGATCTCATTAAAAATGTTTAGATTTATTTTTGAGTTTGAGTTTTAGTGGGAGGAAGAAGAAAGGATAGAAAAGAGAGATTTTTTTAGTGGGAGGGACATTTTTGTCTTTTCAAGTGGGAGTTCGTCGGAGAAAATGACATATTCCGGCGACACTGACCCAAGAGTATAATAAAACCAAACATGGGAGATGGCAAAATAATTTTTCAAAACTAAGGGATGCAAGAGGTAGGGTGACCAAACACGAAGGACCAGAGAGTAATTTGCCCATGAATTAATTATAGTTTGGTTGGTACGACTGTTATTGTGATAACTAAGTGGATCAATTCTGATTTTAAATTAGACAAGATCTTAAAATGATGGTAAATTTTTTAACAAATATTTAACATTAATGTGTTCAAAGATATTGAATTTGATACATGTTGGTTAAGATAGTTGGTCGACAAATTAATTATACTGATATTGATTCTTGGCTCTCCGTTGCTAATTATGCTGCCTCGGGGACGGGACCAGATTTGGTCTTGGAGGGACTTTTCCAGTAGGGTTCTTGTAGGGGTAGAATGGAAAAAAATAAAAAAGATGAATTTTTTTTGAAAGTGGGACGCGCTAGGAGGGAATTAATGGAAGTAGGTCCAAGTAGTCTTTTATTTATTTTTCCTTGGGAAGGGAATAAGGGTAGGTAGGTCCCACTGTTCACTTCAATTTTTAGATAATCAGTAACAAATAAAAAAATTATTAACATACTATTTGATATAATCGGACATACCATTTAATATAATCGGTCATACCATTTAATATAACTGGACATACTATTTGATATATAATTTAATTAATTATTTATCTTTCTTATTATAAATATTTTACATAATCGGACATACCATTCAATATAATTGAGAATACCATTTAATATAATCAGGTATATCATTTAATATAATCGGACATACCAGTCAATATATAATTTAATTAATTATTTAATAACTGGACATACCATTAGATATAATTGGGCATACCGTTTGATATAACCGAGCATACCATTTAATATAACCTCGTAGACTATTTGATATAACCAAACATACTATTTAATATAACTTCGTAGATCATTTGACGTAACCGGACATACCATTTCAACGTATCTTTGATTAAATTCATCTAAAAAAATTGTAATTAATATTATCAAATTAATTACGACAGGTTTGCGCCGTAATTATCCAAAGGTTTGTTCTATTATGATCAAATGGTATGCACTGTAATGATAAAATAGTTTGTCCTGTTATGTTCAAATAGTTTTCACTTTTACGATTACAACATAAAAGGTTTGTTCTATTATAATCAAATGGTTTGCACTGTAATAATTAAAAAATTTGCACTAGAATGATCAAATGGTACATACCAATTTTAACAAAAACCTTACAAACAATTTTAACAAAACTGTAAAAACTATTTTAATATAACCGTACAAACTATTTTAACAAAATCGTATAAACTATTTTAACATAATCGAACAAAACTATTTTAATATACCCAATCTGCCAGCAACATATCTAAAGTATTTTAACACTCGTGGCATGTCTAGTATTATCTATTTTTTTTTCCATTCACCTTTGGGTAACCTAAAGGTACAAAAGTACACTACCGACCAAAACACCACCTCCTTTCAAAAAAAAAAAAAACAAAGCACCACAGAGTATGTCTGCAAAATAATTAATTTTCAGTTTCCCATTTTGCAAACAATCATGAGAACGTGAAGTAGAATATGTTAGGGCAGCAGAAGTATAAACACGGATGTGTAGAATACCCATAACAAATCGTAGCGAGATAGGAAGAATCGAGGACACACGATATTACGTAGTTCGGTCAATTGACCTACTCCACGGGGCCGAGACGATCATCACTATATTAAGTGGAGATACATGGTACATAAGCCATAGACGAGGCGGTGCCTCAAGCCTAACTCTCTTGTACTTATACTACCATTGCGTTATGCAAAGACCAAAGAACATCTAGTTCATACCCTCCTATATATAGAGGACAAGCCCAATATATTTCACAATAGGAAATAGAGTTCTATTCTAATTAGGAATTTGGGACAAATCCTAACAGAATAATTCAATCACAGAGGCATAACAATTTAGATCAAAATAGTACACCATCCTTTGACCATGTTTTTCCAACTTCCAATGGTGTTCAACAATATCACACATCCCAATCACTTGAACAACTTTACAGGTAGTATACTTTTGATTCTTCCCAACTGTCTGCACAATGTCATTCTTTTATCTACTTGCATAAAAATAATTCTCACACAAAGATCACTACAATTCGCTGATTCGAACGAACAAGAGACCACATAAATGGGCACAAACTCACATTCTTATCGCACCTGAGGATGGAGATGTTGGCGTCATACCACTGGGTGCTCATGACGGTCTCAATGCTATCATTAATGAGCTCACTGCTCTAGACACTCTCGTTGGAGCAATAGCCCAAATCCATCAATGATTTGAGCTCAATCTTCCTCATTTTTACAACCTTGCTCTCCCAGACTCCTACCTCTCCTATCACGCGTCTCTCTTCTTCCTTAAGAAAGAGGGGGTTGTTACCAGAGGGTGATAGTTCCGGGATGATAACGGCGAGGCTTCTTGACTCTACCGGCGGTGGGAGTCAATTTCCTCGCAACCTATACAAACGAATCATCCATTAGCCAAAAATCCCTAAATCTGATCATAATTAACAAAAAATCGTAGCCCTAATTAGAAAACAAAGATTTTCCCCTATTTGTAGAAGCCGAGGAAGGAGACGACAGCGTGGAGCGGGTCGAGACTTGGGAGAGAGAGTGTGTTTAGGATGGAGGCGTGTGTGGCGGAGCAGTGGTTGCTAGGTCCAAGATTAGCCTTCGGATCTCTCGGGAAGGGTTGAGAGGGGAGAAAAGAGAAAGGGAGAGAGGGGAGAAAGAGGAAGAGAGAGAACGTGAAGGAGGAAAGGGAAGAGAGATCAAAAAGATAAAAATACCACTTCGTTCTTATCCATCAGATCATCTCCCTTTTTTAATTGGACTCATCCAATGACTGAAATCAGCTCCAAGACGGGTCTGACATAAATTGTACATCCATGACTGAATCCATTCCCTTCGGGACAAACTTACAGGGGACTATGGTTTCGTCGTGTCTCAAAATTTTAATGGAAGACTTGCTAATTTAAAGCAAAAGGCCGCTTCATTTGTTACAGACCAAAGTACATAATTAATTAGATAATGGGTCCTGCATGTCCACAAAAAACATGTTAGGAAAAATTACTTCACATGCAGACAAAACCCAACATTAAATAACTATTGTATAAGAATTAATTAATTACTTCAATAGAAAATTGTGACTTACTGAATTAAACGTTACATTTTTATTGAGAAGAAAAAATGATACGTTAATGACATTATCAACATGCATTGTACTTGATAAAACGTAATGATCCACTACAGAAATCAATATAATTATATACTACAATAAGAAGACATTAAAGTATACTGAGCAGTAAGCATTTTATGGTGATACAAAGATAAATGGATCTATCAATTTTTTCCTTCGAAATTACTCAATACGTGGACAAATTAGTGAAATGACTAATATAATATACCGAGTGGTAAAACTTTTGAATGATGAATAGTGTTTTGTTTTGTGCTCCCAAGTATTTGAACTCTAAATATTTTGATTAAGTCAAAATAATTTGGTAGATACTTGCAACATGTAATTTACAATATGTTGCGGCGATTTAACTATATAAAAATAACTAAGGCGATTTCCACGGTAGATTAAAATATTCCAAGTGAGCTCACTTATTGCCTCACCTTCAAATACAAATTAAAAATTGCACCAAATCTCTAGGAATCTTGGCATAAAATCTCAACTATTCTTTAGTCTTTAGTGTCCAGAAGATCAAATACCCTAACAAACGTATCTCCTGCCTTAAGAGCCTCCATCCCCACTTCACCTAAGCTTGGACCCATCAAGGGTTTAATTGCAAAAAGAAAAAAAAACCAAAATTCAACCAATAATGCTTCCTTTACAACCCGATGGTGAGCTGTTCTTCCAGATCTCCTCTAATCTCCACCAACCAAATCACTATAGTATCCCTGAAGATTTGATTCTGTCCCGACCACCACCTGCTCCTAGGGATCAAAAGAAATCCAATAATTCGGAAAAAATCTTGAGGGGGAGGAAGAAATTATCTGCCTCCTTAGGGGAGGAGACTAAAGCCGGTGACAATTATAAGAAGATTGTACATCGAGAAATTGAGAAGCAAAGGAGGCAAGAGATGTCCACCCTTCATGCCACTCTCCGATCTTTAATTCCTCTTGAACATCTAAAGGTTAGAATATATAATTAATTTCTTGTGATTTTTTCTGCTTGATTCCTAGCTCGTCTTTGTTTTACTGAAAATTTTGGATATGAAGATTTTAATATAGTGTCAGAACGAATTGATCTCCTATTCCGTTGCTGATTGTATGACCCATGTATCAGGAGGTGTGTTGAGATTAGCACACCGGTGAACTTATTTATAAGTATGAAAAATCCATGAATATATTCAATGGAGAAGTACTACTTACCCTAATATGTTCAGTTGTGAACTTTGGGCTAAAAAGGGTTTCTCTGACTGTTTATTATGAACGAAGTTTCTGTGTTTGAATCCTGATCCGAAATCTATTATCACTTGAACGGATCTCGAAGGTACGTAGTCTCCTACGTGCAAGCCCTTTCTGCCTAATACGATGCTTAAGTTAAGGTTGTTTCCAGGGAAAGCGTTCGATGTCCGATGACATGAACGAAGCCGTGAACTACATAAAGCACCTCCAAACGAAGATCAACGAGAAAGGCGCAGCGAGAGACGAGTTGAAGAAAGGTTCGGATTTCAGCAGGATTGTGCTCGGCAACTCACGAGACGGGAATCCTTCCTCTTCTTCTAGTTCCAGCTTCTCGAAATCGGTAGGGGTAAGGCCATGTTTGGGCGGGATAGAGATCGATTTCGATGGCGGATCAGGAAAAGAAGCGTTGCCTCTTTCGAAAGTCTTGCAGGTGCTGCTCGAGGAGAGGATTCCAGTGGTCAACTGTGTCTCCACCAAAGTAAATGACAGGCTGCTTCACACTGTCCACGCTAAGGTAAGGCTTTTCTTTCCATCCTCAGACTCCAAACTCAATTACTCGTCTCGTCATTTACCACTTGAACTAGGCTTCGAGGACAATGTTTAATTATTATACGATCAATGTACGTATAAGTTTTTACCCATTGGGTGTCCGAATATCAGGTTGTTTCGACCAAGAGAAATATACTGAGTTTTTGAGTTTCTTATTGGTCTTATAAATAGGGTTTTCTCTCGTTCATTTTTTCTCTGCAGCTTAAAGATCCGTGGTGCCTGGATCAGCAGGAGCTACAACGAAGGTTAAACTCATTGGCTACTTCAGGTTGACTTGTACATAAAACAACAATGTAGTTATTAGTGTTAATGTTTGAATCATAACGGATTAATGTTAATGTTCGAATCATTGTGGATATGGTAACTGTTAATTAGGAAAATTAATGGTCAGATTTTGGTTTTCAGTGTGGTTCAAGGATTTGGCATATGTAATCGCGACGTTTGGTTCTGATGAAATCGATCAAGGGATTTTGATCAATTTCTAACTACCAGACCTGATGTTACATATAGTTAGTGAGCTAGCTTGGAAGCATATGTTATTAGGGTTTTGTCTCTGAGTTTGTGATTCTGTGTTGATAAAGAAGGTGGTGAGGAAGTAGTGAAGCATGGTTGATGTAGAAACGATAGAAGTTTCTGTCAGAGACTTTTCAGACCAAATGGCAGAAGCCAGGGATCGTTTTGGGTCAATAATGATATGATCTTTATGACAAAAAATGTAGTAAAATTTTTCACACAAATTTTTTAACTCGAGTTAGATTAAACCATAAACAATCCCCACGTGTTTTGTGTTTTTAATTTGTTTCTATATGCAACACACGCTATTCCTCAATTTGTTGCATGTTTATGCAACATTTATTGTGTCGATTAATTAAAATTTAAATATGATAATATTTTAGATAGTCGTAAAGTCCTCGCTACCAAATTTAACACATACATTTTCAGGATTCGAATTTCAGAACTCTGGTTAATATAGAATAATTTGTGTTTCGGTAAGAAATTACATGTTAGATCAAGGGATATATACTGATTTTAGAGTTGTGGTGTGGGAATTAAGGGTTTCAGAGTCAATTATAATTTATGGTGAGGCCTATCTACCAGCCAGCACGATGAGATATGAGCTCAAGGCTTATCTGATGTATCAAAAGTCTCCAGCTATGTCGGAGTAATCAGCTAACCCGTAGCTTTATTAAAATTTAAATGCCCCACTTATCAACATGCACAATCAGCTGTCAGATCATATTGGTCCCACCTTGATAATGAACATAAAAAAAAACTAAAATCTCCTCCTTGATAATGGACATCTGATCAGAAATACTATATAAAATATGAGAAAGTTGTATCATTTTTTCTCTTTAAAAAAGATATGTATCAATAAAAATGAGCGTGACCGTAGACTATTTATTATTATTATTATTATTATTTAAGGGAAGATGACTCCTCCTACCCTTACCAAAAATGCCCCAGTTATGAATAGGAATAGTGAACTGCGATACTTCTTGGCATGAGCAATATCAAAATGTCGGGATAGCCGTGGTCGCTAAAAATGATCAAGGCTACATTGTTGGTCGTCACTCTGCATTCTCAACTGCATGGTCAGCACAAGCTGCTGAATTGATCCAAAGAAGATTTCCAAATGTCCGTGTGCAAATCAAGTCAGATCGCAAAGCATTGGTGGATTTCATCCTCAGTTCTTGAATGGCAAGAGGAGATTATGGCTAATATGGCCAAAAACTCCCTTGCACTTTTACCAAATTAGCTTATCTATATTCCGAGAAGGTTGAATGACAATTGGATTGTGCTAATATTAATATTGAGATTATGTCCATCCTATTGGTTACATCATCCACCCAAAGAACTTCGAACTTTATTCTATAGCAACTACCCTAATTAATATAAGAAGTAAGAAGGTTTAATTGTTAAAAAAATCAATAGGAATATTTGGTTAATAACTTTTTCTTTTGATAAGTGAATTTGTATTAATAATGAGAAAAAGTTATGTACATAGAGCCTATAGAGGTCTAACATACAGAACCCAAACTGGGTACAAAACTCCGAAGTCTGAAAGAGCTTCAAACCCTCATAAAAACCCAATCATCCATATGAATCCAGTAGAATACCCAAGTCTTGGCCATCAAAGTAAGAGGAAAGGTTGGACCAATTGAGCCACTCCTGAACGTGGAAGAGAACTGAATGTAAAAAAAGCTCAAATTCGACAGTGCCTTCATTGAAAATAGCTTTGTTACGAAGTAGCCAAAGCTCCCAAATAACTGCAGCATAAATCGATGTCCAGACCTTCTTCGACATTTCGTGACTTACCAATCCCTTCCAAAGATCAAGGGATGAGTGAATCGAGCCTCCCACACACCATGAAACACCTAGCTTCTTTGTGAAAAAGCACTAAAGTCTCCAGGAGAAGGGGCAGTGTAAGAGGAGGTAAGAGACCGTTTCATCTTCGATACCACAAAGAGGATAAAAGCAATCCTAAGCATCCAATAGATTCATACGAATGATATTGTCCCGGGTTTGGATTTTACCTTGGATAGCTTTTAACAAAAAGTAATCGACCTTGGAAGGCACCATGATAATTGAAAACTACTTCTTTTCGATTAGGAATGTCATCTTCTTCAACTAGAAACGAGTGTTCTTGGCAGGTGGGAGAAAAAAATTATCGTAATACTCAACATCAACATCATACATATCCTCCTCCATCCAATGTGTCTCTGCCATCTTGACCATCTTCGAGATGAATTACAATGAGGGATTATTTAATGCTTCGGTTCCCTGTTTTCCCCGTATGCCTTGTAAAATACCTAGGTTCCGGGGCAATATCAAAATTGATGAAAGTAATATGATTTCGAATTCAAATTTTAGGAATGTATATTAATATTGTAGTTATTATTTAAATAAAATGTGATAATATCAAGTTTTGGATCAATTTGTGAATATTGTTTTAAATAAAGCTCTGAAAAACTAGAAGTCGTAACGCTAGCTGTAATCGGTTTGGATTTTTTTCAAGTAGATGGGTTTGACGATTATTAGACTATTGGATTTTGGCTGTTTACTTGATTCACTGAGGAGTTACCACTTACAAGCTATGCGTAAAACCTATTTCAGAGAAATAGATTAATATATTTCATTATAAGGAAAAAAATCCTTATCATAGCAGATAAAGGCATAAAAGGTTTATGGATGCATATATTAATAACCTAATATAAAAGACCGAGTACCATCAAGCAAAAGTGTTTCAGAGTAAGTTCTTTAATGAAAAAGTTATGAGTAATATAATATTATTAAATAATTGTTGAAAGAACTTTGTCACATTTTAAAAATTATATTTGGTTCGAATCTGAATTAGTCCAATATATAATTTAGTTCGACCAACCAATCTAATTGATATTTTTTTTCGTCTTTGTATCTTTTTGGGTGTTAAACCAGCTTATAGTCATGTAGGGCAAGCCAAAAAACATATTATAGGACATATTAATGTGCACGTCCGATTTGATTAATTAAACACATAACATTAAAATACCTATGCTAATTAAATAGTAACAATTTCCCTATAGGCGAATATTTTGCTTAAGAGATTTTGTAACCCATTTTTTTTTGCCTATTCGCTAGAGTCTGGACCTTTGAGTACCGTTTGAATTTTTATTTCTAACAAACTACCATGGTTTGATTACAACAATAGTTAGGTAATCAATTCAATTTTACAAAGTTATAATTTTTAGAGCTTGAAAGTTACTTGTGGTCCCGAGTAATATTCCTGAAATCTCCATCTCGATTATATTGATTTACAGTATATCGAAATCTCATTGCACGTTTTTTACCTGATATTCATTGTAAATTATATTTTTCAACGGTGATCAGTCTCGGAAACCATATCAATGGAACATCAATTCTTGAGCTGCGGGGGCCATTCTTGAGCTTCGAGGAAGCGCGTCGTGACACATTGCCGCAGTTTCTACAGAAAACACTCGATGGTCGCTTTTCCCACTAATTAAAATATTATGGTACTCGTGATGCAAAATAATTCGGGTAAAATGTCTGTAAAGTGTTACTGTTCATGGCATATTGTAAAAATGGTGTTCGGTTTTCATGTATTGCGGATTTGGTGTCCACGTGGGACGGGTGATTTTTTTGTCGGATCTTGAACCAAGATCCGATTTTTTTAGTCGGATTGAACATCCGACTTAAAAAGTCGGATCTTGGTAAACTAGACATTACACGCGTTTGGGTTTGGTGGTAGAAGGTGATACTTTTTAATCAATGGTCATAGGTTCGATTCCAACATCTTTACAATCTTGTTTTTAATTTTTACTATCCAACATAAATATTATATTAAATAAATTAAATTGTAATAATTAGAAAAGTAATTCTTGATAGCCAAATTGGTCTAAGTTGTGATCTTTGGACCTAAGGTCATACGTTCAATACTTGATATTGATAATTTTTTTATCCCTTAGTTTTACTAAATCATTCACCCTAATTTCGTTTTAATATTAATCATTCACTAATATTAGAATAAAATTGGTCAAAATTTTTGCAACTCTCATTATCAATAACCACCCTAAAAAATTAGATTAAAAAAAAGGGGAAAATAAGTAATTAGATTAAGTTGGCATTGTATTTGGACATGGGGTTTAAGACAAAATGAAGAAAACTTGCAATAATAATACCTGGATGGGTTTAGTCTCTTGAACAGCTTTTCGTATTCATCATCCACGTCTCATGAGCAGCCACCGAGCAAAGATAATCAGTTTAATATTCACCAATTTTTAAAACGAAGTGATAAAAAAATTATGGTGAATATTAAATCATTCACTATATTAAAACAAAATTGGTGAATATTAAAAATTATGGTGAATATTAAATCACTTTGTGAATGATGGGTATTGAAATATTAGTGAATGACTAATATTAAAACAAAATTATGGTGAATGATTTAGTAAAACGAAGGGATAATAAAAGAATTGTCAAAGTCAAGTATTAAAAAAATTGTCAAAGTCAAGTATTAAAAAATCCGATTATAATAGATTAAAAAAATTTTATAAAAAAATTATTTGACCAATTATAATGGATAAAAAATAATTTTTTAATTAAAAAATTTATTTGACCAATTACTGATTATAATAGATAAAAAATTTATTTGACCAATTACCAATTATAATGGATAAACAAATAATTTTATTAAAAAATAAGTTTTTTATCAAAAAAAGTCCAACTCAAGTATTGAACCTATAACCTTAGGACCACAACTTAGACCAAATTGGCAATGAAGAATTCGTTGTCTATTTATTACAATTTAATATATTTTATATTATATTTATGTTGATAGTAAAAACAAGATAGTAAAAATGTTGGTAGAATGAATCGAACCAATGACCAAAGAGTGAGATGTGGGCGTCTTCACCACCAAGCCAGAAGCGCACTATGATTTTTTTACCAAGATCCGACTTTTTAAGTCAGATTTTGCCAAGAACCGACTTTTTAAGTTGGATGATAGATTCGCCAAAAAAAGTCGGATCTTGGTCATCATCCGACATAAAAAGTCAGATCTTGGTCCAAGATCTGACTTTTTTTGGCGTCCGTGCCACGTGGACACCGCCTTCGCAATACTTTAAATTCGGACACTTTTTTTACAAAATATCATGAATAGTAACACCATTCAGACAAAAAACCCAATAATTCCTCTCGTGTGAAAGCTATATAGGCTGCAATTTCTACAGAAAAAGGGAAAGAGATGGCCCACGCAATACTTTAGGTTTTCTAACCTTGACCGTATTATATAAGTGAACAGGTGGCCAAGAAAATCCTGTTAGTTACTCAAGCAATCTAAATACTTCATCTCGAATGGTGATCTAACATACCAACAGATACATTTTAACCATTGATTTTTCATTAAAATTTTGGGGAGAGCGCCATTATTTGGACAAAATGATAATATTTGTAGATTTGGTCATTATAAAAATTTCGAAAATTGTACTTGGATCCATAGTGTATAATCAAATTAAGTTCTTACTTTTTAAAAATTATTTTGCCATCCTCGTTATTTAGTTAAATATTACTTCTAAGATCCCTTTGATGGCGTTAGCAATCAAAATACGAGGACGGCAAAACCATTTTCGAAAGAACAAAGACCACATCAAGAATTTGTCCATGCAATGGGACCCGAAGATAATTTCTCTTAAAATTTTCGGTTGTCCCCACAATCAATAATTTTGGTAGTTCAATATCGAACTTTCAAGCAGAAAATCTGATTCAGTCTCCACCTGCTCTATATCTAGATCACTATGATCTATTCCTTTTTTTTAGGAACTATTATCTATTCCTGGAGACCCGAGAGCATCAAATCAAAATCCTAGCTAATCTTCACACGAGGGGAAAGTGCCATTATTGAGGAGCTTCCCAGAGAGTTCCTTATGGAGAGAGGGCAACTACCCAAGAAGAAACCATTATTGGCCAGCTCATCAACCACTAATCATGACCCAGAAAAGAAAATTGCCCGCAAGGAGATTGAGAGACAAAGAAGGCTACAAATGTCTACCCTAATTGGGTCACTTCGCTCCCTAATTCCTCGGGAATTAATCAAGGTAAAGGTTCTACTATTTTCTTACAAGTACAATTTTATAGATCTATGTAGTTTATCAAATCGTAGTTGGCTACTTGGGCAGGCATTTTTTTATAAGTCTTGGGCATGCATCTTTCACTAGGGTTTTTTTATAGTTAATTTTTGTAATTTCTGTATTTTCGACAATATGTTTATGCTGTGTGTCATTAGGTCAAATATTCTTTCACATCTTTAGGATCAAATTTTCATCTCTCTTTCTTCCTCTAGGGCTTTTTTCTCTAATCAAAGTTGAGTATTGGGGGATTATGGCGTTAGGGTTTTGGTTGACATGGGAGTTTCAGGGAAATCTCTCCACTTCCGATCTTATCAACGAGGCGGTGAATCACATAAACCACCAAAGGAACAACGTCAAGGAGCTCAGCGCAAAGAGAGATGAGCTGAAAAGGTTGGCCATGGGGTCGACTGTTCTTGGAAATGACCAAATTGCAAGTAGTTCGGCTAATAAAGTCAGTGTCCGCCATTATTTAGGTGGGATCGAAGTCGTCGTAGCAACTAATTACGGGACTGGAGATGAAGGGTTTCTTCTATCTAGGGTTTTACAGGTGGTCGTTGAGGAGGGATTGGACTTCGTCAATTGTGTTCATATCAACAAGAAAGACGAAGCATTCGGCGTTACTAACATTCAATGCCAGGTATATATCTATCACCTTGTTTAGTGATAACACTTAAAATGAAATCCTAACTTCAGGGGGCTCAAATGTAATTAGTTATATCTGGATGTTTAGTGTGAAATCGTGACTGCAGTGTGATCAGGGTACTCTTTTTCTTCGATGATTTTGATCTCATTAAATTTTATCGTTGCAGAATTTTAATGAGGCTCAGGACCACAACTTCGCAAAAAGGAGTTTCACACAATAGTACATAATTAAAATAAAATGTCAATCATTCAAAATATATATGTTGAGATTATGATATCTCTAACTGCGATTGTGGTGGACATGTTTATAAGTGTAAATTTTTTTTATATCCATTGGCTTAAAGTTTTCAGTTGGATCTTGATCACAAAAAAGTCTTGGAATGAATATGTAGATTTTAGTATGGTATCAAAACGGGTTAAACCCGAAGTCTATTATTGTATTCACACGTTGCCCGTTGCCAAAATCAAAGCTCGTATAAATTTCGACCCAATATATATGTTGAGATTATGATATCTCTAACTGCGATTGTGGTGGGCATGTTTATAAGTGTAAATTTTTTTATATCTATTGTCTTAAAGTTTTTGGTTTGATCTTGATCACAAAAAGGTCTTGGAATGAATATGTAGATTTTAGTATGGTATCAAAACGGGTTAAACCCGAAGTCTATTGTTGTATTCACACGTTGCCAAAATCAAAGCTCGTCTAAACTTCGACCCGATAAACTTCATTTGAAAGAGCATATTGAGATTACTACATTCGCTAATTTATAATATGGAAAATCCACGTCCTCATTATTTACCCCACTTATAACCTGTTGTCGACGGATTCTATGGATCTGACATTAAGCCTTATTGGTCTTTTCAAATTTCCTTTGCAGGCTAGCGATTTCACATGCATAGATCTAGATGGATTGCAACAGAAACTCCAGAATGTGATGCTATGGACAAGATGAGCTCCTCATTTACTTTCTTACTGAGTCAATCAACTCACCCATTTACATTAACAGTTTCAACTCAGAGTTTAGAGACCTGTAGTGTTAGTACTTGCTGTTGTACATGTGGTTTCATTGTAGGGTTGCTTGGCCCGGACAATGTTTACACTTCCATTTTCATTGGATTACATATTCATTATTTGGTTAGGATCAATTTCTTGGGATTCTTTTTTCCCTACGGTTTTTTTTCCCGCTTATTTTGCAGCGAGAGTTTTTTAGGAGGGTACAGATTTGGAACGGGGAGTACTATTTCCTTCCGACTCGGAATAGGGACAAAATAGTCAAAAAAAAGTCTGATGCGCGTCCCATTTTAAGGTAAAACTACCAACGCTGACGCAAGTGTTGACACAAGCGCTGACACAAGTACAAACCACCCCTTTTCCTTATAACGTGCGTCCCTTTTTTTAAATTATCTTTTGTTTTGTATTATTTCATTTTTAATAATGGATATCATTTTGTTATAAATATTTTTAAATATAAATATTAAATCTTTATGTCCTTATTATTAAATGTTGATTTGGCGTGTCATTTTATCGTAATCAAGTATGCCCTTTTATCGTAATCAAGTATGCCCTTTTATCGTACTCGGGCATGCCAATTGATCGTAACTAAGTATGCTAATTAATTTTTTTATGTCTCTATTATTAATTAAATATTAACTTGGCATGCCATTTTATCATAACAAAGCATGCATTTTTATCGTACCAGGGCATGCCAATTGATTGTAACCAAGCATGTCAATTAGTTTTTTTATGTCACCATTATTAATTAAAATATTAACTTTGCATGCCATTTTATCGTAATCAAGCATGCCTTTTTATCGTACCGAGGCATGCCAATTGATTATAACCAAGCATACCAATCCATTTTTTAAAAGTAAATATTAACTTGGCATGCTATTTTTATTGTAACCAAGCATGCCTTTTTATAATAACCAAGCATGCCTTTTTATCGTATCTGGACATGCCAATTGATTGTAACCAAGCATGCCAATCTATTTTTTTAAAGTAAATATTAACTTGGCATGCTATTTTATTGTAACTAAGTATGCCTTTTTATAGTAACCAAACATGCCTTTTTATCGTATCTGGACATGCCAATCGATCGTAACCAAGCATGCCAATTAATTTTTATTTTTATGTCCATATTATTAAATATTAACATGACATGTCATTTTATTGTAATTAACCATGCATTTTTATCGTACCTAGACATGTCAATTGATCGTAACAAAACATGCCTTTTTATTGTAATCAAATATGCCATTTTATCGCACCGGAGTCTACCATTTGTACCGAGAAGCTAAAACACAAAACATACTGATATTGGTACCGAGAAGCTAAAACGCAAAACATTATCTATTGGACCAAACTAATTGTAGATTGGGTTGGGCCGATGCCCGCTTCTCAGTTCCCATTTAGCTGTTTGTAAAGCTGAATTCGCCGAAGATAGCAGATTAATAAATAAAGTTTTTTTCTGATTTTAAAGGGTTCTTATTCTTTTTTTATAAAGTTTAAAGGGTTCTTATTCCCAGTTGCATGTGTGAACCACCACGTTCGTTTGGGCACTTTTTATCTTTGTACACATGACATGACACCAGTAATTAGTAACAGAAATTCGATTTCCTACGACATCCAATGTTAAAAGTAACGAAGCCTAGAAAAAAAAATATCGAGGTCAATAGGTACGTACTCTAATTACGTATAGGTCTGAAAGTCTATTCCTAAACTCATATGCTCGTCTCTTCTTTATGCATTATATAATACTTGACAAACAAATTGGTCAAAATCGTAGCTCCTGTAATCCGGTTATTTACCCGAATTTGTGTTGGAATTCAAACCATTTTCCCCAATTCTAGTTGTATCTTGCTTTTAGACAAGTAATAGTTTATAAATCTGCAAAAAGGAAAGTGATGCACCAAACAAGTTCATGTGCCGTTGAAAAGGTGAGTTTGATGTGGTTTAAAATGCATCAAATTAGTGACTGATGTTTTAGTCATACATATAACTTTCTTTTTTTAATGAATGATTATCTCACATATCATGTCAATACAAACAAGATATGCTATTTTATGCAACTCATCTAACAAATTGATTATTAAATGATCACAAAATTACAGAGATAAAAAATGATCCCTATTTTGTAAAAACTTCGTAAGCCATAATCCAACAAAGGGTTCTAAAAAAAAGATAAATTATCCTCAGGTCCTTGGATTATAGTTTTATCACTCGCAAGTTCCTATCTTTCAGAAATAGTGTATGAGGTCCCTGTTTTTTGTAAAAATGTCGGTCTGAGGTCCCTGACTGATGTCAGTACTCAATTTTTTATTTTTTGGTAATGTAAAATGACCTTTATGCCCTTGAACAAAAAAAATAAAAAATCTTCATCTTCAACCTTGGAACAAGAACAAATAAAAATACTAAACTAAGAACACCAAATCAAATTTAAAAAAAAGAAAAACTAACCAAATTAAACAAAAAACAAGATAAACGGAAATAAAAAATCCCAATTCTTATCCCAAAGAAAACCCCAATTCTCTTCACCAAAAAAACAAAATCCTCGGCGCCGTCATCGATTTCTTCCCTGTACCCAGAGATTCATCGATGAACCTAATTTTCTTGAAGAGGGAGAGGTCGCAGGTGTACTGGAAAACCTAATTCATCGATGGTGGAGCCAGCGAGGGAGCTCCTGGGTGTTATTCCTCCACGGCAAGGAGGGTCGAGGATTACTCGACGAGGCCAAGGCCTTCAAGGAAGACAACGACGAGGAGGGTCGAGGATTACTCGACGAGGTTGAGGCCTTCGAGAAAGACGACAGAGAGGGATATCCCTCCAGTTGAAACCGACGCCAGAAGTTGTAGTGCTCCGACCTCTCCTTCTTTAGCAACGGCGGGAGGGAACCAGAACCCGGGCGTTGGTGGTAGAAATCGAACCCAGAAAACTTGGGGTTCATAAACCAACAAGAAGAAGATGAACCATGAAAATCGAACCCAGAAAACTTGTATGCCTTAGGGTTCCATAGTTTTTTCAATTTGTGAGTAGAAGATGAACCGAAGTCGGCCTCCCAATCTCCTCGTGGTGGAAATCGAACCGAGAAAAATTGATTTAGTGTTGGGTTGATAATTTGGTGATAGAAAAATTTGTTATTTGATTTCAAAAAAATTTAGGTGGATTTATGGGAAAGTGTTCATGAGTGTGTCCTTGAGGTTGAAGATGATAATTTTTATTTTTTTGTTCGAGGGTATTTTGGTCATTTCACATGACAAAAAAAAAGATGCTGACGTCAGCCAGGGACCCGAGACCAATATTTCTCTAAAAAGCAGGGACCTCATACACTATTTCCGAAACATAAGGACCTGCGAGTGATAAAATTATAAACCAGGGATCTGAGGATAATTTACCCAAAAAAATTTCTCAAAAAACTAACCTAACAAAAGACCATCGAAATTCGAAAATGCAAAAACAGAGAATCTTCTTCAACAAAATGCAAAAAAAAGAAAGAAACTTAGTAAAACTTTGGGGACATGGAACGGCGAAATTCCATTTCTTTCTTTCTTCTATTATCTCCTCCCCTCTACTGGTTTACGAGAAATTCCCACAAAAGACGAAATTTTGAAATATGGGTCCCGGACGGAGGTAGACGAAGAAGGGGATGGATAGCTTCGGAGGAATCGAGCAATTGTAATTGGAGGTGTCCGGTTTGGTTTGGTTCGTTTCGTTTTGGTTCTGTGGTGTTTTTTTTCTTTTCTATTTGTTGTCTTCGATCATAACGAGGTAGGAGATCGTGGGCCGTAGGAAAGCCTCGTTTTGGGGGCTCGGGAAGGAGAGGACGCCTCTGGAGAAACAGATCGGCGACAGGAGCACGACGTCGGCCCGACGTTCGGCGGGAGAACGACGAAGAACAGGTAGCTGACAGGAGCACAACGACGGCCCGAACGTCACCAGCCCGACGGTCGTCATCTTCCTCGCTGGCGTCAATTTCTGGATCTCCTCCCCGTCGTCGATTAATTAGGTTTTGGAGGGAGATAGAGAAGGAGAGAGGGAACGGGGAAGGGGATTGGAATCGGAATTGGAAAAAAAATGAGTGAGGAGGGAGAAAATGATAGAGAAAATTGTTACCATCAAAATAACAAGAAGGTACTTCGTGGAAGAAATGTCAAATCACATATTAATACAATTATGGCATTGTCCTCGGGTTTCTAGTATTTAACGAAACACCTGTTTTAATTTTAGTATTTTTGATAACATACATTTGTCTTCCTAATTTAGAAAAATGCACTTCTCAGATCCCTGATACCGGCATCGGAAATTTTTTGACTGAGAAGTAGTTTGGGCCATTTAATATCTTCCTTATACCGAAGTCAAAACAAATAGTTCTGTAAATTTGCTTTACAGAGTGTACAGCGTACGAAAGGCACAGTATACATTTTATTTTATATGCGCTTCCGTGGCTGTCCTCTACCTCTCACTAATCTTTCATCTGGAATGAGCCTTAGAACCGTTGGGTCTTTAGGATATGACCAATATTTAGGATTGCCAAGAGGAACAAACTTATGTTTGTAGCAAGCTTGTGTAGTTTCTAGGCGATAATACTTATCCACAAACATCTTGTAATCGAGGCCAAGTTCAGTACAACACGCCATCACATGTGAGCACGGATAATGATAAGCCTGGAATTTACCGCAACCACAAAATCCTGTGGCAAGATGTACCGAATATTTTCTGTCTCCCTTTTTTCTTCTCATATCGTATCCAGTGCGAACTTCGCACGCTCCAACTGTACTGTCAAAAACTCACACTCTGTGTCTATTGGCCTTTCCCTCCCACCGCTCCAACCTGTTGAGGAGCTTCTTTGACAACACTATTTTGCCAGTACCACTCTTTTTCATACACTTAATTGATCTCTCTTCAAAATATTCGGTTAGCTTGTTAAATATCTCTGCCACCAAGGCAGTCACCGGCAAACGATGAACTTTTTTGAAGATCATATTTACGCACTCGGTAATATTCGTCGTCATATTACGATATCGGCGTCCGCCATCCCACGCTAAGCTCCATTTGGGCAATTCTTGTTCATACATCCAGTTGAACACCTCCTAGTCGACTTTTCATATCTCTCGCATATTAGCTTCCAACTTCCACAGTTGTGCTTGCCTTCCTACAACCAATATAGTAATAATATTATATGTGGAGTAACAACTTGTAAAAGTTTTAGACTACAAAACACCCGTGTATGTTACCTGCAATCTTCATGACATTCCTCATGGCGTCGTTCTTGAAGTGTTTGTTAAGATTGCTTGCTACATGTCGAAGATAATATCGATGGACGATATCAGTGTCTGCTCCCCAACCATACTCTGTATTCATTGCTTTTAATATGCCTGCATGTCGATCAGAAATAACACATATTCTGAGTCGGCCAGGCGTGACGTGCTTTCAGACTTGATCCATGAACCGCGGCCAACTATCCGTGTTCTCATCCTCAACCAGAGCAAATGCTATTAGAATTATAGCATTATTACCATCAATTGCAGTGGTGATCAGGAGGACATGCTTGTATTTTCCATACAAGAACGTTCCATCAATCTCCAAGACAGGCATGCAATGTTTGAAAGCTTCAATGCAAGGCTTGAAGCTCTAGAAAACTCGCTTAAAGATCTTTGTTCCAAACATCAGCGATTCTACGTAATGGTCACAACCAGGGAGGGTGTGAAAATATTCTCATTCAACAACAGTTCTAAGATTCTTTGCCTTGCATGCCGCAAACCATTGCGAAAGGCGATTGTAAGATTCTTGCCAATCTTCCTATAAATCTTGAAATGTCTTCTCTTTTGCCCACCAAGTCTTCGTATACGAGAGTCTATATCGAATATGGTCGTGGATCTCTTACCTTATAGTGGACACTCGAATTTCTGGCTGTTCCTCTACTCGTTTCTTAATAATTTGTGCAATAAAAGCAGAAGTGAGTTGTTTATGATCCTGCAACTTTCTGGGGGTACGTGTGTTTCACTATTTTCCAAGGACTGAAAAGTGTACCCCTTCTTTCCTGTGACACACAGATCTTCCATTTGCAATCATCCATCTCCCATTTTTTACACTTCACAGAGAAAGTTTCTGGCCTTGTTTCTTTTCTGACAAACTCGCGCCCATCTTTCATTACGAATGCCACGATCTCCCTCATTGCATCAACTTTGCTCTTTCAAATCGTACCCTCTTTCAATAAACCAGAATAACTTCCATCTATTGATCGGTCGCAATTCCATTCTTCAGCATAAACAGTCATTGATGATTATTCACCAGGCTCAGTTAGAGCGAGTTGATCGTATTGTTGTTCCTCTTCTTCTACTCTGTCTGTTTCATCTTCTTCTTCTGCTTCGTCTTCATCTTCTACATCTTCATCTTCTTCTTCTTCTTCTTCACGATCAAAATTATATGTGGCATATGGAGCCATCTCTCTAGGATCATTTTTAAACCAATAAAATATTGGTTCATGAGCAATAGCCATCCCTGTGGACGTACCAGCTTGATAGTAATTATCACTACCACTAAAGAACAGACTCTCTTCAGCGATAAACGGGTTGTAATCATTAATCACCCTCTTTTCTACAATGATTATAAGTTTAATCTCCCTCGCCATTGGTCCAAAGAAGTTAATTATGGTATGTAGCATTATCTAACATCTTCATCATCGTTAATAAACATTGGACCAAATTGTCCTCTTCCAAACAGACATCTAAATATCAATGGGCCAAATTCTTCATTTGGACCTATTGGAATCTTTTTATCTAATTTTTTTTGCAAGATATTGTATCTGAAAAATTCTTCATGAAACTTCAACTTCTCTTTCTCACCACCTTTGTAATCAAAACCAATTTCATTGTTGTTGAAAATTACTTCATCGTATTTCAACTTTATTCTTACAATCCGGTTAGCCATTAAGGCTACAACAAAAGAAAACAATATGTAATTTATATTAGCAGAATAAAATATAATTTATATTAATGAAAATATCATATAAACATACATTCTTCTCTATCTTTTTTTTGTCCAACCGGTCAGATAACGAAGCGGACAACGCAATTCGACCAGAATTTACCAAGAGAAGAAGCTCACAATCTAACCGGTCAGACCAGTCAGACTAATCAGACTGGTCGGCGGCCCAGTTAGAAATTACAAAAAATAAACTCACAGTCTGATCGGTTCAATTAATACAACCGGTCTGGTCTAACCGGTCTGACCAGTTTACCTAACAGTACCGGTCAGACCAATAGGGTTGTAAATTTTATACCAGGCCCACCCCCAAAAATTTCAACCAATCAGATAAGAAACTCGAAAAATATGCCTGGGTCGGCCACCGGGTCATTTCTAGAACAATGTTCTCAACATTATAAATATTTCGAGAAAATTTGATAAATGATGATAATTTTTCTATAAAATTAGTATATCAGAAGCATCCACATAAAATAGACAAATTATTTTTAACATTCTCTTACATTATGTACCGTATGAACTTAAATATACTAATTATACATAAATAATAAGCAAACTGTACATATAAATTAAATTAATTATCTTGATCAAAGCAGAGAGGGATGAATGACGGCAACGAATGAGTTGGAAACTGCTTCGGTATCTCGTTTATATAGCCAAACAGCAAAAATCTACTTTACAGATTCCGGATTGGCTTAACGACCAAGAATCGACTAAAAAAGTTGGATCTTGGTCTTTTACAGATATTTATCGACCAAGAATCAATAACAAAAGTCAGATCTTGACGACTTTTTCTGCCGGATGTTAGATTCGCCAAAAAAAGTTGGATCTTGATCGTCCGATAGAAAAAGTCGGATCTTAGTCCAAGGGCTTACCATCTCCCGCCGTCAGATTAGAATACTCGTGGTCCCGGTCAACGCCCATCGACAAGGCGAGGTTCCAGGCCAGCTTGCAGGACCCAGGTGGGATGACCGGGTCGCCTGTGTTCCTCGACTCAGACTTCGTCCCCCGTGTCCCACCGAAGAACGGCTGGCTCAGGATAATGCCGTTGACGTTCAGTGGGAGGAGCTCGTTGGCCGACCCCGCCATACGTTGACCCGCGTGGTACGCCATGTTCCTGCCGAGGCTGGACCCCATGATGAAGCTGTTGGAAATATTAGTTCTAGTTATGATTATTATTATCATGCATTAATTGGACATATTGTATACGGTAAGCATATAAACATTATACTTAGACAATAATCAAACGGTAGAGTATACTCACAATCACAGTTTGAGCAAACCGTAGAAATATCACCTTCTTGGAGACCGCATTCTTTGGATTGAGTCTTCCTCCTTGAATATCATGAACTTTGGATTGAATTCTGGACGAGGCCATAGCAAGCCATGTGCCCTTAAACTTTTATTACCCGCCTTATAGCTTCAGGCCTCAATGGGTAAGGAAGTTTCCAAGGTACAACGTCCAATCACGTGAACAATAAGAAGCACTATTGAACACTTTTCGAACCTTTGGTAGCCTTAGAACTCCGATACTATGCAAGTGAGAATGTCTAAGCTAAGGGGGAGAGAGAGAGTAAAACTCTATGTGAGTTTTGGTGTACGTAAAATGGGAGGAGGAGGTCCCCTTTTATGGGGTAGATTTGTGATCCCATTTAATTCTGGAATAATAATGGTCATTAATTTCCCTATTTAACCATAGTCAATAAATGAGCGGTTACAGCCATTAATGCCCTCTATTGAACACGGTCAATAAATGAACAGTTACTGAGTCATAAATCTTAAATTCATGACGGCTGTAAACTCGTATCACCTTGAAGCCAATTTTCATTCACACCGAGAATTAATTTTTTGCAAGTGTCATTTGTCGAGTACGAAACTTTCTCAACGAGTTTTACATTGATCTCATAGACACTCAAAACTAATTGGTCTGACCGTCACACAATTAGTTCAAAGTTTCTAAGAGATTATATTTAATTAAAATTCTTTTTCTAATTAATCTCTTAGGTTCAAGTCCAACATAAACCTTTGTTGGGCCAACCTTCTCATAGGATTAAAAATTCAATTCTCTAACAGAAGCTCCGGCCAAAGTCGACCCGGTCCTTGAACCAGGCGGCCCTTGAACCGAAAGTTTAACATAAAAATCTAAAAATAGAAATATATATTTTATTTATATTCTGTAATTCTAAGCTTTTTGAAAAAAATAAAATTTTTTATTTTTGAACTTTAAATCTAATGCCATATTCTTATTTCATGTGATTTCATAAATAAACTTTTAATTTTTGACAAATAAAAAATGTATTACTCCAAATTTTCTAAAATCATAAAATAAATTTTAGTTTAACTGATAATTAAGCAATCGTCACTGACAATTTGTTAACTGTGACTGTATTTGTGGATGTCCGGTTAAATTATATTTACATTTTTTTTCTGAAGTGTAACCATTTATTTAAACAATAACCAATAATCTTGAATACTACACGAGGCCAACGATTTACATATTTTTTCTCCTTAATCCTACCTTGCAGTCAAAATATGTTTGATCTTGATTAGTTCCAATTCGGTAAAAATGCGAGTACGTATTTTAAAATAAAAATATAGGGAAAAGTCCACATAAATATCTTGTGAGCGAGCGCAATGGACGATGATTAGACTTGGTGAGTTATCCGAGCCTTTAATTGATGAGTCCGTGAAAACACATGACCCTTTTTGATGAGTTTGATACCACAAACCTATCTCTGATAATTTAGCAAACCACAAGGTACTTATGTGAACTTTTCCCAAAAATATAATAGAATATGAACTCTATGGGTCGGGTGTCCTATTTTTTTCTGGAATGGTTGGCCTAATAGTATTTCATTAGATATAAGAGTTGAAGTATATAGTGGAGCATAATAGCTCAACTATAACAAAATATACTCTCGCATAAACCACAGAAGACGACGATGAATGAAAGAATAGTTGCTCGTCTTGCACCAGCTATTGGTTCTTGAAAATGAATAAGCCTTGACATTGTGCATGCGAAAAAATAACTAACCAAGAAACTGCTAAATGTAACATCAGCTAACAATATTCATAGTCTTGCACACACAATGTAACTAGGATAGATTCTCCAATAGGCGATAAAACTTGAAGATAGTACACTTAACAATTCTTAAAATTGAATTAACTTCCATATCAGAAATCGTGTGTGCCAAGACATACAAGCAACTCGACCATCCAATAAATATGCTTCAGTAATCACAAAAGGTACGGTTGGATCAGATAAAGGTCGATTCTTACACCCACAATTAAACACATGCATACATACTTAAAATATCATTTTGGAAACAAAAGAAACGAAAAAACAGGCGCGACCGCGTATCTCTATAGGAAAGGCAATTTTTGGGCAATCTCGACTTCCTTCACGATTACGGCGCCACTGCCGGCCAGGCTGGCATGCGGGCCCATGTCCCAGCCTCATGCGGCCGTGGGAGTGACGACCCCCCTCTCCTCTTCGTCGTTGGTGTTAAATCAGGCGAGCGCGACTTCCTCCTGGTTTCTGGATCTCCTTCCCCTAGCTCCACGGCTATGGCTTCTTCATCCGCCGCTCTTAAGATCACCCTGGTAACCTCCCAGGCGGTAACGAGCAGGTCCTTTCAGACCCTAGGCGGTGGCGTCACAGGTACTACGTTGACGGCTGCGTCTGCTCTATCTCCCTATATGCTAGGGCTTGACTCCATAGTTTTGATGGCCTTACAAGCCGGGTTGCTCCCTCTGCTTCATCAAGTCTAGGTTCCCTTCCTCTTGGGTACGGTTACCCTCATATGACGCCGTCTCTTGGGGCTCAGGGGGCTGTAGGCCCTTTCGTGACAAGCCATGTTCAATCTATTGATTCCAGTGCTACAAATAATGGAATCCCGACGGTCGTGGATGTCCCCTCCAATGTCCAGGCCTCTCCTAAATCGCAAGAGATGGGTTTGGCCTCTGAGATCCCTAAACAGCAAGAGAAGAGGCATTCTTATGCGGCCACGATACGTCCTAATTCTTAATGGATCAATGACGGTAAATATATCAAGCCTGTTCTTGAGAATGATCGTATGGTGGTTGCCCTTGATGATGAGCGTTCATTTATTTGTGCTAATTTTGGGAGGTAGGCACTCATCGGAAGGTTAGTCATGCAAAAAGGTTCTAAACCTTGCTTTACTTTGAGTTAAAAAGTTATACTACCAAAGTTTGGTCAGTGCAATCATGTAAGATGCTTTCCCTTGACATGTGGTATTTTGGATTTCAATTTGAGAATGAGAAAGATAGAGAAGTTGTGTGGATCATAATGGAAGCTTCCCTAGGGTTATCTTTATTTGCAGCCATGGGTCCCGTACTTCAATCCGGCGAAAGTCAAGTCCACTATTGCAAAGGTGTGGGTTACGTTAGACGGTTTGAGCATGGAGCATATAGCTAATGACATCTTTTTTGGCCTGGCGGCAGCTGTTGGGAACCCTATTCGAGTAGATTCTAGTGCGTTGAATAGGTTTAACGGGGCATCGATTCAGGTTTTGGTCGAGATTGACATGTCCTTGCCTCGTAGAAGTGATGTCTTATTGAAACTCGCGGGAGGCAGTGTATTGGTAGATATCGTGTATGAGAATCTACCTTCTTTGTGCGATCATTGTAAGTTGATTGGGCATGGTACTGATTCATGCCGCAAGTTGCTCCCCCCGGAGAAAGGAGTTGAAGCGAAGAGGAGTGAGATTGCTTGTGGTAAGCAAGTGGTGCAAGAAATGGCTCAGTCTAAATCCGTGGGTGAAAAAAATTGGCAGAGAAAGAATGACAATATTTTGACACGAGCTATTACAAAGGAGACAAGCTTATCTATTTTCTAATGCTTTTGCGGCTTTGGGAGACGAGGGTGAAATTATTGAAAATGATGTGGAGGCCTCTTCGGAGAGGACTTTGGTTTCGGAGGTCCCAAGCTGCATTGGTTTACGTACTGGAGATGCCATCCCACTTGCTCTTGACAGGGTTGAGCAGGAGGTCACGAAGGTTGTCACTAGTCCTCATGACGAGGAAGTTGTCTTAGGGGTGGTAATGCCTAAAACGACTTCGACAAAGAAGAACTCAGTTTCTACGGGATCCAAGAGCAGGGTCTGAAGCTGGGCTTTCTTGGCAAGGGAGTTCCAATCCTTTAGGGTTCTTCTCCATTGGTATTAGGCCGAGTTTCTGCATTACCTTCTACAGAGCCCACGCCTATCCCAGGTCAAGAAGGTAATGTGGTCGTTATTTTTTCTTACAATGAAGACCTTCCAAATTCTTTGAAGTTCATGGGCTCGATGACGAAGAAAATGAGGCAGATTCATGGTCAGACTCTCCTTCAGCACCGTACAAGAACACGATATCCAGAGCAAAGAAGGTAACAATTTCTCTCAAGAAGCATTAGTTTCTTCTTTTGGAGGCATATCCCTTTGACTATCCGACTTGTGGGTGAGCCCGGGCCTTAGAATTATGGCAGCGGGTTAATTAGTCAGTAGTTACCTGTTTAGACTTTAGAGTTCTTTAGTTTTTCTTTTATTTTTTCTTGTTTCTCACTCCCTGCTGTAACTTTTTAATTACTTTTTAGTAATAAAAGGTCTAATATTTAGTATTAAAAAAAACTAAGTGCACTGCCATTTCTAGCAACAAGAAAGTTAAAACAAACTAGAAAAACCAAAGAACACCTTCCGGGCACGGTCAACCCCACCGACCATACTAAGCTTGCCTGTAAACTGAGGTTCTCGGTGAAGCCGAGACTTGGGGTGACTTGTGAAAGTGACCTCCTGGACGCGACCACGTGGAAACTGAGGCTTGGGAGTTTTCAAAGGTAAGAGTGGATCCGGCTGGGACTTTGGCGAGCAAACAGACCGCCTGGATCTAGATTGGGTAATGATTCTGCCAAAGCGATCAATAATCTAAATGGGAGACTTGTTGGGAAGTCTAAAATTATGGTGGATATGGCTCGCTTTGATAGAGCGGCTAAGCCCCCCAAGCCTCCTACGGTCCCGAAGGTCATGGTTGGTGTCCAGAAGGTTCCTGGCCAAGGTGCTGCCCGCGTATCCAACTCCTCCTACGCCTACGTGCTTAAGGGAAAGGCAATCTGATTGCAAGTTCTCCTGGACCGTTCTCGGTCCCTGTGGTGTTCTCCCCTAATGACCTTCCTGGTTGGTTGGCGAACAGCTCGGTCGTTATGGTGAAGGAGGTGAACCAAGGTCCTTGTCTTGATGCTACCCTCAGAAGCCTTGGGTGTTCCTACTCCTCCTCACGGCCCCTGGGTGGGACTCATTACTTGATGTCCTTTCGGGACTGCGATGAAAGAGCGAAGTGGTCCCTGGTGCTCAAGTCTCACTTCGCCGATGTTTAAGACTGGTCTCCATCGTTCGTGGCTTCCTCCCGATCGGTTTGGCTTTCTTGCAGCGGGATCCCCCTACATGCCTGTTGTGATGAGTTCTATCAGATTCTTGTGGCTTCTATAGGCTCCTTTGTGACTAAGGATGAGAGTTGCCACTCCATGGTGGATGAAGTGTTTCTCTTGGTTAATTCAAAAGTTTTCAGCGGCATCAACATGTCTGTTCAAGCTTTGATTGGTCCCCATCGCAGGGAGGTCAGCCGTGATGGTGGTCGGAGTAAATGGGCTTGCGCAGTTGATGTTTGGGATTCAAGTTCGCAAAACTCAGATCTGCCAGAGTTTGTTGCGGATTCATTGGTCGGGAGCGCTAGTCCGATGGTGGGTGACCCTGAGGAGTGCAACGTTTCATCTCCTCCTGCCTTCCCAGCAGTGGGGTCCAAAATGAATTGGCTTCTCTGGAATGCGAGGGGCATCAATGCCCTGACCAAAAGGTAAGAAATTGGTTAGTGTTAACAAAGTTGGTCTGCTGGGAGTTACCGAGTCCAAAGTAGAGTCTCCTTCCCGTATCTTGGTGAAGCAGTTGTGGCGGAGGGAGCATTTGGGCTCTGGGATGCAGTTCCTTCTTCGGGTCGTTCTGGTGGATTGATATTGGTATGGAGTCTTCTCTTTTACAAGTGCTCTTCTGTTTATAGAGGTGATCGTTGGCTTTGTTTGGATGGTGAATTGGTTGAGGGAGCTACTCGTTGTTTCGTACTTCTGGTTTATGGTCCTTCGGATGTTCGAGAGCAGCGTCGTCTTTGGGAGGAGCTGGTCAAACTGAAGAATTCTCTAGTTTGTGATAATTGGCTGATAATGGGTGACTTTAATGTGGTTCTCGAGAGGCATGAGCGCAAAGGGGCGAAATGCTTCGGGGTACCACGCTTCCAGGCACTTCCATTCTTTCATTGACGATATGGATGTTATAGACCTTCCTTTAGGCGGAAGGAAATTCACTTGGCGCAACACTTTGGGCTCGGCTAGCCGCCTGGATAGATATTCCTTGTTTCTCCTGCTTGGCTCAGTCTCTTTCCAGATTATTCCCAAGTAGGCTTGTGCAAGGGTCTATTCCGCTTGGATGTCTTCGCCAAGGTTTTTTGCCAAAGTTTTGGGCTGGTGGTCGGAGTTTAATGCCTCAACTTTTGGCCCCAACAAGGCAGTCTTCAAGCTCAAGTTGCTTAAGGACAAGTTGCGGAAGGAGTGCTTCTCCCCTTTTGCGGAACTCTCTGAAGATGTTCAGGACCTTGAGTGCAAATTGGATCAACTTGATTTGTTGGAGGAGTCTGCTGGTCTTTCGGAGGCTTAGTCAAATAGGAGGAAGGAGGTCACTATTAAGTTGTGGCGCGACAAAAAATTATTAGATTCGCTTTGGTAGCAGAGATCGAGGGTCCAATGGGGAATTAAGGGAGACAGGAATACCAAGTATTATCACGCTTTAACTCCCCTCAGGGAGAAAGTTAACTGTATTACCCGTATTTGCACCCGCAATAGAGTATGTGACAGTCCAGAGAGCATCAAACAGGCTGCTGTGGATTACTTTGAGGAACTCTTCACAGAAGTGAGTTGGTCACGTCCCTCTCTTGATCACTCTTTTCGATAAAATTCCAGATTCCTCGAGGCTTGAGTTGGAGCGTGAACCAAGTGATGAAGAAATCAAAAGGGAAATTTGCGAATGTGATGGAGATAAAGTTTGTATGAGTTTTTACAAAACTTGCTGTGGTGGAGGACGTGACCTTAGTTGTGAAGAATTTTTTATGTTCAACTAACCTGTTGCCGCAAATGAAGTCCTTTTTTATTGCTCTTATCCCCAAAAACCAAGGCGCAAGTCATTTTAAAGACTTCCGGCCTATTTCCCTCGTTGGAAGTCTCTATAAGATTATCACCAAAATTCTCTCTGGCCGTCTCAAGCAAGTTATTGATCAATATATTGAGCCTAAGCAATCAGGATTCATTGAGGGGCGACAATTGATAGATGGCGTTATGATCTACTGCGAAATGGATAACTGGCTTGAGAGGTCTAAGTCGAAAGGTGCTCTGGTTAAGTTGGACTTTAGGAAGGCTTTCGACAGCGTCTCTTGGGCTTACTTGGAGGATATTTTGTATGCTATGGGGTTCGAGCATCGCTTTAGGAGTTGGATTTTTGGTTGTATCCGCGGCTCATTCTTTTCGGTTCTAATAAATGGCTCGCCGTCAAGTCTATTCTCCTTGGAGCTGGGATTGAAGCAATTTTTTTTATAGCAGTGGAGGGGCTTCGTAGGATGATTCTAAGGGCTGAGAGCCGGGGTTAATTGAAGGCTTACCAGTTCCGGGAATGACTTCTGACCTTTGCCTGCTCCAATATGCGGATGACACCATACTCTTTTCCAATGCCTGCCACCAAAAACTGAAAAACCTTAAACTCATCCTTATATCATTTTCTTTAGTTTCAATACTCACTTTAAATTTTGACAAATGTTCAATCATAGGTGAAAACTTGGACGATGACTGGATGGCTGGTGCGACTGATTGCTGGGGGTGTAGAAGCCAAAAGCTCCCCTTCAAGTATCTCAGTGTTCCAGTGGGGGCCTCCATGAAGCAGCTTTCCCATTGGGAGCCTATCGTGGAGATGTTTGATTCGAAGCTTGCATGACAGTGAGGGAACCTGCTTTCCATTGGCGGGCGTGTTACGCTTGTCAAAGCGGTTCTTTCAAATTTACCAATTTTTTACATGTCTTTGTTCAAGGTGGATGTATGTGTTATGGAGTTATTGGAAGGCAAAGTGAGGAAGTTCATGTGGACATGAGACTCCTCCAAACAGACTCTTTCTTTTGTTTCTTGGAGCCATGTTTGCTTACCAGTTGATAAAGGCGGGTTGGGGCTCATGCGTTTTGATATCCAAAATGATGCCTTACTGCTGAAGTGGTTTTGGCGCTACCTTTCAACCCCTAATGCCTTATGGGCCAAGGTCATTCACGGGATCCATGGCTCCCCTGTACCTGTTTCTTCAGCTATTCTCTCTAGAGTTCCGCACTGTGATCGTTTCCCTGGACTTTGGCTCAGCATCTGCAAGATTGCTTTCTCTAATGAGGAAATGGCTACTGCTTTTAGGCGTGGAATCGGCTTGGAGTTGGGAAGAGGCAACTTGATCAGGTTTTGGAAGGATGTGTGGTGTCGCGACGTACCTCTGTCCTGTCTTTTCCCTCGTTTGTTTTCGTTATCTGTAAACAGGGATGCTCATGTTATGCTGTTCGGAGGGAGTGACGGTGGACTATGGCATTGGGACCTATGATGGAGGCGATGTCTTAGAGCCTGGGAGGAAGACTCTTTCCAAAGTCTCTTGGCTTTGCTACCTAACAACCCAGGTTTGCGAGATAGTGATGATCGACTTGTTTGGAAGCTTGACCCTGTTGCTGGCTTTTTGGTTAAGTGCATGTACCGTCTAATGTTTGATGGCTTCTCCTTGAAGCCCCGTATGTTCTCGGAAATGGTTGGTCGAAGCTTGTTCCGTATAAGGTTAGTTGCTTCCTCTGGATGGCGTTGCAGGGTTGTATTAAAACGAGAGATAATTTACATTGGGTGGGTTTACTTGGCAGGGCGGATTCCCTTTGTCCTATTTGCGGATTGGAGAGCGAGTCGTCAGATCATCTCTTCCTTCGCTGTCCGTCCGTGGTGAAGGTTTGGGATGTGTTGGTAAGTTGGGCAGGGGTCAGTTGGTGCATTTGTGGTTCACTCTTGCGATTCCCGGATGCATGGGTTGGACTGGTGCACGGGAGAGTACTTAAGAGAATTGGTACACTTTGCTTGCGTCGGTTTGCTAGTGTGTATGGAAGGCGAGGAACCGGGTGGTTTTTGATAATGAGGTCTTCTCTATCAGCAAACAACATATGAATATTATTAGGCGAGCAACGGAGTGGTTACTGTGGTCGGGGTTGTCCCTCACAATTTCAACATCAGGATGTGCTTTTGACCCTCAGGGCTATGGCGTAGCTGTTCTTTAATTTCTCGGTCCCTTGTACTTTGCTGGGTTTAGTTCTCTGGTGCAAGTTTTTGGGTTTTGCCCTTTTGGCTGCACTGTTGTTTGCTGTCTGTGCAAACTCAGTGCTTCTTTCCATTGTAATTAAACATGGAGTTTAATGTAATAACTATTTACCTTTTAAAAAAAAAGTCTCAGATCTTTGTAGTTCTTCATTCCTTAGGTCAAATGCAATTTCACCTTTTGCTGTTTATGATTTTGGGGAAGAAGATAAGATGACGAAGATGTTTAATTTGATTTTGGGTTGTTTAATTTTCTGGGTTTGGATTGGTGTTCTTGAGTGTATTGATGGTGTTCTTGATGTTCTAAGGTTGAAGAAGATTTTTTTTTTGATTTTTTTACTGGGGGCAATTTGGTTCTTGCACATAAAATTTAGCGGGAATTTAGCGGCAATTTGGTTCTTGCACATAAAAATTCAGTACCGGAGTCAGGGATCTGAGAGTTCTATTTTGTCAAACTTGGAGGACGAAAAGAGGAGTTTCGAAAAAGTAGGGACCCAACTGTGTAATTCGTTAAACTACAGAGATCTAAGGATAATTTGCCCTAAAAAAAACCCGCAGACAAAACCTATCATTAAATGATTATTGTATAGGCATTAATTCAATATTTCAATAGAAAATTGTAGCTTCTTGAATTCAACGTTACAATTTTTTTTTGAAAAGTAAATTTTTATACCACTTAAAAAAACTTGACATTATTACGCATTGTACTTGATGACATGGTAATGATCCAATACAGAAATTACAATAATTTTTTTTGAGTAGCAAGATATTATATACTAATAAGAAGACATCAAAGTATATTTAGCAGTAAGCATTTTATGCTGATACAAAGATAAACGGTCTATCAAAGTTTTTTCGCCTAACATTACTCGAGATTCAGATAATTACTAAATTGACTAATTTAATTTTAAATCGGGTAAATTTTTAAATGGTAACAAAATTTTTAAATTTCAAATTATTCGAATTCGAAACATTTTAGTTGGCAACATGGAATGTACAATATATTTCGGCGATTTAACTATATAAAAAATAACTAGGGGGATTTCCACGGTAGTTTAAAATATTCCAAGTGAGCTCACTTATTGCCTCACCTTCAAATACAAATTAATTAAATGCACCAAATCTCTAGGAATCTTGGCATAAAATCCCAACTATTCTTTAGTGTCCAGAAGATCAAATACCCTAACAAACGTATCTCCTACCTTAAGTGCCTCTATTGCCCACTTCACCTAAGCTTGGACCCTTCAAGGGTTTAATTGGAAAAAAAAAATCCTAAATTCAATCAATAATGCTTCCTTTACAACCCGATAGTGAGCTGTTCTTCCAGATCTCCTCTAATCTCCACCAACCAAATTACCACAGTATCCCCGAAGATTTGATTCTGTCCCTACCACTACCTGCTCGTAGGGATGAAAAGAAATCCAATAATTCTGGAAAAATCTTGAGAGGGAGGAAGAAATTATCTGCCTTACAAGGGGAGGAGCCTAAAGCTGGTGATAATTATAAGAAGATTGTACATCGAGAAGGGCGCAGCTAGAGACGAGTCGAAGAGAGGTTCGGATTTGATCAGGATTGTGCTCGGCAACTCGCGAGACGGGAATCCTTCCTCCTCTTCTAGTTCCGGCTCCTCGAAATCGGTAGGGGTAAGGCCGTGTTTGGGCGGGATAGAGATCGATTTCGATGGCGGATCAGGATTGTCTCTCTCGAAAGTCTTGCAGGTGCTGCTTGAGGAGAGGATTTCCGTGGTCAAATGTGTCTCCACCAAAGTTAACGACAGGCTACTTAACACTGTCCACGCTGAGGTAAGGCTTTTCTTTTCGTCCTCAACTCGAAACTTAGTTACGCACCTTGTCTTTTACCACTTGAGCTAGACTTCAAGAGCAATGTTTAATTATTATATGATCAATGTACGTATAAGTTTTTGGTCATTGACTGTCTGAATATCAGGTTCTTTCGGCCAAGAGAAATATACAAGTTTTCGAGTTATTGGTCTTATAATTTGGGTTTTCACTTGTTCATTTTTTTCTCTGCAGGTTAAAGATCCGTGGTGCCTGAATCAGCAGGAGCTACAACGGAAGTTAAACTCATTGACTACTTCAGGTTGACTTGTACATAAAACAACAATGTAGTTATTATTGTTAATGTTTGAATCATTGCGGATGCGGAAACTGTTATTAGGAAAGTTTAATGGTCAGATTTGGGTTTTCTGCGTGGTTCAAGGATTTGGCATTTGTAATTGCGACGTTTGGTTTTGATGAAATAGATTAAGGGATTTTGATCGATTTCTACTGCCAGACCTGATGCTACACATAGTGAGCTAGCTTGGAAGCATATATTATTAGGGTTTTGTCTTTGAGTCTGTGATTATGTGTTGATAAAGGCGGTGGTGAGTAAGTAGTGAACCCTACTAGTTGATATAAAAAAGCTAGTAGAAGTGTCTGTCAAAGATATTTCAGATCAAATGGCAGAAGCGAGGGGTCGTTTTGGGTCAATAATGATATGATCTTTATGACTATGTTTGGGTATTTTAAGTTTTGTTTGGATATTTTAAGTTACATTTATCGTTTGACAAATTTAGATTAGCAAGACATAATAGCCAACCTTCCCTGAGACATCAATAGCAACTATTAACCTTTGATTACAATAGGGTTTATCTAATCAAACCCGCTTTATATCCATTCATTACCTATTAAGAAGTATTAGCATTATTGCTCGAGTCTGGTCCAACTAACTATTAAACATACTGCAAAGATCAACTTGTTTCTTGTCAGTATTAAGCATTCACACCCAGTAATACCGCAAAGTTAATTAATGTAAGTTTTAGTCGTATAAATTATGAAATGGTCATATCCCTGCCAAATTTTAACACTTCTATATTTTCATAATTCGAACTCGAAAAATCTGGTTAAGATATAATAACTCCGTTGTGGTTCACGAGTAAGGAAGTAAATGATTTTAGAGTTGTAGTGTGGGAATGAAGGGTTTCAGAGTCAACTATGATTTATGGTGAGGCCTATCTACCGGGTTCAAATTCAGTGGGGACATGGGTAATCCCCACTGAAAGGGATAGTGACAATATTAAAAATACAATAATTAAAATAATTTAAAAAAATATCAGCAAAATAATACGATTTATGGAAATACAAGTATGGGAATATTGGTTTCCATTTTCTCGGATATTGGTTTCCATCTTCTATGCTATTGGTTTCATTCTACTATGATATTGGTTTCATTCTACTATGATATTGGTTTCCATCTTTTATGTTATTGGTTTCATTCTACTATGATATTGGTTTCATTCTACTATGATATTGGTTTCCATCTTCTCGGATATTAGTTTCATTCTACTATGATATTGGTTTCATTCCACCGTGATATTGGTTTCATTCCACCTCCAATATTGGTATCCCATTATAAGTAAAAATGTATACCATTTGAATGTATTGGTTTCATTCTTCTCGAATATTGGTATCATCGTTCTAGGATATTGGTATCATTCTACTTTAATATTGGTATCATTCATCTATGAATTTTTTTATTCGAAAGAAGATAAAAAGGAAGGGGGCGGCGGATGGAGGATGGAGGATAAAAAGGAATACGACCGATGTGCCACCCCGCCGCTGTTACTTATTTCACAATTCTTTTATATAATACATAAAACAGATTCACCAGTGAACCACCCCTCAAGCTTTCAACTTGGAAGACACACCCAGTTTCTAAAAATTTCAGAGCGGCGGGCAACATCGTGAATCGAGCACATCGAAATTGTCGAGAGATCAGGGACGAACTCCTAATTTCAGAATTAGGGTTCTACCAATTTAGGGATTTTGGGGGATTCAAACTTGCAGAGACCGGAGCACTCGCGGCCCGGAACTCCACGCCCGGAACTCGCGGCCCGGAACTCCACGTCCTGACGGTCTCCCACATCCCGTCGTCGCAGTTGTCAGGCTTCTTCCAGCCGAGATCGTCAAAGCCGAGGATGCCCGGGAGCTCGGAGGGGGATGGCTGGTCAGAGAAGCCGTCGTGAGGTTCATGTGGACATGCAACTCTCTTTCTCACTGGCGGTGGGTTTTAATTATTAATTGGGGGAGATTAGTTCGATGGCGATGTGTGCTAGGGTTTTGGTTGGAGATGAGTTCGTTGGTGGGGGGTTGCGGCGGCAGGGAAGGAGAGAATAAAAGGTAGATGATATTTTTTTTGTGGGATTATATAGGAAAATGGTGGAACCTTAATGCGTATGTTTGGATAAAAACTCGAAAATACCCTCTCAACAGATTCTGATCATCAGATCTGTAAAAAAAGAATTTGATCAAATCTAAAAGTCCATATTTAGTCCCCTATCTACCAGCCAGCGCGATGAGATACGAGCTCGAGGCTTATCTGCTGTATTAAAGATCTCCAGACATGCCCATAGCTTAATTAAATGCCCCACTTGTCAATATGCACGGTCAGCACGAATCATATCGGTCCCAGCTTGGTAATGGACATCTGATCAGAAATAATATCTCAAATATGGAAAGTCGATGTTTATCGCCCAAATAATGTGACAGAGTAGACAATTTATCATTATTATTTTTTATTGCAAAGAAAATGCATGGTATTAAGGGGATTACTTCTTCAACCTTCAAAAAAGATTAAAAATTTCTTGATTGATTTGTCCATCAATTTTCCTACAAGGAAAACATTTAATTCCTGTATAAAGTGTAAGAATAAAGACCACCGGCAGGCACTCTTCCATCATAGTCCGATTTAGTGCTTCCGGCGGCGGCCAGCATCATAGTCCGAACACGTGAAATAACCATCGCATATGATGGCAATATTGTAATATTAAAAATTGCATAGGGATAATTTTGAGAATTTATATATAAAGTATGGAATACTAGTACCTACCACATAGTGTACCAGTGTTAACTGCATTGTGTAACATTGTACACCACATGATGTACCAATGTCTACTACATGTATACATGCAATCTCAATATTCTTATTACCTATCACGTGTTTGATCAATTTTTCGGTAAAGTAATTAAAAATCAAATGATTAATGGTGTGTTTTTCTGTATTATTAATCATGATTCAATTTATGTTATCATTGAGAAAAAAATAAAGAAATCAAATTCACCCATTCTATTTAGTATACCATGAAGCGAACAATGGTACACCATCCATCAATAGATATTTAACCCTTTTTAGTCAAAATGTGAGTTGCCTATCACGTATTCGATGAATTTTCTTGTAAATCATTAAATAAAATCAAACAACAAACCAGGTATCTTCTATTACCAACATATGGGTGTTTTCGTCAATTTTATAATGCTTCTATAGTTCTCGATGCAATATCAATAAACATTCTAGAAATATAACAATCTTAAATAATTGTTAATTAGCTACTTTCTAAAAAAATTTATCCGATCCTATCGTGAATTAATCGACCCTAGTGGATAAGGCGGTATATAAAAGATCTGGTTTTTGACAATTTTATAGAAAGTGAATTATGTCGATCCAATCTCATGCCTTATAAAATAACTATTCTTTGAATATATATATATATATATATATATATATATATATATATATATATAACTCTCGAGTTAATCTCATAGGTGGGTGTCAAAAAACATTTAGCTTAACGGTAAGATGTTGACGATTTGATGAAATTCTAAGGTTCAATCACTCTATTCATGGCGTAAAAATTTAACTTTAAAAAAAACTTATAGTTGGGTAGTCGAAGGAGAGAAACAAAATTACAAAACTTTCGTATATGATACTACGACGTTGCAATCGAAGATCTTGTTAAAATTTTATTGCAGCAAAATTCAGTACAAAAATCTATTTAAAAAGAGTACTCGAGCATTAGCACTGGAAAATTATAAAAAAGTCATTATTTAAATAATACGCGATAATGTTCATTTTATCTGTTTTTTATAAGTTGTTCATTTTTATCTGTTTTTATTCGATTTAAATAAAGTTCTTGTTCGGTGGGACTTGACCGCGGTGATCACTTTCAGAAACCATATCAATGAAACATCAATTCTTGAGCTGCGGGGCCATTGCTGCTGTTTCTACAGAAAACACTCGACGGTCCCAATAATTAAAATATTGTGGTAATCGTGATGCAAATTAATTCCTCTCGTGTGAAAGCTAAATAGGCTGCAATTTCTCCAGGAAAAAGGAAAGAGATAGCCCACACAATACTTTAGGTTTTCTAACCTTGACCGTATTATATAAGTGAACAGGTGGTCAAGAAAATCCCGTTAGGTACTCAAAGTTATCTAAATAATATACCCAACTAATTTTATGATGATACTTACGTACATTTAAATCATTGATTTCTTAATAAAATTTAATGAGAAAAATTTATCATAGAGCTCATCATTAAAAAAATTAAATCTCAACGATCTAATATATCAACTCATATTTAAGAGCGACCATTGTAAATTTGTTTCATTTTCCCACAATCAATAATTGTGTTAGTTTAATCAGAGAAGTTAATTAAAAATTTCTCTCTCTCCCCTGTTGAGAGCCTTTCCCCCTTCCTCCTTTCCAGAAAGAAAAATCTTCTCCTGTGCTCTTAGGTTCTTTCCTCGATGGAATCGCTGACACTAAAACTCAAGCCAAATTTGTGCAAACAGCAACATTTGGCCTCCTTTGTGTTGATAGGTAAGGTCCTGTCAGATAAGCCTTTTCACCCTCCTTCGGTTCGTTCTTCTCTGTGTAGGTCTTGGGGTCTTACCCAAGATGCTGTTTTGGTTGTTGAACTTCAACCAAATATATTTTCCTTTACTTTCGGTGCTCTTTTGGCCAAGGATAAAGTTATGAGGGGTCGCCCTTGGTCTACTTCTGGATCCCTTGTGATTATCCAAGATTGGGACCCAAACCTTCACTGGTCTGAGGTCTCCTCTCGGGATTCGGTTTCATGGATTCAGGTCCATGGGCTTCCGCCTTCTTTCTTCTCAAAAGAATCGGCCCTCGCTGTGGGTGGTTTTTTCCTAGATGTTCTGGAAGTGGACTTTGAAGATGGTGCGCCTAATAGAAGGGATTCTTTCTTGCGACTGCGGGTCAGTTTGGCAGTTGATAAGCCTCTGATCCCTGGTTTCTGGCTCCAGCGGGATAATCTCCCGGATAAGGAGATTCAATTTAAGTATGAAAGATTGGCTGAGTTTTGTTTTGAATGTGGTATCTTGGGTCACTCCCAGAAGCTTTGTAAGGATGATTCCCGTCGGAGTACTATGAATAATGCTGATGGTGGCCCTAGAAAGACGGCTTTTGGTGATTGGCTTCGCCCTGATTACAAATGGGGTGGAAGAAACCAATCTGTTTCTTCTCCTTGCCGCTCGGCTGTTGGTTTCCAACCGGATCCCATACGGCGTTCAAGGCCTATTCCTGGGGATATGTCGGAGGAGGAAAGTATACGCAATCAGTATCTTCAGCTTGTTGCTCAATTCCAAGCTTTGCCTGCTGCCTTTCTGGAAATAGCTAAGGCTTCCTTGTCCCCTATTCTATCTTCTCCAACTTGTATGATGGAACAGGGTTCGGTAAGGCCAGTGGAAGGTGATGGAGTTTCTTTTGTTGCTAGTGATAACTCTATGGATCTATGCTCTGGGAGCAAGGAAAAAGTCCTTGAGGGTAATGATGGCCTGGCGGGTTCTAGCTCAGTTTTCTTGAGCCAAACGCCTATTGCCTAAGTTGATGGTGACCCTAGTTCTAAAAAACTAGTGGAGACCGATACTGCTGGGCTGAGTGGAGCCCCTTCCATCCACGTAGCCCCTTTGCCTTGTGGCAGTTGCTCTCCATGTCACGTGGATTTAATTTTGGACAAAAAGAAAAAAGGACTCCTTCAAAATACCACTAAGAGAAAAAATTCCCTTCGGGTGACGGTTCCTCAACAGGGGCAAAAAAAATTTAAAAGTGCCCGGGTCCCTTCTGGCTTTGTTCGTGGCAGGGAAGTTGACCTCGAGGTCGAAGGCCTTGTTTCGATTGCCGCTCTCGGTGATCGGGGATTTCTCTCGCTGGATTATAAAGGTGTTACTGTTACTGGAAGGAAGCAGAGAAATTTTAGTTCTTCCTTGAATTTGGAAAGAAACAGAGTGGTTGCCTCCATCGTCTCTCTTGGTGTTGAAGGTGAGATGTTGGGAGACTCTCTACCCCAGTCTCAGGTACGTATTTCTCTTCCCTATTCTCCTACCTTTCAAAGTGAGGGTGTGGCTCACTCTTTGGGTGATGCTTGTGTTGAGGTGTTACCTTCTACAGACAGAGTGGAGTGTAGGGTAGCCAGAGACAGAGAGGTAGGCTCTTCTTTTGATTGTGGGTTGGATGGAAGGATTCTGGGTGTCGCCCTACCCCAGGCTCAGGTGCGTCCCCTTTATCCCTCTCCTCTTACCAAAACTAGTGTAAGAGTGGCTCACCCTGTTGGTGATGCAAATGGGGAGTTTCATTCAGTCAGAGACAGAGTGGCTCACCCTGTTGGTGATGCAAGTGGGGAGTTTCGTTCAGTTAGAGACATAGTGGTTTTCTTTGACAGAGACAGAGTGGTAGGGTCGCTTGTGTCTTCTGGTGTGGTGGGCTCTCCCTTGGAGGATGCTCCTCCTCTCTCTCAGGTGAGTCCCCCTCTTCTTTCTTCCTCCACCAATCACTGTGAGGGAGTGGCTCACCTCAGTGGTGTTGCTTGTGAGGGAGGGTCCATGGTTTTAGACAGAGTGGAGTGTTTCCTTCCAAATGCCCGAGTTGTTGGTTCTTCAATTCACGATGGAGTGGTTAAGCCTGACCTTGGTTTCCCTGATGTTGAAATTGAGGTACGCTCTCTTTCCGATCTATCTTCCCAGGAGGCAGAGGCTCTGTCTCCTGAGAAACCATGAGTTGTCTAAGCTGGAATTGTAGGGGGCTGGGTATCCCCTCTACAGTTCGTCTCTTAAAAGGCCTGGTCCGGAAACATCGTCCTAAGCTAGTCTTTCTCATGGAAACTAAGCAACAGAGAAAGGCAATGGAAAAAATCAGGAGATCTTGCAAGTTTGAGTTCTGTTTCTACGTTGACCCCCGAGGCCGCTCCGGGGGTTTGGCGTTATGGTGGACCTCTGATGTTGAGGTTGATGTTCTTTGTTCCTCCAAAAATTATGTATATACTTGGTGCAAGTTTGTTAATTCTGTTGTATCTTGGAATTGCTCTTTTATTTACGGAGAGCCTGATTCCTCTAAGAAGAGGAATTTTTGGAACACTTTTACCCGGTCTTGTTATGGCCCTTCTCTCCCGTGGGTGTGCATTGGGGATCTTAACCTCGTTGCTTCCCCGACGGAGAGGAAGGGTGGTAACTCCCCTGATCCTTGGCAAATGGATCTTCTGCAGGATTTTATAGACTCGGGTGGGTTGATTGATTTGGGTTTTAAGGGGAACCCCTTTACCTGGTCAAATCTTCGGCTTGGTAACAACAATATGTTGCAACGCCTTGACCGTGGGTTGGCTAATGTTCAATGGCGTGATGCCTTCCCTAAAGCTCAAGTCATCCAAGGTCCTATTGAGGGCTCTGATCATTGCTTCTTATTGCTTCATACTGACTTTTTGAAAGTTAAGCGCAGGCCTTTCAGATTTGAAGCTTTTTGGATTAAAGAAGCTGGTTGCAAGGAAGTGGTGGAGCACTCCTGGTCTCTCTATGCACGAGATCCTCCTCCCTCTCTTTTTAAGAAGAAGATCTCTTTATGTTCATCTAATCTGCTTATTTGGAGCAAAAGTTTGGTTGGTAACAGGAAAGCTAGGATCGAGGAATTGTCTGCTGAACTTCTCCAGCTTCAGCTTCGAAGTCATGCTGCGCAATGTAAAGCTAAGGAGGTTAGTATAAAGAAGGAGCTTGCCAGCCTTTACGAAAAAGATGAGATCTTTTGGCATCAAAGATCTCGTGTTAACTGGCTTTGCTGGGGAGATAGAAATACCTCCTTCTTTCATACTACCGCTACTCATAGGAGGCAATCTAATCAGGTTGTTAAGCTTCAACTTGATGATGGGTCTTGGGCCGATGATGAGTGTGTGTTAAAACATCTTGCGCAAGATCATTTTCAGGATTTATACACTCGAATTTCCACTGATGATCCTAGCTGCATCTTAGATTGCATTCCTTCTTTGGTGTCTGATGAGATGTCTGAGGCCTTACTTAGGCCTATTGTCTTTGAGGAAGTCAAAGATGCTGTTTTTGGTATGGGGGGGACTAAATCCCCTGGCCCTGACGGTTTCCCTGGTGTGTTTTATCAGAAGTATTGGTCTACTGTTAAGGATGACCTTTTTGCTCTTGTCCTAAACTTGTTTGCTTCGGCTGAGGTGCCTAGAGATCTCAATCGGACTTATATCTCATTGATTCCCAAGACCAAGTGTCCTTCCACCATCCACGGCTTTCGACCTATTAGCCTTTGTAATTTTGCGTACAAGGTCTATTCTAAAATTTTGGCTACTAGGTTGAGCCCTTGGATGGGACACTTGATCTCTGAATGTCAGGGTGCTTTTGTTAAAAATAGGTGCATCCAAGATAGTATCATTTTGGCTCATGAAGCGTTTCACTGTCTAAAGCGTTCTAAGAGGAAAACTGCTAATTCTATGGCCATTAAATTGGATTTAAAAAAAGCTTATGATTTGGTTGACTGGAATTTCCTGACTCAAATCTTGATTAAGCTTGGTTTTCCTTCTCGTTGGATTGCTTGTATTATGAGCTGCGTTTCTTCTACCTCTTTTTGCATTCTGTTCAACGGACAGCCTTTGCATTGGTTCGATGCTTCCAGAGCTATTAGACAAGGGGACCCTCTTTCCCCTTTCTTGTTCTTGTTTATCTCTGATTCTCTTGCCCATTTTGTTAATCATGCCTTGGCTAGTGGTGTGTTACAGGGATTCAAGTTTAATCATCACTGCCCGTCCTTAACTCATATTTTATTCGCTGATGATACGTTAATCTTTGGCAATGCTTGTGAGGTTGAGGCACGTAGCATCAAATCCATTTTGGACTCGTTCTCTTGCATTTCTGGCCAATCTATTAATTATCATAAGTCTAGTATCTTGTTTGCCAAATGTGAACCCCCTGCCTCACGTCAAATTATTGCTGACATCCTTCAAATGCAGGAGATGCCTCCTGATGACAAATATTTAGGCTTGCCCTCTTTTTGGGGGAGATCAAAAAAGGATGCCTTGCAATTCATTTTTCAAAGGATGCTTGCTAAGACTAGGAGTTGGAAACAAAAGTTGTTATCCATGTCCGGAAGGGAGACTTTGATTAAATCTGTCCTTTCCTCTATCCCGTGTTACATTATGCAGTGTTTACTTTTCCCTGTGTCTTTTAGTGCTAAACTTAACAGTCTGATTGCTAAGTTTTGGTAGTCTGGTGATGCAGATAAGCGGAAGGTGCATTGGCTCAGTTGGGATAAATTGACTTGTCCTAAAGATCAGGGTGGTTTGGGCTTCAAAGACATGAGGATTTTTAATTTGGCTCTTCTTGCGAAACAGGTGTGGAGGCTTTTCCAGAATCAAGATTCCCTCTGTTTTAGAGTTCTCAAGGGCCTTTACTTCAGCAATTCTGATTTGTTAAATGCTCCTAAAGGCCCTAAACCCTCCTGGATTTGGTGTAGCCTTTATGCTGGTAAGGAGGCTCTTAAGGGAGGTCTTTTTTACAAAATTGGTGACGGTAAGACCGTTGATATTTGGCAAGATCCCTGGCTCCTTTCTTTACCTTATGCACAGTTGGATTTCAGGTTTATTCGCCCCAGTTGCCTTAAAACTGTATCTGACCTGATATCTATGTCGTCTGGTTGTTGGAGGGTGGACTTAATTAACCACTTCTTCTCTCCTCCAGAACTTGAGGCCATTGCTAATGTTTGCCTAAACAACCTTAATTCTCCTGACTCTTTAATTTGGAAATTTAGTAATGATGGCCAGTATTCTGTCAAAAGAGGGTACCACGTTTTAAAAAATGACCATTTTCGTTCTTTGAATATCATGGTCTCTGACTCTAACAACTCCCCTTTTGACCCAGGTACTTGGAAGCGGGTTTGGAAGCTGAAAGTTCCCCCCAAAGTACAGAACTTTGTTTGGAGATTGATTCGGAATGCTGTTCCTACCGCTGCCAGCCTTTTTAGGCGAAACCTATCTCACTCTCCTCTCTGTCAAATTTGTGCTAGTGCCGAGGAAACTGTCATCCATTTGATCTTTGAATGTCCTCATGCTAGGGCTACTTGGCTGGCCAGTTCTTTTGGTTTTAAATTTAGGCCAGATTTACATCCTACTTTTTGTGTTTGGATGAACTTTGTGGTAGACCTGCTGCAATCTTCTGGGGATCTTGATCTCATTGCTCTTGCTATGACCATTTGTTGGAATATTTGGCTTGCTAGGAATAAGTTCCTCTTTGAAAATGAGATTATTGATCCGATTGCAACTAGAGACCTTGCCTCTCATTACTGTTCGGAATTTTTGCAGGTCACTAGTCTTGGTTTGCAGAACCTTGGCGCCAGAGGTCCTCCTCCTGCTTCATGGGATGCTCCTTTGCCGGATGCTGTGAAGCTCAACTGCGATGCCTCCTGGAAGGACGTTTCTTCTCCTGCTGGGATGGCTGTGGTTGCAAGAAACTCTCTTGGCCGAATCATTGAAGGTCAGACGCTGGTGAGGTGTGCAGCTTCGCCTTTGGAGGCTGAACTCCTCGCACTAGAACTTGCTGTGCAACTGGTCAGGGTGAACTTTCATGCCCCAGCTACCTCGATTGAAACTGATTGCTTATTAGCCTACAATTTCGTGAATGATCCTTCGTCCCTAATCTTTTGGCATATAGAACCTCTTGTGCTGAGGATTAGGTCCCTTCTGGTTGATTTACCAAATTGTAGATTACTTCTCATCTCTAGATTCCAGAACTTGGTTTCTGATTGGATTAGCAAAGCTTGTAGGTTGGGTATGTTACCGGGGGACTGGCTTGTAGTTCTCCCGGCTGAGCTCGACGTTCTCATCTTCACTGACTTTCCTACTTAAGTTTTTAAAATATATTTGGTCTGTTTCCCCTCAAAAAAAAAATAATTGTGTTAGTTCAAGATCGAATTTTCATGCATCAAATCTGATTCAGTCCCCACCTTCTCTATATCCAGATCATGATTACATATTCTTTGTGACTCGAGAGCATCTAATCAAATCCTAGATAAGCTTCACACGAGGGGAAAGTGCCATTATTAAGGAGCTTCCTAGAGAGTTCCTTATGGAGAGAGGGCAACTACCCAAGAAGAAACCATTATTGGGCAGCTCATCAACCACTAATCATGACCCAGAGAAGAAAATTGCCCGCAAGGAGATTGAGAGACAGAGAAGGCTACATATGTCTACCCTTTTTGTGTCACTTCGTTCCCTAATTCCTCGGGAATTAATCAAGGTAAAGGTTCCACTATTTTTTTACAAGTAAAATTTTATTGATCTATGTAGTTTATCAATTCGTAGTTGGCTACTTGGACCTACATCTTTTTTTATAAGTCTTGGACATGTATCTTTCACTAGGGTTTTTTTATAGATAATTTTTATACCAATAATTATACATGTAATTTCTATATCTCCTGCAATTTTTATACGTTGTATATTATTAGGCCAAATATTTTTTGACATCTTTAGGATCGAGTTTTCATTTATCTCTTTTCTTCCTCTAGGGCTTTTTCTGTAATCAAAGTTGAGTATTGGGCGATTATGGCGTTAGGGTTTTGTTTGACAAGAAAGTTTGCATGGAAAACTCTCCGCTTCCGATCCATTAACGAGGCGGTGACTCACATAAACCACCAGAGGAACAATGTCAAGGAGGTCAGCGCCAAGAGAGATGAGCTAAGAAAGTTAGCCATGGGCTCGGTTGGTCTCGGAAATGATCAAATTGCAAGTAGCTGGGCTAATAAAATCAGTGTCCGCCATTATTTAGGTGGGATCGAGATCGTCGTAGCGACTAATTACGGGCTTGGATATGAAGGGTTTCTTCTATCTAGGGTTTTACAGGTGGTGGTTGAGGAGGGATTGGACGTCGTCAATTGTGTTCATATCAACAAGAAAGATGAAGCATTTGGCGTTACTAACATTCAATGCCAGGTATTTCTGTTATTTCAGAATTTTTTTTTATATACCGATATATTGCAACTTTATGATACACAATTATCCAAGTCATGTCACGCGACCGATCAATTCAGTTATTTAACTATATATAAAAAATTAAACAAATCTTGACCTATCAAATCCCAAAAATTTCAAAAATTTCTTAACATTAAAAGAAGTATCTGTAATCAAGCATCCGAAAACGAAATCTACATGGCACATATAACATCGCAATATGACAAACTAAAAATATAATTAAAAGTAAACTACCAAAAAGAAGAGGTGCAACATTCAACAATCTCGGGATTTAGATCAATTCAAACAACTTAAATTTACACACTTGCAACGAACTCTTTTAAAGCAGAGAAGTAGGCCTGAGAAGGATCCCTAATCTCCTTCCCATGATACCCTCCTTCAACAAACCGGGTCATCACTCGGACACCCTTCTCCTCCATCAACTTGGCCGCCGCCATCTGTCGGTCGACGAGTGGGTCCCCCTCGCACCCGCTCACGAACACCCTCCACCCCAACTTCCCCATCACCTCCAAGGGCTCACCGTCTCCCGCCGTCGGATTAGAATACTCGTGGTCCCGGTCAAAGCCAACCGGCAAGGCGAGGTCCCACGCCAGCTCGCAGGACCCGGGTGGGATGACCGGGTCGCCCGTCTTCCTCTACTCGGACTCCGTCCCCCCCGTGTCCCACCGAAGAACGGCTGGCTCAGGATAATGCCGTTGACTTTCAGAGGGAGGAGCTCGTTGGCCGACGCCGCCACGCGTTGACCCGCGTGGTACGCCATGTTCCCCCCGGCGCTGGACCCCATGATGAAGCTCCGGCAGAAGTCGACCCGGTCCTTGAACCAGGAGGCGACCCCTTCGTCGTCCCTCAACCAATGGGGGGCGTCCACTGCGTCGTCGTAGGCAGCCGGGAGCCGGTGCTCCGGGGCGAGTCGGTAGTTGACCCGGCCCTTGGATGCATCTTAAATTATTCTTTGCTCACCGTTGTTTTTTTATAAGTAAATATTTTATACAAAATTATACTTACAAGAGACTGAATTATGAACCCCAACCATTGTGATAGAATGGTTGATGCTCGGACCAAATTTTTATTATTTCTTTTTCTTCCTTTTGTGGGTTAGGATCCGTTATCACAAAGCTTCAAGAAAAAAGTGTCTCAGATCTTTGTAGTTCTTCACTCCTTAGGTCAAAAGCAATTTCACCTTTTGCTGTCCATTGCTGTTTATGTTACCTGGGGGAGAAGCTGCCGTTACAAGGGGCCGATGGCTTCATCGTGTATCAAATTTGAGTGGAAGACATACTAATTTAAAGAAAAAAGACGGCTTCATTTGTTACAGACCAATGTACATAATTTAATCAGATAGTGGGGAATTATCTTCGCCCAAAGAAATACAGAGAAAACTCTCTCAAATCAGATCGTGGGTCCTGCATGTCCACAAAAAAAAAATGTTAGAAAAAATCACTTCCCGGCAGACAAAACCCATCATTAAATGACTACTGTATAGGCATTATTTCAATAGAAAATTGTAGCTTCTTGAACTAAACGTTACAATTTTTTTTGAAAAGTACATTTTTTACGCCGCTTAAAAAAAAACTTGACATTATTTATGCATTGTACTTGATGATATGGTAATGATCCAATACAGAAATTACAATAATTTTTTTGGTTAGGAAGATATTAAAATAATTATATACTACAATAAGATGATATCAAAGTATATTTAGCAGTAAGCATTTTATGCTGATACAAAGATAAACAGGCTATCAATTTTTTTTTCTCCTGACATTACTCAAGATTCGACAAAATTGACTAATTCAATTTCAAATCGGGTAAATTTTTAAATGGTAACAAAACTTTTACATTTTAAATTATTTGAATTCGAAATATTTTAGTCGTTGAAAACATGGAATGTATAATATATTGCGGCGATTTAACTATATAAAAAATAACTAGGGCGATTTCCACGGTATATTAAAATATTGCAAGTGAGCTCACTTATTGCATCACCTTCAAATACAAATTAAAAAATGCACCAAATCTCTAGGAATCTCGGCATAAAATCTCAACTATTCTTTAGTCTTTAGTGTCCAGAAGATCAAATACGCTAAGAAACGTATCTCCTACATTAAGAGCCTCTATTTCCCACTTCACCTAAGCTTGGACCCTTCAAGCGTTTAATTGGAAGGAAAAAAAAAATCCTAAATTCAATTAATAATGCTTCCTTTACAACCCGATAGTGAGCTGTTCTTCCAGATCTTCTCTAATCTCCACCAACCGAATTACCATAGTATCCCTGAAGATTTGATTCTGTCCCAACCACCACCTGTTCCTAGGGATCAAAAGGGATCCAATAATTCCGGAAAAATCTTGAGGGGGAGGAAGATATCATCTGCCTCCATAGGGGAGGAGACTAAAGCTGGTGATAATTATAAGAAGATTGTACATCGAGAAATTGAGAAGCAAAGGAGGCAAGAGATGTCCACCCTCCATGCCGCTCTCCGATCTTTAATTCCTCTTGAACGTTTAAAGGTCAGAACAGATAATTGATTTCTTGTGATTTTTCTGCTTGATTCTTAGTGGTATACTTATTTATAAGTGTAAAAAATTCGTGTATCAATAATTTTGAGGTTTTGAGATACGAAGATTTTAACATGTTATCGTACCAAACTAATCTCGTATCCTGATCCATGTTATCATAGCAATCTGATCCCATATCAAGAAGTGTGTTGAGTTTAACACACATGTGGACTTATTTATAAGTACGAAATATTCACAAATAAATTCAATGGGGAAGTGCTACTTACCCTAACATGTTTCAATTGTGAACTTTGGGCTAAAAAGGGTTTCTTGGACTCTTTTTTTATGATCTATGGTTTCTGATTTTAAATCGTAATCCGAAATCTTTTACCATTTGAGCGGATCTCGAAGGTATGTAAATTTCCTACGTGCAACCGCTTTCTGCCTAATACAATGCTCAAGTAAGGTTGTTTCCAGGGAAAGCGTTCAATGGCCGATGACATGAAAGAGGCCGTGAACTACATAAAGCATCTCCAAAGGAGGATCAACGAGAAGGGCGCAGCTAGAGACGAGTTGAAGAGAGGTTCGGATTTGATCAGGATTGTGCTCGGCAACTCACGACACGGGAATCCTTCCTCCTCTTCTAGTTCCGGCTCCTCGAAATCGGTAGGGGTAAGGCCGTGTTTGGGCGGGATAGAGATTGATTTCGATGGCGGATCAGGGTTGCCTCTCTCGAAAGTCTTGCAGGTGCTGCTTGAGGAGAGAATTTCCGTGGTCAACTGTGTCTCCAGCAAAGTTAATGACAGGCTACTTCACACTGTCCATGCTGAGGTAAGGCTTTTCTTTCCATCCTTTCAACTCGAAACTTTGTTATGCACATCGCGTTTTACCACTTGAACTAGGCTTCGAGGACAATATATAATTATTACACGATCAATGTACTTATAAGTTTTTTCCCATTGGGTGTCTGAATTTTAGGTTGTTTTCGAGTTTCTTATTGGTCTTATAATTAGAGTTTTCTCTTGTTCATTTTTTCTATGCAGGTTAAAGATCCGTGGTGCCTGGATCAGCAGGAGCTACAAAGGAAGTTAAACTCATTGACTACTTTAGGTTGACTTGTACGTAAAACAACAATGTAGTTATTAGTGTTAATGTTTGAATCATTACGGATTAGTGTTAATGTTCGAATCATTGTGGATATGGTAACTGTTAATTAGGAAAATTAATGGTCAGATTTTGGTTTTCAGTGTGGTTCAAGGATTTGGCATATGTAATTGCGACGCTTGGTTTTGATGAAATAGATCAAGGGATTTAGATCAATTTCTAACTGCCAGACCTGATGCTACATATAGTTAGTGAGTTAGCTTGGAAGCATATGTTATTAGGGTTTTGTCTTTGAGTTTGTGATTCTGTGTTGATAAAGAAGGTGGTGAGGAAGTAGTGAAGCACAGTTGATGTAGAAATGATAGAAGTTTCTGTCAAAGACTTTTCAGACCAATGGCAGAAGCCAGGGATCGTTTTGGGTCAATAATGATATGATCTTTATGACCAAAAATGTAGTACAATTTTTCACACAAAATTTTAAACTCAAGTTAGATTAAACCATAAACAATCACCACGTGTTTTGTGTTTTAAATTTGTTTCTATACGCAACACACGCTATTCCTCAATTTGTTGCATGTTTATGCAACGTTTATTGTGTCGATTAATTAAAATTTAAACATGGTAATGTTTTAGATAGTCGTAAAGTTCTCGCTACTAAATTTTTACACTTCTTTATTTTCAGGATTCGAATTCGAAAACTTTGGTTAATATAGAATAATTTGTGTTTCGGTAAGAAATACATGTTAGAACAAGGGATATATACTGATTTTAGAGTTGTGGTGCGGGAATTAAGGGTTTCAGAGTCAATTATGATTTATGGTGAGGCCTATCTACCAGCCAGCATGATGAGCTCTGAGCTCAAGGCTTATCTGATGTATCAAAAGTCTCCAGCTATGTCGGAGTAATCAGCTTACTCGTAGCTTTATTAAAATTTAAATGCCCCACTTATCAACATGCACAATCAGCAGTCAGATCATATTGGTCCCACCTTGATAATGAACATAAAAAAAACTAAAATCTCGTCCTTGATAATGGACATTTGATCAGAAATACTATATCAAATATGAGGAAGTCGATATGTATCTTTTTTTTAATCAAAAAATGAGCCAAATAATGTGACAGTTGACTATTTATTATTATTATTATTGAAGGGAAGATGACTCCTCCTACCCTTACCAAAAATGCCCCAGCTGCGATGCTTCTTGGCACGAGCAATATCAAAGTGTCGGGATAGCCGATCAAGGCTACATTGTTGGTGGTCACTCTGCATTCTCAACTGCATGGTCAGCACAAGCTGCTGAATTGATCCAAAGAAGATTCCCAAATGTCCATGTGCAAATCAAGTCAGATTGCAAAGGATTGGTGGATTTCGTGGAAGGATTATCCTCAGTTCTTGAACGGTAAGAGGAGATTATGGCTACTATGGCCAAAAACACCCTTGCACTTTTACCAAATTAGCTTATCTATATTCCGAGAAGGTTGAATGAGGTTGTCAATTGAATTGCGCTAATATCAAGATTGAGATTATGTCCATCCGATTGATTACATCATCCACCCGAGAAACTTCGAACTTTATTGTATAGCGACTACCCTAATTAATATACGAAGTAAGAAGGTTTAATTGTCAAAAAAATCAATAAGAATATTTGGTTAATAACATACGGTATCCCAAGGTCTGAGGAGGATAGAACTTCTCGAAAAAATTTCTTATTAGTTAATTATTATAATTATAATTATATTTTTTCATAGTTTTAAAAAATGTGGTCCCACCATTCAGAAGAGCGGTCATTTTTAGGGGTAAAAAGACCTCCGGTCGGATTGTCCAAAATCCAGTCAGATCGGGCAGTTTGTACTGCTTTTTGACTCAGACTGCCCAATCTGACCAAATTTTATCCAGATCAGCAAAAATTAAAACAAAAAAGTCGTACATATGTTCAATTTCTCTAAATCAACAAAAAAAATGGACTTTATATGTTATAAATTGGTTGATATTTCTAAAATGTAGATTTTCAAACATATATTTTGAATATTTATTCTACATATTAAATAAGAGTAAAAAAATTAATAAAAACTGTCTGGTCCGATCAGCGGGATCGGACAAACTGGAAAACTGACAAAATTTGGCCTGTACCAAAACCCGTATTTTATAACTATGTATTTTTCAATAACTCAAATTTGAAATCTCTGTGTGTGTGTGATGAATGCCATGCCTCTATCCTGTCTTAATTTTTCCCACATGGAAGGAATTTAAATGCTGTATAGAGATCGCACTTCGTCTTCTTCTAAATATTAATCTTTACTTCATATAATTATTGCATTTATCGCTTCCCATCGCACTTGATCCTTGGCTTTCACCTTTGCCAAAATATGGATGTGTTCATCAATATTTTAATACTATCTAAATGTTTTTCTTTGGATCTTGTTTTTCGGTTCATGTAATAGATTTCGAAATAGTTGTCTACTGTTTAATGTTCTTATTAATAAAAGTATTATTTTCTGATGAAAAATATTTATTGCTTCGGTTCCCTGTTTCCCCCGCTCATGCCTCGTAAAATACCTAGGTTCCGGGGTAATTTCAAAATTGATGAAAGTAATATGATTTTGAATTCAAATTTTAGGAATGTATATTAATAGTATAGTTATCATTTAAATAAAATGTGACAATTTCGAGTTTTGGATCAATTTGTGAATATTGTTTTAAATAAAGCTCTGAAAAACTAGAAGTCGTAACGCTAGCTGTAATCGGATTGGATTTTTTTTAAAGTAGATGGGTTTGACGGTTATTAGACTATTGGGTTTTGCTTGTTTACTTGATTCACTGAGGAGTTACCACTTACAAGTTATACGTAAAACCTATTTCAGAGAAATTGATTAATATATTTCATTATAAGAAAAAAAAATCCTTATCATAGCAGATAAAGGCATAAAAGGTTTTGGGATGCATATATTAATATCCTAATAAAAAAGACCGAGCCATCAAGCAAAAGTGTTTGAGAGTAAGTTCTTTAATTAAGAAGTTTTGAGTAATGTAACATTGTTAAATAATCGTTAGACAGATTTTATCACATTTCAAAGATTATATTTAGTTCGAATTTGAATTAATCCACTCAGTGTATGAATTAGTTCGATCAACCAACCTAATTGATCATTTTTTGTCGTCTTTGTATCTTTTTGGATGTTAAACCAGCTTCAAGTCATGAAGGGCAAGCCAAAAAACATATTATGAGACATATTAATGTGCATGTCCGATTTGATTAATTAAACACATAACATTAAAATACCTATGCTAATTAAATAGTAGCAATTTCCGTATAGGCGAATATTTCGCTTAAAAGAGATTTTGTAACCTTTGAGATACCGTTTGAATTTTTTTTTCTAACAACCTACCATTGTTTGATTACAACAATAGTTAGGTAATCAATTCAATTTTACAAAGTTTTAATTTTTAGAGCTTGAAAGTTACTTGTGGTCCCGAGTAATATTCCTGAAATCTCCATCTCGATTATATTGATTTACAGTATCGAAATCTCATTGCACGTTTTTTACCTCATATTCATTGTCAATTATATTTTTCAACGGTGATCAGTCTCGGAAACCATATCAATGAAACATCAATTCTTGAGCTGCGGGGGCCATTCTTGAGCTTCGAGGAAGCGCGTCGTGACACATTGCCGCAGTTTCTACAGAAAACACTCGATGGTCGCTTTTCCCACTAATTAAAATATTATGGTACTCGTGATGCAAAATAATTCCTCTCGTGTGAAAGCTATTAGGCTGCAATTTCTACAGAAAAAGGGAAAGAGATGGCCCACGCAATACTTTAGGTTTTCTAACCTTGACCGTATTATATAAGTGAACAGGTGGCCAAGAAAATCCCGTTAGTTACTCAATCAATCTAAATACTTTATCTCGAATGGTGATCTAACATACCAATAGATACATCTTAACCATTGATTTTTCATTAAAATTTTGAGGATAGCGCCATTATTTGGACAAAATGATAATATTTGCAGATTTGGTCATTATAAAAATTTCGGAAATTGTACTTGAATCCATGGTGTATAATCAAATTACTGATGCAGTTCTTACTCTTTAAAAATTATTTTGCCATCCTCGTTATTTAGTTAAATGTTACTTCTGAGATCCTTTTGATGGCGTTAGCAATCAAAATACGAGGACGGCAAAACCATTTTCAAAAGAACAAAGACCACATCAAGAATTTGTCCATGCACTGGGGACCCGAAGATAATTTCTCTTAAAATTTTCTTTTGTCCCCACAATCAATAATTTTGTTAATTTCAATATCGAACTTTCAAACATAAAATCTGATTCAGTCCCCACCTGCTCTATATCTAGATCACTATTATCTATTCCTGGAGACCCAAGAGCATCAATTCAAAATCCTAGATAATCTTCACACGAGGGGAAAGTGCCATTGTTGAGTAGCTTCCCAGAGAGTTCCTTATGGAGAGAGGGCAACTACCCAAGAAGAAACCATTATTGGCCAGCTCATCAACCACCAATCATGACCCAGAGAATAAAATTGCCCGCAAGGAGATTGAGAGACAAAGAAGGCTACAAATGTCTACCCTAGTTGGGTCACTTCGCTCCCTAATTCCTCGGGAATTAATCAAGGTAAAGGTTCTACTATTTTTTTACAAGTACAATTTTATAGATCTATGTAGTTTATCAATTCGTAGTTGGCTACTTGGACATGCATTTTTTTTATAAGTCTTGGGCATGCATCTTTCACTAGGGTTTTTTTATAGTCAATTTTTGTACCAATAATTACACATGTAATTTCTGTATCTCCGATAATATGTTTATGCTGTTTGTCATTAGGTGAAATGTTCTTTCACATATTTAGGATCAAGTTTTCATCTCTCTTTTCTTCCTCTAGGGCTTTTTTCTCTAATCAAAGTTGAGTATTGGGTGATTATGGCGTTAGGGTTTTGGTTGACATGGGAGTTTCAGGGAAAGCTCTCCACTTCCGATCTCATCAACGAGGCGGTGAATCACATCAACCACCAAAGGAACAACGTCAAGGAGCTCAGCGCAAAGAGAGATGAGCTGAAAAGGTTGGCCATGGGGTCGACTTTTCTTGGAAATGACCAAATTGCAAGTAGTTCGGCTAATAAAGTCAGTGTCCGCCATTATTTAGGTGGGATCGAAGTCGTCTTAGCAACTAATTACGGGAGCGGAGATGAAGGGTTTCTTCTATCTAGGGTTTTACAGGTGGTCGTTGAGGAGGGATTGAACGTCGTCAATTGTGTTCATATCAACAAGAAAGATGAAGCATTCGGCGTTACTAACATTCAATGCCAGGTATATATCTATCACCTTGTTTAGTGATAACACTTAAAATGAAATCCTAAGTTCAGGGGACTCAAATGTAATTAGTTATATCTGGATGTTTAGTGTGAAATCGTGACTGCAGTGTGATCAGGGTACTCTTTTCCTGCGACGATTTTGATCTCATTGAGTTTTGTTGTTGCAGAATTTTAATGAGACTCATCACTACAACTTCGCAAAAAGGGGATTTCACACAATAGTACATAATTAAAGTGAAATGTCAACCATTCAAAATATATATGTTGAGTTTATGATATCTCTAGTTGTGATTGTGGTGGGCATGTTTATAAGTGTGAAATTTTTTTATATCTATTGTCTTATAGTTTTGGGTTGGATCTCGATCACAGAAAGGTCTTGAAATAAATATGTAAATTTTAGTATGGTATCAAAACGGGTTAAACCCGAAATCTAATGTTGTATTCACATGTTGCATGTTACCATGTGTAAATTTCGACCCGATAAACTTTATTTGAAGGAGCATATTCAGATTACTACATTCGCTAATTTATAGTATGGAAAATCTACGTCGTCGTTATTTACCCCACTTATAACCTGTTGTCGACGGATTCTATGGATCTGACATTAAGCCTTATTGGTATTTTCAAATTTCCTTTGCAGGCTAGCGATTTCACATGCATAGATCTAGATGGATTGCAACAGAAACTCCAGAATGTGATGCTATGGACAAGATGAGCTCCTCATTTGTCTCCATGCTGAGTCAGTCGACTCACCCATTTACATTAACAGTTTCAACTCGGAGTTTAGAGACCTGTAGTGTTAGTACTTGCAGTTGTACATGTGTTTTCATTGTAGGGTTGCTTGGCTCGGACAATGTTTACACTTCCATTTTCATTGGATTGCATATTCATTATTTGGTTGGGATCAATTACTTGGGATTCTTTTTTCCCTACGGTTTTTTTTTTTGCTTATTTTGCAGCGATAAAGTTTTTTAGAAAGTTCTCCACTATAACTTCGTATCGCTGTGCGAGGAAATTCTTGTAGTTTGTAAATGTTACTTACAATTATAAAGAAAATTCACCTATCAAAATAACAAGAAGGTACATCGTGGAAGAAATGTCAAATCACATATGAATACAATTAGGGCATTGTCCTCGGGTTTCTAGTGTTTAACGAAATACCCATTTTAATCTTTAGTATTTTTGATAACATACATTTGTCTTCCTAATTTAAAAAAATGTACTTCTGAGGTCCTTGACATCGATATCAGAAATTTTTTGACTGAGGAGTAATTTGGCTATTCAAGATTTTCTTTATACGGAAGTATGTAAAGTACTATTCTATTTATCAAAACCTGTTCAAAAGACATACCAAACATATCCTAACATTTGCGGCTTTATTCTTGGGCTCTCAGCAATTATTGGGGCCTCCTCATGCCGATAAATTATCGGACCCTTTATTTGTGCATAATGTATGAACTTTTAGTTTAGACTTCGAAGGCTCTATTTGTTTCGGGAAAACTTTCCTTGAGAAATATTTTTCTATACCGGAAACTAAATATGTTATCCATTGTTTCAGATTTTTTTTAATATACATATGCAACTTCTTCCACACTCATGCAACTTTATGAAACAAAATTATTTATGTCATGTCATGCGTCCGATCGGTTCAGTTATTTAACTTTATGTAACACATTAAACAAATCCTGACTTATCGAAACCCCAAAAATATCAGTCATTTTCTTAACATTAAAAAAGTATCTGTAATCAAGCATGCAAAACAAAATCTACATCGCAGATATAACATCACAATATGAGAAATTATAAACGTAATTAAAAGATAAACTAAAAAAAAGAAGAGGTGCCACGTTCAAGTATATATAATCCGGAATTTAGACGCTTAAATTTTCTTAAAAGATAATTGAACACTTGCAACGAACTCTTTCAAAGCGTTGAACCAGGTGAAGCTCCGGATAATGCCTTTGACTTTCAGTGGGAGGAGCTCGTTGGCTCGAACGGCTGGACCCCACGATGAAGCTCCGGCGAAGTCGACCCGGCCCTTGAACCAGGTGGCGACCCCTTCGTCATCCCTCAACCAATGGAGGGCGTCCACTGCGTCGTCGTAGGCAGCCGGGAGTCGGTGCTCCGGGGCGAGTCGGTAGTTGACCCGGCCCTTGGATGCATCTTAAATTATTCTTTGCTCACCGTTGTTTTTTTATAAGTAAATATTTTATACCAAATTATACTTACAAGAGACTGAATTATGAACCTCAACCATTGTGATAGAATGGTTGATGCTCGGACCAGATTTTTATTATTTCATTTTCTTCCTTTGTGGGTTAGGATCCGTTAGCACAAAGCTTCTTATGGTGAATCTGTACTCTAGGCTTGATCTATGCTGTGGCTTGCTCGCTTTGCAACCCAGCCTCCCTTTTTTGTAATTACATTGGAGTAATAATATGATTCATTTACCTTTCAAAAAAAAAGCAAAGCTTCAAGAAAAAAAAGTCTCAGATCTTTGTAGTTCTTCACTCCTTAGGTCAAATGCAATTTCACCTTTTGCTGTCCATTGCTGTTTATGTTACCTGGGGGAGAAGCTGCCGTTACAAGGGGCCGATGGCTTCATCGTGTATTAAATTTGAGTGGAAGACATACTAATTTAAAGAAAAAAGACGGCTTCATTTGTTACAGACCAGCGTACATAATTTAATCAGATAGTGGCGAATTATCTTCGACCAAAGAAATACAGAGAAAACTCTCTCAAATCAGATCGTGGGTCCTGCATATCCACACATGAGTGTGTAAACGCTCATGTTTTGTCATATGTTTCGTGCGTGTTTAGTAATGTTTTGAGTTAAATTCGTCATGTCATGTCAAGTCTTATGATCGTTTTAGTGTATTTATATTCGAGAATAGATTTCTACCCATCGTCATATTTTATAGGAAATTGGAGCTCAATGAAGATCGTTCGAGGGGTAAATTTGAGAGATTATATTGCAAGAGTCATAACTTTTTACTCGAGTGTCCAATTATATAAAATAAGATACCGTTGGAAACTTGAAGAAAGATCTACATTTTGTCTTTTATAGTCGAAGCCAAATTCGAAGTGGAAGAGGGTCAAAACTATAAAATACGAAGATGCGATGAAGCTGATCAGCGACCCGGCGAGCGCCAAATACTTGGCGGGCGCCAAGTCTGTTACAGAAAGCTATGTTGGCGAGCGCCAACTCCATTGGCGGGCGCCAGGCCCTCGATGATGGTTTTTTTTCAGACTTCCTTTTTACACTGAGACTCGATTTGTTTTAGTTATATTCGACTTTTAGCCTCCTGTTTCGGCTTTAGGACCTAAGTTATATTAGTTATATTATTACTTGGCCAGCAAGACTTCCAATTTAGCTTAACCTCCTCTAGGTTTTCCTAATTTTTAGTTAGACTTTTGGCTATATATATACCCCTTAGTTTCTTAGGTAAAAGGAGGTTTTTTTTGGACGGAATGTTTACTAATGCAACTTTGAGACAGCCTTTGGAGCTTAATAAAGCCACGATTTTAGTTAGCTACGAGGAAGGGATTGGCAAGGCTTGATCATCACGACTAAGCTTTCTCTATCTCTACCTTTATGTTAATTGCTATCATATTCTTCGTTAATCTATTGTGCTTTGTTGCCATGCCTAGCGAGTAGTTCTCTTACGAGTGTGATGCCCTAATTATGTGATTACTCGTCTATGTTAGCTATGGGTTGATTATCTTTCGTAGTAGTTGTCAATTGATGATCTTAATGCTTAATCTAACTTGATCACTTAGATTATGATATTTAGTTGATAATAATGGACCGGAAGGTATTAGAATCAACCGAAGAGTCAATTGACATGTCTTAAGGTATTAATGAGGAATTTTGATACTAAGGGATAACCCGCTAGGAGTTAACATCATAATTAAGTTTAGTTTATTTCTTGGTCTAATTAATGAGCGGAAGCGTTGATTAGTAATCATGAACTACTCTAGCTTAGTTTTGTCATCCTAATGAGCGGAAGCGTTAGGAAGATGCATTAGAACACTCCGGGTACTAGTTAGAACTTCATAAAAACCATAGTCTCGACATAGATGGGTAGTCCATAAGGATATCGTGCTCGTTTATCTCCATTGATTTATAACTCGTCTTTTATTTGTGTTTCCGATCTTGTTTGTTTACTTGCAACCTTTCACAACCTTATAAAACTTTAATTTTCCCGCTTCACATAATTATTTGCCTTGATTTAGTGTTCAACCCTCAGTTCTAAGAACCTTACTTACCACTATACTATTTGCTTGTGCGTTTAATTATTCACAATTTTTCGTACATCAGCCACTTAAAAAAAACTTGACATTATTATGCATTCTACTTGATGATATGGTAATGATCCCATACAGAAATTACAATAATTTTTTTTGTTAGGAAGATATTAAAATAATTATACACTACAATAAGAAGGCATCAAAGATAAACGGACTATCAATTTTTTTTTCTCTAGACATTACTCAAGATTCGGCAAAATTTACTAATTCAATTTCAAATCGGATAAATTTTTAAATGGTAACAAAATTTTTAACATTTCAAATTATTTCAATTCGAAGTGTTTTAGTCGTTGAAAACATGCAATGTATAATATATTGCGGCGATTTAACTATATAAAAAATAACTAGGGCGATTTCCATGGTAGATTAAAATAATCCAAGTGAGTTCATGGATTACGTACAGGGAGTTTAATTCTGTACCGAACAAAATAGGGGTAAAATAGTCCAAAAATAAAAAAGGGAGACGCATGAGAGGGTTGACGCACGTGATGGTGGGGACTAATGCGTGTGGGAACGCGTGCCTGAAGTCTCAACTTTTAATTTATATTATTTAATTAATAAATTATAAATTATTTAATTAATTATAATTTTATTAAATATTATCCCCATACTATTTTATCGTAACCGACCTGCCATTTGGTCATTACCGAGTATGTCTTTTTATTGTAATCGGACATGCCATTTTATCGTACTCTGCTCTGCCATTTAGTCATAACCGGACATGTCATTTAATTGCAACCGGGCATGCCATTTTATCGTACATGGTCTGCCATTTGGTCATTACAGAGCATTCATTTTTTTTGTTACCAGACATGTCATTTTATCGTACCCTGCTCTGTCATTTGATTGTAACCGGACATGCCATTTGATTGTAAATGGGCATGTCATTTTATCGTAACATGGCATGCCATTATACCGTAACCAGACCTGCCGTTTGAACATAACCGGGTCTGCCATTTGAACGTAATCGGGCATGCCATTTTATCATCACCGGGATTGCCATTTGGTCATTGCCGGGCATATCATTTTGGACATACATCACGAACAAAAAATAAGAACAAATAATTTAACTATCCACTAAATCTAACTTTACACACTTGAAAAAACTATTTCAAAGAGGGAAGAGAGAGAAAGTGTGTGAGGGAGAAGAAGGAAAACGGGAAGGAAGAAAAAAAGAGAGAGAAGGAAACCTCTTCCTCGCCGGCGTCGCTCCTCGTCGGCATCAATTTTATTTTAGGTTTGGAAAAAAGAGCTAGTGAGAGAGAGGAAGGGAAGTGCTCCAGGGAAGGGAAGTAGAGAAGAAAGAAAAAGGAAAAAAGGGAGTGAGCGAGGAAAGAGAAGGAAGAGGAAAAAAAGGAAGAGAGAGGGTACCAAAAGACAAAAATACTCTTAAATAATTACAACCATCAGATATCTGACGCACGTCTAATCATCAAGATCAATAGACAAAAATAAATCATGTAGGGTACAAAAACCCTCTATCTCTCTCGGTACGTAATCCACGCCCCACTTATTGCCTCAGCTTCAAATACAAATTAAAAAATGCACCAAATCTCTAGGAATCTCGGCATAAAATCTCAATTATTCTTTAGTCTTTAGTGGCCAGAAGATCAAATACGCTAAGAAACGTATCTCCTACATTAAGAGCCTCTATCTCCCACTTCACCTAAGCTTGGACCCTTCAAGGGTTTAATTGGAAGAAAAAAAATCCTAAATTCAATCAATAATGCTTCCTTTACAACCCGATAGTGAGCTGTTCTTCCAGATCTCCTCTAATCTCCACCAACCAAATTACCATAGTATCCCTGAAGATTTGATTCTGTCCCAATCACCACCTGCTCCTAGGGATCAAAAGGGATCCAATAATTCTGGAAAAATCTTGAGGGGGAGGAAGAAATCATCTGCCTTCATAGGGGAGGAGACTAAAGCTGGTGACAATTATAAGAAGATTGTCCATCGAGAAATTGAGAAGCAAAGGAGGCAAGAGATGTCCACCCTCCATGCCGCTCTCCGATCTTTAATTCCTCTTGAACGTTTAAAGGTCAGAACAGATAATTGATTTCTTGTGATTTTTCTGCTTGATTCCTAATGGTATATTTATTTATAAGTGTGAAAAATTCGTGCACCAATAATCTTGAGATTTTGAGATACGAAGATTTTAACATGTTATCATATCAAACTGATGTCGTATCTCATATCCTGATCCATGTTATCATAGCAATCTGATCCCGTATCAGGAAGTGTATTGAGATTAACACACATGTGGACTTATTTATAAGTATGAAATATTCACAAATAAATTCAATGGGGAAGTGCTACTTACCCTAACACGTTTCAATTGTGAACTTTGGGCTAAAAAGGGTTTCTTGGACTCTTTTTTTATGATCTATGGTTTCTGATTTTAAATCCTAATCCGAAATCTTTTACCACTTGAGCGGATCTCGAAGGTATGTAAATTTCCTACGTGCAACCGCTTTCTGCCTAATACAATGCTCAAGTAAGGTTGTTTCCAGGGAAAGCGTTCAATGGCCGATGACATGAAAGAGGCCGTGAACTACATAAAGCATCTCCAAATGAAGATCAACGAGAAGGGCGCAGCTAGAAACGAGTTGAAGAGAGGTTCGGATTTGATCAGGATTGTGCTCGGCAACTCACGACACGGGAATCCTTCCTCCTCTTCTAGTTCCGGCTCCTCGAAATCGGTAGGGGTAAGGCCGTGTTTGGGCGGGATAGAGATTGATTTCGATGGCGGATCAGGGTTGCCTCTCTCGAAAGTCTTGCAGGTGCTGCTTGAGGAGAGGATTTCCGTGGTCAACTGTGTCTCCACCAAAGTTAATGACAGGCTACTTAACACTGTCCACGCTGAGGTAAGGCTTTTCCTTCCATCCTTTCAACTCGAAACTTTGTTATGCACCTCGCCTTTTACCACTTGAACTAGGCTTCGAGGACAATGTATAATTATTACACGATCAATGTACTTATAAGTTTTTTCCCATTGGGTGTCTGAATATTAGGTTGTTTTCGAGTTTCTTATTGGTCTTATAATTTGGGTTTTCTCTTGTTCATTTTTTTCTATGCAGGTTAAAGATCCGTGGTGCCTGGATCAGCAGGAGCTACAAAGGAAGTTAAACTCATTGACTACTTCAGGTTGACTTGTACGTAAAACAACAATGTAGGTATTAGTGTTAATGTTTGAACCATTACGGATTAGTGTTAATGTTCGAATCATTGTGGATATGGTAACTGTTAATTAGGAAAATTAATGGTCAGATTTTGGTTTTCAGTGTGATTCAAGGATTTGGCATATGTAATTGCGACGTTTGGTTTTGATAAAATAGATCAAGGGATTTTCATCAATTTTGCCAGACCTGATGCTACATATAGTGAGCTAGCTTGGAAGCATATGTTATTAGGGTTTTGTCTTTGTGTTTGTGATTCTGTGTTGATAAAGAAGGTGGTGAGGAAGTAGTGAAGCACAGTTGACGTAGAAAACGATAGAAGTTTATGTCAAAAACTTTTCAGACCAAATGGCAGAAGCCAGGGATCGTTTTGGGTCAATAATGATATGATCTTTATGACCAAAAATGTAGTACAATTTTTCACACAAAATTTTGAAACTCGATTTAGATTAAACCATAAATAATCCCCACGTGTTTTGTGTTTTTAATTTGTTTCTATATGCAACACACGCTATACCTCAATTTGTTGCATGTTTATGCAACGATTAATTGAAATTTAAATATGGTAATGTTTTAGATAGTCCTAAAATTCTCGCTACCAAATTTTAACACTTCTACATTTTCAGGATTCGAATTCGAGAACTCTGATTATTATAGAATAATTTGTGTTTAGGTAAGAAATTACATGTTAGATCAAGGGATATCTGCTGATTTTAGAGTTGTGGTGTGGGAATTAAGGGTTTTAGAGTCAATTATGATTTATGGTGAGGCCTATCTATGTCGGAGTAATCAGCTAACGGGTAGCTTTATTAAAATTTAAATGCCCCACTTATCAACATGCACAGTCAGCAGTCAGATCATATTGGTCCCACCTTGATAATGAACATAAAAAAACTAAAATGTCCTCCTTGATAATGGACATCTGATCAGAAATACTATATCAAATACGAGGAAGTAGATATGTATCATTTTTTTATCAATAAAAATGAGCCAAATAATGTGACAGTAGACTTTTATTATTATTATTATTTAAGGGAAGATGGCTCCTCCCGCCCTTACCAAAAATGCCCCAGTTATGAATAGAAATAGTGAACTGGGATGCTTCTTGGCACGAGCAATATCAAAGTGTCGGGATAGCCGTGGTCGCTAGAAATGATCGAGGCTACATTGTTGGTCGTCACTCTGCATTCTCAACTGCATGGTCAGCACAAGCTGCTGAATTGATCCAAAGAAGATTCCCAAATGTCCATGTGCAAATCAAGTCAGATTGCAAAGGATTGGTGGATTTCGTGGAAGGATTATCCTCAGTTTTTGAATGGCAAGAGGAGATTATGGCTACTATGGCCAAAAACTCCCTTGCACTTTTACCAAATTAGCTCATCTATATTCCGAGAAAATTGAATGAGGTTGACAATTGAATTGCGCTAATATCAAGATTGAGATTACGTCCATACGATTGGTTACATCATCCACCCGAGGAACTTCGAACTTCATTGTATAGCAACTACCCTTATTAATATAAGAAGTAAGAAGGTTTAATTGTCAATAAAATCAATAGGAATATTTGGTTAATAATATATGTATCCGGAGGTTTGAGAAAGATAGAACTTCTGGCAAAATTTTCTTAACAGTTAATTATTATCGTATTGTGTTTTTCAATTACTCGAATTTGAAATCTCTTATATGTGTGTGATGAATGCCATGCCTCTATCCTGTCTTAATTTTTCCTACACGGAAGGCATTTAAATGCTGTATGGAGATCGCACTTCGTCTTCTTCTAAATATTAATCTTTACTTCATATAATTATTGCATTTATGGCTTTCCATTGCACTTGATCCTTGGCTTCACCTTTGCCAAAATATGGGTGTGTTCATCAGTATTTTAATACTTTCTAAATGTTTTTCTTTGGATCTTGTTTTTCGGTTCATGTAATAGATTTCGAAATAGTTGTCTACTGTTTAATGTTCTTATAAATAAAAGTATTATTTTCTGATTAAAATGTATTTAATGCTTCGGTTCCCTGTTTTCCCCGCTCATGCCTAGTAAAATACTTAGGTTCCGGGGCAATATCAAAATTGATGAAAGTAATATGATTTCGAATTCAAATTTTAGGAATATATGATAGTAGTATAGTTATCATTTAAATAAAATGTGACAATATCGAGTTTTGGATCAATTTATGAATATTGTTTTAAATAAAGCTCTGAAAAAATAGAAGTCGTAACGCTAGCTGTAATCGGTTTGGATTTTTTTCAAGTAGATGGGTTTGACGATTATTAGACAATTGGATTTTGGTTGTTTACTTGATTCACTGAGGAGTTACCACTTACAAGTTATACGTAAAACCTATTTCAGAGATTGATTCGGAATGCTGTTCCTACCGCTGCCAGCTTTTTTAGGCGAAACCTATCTCACTCTCCTCTCTGTCAAATTTGTGCTAGTGCCGAGGAAACTGTCATCCATTTGATCTTTGAATGTCCTCATGCTAGGGCTACTTGGCTGGCCAGTTCTTTTGGTTTTAAATTTAGGCCAGATTTACATCCTACTTTTTGTGTTTGGATGAACTTTGTGGTAGACCTGCTGCAATCTTCTGGGGATCTTGATCTCATTGCTCTTGCTATGACCATTTGTTGGAATATTTGGCTTGCTAGGAATAAGTTCCTCTTTGAAAATGAGATTATTGATCCGATTGCAACTAGAGACCTTGCCTCTCATTACTGTTCGGAATTTTTGCAGGTCACTAGTCTTGGTTTGCAGAACCTTGGCGCCAGAGGTCCTCCTCCTGCTTCATGGGATGCTCCTTTGCCGGATGCTGTGAAGCTCAACTGCGATGCCTCCTGGAAGGACGTTTCTTCTCCTGCTGGGATGGCTGTGGTTGCAAGAAACTCTCTTGGCCGAATCATTGAAGGTCAGACGCTGGTGAGGTGTGCAGCTTCGCCTTTGGAGGCTGAACTCCTCGCACTGGAACTTGCTGTGCAACTGGTCAGGGTGAACTTTCATGCCCCAGCTACCTCGATTGAAACTGATTGCTTATTAGCCTACAATTTCGTGAATGATCCTTCGTCCCTAATCTTTTGGCATATAGAACCTCTTGTGCTGAGGATTAGGTCCCTTCTGGTTGATTTACCAAATTGTAGATTACTTCTCATCTCTAGATTCCAGAACTTGGTTTCTGATTGGATTAGCAAAGCTTGTAGGTTGGGTATGTTACCGGGAGACTGGCTTGTAGTTCTCCCGGCTGAGCTCGACGTTCTCATCTTCACTGACTTTCCTACTTAAGTTTTTAAAATATATTTGGTCTGTTTCCCCTCAAAAAAAAATAATTGTGTTAGTTCAAGATCGAATTTTCATGCATCAAATCTGATTCAGTCCCCACCTTCTCTATATCCAGATCATGATTACATATTCTTTGTGACTCGAGAGCATCTAATCAAATCCTAGATAAGCTTCACACGAGGGGAAAGTGCCATTATTAAGGAGCTTCCTAGAGAGTTCCTTATGGAGAGAGGGCAACTACCCAAGAAGAAACCATTATTGGGCAGCTCATCAACCACTAATCATGACCCAGAGAAGAAAATTGCCCGCAAGGAGATTGAGAGACAGAGAAGGCTACATATGTCTACCCTTTTTGTGTCACTTCGTTCCCTAATTCCTCGGGAATTAATCAAGGTAAAGGTTCCACTATTTTTTTACAAGTAAAATTTTATTGATCTATGTAGTTTATCAATTCGTAGTTGGCTACTTGGACCTACATCTTTTTTTATAAGTCTTGGACATGTATCTTTCACTAGGGTTTTTTTATAGATAATTTTTATACCAATAATTATACATGTAATTTCTATATCTCCCGCAATTTTTATACGTTGTATATTATTAGGCCAAATATTTTTTGACATCTTTAGGATCGAGTTTTCATTTATCTCTTTTCTTCCTCTAGGGCTTTTTCTGTAATCAAAGTTGAGTATTGGGCGATTATGGCGTTAGGGTTTTGTTTGACAAGAAAGTTTGCATGGAAAACTCTCCGCTTCCGATCCATTAACGAGGCGGTGACTCACATAAACCACCAGAGGAACAATGTCAAGGAGGTCAGCGCCAAGAGAGATGAGCTAAGAAAGTTAGCCATGGGCTCGGTTGGTCTCGGAAATGATCAAATTGCAAGTAGCTCGGCTAATAAAATCAGTGTCCGCCATTATTTAGGTGGGATCGAGATCGTCGTAGCGACTAATTACGGGCTTGGAGATGAAGGGTTTCTTCTATCTAGGGTTTTACAGGTGGTGGTTGAGGAGGGATTGGACGTCGTCAATTGTGTTCATATCAACAAGAAAGATGAAGCATTTGGCGTTACTAACATTCAATGCCAGGTATTTCTGTTATTTCAGAATTTTTTTTTATATACCGATATATTGCAACTTTATGATACACAATTATCCAAGTCATGTCACGCGACCGATCAATTCAGTTATTTAACTATATATAAAAAATTAAACAAATCTTGACCTATCAAATCCCAAAAATTTCAAAAATTTCTTAACATTAAAAGAAGTATCTGTAATCAAGCATCCGAAAACGAAATCTACATGGCACATATAACATCGCAATATGACAAACTAAAAATATAATTAAAAGTAAACTACCAAAAAGAAGAGGTGCAACATTCAACAATCTCGGGATTTAGATCAATTCAAACAACTTAAATTTACACACTTGCAACGAACTCTTTTAAAGCAGAGAAGTAGGCCTGAGAAGGATCCCTAATCTCCTTCCCATGATACCCTCCTTCAACAAACCGGGTCATCACTCGGACACCCTTCTCCTCCATCAACTTGGCCGCCGCCATCTGTCGGTCGACGAGTGGGTCCCCCTCGCACCCGCTCACGAACACCCTCCACCCCAACTTCCCCATCACCTCCAAGGGCTCACCGTCTCCCGCCGTCGGATTAGAATACTCGTGGTCCCGGTCAAAGCCAACCGGCAAGGCGAGGTCCCACGCCAGCTCGCAGGACCCGGGTGGGATGACCGGGTCGCCCGTCTTCCTCTACTCGGACTCCGTCCCCCCCGTGTCCCACCGAAGAACGGCTGGCTCAGGATAATGCCGTTGACTTTCAGAGGGAGGAGCTCGTTGGCCGACGCCGCCACGCGTTGACCCGCGTGGTACGCCATGTTCCCCCCGGCGCTGGACCCCATGATGAAGCTCCGGCAGAAGTCGACCCGGTCCTTGAACCAGGAGGCGACCCCTTCGTCGTCCCTCAACCAATGGGGGGCGTCCACTGCGTCGTCGTAGGCAGCCGGGAGCCGGTGCTCCGGGGCGAGTCGGTAGTTGACCCGGCCCTTGGATGCATCTTAAATTATTCTTTGCTCACCGTTGTTTTTTTATAAGTAAATATTTTATACAAAATTATACTTACAAGAGACTGAATTATGAACCCCAACCATTGTGATAGAATGGTTGATGCTCGGACCAAATTTTTATTATTTCTTTTTCTTCCTTTTGTGGGTTAGGATCCGTTATCACAAAGCTTCAAGAAAAAAGTGTCTCAGATCTTTGTAGTTCTTCACTCCTTAGGTCAAAAGCAATTTCACCTTTTGCTGTCCATTGCTGTTTATGTTACCTGGGGGAGAAGCTGCCGTTACAAGGGGCCGATGGCTTCATCGTGTATCAAATTTGAGTGGAAGACATACTAATTTAAAGAAAAAAGACGGCTTCATTTGTTACAGACCAATGTACATAATTTAATCAGATAGTGGGGAATTATCTTCGCCCAAAGAAATACAGAGAAAACTCTCTCAAATCAGATCGTGGGTCCTGCATGTCCACAAAAAAAAAATGTTAGAAAAAATCACTTCCCGGCAGACAAAACCCATCATTAAATGACTACTGTATAGGCATTATTTCAATAGAAAATTGTAGCTTCTTGAACTAAACGTTACAATTTTTTTTGAAAAGTACATTTTTTACGCCGCTTAAAAAAAAACTTGACATTATTTATGCATTGTACTTGATGATATGGTAAGGATCCAATACAGAAATTACAATACTTTTTTTGGTTAGGAAGATATTAAAATAATTATATACTACAATAAGATGATATCAAAGTATATTTAGCAGTAAGCATTTTATGCTGATACAAAGATAAACAGGCTATCAATTTTTTTTTCTCCTGACATTACTCAAGATTCGACAAAATTGACTAATTCAATTTCAAATCGGGTAAATTTTTAAATGGTAACAAAACTTTTACATTTTAAATTATTTGAATTCGAAATATTTTAGTCGTTGAAAACATGGAATGTATAATATATTGCGGCGATTTAACTATATAAAAAATAACTAGGGCGATTTCCACGGTATATTAAAATATTGCAAGTGAGCTCACTTATTGCATCACCTTCAAATACAAATTAAAAAATGCACCAAATCTCTAGGAATCTCGGCATAAAATCTCAACTATTCTTTAGTCTTTAGTGTCCAGAAGATCAAATACGCTAAGAAACGTATCTCCTACATTAAGAGCCTCTATTTCCCACTTCACCTAAGCTTGGACCCTTCAAGCGTTTAATTGGAAGGAAAAAAAAAATCCTAAATTCAATTAATAATGCTTCCTTTACAACCCGATAGTGAGCTGTTCTTCCAGATCTTCTCTAATCTCCACCAACCGAATTACCATAGTATCCCTGAAGATTTGATTCTGTCCCAACCACCACCTGTTCCTAGGGATCAAAAGGGATCCAATAATTCCGGAAAAATCTTGAGGGGGAGGAAGATATCATCTGCCTCCATAGGGGAGGAGACTAAAGCTGGTGATAATTATAAGAAGATTGTACATCGAGAAATTGAGAAGCAAAGGAGGCAAGAGATGTCCACCCTCCATGCCGCTCTCCGATCTTTAATTCCTCTTGAACGTTTAAAGGTCAGAACAGATAATTGATTTCTTGTGATTTTTCTGCTTGATTCTTAGTGGTATACTTATTTATAAGTGTAAAAAATTCGTGTATCAATAATTTTGAGGTTTTGAGATACGAAGATTTTAACATGTTATCGTACCAAACTAATCTCGTATCCTGATCCATGTTATCATAGCAATCTGATCCCATATCAAGAAGTGTGTTGAGTTTAACACACATGTGGACTTATTTATAAGTACGAAATATTCACAAATAAATTCAATGGGGAAGTGCTACTTACCCTAACATGTTTCAATTGTGAACTTTGGGCTAAAAAGGGTTTCTTGGACTCTTTTTTTATGATCTATGGTTTCTGATTTTAAATCGTAATCCGAAATCTTTTACCATTTGAGCGGATCTCGAAGGTATGTAAATTTCCTACGTGCAACCGCTTTCTGCCTAATACAATGCTCAAGTAAGGTTGTTTCCAGGGAAAGCGTTCAATGGCCGATGACATGAAAGAGGCCGTGAACTACATAAAGCATCTCCAAAGGAGGATCAACGAGAAGGGCGCAGCTAGAGACGAGTTGAAGAGAGGTTCGGATTTGATCAGGATTGTGCTCGGCAACTCACGACACGGGAATCCTTCCTCCTCTTCTAGTTCCGGCTCCTCGAAATCGGTAGGGGTAAGGCCGTGTTTGGGCGGGATAGAGATTGATTTCGATGGCGGATCAGGGTTGCCTCTCTCGAAAGTCTTGCAGGTGCTGCTTGAGGAGAGAATTTCCGTGGTCAACTGTGTCTCCAGCAAAGTTAATGACAGGCTACTTCACACTGTCCATGCTGAGGTAAGGCTTTTCTTTCCATCCTTTCAACTCGAAACTTTGTTATGCACATCGCGTTTTACCACTTGAACTAGGCTTCGAGGACAATATATAATTATTACACGATCAATGTACTTATAAGTTTTTTCCCATTGGGTGTCTGAATTTTAGGTTGTTTTCGAGTTTCTTATTGGTCTTATAATTAGAGTTTTCTCTTGTTCATTTTTTCTATGCAGGTTAAAGATCCGTGGTGCCTGGATCAGCAGGAGCTACAAAGGAAGTTAAACTCATTGACTACTTTAGGTTGACTTGTACGTAAAACAACAATGTAGTTATTAGTGTTAATGTTTGAATCATTACGGATTAGTGTTAATGTTCGAATCATTGTGGATATGGTAACTGTTAATTAGGAAAATTAATGGTCAGATTTTGGTTTTCAGTGTGGTTCAAGGATTTGGCATATGTAATTGCGACGCTTGGTTTTGATGAAATAGATCAAGGGATTTAGATCAATTTCTAACTGCCAGACCTGATGCTACATATAGTTAGTGAGTTAGCTTGGAAGCATATGTTATTAGGGTTTTGTCTTTGAGTTTGTGATTCTGTGTTGATAAAGAAGGTGGTGAGGAAGTAGTGAAGCACAGTTGATGTAGAAATGATAGAAGTTTCTGTCAAAGACTTTTCAGACCAATGGCAGAAGCCAGGGATCGTTTTGGGTCAATAATGATATGATCTTTATGACCAAAAATGTAGTACAATTTTTCACACAAAATTTTAAACTCAAGTTAGATTAAACCATAAACAATCACCACGTGTTTTGTGTTTTAAATTTGTTTCTATACGCAACACACGCTATTCCTCAATTTGTTGCATGTTTATGCAACGTTTATTGTGTCGATTAATTAAAATTTAAACATGGTAATGTTTTAGATAGTCGTAAAGTTCTCGCTACTAAATTTTTACACTTCTTTATTTTCAGGATTCGAATTCGAAAACTTTGGTTAATATAGAATAATTTGTGTTTCGGTAAGAAATACATGTTAGAACAAGGGATATATACTGATTTTAGAGTTGTGGTGCGGGAATTAAGGGTTTCAGAGTCAATTATGATTTATGGTGAGGCCTATCTACCAGCCAGCATGATGAGCTCTGAGCTCAAGGCTTATCTGATGTATCAAAAGTCTCCAGCTATGTCGGAGTAATCAGCTTACTCGTAGCTTTATTAAAATTTAAATGCCCCACTTATCAACATGCACAATCAGCAGTCAGATCATATTGGTCCCACCTTGATAATGAACATAAAAAAAACTAAAATCTCGTCCTTGATAATGGACATTTGATCAGAAATACTATATCAAATATGAGGAAGTCGATATGTATCTTTTTTTTAATCAAAAAATGAGCCAAATAATGTGACAGTTGACTATTTATTATTATTATTATTGAAGGGAAGATGACTCCTCCTACCCTTACCAAAAATGCCCCAGCTGCGATGCTTCTTGGCACGAGCAATATCAAAGTGTCGGGATAGCCGATCAAGGCTACATTGTTGGTGGTCACTCTGCATTCTCAACTGCATGGTCAGCACAAGCTGCTGAATTGATCCAAAGAAGATTCCCAAATGTCCGTGTGCAAATCAAGTCAGATTGCAAAGGATTGGTGGATTTCGTGGAAGGATTATCCTCAGTTCTTGAACGGTAAGAGGAGATTATGGCTACTATGGCCAAAAACACCCTTGCACTTTTACCAAATTAGCTTATCTATATTCCGAGAAGGTTGAATGAGGTTGTCAATTGAATTGCGCTAATATCAAGATTGAGATTATGTCCATCCGATTGATTACATCATCCACCCGAGAAACTTCGAACTTTATTGTATAGCGACTACCCTAATTAATATACGAAGTAAGAAGGTTTAATTGTCAAAAAAATCAATAAGAATATTTGGTTAATAACATACGGTATCCCAAGGTCTGAGGAGGATAGAACTTCTCGAAAAAATTTCTTATTAGTTAATTATTATAATTATTATTATATTTTTTCATAGTTTTAAAAAATGTGGTCCCACCATTCAGAAGAGCGGTCATTTTTAGGGGTAAAAAGACCTCCGGTCGGATTGTCCAAAATCCAGTCAGATTGGGCAGTTTGTACTGCTTTTTGACTCAGACTGCCCAATCTGACCAAATTTTATCCAGATCAGCAAAAATTAAAACAAAAAAGTCGTACATATGTTCAATTTCTCTAAATCAACAAAAAAAATGGACTTTATATGTTATAAATTGGTTGATATTTCTAAAATGTAGATTTTCAAACATATATTTTGAATATTTATTCTACATATTAAATAAGAGTAAAAAAATTAATAAAAACTGTCTGGTCCGATCAGCGGGATCGGACAAACTGGAAAACTGACAAAATTTGGCCTGTACCAAAACCCGTATTTTATAACTATGTATTTTTCAATAACTCAAATTTGAAATCTCTGTGTGTGTGTGATGAATGCCATGCCTCTATCCTGTCTTAATTTTTCCCACATGGAAGGAATTTAAATGCTGTATAGAGATCGCACTTCGTCTTCTTCTAAATATTAATCTTTACTTCATATAATTATTGCATTTATCGCTTCCCATCGGACTTGATCCTTGGCTTTCACCTTTGCCAAAATATGGATGTGTTCATCAATATTTTAATACTATCTAAATGTTTTTCTTTGGATCTTGTTTTTCGGTTCATGTAATAGATTTCGAAATAGTTGTCTACTGTTTAATGTTCTTATTAATAAAAGTATTATTTTCTGATGAAAAATATTTATTGCTTCGGTTCCCTGTTTCCCCCGCTCATGCCTCGTAAAATACCTAGGTTCCGGGGTAATTTCAAAATTGATGAAAGTAATATGATTTTGAATTCAAATTTTAGGAATGTATATTAATAGTATAGTTATCATTTAAATAAAATGTGACAATTTCGAGTTTTGGATCAATTTGTGAATATTGTTTTAAATAAAGCTCTGAAAAACTAGAAGTCGTAACGCTAGCTGTAATCGGATTGGATTTTTTTTAAAGTAGATGGGTTTGACGGTTATTAGACTATTGGGTTTTGCTTGTTTACTTGATTCACTGAGGAGTTACCACTTACAAGTTATACGTAAAACCTATTTCAGAGAAATTGATTAATATATTTCATTATAAGAAAAAAAAATCCTTATCATAGCAGATAAAGGCATAAAAGGTTTTGGGATGCATATATTAATATCCTAATAAAAAAGACCGAGCCATCAAGCAAAAGTGTTTGAGAGTAAGTTCTTTAATTAAGAAGTTTTGAGTAATGTAACATTGTTAAATAATCGTTAGACAGATTTTATCACATTTCAAAGATTATATTTAGTTCGAATTTGAATTAATCCACTCAGTGTATGAATTAGTTCGATCAACCAACCTAATTGATCATTTTTTGTCGTCTTTGTATCTTTTTGGATGTTAAACCAGCTTCAAGTCATGAAGGGCAAGCCAAAAAACATATTATGAGACATATTAATGTGCATGTCCGATTTGATTAATTAAACACATAACATTAAAATACCTATGCTAATTAAATAGTAGCAATTTCCGTATAGGCGAATATTTCGCTTAAAAGAGATTTTGTAACCTTTGAGATACCGTTTGAATTTTTTTTTCTAACAACCTACCATTGTTTGATTACAACAATAGTTAGGTAATCAATTCAATTTTACAAAGTTTTAATTTTTAGAGCTTGAAAGTTACTTGTGGTCCCGAGTAATATTCCTGAAATCTCCATCTCGATTATATTGATTTACAGTATCGAAATCTCATTGCACGTTTTTTACCTCATATTCATTGTCAATTATATTTTTCAACGGTGATCAGTCTCGGAAACCATATCAATGAAACATCAATTCTTGAGCTGCGGGGGCCATTCTTGAGCTTCGAGGAAGCGCGTCGTGACACATTGCCGCAGTTTCTACAGAAAACACTCGATGGTCGCTTTTCCCACTAATTAAAATATTATGGTACTCGTGATGCAAAATAATTCCTCTCGTGTGAAAGCTATTAGGCTGCAATTTCTACAGAAAAAGGGAAAGAGATGGCCCACGCAATACTTTAGGTTTTCTAACCTTGACCGTATTATATAAGTGAACAGGTGGCCAAGAAAATCCCGTTAGTTACTCAATCAATCTAAATACTTTATCTCGAATGGTGATCTAACATACCAATAGATACATCTTAACCATTGATTTTTCATTAAAATTTTGAGGATAGCGCCATTATTTGGACAAAATGATAATATTTGCAGATTTGGTCATTATAAAAATTTCGGAAATTGTACTTGAATCCATGGTGTATAATCAAATTACTGATGCAGTTCTTACTCTTTAAAAATTATTTTGCCATCCTCGTTATTTAGTTAAATGTTACTTCTGAGATCCTTTTGATGGCGTTAGCAATCAAAATACGAGGACGGCAAAACCATTTTCAAAAGAACAAAGACCACATCAAGAATTTGTCCATGCACTGGGGACCCGAAGATAATTTCTCTTAAAATTTTCTTTTGTCCCCACAATCAATAATTTTGTTAATTTCAATATCGAACTTTCAAACATAAAATCTGATTCAGTCCCCACCTGCTCTATATCTAGATCACTATTATCTATTCCTGGAGACCCAAGAGCATCAATTCAAAATCCTAGATAATCTTCACACGAGGGGAAAGTGCCATTGTTGAGTAGCTTCCCAGAGAGTTCCTTATGGAGAGAGGGCAACTACCCAAGAAGAAACCATTATTGGCCAGCTCATCAACCACCAATCATGACCCAGAGAATAAAATTGCCCGCAAGGAGATTGAGAGACAAAGAAGGCTACAAATGTCTACCCTAGTTGGGTCACTTCGCTCCCTAATTCCTCGGGAATTAATCAAGGTAAAGGTTCTACTATTTTTTTACAAGTACAATTTTATAGATCTATGTAGTTTATCAATTCGTAGTTGGCTACTTGGACATGCATTTTTTTTATAAGTCTTGGGCATGCATCTTTCACTAGGGTTTTTTTATAGTCAATTTTTGTACCAATAATTACACATGTAATTTCTGTATCTCCGATAATATGTTTATGCTGTTTGTCATTAGGTGAAATGTTCTTTCACATATTTAGGATCAAGTTTTCATCTCTCTTTTCTTCCTCTAGGGCTTTTTTCTCTAATCAAAGTTGAGTATTGGGTGATTATGGCGTTAGGGTTTTGGTTGACATGGGAGTTTCAGGGAAAGCTCTCCACTTCCGATCTCATCAACGAGGCGGTGAATCACATCAACCACCAAAGGAACAACGTCAAGGAGCTCAGCGCAAAGAGAGATGAGCTGAAAAGGTTGGCCATGGGGTCGACTTTTCTTGGAAATGACCAAATTGCAAGTAGTTCGGCTAATAAAGTCAGTGTCCGCCATTATTTAGGTGGGATCGAAGTCGTCTTAGCAACTAATTACGGGAGCGGAGATGAAGGGTTTCTTCTATCTAGGGTTTTACAGGTGGTCGTTGAGGAGGGATTGAACGTCGTCAATTGTGTTCATATCAACAAGAAAGATGAAGCATTCGGCGTTACTAACATTCAATGCCAGGTATATATCTATCACCTTGTTTAGTGATAACACTTAAAATGAAATCCTAAGTTCAGGGGACTCAAATGTAATTAGTTATATCTGGATGTTTAGTGTGAAATCGTGACTGCAGTGTGATCAGGGTACTCTTTTCTTGCGACGATTTTGATCTCATTGAGTTTTGTTGTTGCAGAATTTTAATGAGACTCATCACTACAACTTTGCAAAAAGGGGATTTCACACAATAGTACATAATTAAAGTGAAATGTCAACCATTCAAAATATATATGTTGAGTTTATGATATCTCTAGTTGTGATTGTGGTGGGCATGTTTATAAGTGTGAAATTTTTTTATATCTATTGTCTTATAGTTTTGGGTTGGATCTCGATCACAGAAAGGTCTTGAAATAAATATGTAAATTTTAGTATGGTATCAAAACGGGTTAAACCCGAAATCTAATGTTGTATTCACATGTTGCATGTTACCATGTGTAAATTTCGACCCGATAAACTTTATTTGAAGGAGCATATTCAGATTACTACATTCGCTAATTTATAGTATGGAAAATCTACGTCGTCGTTATTTACCCCACTTATAACCTGTTGTCGACGGATTCTATGGATCTGACATTAAGCCTTATTGGTATTTTCAAATTTCCTTTGCAGGCTAGCGATTTCACATGCATAGATCTAGATGGATTGCAACAGAAACTCCAGAATGTGATGCTATGGACAAGATGAGCTCCTCATTTGTCTCCATGCTGAGTCAGTCGACTCACCCATTTACATTAACAGTTTCAACTCGGAGTTTAGAGACCTGTAGTGTTAGTACTTGCAGTTGTACATGTGTTTTCATTGTAGGGTTGCTTGGCTCGGACAATGTTTACACTTCCATTTTCATTGGATTGCATATTCATTATTTGGTTGGGATCAATTACTTGGGATTCTTTTTTCCCTACGGTTTTTTTTTTCGCTTATTTTGCAGCGATAAAGTTTTTTAGAAAGTTCTCCACTATAACTTCGTATCGCTGTGCGAGGAAATTCTTGTAGTTTGTAAATGTTACTTACAATTATAAAGAAAATTCACCTATCAAAATAACAAGAAGGTACATCGTGGAAGAAATGTCAAATCACATATGAATACAATTAGGGCATTGTCCTCGGGTTTCTAGTGTTTAACGAAATACCCATTTTAATCTTTAGTATTTTTGATAACATACATTTGTCTTCCTAATTTAAAAAAATGTACTTCTGAGGTCCTTGACATCGATATCAGAAATTTTTTGACTGAGGAGTAATTTGGCTATTCAAGATTTTCTTTATACGGAAGTATGTAAAGTACTATTCTATTTATCAAAACCTGTTCAAAAGACATACCAAACATATCCTAACATTTGCGGCTTTATTCTTGGGCTCTCAGCAATTATTGGGGCCTCCTCATGCCGATAAATTATCGGACCCTTTATTTGTGCATAATGTATGAACTTTTAGTTTAGACTTCGAAGGCTCTATTTGTTTCGGGAAAACTTTCCTTGAGAAATATTTTTCTATACCGGAAACTAAATATGTTATCCATTGTTTCAGATTTTTTTTAATATACATATGCAACTTCTTCCACACTCATGCAACTTTATGAAACAAAATTATTTATGTCATGTCATGCGTCCGATCGGTTCAGTTATTTAACTTTATGTAACACATTAAACAAATCCTGACTTATCGAAACCCCAAAAATATCAGTCATTTTCTTAACATTAAAAAAGTATCTGTAATCAAGCATGCAAAACAAAATCTACATCGCAGATATAACATCACAATATGAGAAATTATAAACGTAATTAAAAGATAAACTAAAAAAAAGAAGAGGTGCCACGTTCAAGTATATATAATCCGGAATTTAGACGCTTAAATTTTCTTAAAAGATAATTGAACACTTGCAACGAACTCTTTCAAAGCGTTGAACCAGGTGAAGCTCCGGATAATGCCTTTGACTTTCAGTGGGAGGAGCTCGTTGGCTCGAACGGCTGGACCCCACGATGAAGCTCCGGCGAAGTCGACCCGGCCCTTGAACCAGGTGGCGACCCCTTCGTCATCCCTCAACCAATGGAGGGCGTCCACTGCGTCGTCGTAGGCAGCCGGGAGTCGGTGCTCCGGGGCGAGTCGGTAGTTGACCCGGCCCTTGGATGCATCTTAAATTATTCTTTGCTCACCGTTGTTTTTTTATAAGTAAATATTTTATACCAAATTATACTTACAAGAGACTGAATTATGAACCTCAACCATTGTGATAGAATGGTTGATGCTCGGACCAGATTTTTATTATTTCATTTTCTTCCTTTGTGGGTTAGGATCCGTTATCACAAAGCTTCTTATGGTGAATCTGTACTCTAGGCTTGATCTATGCTGTGGCTTGCTCGCTTTGCAACCCAGCCTCCCTTTTTTGTAATTACATTGGAGTAATAATATGATTCATTTACCTTTCAAAAAAAAAGCAAAGCTTCAAGAAAAAAAAGTCTCAGATCTTTGTAGTTCTTCACTCCTTAGGTCAAATGCAATTTCACCTTTTGCTGTCCATTGCTGTTTATGTTACCTGGGGGAGAAGCTGCCGTTACAAGGGGCCGATGGCTTCATCGTGTATTAAATTTGAGTGGAAGACATACTAATTTAAAGAAAAAAGACGGCTTCATTTGTTACAGACCAGCGTACATAATTTAATCAGATAGTGGCGAATTATCTTCGACCAAAGAAATACAGAGAAAACTCTCTCAAATCAGATCGTGGGTCCTGCATATCCACACATGAGTGTGTAAACGCTCATGTTTTGTCATATGTTTCGTGCGTGTTTAGTAATGTTTTGAGTTAAATTCGTCATGTCATGTCAAGTCTTATGATCGTTTTAGTGTATTTATATTCGAGAATAGATTTCTACCCATCGTCATATTTTATAGGAAATTGGAGCTCAATGAAGATCGTTCGAGGGGTAAATTCGAGAGATTATATTGCAAGAGTCATAACTTTTTACTCGAGTGTCCAATTATATAAAATAAGATACCGTTGGAAAGCTTGAAGAAAGATCTACATTTTGTCTTTTATAGTCGAAGCCAAATTCGAAGTGGAAGAGGGTCAAAACTATAAAATACGAAGTTGCGATGAAGCTGATCAGCGACCCGGCGAGCGCCAAATACTTGGCGGGCGCCAAGTCTGTTACAGAAAGCTATGTTGGTGAGCGCCAACTCCATTGGCGGGCGCCAGGCCCTCGATGATGGTTTTTTTTCAGACTTCCTTTTTACACTGAGACTCGATTTGTTTTAGTTATATTCGACTTTTAGCCTCCTGTTTCGGCTTTAGGACCTAAGTTATATTAGTTATATTATTACTTGGCCAGCAAGACTTCCAATTTAGCTTAACCTCCTAATTTTTAGTTAGACTTTTGGCTATATATATACCCCTTAGTTTCTTAGGTAAAAGGAGGTTTTTTTTGGACGGAATGTTTACTAATGCAACTTTGAGACAGCCTTTGGAGCTTAATAAAGCCACGATTTTAGTTAGCTAGGAGGAAGGGATTGGCAAGGCTTGATCATCACGACTAAGCTTTCTCTATCTCTACCTTTATGTTAATTGCTATCATGTTCTTCGTTAATCTATTGTGCTTTGTTGCCATGCCTAGCGAGTAGTTCTCTTACGAGTGTGATGCCCTAATTATGTGATTACTCGTCTATGTTAGCTATGGGTTGATTATCTTTCGTAGTAGTTGTCAATTGATGATCTTAATGCTTAATCTAACTTGATCACTTAGATTATGATATTTAGTTGATAATAATGGACCGGAAGGTATTAGAATCAACCGAAGAGTCAATTGACATGTCTTAAGGTATTAATGAGGAATTTTGATACTAAGGGATAACCCGCTAGGAGTTAACATCATAATTGAGTTTAGTTTATTTCTTGGTCTAATTAATGAGCGGAAGCGTTGATTAGTAATCATGAACTACTCTAGCTTAGTTTTGTCATCCTAATGAGCGGAAGCGTTAGGAAGATGCATTAGAACACTCCGGGTACTAGTTAGAACTTCATAAAAACCATAGTCTCGACATAGATGGGTAGTCCATAAGGATATCGTGCTCGTTTATCTCCATTGATTTATAACTCGTCTTTTATTTGTGTTTCCGATCTTGTTTGTTTACTTGCAACCTTTCACAACCTTATAAAACTTTAATTTTCCCGCTTCACATAATTATTTGCCTTGATTTAGTGTTCAACCCTCAGTTCTAAGAACCTTACTTACCACTATACTATTTGCTTGTGCGTTTAATTATTCACAATTTTTCGTACATCAGCCACTTAAAAAAAACTTGACATTATTATGCATTCTACTTGATGATATGGTAATGATCCCATACAGAAATTACAATAATTTTTTTTGTTAGGAAGATATTAAAATAATTATACACTACAATAAGAAGGCATCAAAGTATATTTAGCAGTAAGCATTTTATGCTGATACAAAGATAAACGGACTATCAAATTTTTTTTCTCTAGACATTACTCAAGATTCGGCAAAATTTACTAATTCAATTTCAAATCGGATAAATTTTTAAATGGTAACAAAATTTTTAACATTTCAAATTATTTCAATTCGAAGTGTTTTAGTCGTTGAAAACATGCAATGTATAATATATTGCGGCGATTTAACTATATAAAAAATAACTAGGGCGATTTCCATGGTAGATTAAAATAATCCAAGTGAGTTCATGGATTACGTACAGGGAGTTTAATTCTGTACCGAACAAAATAGGGGTAAAATAGTCCAAAAATAAAAAAGGGAGACGCATGAGAGGGTTGACGCACGTGATGGTGGGGACTAACGCGTGTGGGAACGCGTGCCTGAAGTCTCAACTTTTAATTTATATTATTTAATTAATAAATTATAAATTATTTAATTAATTATAATTTTATTAAATATTATCCCCATACTATTTTATCGTAACCGACCTGCCATTTGGTCATTACCGAGTATGTCTTTTTATTGTAATCGGACATGCCATTTTATCGTACTCTGCTCTGCCATTTAGTCATAACCGGACATGTCATTTAATTGCAACCGGGCATGCCATTTTATCGTACATGGTCTGCCATTTGGTCATTACAGAGCATTCATTTTTTTTGTTACCAGACATGTCATTTTATCGTACCCTGCTCTGTCATTTGATTGTAACCGGACATGCCATTTGATTGTAAATGGGCATGTCATTTTATCGTAACATGGCATGCCATTATACCGTAACCAGACCTGCCGTTTGAACATAACCGGGTCTGCCATTTGAACGTAATCGGGCATGCCATTTTATCATCACCGGGATTGCCATTTGGTCATTGCCGGGCATATCATTTTGGACATACATCACGAACAAAAAATAAGAACAAATAATTTAACTATCCACTAAATCTAACTTTACACACTTGAAAAAACTATTTCAAAGAGGGAAGAGAGAGAAAGTGTGTGAGGGAGAAGAAGGAAAATGGGAAGGAAGAAAAAAAGAGAGAGAAGGAAACCTCTTCCTCGCCGGCGTCGCTCCTCGTCGGCATCAATTTTATTTTAGGTTTGGAAAAAAGAGCTAGTGAGAGAGAGGAAGGGAAGTGCTCCAGGGAAGGGAAGTAGAGAAGAAAGAAAAAGGAAAAAAGGGAGTGAGCGAGGAAAGAGAAGGAAGAGGAAAAAAAGGAAGAGAGAGGGTACCAAAAGACAAAAATACTCTTAAATAATTACAACCATCAGATATCTGACGCACGTCTAATCATCAAGATCAATAGACAAAAATAAATCATGTAGGGTACAAAAACCCTCTATCTCTCTCGGTACGTAATCCACGCCCCACTTATTGCCTCAGCTTCAAATACAAATTAAAAAATGCACCAAATCTCTAGGAATCTCGGCATAAAATCTCAATTATTCTTTAGTCTTTAGTGGCCAGAAGATCAAATACGCTAAGAAACGTATCTCCTACATTAAGAGCCTCTATCTCCCACTTCACCTAAGCTTGGACCCTTCAAGGGTTTAATTGGAAGAAAAAAAATCCTAAATTCAATCAATAATGCTTCCTTTAAAACCCGATAGTGAGCTGTTCTTCCAGATCTCCTCTAATCTCCACCAACCAAATTACCATAGTATCCCTGAAGATTTGATTCTGTCCCAATCACCACCTGCTCCTAGGGATCAAAAGGGATCCAATAATTCTGGAAAAATCTTGAGGGGGAGGAAGAAATCATCTGCCTTCATAGGGGAGGAGACTAAAGCTGGTGACAATTATAAGAAGATTGTCCATCGAGAAATTGAGAAGCAAAGGAGGCAAGAGATGTCCACCCTCCATGCCGCTCTCCGATCTTTAATTCCTCTTGAACGTTTAAAGGTCAGAACAGATAATTGATTTCTTGTGATTTTTCTGCTTGATTCCTAATGGTATATTTATTTATAAGTGTGAAAAATTCGTGCACCAATAATCTTGAGATTTTGAGATACGAAGATTTTAACATGTTATCATATCAAACTGATGTCGTATCTCATATCCTGATCCATGTTATCATAGCAATCTGATCCCGTATCAGGAAGTGTATTGAGATTAACACACATGTGGACTTATTTATAAGTATGAAATATTCACAAATAAATTCAATGGGGAAGTGCTACTTACCCTAACACGTTTCAATTGTGAACTTTGGGCTAAAAAGGGTTTCTTGGACTCTTTTTTTATGATCTATGGTTTCTGATTTTAAATCCTAATCCGAAATCTTTTACCACTTGAGCGGATCTCGAAGGTATGTAAATTTCCTACGTGCAACCGCTTTCTGCCTAATACAATGCTCAAGTAAGGTTGTTTCCAGGGAAAGCGTTCAATGGCCGATGACATGAAAGAGGCCGTGAACTACATAAAGCATCTCCAAATGAAGATCAACGAGAAGGGCGCAGCTAGAAACGAGTTGAAGAGAGGTTCGGATTTGATCAGGATTGTGCTCGGCAACTCACGACACGGGAATCCTTCCTCCTCTTCTAGTTCCGGCTCCTCGAAATCGGTAGGGGTAAGGCCGTGTTTGGGCGGGATAGAGATTGATTTCGATGGCGGATCAGGGTTGCCTCTCTCGAAAGTCTTGCAGGTGCTGCTTGAGGAGAGGATTTCCGTGGTCAACTGTGTCTCCACCAAAGTTAATGACAGGCTACTTAACACTGTCCACGCTGAGGTAAGGCTTTTCCTTCCATCCTTTCAACTCGAAACTTTGTTATGCACCTCGCCTTTTACCACTTGAACTAGGCTTCGAGGACAATGTATAATTATTACACGATCAATGTACTTATAAGTTTTTTCCCATTGGGTGTCTGAATATTAGGTTGTTTTCGAGTTTCTTATTGGTCTTATAATTTGGGTTTTCTCTTGTTCATTTTTTTCTATGCAGGTTAAAGATCCGTGGTGCCTGGATCAGCAGGAGCTACAAAGGAAGTTAAACTCATTGACTACTTCAGGTTGACTTGTACGTAAAACAACAATGTAGGTATTAGTGTTAATGTTTGAACCATTACGGATTAGTGTTAATGTTCGAATCATTGTGGATATGGTAACTGTTAATTAGGAAAATTAATGGTCAGATTTTGGTTTTCAGTGTGATTCAAGGATTTGGCATATGTAATTGCGACGTTTGGTTTTGATAAAATAGATCAAGGGATTTTCATCAATTTTGCCAGACCTGATGCTACATATAGTGAGCTAGCTTGGAAGCATATGTTATTAGGGTTTTGTCTTTGTGTTTGTGATTCTGTGTTGATAAAGAAGGTGGTGAGGAAGTAGTGAAGCACAGTTGACGTAGAAAACGATAGAAGTTTATGTCAAAAACTTTTCAGACCAAATGGCAGAAGCCAGGGATCGTTTTGGGTCAATAATGATATGATCTTTATGACCAAAAATGTAGTACAATTTTTCACACAAAATTTTGAAACTCGATTTAGATTAAACCATAAATAATCCCCACGTGTTTTGTGTTTTTAATTTGTTTCTATATGCAACACACGCTATACCTCAATTTGTTGCATGTTTATGCAACGATTAATTGAAATTTAAATATGGTAATGTTTTAGATAGTCCTAAAATTCTCGCTACCAAATTTTAACACTTCTACATTTTCAGGATTCGAATTCGAGAACTCTGATTATTATAGAATAATTTGTGTTTAGGTAAGAAATTACATGTTAGATCAAGGGATATCTGCTGATTTTAGAGTTGTGGTGTGGGAATTAAGGGTTTTAGAGTCAATTATGATTTATGGTGAGGCCTATCTATGTCGGAGTAATCAGCTAACGGGTAGCTTTATTAAAATTTAAATGCCCCACTTATCAACATGCACAGTCAGCAGTCAGATCATATTGGTCCCACCTTGATAATGAACATAAAAAAACTAAAATGTCCTCCTTGATAATGGACATCTGATCAGAAATACTATATCAAATACGAGGAAGTAGATATGTATCATTTTTTTATCAATAAAAATGAGCCAAATAATGTGACAGTAGACTTTTATTATTATTATTATTTAAGGGAAGATGGCTCCTCCCGCCCTTACCAAAAATGCCCCAGTTATGAATAGAAATAGTGAACTGGGATGCTTCTTGGCACGAGCAATATCAAAGTGTCGGGATAGCCGTGGTCGCTAGAAATGATCGAGGCTACATTGTTGGTCGTCACTCTGCATTCTCAACTGCATGGTCAGCACAAGCTGCTGAATTGATCCAAAGAAGATTCCCAAATGTCCATGTGCAAATCAAGTCAGATTGCAAAGGATTGGTGGATTTCGTGGAAGGATTATCCTCAGTTTTTGAATGGCAAGAGGAGATTATGGCTACTATGGCCAAAAACTCCCTTGCACTTTTACCAAATTAGCTCATCTATATTCCGAGAAAATTGAATGAGGTTGACAATTGAATTGCGCTAATATCAAGATTGAGATTACGTCCATACGATTGGTTACATCATCCACCCGAGGAACTTCGAACTTCATTGTATAGCAACTACCCTTATTAATATAAGAAGTAAGAAGGTTTAATTGTCAATAAAATCAATAGGAATATTTGGTTAATAATATATGTATCCGGAGGTTTGAGAAAGATAGAACTTCTGGCAAAATTTTCTTAACAGTTAATTATTATCGTATTGTGTTTTTCAATTACTCGAATTTGAAATCTCTTATATGTGTGTGATGAATGCCATGCCTCTATCCTGTCTTAATTTTTCCTACACGGAAGGCATTTAAATGCTGTATGGAGATCGCACTTTGTCTTCTTCTAAATATTAATCTTTACTTCATATAATTATTGCATTTATGGCTTTCCATTGCACTTGATCCTTGGCTTCACCTTTGCCAAAATATGGGTGTGTTCATCAGTATTTTAATACTTTCTAAATGTTTTTCTTTGGATCTTGTTTTTCGGTTCATGTAATAGATTTCGAAATAGTTGTCTACTGTTTAATGTTCTTATAAATAAAAGTATTATTTTCTGATTAAAATGTATTTAATGCTTCGGTTCCCTGTTTTCCCCGCTCATGCCTAGTAAAATACTTAGGTTCCGGGGCAATATCAAAATTGATGAAAGTAATATGATTTCGAATTCAAATTTTAGGAATATATGATAGTAGTATAGTTATCATTTAAATAAAATGTGACAATATCGAGTTTTGGATCAATTTATGAATATTGTTTTAAATAAAGCTCTGAAAAAATAGAAGTCGTAACGCTAGCTGTAATCGGTTTGGATTTTTTTCAAGTAGATGGGTTTGACGATTATTAGACAATTGGATTTTGGTTGTTTACTTGATTCACTGAGGAGTTACCACTTACAAGTTATACGTAAAACCTATTTCAGAGAAATTGATTAATATATTTCATTATAAGAAAAAAAATCCTTATCATAGCAGATAAAGGCATACAAGGTTTTGGGATGCATATATTAAAATCCAAATAAAAAAGTCCGAGTACCATCAAGCAAAAGTGTTTGATAGTAAGTTGTTTAATAAAAAGTTTTGAGTAATATAACATTGTTAAATAATCGTTTGAAGAATTTTGTTACATTTTAAAGATTATATCTAGTTCTGTTGCGGTGGAAAGAGCACAAGAATGTCAAGACTATTCGAGACGGATTCGGAGTGGTCGTCCCAAAGTCGTCCTAATGGAGGGAGACAAAAGAGCTATGCTATGCTAGATTACGGGCTATGGAAAGAAAAAGATAAGTAATTGTTGTTGTTGATGTGTTGGTGATCTGTCCTTCCTTCTCCTTTGCCTAGCCCTCTTTATATAGAGCCCTCCGACCTAACTCCTGGCCTTTGTATAGAAAACTTCCAAATCAAAGTCGTGCACCACGTAGACAAATTCAAACCCGGCTCTTTCCAATATGGCGAGATTCACCCGGCTTAGTATAGGAAAGACCTAGACCGACGTCCTAAAATAAGGCAACCCTGTCCTAAAGAAGCCGCCACCAATATAGGAACCCGGTCCTTAGAAAAATGCAAACCGACTTGCCCAAAATAAAGGGATTCTGCCTCCAATAGGAATATTGAAGCCGTACCAAGCAAATAACCCGGCATAAAATAGGAACAAACCCGACCTCCAACCAAATATCATAGGATTCGGCTTGCCATAAGAAATCTCGTCCCGGCCTTATTTAGTAAAACCAAAACCGTGTTGCCAAACCAAGAATATCACCTTGACGGATCCGTATGGGCTCAACCCGACATCGCTGGCATCCGTTTCCCTTGAACATGAACCAACCCAATCCATACTGGTCCACGAAGGTAGAACAAACGGACCAACCCAAGGGACAAATTAAAGGATGCCAGCTCGACCCTTGCGGAGAAAATAAGGCGTCGGTCCAGCCTGATGAAAAGAGCCCGGTCAAGCCCATTGGAAAGTCGTTGGTCCGGCTTGCATAACAAAGGGCCGTCGGTCCGACTTGCGTAACAATGGGTCGCTGGTCTGCCTTGCACAAAGAAACACGGAGAGCCCGCCAACAAATGAAAGGCTCACGGACCGACCCGACAAGCTGTCGGCCCGTCTCGGTGTGAAGGGGTAGCCGATCCGGCTTGGACAAAGACAACCCATCGGTCCGACCCAAAAGGCTGTTGGCCCGGCTCGCAAGGAGAAACCCAGAAGGCCCACGGACGAGCCCAACAGGCTCTCGATCCGATTTGTCCAAGAAGGGGCCTAGACAAAGGCAGCCCTTCGGCCCGGACTCGTACCACTCCAATCGTCTTCGAAACGACTTGGACTTCCGAATCCGAGATAATTTAAGCCTCCAACAGGTTCAAACCTGAATTAGTCTATTAAATAAGTGTATGAATTAGTTCGATCAACCAACCTAATTGATCTTTTTTTTTTGTCGTTTTTTATCTTTTTGGCTGTTAAACCAGCTTATAATCATGTAGGGCAAGCCAAAAAACATATTATAAGACATATTAATGCGCATGTCCGATTTGATTAATTAAACACATAACATTAAAATACATATGCTAATTAAATAGTATCAATTTCCCTATAGGCGAATATTTCGGTTAAAGAGATTTTATAACCGATTTTTTTTTGCCGATTCACTAGTCTGGAGCTTTGAGATACCGTTTGAATTTTTATATCTAACAACCTACTATGGTTTGATTACGACAATAATTACGTGATCAATTCAACTTTACTAATTATAATTTTTATATCTGAAATAATAAATAAGTGGTTTTTCAACCCACCACTCTTACAAATAATAATTGCATAAATTCTTCATCTTTTTTAACCTTTAAAGTTACTTGTGGTCCCGCGTAATATTCCTGAAATCTCCATCTCGATTATATTGATTTCTAGTATATCGAAATCTCATTGCACATTTTTTTAACGGTGATCACTCTCGGAAGCCATATCAGTGAAACATCAAATCTTGAGCTGCGGGGGTCATTACCGCTGTTTCTACAGAATAACTCCTCTCGTGTGAAAGCTATATAGGCTGCAATTTCTACAGGAAAAAGGAAAAGAAATGGCCCACGCAATACTTTAGGTTTTCTAACCTTGACCGTATTATATAAGTGAACAGGTGGCCAAGAAAATCCCGTTAGTTACTCAAGCAATCTAAACACTTCATCTCGAATGGTGATCTAACATACCAATAGATACATTTTAAGTTTTAACCATTGATTTTCATTAAAATTTTGGGGAGAGAAAGTGAACTCGCATGTCCGCCATTATTTGGACAAAAATGATAATATTTGTAGATGGGTCATTATAAAAATTTCGGAAAATTGTACTTGGATCCGTGGTGTATAATCAAATTATTCATGCAGTTCTTGCTCTTTCAAAAATTATTTTGCCGTCCTCGTTATTTAGACTACTCACACCCGCAACACATCTCAACATAGGTCACAGAATAAATAATTAATTTCACTCATCTACATCCAATCCAACCTAATTAAATATTTTTCTACCCACACCCACAACTCACCCCAACCTAGGCTACAGAATAAACAATTAATTTCTCTCTCATCCACGTACATGTATTACTTATACAAATTCTCATAGAAAATTAAAAATTAAACTCTATACAAATTTAAAATATTAGACTCAATTTATAGAGAATCAAAAAATATAAATTTTTATATCTTTATCGAATAACATTGTACCAAGTATTATTAAAGTAGATTGAAAAAAATATATATACACACATTATTATATTGCCCCACCCCGGGCTGCGTGTCAGAGAGTCTGACCGCTCCCGAGCGGGGAGCTTAGGGGTGTGCAATCGGTATATACCGATCCCGAATACCGAAAAATACAGAATACCGAATAGCCGAAAAACTCAATACCGATCCCGAACCGAAATTATTTCGGTATATACCGAATACCGAATTAAAATTTTGGTATTATACCGAAAATTCTGAAAATACCGAAATTTTCAAAAGAAAAATAATCCATCGTTAATACCGAAGTTATTTCATCTACCCGAGGGAATACAATGAGCGCAATCACACAACAACACTAAGAGGGAACTTCTCTTAGGGATAACTCATATCAATTCCACCTAATTTGAAAAATCTCCAAATATTAAACCCTAATTTCATTTTTACAATTTGAAACCTAATTTATCTATAATACCTGACTTGGAGAGTGAGAGTGGTGGTGGTCGGGGGGTGGTGTGACCGCGGCCCATGGTGGTGGCGGCCAAAGGGAGGTGTGGCCGTCCGTGGTGGTTGTGCGCCCATTTTTGTGATTTGTGGATTGTGAGGGTGAGAAGAAAAGAGCCACGCCCGTGAGAGAGAAGAAGAGGAAAAGGGGAAAAAGAAAATGGGGAGGGTGTTTCTGGGAGTATATTGTGTGTGGGCTCTTTATATAGCTAGAAAAATTTCATTTTAGTACCTTTTTTTATAGTTGGTAAACTTACACTTTAGTACTTTGGTATTTTCGGTATTACCAAAATAATATCGGTATATACCGAAATTATACCGAATACCGAAATTCACTGAAATTTTCCAAAAGTCGATACCGAATTAAATCCCGTATACCAAAATACCGATCTCGAAATCCCGAATACCGAAAAAATACCGAAAATTCCGAATACCGAATACCGAATACCGAATGCTCACCCCTAGGGTAGCTATTTTAGTTAACAATTTTTTTTTATTTTTTCCTTTTTGTCCTATTATGCTGGGGCTGGGTCGGAAGAATGGGTGTGGGTAGTCTTAGTTAAATATTACTTCTGAGATCCCTTTGATGGTGTTAGCAGTTAAACTACAAGGACGATAAAATAATTTTGGGAAGAATGAAATGGACCATACAGTAGAGACTCGAGGACAATTTCTCCTAAAATTTTCTGATGTCCTCACAATCAATAATTTTTTTAGTTCAAGATCAACTTTCAAGCATAAAATCTGATTCAGTCCCCACCTGCTCTATATCCAGATCACTATTATCTCTCCACTTCCGATCTTATCAACGAGGCGATGAATCACATAAACCACCAAAGGAACAACGTCAAGGAGCTCAGCGCAAAGAGAGATGAGCTGAAAAGGTTGGCCATGGGGTCGACTGTTCTTGGAAAGGACCAAATTGCAAGTAGTTCGGCTAATGAAGTCAGTGTCCGCCATTATTTAGGTGGGATCGAAGTCGTCGTAGCAACTAATTATGGGACTGGAGATGAAGGGTTTCTTCTATCTAGGGTTTTACAGGTGGTCGTTGAGGAGGGATTGGACGTCTTGTGTTCATATCAACAAGAAAGAACCTTCTCTCCTCTGTCAGAGCCTTATCCCCAAAATATCTTCTACTGCTTATTTCCTTTTTCCCCTATCTCCTCCTTCACTGACCTCCGCTTCCACCACACAATTCCACCTTTCCCAACATCCTCCTTCCACCATCACGTGCTACAACTCAGATCTGTTGAGTCCACCATCTCATCTCATCCTTCCACTTTGAACCCAGTTTGGCCAAACCTTGGTTTTTCTCCGGAATAGAGCAACTCTCGAGAGCAACTCTCGACCACTCGCATCCTTAACTGCAGTCCATCCCCGGAGTCTTTTCCACCGTCTAGCTCTATCGACGTTCCACTAGGCGGTGCCCTCTTAATCCCTCGTCCGGGCCTCAGTCTTGCCGTCCTCAGTAGGCCTAGCTCCTAGGCTCACTTGTCGAAGCCCTCCGGGCCAGGCTTCCTCTCCAACGGTTCAGGGGTGGTCCGCAGTGCTCCCCGGGGGTTGGTCTTCGTCGATCTCCACCCCGGCTGCCCCTTTATTTTCGCCTTGCTTTTATCGTACTTTATTGGGAAAAGTCCACTTTAGTACACTGTGGTATCGCCCAAAATCACTTTAGTACCCTGTGGTAAAAAACCGACCAATCGAGTCATACTTATTCCAATTAACATCAAAAAAGTCCTCGGGCAGCTGCCCGGAGCTGCCCGGACCCGCCCGAACCCTTCCCGGACTACGTGGCCAGCCACGTCACCAAAACTTGATGACGTGGCACCACGTGGACTCCATCTTCTTCCCTCTCTTCCTCTCCTCCTCCTCCTCCTCCTCTTCTCCTCCTCCTCCTCCTCCTCCTCCGCCTCCTCGTCCTCGTCCTCGTCCTCGTCCTCCTCCTCCTCTTCTCCTCCTCCTCCTCCTCCTCGTCCTCGTCCTCGTCCTCCTCCGAATTAGTTAAATCTGCTCCCCGGGGGAGTAAATCAGACAAACTCAGAAACTGACCGTGGGGTTGCCGTCGTCGTACGGCGGATGGGGAGAAGAACGAAGGGAGCCCGGTGATGAGGTGGCAGGTGGGGTCCACCAGCTTGGAGAGCCACTATCCGCGCTACTGCGGTCGGGCATAGGGCGTCGCCGGTGGCTTCCGCGACGACGGCCTCCTCAACTTTTCGCCGGCGCCTCTCTCTCCGCTCCCCATTTGGAGTCCTCCTTCCTTCTCCTCCTTCATCCTGAGCTCGTCCATGTCGAGCTTGAAAGGGGATAGATCCAAATTCATTGTTCAAAAACCGCTGTATAGCACTTGCCCCGCTTCGTCAACGCTGCAAATTTCTGCCGATTTACAAAATCAAGAACAAAGTTTATTTATTCACTGGGCTGGGCCACATAAATGTTGTCAACTACCTAAAGAAAAGAAGCAACCTGGAAACGACAACGAGGCCTTGAATCGACGGCGAGTCCTATGCCGGAGGTCCACCCAACGAGACCCTGGCTCAACCGAAGAGGAAACGGCGACGGACGACGTGGCAGCTCCAATCAGCTTCTCAAAAAGAACGAGAGGCGCGAAACCGGATGGAGCTGGACGGACGGTCTAGAATCGGTAGCAGCAGTTTTGACAGTAGGTCTTAATTTTTCTGCTTTTGTCTCTTAATTATTGGTTTTTGGGCGCTTCGGACTGGGAACTAAGTTGGTTTCTTTTTTTTTCCGAGCAATTGAATCGGAGGAGGAGGAGGAGCAGTTGAATCGGACGAGGATGAGGACGAGGAGGAGGAGGCGGAGGAGGAGGAGGAGGAGGAGGCGGAGGAGGAGGAGAGGAAGAGAGGGAAGAAGATGGAGTCCACGTGGCGCCACGTCATCAAGTTTTGGTGACGTGGCTGGCCATGTAGTCCGGGCAGGGTTCGGGCGGGTCCGGGCAGCTCCGGGCAGCTGCCCGAGGACCTTTTTGATGTTAATTAGAATAAGTATGACTTGATTGGTCAGTTTTTTACCACAGGGTACTAAAGTGATTTTGGCCGATACCACAGGGTACTAAAGTAGACTTTTCCCTACTTTATTTGATCAGTTTTGCAGATTTCTATGCAACGGATTCTTGTGTTGTTTTTTTTATTTTCTATTTTTCAGCTTGTGTTTGTTACTTTTTCTCCCGAGTCACATTTGTTTAGTGGCTTCGTCGAGTTTTCGTTTAGTTATTTTTGTTTATATTTTTGCTTGGGCTGACCTATGCTCGATCAGAGACCTGTTTAGTTTTCGATGCCTTTCTGGTAGTTGTAGGTGGAGAACCTGGTTTTGGTTGACTTTGGTCGACCTTGGCTCTCATTTGCGTACATCTTGTATGCATTCAAATGCCCACGAGCTGGTCTCGTGGTTATTAGCTGTAGCTTTGTCTCTGCAGAATTCTGCCCAGTCGTTTGGCTTTCGTGCCTTCTCGATCGTCCATCGCTCCCCCTGTGCCACTTTGCTGCCATCAAATTGGTTATTGTCTTCTGTCTGGTTTTTATCATCTTATGTCTATGTATTTATCTTATTGTTCTGTAACCGTTGTTTTAATATAGGCCTCGCACCACCTTTACTCCTAAAAAACAAGAAAGATGAAGCATTCGGCGTTACTAACATTCAATGCCAGGTATATGTCTATCACCTTGTTTAGTGATAACACTTAAAATAAGATCCTAAGTTCACGGGGCTCAAATGTAATTAGTTATATCTGGATGTTTAGTGTGAAATCTTGACTATGCAGTGTGATCGAGGTAATCATTTCCTACGATAATTTTTATCTCATTGAATTTTGTCGTTGCAGAATTTTAATGAGGCTCACACTTTATACGTACATAATTAAAAAGAAATGGCAATCATTCAAAATATATATGTTGAGATTACGATATCTCTAGTTGCGAGTGTGGTGGGCATGTTTGTAAGTATGAAATTTTTTTATATCCATTGTCTTAAAATTTTGAGTTGATCTCGATCACAAAAAAGTCTCAGAATGAATACGTAGATTTTAGCATGGTATCAAAATGGGTTGAACCCGAAGTCCATTGTTGCATTCGCACGTTGCCAAAATCAAAGTTCGTGTAAACTTCAACCCGATAAACTTCATTTGAAAATCTACGTCCTCCTTATTTAGCCCACTTATAACCTGTTGTCGACGAATTCTATAGATCTGACATTAAGCCTTATCGGTCTTTTCAAATTTCCTTTGCATGCTAGCGATTTCACATGCATAGATCTGAATGGATTGCAACAGAAACTCCAAAATGTGATGCTATGGAGAAGATGAGCTCCTCATTTGCCTCCATATTGAGTCAGTCGACTCACCCATTTACATTAACACTTTCAACTCGGAGTTAAGTTGGTATCTGCAGTTGTACCTGTGGTTTCATTGTAGGGTTGTTTGGATCGGACAATGTTTACACTTCCATTTTCATTGGATTACATATTCTTTTTTCCCTGCGGCTGTTTTTTCCCGCTTAATTTTGCAGCGTTAAAGTTTTTTAGGAAGTCCACCACTATAACTTCGTCTCGTTGGAAATTCTTGTAGTCGGTAAATACTAAAGAAAATTCACCTATCAAAATAACAAGAAGGTGCTTCGTGGAAGAAATGTCAAATCACATATTAATACAATTAAGGGCATTGTCCTCGAGTTTCTAGTGTTTAAAGAGAAACCGGATTGAGTGGGGACTAAAAAAAATTTGTCCACAGGTGGAGACTACATTTTGGGCCGTCAGATTTGATTATCTTTAACTCTGATGGTCAATAACCTATCAGGTGATATTGGTTTGTATGTGAAGTGATATTGGTTTGCAAGATGCTGATTTACATATGAAGTGATATTGGTTTACATTTGTAGTGATAGATATTAGTTTAAGTTAGTCCTCGTGGATGGGGACTAGCCCAGTCCCTACCAAATTCGCCCCCGTTTAAAAAAACACTTGTTTTAATCTTTACTATTTTTTTTAACATACATTTGTCTTCCTAATTTAGAAAAATGCACTTCTCATTCCGGCATGAGAAATTTTTTTTTGCGAAGAATAGTTTGGGCCATTCAATATCTTCTTTATACCGAAGTCAAAACAAATAGTTCTCTCAAGTACTATTCTATTTATCAAAACCTATTCAAAAGACATATGAGACACATCCTAATATTTGCGGCTTATTTCTTGGGCTCTCGGCAATTATTGGGGCTTTCTCATGCCGATAAATTATCGGGCCCTTTATTTGTGGATAATGTATGGAATTTTAGTTTAGACTTCGAAGGCTCTATTTGTTTCGGGAAAACTTTCCTTGAGAAATAGTTTTCTATTCCGGAAACTAAATATGTTTTCGGTTATATCAGAAAATATATTTTTTATATGTATATATGCAACTTCTTCGACACTCATGCAACTTTATGATATACAATTATCCATGTCATGTCACGCGTCCGATCGATTAAGTTATTTAACTTTATATAACGAATTAAACAAATCTTGACCTATCGAAACACCAAAAAATTCAATCATTTCTTAACATTAAAAAAGTATCTGTAATCAACCATGCGAAAACGAAATCTACATGGCAGATATAACATCGCAATATGAGAAATTAGAAACATAATTAAAAGTAAACTACGTCAAAGAAGAGGTGCAACATTCAACAATCTAAAATTCCAAGATTTAGTTCAATTCAACCCACTAAAAATTTCATTAAAAAATTAATTACACACTTGCAACGAACTCTTTTAAAGCAGAGAAGTAGGCCTGAGAAGGATCCCTAATCTCCTTCCCATGATACCCTCCTTCAACAAACCGGGCCACCACTCCGATGCCCTTCTCCTCCATCAACTTGGCCACCGCCAGCTGGCGGTCGACGAGTGGGTCCCCCTCGCACCCGCTCACGAACACCCTCCACCCCAACTTCCCCATCACCTCCAAGGGCTCACCGTCTCCCGCCGCCGGATTAGAATACTCGTGGTCCCGGTCAACGCCCACCGGCAAGGCGAGGTCCCACGCCAGCTCGCAGGACCCGGGTGGGATGACCGGGTCGCCCATGTTCCTCGACTCGGACTCTGTCCCCCGTGTCCCACCGAAGAACGGCTGGCTCAGGATAATGCCGTTGACTTTCAGTGGGAGGAGCTCGTTGGCCGACCCCGCCACCCGTTGACCCGCGTGGTACGCCATGTTCCCGCCGGCGCTGGACCCCATGATGAAGCTCCGGCAGAAGTCGACCCGGTCCTTGAACGAGGCGGCGACCCCTTCGTCGTCCCTCAACCAATGGAGGGCGTCCACTGCGTCGTCGTAGGCGGCCGGGAGTCGGTGCTCCGGGGCGAGTCTGTAGTTGACGGAGACGACGGCGGCGGGGAGCTCGACGGCGAGAGCTGAGCAGAAGGCGTGGATCACAGACGAGTCCGCGCTCAGCAAGAAGAACCCGCCGCCGTGATAATACACTATGAGGGGGAGCTTCTCGGCGGTGGGTCGTTTGGGGAGGTAGACCCGGGCCCACGTGTGGGTGGTCGGGTTGATGACGATGTCCTTGGAGAGGACTGGGTCTGGGCCGGCCGGGTCGGAATTGGGCGGGGTCGTCGTGTACCTATCCGGGTTGCGGGTGAGGGTCCCGTCCGGATTGCGGGTGATCTGGTAGTAGTCGTAGAAGTCGAAGGGCATTTGGTTGGACATTTTTGTTTCGCGTTAAAAGTTCGGAAGGGAAATTTAGGTCAGCTGCTTGGTGGCAAAGTTCGATGTATCTTAAATTATTATTTACTAAAATGGAGATTGGGTGGATGGAGGTTCGAATTTAAAATAGTCGGTCTATTATGTTAAATATTATGAAGTATAAATCAAAATTTATTTTTTAAGAATTGTTCGATGATATATAAAAATTATTCCTTTACTTTTCATAATTTGTAAAACTTGAAAACTAACATCTTTTTAATAAATTTCAGATCATTTACTATTTCAATGGATTCTTATTGAATTATCGAGTAGTTGGTTGATGGAGGAGAAATGGTTGGTTGTATGATCGCCACAAGGGCAACTTCTAAATATCGTCAGCCGGTAAAGCGGCGGTTACATTTAACCGACAGTTTAACATAAAGATCTAAATTAGAAAAATATATTTTATTTATATGGAAAAAGGGCATTTTATTACTCTATGTTTATATCGATATCACATAAAAATTAGTAATTCAATTCGATGCTTTTAGAAAATTTGCAGCATTCGGTTCTATGTGTGATTGAAAATTGGTAATAGAAGATATTTACCAGTCCAAATAATCTGGTTCTCTCTCTCCTCCTCCTCGGCCTTCTTCCCCTCGTTTCTTTCCGTTAACACTTTTGAAGTTTCTTCCTTTGGACCAATTCATCGAACACCTAGACCACACGCTCACTTTCCATAGAAACAAAAATATGGCCTCCAAAACTACGAAGGAGATAAAAAATCCGAGCAATAATGAAAAGTTGTAAACCATTGACCAGGGAACCAAAATTCCCAAAGGCAGGGTGGAGGAACCCTCTCCTCAGCAACCACTCCCACCATTAACGGGCCACGAACCCTTAAAAAAGATAGTGGGACTCGCCGCCACTGCTCGGAACCCTCCCGGCGCCGCCACTTTGCTAAGTTTCAACATATTCAAACTCGTCAACTCCGAGAAAGTCAATGTGTTCAACATACTCAATCCAATAATCTTGGCGCATGGATTCAATCTCGGCATCAAAAACTCTAGTATCAATAGAAATTACATGTTGACCCATGTAAGCAGCATCAATAACACATGGCTCGAAAAACAATTCTATCAAAGAATATAATGGTGCTTCAAATTCATCAAAATATTCTCCGTCAAAGCAATCTTGAGCAAACTCACATTCTTCAACCTCCTCACTAGGATAGGAGTCATAAATTGATTTTTCACCAAATTCTTCCAAAGGCTCTTCAACTTCTTCAGCTGGTTCAGTCTGTTGCTTCCTCGAGATCTTCCACTATATGTTACTTCAAGTCATCTAAGTTAGCTTGAATCTCATGAAACTTCTCAACCATTTGACGACCATGTTGTTCCCAAAAGTGACGGTTCTTGTCATCAACAGCATTCCAACCATTTCATTTCAGGCCATCTAGAGATTTTTGGCTTACCGCATCATTTTCGTCGAAGATTCAAATTGGACCACTAATGCATAAGATCACTTTTTAATCGGTGTTTGAAAAAATTGACTTTTTCAACCTCGAAAAACTTGTGAACATCAAAGTATATCTCCACTTTGACAAGCCTATTAATGAATTCTCTTGTTGAAAATTTTCAATTAAGCTCAGAAATATCTCTCAATGTAGGAATAAGCATCTTGGATACCATAAAAACAAGCATCTTTAACTCAGGCCCAAAATGGACTAACCTGTAATTTCATAAAGCCTTCTGGGATCAATCTATAATTTTACCCTACTAGTAAAATTCCAAGCGGTCCACGTGCTGAAAAACATCAGTAGCATCCTTAGAGTTAATGTGATAACCTGTTAACGATATGTTCTGTCTCAAATACTTAAGTAATTTGATTGGTACTATCTAAACCAACAAGGTGCACCTTCTTTTCTGGTACACATCCTGAGAGAACTCTATGGTTAAACGTGTTTGTCTTGGAGTAGGATCAGAATGGGTGACCTCCTGGAAAATTTTCGGAATACGTGTGAGTGAGGACAAAGTACGCTGAAAAAGACCTGTATTGGCTTGTGGAGACAGTCGGTCGGATCACGGAGCATTATATTTGGTATTAGAGCAAAAAGAATTCTGGGATTGTTCTATGTTCTGTCTCGCGCAATGAGGACATCGCATATTTAAGAAAGGGTGAATGTGATACTCCGTTAATGATCTATTCTGTCTAAATTGCTTAAGTGATTTGATTGGTACTATCCATACTAACAAAGTGCGCCTTCTTTTTCGGCACACATCCTGAGAGAACTCCAAGGTTAAACGCGATTGCTTTGGAGTAGGATCAGGATGGGTGACTTCCTGAAAAAAAATTGGGAGTGCAAGTGAGGAAAAAGAATATTGAAAAAGACTAGTGTTGGTCTGTGGAGACAGTCGGTCAGATTACGGGGCATTAATGTGATATTCTGAAAAGCCTTAAGTGATTTGATTGGTACTATCCATATCAACAAGGTGCACCTTCTTTTTTGGCACACATCTTGAGAGAACTCTAAAGTTAAATGCGTATGGCCGGGAGAAGAATCAGGATGGGTGACCGCTTGAGAAGTTTCTGGGATGCATGCAAGTAAGGACAAAAAATGCTAGAAAAGACCAGTGTTGGTTTGTGAAGACAGTCCATCGGATCACAGGGCGTTACATTTGGTATCAGAGCAAAAATAATTCTGGGATTGTTCTGTGTTCTGGATTTTTCTGACTGGCGCGACGAGGACGTCGCGTATTTAAGGATGGGTGAATGTGATATCCCAATTCTAAAAAGGGTTAATTAATTTGATTGGTACCATCCATATCAACAAGGTGCACTTCTTTTCTGGCACACATCTTGAGAGAACTTCAAAGTTAAACGCGTTTAGCCGAGAGTAGGATCAGGATGGGTGACTTCCTAGAAAGTTTTTGAGATGCAAGCGAGTGTGGAGATAGTCTGTCGAATCACAAGGTGTTACATTGCCCCAAAGTTTTGTCACATTTCAATCTAGTCCAAATTTTCAATTCAGAAACCCTAATTAGAGTTTGGGAAAATTCAAGCCAAACAACCACCAGAGACTATGGCGGTGGCTATAGCAAAAGTCGGGGACAGTGGGGCATCAACTTTGGCAGAGGCAGGACTGGAGGTGCACATGCAGGCAGCGTTGGACTATAGGATAGCTCGCGATAGGGCCTCTATTAGACCTCGCAACATCATTGCAGATGGAACAGCAGGCGACCAGGCACCACTGGAGGGGTCAGTACGGCTCCACGATGGGTGTGGCCTTGTGGTATCTGGTCGTTGAGTGCATGGGTTGGTATAGTCGCGCCAGAGCATGGGGTGGAACTCGAGCAATGGCGGCGGCATGGTTTTCCCATGAAAATCCTAAACCTGTTGTTTTTTATAAGACGAACTCTTGATTGGAAGGATCGAACACCACGAGGAACGAACGTGGCTCTTGATACCAACTGATGCAGGGGAGCACGTAGATAGGCAATCGTGAGTTCGTTGATTCTGAGAATACCTGAAAAATATGATAAAATATCAATTCGTTGATTCAAAGAATGCCGAAAATTGACAAAAAAAAAGGAAAACTCCTAATTTTAATTATCAATATTCAACAAATTAAAATAATAACAAATATGCCGTATTTATAAAGAACTGAAACAAATCTATTAAGTAGAATCCTATCCTAAATTAAACTCCTAAAATTATAGATAACTATTCTTTATCTTCACCAACAAACCAACACGAACCCAGATTGACAGGATGATAGACGAGCAGGGTCCTACTGTGCTGCTCGGGCGATAATTCTCTCGTCCTCGTCCAGGTCATTCGCGCCCTTCCTTGCTCCAAAGGAAGAAATTTCAAAGGGTTAACGGAAAGAAGATGAGAGGGAGGAGGCTAAGGAGGAGAAGAGAAAACCAGATTACTTGGGACTGAATTGGTAAATATCCCCTATTACATGTCATACATGACTTACCAAATCAGCAAGTCACGAATACAAAAAAATTACGTCATTTTTAGTCTGGTGAGCTGCCGAGGACTGTATGCTGCAAATTTTCTGAAAATAGAGGGGCTGAATTATAAATTTTAAACTACACGACCTAAACATGATATCGATGAAATGACAGGGTAGTAAAGTGCACTTTTCCCTATTTATATTTTGTGATTCTAAGGTTTTTGAAAAAGATGTTAAATTTGATTTTGAACTTTAAATCTAAAACCATATTCTTATTTCAGGTGATTTTGTAAATAAAATTTTAACTTTTTACAGAGATTACTCTAAAATTTCTAAAATCATAAAATAAATGTAGTTTAACTAAAAATTAAGCCGACAATTAAATCATTATTGAAGATTTTTAAATTGTGACTGTAGCTGTTGATGTCCGGTTAAATTATGATTGACATTTTTTTCCGAAAGTGTAACTATTTATTTAAGTACAATTTTTCAAACCCCAGGGACCTGAGGAAAAAGTCGCTCACGAACTGCCTAAAGTGTCTATTCTGCAGGACCGTGATCTTCTTGTCTTCACCTGGCCATCCGATTGTGTTCGTACGGCCCTTGCCAAAGGTGTTTCTGCTCTTCTTAGAGATGGTTTTGCCGAGTCACTAGAGTAAGCAGGTACTTATCTGGCTTGGGTTAGGTAGGTGGGTCTTGTCAGGAGGATGTTGGGTGTATCAAGGGTAACTCGTAGTGTTCATCTCTTTGCAGTGTTATCGTTTGAGTGGGCTCTTCTGCAGTACACTCTTTTCATAATCCAATTTTTTCTCATTCGGGGCGAATTTTCTGGATAGCTTTTTAGTGAGGCCAACGGCTGCAACCTCATTTCTTTATGAGAGGAACACTTCGAGTTGAGGGCTGAATTCTAGGGACAGTTTTAGTCACGTTGGGTGTTGGGTAGAGTTCGATGGGTTGCTGTCTGCTCTTGTGTGAGCTTGAGTGCACTTTGCCTAGGTGTTTTGCTCCAGTTGTCTGTAAGCTGTTTTGGCTCTTGAACACTACACGAGGCCAAACCTTCATTTTTATTTCCGGAAACCCATGGCCATGGTGAAACATAAATAAGATAACCATATCCTTTTCTATCTTCTTTCCTAAAAATTTTTTTGGTGAAAATCTTCTTGGGATAATTACTTTAAGAACCCTACTGTTTGGTAAAATAGACGTTGAAAATTCTGTAGTTTGCCTACTGATTTTGCAACCCCTCTAGTGTAGTTTTATTATACTCTAGGTTCTCTCGTTGACGTCATCAATCAATTTTTTGTTATTTTATATTTGAAATGATTGTTATACCTTTACTCAGGCCAACCAAAACCTCCGATCATCTTTTTCGGTCATTTTCCCGGTGAACACCGACTCCGTCATTTCTCCGGCGAGCCTCCGATCACTTATCTGGCGACAACCAAAATTCAACCAAAAATTTCCTCCGAAAAAATAATAGATCTCCTTCCTCGGCCTCGCCTACGACCCCGGCGCCGAGCATTTCATCGCCTTTCTCCCCGAGAACTTCCTCACCGAGCTCTCTCCCCGTCGGACGACTCCCCCGGCAACCAGTTTCGGCGACCTTGAGACCAGACCTCCCTCCCCGTCGGGCGACTTCTACGGCGGTGATGACGGCGGGTTCGAAGCACCTAGGGATGAGGTTCTACGGCGACGGTGGCGTTCCTTGGCCTGTAAGCCCCATCCTCCTCGGTGGCGGTGCTAACTCCCCTGGCGACGTTCCAGCAGGAGAGTAATTTCCCTTTAATTATAGTTTATCTCCCCCTCCCCGTTTGTAGAGGTCAAGGACCATTTACATTATAATGGTTAAGAAAATGAAGATTCTCTCGATGAAATAGTGGCAGAAATTATAGTTTATCTTCCCTTTTGCTTAGGGTCTCCTTGTCGATCGAGGGGGTGACAGGTTTAGCCGGAGAAGGAGAAGGACTTGATGGTGAGGAGCTCGGATGACGAAGTAGAACACCCAGCGGCGAGATGATTTGAGGAGTTATCGCCGGCCGGTACGAATAATTTTTTATTAATTTTTTGTAAGGATATATAAGTTATTTACAAAAAAAATATATTGATGACGTCAGCGAGAAACTTGAGAGTATAATAAAACTAAATTAGAAGGGGTTACAAAATTAATAGACAAATTATAGGGTCCTCAATATCTATTTTACCAAATACCAGAGTTTTGATAGTAATTATCTCGATCTTCTTTTCTAAAATTAATAAAACGAGAATATCGATTTCGCCCACAAGTTATTCCTAATTTTTTATCCTTTATATATCTCAGATTATCCTTCTCTCCCAAGATTTTTAAACAAATCGGTTGGATCACGAATCAATTAAGTCACCGGCCCAAAAATAATGGTAAGGATGGGAACCTAACAAACTGGACAGATTTCAGTCGGACCAGATTAGTTTGCCGAGATTTTTTCAGCCAGCCCAGCGGTTCACCTGAAAATAAAACTAATTTTACAAAATTCTTACAAACTCCCCGATTATTTTCCAATTTTTCCGAATTTTTGATTTCTCTTATGGTTGAATTCTTGAATTTAAGGTGAAGGAGGCCATTTTCAGACATATATTTAGTTATTTACCCATATTATTTATCTCTATATATATTGAAAATAATTTAAACAATGTAAAAAATAATCCAACTCGACAGGCCAAACAAGTCGACCCAAAGGTCGGACCAAAATTCAGGTCATCCTCCGAGCGGTTTTTGAAAACCTTGTTCTCTGCCTTCATTTTTGGTCGGCATCCTTATCTTTTTCTAAACAACAACAACCAACAGAGCTTCCTCAGGCAACCCCGATTGGCCAGGGGTATGTCATCCTAGAGACGCAAAGAGCATTGGCTATGCATGTCTCCTTTTGGTTCAACTTCGGGCTTGCCTTGGTAGTGATGTTGCACGTGACTACCCAATAGTAAACCGCACTCACTGCACGCAGAAGCTCCATACACGAGACTGAGAATTACAGACTTTTATTACTCGATTCTTAGAAAAAAGAACAACCAACACAAATAAATGCTGAATTAGCTAGTCGACAAGAACAATTCATTCTGAAAACCAACGGTAATAAAATGGCTAGAGTACATAACTACTCTTGCAATAAAACCACATGTCACTTATCCAGAAGCCACGAATTCCTTGATGACCAAATACAAGTCTTTAGCCTTGGAGGGCTCCGAAAAGTCAAAACAATGGTGCTCTTCCTCCAAGAACCAACCAACCACGTCCACACCCTTCCCCTACATCAACTCAACCACCTCCATCTGCCGGTCCACCAACGGGTCGCCTTGGCACCCGGTTACCAGAACCTTCCACCCCAGCTCGCCGACCTTCTCCACCGACGTTGACCCCCCACCGGTCGTCGGGTTGGCATACCAGTGGTCCCGGTCAGCGCCCAGTGGCAACGACAACTCCCACATGACGTCCGAAGCAACAGGCGGTAAGACAGGATCGTTGACCAGCCTCTCCTCGGACGCTGTCCTGTGGACCCCACCAAAGAACGGGTGGTATAGGATCATCCCCTGACGATCAACGGCGCGAGGGCCGCCACGTCACCGGCCACACGCAGGCCCGCGTGGTAGGCGATGTTCCCCCCGGCGCTGGTTCCCATCAGGAAACAGCTGGTGAAGTCAGCGAACCTGGTCAACCACTCGTCGTCCGTGGCCCTGATCACATGAAGGGCCTCCACGGAGTCGTCGTAGGCCGCCGGGAGTCGGTGCTCGGGGGCGAGGCGGTACCCGACGGAGACGACGACGGCGGAGAAGTCGTGGCAGATTACGTTGTCGGCGCTCATCACGACGAAGCCACCGCCGTGGTAGTAAACAATAAGAGGCAGCTTTTTGGTCTGGTTTTCGCCGGCGGTCAGGACGGATTCACTGGGGAGGAAGACGCGGGCCCACATGCGGTTGCGTGAATTGACGGGAATGTCCTTGGAGAGGGAGCGGGGTTGTGGAAAGGAGGAGGGATCGGGTGTGGGAGAGGTGGTTGGATATAATGGGAAGGGTGGTCGGGTGACGGAGCCGTCGGGGTTTAGGGTGAAGCCGAGGTAGCCGTAGGGGTCGTCGCATCGGTTGGGGCTGGCCATAATTCAATGTTGAAGACGAAACTTAAAGGTCTTTTTTATAAAGTCGGAGAAAAGTATTGTCTGGTTGGTGGAAGCGGCAGATATAATAGTAAAGTTCCGGTACATCCAGTCTTGAACCAATAAAATTAACCAAAAAAAATCTTGAACCAATAAATACTATATTATGGTTTGTAAACCGACTAAAGTTTAAGTTTGAGTGAGAAATAATGTAAAGTGCTCCAATAAATATTTAATTACGTGGTGTTTTTAATCTCTCTAAGAGACGTTTTACTTAGACTAAAATAAAAACTAGTTAATCAAATTGTTTATCAATATTTTTAATAAATATCTTGAGAAAAAACTTGGATTCATTGAGTCCAATTTTGATTCAAATTCCACTCGCGTAAAAAAAATATTATTGGAAGTGTTAGCGATTGTTCCAAATTTCTAATTAGAGTATGACTCTATTTTCTGATCAGAATAGAGTGCTAGTCTCCTATATATATACGGCCTATGCCTAGGTCTTATTTGTACTAGTTGAGAGTTGTGAGGTAGAGAGAACCCTCACGGAGGCCTTGTAACCGATTGGACTCACATAGTGGACGACTCTCCTTTGCCCGTGGTTTTCTCCCCGTCTTGGGGTTTCCACGTAATTCTTGTGTCTCGTGTTTTACTCGTTTCGATCTTATTTCTTAACAATTGGTATCAGAGCCGGATCTGAGTTTCGAGTATACGAGTATTGAAAAAAAAATGTGAACAGTAACCGATTTGGGAGAAAATCGGGATTTAGGGTTTTGAAACCCTTGGAGTCGCCACCGCCCGCGTTCCGACCACCCCTTGGAGCCGCCACCACCGAACCCGTCGCCGCGGAGGAGGAGGAAAGGGTCAGCCGTTGCCTGTGAGAGATTTGGGTTGAAAACCCCTAATTTTCGAGCTGACCAAAAGTCAACTGTTTGAATAGTTGACCAAAAGTCAACTATTTTGGCTGATTTTGATTTTCTAACCTTTTTTGAGCAGTTTTCTTGGTTCGACCTGTTCCACGATGACTTCGATGAAGTACGAGATTCCTCAGTTGACGAGGAAAACTAATTTTTCTCTGTGGCAGGTCAAGATGCGCGCTATTCTAACACATTTAGAGCTGGATAAAACTCTACTTGATGAAAAGTCGATGCCTTCGAGTTGGGATGCTGCGATGAAGGCGTCAAAGAATCGTAAGGCTGTGAGTCAGATCCAGTTGCATCTGTCAGATGATATTTTACGGGACGTGTTGAAGGAGACAACAGCTTCCTCATTATGGGCAAAGCTTGAAAAGTTGTGCATGCCCAAGAGTTTGACCAACAAACTGTGCTTGAAGCAACGACTATTTTCTATCCGGATGTAAGAAGATAAGTCTGTTCATGATCACCTTAATGAATTTAAGGATATAGTGGCTGATCTTAGAACTCTGGATGTGAAGTATGATGATGAAGATCTTGCTTTATTGTTATTGTGCTCGTTGCCTGCTTCTTATCAGCAATTCAGAGATACTCTGTTGTTTAGCCATGATACTCTGAGTTGGGATAATGTTCATGATTCGCTCTTGGAGAAAGAGAAAATTGATAAGCACACTGTGAGTTCCTCTGAAAATAGCCAAGGGACTGGTTTGGTTATGAGAGGGAGGTCTGAAGAGAGGAATGCTAAGTCTGGTTCGAGGAAGAAGAGCAGAAGCAAATCAAGGTCAAGGCACAAGGATAAGACTTGTTTCAACTGTCATAAGGTTGGGCATATTAAATAGTTCTGTCCGGAGTTGAAGAACAAGAAGAAGGGCGAAAAGTCCAGTACTCCGAAAGGAGAAAGTTCTGATAGCGGCAGTGCTAGTGTTGCCACCACCACTCAGAAAGAAGAATCTGATGGAGACCTTTTTTCTGTGATTGATGGGAAGTCTAAAGTTGATGTTGCTTGGGTCTTTGATTCTGCTTGTACATTTCATATGTGTCCCATCCGGGACTGGTTTTCAACATATGAACGTGCGGAGGGTAATGTTCTCATGGGAAATAATTTTGTCTGCAAGGTTGTTGGTATTGGCACAGTGAAGATCAAGATGCATGATGGTGTCATTCGAACCTTGATGAATGTGAGGCATATCCCTGATTTGAAGCAGAACTTGATTTCGCTGAGTACTCTTGATACATTGGGATACAAGTATACCGGAAAAGGTAGAGTTCTTCGTGTGAGTAAGAACTCATTAGTGCATATGAAGGCCAAGAAAGAGGTTGGAAATCTGTACGTTTTGCAAGGTTCTACAGTTACAAGGACTGCTGCTGCTGTATTTGGCTTGTTGACAGATTCTGAGAATACCTCATTGTGGCATATGCGACTTGGTCACATGAGTGAGAAAGGCATGACCGAGCTGAATAGGAGAGGATTATTATGTGGACAGGGTATTGGGAAGCTGGAATTTTATGAGCACTGTGTGTTTGGCAAGCAGAAGAAAGTCAATTTTCAAAAAGGTGTGCACACTACAAAGGGAAAACTTGACTATGTTCATTCTGATCTTTTGGGACCATCTCAGGTTGCAACAAAGAATAGTTCCAAGTATATGCTGACTATTATTGATGATTATTCGAGGAAGGTGTGGGCGTTCTTCTTGAAGAGCAAGGATCATGTCTTTGTCACTTTCAAGCAGTGGAAGACTATGATTGAGAAGCAGACTGGGAGAGATGTCAAGCATCTCCGCACAGACAATAGATTAGAGTTTTGCTCTAGTTGGTTTGATGAGTTCTGCAAGAATGAGGGCATTGTCAGGCATAAGACAATCCAGGGTACGCCTCAATAGAATGGAGTCGCTGAAAGAATGAATAGAACTTTGTTGGAGAAAGTTCATTGTATGCTGTCAAATGCTGATTTGCCTAAGTCATTTTGGACTGAGGCTGCTTCCACTGCCTGTCACCTTGTCAATCATTCACCTCATGCATCACTTGGTGGCAAGGTACCTGAAGAATTATGGTCTAGAAATCCTCCTAATTATACTATTTTGAAGATATTTGGGTGTCCTGCCTATGCTCATGTGAATAATGACAAGTTAGAGCCAAGATCTGTGAAGTGTATCTTCCTTGGCTATGCTTCTGGAGTGAAGGGATATAAGTTGTGGTGTCCCGAGCTGTCTAAAGTCTTGTTGAGTAGGAATATTATTTTCAAAGAGACAGCCATGCTGAGTAAGAGGGAGGATATTTTTTCACCTGGTGTTCCGAGTGCTTCAAGTGTGGACTTGCAAAAGTCAAAAGTGCAGGTGGAGTTTGATGCTGATCCAGAAGCGAGTTCCTTCCGTGATGTTGATTGCCATGGTCCTACTCATGGTGGGTTGTCTGATGAAGCTGAGAATGTTGGCACAGTTGAGAGGGAGCCAGCGTATTCTATTGCTAGAGACAGGCCCAAAAGAATTATCAGGCCTCCACAGAAGTTGGGTGAGGCTGATATTGTTGCTTTTGCCCTGAATGTGGCAGAAGAAGTTGATAGCTGTGAAGAACCGTCTAGTTACTCAGATGCTGTGAAGTCGAAAGACTCTGCTAGATGGTTGGTTGCTATGGAGGAAGAGATGGAATCTCTTCACAAGAACAAGACTTGGAAGATTACTAAGCTGCCTAAGGATAAGAAGGTTGTCAGCTGCAAGTGGGTATTCAAGAAGAAGGATGGTATACCTGGAGTTGAAGAGCCTAGATACAAGGCTAGGCTAGTGGCTAGAGGATATAGTCAGATTCCTGGTGTGGACTTTAATGAGGTATTTTCACCAGTTGTGAAGCATACCTCGATTCGTTCTCTTCTTGGTATTGTTGCTATGCAGGATTTGGAGCTTGAACAGCTTGATGTGAAGATAGCTTTCTTGAATGGAGAGCTTGAGGAGAGTTTTCATGTTGAAGGCAAAGAAGACCATGTGTGCTTGTTGAAGAAGTCCCTGTATGGCCTTAAGCAGTCTCCGAGGTAGTGGTATAAAAGGTTTGATTCCTTTATGATTTTTCATGGTTATGAGAGGAGCAATTATGATAGTTGTGTTTACCTGAAAAGGCTACGCGACGGTTCCCAAGTGTATTTGCTCCTGTATGTGGATGACATGTTAATTGCTGCCAGTGACAAAGGAGAGGTGAGAAAGCTCAAAGCTCTGTTGAGTAGCGAGTTTGAGATGAAAAATTTGGGTCCTGCTAAGAAGATTCTTGGTATGGAGATTGCCAGAGATAGAGGAACAATGAAGTTATTTTTGAGTCAGGAGAGTTACATTGAAAAGGTACTTGACAGGTTTGATGTGACTGGTAATCCTGTGAGTACTCCTCTTGGTACACATTTTCAGCTTTCGTCTACTTTATCTCCACAGTCAGCTGCTGAGGTCGATTACATGTCTGGTATTCCATACTCCAATGCTGTTGGTTCTCTGATGTATGCTATGGTTTGCACACGCCCAGATTTGGCATATGCTGTGAGTGTCGTTAGCAAGTTTATGGCAAATTCTGGAGATGGTCATTGGAGAGCAGTGGAGTGGATTATGAGGTACTTGAAGGGTACCAAGGGCGTGTGTCTACAGTTTGGATGCACCAGTGATGGAGTTGTTGGTTTCGTTGATTCAGATTATGCTGGAGACCTTGATAAGTCTAGGTCCTTGTCTGGATATGTCTTCACTCTTGGAGGATGTGCTATCAGTTGGAGAGCTTGTTTACAGGCCACAGTGGCGTTGTCTACTACTGAGGCAGAGTACATGGCTATAACTGAAGGTGTGAAGGAGGCTATCTGGTTGAAAGGTTTCTTCAGTAAAATCTGTGAGAAGCTGCAGGTCGGTACAGTGTACTGTGATAGTCAAAGTGCTATCCATCTCACGAGGGATGCTATGTATCATGAGAGGACAAAGCACATTAATATGAGGTACCACTTCATTCGGAAGCATGTTGCTCAAGGTGACATTGTTGTGAGCAAGGTGGGTACCAAGGACAACCCTGCAGACATGTTGACGAAGCCACTTTCTGGTACTAAGTTCGAGCATTGCTTGGACTTGGTAGGTGTTCGTGCTTGATGCTGATAGCCCTTAGGGGCTGGTGGTGAAGATGGAGAAACGTTGATGTTGGAGTCATAGAATTTGGCCCAAGGTGGAGATTTGTTAGAGATTGTTCCCAATTTCTAATTAGAGTAGGGCTCTATTTCCTGATCAGAATAGAGTGCTAGTCTCCTATATATATACGACCTATGCCTAGGTCTTATTTGTACTAGTTGAGAGTTGTGAGGTAGAGAGAACCCTCACGGAGGCCTTGTAACCGATTGGACTCACATAGTGGACGACTCTCCTTTGCCCGTGGTTTTCTCCCCGTCTTGGGGTTTCCACGTAATTCTTGTGTCTCGTGTTTTACTCGTTTCGATCTTATTTCTCAACAGGAAGATACATTGCACTCGACTTTGAATATCATTCATTTTAAAAAATAAAAATTAGGAAAGATTGCTAAAGATCAATTAACTAGTTAAATGCCTTCAAAGTCAAAACGATAAGCCCGTCATGATATGGACATTTAAGTCGTTAAGTGAGCACCGTTATGAAAGTCATCACATATACAAGTTCTAATAGGCCTTTGGTCTTGGATTTGTTTCTATGGCCCTAATATTAAGATACTGAATTAAATGAAAATTAACAATCTGTATTTCATTAGTTAAGTCTCTGTCAAGTTTTAGGGATCGTTAGTGTACCAAGTAATTGTCAAGGAAAAAATATAAATTGTTGTTAAATTGGTCGTTTTGTTCTTGGATCTTTGTAATTAAATTGGTCGTAGACTTATAGTTCTTCAGAAATCAAGAGTTTCATTAAGACTGACTTTATCGGCCCAATCGCTCCACGACAAGTAAATAATTTTAAAAAAATAGAAAAGCAAAAGAAATGGGCTGAGCGGCGATCGGACAATTTTTTTTTCTTTTTCATCTTAATCTAATCGTAATGACACATAGTATAATTTTATCTATTAAAATAGATACGGGTAAATATTATTTATTTCTTACAAGTTTGCTCTACCCTTATCGAGCTCAATTCATCCAATTTTTCATATTTCACTATTGAAGAAGAGACTGCCTCTATCTATAGCAATCATGCCTGAATTGTCAGCAACCAATTCTGCAGGTGAGTTCCTGATGCCACCATCTGCAATTTTGGCTCACAAGTCTATTGAAAGAAATGGTCAAGCTGTTGCTCAAGTTCTGGTGGCTTGGCACAATCTGAGCAAGGACGAAGCCTCTTGGGAGGATGTCATGGACTTGAAGAGTAAATTTTCAAGCTTCAACCTTGAGGACAAGATTGCTTGAAAGGAGGGAATTGTAATGGACTTAGGACTGAATTGTGATGTAAAGGAAGTTAGGTATTGAATTGTAATAATGCCTGGTAAACCGCCTCATTAAGGGTATAAAAGGTAGTCTAGAAAATGTACAGGATACTATTGACATTTTACAAGAAATCAGATATCTCAGAGATATCTTTACCCTCCTATCTTCTAAGTTCTACCCCTCTCTCTCTCTCTCTCTCTATTTCCGATAACCGTTTCCCCGCCTAAAACCATCCGCCATTAATAACCAAGCTTCGAGCTTGTTACATCTTCAATGAATGACTTGAACAAGGGGAAGCTCGATAATTTTTATCAGGTCTTGGCCGGGATTAATTTCATTGTTTATTTGTGGGGTTTCGTGGCAGAACAAGGGGAGGAACGACAACGAAAGCTGAGATTGTTTGTTTAGTTAATACATTTGGTTAATTTCACTGTTTAGTTGGTTAATTTCTTGGACGGAGGTCGGTCGACGAGGTGGCTTTAACGAAGAAGGCGAGGAGCATGGTCTCACGAACCAACCACGAACCCAGATTGACAGGATGATGCACGAGCAGGGTCTCACTTGCCGCTCAGGCGATAACTCCCTCGGCCTCGTCCAGGTCCTTCGCCCCCTTCCTCGCTCCAAAGGAAGAAACTTCAAAGGGTTAACGGAAAGAAGTTGAGGGGGAGGAGGCTAAGGAGGAGAAGAGAAAACCAGATTACTTGGGACTGAAATTGGTAAATATCCCATATTACATGTCATACATGACTTACCCTGTCAGCAAGCCACATAGACGAAAAAATTACGTCGTTTTTAGTCTAGTCAGCTGCCGAGGATCGTATGCTGTAAATTTTCTGAAAGCGGAGAGGAGATAAACTACAAATTTTAAAACACACGGCATAAACATAATATCGGTGAAACTACAAAATAGTAAAGTGAACTTTTTACTATATATATTTTTTGACTCTAAACTTTTTGAAAAGAAGTAAATTTGATTTTGAACTTTAAATCTAAAACTATATTCTTATTTCAGTGATTTTGTAAATGAAATTTTAACTCTTCACAAAGATTACTCCAAAATTTCTAAAATCATAAAATAAATTTAATTTAATTGACAATTAAGCCGACGGTTAAATCGTTACTGAAGATTTTTAATAGCTGTTGATGTCCGGTTAAATTATGATTGACATTTTTTTCCTGAAGTGTAACCATTTATTTAAGGGCAATTTGTCAAACTCTAAGAACATGAAAGTAATTTACCCTTTATTTAAACATTTATCTTGAATACTACACGAGGCCAAACCTTCATTTTTATTTGGGATAAAGATACTTTAGTATCTTGTATTATGTGAAATAGACACTTTGCATCTCTATGTTATGAAAATAGACACTTTAGTATCCTGTATTATATTAAATAGATACTTAAGACTTTCTTTTAGTATGAACTTTGACTTTTGCTGATGTGACAATGATGACATTACTTCGACTTGTTGATATGATACAAATAGATGATGTGTCAAGTAATATTATTATAAAATTATAAAATTATCTTCATGCTAGAAATTAAAAGATAATAATATTACAAAAAAGCATCATCTTCTTCCCCGTTATTTTCTTCCATCGCTAACCCCACTTAGTCCCCTCCCCCCACCTCCTCCCCAACAGCCACCGTAACGAAAAACAAACCAAGTTCAATTGATGTGTAAGAATTAGAACAAATCAAAGAATTACCCAAACATCAAAAAGAACAAATTACCCAAGAAAACAAACCAAGTTCAGAAATTAAAAAAAAATTTGCATAAAACCAAATAGCACTGTGGTGTACACCAAGATTAGAAACTGGCAAGTTGTGCAATTGGTCCTGTAAATCTAGCCCCTCCTCCTTCATTTGTTGGGGTGGGAGAGGGGAGATTAGAAAATGGCAAGTTGTGCGATTGGTCCCGTAAACCAAGTTCAATTAATTTTTTATATTTGTAGCATGCGGTTTTTTTTTAATTTTTAATATTGACATACCATCTATTTGTGCCATGTCATCATTGTCACATCAGCAAAATTTAAAACTCATACTAAAAGAAGGTTCTAAGTGTCTATTCCTTTCCTAAAAAAGTGTCTAATCCTAATTTTTTATCCTTTATATATCTCATATTATCCTTCTCTCCCAAGGTTTTTAAACAAACTGGTTTGGATCACGGATCACCAAATTATCAGCCCAAAAATAGTAGTAAGGATGTGAATCTAACAAACGGGATAAATTTCAGTCAGATTAGGTGGTTCACCCAAATTTTTTTGGCCAGACCAGGTGATTCACCCAAAAATGAAACCAATTTTACAAAACCCTTACAAACTTCCCGATTATTTCCCTTTTTTTAATTTTGGATTTCTCATATGATTGAATTTTTGAATCTAAGATGAAGAAAGCTATTTTCAGACATATATTTAATTATTTACCCATATTATTTATCTCTATATATATTTAAAATAGTTTAAACAATCTAAAAAATAGTCCGGCCGGTCGGACCAAAATTCAGGTCACCTTCCGGGTCGTTTTTGAAAACCCTGTTTTCTCCTTCATTTTTGGTAGGCATCCTTCTCTTTTTCTAAACAACAACAACCAACAGAGCTTCCTCAGACAACCCCGATTGGCCAGGGGTATGGCATCCTACAGACGCAAAGAGCATTGGCTATGCATGTCTCCTGTGGTACAACTTCGGGCATTATGCTCGAGTGGTTATATCATGCCTTGGTCGTGATGTTGCACGTGACTACCCGATAGTAAACCGCACTCACTGTACGCAGAAGCTCCATACACGAGAATGAGAATTACAGACTTTTATTACTTGATTCTTAGAAAAAGGACAACCGACACAAATAAATGCTGAATTCTCATAGACAAAACATAGACGAAAATTAGCTAGAGTGCATAACTACTCTTGCAATAAAACCACATGTAATTTATCCAGAAGCCACGAATTCTTTGATGAGCAAATACAAGTCCTTAGCTTTAGAGGCCTCCGAAAAGTTAAACCCATGGTACCCTCCCTCCACGAACCAACCAACCACGTCCACACCCTTCCCCTTCATCAACTCAACCACCTCCATCTGCCGGTCCACCAACGGGTCGCCTTGGCACCCGATAACCAGAACCTTCCACCCCAGCTCGCCGACCTTCTCCACCGACGTTGACCCCCCACCGGTCGTCGGGTTGGCATACCAGTGGTCCCGGTCAGCGCCCAGTGGCAGCGACAGCTCCCACATGACGTCCGAAGCAACAGGCGGCAAGACAGGATCGTTGACCAGCCTCTCCTCGGACGCTGTCCTGTGGACCCCACCGAAGAACGGGTGGTGCAGGATCATCCCCCTGACGATCAACGGCGCCAGGGCTGCCACGTCACCGGCCACGCGCAGGCCCGCGTGGTAGGCGATGTTCCCCCCGGCGCTGGTTCCCATCAGGAAACAGCTGTTGAAGTCAGCGAACCTGGTCAACCACTTGTCGTCCGTGGCCCTGATCACATGGAGGGCCTCCACGGCGTCGTCGTAGGCCGCCGGGAGTCGGTGCTCGGGGGCGAGGCGGTACTCGACGGAGACGACGACGGCGGAGAGCTCCGCCGCCATGTCGGTGCAGAAGTCGTGGCAGATTCCGTTGGCGGCGCTCATCACGACGAAGCCACCGCCGTGGTAGTAAACAATAAGAGGCAGCTTCTTGGTCTGGTTTAGGGCTTCCCTGGGGAGGAAAATGCGGGCCCACGTGCGGTTGTGTGAATTGACGGGGATGTCCTTGGAGAGGGATCGGGGTTGGGGGAAGGAGGAGGGATCCGGTGTGGGAGAGGTGATCGGAAATAATGGAATGGACGATCGGGTGACGGAGCCGTCTGAGTTTAGGGTGAAGCCGATGTAGCCGTAGGGGTCGTCGCATGGGTTGGAGCCGGTCTTCTCGGTTTCGCTGGCCATAATTCAATGTTGGAGAGGAAACTGGAAAGTATTTTTTTGTAGTCGGAGAATAGTTTTGTTAAGTTGGTGTTTTGGATGATATGGTAGTCGAGAGAGAGTTCACGGTAGATCCAACCTTGGACCAATAAATTGTTAATAAATATTTTTTTTTTTGGTTTGACCGGCGGGTATCAAGAAACGGACACACATTTTTTACGAAATAGCAATTTTTTTTAACCAAAAGACAAAGTAACAAGATATCAAGACCTCACCAAATGCTAACCCACAATTAGACAAGTAGTACACCACTTAAATTAACTTCTAGCTAAATCATATTCCAGTAGTGGAGAGGGAGACACAAACACACTTATTGAACTTACTAATATAACTTCGAAAAGGCATCTAGCTTAACGGCAAAATGAGTTACTAATTTCAAAATAGTCCATGGTTCAAACTCTGGCAATATAATAGTGTTAAAATTTACCTTTAAAAAAAATCCAACTTTGAATTAGAAAGACGATAAAACTCTTGAATAAGTATTTAATATTGTCACATTTTCAATGTCTCCAAATTCGAGACATATTAGTTAAAACATAACAATTTGAGATTAATTATTCTAAGTACTTGTTAATATTAATAATAAACAAGAAAAAATTGCTAAACTACTTTGATTCACTTAAATATGATTTGGATTTCAGCCCAATATTCTGAAAGAGAAACTTTATATTAGTTCCCACATAATAATTCATTGGGCAAATTACCCTCACATCCTTGAGGTTTGGTCACCCTCTCCCTAGGGTCCCTGCCTTTTGGAAAAAGATTGTCCCGTCCCTAAGTTTTGACGATAATAGACTCTCGGGGTCCCTGGCTGACGTCATCGGCTCTTTTTTCATTTTTGGTCATGAAAATGACTAAAATACCCTTAAACAAAAATGAGGAAGACTGCGGAGCCGATCGCGATCAGGACAATGGCGGCAGTGGAGAGCTTTTTCTTCTTCTTGTGCGTTACCGGCGGTGGTGTTCCGGCAGGAGACAGCGCCGGCGACGGGGAGAACGGGTTGCATGACGCCAACGGAGCGCCACAGAGATCTATGTTTCCTGCGAATGAGTCGGCTTTGAGGGAGCGGGAGGGGGAGAGGGGGAGGAGGGGGGGAGAGGGAGGGAGCGGAAGGGGGAGAGGGGAAGGAGGGGGAGCGGGAGCGGGAGCGGGAGGGGGAGGGGGAGGCAAAATACCCTTAAACAAAAAATTTATTTTTTGTTTAAGGATATTTTGGTCATTTCCATGACCAAAAATGAAAAAAGAGTCGATGACGTCAGCCAGGGATCCGAGAGTCTATTATCGTCAAAACTTAGGGACGGGACAATCTTTTTCCAAAAGTTAGGAACCCTAGGGGAAGGGTGACCAAACCTCAGGGATGTGAGAGTAATTTACCCTAATTCATTTGATGATTCGGTATATCTCTACTAATTAATTAATGATATGTAGACAAGTGAGGCTATTCTATTGATTTAAGATTGAGTTCAAGTATAGATCTTGTCATTAATATGATTTAATTTGATATAGATATTTTATTTTAAAAGTGAGCTTGAGTTTTCATATGAGAGAATTAGTTCTTTAATCAATGGTAATATTCTGAGTAAAACAGATTTCAATAAAATATTATTCAGTATTTACTTGATTGCTTTATAGTTTTGTGGCTAAAGATATAATTGGTTATACATATCAAAATATGTTAGGATAGTACAAGGATAAACTATTGGATATTATACTAATAAATGCTAGTATTATCTACCAATTCTATTATATAATAGATTATACGTTATTATAAAACAATAGTAATTCTACTATCACTACACATTTGCAGAAAACTACAAACACGAATAAATGCACATATTTAGGCAATCTGTATAAATTACTAGTTGTAATGTACAATTGATATGCTATATATTTTATGATTAAATTTAACAAATATTTATTATGTTATTATAAAATTAGCTTAAAATATGTCGTGAATGATGGATCACTAGAAGTAAATTTTCTATTTTTTTGTTAAATTATTTATGTACTTAAAACTTAAAAAGAAGAACATGTACCATTTAAATTAAATTATAAAATTTGATTTTTCTTTAATTTTTTATTGAATGTTGACGTGTAATGTAGTATATATCTTGATTTAAATTTTATATGTAAATTAATTTTTGTGTGTAAAAATTATCAAAAGGTAAAACGTTAAAGGGTTAGACTCTGTATACTCTCAATCTCTTAGAGGGTGGGGAATAGGTCTTACAATAAAAAATTTGTAGGATCGATGATAGGGTATGGGTCCAACTATAAAAACTAGAGTATTGTTAGGAATTCAGCAAATAGAGAACAAAATGCGCAAAGAACACGGACACAAGAGATAACGTGGTTCGGCCTAATGCCTATGTCCACGGAGAGAAAGGAGAACTTTTATTGATGAGTTTCCGAGCCACAAAGCCATACAAAAAACCTAGGGTAACATGTCTTTATATAGATACAAACCCTTGGTGTACAAGTAACCTATCTAGGTCAGATTAGAAGTCCAAAACCTAGTCAGAATAGGAATAGGAATAGGAAATAAATCTTTTCTATTTCTCGCCATCCCAACAATCTCCACCTTGGCCAGAAATCATCTCGTGGAAGAACCATGAAGCTTTACCCGAACTTCAACAAACTCCACATTGACAAAACACCGCCCCTATGAAGAACCATGAGATCTTGCAAAACTAATCCGACTCCACCGACTCCATCTCGGACCATAGATAACTGCATCAATAAGACCATCTCAACTTTCTCTTAACCTTTTGTTCAATCACTTGGAGACAGCCCCCAAACTCGAGCTTCTGAGCTTGCTTGGCCTATTTTCTCCAATCTTCATTGAACCCCAACTAGCAAGTCCACCTGCTGAAGCAACCTTGCGACCAATAGACACGCCATCTATTTTTCGGTCAGCCCCATGCTCCGCAACCTCGAACTGCTTTTTCGCTGGACCTTCTTGCCTCAAACTAATGCTACATGTCATAGCATACAAAGGACAACCTTTTGTTCCACCAAGTAGAACCCTCGACATGCCTCGAACTCTATCATTCGGCCTTGAGTGAGATACCCGATTCGCCCGTGTTGCTACCAACGGCTTAGCATTTCCCATACAAAACCTACCCAACACCTTTGACGTGCACGTCCCTTTAGACAACCATAGCAGGGCCCAGCTAACAATGCTTCTCTGAGATAACCATGGCTCTTTGCCAACCATGCCTCCACGAAATAACTATAGCTTGCTATCCATGTCTCCGCGAATCCCAACTGCACTCAAACCATCCATGTCAAGCATTTGCTCCCTCATACGAACCAACCTCATATGACCTGAGCTTTTGCCAACTCCTTCAGACCCATTGATATGACTCCACTTACAACAACATGCCTCACTAACATGTAGGTATTCCCTTTTACCCTTCATCCCTACCATCGCATCCTTCTCCACCTTCAATAGCATACCTTTATAACTATCACTGTTATAATCCAAGGTCCCTAATGAAGAGAGATTACTAGGATGCATTGGACTTGATAAGACAGAAAGTCAGTCACCATCCGACCCGTCTGAAGATGTGGCCATGGTTGTGGATGCCGATCCCTCCTCGTTGTCTTGATCCCTAGTTCGTCCTGGATAGTCCCCTTCATGTGCCCTTCTCCGCACTTGAAAGCACTTCCCTTGAACTTCTTTGACTCTGACCTGGATCCTCTTCAACAATCTAGCTGGTGGCTCCTCATCATCCGCCAAGCACAAGCGAATCTTCGCTACTGCCTTGGCCTCCAACTCTTCCCACTCTTGCTCCTCCATCTTCTCGGACTTCTTCTCCGAGAGCGCGATAACCATCCCTTGCTGCATGAGGAGATCCCTGATACGCATTTGCCATAACCCAAAATTCAATGAACCATCGAACTTCATAAGAGCAAACTTTGCGCCGTGATTCGATATCCTCCAACATTAGCTCTTGATACCACTTGTTAGGAATTCAACAAATAGGGAACAAAATGTGCAAAGAACACGGACACAAGAGATAACGTAGTTCGGCCTAATGTCTACGTCCACGGAGAGAAAGGAGAACTTTTATTGATGAGTTTTCGAGCTACAAAGCCATACAAAAAACCTAGGGTAACATGTCTTTATATAGATACAAACCCTTGGTGTACAAGTAACCTATCTAGGTCAGATTAGGAGTCCAAAATCTAGTGAGAATAGGAATAGAAATATGAAATAAATCTTTCCTATTTCTCGCCATCCCAACTATAAAAACTAGAGTATAAGTAAGGTCCTACTAATACCATACCATATCCTACCAATTGTCATCCCTACCTAAGTAGTACTTTCTTTTTTTACAAATATTCTCTCTTCACTCAGAAAAGGCAAATAGTTTCACTTGTACTAAAATCACGCTCAACTATTTAATTAACATTTTGTAACAATATTTTTCATTAATGATAATATTCTATACCTTAAATATTCATCAAACTCCTATTTATCCACATGTCACTAATTAATTGGTGAAGAAATACAAAGTCATCCAATGATTTAGTACGTAAAGATCAGCATCAAATTAGCGTTCTCTTATAATATCATTTCTTAAAAAAAGAAATATTGTTAAAGATCAACTAACTAATTAATACCTTCAAATGAGTCTTAACGTTTTGACTCATTTGAAGGCATTTAAAGGAAAATCCAAGACCAAACGCCTATTAGAATTTGTATATGTGATGACTTCCATAACGGTGGTCATTTAATGTCCATATCATGACTTTGACTTAACGTTTTGACTCATTTGAAGGCATTTGATTAGTTAATGTAATCTTTGGAAATCTTCCCTTCTAAACATGGCAATGCAAACGATGATAGAAGAATTTTTCTATCAACAACCACTAAGATCAAATGATAATAGAAGAATTATTCTAATTTAACTAATAAATTTTAGAGTTTAAATTCTTAATAATGTACTCCTATTAAATATTTTTTGACAGAATTTCACTACCTTTTAAAATCTTACCTGACTAGTACACGGGTTACCAAATAAAACCTTCAATACGTTTTCCTCTACTTTTTTTACTCGGTCAAACTACATAGTCACGTTAATTGATCTTCGAGAAATCTTCCCTTAAATATATGGTAGCCTTTTTCTGAAATCTTCGTGTCACTTCTTCCCTCTCATCTCTTATTATCTATCTAAAATTTACTGCTTTCCTCTTCAACGTTGAATTATGGCCGGCGAAACCCATAAGACCATAACTCCAAATTCGAATCTGACTAATCTACACTCGAGTCGATCAAATCCATGCGATGACCCCTACGGTTACCTGGGCTTCACCCGAAACCCAGACGGCTCCATCACCCGTTCACCCATCCCATTATCTCCCACCACCTCTCCCACACCGGATCCCTCCTCCTTCCCCCAAGCCCGCTCCCTCTCCAAGGACATTCCCGTCAATTCACACTACCGCACGTGGGCCCGCATTTTCCTCCCCAGGGAAACCCTAAACCAGACCAAGAAGCTGCCTCTTATTGTTTACTACCACGGAGGTGGCTTCGTCGCGTTAAGCGCCGCCACCAGTCAGCTTAATGACGTCATCTCCGACATGGCGGCGGAGCTCCCCGCTGTCGTCGTCTCCGTCGAGTACCGCCTGGCCCCCGAACACCGACTCCCGGCGGCCTACGACGACGCCGTTGAGGCCCTCCATGTAATCAGGTCCACGGACGACGAGTGGTTGACCCGGTTCGCTGACTTCACCAACTGTTTTCTGATGGGAAGCAGCGCCGGGGGGAACATCGCCTACCACGCGGGCCTGCGCGTGGCCGATGACGTGGCGGCCCTTGCACCGTTGATCGTCAGGGGGATGATTCTGCACCAGCCGTTCTTCAGTGGGGTCAACAGGACGGCGTCCGAGGAGAGGCTGGTCAACGACCCTGTCTTGCCGCTTGTTGTTTCGGACGTCGCGTTGGAGATGTCGTTGCCACTGGGCGCTGACCGGGACCACTGGTATGTCAACCCGACGACCGGTGGAGGGTCAACGACGGTGAAGAAGTTCGGCGAGCTGGGGTGGAAGATTCTGGTTACCGGATGCGAAGGCGACCCGTTAGTGGACCGTGAAATGGAGGTGGTTGAGTTGATGAAAGGGAAGGGTGTGGGCGTTGTTGGCTGGTTCGTGGAGGGAGGGTACCATGGGTTTGACTTTTCGGAGCCCTCCAAGGCTAAGGACTTGTTTTTGCTCATCAAGGAATTCGTGGCTTGAGGATAATTAACTGTCGTTTAAAATTCAGATAATGAGAAGAAACCTACATGCATGAATGCAATTAAGTTAGAAGCCATGTAAAGTGAAACCTACTCATGAAATTAAAGGGTAATTTTTGAAAATGGTGTAAGAAATTTAAAGATTTCCTAGAAAAAGGCACCGGAAAAATATTCTTGTCAAGTATAGTGTTAGAAAAACGCTCTCAAACATGCATTTTTTTGCACTAGAAAACCCCGAAATTCAGGCATTTTTCTGCAACAGAAAATGTCCATTTTTTTAAGCGTTTTATTGAACAATCAACAATGTCCGTTTCTATCCCACCAAAAAAAAAATGTCCGTTTCTAGAATAGAAAAACAATAGCCTAGTTGGTTCAAAATAAAGCATACTAACTACACCAACAAAAAATAACACACGCTATTCTATACAAAAGGTTAAATTTGGCCAATGGTGATTCTAATTGAATACTAAAGATAGTGGTAAGGTATATCATGTGGTATATACTGGTATATCATGTCATGGACATCGGATGGACACTAGTAGACTAGCATATTGTGAGGGCTTGAATTGAGTGCGGACCAGCCCAGGAAGACTGTACGAACCAAGGCACTGACTTTTATGATAATGGTATACTTCAAATGGTATAATTGTTTAAGTGATACAAAATATATACACAAGGCATCACGGGAGACATTATTTTCTTCATAAAGACTGCACCTTTCAAATGGCCTAAGGATGACAAAGGGCTCGCCAAAGAAGTGTCAAATTTGGCTGGAAATAAATAAGACATTATTCCAGTTTCAAGCGTCCTGCAGCTCATAAAACTATTCTGACGAGGCATGGAAAAATGAGAAAAATTCTTTCCAATAATACCGAAAACGACTTTGCAAAGAAAGAGTCCTCCAACAGTAGTAATCGTGCAAAACATCAATTAGAGCTTTCAGTGCTCGGTGTCGTGTTAATATTTGCAAAGGCTGACCTTAAGCTTGCTATCTTTTGCTAGTTCGGTCATTGTCAACAAACTAAGACCGGAGCTCAGAGGAGCTCGTGAGTTGTTTCGCTGGACCACTCAATCAATTATATATAGCATGATAATAAGATATGTGAAGTGAAGTGATAATGGTATACATATGAAATGATAATGATTTAATGATTTAAATTTTAGTTATGAAAATATTTTACTTATCACAAAATAAGGTTAGAATAATCTAAGTGGAAGTATTACCGAAACTATCCCTTACGAATTTCTCAAAAAACAAATTTTGCTCCACGTAGTGCGGACTTGGCCATAATTGTCCTCACCCAATCCAACTCTCTAGTGTGAACATTGATATATTGTCTACCGTTGCTCCAAATTTTTTTTAGTTTTGGTTTTGTTGCTGGAGCCTCTATTGTTGGAGAATTGGTTTTATAACCAAGGAAGAGATGGCCCAATACAAGTGAGTGTATTGAGCTTTGGGCCCAAGTACATTTGCGAGATAAATTAATTCTCGGTGTGAATAAAAATTGGCTTAAAGGTGGTATGGTTGCGGGTTGCAGGATTGTAGGTTTGTGGGAATTGTTCCAGGTTCCAGGGCCTTATCTTTTTAGAACTGGGCCGGACCTGTTGAAGCGATTCTCGGCCCAAAATCTATTGGGCTTCCTCTTGGATAAGCCCACGCTCTAGAACCTTCTTCTCTTAGTTGGCATTTGAATTTAAATTTTGAATTTTCGAAATTAAATTCGGGCCAACTTAATGAGAGTAACCGCCAAGTTAATATGGGATTTTTATGGTATGGTACCACCCATTTACTCACCAAGTTAATGGGCTAGTTAATAGCCGAAGTTAATGCGGATTTGAGCATTGGAGGCATAGGCTTCCTATTAAAGGAGCCCTCCTCCTCTATTCCAAATAACCCCAAGCTCACACTCTTCCTTGAGCTCTCTACCTCTCCCTCCTTAGCATAGCATTTCACTCATTCATAAGAGTCGGAGTTCTACACCACCAAAGGTTCGAAAGGTGTACGAAAGTGCTTCCTTTCGTACACGTGATTGGGCGTTGTATCTTGGAAACTCTCTTACCCACGGAGGCCTGAAGCATATAGGCGGGTAATAAGAGTTTAAGGGCACACAGTTAAACTGTGGCCTCGTCCAGGATTCAATCCAAAGGTCGCTACCTTGAAGACGACGTATTACACACTTAGCCCAAAGTGTGATCGTGAGCATACTCTCACCATTCTCTTTTATATTGCTTACGCTTTATATACTCGTGTTAAAATCATAGTTTACTAATATTTGTTCCAACAATCTTAAACTCTTAATATGATTACACTATTGGTAAATTATGGTTTGGCTTTTTATATATAGTGGTGACTAAATCGGAAGCGGAGCAATTTTACTTGACTCACTGTCCTGTTTCGGTTGAATTTAATCACTGAGATTTAACTTGCGTTTTGGTATATGCTTACACTATTACGTGTTATTCTAGCTAAGATAATTTTTTGTTGTGCTAAAGAATTGACGTTAATCTCAAATGTTTCTGTAACGAAAATTGGCTGGGGAAAAAGATTAAGTAATCAAATGCAACCCACTGGTTTATAGTTGACTGTTTCGTTGCAACCCACCACGTTTATCTGTTTCATGTATAACATCAAGAGATTAATCATACAGAAGTGGAAAAATAATTTGGAAAACGGGAAAATTCATAACTTGGATGGGAAAATATTAATGTTAATAATAATGTGAGAAGCTACTGTAAGGCATAGGTAATTACGGGTTTGTTGGATAATAATTATATTATTATCTGGTAACGTCTAGTAGGCTACTGTTTTTGTAACCTGTTAGACACTTAGTTGAATACTTTCCGTGGAATTAAATCTGTGAATTCATATATATATCTCTGCTATTGTTTGAGATTTGTTGCAAGTGTTTTATCTGCTGCGACCGTTTCATCGGAAAAAAAAAAATATATTTTTTCCGAGTTTATTTTAATAGCGCTGCCGGTCCGCAACTGTGTAAAGGCAATAATTGTTTTTAGTACGCTGGCGTTGATGAAGTTGAAAAGTGGATTCTCATTTACTTGGAGATTAACTGTTGAAATGGTGAGGTTGAATTGGGACAGTAAATGGTTACGCAATTGTTATTCTGCAACGTCTGTTATTTACTCACAATTATGATTGCTAAGCAAGTTAACGCTTTGTTGTTCAACTAAGCTCGGTCGTATTTTTTAATCTGTCTTTATGACCGCAACGTTGCTGCTATAAATTTACTTAAATGTAAATATTATTATTGGACTCATTGATCAAGTTTATGAATTTGAGTTTGTAAACTGAGTTAAAGAAGTTTTGTCCCACCAACTTAGATCAATTTCTGAAATTGATTAGTTCGTGTTGAATTTTAATTGTGAGTGTTAGGTTCAATTATTAATGGCTAACATTGATGAGATTGTGGGAAGTTAGTGTTGGAGAATTGGTTTATTAACCAAGGAAGAGATGGTCAAATACAAGTGACTGTATTGGGCTTTGGCCCAAGTATTTAATTAGAGGGAGAATTCTAATTAAATATAATAACTAAGTTATTAGTGGATAACTTTAAGCTAATATAATTGGAGGTCAGACTAATTGATTTTGGGTGTTTGTGAGATCAATACGGAGCTCGTTGATAGAGCTTCGTAACGATATATAACACTTGCGAAAATCCAATTCTCGGGGTGAATGTAAATTGGCTTTAAAGTGGTATGGTTGTTATTGAAATAAGCACAATCCCACATTGGTTAGCGCACCATGCTGAGACAAGTTTATAAGGGATTAGAAGTCTAGCATGGGTAAACTGGTGGAGAAGGGAGAGGCTTCTCGCGCCGTTCGTCTGTCCAGCTCGGCTCGGCTCGGCATGCATGCCCGCGCGCGCCCCGCCTCATCCCGAGCCGGGCCGGGCCGGGCTCGGGTTGCGGGTTGCGGGATTGTTGAGCTGGGCCGGACTTGTTGTAGCGATCCTTGGCCCAAAAAGTCCTCTGGGCTTCTTAGACTTCCGTTTGGACAAGCCCACACTCTGGAACCTTCTTCTCCTTCCAGGTGGCTTTGAATTTAAAATAAATGGGATAACATCCTAATGAATATGGGGGTTTTATGGGTCTTGTAACAGCCCATTTAATGGGTGGGTTAATGGCCCTATTAAATCCGATTTTGGCTGTTGGAGGTCCAAGGCTGCCTATAAAAGGAGCCCACCTCCTTCATTCCAATTCACCCCAGCTCTTCATCTCTTCAGAGCTCTCTACTTCTCCCTCCTTAGCATAGCATTTCTCACTTTCATTGTGTCGGAGTTCTAAGGCTACGAAAGATTCGAAAGGTGTACTATAGTACTTCCTATAGTACTCGTGATTGGGCGTTGTACCTTGGGAGCTCTATTACCCACGGAGGCCTGAAGCATATAGGCGGGTAATAAGAGTTTAAGGGTACACGGTTGAATCCGAAGTTCTAACTTGAAGACGAAGGTGTTACACACTTACCCACAAGTGTGATCGTGAGCGCTCTCTAAACCTTCTCTTTTATATTACTTGCATTTTACATACGATTATATGCTTCATAGTTTACTGATATTAGACCAACAGTTAGCCACGGTACGATGGAAAAAAATATTGTGTAATAGATATGGTTGAAATCTATTTCACCAACAACAACGTGAACGCTGAGGTTTCAATTATGAGGGCTAGCAGCGCTGAGGCTGTGATGCCGGTTCTTAGAAATCTACTAATATTTTTTCAATTTGGAAAAATTGGAAAAGTTAAAAAAGGTAGTTACTCGAAGAGGTGGCAATAAAAGATGGTATTCTTCCTAACTACCTTGAACTTGACCCCGTATTTCAAAGAGAGTAAACTCGAGGAGGATGGTAGAGATCTTCATAAGACTCTCATCCATGATGCCTTCCAAGCGATAATTAAAAAATTACCGCCATATTGGAAGGACGTCAAGATGAACCTCAAATACAAGAGGAAGATGATGAGTCTCGAGGACCTTTTGAGAAGGTTCTATATCGAGCAAGATAACCGAAAGATTAAATAGAAACCAAATGGCATAGTTGCTAAGGGTTGCTACAAATGTCATGATGTTGAGGGCAAGAACAAGAAGCATGCTCATACTAATAAGACAAGCTTGAGCTTCGACCTTGATGACATGAACCTCATGGTCTTGTGTTGAGGTAAATTTTGTTGGTGGGTGGACACTAGGGCCTAACACAACATTTGTGCGAATAAATAGATGTTCAAGACCTATCAACTAGTGGATGATGAGAATTGTTACATGAAAAACTCAAAAGTATCCAAGGTTGAAGGCAAGAGATAGTTGTGCTCAAGGTAACCTCGGGTAAGAGCTGACCGATGTGTTGCATGTGCCTGAGATTTGGAAGAATCCTATCTCCGAAATCATGCCCAACAAGAAAGACTTTTGACTCGTGTTTGAGTTCGGAAAAGTCATTCTGTTGAACGGAAAAATATCTATTGGCAAGGGTTTTTTGACCAATATCTTCAAAATAAGTATAATGACTTTAGTCTCCAAGGCAAAGTCTAATACTTAGATTGATGGACGTGCGACATGTGAGGTTAGCACTAGTACAGTTGTAATGAATGCTAAGGAGAATGCAAATTTTGCATATTCTTGGGAGTCATTACAATTGTGGGTGGTGGATTAGGTCATGTGAATTATAAATCTTTACAAAAGCTTATGTCACTAAACCTATTACCCAAGTCAATATCGATCTTAAATACAAGTGTGAGACTTGGTCGATGATTGTACAAGAGATTGCTATATCTACTTGATGAGAAGTAAAAATGAAGCAATAGATTTATCATTCACTATAAGCATGAAGTCGAGAACCAACTTGGGAAATAGATCAAGAATCTTCCAAGTTGTTAGGGAAAGCTATGCTTTCGGCCAACTATGTGCTCAACAGGGTACCTCACAAAAAGTTGGATAAAATACCTTATGAATTATGGAAAGGTCATGCGCCTAGCTATAAATTCCAAAGGGTTTGGGGATGTCTTGCTAAGGTTCCAATTCTACCTCCTAAAAGGACAAGGATAGGACCCAAGACGGTGGATTGTGTGTTTATCGGTTATGCACAAGATAGTGCTACAAACCGATTCCTGGTACACAAGTCAGATAACTCTGATGTCTATGTAAATACGATCATTAAAGCTAAGGATGCTTCATTCTTCGATAAAATCTTGGGTAAATTACTCTCACGTCCCTGAAGTTTGGTCACCCTCCCCCTAGGGTCCCTGGCTTTTGGAAAATGATTGTCCCATCCCTAAGTTTTGATGATAATAGACTCTCAGGTCCCTGGCTGACGTCATCGGCTCTTTTTTTCATTTTTGATCATGGAAATGACCAAAATACCCTTAACTTTTGACCAAAATACCCTTAATTTTTCATTTTGGTTAAGGGTATTTTGGTCATTTCCATGACCAAAAATGAAAAAAAGAGCTGATGACGTCAGCCAGGGACCTGAGAGTCTATTATCATCAAAACTTAGGGACGAGACAATCATTTTCTAAAAGTCAGGGACCCTAGGGGGAGGGTGACCAAACCTCAGGGACGTGAGGGTAATTTTCCCTAAGATCTTTCCTCACAAAGCTCGAACTGGAGTTGACCGTAAAATTGACCAAAGTGGGAGCAATGTGGGGGGAGAGGAACCTCTAGATAAAGTTGAAGAACCTAGACGTGGGAAAAAGGCTAGGAAAAAAAAGTCCTTCGGGTCAGATTTTCTAACGTATCTGTTAGAAAAGGATCCAGTAACCTACAACAAACTCAAACATGAGTCGAGTGAGATAGAGTCTATCTTATATAATCACACTTGGGAACTAGTAGATCTACCTCTGAGTAGTAAACCAATAGGTCATAAGTGGGTCTTCAAAAAGAAGATGAAGCCTGATGGTACAGTGCATAAGTACAAGGCAAGACTTGTTGTTAAAGGCTACAAGCAAACTGAGGGTGTTGATTATTTCGACACATATGCTCCCGTCTCCAGAAAAATGTCTATTAGGTTAGTCATAGCCTTGGCGGCTTTGTTTAACCTAGAGATCCATCAAATGGATGTGAAGACGGCCTTCCTTATTGGAGATTTGGAAGAGGAGATTTACATGGAACAACTCGAAGGGTTTGTGGTTCCAAGTAAAGAACATAAGGTGTGTAAACTTGTAAAATTCTTGTATGGACTAAAACAAGTACCTAAACAATGGCACGAAAAGTTTGATAGTGTAATGTTATCTAACGGGTTTAGATAACCTAATATGATAAATGTGTCTATGTGAAAGGAGACGATAACGACTATGTGATAGTATGTCTCTACGTAGATGACATGTTGATCGTGGGTAATAATGATAATATCAAAATTACCAAGAGAATGTTGTCGCAAAATTTTGACATGAAAGACTTGGGACAAGCTGATGTAATACTTGGGATGAAAATCACCAAGACTTCAGAAGGTTACGCGCTTTCCCAAGGTCACTATGTCGAAAAGATACTTGACAAATTTGATAAGGATAGCAATGTAATTGCGAGAACTCCTATGGAAGTGGTGTCAAGTCTCTGCAAGAATCGCAGAGAGAGTGTGCGACAACTAGATTATTCTAGAGTTATAGGCAGTCTAATATACCCCATGGACTGTACTAGACTAGATATTGCAAACTCGGTAAACATATTATCGAGATATACGAGTAATCCCAATGATGAATATTGGAAAGCGATAGTTAGAGTCCTTAGATACCTAAGGTACACTGCTAACTATGGATTAAACTATACGAGACATCCAGCCGTTCTGGAAAAATATTCAGACGCGAACTGAATCTCAGACTCCAAGAATATAAAATCCACGAGCAGATACATATTTATAATTGGAGGAGCAGCGGTCCCGTGGAGATCATGCAAACAAACTTGCATTGCTAAATCAACTATGGAATCAGAATTCATAGGGTTGGATCTAGCAGCTGAAGAGGCAGATTGGCTCCGAAGTTTCTTGGAGGATATCCCGATGTGGTCAAAACTAATACCTCCCATTAGCATGCACTGTGATAGTCAATCAGCTATCGGAAGAGCACAAAACAATGTGTATAATGGAAAGTCTAGACACATACGTCGTAGACATAAATCCGTGAGAATGGGTGTGATATCTTTAGACTATGTAAAGTAAAAAAAGAACATCGCGGATTCATTAACTAAAGGTCTAACGAGAGACCAAGTTGAGGTATCATCGAGGGGAATGGGATTAAAGCCTACGAAATGACCTAAACCCATGATGGCAACCCAACCTGGATCGTAAACCCCGATCTGCAGGTTCAAAGGGACAACCGAATTGTGAGGCTAGGGTCGAATAAAGCACTCAGGAAATTGAGTTTCTTACATATTCCTATGATGAAAGAGTGATAGACCTGTCCATGTGAAGGTTAAGCTTTAAGCTTTTAATTATCCTTATACTTCAAGTATATATAAGTGGGGTATGGCAGGATACTCCTTATAAGAGATCACCTATATCGAATGTGAAGGGGCTGCTTCTATGAGATGAGTTAAGGGCTAAATCTCTAGAGCATTCGATGAAGTTTTCAAGGCAATCCAGGGCCAAAATGGACACAACCAAAAGAACCAAGTAGTGGTTTGAGAATGAGTTGTGTGAGTACCTTTGTCTTGGTATACACAAAATGCCGAACAGTTCAAGGCATCGCGTCCACTGGTTGGCAAGTATATCCGAAGGTATTTCACTAAGGAAGGTTCAAGGCTTTCAACCACCTTTCCGAATGCAACAAATTCTCGCTAAACTCCAAGTTGCATGTAGCATTGGTAGGCTCATGTCATATAAGCCATTTTGTATTCATGTGGGGGATTGTTGGAGAATTAGTTTTATAACCAAGGAAGAGATGGCCCAATACAAGTGAGTGTATTGGGCTTTGGGCCCAAGTACACTTGCGAGAAAAATCAATTCTCGATGTGAATAAAAATTGGCTTAAAGGTGGTATGGTTGCGGGTTGCAGGATTGTAGGTTTGTGGGAATTGTTCCAGGTTCCAGGGCCTTATCTTTTTAGAACTGGGCCGGACCTGTTGAAGCGATTCTCGGCCCAAAATCTATTGGGCTTCCTCTTGGATAAGCCTACGCTCTAGAACCTTCTTCTCCTAGTTGGCATTTGAATTTAAATTTTGAATTTTTGAAATTAAATTCGGGCCAATTTAATGAGAGTAACCGCCAAGTTAATATGGGGTTTTATGGTATGGTACCACCCATTTACTCACCAAGTTAATGGGCTAGTTAATAGCCGAAGTTAATGCGAATTTGAGCATTGGAGGCCTAGGCTTCCTATAAAAGGAACCCTACTCCTCCATTCCAAATAACCCCAAGCTCACTCTTCCTTGAGCTCTCTACCTCTCCCTCCTTAGCATAGCATTTCACTCATTCATAAGAGTCGGAGTTCTATACCACCAAAGGTACGAAAGGTGTACGAAAGTGCTTCCTTTTGTACACGTGATTGGGCATTGTACCTTGGGAACTCTCTTACCCACGGAGGCCTGAAGTATATAGGCGGGTAATAAGAGTTTAAAGGCACACGGTTAAACTGTGACCTCGTCCAAGATTTAATCCAAAGGTCGCTACCTTGAAGATGACGTATTATACACTTAGCCCAAAGTGTGATCGTGAGCATACTCTCACCATTCTCTTTTATATTGCTTACGCTTTATATACTTGTGTTAAAATCATAGTTTACTAATATTTGTTCCAACATCTATCTTGTTTTGGAGCAAATACTACCAAATCTGGTCTCCCTCAACCTCAACCAACCAATCATTCGACGGCAGGTTTGTGGTTCCGGGAGTGCCATCCGGCCGTTCGTGGTCAGGGTTCCAGATCCTTGTTCACTCCCCGGAGCTTACCTCGCCCAAGCCGTCTTTCTCAACTCAGAAGCTTCTCCGTATTCTCAGGCCACAGTTTATCTCCTCCTCTTCGCCTTCTCTCAAGGCTGGCCGAAACTTCCTAGCTTTACTTACAGCGAGCCAAAGGGGGTCCCTTTTGAATACCGGAGGAGTTGGTCTTTTCAGACCGCTCCTCCGATTTGTTGTTCGTGTTTATGTATTTTTAATGCTTATTTTGCTCTTGCTATATTTTCATTTTTATTAATAAAGTTTCAATATTTAGTAAAACAAAGAAATTTCTCTCTCGCCATTTACTAAGAATACCAACAAGTACTAACTAACTCGTCTCAATTTTTTTTTCAGTTTAAATGATATTTTTCGAATTCGAGACGTTAGCATATTATATTAAATATTTGTTAGAGAATTTTGTTAATATTAATAGATTTTATGCACTCAAAATTAAACTATGGCTGGATCTACCGAGAAGTGGACTATTATACCGTCCTCAACATCTAAACTGACCTGACAATACTTTTCTCCGGCAAAAAAAAAAACTTCTCAGTTTCCTTTTCAACATTGAACTATGGCCGGGGAAACCGAGACGACCTTATCCAACCAATGCCACGATCTCTACGGCTATCTCGGCTTAACCCTAAACCCAGACGGCTCCGTCACCCGATCATTATTTCCGATCACCTCTCTCACACCCGATCCCTCCTCCTTCCCCAACCTCGCTCCCTCTCCAAGGACATTCCCGTCAATTCATACAACCGCACGTGGGCCCGCATTATTTACGTTAGCAAGGAATTTTGATATTCTTAAATTCCAAACTTACATATAAAAAAAAGACACATATATTTTTTGAAATTTATAAAATATATAAAAATATATGTATTTACTAAAAATATATTATTTTATGCAAAAATTAAGACCGAAATTTAATACTTAAATTTTATGTAAAAAATATTACATTATGATAGAGAGATTATTAAATTTTAATACTGGTCCTGACAAAAGCACCAAAATTTTAATAAATTTGGAGAGATTTTCGTTTTACGGGAGATCACATGTTTTTGTGTATTAAGGAGTTTTTTTTTCTCAAATAAAAGAGAACTATAATTTTTGGTCAAGTAGTATGCATGCTGTGGATATAAAAGAGATTTAGATTTAATGGAGATTACCAAAAAGATGTCCTCATGATGGGGACTATTTTTGGACCGTTAAATTCTATTTAATTAAATTTTTTACAAATCTGATAGTTATCATCTTAGGGAACATTTTGGGTGTTTCAATCGTTACTTGCCTTGTGAATGGATTGTAGTCTCTCTCCTAATAAATACTCTCCTACTTTAGATTAGACAGGTTTGAAAAAAAGCGTGATCAATGGTTGGTTGATGTGGCTGAATTAATGGGCGGTTAGTTGGAAAAAATTAATGTTGTTTTTTTAGGACCCTTTTTTTAAATCTAGTGATCGTACATGTGATATTTTTTTAAATTGACCGCAGTCCTATTATAATTTAGAATTAATTTTTTTTCTAAGTATCATAACATTAATTAAATCGATTAATTTAAATCTGAGTCAAAAAATATATTCGAACAATTGCACCTGGGGAGTGACGGATTAGTTGCAGCTCTTATGATTCACGAGGCCTACAATTTTTTGATCCCACGTCTTTGTACAAGTAGATGATTATTCATTCTGATTATTCGGTTTCCTATTTTTAATATAAGTATACCAATATTATAGTAAATAGATACTAATATCAGAAAAGAAGTATATCAATATCTGAGTAGATAGATACCAACATCAGAGAATAAGCACACCAATATCAGAGTAGTTGGATACTAATATCAGAGAAAAAGTATACCAATATCATAAAAGAATTATACCGATATCAGAGAAGAGGTAAACCAATATCAGAGAATAAGTATACCAGTATTAGAGTAGATGGATACCAATATCAGAGAAGAGTATATGGATACCAATATCATAAAAGAAGGATACCAATATCAGAGAAGAAGTAAACCAATATCAGAGAAGAAGTAAACCAATATCAAAGTAGATGGATACCAATATCAGAGAATAAATATAGCAATATTGAAGTAGATGGATACCAATATAAGAAAAGAAGTATACCATTATCAGAGGAGAATGGTACCAATATCAGAGAAGTACGAAACCAATATCACAGTAGAACGAAACCAATAAGGTGACCTTTTAAATTTGAGTATGTATACAATTTGTTGGTATTATTGCAAAATCGATACCAATGAAAACTGTAATCAAATATCTTTTTTTAATTTGTATCGTGAATTCGAGTGAGAAAAATCGATATCAATATTTTTTATACAAAGTGTGGAATTTTTTTAATCGATTTGTTGGTGTATCTTTTTAAATATCTTTTACTCAAAGTGTAGAATTTTCAAAACAAAAATCTGTCTGTTTTGAATTAATTTTTAGTTTTGTTATCTTTTCATAACTAATTCATTCTTAATTTGTAACTAACTAGGTTTAAAATAAATTTTACAATATTATCTTTATTCCTATCAGTGGGAACAACTCTTGTTCTCACCGAATTCGAATCCATGTAAAAGTTGCCAGTCGAAAAGTCTACAATGCATAAGAACAGTTTATTTATTTACAGAAGTTAATGATGCAAGCCAACTGGCCAACAGACCTAATAACTCATGCCCGTCTAGATCTGTCTCGAATTGAGACTAAAAAAACCAATAAGTGAGTTGAATTATTTCAAACAAGTTTTAGTTTAAAATTTAACTAATGGAAACGACACTACAAAAAAATCATCTTAAAAAATGGAGATAAATAATTTAGTATGCACCGAACCGATTTTTTTGTTGGAATGGATGCATCAAACTTTGCCACCAAGTGAAGTACTACTATATATGTAAATATCTACTCTCTTCCCACAATCATCTAATCTTATACCCTACGATTCGCCTAAAACCAGACAAGGAGCGAACCTTAAAATTCCCTCGTCGGAACCTTAAACACCAAACAAAAATGTCCACCCAAACGCCCCTCGACCTCTACGACTACTACCAGATCACCCCGAATCCGGACGGGACCCTCACCCGAAACCCGGAAAGGTACGTGACCACCCCGCCAAGACCCGATCCGGAAGATCCGGATCCGGTCCTCTCCGAGGACATGGTCATCAACCGGACCACCAACACGTGGGCCCGGGTCTACCTCCCCAAACGACCCACCGCCGAGAAGCTCCCCCTCATTGTGTACTACCACGGCGGCGGGTTCATCTTGCTGAGCGCGGACTCAGCCGGGGTCCACGCCTTCTGCTCCGCCCTCGCCGGCGAGCTCCACGCCGCCGTCGTCTCCGTCGACTACCGCCTCGCCCCGGAGCACCGCCTCCCGGCCGCCTACGACGACGCCGTGGACGCACTCCGTTGGTTGAGGGACGACGAAGGGGCATCCGCCTGGTTCAAGGGCCGCGTTGACTTCGGCCGGTGCTTCCTCATGGGGCCGAGCGCCGGCGCGAACATCGCGTACCACACGGGTCAACGCGCGGCGTGTTCGGTCAACGAGTTCCTCCCTCTGAAAGTCAACGGCCTGATCCTGCACCAGCCGTTCTTCGGTGGGACCCAGGGGACGGAGTCCGAGTCGAGTAACATGCTCGACCCGGTTCTCCCACCCGGGTCCTCGAAGTTTATGTGGGACCTCGCCTTGCCGGTGGGCGTTGACCGGGACCACGGGTATTCTAATCCGACGGCGGGAGATGGTGAGCCCTTGGAGGTGATGGGGAAGTTGGGGTGGAGGGTTTTCGTGAGCGGGTGCGAGGGGGACCCACTCGTCGACCGGCAGATGGCGGCGGCCAAGTTGATGGAGGAGAAGGGTGTCCGAGTGGTGATTCGGTTTGTTGAAGGAGGGTATCATGGGAATGAGATTATGGATCCATCTCAGGCCCACTTCTCTGCTTTGAAAGAGTTTGTTGGGAGTGTTTAGTTTATTGTGAGTTTTCCACCCCAAAAAAATAGGTTTATTGCAAATAACTTTTCTACCTGGTTATTTATTACATCTATATTATGAGAAAATATACTCAAATCTTAGATGAGGTCTCCGTTGAAAATGTATTACCGTGATTGATGTGTAATCCTTTTTTTATATAAGTTGATTTTTATCCCAATATAAGAAATCGTACATATCTATAGCTTAAACCGCGAGAAAATGGAATTGTGGAAGAGCAATATAAGTACGGTCTTGTTAATATCTTACCAAAATAAAATCCAGTGGAAAATTTTTGAGAGGAAAAGTTTGTCTAGCGTTATTGTTGTTAACGCTATTTAACGCCCTAATCATCCCCGATTACAACCCAACCAATCTCCTATATGATTAAAAGACCTAGATGGAGCTGAGTTGGAATGAATGCCGGAGAAACTCCAAGATGAACTCGTCCTCCTTCTACAACAAACCTGTGCGGCCCTGATTTATTTTCATTTTTTTTGTAAGTATTCATAATGTGATATTATATATGTAATAAGAATTCGTTTTCGCGTGCTTGGTCACACTTGCTCTTTTTCATCTTAAGCAAATGATTGTTTTTTTTTTTGGCTCGGTAGGTCAGAATTTGTTTAATGTCAGTTCTGTTACAAGTAATGGATTTGGGCGTGGTTCCTTTGTAAAGTTAAATAACTGAATCGATCCACGAAAGCGACGATCTCTATTTTTCAAGGGCAAACGACAGAGCGTGACAGAGTGGTCAACAATTAGAGGACACATTTGGTATAACTAGAAAAATATTAGGTGACAAACATCTACGTTTTATCTAATTTAGAGCATATAATGACTTTAATTATGTATTTATATAGGTCCATGGTATAATACACTTGTACGCAATTAACAATATTTTTTATGGACAATAATATTTTACGTTAAGAAAAAAACTGAATCGATCCCCAAAAAAGGATAACATAAACTTATTCTACTTTCTGCAGCGGACGCGTGACATGACATGAATAATTGTGTATCATAAAGTTGCATGACTTTGGAAGTTGTATACACTTTTACCCTTCTAAAGTGATATAATGAAAGCAGATAAAAATATTACTTATTTACATAAAACGTGCTTACACTTTTAACCTTTGAAGTAATTAATAGTTGAGTTTTTCGTCATTAAAATATTTGTAAAGTGATTTCCTCTAAAATGATAAACTCTCTAAATGTCATTGAAGATCCCGGTTTAGATTACTTATATGTCCTTCAAAATAAAGAGAAAATTAAATTTGCCATTAAATATGCCATTGACCTTCCCGTTGTCGATCCCTTTGAAGACATTAAAGACATTGTAGATTTCTGGCATTTCATTAAAGATGCATTTAAAGCTGCCATTGAAGATCTCATTGCAGATCCCGTTAAAGCAGCCCTTAAAGCTTTCAGTGAAGATCCCGGTCAAGATTTCTTAGATGCTCTTAAAGATACCCTTAAAGCTGCCATTAAAGCTCGCAGTGAAGATTCCTAGGATGTCGTTAAAGCTGCCATTGCAGATCCCAGTCAAGATTCCTTAGATGGAGTTGAAGATGCCCTCAAAGTTGCCATTCACTATCCCATTGGAGACATTGTAGATTTCTGGTATATGATTAAAGATGCCGTTAAAGCTGCCATTGAAGATCCCGGTTAAGATTCCTTAGATCTCCTTAAACATGCCTTTAAAGAGGCCCTTTTAGTTTTCATTAACGATCCCCTTGACATTCGCATTGCAGACATTACAAAATTCTGGTCTGTCATTAAAGATGCCATTGAAGATCCCATTGACAAGGAAGATCCCATTGACAAGGAGGCGGAGTTAGAGGCCGTCGCTGATTCATATTGTCGAAATCTGGGAATCTGCATTTATGTAGATAAAGAGAAAATCCCTTTCCATAAAGCAAGTGATTCAGAAGACGAAGGAGAGTGGGAGCCCTTGGTCGTAAATTCAGATGACGAAGGAGAGGGGAAGCCCGTGGTCGGAGATCCAAACGACGATGAAATAGAAGTAGGGGCACTAGTAGAAGGGGAAATAAAGATAGAATATGGTGAAGACCCACTATGGTGGTTGTCGCTATTCCCAGAAGAAGAAGAAGAGGAAGTAGAGATAGAAGATGATGAGCCTTATATAGATAAAATTAAGCAGAATGAAAGAGAGACGGGATTGGCTGAGGCTGTTGAGACAGGAACAGGTGAATTAAACGGTATTAAAATAGCAATGGGTGTCATGGATTTTTGTTTTGTGGGGGGGGGGGGGGGGGGGGTGGGGGTGGGTAGTATGGGATCGGTAGTAGGCGAGAAAATCACTCGTTTGATTGAGCATGCTACCAAAGAATTTTTACCTCTTATTATAGTGTGTGCTTCTGAAGGAGCACGTATGCAAGAAGGAAGTTTGAGCTTAATGCAAATGGCTAAAATATATTTCGCTTTATCTAAGTATAGGGATCAGAAAAATAAATCTTTATTTTGAACCATACGGCGTTGATTTAATCGATTTCTCCAATTTTACTATTTTTTTAATTTAGACCGTGTAATCTGGAGGAAATTCGATTTATATTGAGAATGACTTCTTAACCAGTTTTTCCATTGATTCATTCCAGAATTTAGAAAATTTTGATCTTTTAATTCCAAATGAAATAAACTTTGGATTCCAAACAAATCTTTTATTTTCTTTTTAATTTCATTGTTAAGAAAAAGAGATGTCCCAGAATATTGAAGAACAGATCTTAATTTAGATAAGTTAGGAATTGGAATTTGAGAGAATTTTAATGCCATTGAAGATATAAATGCCATTGAAGATCCCGGTTCAGATTACTTATCTGTCCTTCAAAATAAAGAGAAAATTAAATTTGCCATTAAATTTGCCATTAAATATGCCATTGACCTTCCCAACAGTCGGAACCAATTTAAAATTTTAATAACCCATCTATCGTAATAATTAATACTTTTTCAGAAAATATTAGTGCAAAATCTCGGTCCCAACATTCGCATAAAATAATATTTTTTAATAAATACATATATTTTTACATACTTTACTAATTCGAAAAATAATTTAAGATGCTAATTTGTGGTAGATTTGATTGTTTGATAATTTTTACATCATCATTCATCTTTTGAATTGTCTTCAAACAGTCCTTGTGATCGCCATGAACCGTCTTGCTGTAAAAAATATTTCAATCGAGTGTAGTATTTGAATTATGCTATAAATCAAAGTCTTATGTATTTCGTAACTAATTATTATTTTCTATGAGATAATAATTGTAATTGTTATTAATATAATTTTTAGAGATTTGAATGTGATCTACAAATAATTATAATTTATTTATAATTATTTGGTGACTTGAATACAAACAAAATAATTTTTTCTAGTAAAAAACGTAAACCTTTCTCATGTGATAATCTCTCTAAAGGGATAATTTCATGCGGTCCCAACAATATCGCTTTAGAGAGGTTTTACTGTACACCAAAAAGTTTTTTTTGTCTATATTTCAGTTATAAAAAATGTTGTATTTTTTTATAGTCAAGTTATCAATTTTTTGGCATCCAGTGTTATTATATTGTTACATATGATTGAATTTGTTTTTACAAATAGATAACGATTACAAGAAAAATTTAAAGATAATTTAAGATGAAATATGATATAAAAATTATAAAACAGACACGTATAGTAGAAACTATTATCTTAAAATTCTTTTCAAATTCATCAAGCATGTAAAAATATGTACTTATTCATAAATAACATTCTATGCAAAGTTGGACAAAAATTTAGCACTAAGTTCTTCTAAATAGTTAGTTTTCTGAATAGCACAAAGATGAAGAATTATTAATTTTTAACACTGTTCTCGACCTGCGACCAAAATTTAGGTTAGAGAAGTTGTCAATTTAAAAAGTATCATTTTGGAGAAGTTCTACCGCATATCGGTGTAGTAAATAAAAATATGTTCTCAAATAGCAAACAATATTTATTTTCCAGTATAGAAAAATCTATCTCAAAAAAATTTTAAATTTCACTGAAACAAATAGAGCCTTTGAAGTCTGGACTAAAAGACCCATACATTATCCACAAAAAAAGGGCCCGAGAATTTCTTTGCTCTTAGGCCCGAACAACAGTTGAGAGACCAAGAAGTGGGCCACAAATGTTAGGCTCAACAATACGCCCATAGTTTGGGCCTCCATAGAGACAATAGAATGCAACTTTGTAACCCAAAAAGCACTTAAGATTAATTATCTGAAAAAATAAGTACTTAGATTGGTTTTTTAATTTTGTCAAGAGGTGTTCTTAAGAACGTGTTAAGGCATGAGCTCATATACTTTTTATCCACCAAAGAAATTATAAATCTTTTTTTAATATGTAATTTTTATTTCGTCATGGTTAATTAAGAAATTATAGGACTTCAACTACCAATTCTCGTAAGAGTTATGCTAAGATACTCTAATATGATATCAAAACTGATGCGTAAGCTACACGTTGCCCAATAAATATGATTAAAAATCAATGTTCGCCTGTGATACGTGCAAACTTTTACATATTGTGCGGTTTGAGTATAATCCCACGTGGATTACAGATTATTAAACATCAAAAACCTACCAGCCATACGTTGAGTTTTGGTTTTTTCCAATTCTAGTTCTGTCCTATTTAACGACTGTATATCCTTTCAGCTGTTTTAATATTATGTCCTAACTCAATGAATTCGAGGAAATAACAATACATTTTTCGAAAAAGAAATTATCAGATCTCTGCAACTAAAACCTCTTAGCACCTTCATACCTAAAAAACAATATCTTCATCCCTATTTTGTTATATTTTATTTTTTCCGTATCGTTCTCTATTTTTCAGGCTGTAAGAACAAAAATCCGATAAGGTTTAACGAAGCGAGTGCGACATCTGCCAATTGAATATGGACCACTTCAAAGTTTAAGTTTAATCAAACTTTTTAATTCGGATAGTAAGGATGTATTGTTAGAAGACTTTTTACATCATTCGAAAATATTATCTAACTCGAACTTAAATTACTCAATATAATAAATAGACAAACATTTCAACAAATATATATGATATTTTTAAATAGAAATGATAATCTTATTTACATGATGCCAGAGACGCTAACGTCCATTTCTGAATAATAATGGATAATATTATTTTGTTCTGTCTTCCATGCATGCGTTGATTTTCCTTATATTTTTGTTGGGTTATAATAAAGTATTATCCCATGCAGAGACTTAAATTGATCGACGAGCGACAGCACGAAACACTAAAGCAAAAGACAAAATCGACGAGCGAAAGGTTAAAAAACCTGAATTAATTTACGTATCATATGCTTTTTTTTTTCTAACCGCTATATGTTACGTGGCAGATCCTAATCCCTTTAGTGTTTCACGTATCTGTAAATATAATAAGACCCCAATCAATTGGAGTTTCCTAAACTCTAAAATAAAAATCAATTGGAGTTTCACTATTCGGTCTCTAATCCCACCCACTATTCTAGCTTAGTCTCTCAGAGTTAGTGTTAATTCAGCAGAGTACTTTCGTCTTTGATTATTTCACCGCTCCACCATAAATTTTTTCCACCCCTATCGGACTTCCAGTTTCTACTTTTTGTCCAAAATTGAGTTCTGAGATTTAATGACCGACTTAAAAAATCACCTGCAGACAATTTACGCTCAATTATTTTGAATAACATTTGCATTTTCTCAAGAACATATTGTTACAACACAAATATAATTTTTTAGATTATTTAATAAAGCTATAACTATATTAATATTGATAGCAAGAAAATATTAATCATTTTATATCAATTCGACCCGAAAAATTAATTAGCTCGTAAGTATTCGAATAACGGATAGTTTCAAAAAAAATAAACGAAAAGATATGATAAGATTCTTTTTTTTAGGGAGAAAAGATATGATAAGAGATAGTGAGAGAGCGTTGCATGTAACATAGGTAATCTCGTTGACACGTACGTCAAGGAAAACGACAAGAGGGAAATAAGAAGGAATAAAATCTTGCAGGTAATAAAATTAAGGGCAAATTACTCTCATATCCCAAGCCTTTGGTCACCCTCCTCCTAGGGTCCCTGACTTTTGGAAAAAGATTATTTCGTCCCTAAGTTTTGATGATAATAGACTATCGGGTCCCTGGGGCCGGAATATTTCATATTCTCTGACGATACTCCACTTAAAAAGACTAAAATGTCCTCCCACTTAAAAAAATAAAAAAATCTCTTTCTTTCCCCCTTCTCCCTCCTCCCGCTTCATCTTCAACCTCCCACCTCAAAGACCAAATCATGAAGAATCCTAATTAATTTTAATGAAACAAAAATCTCAGCACATACATTCAACCTAAATAAAATCGCAGCACATACACCATACCATGATTGCAGCAATACATAACAACTGAATCGAGGAGGAGAAGACCTAAAATTAGGAACCTGGACCCTAAAATCAACGAATTAAGAACATCAAGAGTGTCGTCGTGCCGGGATTTGACGCCGGTGCCAGGATTGGATACCCAGCTCTACCCCGACTTTCACACCGGTGCCGGGATTTGATACCCAGGAGCTCACCACCTTCGTCTGTCGTGGCTCGTCGTCGCTTGTCGGTTGTTGAGGAGCTCGCCGTCTTTGTCTGCCATGGCTCGCTGTGGCTCACCGTCGCTTGTCGATTGTTGACGAGCTCGCCATCCTCGTCTGTGGTGGCTTGTCGTTGCTTGTCGGTTGTTGAGGAGCTCGTCGTCTTCGTCTGCCATGGCTCGCTGTGGCTCACTGTCGCCTGTCGATTGTTGAGGAGCTCGCCGTCCGAGGAGGATAGGAAGCTCCACATCACAGTGCGCAAGTCCAACATCTTTTCACGGTGGTCGGAGGGGATGTCGTTCACCACCACAGCCGTTGAACCTCGCCAATGCGGAGATATACTTGCTGCAATCATCGAGGAACCCGACGCTGCATGGGTCCAGCTTCAACCACACCGACAAAGAACCTGGCCGACGGTGGAGGATTTAAATCGGGGGAAAATTGAATTTTTAGGGTTGGTCTGGGCCGATTAATTGAATTCTTGGATAATTAATTTTTTCTGTTCTTAGTTTTTTTCATTTCTGCTTGCCTCCTTAAGCTTTGATGTTAATTGGTTTTGATTTTAAGTTTTGATTTTGGTTGAGATGCAAGGAAGAAGATAAGTGGGAAGGAGAAGGTTTTTTTTAAGTGGGAGTTATATTTTGGTCGTTTCAAGTGGGAATTCGCCGGAGAATATGGAATATTCCGGCTCTAGGGACCCGATAGTCTATTATCATCAAAATTTAGGGATGGGATAATCTTTTTCCAAAAGTCAGAGACCCTACGGAAAAAGTGACCAAAAGCCTAAGACGTGAGAGTAATTTGCCCTAAAATTAATTACACTTTGTTCCCAGTGTTGGACGTCCTGGCCACGTAGTTATTAGGCGGAGAATCCTAGCTATCATGTACTAAATATTACTTTAAAACAATCATTTGATTTGAAACTAGCTCTACATATATTAGTAGCTAGCATCAGAGGGTATCCCAACTCAATCTGATCATGACTCTTTTGTCCTTTTGTGTTTCCAGTCAAATTACCTAGTTAAATAAGATTTTGATTATTATATATGGAAAATTGTATATTCCAATATGTTTTGAAATTCTTTAGGGGTTTTAAGGTGTAATCTTTTTTTGGATATTTTGCTACAATTTTTTTGTTGTTGAAAGAAATATAATATGTGATGGACCTTTTACTCATCTGTATTGCTAGAATTTTCATGCAAAACCAAAACCTAAAGGCATAAAGCAATAATCACAATATTCCTTCTCAAACAAAATTTATTGTCCCGAAGTGTACAGGACTTTTGTCATTGTTACAACGGGTCGTATGAGCAATAAAAAGATCAATATATTTTGATAAATTGTTATAATCTTTATTTTCAATCCAAAATTTTATGACAATATAAATATATATATATATATATATATTTAAGATTTTTAAACAATCTCACCGCTGTCACAAATCACAATTGGTGATTTGATATTCTTAATATTAGACTAGTAAAAAATAACATATATGTTATCATTGTTTTATTCAAAAGAAAAGGGTTCGGCGGATAAACACCGGAAAAATTACCCTAAATAACGTCTCATCGTATTTGATCCTCAGTAACAAAACAAAAACAAAAAGCATGGCGGATATCATTGCTCATGCACCGAGCTATTAAAAATACTGAAGGGTCGCATAAAGAAGGTATAATTAATCAAAATTTAATCGCCGATTACCAATTAAAGAATGTGATCTTTATTCCAAAGCCGATATTATTATGGAGAGGTCGTTTTGACCCGTTGCTTTGTTGGATTTTTCACAAAATATGTTAAAAGGGTCATTGTCCGGTGTTCGTCGGTGTTCTTATTTTGTCGTTTTCTTGCACTTTTACTTCTAGAGAACGTCGATAGTCTTTCTAAAAAAAAAAGAAAGTGTCGATAGTGACACGCTCACGGATGCAACAATCGAGATTTTTTGTCTTTTGCCAACCAAATTAGAGAATTAGTGCTTAAAATATTTCCAAATTAAAAGGTGGGTAATCTAGCTAAAGAGTTAATAATGTAAGCATCCGATTCTTCTAGACACGAAAAAATTAAAATGTAATTCACATGCGGAATATCGCAACGAACACACGTATTATTACAATTATAAAAAATTATTATGTAATTAATAATATGATAATTTTAATATGAATGATGTAAAATCACGATAACCAGTTTGGAATTGTCTGGTAAATTGCAAGGATGACAGGGACAAGAAATGGGACAGATCAGCAAGAAAGGGTGACAGATATGGGACCCGCGGGGATCTCCATAAAATCAATTAAGTTTCTTATATACGGAGAAAAACCCAAAGGGTTGTCGTGTAATGGATGAAGACTATTTAATTTTCGTGTTTTTCTTTCGAAAAAATAATAATTTTAGTATTATGTAATTTGTTTTTTCTGATATTATGGAATTTTGTTATTTCTTTTGAACATTTTATAAATTAGCATTTTAGTAACAAAAATATATATTAATAGTATAAACTTGAGAAAATATTGTGAAAATATTAAATTATACCATAAATACTTAAATAGTTAATTGAACTATAAGATATTTGTAATACTTCGTAATTTGATTGACTGTTCTCACGTATTATATTTTAGTATTTTGTAATCACTCAAACACAATTCTATTAATGTAAATAGTACAATCAAAATAACGGATATAACAATTTTAAAGTTAAAATTTCTCCTTTCTTTTTGGTGGTGGAAGAGAGCTTGGGCGTTTGTTATCGATGGAGGTGGACTAGTAGCCAAGGAGAACGATGGAGCCACGTGAAAGAACAAATGTTGCCACGTGATGCGGGCCTTCGGACTGTCGTTGTCCTTACCTGTGGCGGCTGTGTTCCAACGGACAAAACAAGAAAATTGCTTAATAAGATGGAGATGTTTCTTTTTTATGGGGTAAACAAGAAAGTGAAATGTAGATTGTTATTTTATGCTTAGTTGTAGACCTGGCAACAAAACACACAAATCTCGCAGTAAATAATGTAGCAACCTCAATACATTTCATCAAATAAGTATATCCAATTAAAATGTGTGCGAATTTTGAATTCGTCAACATATATACACTCTAATACCATATTAGAAATTTCCTATTCAACCCAAATAAAACAATATATATGTAAATATATGAATTGTACACGCTTATAAATAATATTACTACTCTTACAATTAATTATTAATGTGTTTTCTTCAACTAGAGCAGACTCGTAGTAGTACATGGGAACTTGCTTACAAACTACTACTGCACCGCAAACAAACACCACTTCATTTTCAAAGGAAATTTTGGTAGTACGTATATAATGCCCTATGATTTGATCGACTATCTTTACATACTAATACGAGTTTTTTTTAGTTTGTTTTGTCATCACTCGTATGCATCCCAGAAACTTCATAAGAGATCATCCATCCTGATCCTACTCCCAGCCAAACGCGTTTAATCTTGGAGTTCTCCCAAGATGTGTGCGAGAAAAGAAGGTGCACCTTGTTGGTATAGATAGTATCAATCAAATCACTTAAGCGTTTAAGACAAAACAGATCATTAACGGGGTATCATATTTACCCCTTCTTAAATGCGCGACGTCCTCGTCGCACCAGACAGAACACAGAACAGTCTCAAAACTTTTTTTGCTCTGATACCAATAGTAATTCTCCGTGATCCGACCGACTGTCTCCACAGGCCAACACGGGTCTTTTCTAGCGTGTTTGTCCTCACTTGCACGCATCCCAGAAACTTCTCAGTAGGTCACCCATCCTGATCCTACTCCCGGGTGTTTAACCTTGGAGTTTTCTTAAGATGTGTGCCAAAAAAGAAGGTACATTTTGTTGATATAGATAGTACAAATCAAATCACGTAAGTATTTAAAACAAAACAGATCATTAACATGATATCCCAACCTATAACCGTTTTTTTTAGGGAACCTATAACAAGATATCGCCTAGAAAGAATGTTGCAGCATTTAAAGACAATAATTCGACCGCCAAAGGATATTTAACTAACAACGTCATCCTCTCCTTCTAAACAAACGTTTTAAATAAAACGTTGAGAATTGGACAGAGATTGTTGTTCAATCACATACAATGTGTAACTATTGGTATACAAAAATTGCTAAAAAAATCGACCTGGATATCAAAATCAACAGTCTTTTCACTCGAAAGAAGAATCCGAATACTGCAAAGAAAGCTCTGTCAATCCACTATGGGTTTTCACTCAGTCAAAAAAAAATCCTTTGAATTATCAAATTGGTTAGCCATAGCTTAAATTGGGTTCGTTCAAGATTAAATTCCATTCAGCTTCAAATGGATTTTTTTATATTAGTTCAAATGGATTTTGTTTTAAATTATAAAGTTGCCACCATTGTCAAATGAGTAAAACATTAGGAAGTTACTATAGTTAAATTTGAGATATTATATAAAGAAGTTTCCGTGGTTTCAAAAATGCACATGGAGGTTTCCCAAATATGTTATGATCTATTTGTCCATTTTTTTGTATTTTTCGATAATTGAATGTGAGGTTACAAGTGTACTAAAAAACAATTCATGTTATGCTAAATTAATATTCAGAAATAGCTACTAGCATATGTATAATAAAAAACTCTAAACCGACTAATCCAAATTCGACAAGGATAGGGTTTTAAATGTGACAAAAATTTTGAAAAATAATTGAAATTGTTACGTTGCTAAAAATTTGAACTTGATATATTTTCGTATTAAAACAACTTTTTCACTGATTTGAATATATTATGTTACATCACCATGAGTAGCAGCATCTTATCCTAAGTCACACCATAACAGCCACCCCGAACAACTACGAAGTACATACATAAAGATACTTGACCAATTCTGAATTATAAAGATTTATTTAATCTCTTCTAAATTTTACCAATTTTTATAAAAATAAAAAAATAGTTCAATACCCACTAGTTAAGTAGCTCAGCGGATAACTTTCTTTTTCTCACATGCTCGCGCAAGTTACGCGTTACTCATTAATATGATAATGTTATCCTTTTCCAAAGACACGAAAAGATTTTACATTGCTTATTTTTTTATACGCCAAGTTATAGCTATTAAGGATTGAATTCAAGATTTACATCAATTCATTTTTATGTTTTATACTATTAGACTAAATATAATTCGACTTATTTTTCTTAGTTGAAATTAAGACAATAATGATGCAAAAAATTGTATTTTGGTCAATACTATCCAGTCTTGGAACACTCATTAACTAACCAATACAGATTCAAGCTGAGAAAAACTTTTGAATACTGATAAAACTCCTTCAAAAACATTATTTTTTCAAGAACTTGAACTCAAATCTCTTAGTTAAACTAAAATAACTCTCTTACAAATTGTTGCAAGCACATATAAACATAAATAGTTGTTAATTGCTGCTTGAATCTCCATATCCAACCCAAAACTTAGTTTGCACGGATTTTATTTTGCTATGCGACGTGTAACGATTCCACCCACTCTGATACAATGTTTGAATCTTTATATCCAACACAAAACTTTAAAATAATGAGTGAGTAAATTTTTTACACTTAAAAACAATCCCACCATATACATAACATTTTTTTAAAAGGTAAATTATACCATGATTACATTTTTGGGATTTGAACTCTGAATTTGCCTGAACTTGTCAACACCTTGTATTGATAGACTATATATTCTTTGAGGTGGATATAAAAATTCAAACAGTAATTACAAATTCAGATTATTAATCTCCACAACTACAAATTCAAATTATGGTAAATATGAATTTGGAATACGCTCGTCATTATTTGATATTTGTCTCTTCAACTCTGAGGTAGTATAGAGCAGCCTACATTGTCTTTTTTCGTTTGACTTGGAACTCTACTCTTTTGTTTTCTCCTGCAGGTCACATGGCCGAAGAAAAACATTTTGAGCAAATGTGAGGAGTTGGAGGAAGTTATACTCTTCCAACCGGAAAGAAACGAAAAGAAAATTGTACTTGTATCATATTAATAAAAGGAGTTAGTCTTCTCCGATATACTCGTATGTCTAGAGAGATTGATGGTACAGAATCAATGATGAATTTTTCTTCTCGAGATAAATTACCTATTCCTAATACAAGACCAGGTTTTGAGATACACCAAACTTTAGGGGGAAACTTTCTTTGCCGAGGTATTCTTTTCCTATCACAATTTTTTTTATTGGGTTTTCTCGTGAAAAGGTTTTGACGAAACTGACAGTTGTAACTACAAGCGGCTGAGAAGAGACTTTGCACTTAGTAGGATATAATTGGCCATTTTATTTATATGTCTAGGAATTTTTGACCCTTCATTTAAAAAAAATAAAATTAAGGGAATTGTAGTAGTTGAAGCTTCAAAAATAAATAACGAGAGAAACTTTACTCACTCCTGTGGGCCAGTATTACTAGTTTTATCTTTTGGTTCAATACATAACTTTTGTAATTTGGTGTTTTGACATATTGTTATTTGTGTGATTTTAATTTTGTGATCAGGTACCAAGTTTTACCTAACTACAACTAAATAACACTCAATATCTATGGTTACTTGAGCTAAAATGCCACTCATTGTATTCATGTGTCATCCCATATTACTATTTTATTTGTGTGACATGTTGGTAAATTAGTATCCAGATGTTGTCGATCTAAGACATCTCAATTGGTGACCCAACCCAACCTTCTTTCGTATAAGACAACAATTGTTTGAAAAAAATGCCATAAAAAATAGGTGAGGTTGGTTTTTTTTTTTGGGTGAAAGTGGTGAGCGTAAGCCGCTCTTTCATTCATGAACATCGAAATTACAAGGATAGAGACTAGGTAGGTCCTCAGCTAGGAGGGGGATACATTCCTCTGGAGGGCGATTTAACATCTGCAACCCGTCCGAGAGGTTAAGGGCAAGTTTGGCCAAACAATCCGCCACCCTATTACAATCCCTACTACAATGGACAACCTCTACACGCCTTAAGAGGCGAATTTGGTGTTTGCAGTCAGTCACGAGGGTGTATAGCGGATTTTCTCTAGCTATTCCCTCGGTAAGGTACTTGACAGCTAATTGGAAGTCTGATTCCACAATCAGCTGCATGTATTCCATCGAAATGGCCAAGTTAAGACCACGCCATATTGCCCACATTTCAGATGTTATTGCATTGCAGTGACCTGTGAGCTGCATCGCTCCCTTGCACCAGGTACCGTTGGAGTCCCTTATCACACATCCACTCCTTGCCTTGCCTGGGTTGCCCTTGGAGGATCATCGGAATAGGTGAGGTTGGTGGGGGAAGGATTGGGTACGCGAAGCCCAATCCCGTACCAAACATAGAAAGGATAAAACAGTCCAAAAGAAAAGAAGGCGGACGTGGTTGGGGAGGAAATAACCTCACACGTTTCCCAAGGAACGCGGTCTTTGATTTAAAAAAAATTTAATTAACTAATTATTTTGAAGATTATTTAATTAACTAATTAATTTTTTATTATTAAATATTATCGTAACAAGTCTGCCATTTGGTCATTATCGAGCATGCCTTTTTACTGTAACCGGACATGCCATTTTATCGTACCCGGCTCTACCATTTAGTCATAACTGGGCATGCATTTTATCGTAACACGGCCTGCCATTTGGTTATAACCGAGCATTCTATTTTATCGTAACAGGATCTACCGTTTGAACGTAACCTGGCCTGCCGTTTGAACGTAACCGAGACTGCCATTTGGTCATTAACGGAGATATCACTTTTGACATAAATCATGAACAAAAATAAAAAATAAGAACAAGCGATTTAACTATATCCAACTTTACACACTTGAAAAAATTATTTCAAAGAGGAGAGAGAGAGAGTGAGGGTTAGGAAGGGAAGCTGGTAGGAATGAAAGAGTAGAGAGAAGTAAACCTCTTTCCTCGCCGGTGTCGCTCCTCGTTGACATTGCTCCTCATCGGCGTCGATTTTATTTAGGGTTGGAAAAAAGAGAGTGTGATGGAGAAGAAGGGAAGTGGGAGGGAAGGGAATGAGAGAGGAAAGAGAAAGAGAAAGAGAAAAAGAGAGAGAGGCAGGAAAGAGAAGGAAGCGGAAAAAAGAACGAGAGAGGCACTAAAAGTTGAAAATATCCCTACATAATTGCAAGCATCATACCTCTTACGCACGCATAGTCATCAAGATCAAATGACCATATTAAATCCCGTATAACACAAGAGCCCCTTATTACACTCCGTACACAATCCACTCCCAGGTTGGTGACCTGGGTCGGCCAACCGACCCTGTCACCAACCAGGCGTTGTGTTTTTGTGTGTGCCTACTTTACATTCCTATCTTAGTGACACAGAAATAGTGAGTATATAATTTGCGTGGTTATAAATATTGAAGTTATCTTTTAATAAAATTAAAAATTGAAAATATGAAAATTTGTATTTTTGAATTCTCTACAAACATAGCATGATATTGACATATTTTGCTGGCACAATCTAAAACTTTCTATTTTTTCACTACAAAAATATAAAAAAAAACTACATAATCTCTAGGATAATTCTATCATGGATCCAAATAATCCATAATTTTGGAATATTTATTACAAGTTAAATTAAACATAAATTGATTATAGATAATAGATGCATATGAATGAAAAAAAATTAATTATTTATTTAGAAGGTTGAATTGGGTTAATGTCATTGATGAAAGTAGTTTAGGTTGGATTGTAAGTAGTGTACGTAGAAGAGAGAAAAATTAATTATTTATCGGAAGGTTAAGTTGGGTTGATGTCATGACGGAGATAATCTGTCTGTCTCTTGGTCTGTTTAGCTATTTGGTATTTATAGCTTTTTAGTATTTTTTGGGATAATTTTTCCTTTTGGGTTTTCTTTTCAAGAATGCTCGTTTCTTTTTGCGCAAAAAAAGAAAGGTCGTTTCTTTCATTCAGTTGATCTGTGTTTCTAGTGGCTGCATTAGTTGTACTTTCGTATCGCACCAGATATCGCACCATTAATTAATGCTCTGATTTGAGATTATTCGCCAAATATCGCACTATTAATGCTCTGACTTTGGTGATTCCTTCTGGTTAAAAAACGTCGTGTTCGGAATCTCGCGGCCCGAATTCATTCAAGTCTTCTCAACACTTGGACCAAAACGTACAATATTGACCAAAAAAAACATAGCGGAGAGAGGAACATTTACTCTTAATTACCTGCATGATTGACCAAATTAACTAGTACAAAATTCAGATGATCCAGCTTATAATTGGACCCTAAATATACACATATATCCCTCCCTCCCTAGCTACTTCCCGCCATCCGGTTTTGTCACGCCTGTTGTCCACTGGCCATCCGTTTTTTACATCATTGCACTTTTGCTTCCTTAATTTCTAGTCATACATCAATTCCTCGTCATTTTTTACCACGTAAGTTGTCGGTACGGCACTCGGACCCGGACTCGGACCCGTTTAGATTCAGTCTCAGATATCGTTGATGTGGTGTTGCCGGACCCAATTAGAGAAGACAGGGAGAGTGTTCATGTCTGCTCGGTAGTGCTTTTGGGTGAACTCAAGGAGCATAGCCCACGTGAAATCGGGGTATTTCCTTGGATTATCGTTGTCCACCAACTCCGGTGGTGGGGTTACCACCTTGTCATTCTTCGGGCACAAAAAGAAGGCAAGTGACTTCCTCGTTGTCTCGCTGTTCACCACCGCTCTGTGCAGGCAACTCTTGTATCTCCCATTCGACAGTGCCTGCAACCAAATTCACACCAAATTTTACTCTCCCCAGGTACGAATCGATATATCCGAGTCACAAAATTTTTAGACCGCAACTATCATAAAATTACTCAAAATTAATGCTACATCTAACGTCCAAGTGATAAAAATTTAGATTTATTTAAGAATTTTTAAAATACTCTTTTCCTATTACAATGTTTTCCACCGGGTTTTGCTCCAATAGAATTTTAATATATAACTATTACCATTAATAAAATTTGACTTATCAAAGAAAGTTTACAAATATAAAAAAAGATTATTAGAACAGTAGTACTCGACTTCCAATACCGAAAAAATCGAGTGATTAATTAATTTACCATGAAGGTGTCGCCGATGTTGACGACGAAAGCGTCGAGATTGGGGGAGATGAGGCGCCACTCGCCGTCGACAAAGACCTGGAGGCCGCCGACTTGGTCCTGATGGAGGATGGTTAAGGAGGTTGGGTCGCAATGGGGCCCAGTTCCTAAGGTGAGGTCGGGCTTCTGACATGGCGGGTAATAGTTAAGCCGCATTATAGAATCGCTTTCTTCGAAGAACTCCTTGAAGTGGGTCCTCTTCACTCCTAAGCTCATCCCCAGAATTTCCATGATCCCCAGCGACAAATTGCTCATCGCCTCGCTGTATTCTTGGTACACCCTCCTGAAAAAACAACCACCCGACCTTTAAAACGATATGCATGTACGGATTTATCGTACTCGAACCTGAATTAGTAAATTTTAGATTATGAGGTAGATTTTTGAGGTGTCCCGATTATTTTATACTATCCTTGACTATCCGACTCGTGGGTTGTTTGTGTGAGTTACTAGATATGACACCGAGTTCTCCTTTGATTATCCTCTTAGATTTTGGCTCTATTTTTAGTCTTTTTCTTTTTTTCTCCCCTCTCTTACTACCATTCTGTAACTTTTCTTTTATTTGGTAATAAAATTTCTTATTTAAAAAGGTTATGTTGGTGGGTAGAATAGTAACGTATGAGTGTGCATAATGAAAAAAAATTTATTTGAGAAAAGAACAAAGTCCAATACATTCTGAGATTTCGGATTTCAAGCTGACCCGCCAAAATTTAAAAAAAATAAGAGAGACCAAAGAAAGGTTATGTCATGTACCCGAATTCCGCAAAATCTTCGCCTAGAGTGTTGTGGAAGTATTCCTCGACAGATTTGGATTCGGATTCGGAAAAGCGGAAGGAGAGTGTCTCCTTCCAAGGCAACTTGGAGGAGAATCTCCCGGTGAAGCTACTAGCGTACCCGCAAGTCTCGCCGAGTTTCCTCTGAGCCCGCTGCTTCTCCGTCAACGGCATCCCGAAGAAGACGTCCATGTACCGGTGAGCGTCGGCGATCAGCCTCCGGTCGACCCCGTGGTTAACCACGAGGAAGAATCCGTGCTTCTCGCAGGCCTCTCCGACGAGACTGGAGGCGGTGCTGGCCGCAACCGGGTCGCCGGAGAGGAACCCGCCGAGGTCGATGAGCGGGACGGGGAGCTCGAGGGCGGCGCTCGGGCTCGGCTTCTCGTCGTCCGGCCAGATGAACTGTTGGGGTATGCTCTGTTCGTGGCTTAGGATTTTGGCGTCGAACACCAACTGTGTCGGCGACGTTGTCTTGTCCTGGTTGTGGCCGGCGGCGGCTACTTTGGTCCTAATGCAATCGATCGCCATTGCACAAATAGAGAGAGAGAGTGTGTGAAATTTCTCTTTTGGTTTGGTTTCTTTTGCTCTGTTTTTTTGGTTTTTGAATGAGAGTGAGAGAGTGAAAGGAAAAGGGAGGGATACGTTTGAGGGTTGAGATAGAAGAAAAGCCAAGGACCGCTCTTTATATAATGAGGATATGGGTGTACAAATATTTGAATCTTTATTTATTATTCTTTAAAACAGCTCTCCTCTCTGAAATATTTTCCGTTTCGTTTATTATAAATATGTTCACATGTCATAAATATTCGGGGTTAACTTTTTTTTAAGTTGAAATTATATGGCATTTAGATATTTATTTAATCAAATAATTCAAATTGGTGTCATATTAGATCTTTAGAAATGATAAATTTTTTTAATAATTATTTAAGACCGTTTATTTTAAAAACTAAATAATTCTCTAGCCAATTAATTGTGTTTTGTTGGATATTCAATATTAAACTTGTTCAAGGGTACATGCGGGTTTCCAAACTTGGGAATCTTTTAAATGCAGAAGTACATAGTTCAGAGAATCACATTGATTCTTTGGCCGAAACTTTTATATAAATATAAATATATATATATATATATATATTAATGTCGAATAATCTAAAATTGAGACGATTCACATGACAAAACATCATCAAAATTTGATATGCCAAGTGTTAAACAAACCCATCACGAGTTATCTGCGTGCTTTACAAACACGTGAATTGTTTCGTGTTGTTACAAAACTTGTGAGTTTGTTTTGATAAATTTAAGGCGGACTTGGTCATTTCTGGGTGTCAAATAGTTTTTTACGTTACGTTATTAATTTCATTACAGCTTTATTGCCACGTGGATTATAATTTTCTGGCGGGATCAAAATCAAATCCAACATTTGTAAATGCTCTGTTTTGCCTCTTTAATCAAATTTGCAAGAAAGGACCTCCTGCAAATAAGGTTTGCAGGGCGAGGCCTAGACTATTGGGAAATTTTGGAAGAAGGGTCTGCTTTAATTTTGTTTTTATAACAACTCGTATCCGAATACAACTATATTAACTAGGGTAAATTGTCCTCAGTCTCTTGAAATTTACTTAAATTATTATTTCAGTCTCTCCTGTTTGAAATCAAAATTTTGGTCCCCAATTTCTAAACAGAAAGAGCTAAAATAATGATTTAAACAAATCTAGAGGACAAGGACAGTTTGCCATATTAACTAATATAGATTTTTATCGGACCAAATATTTGAAAGGCTCTAATTTTGTTTATTAATGGAGGTGGTTGTCCTTTCTATACGGTGCCAGGAAAGCGTTTCCCAATGCGTTTTTGGCGTTTTGTGGGTGGAGACTCTGGCGGGCAAGGTTGCTAGTGTGTTTTGTGTTCTAGCAAACGGTAGCCGCTGTCTTGCTTTTAGGGAATTCGTTCGTTTGTTTTTCTTTTTGCCTTTATGTATTATACAAAATGGAGAATTGTCGCATCACCAAGTAAATAAATTTATTAAAATTAAAATTCAATTTCTACCAAATCGATTAATCTATATTCACACAGATAACAATGTTAAATGGTGGTTTAGCTCGAATTATTTCGCTTCGTGTGTCATTTTTAAGTTAATGTTAGGCATGGTGGATTGTTTTTAGCGAACCTATTCGTTATTACAATTTTTCAGGTGGTTGACGTATATATTTAAATTTATTTCTGTTAATAAAGAATATTTACTTTAAAAAAAACACTACTCAACCTTGCCTTTTGTAATTACAACATCGAGAACTGTTGGGTGGTCGAGTCGACATCGAGTTTCTCCGAAATTCAATTCTGTCATCATATCTAGGTTGTAAGTCACAAATACGGAGTTCGGGAGGGTTGTATTGGGGTATTGAATTAAGGTTATGTAGCCTTAATATTAAGGCACTCTTTCTTCATCACAAATTTTTCGCTGAATTTTACCATGGTAAAATTTTGACGTGGTTTATTACTGTAACTTCGTACTTGTACGGAGGAATTCAATACCTAGTTATAAATATGTATTTTTGTAATTATTTATATGGAATAAAATCTAAAAAGTATGGAGAAATGTTGCATCACCAAGTTAATATAATTTTTTTTTTATTCAGACATTCATTAGATCGACTAATCGAGGTTCAAGCCTAGTTAACCTTCAAATGGTAGCCAAACCCTCCTAATAAATATTTAGCAGAGGGATTGATATGGATTATAGAAGGAGACTTCAACGCGGTCTGTAACACCCGAAAAATGAGGAATATTGGAGACGTTTCGTCGTGGTCAACCCGGAGTTCCAAACGATTCATCGAGGAAAATTCTCTTTTAGATCTCTCACTACAAGGATGAAATACATGGAGGTGTGCTAATTCAGCTAGTACAATTGATCGATTCTTGGTGTCGGATGGGTTCAGCTGGTACGTTGGGTTTGACAGCAGATTGTATGATTAAAAAATTTTGATTTGCAATTTACACCTCAAAACGAAATTGAGTTATTTTTTAAGGGACAAAGTGTAACCATGAATTTCTTAGTCATTCAATCCTCTTTCGAACTCACAGATTGTTGTTGCGAGCCCAAACTCCATATCAGATTTTTGCCATCAAGATCTTTTTTGTACACAAGGTTTTTAGACGAGGAGGCTCCATCTTGTAATTAGCTAATTGCTATTTGTGTTGGCCCTCTAGATAGAGGCTAACAATGGTTGTAACTAGTGTAATTATGGAGTTGATATATACTAATTTTTTTACCAAAAATATTTAGCATTGTTACTTTTTCAACGACTCGAATTCTAGTCTCTTAGTTAAATTCGAACAACTTCTTCGAGAGGTGATAAAAAGTGCTTAATGGTTCACCAAGTAAATAGAATAATTTGCTATGGAAATTTAATTTAATTTGCACAGCAAATTTAATTTAGGCGTCAGGCGGTTTATTTGGCTGTATGTGATTCCTGGGGATTTTTTGTTTTCTAGATGTAATTTTTCTGGCGATAATAAAATTCATTTACATTTCAAAAAAAATTATTTAATTTGATGAGTTTGCGTATTAGGGACAATATCTTAAATCTCAATTGCGAGAAATTGCCACACTATTCAAATTAAAATTATTTTGGACACCCATAACTTGATGTTGTGTACTTACAAGGCCAATGCCCACCTGAAAGGGGGTACCGGTGGGTACCTGTAATTCCTCCCTGGGAACATTGGTCCAGATTAGTTTATTAAAACAGACACTAATTTGGGATATTTTTTACAATTCCGATCTCCCAACAGGCGAAGCAGAAAGGGACCCGAATGTTGCATAATCAGACAATTTTTCAAGTCTTGAACGGATAAGGAGGTAGCCTACTGATTACTACCTGCTCCCTTTTGGTAAGAATTATGGCAATGTTTTAAAAAATGCTGACGGAGTGACAATCTTACCAATCAGACCGGCACTTGAAGAAAGTTTTGGATTATTTTTAGAGGTTAAACCACAGTTAACAATGAAAATTTAGCTATTTTATAATTGTAAGTGAAGAGAGATAATCGACTTTCTTTCATATCTTTTGACGCCTAGTAAATTCGTTCACATTTTTCTAACCGTTACACTGGACAAAAATAAAACCAGAAGTACGTAAAATGTGAAGATTCAAGAGAGATAAAACGTGAAATACAAAATAGGCACATTTACACACCGATCTTAGTACCCATTCATAAAGAAAACATTGCTGTTTGATCATACAATTCTTGAATACTCATAGTTTGTTGTATGAGAGCTTAGAAAAATAGACAAAAAAAATCTACAACGCAACTTTTGAGTTGCATGGACGGAAAAGATTCTTAAATTCTTTTATACCTGTTGTTCGAGAGAACATGTCGATTAAATAAACAAAAGATAATAATCTATCTAATCAGAAACAATGATCAAATACAGATTATCTTGAGATTGGTTCATGAATAGATTTAGAGATAATCTTTTGCTTTATCTCAAGCCGTTTTGACAACTCGATTGAGAATTTTTTTTTGAAAGATCGAGCTCCCTGTTGAATTTATTTATATTTACCCTGACCGGGCTTCATATTGTTCAATCTTGTCGAGGGTATTCTGCATTTCACAAGCAGTAGCCTAAAGCACCGACGAAGAACGGTTAGACAAAGGCCCAGAACACTGATTTGCTCCATCAATTGAAATTCTCTCTTTTATTGATCAACCGATAAATGACGTTTACTATTAGTTCAATCGCCTTTTAAATTTTAGAATTAATCCGACCTGTTTTCAATATTGGGTTGCGGTCGAATCGGTGAGATGAGCATTTTTTTTAACCAGTAATATCCAGTTTTATTAGAACCAAATGCAAAGAACAGAAAAAAAATGAAAAAATAAAAGAAAATTACACAACACGCTAGCTAACCCATAATCGGGTCGGAACTCTAAGATACTACGAAGAATATTTCTTTTGGTATATTTTAAAACACTACTAATTGGGAATTAATGCCAATTCCATAGTCTAGTAGTGGGGAGTGATCAAGACAAAGGGTTAGTTGCCATGGGAAGGGACGACACAACATCGTGACAAAAGATCGCATTTTTTCCCTCCTTTTATCTCGGATTCTCCTTTTCCCCTTTTTGATCAATTCTCACTTCCGATTACTCCGTACTGCAAAAGGAACAATTAATTGATGTAAATTAGCGTCGACTATTATCGCCTACATAAAATGCTAGGAATTGTCTTGTCATACATTATCAGAAATCGTATACGTTTTAGAATTCGATACATATAACTTTTTCATTTTTTATACTTCAATTTAACTTAAAATTAAATTATTCGACTCACCTTTATAACATAATAATGTGCTCAACTATTCTTTGTATATACCAATATGTACTTAGATCTATCAATAATAGCGTTGTTCTAATTTAACTTAGAAGTCTCAAGTTTTCCTAGGAACTACAATGTTAAATATTGGTATGAAAACTTTACTATTTTTCAAAAATCTCAACGACGCATATTGATGTTCCGATACAATGGATCTAAACCAAAAAACTATTCCTCGTATATACTTATAAAAAGAAACTATTCCTCGTATTAATGGCAACGGGTGATGCCCAATACTCGCACTTTGGTCAAGTCGCAGAATAAGCCGATGGAACTGAAAGATACATAAGACTACTTCTAAATTCTAATTTTTTAAACTAGTTTCGAAATTCTAATTAGTTGCGTTACTTGCGTATAATATCTTCAACCATCGAACCAAATGCACGTATAGAGAATAAAGAAACATGACAATTAGGCGGAATAAATCCTGATTGACATCTCTTGGTGTGAGATCAATCAAATTGAAATTATGATTCCCGAATATATAACTATATGATTAATACTTATAAAAACCCATTTATTGATAATTCTTTGTTATGTATGTCAACTTATATATTAGATAATAAAAAAATTTATATCCAGACATTCACGAAGCCGATTAATCCAGATTTGAGTCGAGTTAAAGATTTGAAAGGTGATGAGTCACTCCCAATAAATATTTAACATTATTTTTTTCACCAAGCTCGACTTAGTTAAAGTAGAATAATTCGTTTACTAGTTTATTTAAGTGTTTGTTAGTGAACAATTAATTGATAGTGAATCAATATGGTAGTAAAGGAAGACCTAAAGTACGTGGCACGATTAACCAATTAGGGTTATTACAAACACTTCTACTCACTTAAAAAAATATTGGGTTCAATTCTTGTGAATATAAATATATTATTAAAAGAATCGTCCTGAACCTTTCTTAATCCCACTCTGAATATTAGAAATTAAAAAAAACGTACGTGTGATGAATTATCATTAATGCGAACCAATGATATCGAAGTTCCCTATTGAGCTTCAGAAAATTATTGGAACCAACCACATCAAACCAACTGCGTTGTCGAGTTAAGAATCAAAGCGATCGATTCGCAATTAACAACCGAAGATTTAGTTATCCCCGACAAGATTTAGTGGGCAAAAGTTGACTTTTTTCCTATTTGAATTAGGACATGTTGCCTTAGTGAATTTTTCTATTAGTTGCAGCGTAGATGCACTAATTTCGTGTTATAATTGCACTAGCACATATATTTGGTTGAAAACACATGCTTTTCAGACATCCAACAACGAGTACAACTTTTGAATTGTAGCAAGAGATTTTTAATGAATATTTAATATTGTTGCATTCTAAAAAATTTGAAGTCTAAATTTTTTGGTTAAGTTAAAAAAAAATTTCTTATAAATTGATCTACGTGTTTGTTGGTTGTACCGCGTATGTCCAAACCAACAAAAGCGCCCTATTGTTTTTGGGTCTTTCTCCAAAACACCATCCTACTCAGAATTGGATTGGACAAGAAATAGTAAGATCGGATCATAAATAGAAAGTGTGGCCATTTCATTACCAGGTATGCTTCGGCTTTGAGCAGTTGGTGTGTGTATTTTACCAGCCCCACCAAAAGTCGATTGCCCTTTTGCCTCGCTTAGGCCATCACCTTCTACGCCCACTGGCACTTTGTCTGGGCCAACCAAAATTCTATACCTTGAACAGAAAAGACGGGCGTTATACGCACAATTCCAATTTGGGTTTTATAGATTCCAAAGGAGGAAATAAAGGGAGGGAGGGAAATCGGGTGGTGGACAAAAGTGGCCAGCAAAAGGAGTTGCTCCAAACGACTAATCAATCAAGTGGAATGGGTCCGTTTGTTCGTGACCGTATGTACGCAATGCCATTGGAAGTCGGGGCCTACAGTTTGGTATTATATCAAAATAATTCGATCCATGTGAATGCAATTATGTGTTAAAATTTAGTACGAAGAGTTTTTTCGTTCATTGAGTTTGATCGTAGTAGTTAGAAAATTTTGTTGATGGTTGCAATAGTTGAATGTTTTCACTATTTTGATCAGGAATAGGAGAAGTTTTTATGAACCGATAAAGATATTGGGGTAAATTTACAAATTGAAGGGGCAATTATATTAAATCTATGATTTTTGCGACTGGTTTTACTTTTTCATATCTTACAAAGTCATTTTTTACGTATAATAATAAAGGAAAGACACAAATCTTTTTTTATTCTACCATATGTTATAACAATTATAAAACAGAATAACTGTTCGTATTTATTATATCTTTTTTAAAAAAAAAATACTTACATGTAATTCAACCCTTAAAACATTTATCACTACATGCTATTTTACCAAATATTATTTTTTCTATAAGTATCAATACCATCTATCATAACCAACAACCAGTCAGCTTTGCACTAATTAACTATGAGCTTATGATTTGGTATATTCAATGATGATGATTGTATAGAATGATAATTTTATGATGTACTCTACATGATTATTTTCTTTTTTCTATGTTTTATTAAATGGTTGATGTCTTAAATATTATCAAAGCGCCTATCATAAAATTATGAAAATTATTGGTATTTGTCGTTAGTATGGGGGAACAGTGGAACATAAGATTTTGCATAACATTCTCACCAAATGGGAATTAATGCCAATTCCATAGTCCAGTAGTGGGAATTAATGCAAATGGGCTTAAGTTGCCGTGGGAAGGGACAACACAACGACGTGACAAAATATCGCACCAATCGAGGCTTAAAGAAGAAGGCTATTGTTTATATATTTGATACTAAGCAACTTTTTTTTTTGTCGTGGTTGAGGGACAAAATAGTCCTAAATCTTTTATCATACTAGGATATTATAACAGAATGGAGAAAAGTTTTAACATCGGTGGTCTAATTTTATAGGGGGGATCTTCAAAAAGGAGACCAATTGGCGTGTCTCAGTTGACGTAGGCTAATTGATCCGCACAACTATTTGCTTCTCCATAAATGCGGTACATTTTTTACGTCCCATTCGCTTGAGTATCTCGCTAATATCAATTAAGAGGAACGAGCATGACATGGTATTTTTTTTCCGACGTATGTTTATAAGAATTAACGGGTGTAATAAATAATAAGTGTAATTTACTTATAAAAAAAATGTAAACTAGGCATTACTTTTTTGCCTAAGTCTTGAACTTACCCACAGTCATCACTTTTTTTTAGAACGGTGGCACGGAGCCTAACATTAAGATATCGAGTTACAAAACATAGATAAGAAATACATAGACAAATAATATCAAACAAACAACGAAAATCAATCTGAGGTCTATAGAGTGGCACGGGTCGAAGCGATGGATGGTTAAGAAACTACGAAAGCCAACGACCAAGGCAAAATTCTGCTGAGACAAGCAACAGCTAATAAGTAATAACCACAAGGTAACGTCATAGATGCAACCGCGTGGACATTTGAATGCATACGATATGTACTCAAATGAGAACTAAGACCGAACGAGTTCATCCGAGATAAAGTACCAAGTCGCCAATGTATGAAAAAATGGACTATATCACTACTCGAAAACCAAGTCGATATGCTTGTGGCACTGGTGGTTGATTAGGTGCATACTCAAGGTACCATTTCATTTGTAAAACTCTTGCTCGAAGTATTACCATAGCAAGATTGGTACTAAATATAATCCTACAAAAAAGATGACGAAGCCTATATTATAACAAGAGATACAAATTTTTTGGTAGTATGTTCAATCAAACGAGTCGTTTTCTCGCCTAACTACAAATTTCATATTATTTCCACAATACGACAATCTATGACACAATTGCTGTTTGTTTAGATTTAGTACCTAATCATAACGTGCATTTAGGGACTGATGATGAAGACAAAATTCGTAGATAATAATCTTTTTAATAAAAACACCTTGTTAAAAACGAGGACGGCTCTCGAACGATCGTAAATTTAGAATTAGAAGAAAAAATAGACTTGGTTGAAAAGAAGAATGGATTAGAAAAGTAAGAGTTAGAATAAAAAAAAGTTGACTGTTGAGAATAAACAATGGTGTACTCTACGTGCGGTCACATAATTTTTTTGAGAAAAGTGGCGTGGAGCTTATAATAAAATAAACGAATTACAATACATGAAAAGAAAAAATATACACAACATACGAAGATACTATACAGGGCACAAAAGCCAAACTGAGAGTAGCACAGAGGCATGGGTGGAGACGAAGGGTGGACGACAGGCTATGAGAGTTAACGTCCAATGCGAAAAGTTGCCGAGACAAGCATCAGCTAATAACTGCAAGGTCACATTAAAGACACAAACTTGTGGGCATTTGAATGCATACGAAATGCACGCAAATGACTACAGCCACATAATAGAACTCTCTTTTTTACCTCTATTTTTCTTCTCTAGTAGATATTTTCCAATAAATCTGGTGTTGTTTATTTTTTTATTCTTGTATTTGTTTCTACCCGATATATTCCTGACATCTATGAATATGGATAATTCACTGTCGACATCAGGTAGATTTTATAAAGATATAATAATCTTTTAATTATTTATAAATTCAAAATCGAACTCTCAAATAATTACAGAACCCGACTGTCCTGTCACTAAAACCAACCTACACTAGTACCCGACAAGATTAAGTGTTCATCTTCCTAGTTAGTCAATCTATAGTTTCCATGCCAGATGATGCAAGAGATATTCTTTCTAAATTGTTTGCTTTCCGAATTATGGAAACATGGGTCGCTATAGGACAAGAAACATTTTGGTGATAGGTTGAAAAGAAGAGAGACATCGAGGTCCAACTAACATGATGGTGGAGTTGTCACAATTTATCACGAAAATATTATTCAGACTGACTACGTACATCAACTGATATTAGTTGTTTTTTAGGTAAAAAAATATTTTAGTGTCTTATGATTTAAGTGTCTTGAACACTTCTTAAAAAAAGTGTCTTGAACACCACTATTATATAATTTAAAAATATTTGATCAAATGATAGAGATTTTTCTAGTTGACATCTCATTCTTTAAATAAATTTATTGGACAAAAATACCCCAAGTATAATTTGGAAAGGATTCGGTTTTAAAAAATGAAAAAACTCACCTCGCTCATTATAATTTTCATAAGAGACTTTCATATACTTTTAAAATTTTAATCTAATGATACTTATGGGTATTCAATTAGAGAAATTTCTCGCTCGGTCGGACATTTTAAACCACAAAGTACTAATGTGTAAGTTAGCCAAACTATAAAGTACTAAAATATACATTTACCTTATTACAAAAGGTCACGAGTTTTTTTTTAATAAATAACTTTATTCCAACATAATTAATTACACCCTAATGCAAAAGGTCACGAGTTTGATTCATGATAATGCAACCGTGTTGAGGCTCGATAAGGATCGCGATATCACCTTTTGTAATCCAACCCGATATGTATCTGGATTAGTCGACACACTCAATATCTGGATACCATGTAATTAATTTCAGCCCAGAAATTGATCATGCAAATTGAAGGTGGGGCACTTGGAAAGTTGCTCATAAGCAAATCTCATGAAATTGATTGACCCAACAAAGTTGAATCTTTCCTTGAAGAAAACAAGACTGGTTGGAGCTCTCTACACACACAGCTAAAGATATGAAGTGCGTTTCTGCTCGTGTGTGTGTCTGACAATGAGGACAAACATAGTACCACCATCTTCCTCTCTGTTCATCCACTAAAAGCTTAATTGCTTTTCCCTTTGTCTCTACAATTATTTGGTGGTGGGTCTGGTGTAGGGTTGAATATCACATTCGAAATGGGGGGCAGGAGCAATCCGAGATCGATTTTGGTTGTGGATTTTTCGAAGAGAGGAGGATTCCGTTTCGATGACATTATTTATACTCCAAAGTACACTTTTTTTATACATAAAACTTTATTACAAACAAAATACCATCAAATGAGTCCACTACACAAGTAAATCATTTAAATATCATAGCTAAAGTCATTACATGCTCTGAGTAGAAGGTCCGCAAGACCAATTTGTTCCAGCCGATTCCGAGTAAATCGAGTTGTCGTGAAAGGAAGACCACGAAAAAAGTCGATGTTCTAATGAATTTTTCGATACAAAAATTGAAGATTAACTCTCCAAAGCGGCCGAAGCTGGAGCGTAGCCTTCCCTCACTTTTGGTTGGAATGGAAACACTTGACGAAGCTCTTCAAGAAGAACTCTCGACTGAGGCGTGGAGTTTTGCGATTGTCGCGTGCATCTCTTGGGAGAAAGATGTTTCACACATCCTCCAATCGATTAAGAATGAGGCTCATAATAAGAATCAAAATCGAACTTTCGATCCTCCATAACCATGCTAATTACAAGGTTCTACCTTTGCTAGGTGTATTTGGTGATATCTTGTATATTGAGAATTCAAATTTTTTTGGGTATGCTTTTAGTCATGAACTTTGGGCACTTCGGGTTAGATACATTATTTCTCTTTTGGTAATACCTTGAATTTGTATGAGACACTGCATATCACTATAGTGTCTTTGATATATTTTATATGATACCTAAAGTGAGATATCCTTGGTACCAATAGTGTAAACAATTTTGATTATTTCTTTTGAGATGAATAATACTTTACTTATAAAAAAAATCACTATATGCTCTAAGTTGGTAAAACATAGACTCCTAATTGCACCAACTGCATCCTCCTATTGTAGGTTACTCTATTATGTTGTCTTTGGCCCTTCCAAAATTATAACCAACGACTGAAAATACACATTTTTTCCAGGAAATAGTTAATCTAGTCAAATTCGGAGAAAAACTAATGCCATCAAAATCTATTTTTATACTTCAATTAGTTTCAATAAGGATCACCAAATACTTAAATCAGTTATAAAAAATACTAAATTAGCTACTAGATATTTGTTGTATCTTAACAAAATGTTTATAATTCTTATAATATAAAATTGGTTGAAAGGACTTCGTCACCATTAAATACTGTATCTGATTTGAAATTAGATTAATCAAGTTTGAGATAATTCAGAAGAAAAAGAAAACGAAAATGAAGGGCAACCAACATAAGAGGATGTTACGGGTTAGTAAAGAACAAGGCAACCAACATGCACGGCGGCTTAACGACCTTGGATAGCCGAAAGACCCGCTCACCCAGACGGCAGGTTCACATTCAACGTGTTTATCGCGAAGACAACCAGTGCTTTACGTGCAGCGAATTGGCCAACTAATTTTTATTTTTCCGAGATGTAATAATAGAATTACATCTTTGTTGCAACAGTTTGTGAAATTAAGATTTGTGAAATTAAGATTAAAGAAGACTCGAATTCTCTTTTAAAAATTAGGATTAGAAACTTTCGTATAAATCATTGAAATAATCAAACACATGTTACGATTAATTGAACGATTTTTTTTGAAAAGGTATAATTTTTATTACTCGAGCAAAGAGTTACACTATGAATATTAATGATACATGTCACCGCATAGAGAAATCCTCGAGAATTCGCCTAAGAAAATATACCTACAAAACACCTATAAAGCTAGAACCAAGCATCAGCTCTCTGAACCGCTGGAATTGAACGAAACTTATTTTGGAAATCCAGGGAGTCCAAGTCCAATGTTTTCTTGTTCAGCTGGTTACATGTACCAGATTACTTTGCATTATTGACGAGCTATTGCGACCATAATTGGATTCATTTGATATTATGTGCAACATTTTGTTTACGATTACTTATCAAAAAAGATTTTGTTTACGTTTAGTGAAGTAGCTTGTTCATTAATAACATAGGATAAAATTTAAGATGTCTGTTTGACATAGTAAATCACCCGTAGGTTTGGAGCGACCGATCCGAATTCAGACTGAGTAAGACTGCAAGGATATCAAAACTTTTCCTACAAATTTTAACACAGATATATTTCTATAGCTCAAATTCAGAACATCTAATCAAATTAGAGCAACTTCTTAACCGACACACTCGTTCGGCGGTTGTGTATAAGAAACACATCAGATATGGGAGTTCTTAAGAGAGGGTCCCCAGTTTGATGCGACTAAGAAAGTTTTTGAGAGGTGACCTGATAGCAAGCAACTCAGAGGACAAAAAGGATGGTGCCCCAACTCAGAGGTCTGACTCGTCCTAGTTGTACACTCGGATCCAGCAAAAAGGTGTCCGCCCGCCATTGGTCAGATTCACAAAGCAAAAAAGCATCAGATGGTCAAACAATCTGATTGACTCTTTACAAGTAAGTAGTGTGATCAAATACCATCAGCACTGGTCTAGTCTACAAGTATGAAAAGATGAATATTGTTGATATGTTATAATCTCTATATCCAACTTAAGTAGTACTAGAGTCGGTTCCATGATTGTCCTCACACAACAATCATACTCATCGCACGTTGCTAAAGTCAAAGTGCAACTTTCGGTCCAATAAACTTCGTTTAAGAGACGTGTCCAGATTATCACATTTTCGATTTAAGTGTGGTTGGCTTGTTTATAAGTGTTAAAAAACTACAACTCGGTACTTTAGTTAGATATGTAGATTTTAACACGGCAATGGGTTGATAGATTTTTCTCACTTATAAACTTGACTCAACAGCCTTCCACTTTCAATGTGGAGTAGCCCATCGGGCTGAAGTTTGCCTCTAGTACTTTCAAAGAGGTCGTGTGAGTTCAATGGACCACGGGATTAACCCTCTCTAATACCATGTTAGTATATACATATTCAATCCAAAATTTTAAGATAACGAGTTAGCGAATTTTTCACACTTATAAACTAACTCCAACAACTTTCCGTTTTCGACGTGAGATTCTCTCCAACACAGAATACTTTCTTATAATAATTTGTTGAAAGGTATCCGTCCATGCAAATGAACAATGATGCCTAACGTCAATGCACAACATCTGCAAGTGATCTATGCTTTCCTCCATCCATTAGTCATATTCGCTACCAAACTCTATGAATTTTGACTCATACGATGCCATAATATCAGAAAGACAGGGTCCAACAACTGGTAAAGACGACCCGCAATTCGACACGTGGTTGCTAGTGAATGAACAGACACGAGCAATTACGAAGCTCGTGATTCAACTGCTCTTTATTGGTGAAGGTTACGAACGCTGTTTTACCTCAAAGAACGGAAGTTCCAGTTTTTCAGCTACAAGATCAAGAGCAATTTACCAAAAAATAATTAAACTTGTTATTTATCATCATTCAAAAACGTTAACTGTCTCGAACCTGAATTTACAGTACATTGGGTCTTTTTAGATATAACTGTATTTTTTCCTTTATTTGTGCAACCACAGAATTTCCGATGATCTCCAAGGAATATACCTATAGTTGCTGGAAATTGCCTATCTAAAGCAGATTCTAGTCGGGCTTCCGGCAATAAAAAAAACGAACTATTTTGGGTTCAAACCCACTACATAAAACTAGCCCAAGATGGTGAGCTGTTAACATGGGCCTATCTGGCGCCATATTCTGTTTCATTTGGCCCAAATAATACACAAAAATATATTTTTATGTGTCAAAATACTTTTCTTATAGGTTCTTTTTTTCTCTAATGTGCTCCATCTTTTTTATCACTAGTTCTGTTCTTCTTCTTTTTTGTAAAAAATTCAAGGCACTCGAAATAATATTTTAAATTTTTTGTCATATGTGTACGATTATGGTGTTTGAACAGCAACGAATTTGAAGTCCAACATAAAAAATGAGATAAGTACACATTTTATCATAGTTTTTAAAAATGTGGTCTGACCGGTCGGACCATGAATCAGATTTAAATTCGGGTCAAAAAAGGTGGTAAGGACGCCAACCTTACCAACCAGACGAAATCTGGTCAGACTGGGTGGGTTGGTCACTTTTTCTGACTCAGATCGCCCGGACTGACTGAATTTTGCCCAACTCAAACCAAAAAAATCAGATCCCAACTCGATTTTCCGAAACTAACACAAAATAAACTAAATCAACAAAGAAAATTTTTCCAGAGATGAAATAAATTGACCAATATCTCGAGAATATAATTTTTTAAACGTATAATTTAGACTATATATTATTTTAAAATAGAAAAATATACATATAAATGCTCCGATCAGATCGATCAGACCGGTTGACTTGGAGGTCGGCCCAAAACCCTGGTCGACCTTCGGGTATTTTTGAAAGCTATGCCTTTTTTAGGCATAAATTTACTAAAAACAATTCTAAAATATATATAAAAACCTAAGAAAAGTGCAATTGTGGACGCCGCTTAGAGGTTAGAATTGATTCGTGATTAAGGAAATGAAACAATCGTAGGGAAATCTAACGACCAAAGTTTAAACCCCTTGCATTATAAAATTTACAAAAAAAATAAAATAGAAGTAGTTTATAGTCTCTCTGCATTTCAACTCATACGAAACATGTAAACAACATTACATTGTGGTCTCACTAACCATGTTATTGCAAATAAATACATAATAATAGCGTGTCGCAACGTTTTCACTATTTGTGTCAATATGGAAAACTTGTATCACAAAATATTCCTTCTCTCCCGTATACGAAAAAAGCAACAATGTCAAGGATAAAAACTTCGTTATCCGCGAAACAAATTGGATTTCGAACAAAATATTTGCATCAATTCGCGTTGTTTTAGTTTAATCAAAAGGTCTCAACTTTAAACAATTGAGAACGCACCAATATTAAATATTTGGTCGTGAATTTTTACCACATTTTAAAAGTTCACCCTATTAAAGTGCGAAAATAATCTCAACATTGTTAACACATATTGAATTCCCGGGGATAACAACAGCTTCAGATTTCCTATTTTCAAACCGCTTTCGATCTCGAGTTCGATATAGATCGTTTCTGGTCTCGAGTTCGGTAGAGACCGCTTCCGGTCTCGAAGCTTGATAGAGACCGCTTTAGAGTTTGGTTTGGTACGTGCGACCCGCTTTGTGTTTTTTTAAGCAACCCGCCTGTGGTTTCCTTGAAGAGGCACTTACGACCTGCCTAAGAGAGGGGCATTCTCGTACCAGTTCGGCCCGCCTCGGATATTCGGGCCGGCACTTTGATTATTTCAATGGAAACACTCGCAGAGCCAAGTCGGGATTGGTGTCTATTGAAGAGGCTAGATGAGAACGGACTCGTAAAAAGTCGGGATGAGCACGAGCAAGAAGACCCGATGAGCTCGAACCCTTAAGAAGATCAGACCGCAAGACTTTGATCAGGATTGCTATGGAGATAAAGATAGGCTTTTGAGTTGTCGACTCCAATAAAAAATGACTTAGGCAGTAGGCCGGGGCTAGTTCTTGTTTTTCTTTATAAGGAGAGTATGGACATAGAAGCTGGACAACGCAAAAATATACACAAAAAATTCTAAGCTCTCAAGCTTTTACCCTTTGCTTTCATTTTTCTTTTGTGTTTACTTTCTTTAATTTTCGCAATAAAGCTACCAATTTCCCCAATTTTGTTTTACTTTCTTTACTTTCTGCAAAAAATCTATGTTTGTTGGATCGCTCTTGGGACGATCACTCCGGATCTGTCTCGAGATCGCTCTTGCATTCTCACATCCTTTCCACCACAATACACCCCGACGATCTCACCCGATTTAAGGTAGGATTAATATGCTTCGGATATTAGGTGGTTTAAAAAGATAAATTGGACCAAGGGAGGAAGTAAGATTAGTCCTTTACTTCTCTTCAACTTAAAGCATTGTCCTGTTCTTCTTTCCCACTTGGGATTAGAATAGACTATAGAGTGGGTCTTAGAAATTTTTTTATAGAAGGTCTTAGAAAGATACATTGAAGATAGCATTTGCGTATGCTATAAATGTATTAGGCAAAAGGTCTTAACGAAAGCGAATACGGCACACCATATCTATACTCAAGTAGTTCTCGAGATGGTCCAACAATTGGTAATAATTCCACTGTTTATTGCGGGATAATTCACTTGAGTTAAATCTAAATTAGTCGGTACAGTGATATTCGAATATTGGGCGGTATAAACAAAATAACTTCTCGAGTTGTATAGAGCAAGGACTGGGGTAAAAGTCCACATTTTCTAATTTTTAGTATTTAAAATCGAGTATTATTGAAGTCTATTTAGGAGAGAATCTCTCAGTAGTATTCTTTTCATTCGTAAAACTTAAAAATCCAAGACATTTTTAAAGAAAATTTAAATTTCTTACCACTTATTTGTTGGTCAAACGTCACTTTTACTAAGTGTAGTTAGCTTTATTGCAGTGGGTGTAGATCGTCCTGGTCCAATTTATCTATAGCTTTTATAGTGTCTCGAACATGTCTATCGTCTCTACTAGCTGCTGATTATTTTTTGAACTTACACGTCTTTAAAAGGTTATTAACTTCGGGCTTGAATGCCCTTGGGAGTTACTTTTTCTAGTTGTACCATGTGTGCAACAATATGAGATTGTTTAGCTCACAATGTGTTCAACGGTTATTCAGGTGGTCATTTCTTAACTGATACTATTGTTGGATATTTTTAAACATATTTTATTTGCATTATATAGCCGTTACGATGGGGAGTAATGAGATCGATCTGCCGAAATGGTACAAGTTTTTTGAACTTGGAGAAGCTGGCAGCCGCCAGTTGATTGGCGATCGCCAGTAAGGAATTCCAGAAAGTCTCTAGACCAAGGTACTAGCGATCGCCAATTGGCCTTTCCATAAAGTTTTTGGACCATGTAACTTGACTGGTGCCAGTTGACCCGGACATATTCAAATTTGGCGTCCCTTGAGTTTAAACTCAAAAGATGTGTACTATCCCATGAGCCACCATTGTTAATTATTGCAGGAACTTCTTTGGTGATGTAGAGGCACAATTTATGGTGCCAATCCCCTATATATAGTGGCACATGTTTCTCATCTAAACAATTCCAATCTTGAAGCTTTCCTACACTCTTTCCTCACAAAGCATCATCAAAAAATTACATAAGTCTGTTCTTGGTCGGATCAAGGAAGTACACACCTTGAATTTGACTACGGTGTTAAGGGCTTCATCGTATCCTGACGATCTTCGCCTTTTAGTAGATCGCATCTGACGTTAGTTCATAGGCTTGTTGTACTTATGGATTATATCCGGATGGTCGAACTAATCGTATGAAAGAATCGACAAGAGCTTTGAAGCTGGTGCAATACCATCCATTCTTTCATCCTCCAGTCCATTTTTCCAACAACTATTTTAAACGAAGGTTAAATAAGTTCTAAATTGATGCATGAACTAGGACAAACAACTTTTCACTTTTGCAGTTTGGTAAATCTCTAAAACTATGTGATAGATCTCATCTTTGTACTTGGCGTTGGATTCCAAATTATACTTATACTTCTTAATTAATGAAAATTCTTCTAGAACATCTTATAAACTTTACTTTTAAAAATATGTGTCAAGCGTGTCGAGACCCATCAAAATAAATTGATATTCACAGCTCATTAGTTTGTAGCAAGTAAGTTGAAATACCGAGTCAAATCTAAGGAGGAACAATATTCAATTAATCTAAGAAATTAAGCAAAGAACTAAAAAGAGGGGGGTTTGTATGCGTTGGAATGAAAACTAAACTAATAAACGGAAAATAAATATGTATGCAAAACTAATGAGAAACAAAAAGTAGATTCAAGGCTGGAGCACCACTTTGTTGATCACTGGGCCACTAAAGATGATCTAATTCATCTAGCAAATAGGTGTAAATCTTCCGCAACCGCAAAGAGATCACTAACATCATCAATCAATTAGTCAAATAACTGTCTAACTAATTGTTTACCACCTAACAGAAAGAATATTAACCGATTTCAATCCTATATGGTAATAGCATTAAGAACGAGATGTTCCTACTTCTAGCGATTATACACAATACCTTGGTATGTACCAACTACCCTTACTTATTCCTAGTTAATTATTTTGGTAATGACCGTTCCTCGCTAAATTAACTTTGCTCCTAGCCGCTAATCAATAATCAATAGCAACATTAGTTCTACATTAAACTCACAGCGACAAATCACGCAAGAACAGAAATAAGAACAAGGAAATAAATAAATAATAATGAAATAGATTGATAAAATCAAGTTCCTCACAACCAAAATCCGGGGTCTCCTCCCTCAAATCTACCTAGAGGATTAGTTCCTCGAAGGAATAAAACTAAACTAAACTAAATACCAAGATGTGGAATGAAAAGTGGAAAGAGATCTAAAACTAAAGCTACTGGGGTTAATATAACCCTCCTAAACCTAAAAACATAAAGACACTCGTCCTAAAGAGTCCTCATTTAAAAGGAAGTTTAAATTGATAAAACAACTAGAAATTCGCCATACTGACCAGTCTTAAGTATTTTTGTCATATCTCCCTCGTCAAAATTTCGAATGATGCGGTCTTGATGTCTATGGAAAGAGAAAATATATATCTTCAATTTCGTATATAGTTATCTTCAAATTCTGCTCTAAAACTGATCAAAATGCCCTTCTAAAAATTAGTTGTCCTTCGTAGACTCATTCTTCAAGTACAATTCCTCACCAAATTCATCTATTTTCCTACAAATTAGTACAAAGAGTTCAATAGTCACCCAAAACTCAAAAGCTTACGAAAACAATGCTAAGCTAAAGATAAAAATACAAAAATCATATCTATTTAATGCGTATTTTAGACACACATCAATATAGTTCTAGTTAAAGAGTGTTAGCCAGAGTTATGAATTAATGGGATTTTTTTTAAAGTTGAATTAATGGGAATTGAACAGACCTAGTACCCAAACACCTAGTGCCTTTCTAGACCTTCTGACACGTGTCCTCCCTTCCTAAAGTACATTGAAATGTAGACTTCGACAATGCTCGAAATGAGTTTTTTTAAATATAATTTTTACACCATGTCAATGTTTGAACCCTTGACCTCTTAAATATTTACAACGCCTTGTGACGTTGGACTATAAACCCTTTGGCTCAAAATGAATATACTTATGTTTTCTTTTATCAAAAAAATTTAGACATGTTGAACTAAACTCTGAGTTATAGAGTGCATTGACTTTTGTTACCCTCTCCATAAAATGAGTATACTGACTTTAAGTACACTTATAAGAGAATTGTATTTATTTTACGGTACATCCATTATAAGAGAGATTGCACTGCACTATATATAGTGCAAGAAAATTTTCATATAGTGCAAAAACTTTGTCGCATTAAAAAAATCTACTTTACACTAAATCACTATGTGCCAAGAAAAGAAAATTGATTGACCATCTTCTCCTAGCTACTATTTCTTTTTGTCATCTTTTATAATTTCAACTATTTTGTGTGAAGGGAAACACAATGGGACTTCTCTAATATACAATAACATACAACTAAGTTAAGGGGGTTCGAGCCTCTCTAATTTACAAAATTGAACCCAAAAAAGTTCATTGTGGTTCTCCTTGAACAGTAGTCCAAGACGTACATATCAACGTAGATTTTAAATATCGATAAATACTCGTTAGGAAAGTTTTCCGTTCTTTCAAGAATTTTATCCAGCTGAAAATAAATTAGTCAGTCAAATAACTAGTTACATAACATATATGGGTACATACACATGCTAAAACTTTTTTCCAAGTAGAGACGTACAAAGTTAATATTGTTCCAAAAAAGACGTATACAGACAGAGTTAACTTCTGCCTGATCACAAAAAGTGCATAGGAAAACAGAAGGAAAAATTCTAAGAATACGAAAAGTAAATATTACAAAAACTAACCCATTTATGAGGTAAAAAAGAGGAGAATATCTTTTCGTTTCGCTGAATCACTACTTTTGGCAAATCCATAAACGTATAAAGCTTATATTTCGCTTTCAATATAGTGTACTTTTTTTTACTACTCAGCAGTATTATTATTATTTCGTATACGTACAAACCCTCCCAGCCATATCACTAGGAACAAGTACACTAAATTAACACAAATTCTGCTCAAAATAATAACAGGCTATGATAGCAGCCTTTCTCTCTCTCCTAGTAAGAGCACTTACCTAGGGTTTAATACCCTCTTTATCGGGACCGTTCTGAACGATCCTATGATTTACTTAGTTATGATTCAATGGTCTACGTAGTTATGATTCAATGGTCCATTTTTCTCGTCCCGGATAAATCGGGACCGTCCTAGTTATCCAGTTACGATTCAATGATTTACTCAGTTTTGATTCAATAGTTTACCCAGTTACGATTCAATAGTTGTGGGCTTTTTTTATTTTGCGCCCTCCTCCCCGTATTTCTGCATTTTTTGCAAAATAGTTCATGCGCGTCCTTCAATAAAAATCCTCCAGCACCATGCTGGATTTGACCTCCAGGACCAAATACGATCCCCTCTTTATCCCGCTGCCCACCCA